>CAVLJG010000005.1:81440572-82831000 GCA_963669975.1 Acanthoscelides obtectus
AGTCAACCAACTTAACACCTTTTTCTACAAATTACCGCAGAGGTCGTCATTGTTGTATACAAAGGAGTGTATATATTTATAAATATTCTCTTCATTTTCAATATTTGAAATATCGGAAATGGAATATGTGAAAAGTTATCCAAATAGAATGAATAAGAGGAGTTATCCAAAGCCAAAGCAAGCTGCTAGTAGAAGATAAACCTAATCGCAACATGTCAAATGGGTGGGGACTAACTGTATGAGCCTGCTTGACCGGCTTGATCAATTGAATTCTTTTTTAATACATGTTCATGGTTCACTTTTTTCTAAGAGGAGTCGAGTTATGACGTACATGATCTTTTAGGTAATGATGACAGCGTTGCGTTGAAAGTCCAGAATCAACCTATTTGACGCGATTTTTTGTCTTTCAAATGACGGACCACTACTGGTAACACAGTCTTCTCAGTTTTAAATGTGTTTCATATCGCCTCTTCAACTCTGAAGTAAAAAAGCTGGAATCAAAACATTGCGTCATCGTCAAAGTGTACTCCAAGTTCCAAGACTAACATGTATATGGAGTCCTAATATTTTAAAAGCAAACAGGCCGCCCGTATGTCGAGAGCGTCGTTCGTGTTTTTGTATCAGATGTACAGGGTTGCCAATATATAATAACTGACCGGTTTATTTCTACAATGCCTTTAAATGAAATGGAATGGATTCAATTTTTCTATCTTAATGTTCATCTATCAGCTAGGAGTTATGCGAGAATAAAAAGAAGCTCCTGCCTCTGAAAGGTTCACAATCGTGATTACGATATCTATTCACTTTTTGATAGATTCCGGGAGGAATATTTCGGATAGTTTGTCGAATATTGTTCTTCAGCTGCTCTGTAGTGCTTTGTTGGCATAGACCAATTTTTTAGGAATGTGCATTCGAATATGTCTGAAGGCATTGAATATGGTGATCTTGGGGACTTGTAGATGAAGATGAGATTTTTATGTGCATTAGTTCCATTTTGACTTGTGGTATATCACTTTGTTATCTATGTACAGGATGAATGGAGCATTATCATTATTGTTAGTTATTATTATCGCCCAGCAAGGAGATTAAACTCCCAAAAACATTTTTCGCAAAACATGCATCATTTCTTGAGCTGTATGATAGTGCAAAACTATGTGGCTCCTAAAATTCGATTATCTAATCCATAAGCATGTGATTTTCGAAAAAGAATAATAAAAAAATTAAAACTATTTCAATTCACTTGAAATATCTTGGTGAAACAAATCAGTTAGTCATATATTAGCCACCCTGTATCAAATGTGTGGAAACCCTAAGGCAGGTCGAAGCAGGGTACGTTTTCTAATTAAATTATTTCTGCTGTCCCTAGGGATAACATGGTTTTTCTTCGAGAGTTTATCTTTATTCCATAGATAATATTTTCGGTCTGGGGAATTTAATTCCATTTTATCTGTGTACACACGTTCATTTATGAAATTGCAAAATATGGAAGGTTGTTCCGGTCTGTCTATATAGAAGCTAATATTTTGCCGGCTTCATTTTCCTCGGTAAAAATACATACTCAAAGTTCAATGTCTTTGCTAACTCATGAGCATAAAGCGCTTTTCAAATGGTCTTTCTCCTAATTTATTTTTTGGACGGTTAAAGTTAGCGAGCTGAAATTGGCGACGATGAAATCGCTGTCTGAATACTATACCAGCATCCCCTTCAGGTACGTATACAATGCAACAAACTGTAGACACATGTACCAGGCACATGTGGCGCAACATGTTGCAAACTTCCAGCACATTTGTTTTGTATCCAGCGCTTGCTCCACAACATGTTTCAGAGAGTTTTCATTCCAACAAGCTAGCACATGTGACACATGTTTTGGCACAAGTTCGTTGTATTGGAAATTTATTTTTTCACTTTTGCTGATGGATGAATTTTGATTTGTCCTTGATTAAAGTAAATCATTCTTTAATATCTTACATAACACGGTTCCACAATTTTGAAGCTAATTACCCATTTACTTAGGAAACCGCTTAGTCGTAATACCGCTCTGAAACTTTAATTCGGGATACACGTAGGTAGAGTAATTTGGATTGAAGCAGACCCTCCTCTTTGCCGGTTTTATTTTAAAATTGCTACTTAAGCTTCCACTAAAGTATGCCACCCACTTGATAAGGGTCCCACAGCTAAGCCGAATAGAAAAAAGAATCAATTTATTACGTTCTATTACCATACCAGAAAAACAAATTTCCTCGCTCTTGGGGTCAGAAAACATGGCGGAGTTTAGAATTCAGAAACATACAAACAAGGTCCGATATGACGAAGAAGACGGAAAATATACAAAAGCGAAATTTGAAAGTATTTTGGTATTATTAGATATTTATTCGTAGTTTCGTTTGCCACTGTGCATATTTCAAATTTTATTATTATTACTCACTATGACTGTATATCATATCGTTCTGCAAATTGTGGCAGAGTTGGACTAGTCCATGTTTAGAGATTTTTACATAACACGTTAGATTCAACGACCGCTCATTGCGATAGTGATGTTTTTGTAATGAGTTATTCATTTAGAGGTGTTTTTACTCCTACATCACCGGCGTGGAAGTATTGAAGTCGTGAAAAATTTCGATAATGAGATATTATGTGACATGTACTTCACTAATCCCATGCCTGTTACCGCTATAACGAAAACACCATTTTCACTATTTAAAGTCTAATTTCTTACTCACACTCTAATTTATTACAAGGCTAGCATTTAACTTATCACAAATCTATGACCATGTCGACTGGACTATGGAAATCCGCGCTGTTAACCCATGTATTCGCTGTCGGTTGGCTCTCTCTCTGCCTGCCGTCTGTACGTATATTTATCTTCGGATCGAAAGTCCCGAGGCGTGCGAGTGTTTTCCAGCGTCCTCGTCGAAACTGGTAGATGACGGTCTATATTTCTCGATGCGTGACAAACGATTGCGTGATTCTGGTTGCCTCGACGTTAGAAGGGTGTCTCATTGTTACTCGGTCCGAGGGTGTCGCAGTATGATAGTTCTAACGAAACTTATCGACATAATGCCGAAAAAATGACACAGTCTTTCTGTTTTTGCAGGTTTTGAATTTTTGAATCTATGTCCGCATTTTTTTTTTTGCAGGCCACAGATAATCTTGATTGAAGTATATTTTTCTTCCTCTCCTTTTTGTGCATGTAAAACAGAAAACCTTATGTAACAAGAAAAATAGCATTTTTGAAAATTAGAAGTAGGTTATTTTCCATTGATCGAGGCGGTACTACTTCGCAGATCTTCACTTACATTCTTCATTACTACGGATCAGTTTCTTATACGAGGGATGTCTTTTAAGTTTTGCATATGGAAATAAAACAACACGGTAGGTAGTGTTAAATGAATTTATTGTTTTTCGAAGTATTCTCCACGAAGACACGACACGACATATCATGCGCTCGAACCAATTTTCGAAGCACTTATTCCACTTATTCCAAAACGTCATTTTTGAATGCGTCAACTGCTTCTTCTGGTGACTGGAACCTTTGACCACGCAGTCTGTTTCGGGAAAGTAAAGAAATCTTTAGGACTTAGATCGGGACTATATGGAGGATGGTCCAATAATTCCACGTTTTCTTCCGTTAAATACTGCCTTGTTTTTTGGGCTGTGTGCGAGCTTGCGTTGTCTTGGTGGAGGATGATTCTTCTTTCGGGGTTGATTTTTCGAAGCTCGGTGATGACTTTTGGCAAATGAATGGTGGTATACCAATCCGCAGTAACAGTGCTTTGCTCATTAATAGGAATTCTTGCAATATGACCCGCTTTTGACACAAATGTCGCGACCATATTTTTCGAAACACTGCGAGAACGGATGACTTTTGTTGGCTTTTCTTCACCTTGGAACACCCAAACAGCCGACTGTTATTTTCTGGTTCATAACAGTAAATCCTCGATTCGTCACCACTAACAATGCTGTACACATTTTTTGAGTTTCCGGAATTGAAACGGTCAAGCGTTTTTTGACACCAATTAACCCTGGCTGCTTTCTGCTCTTCAGTCAACAGAGAAACTAATTTTCTTACTCCTAATTCTTCATGTAAAATTTTTTGAATTGAGGTCTTTGAGATCTTCAAGGACGCCTCAATCTCGCGATATGTCACATGTCTATCTTCAATAATGAGTTTGCGCACAGCATCGACGTTTTCCTGGGTGACTGCCGTTTTTGGTACATCCACCCTGGAATCGTCGCTAAGACTCACCCGTCCACGTTTTAAATCTCCATACCAACGGTAAATTGTCGACTGTTGTGGCGCTTCGTTGCCGAAAACAGGCAGTAACTCAGCCAGGCATTCTTGTTGCGATAATTGTCTCTAAAAGTTGTAATAAATTATGCCACGAAAATGTTTTCGGTTGAGTTCCATTTTTCTAATGACTTGGTGACACTTAAAAATTCACTGTAGTGAAACACTGCACGTATCGTTGTGAAACTTTGAATTTAAGTTTACTAAAGAGTGACGTTAAGATTCAGTACTGACGTTCAATCCGCGCAGCCTACTATGTCTCTATATGCAAAACTTAAAAGACATCCCTCGTAACGTATAACTATTTTTTGTTCAGTATCAATATCCGGTACATTATAGTCAGAGAGACATCATAAGACACTCAAAAGCTTGTTACCTGATATTCCAAAGTCAAACATTTGCGCGATTACTGTTCTCCCTCGTTCTTGCATGAGAAATAAGTAGATGCCTATAGATATTATTTGTGATTTAATCAGTTCAAAGGAAGCATTGTCTGGGCTTCACTCAATCTAATCAATTCTCCTAGCAGCCTCCTATATTATTTATGGCTACAAAATTATTTAGAGGGTGGGACTGAGGTTTGCCCCATTATAATCTCTACGCTTTTAGCTTAACACAGGTATACGGATAGACATTGTATAATAATTGCCTAATTGGTAATTAATTGAATCAGGTCATTACTTATAAAGGAAAATGAATGCTGTCAGGCTCCGTTTTGAAAGCCTCTATATTTAATAAAAAATGTACAGGGAAATTTTGGAATGCAGTGAGCTGGCAAATTTTGAATCAAAATTACCACTAAACTAAGAATCTTTTCAAAACATTTCTCGTATTAAAAATCATGAAACCGGACAATTTCGCGGAAGTTCTTCCAGTTGTACAAATCGCGTGACGAACTCAATGAAAAATCACAACTCCGTAAAAAAATAATTTTAGACTCTTTTATGGGCATAAACCAAATCTTCTATTTGATAAGCACAGCCAGATCAATGTATTAGAATATTTTCGAAACGACCTCTCCAAATAATCCTTTTAAGTCAATTTGTTACAGATCTCACAACGTGGAACAGAAGTATTCATAGGTTCAATAAGTTCTCTCTTCGGTATTTTCTACAAAAATTAAAGAAACTGTAAATAATGGATGTAAACATTATGGTAGTCTGACAAATTGGTTAAGGCTTTCGCGGCCATTCGAATCAAGACAGCAGTTTATTATGAAAGTCATTATTGAAATTGGTAATAGAGGGGGGGGTCAAAATAGGTCAAAAGGTTCATATGACCCATGGTCCATAAGTCAATAGATGTTTGTCTAAATAGCTTTATAGTTTACATCTTTAAGTGCTTTATCTTACTAATTTTTATAACCTAACCTAAAACGTTTTTAAATTGGGTAATTAATACACAAATGACATTAAGGTTTTCTAAGTTAAGCCAAAATTTGTAGCTAGTAGCTAGTAAGTAAGTTTCATTAAATTAAATATTTAAAACACATATGACAACAGCGCGTCGGTCATTCATCACTCTTATCGAACCGGCAACCGATCGCAAATGGTAATAGTGGTTAGTTATTGTTCTCGAATCAAGAGTTCGCCGACACGTTGTTAGATTACGGTGAAGCTCGTCAGAATTCAAATCTTGCAGCTCAAATTTATCGCGACAGATTTCGCCAACGGGTACACCCAAACAGAAGGACAATTGTGCAAGTGTAACAAAGACTTCGAGATCCCACTAATATTCGCACTCGTGAAAGTCAGGTACTGTAGAGCAGAAAGAACATATTTTAAATATCGTGGAAATCAACGAAATCAGAAGTCGGGAATTAAGCCACCTCGTAGGACTATCGCATACCATAGTCTATAGAATCCTACGGGAAAATTTGCTTTATCCCTACTATGTACAACGAGTGCAGGCCGTGTTACCAGAAGACTATCCTCGCAGACGAAGATGTGGAAATGATAAAACAGGCGTTTTTAGAAGCTGCAGATTCATTATTTGCCAACTTTAGAAATAAAGACGAGATAGTGTCTGCTATAAAATCTATTCATCTTTCTGCTAATACAATGATGAGACAAGTAGAAGTAATGAGCAATGATATAGTTTTTCAGTTAAGAAATGACTTTGATAACTGTGTTTATTTTTCACTGCAGCTGGAAGATACACAGATGTCGTTGACACCTCTCAGATGACCGTGTTCGACAGGATGGTTTTTAGTTATTTTACGATTAAAGATCTTTCGGAGTTTATTCCACTAAAAGGACAGACTGCTGAATATTATTTCTGCTGAGAAAATTCCAATATCGAAAGTGGTAGGCTTGAAAACCGATGGCGCTCCAGTTATGGTGGGTCGTGATAAGGGTCTCGTAGGGTTATGTCGTAAAGATGAAAGTTTTCCGCAATTTATCTGTTACCACTGCATTATCCATCAGCAAGCATTATGTGGACATTTTTTAAAACTAAACAATGTTATGAAATTGGTAGTAAAAATCGTGAACAAGATTAGAGCTTAAGCGTTACAAAACAGATTATTCAAAACCTTGGCCGGTGAAATCGACTGTCAAAACAGGGAACTACTTCTTCACTCTGATGTCCGATAGTTAAGTAGGGGACGAGTGGTGGAACGTTCTACATCATATCTGCCATAGTTCATTTTTTCAAACAACGTAATGAACGGATTCCGGAACTGGAAAATTCAATCTGGCTTATAGATTTTGGTTTTCTTGTGGATATTACAGAAAAATTAAATAAGCATAATCTGCAGTTTCAGGGGAGAGACAAAGAACTAGCAGAAATGATTTCTGATATAAAAGTGTTTTGGCAACAAAACTTAATCGATGGCGATACCAGGCATTTTCCTGTTCTTTCAGAAAGGATATCTCAAAGTCCATTAGAACCATATGACAGTAAAGATCATGTAGAAATAGTCTCTAGCTTGAAGAATAACTTCAAAAATCGTTTCAAGGGTTTCAACGAAATTGCTACAGTTGCGCAATTTTTTGTTTCACCTTTAATGGAAATTGATATCCAACAGTTTGCAACTTCTGTTACGCAGAATTTTAGCGAAGACATCGTTGCGACAAAAATGGAAGTGATTGCGTTTCAAAATGATTTATGATCATTAGTCTCAAATACAAAATGTATCTGGCCTTCAGTAAGTAAAGATAAATATTCAGTTTCATGTCGTGTTGCCTTGAAAGTGAAAGCGTTATTTAGTTCAACGTATTTGTGTGAATAAAATATGAAGTTTCTCAAAAACAAATACCATTATCAACTTACAGATGAACATTTGGATAATTGTCTATGACTGACGGTATCAAATTATGCTCCAAACATTAAAAAAATTGTCAGTGAGTCTGTGTGTCATTGAACACGCATTTTTTTGTCTGGACGTGTTTTTGTTTAAAATAGTACGTTGTTTTTTTTATTTTCAGTTACCTTTATTAAATCGTATGTGACATGCCATTGTTGCCGACGAAAAATTTTGTTTATTTGTCAAACACCTACGATTGGTAGGAATGGATGTAGTGTTATGTAGTATATATTAATTATTAGTTTATTAAAGTGTATTAGTATTAGTATAATTTCATTCAAGTTGGCTTACTCGTACATTGCTTACGACTATGTAGGTAGCTCACTGTTTATTCCAAAATTAACAAAGTAGCTCAACACACTGAAAAGGTTGGCGACCACTGCACTATACACTAATATACTGGACGCCATTTTTTCATAAAAAAATTTTACAGGGATTATATGTCGAATAAAGCGGTGGACTTAATTTAAACTTTGCATAACCTATGCCGTGTAAGAACGGCGTTTCTGTAAATTGTCACAAAACACAACGACTACCCTAACCGCTTTGCCGTAAATTATGATGCGAAAGCTTCAGAATTTTGGGTTTTGGATCATTTCGGACGACTTCACATTTTTTTAATTTCGTACATTTTCAATATTCAGTTTCAATAACATTACATACCTTGGTCATTAGCCCCCTCTCCTACCAATCCCCAAAGATAACGCCAAAGATCAACCAATTAATCAGCACGTAATTCGCGCATCGCGTGCGTCCGTCGGCACGCCATTCCGAAGATCGTGACTTGTTTGGCCAAGGCCTACTACCTCGTGCGAGCGTCTCGACGCTACTGCCGTCGGAACGCCAGGCGTCGATAGCTCACAGACCGACGAGCGATGCGCACCGCAACTCAAGGCTTAAAGGTGAGCGAAGTTGGTAGAACGTTGCTAGAATGATGATTTTTCGATACGGCTTAGGGTCAGGTCTCATAGAAATCTTGAAAATTGTGTGACGTTCCTATACACATGGATACAAAATACATTCGTTTCAGAAATTAATGAGAAACTCTGTCGGAGTATGATTTTTTGAAAATTCGCGGATGTATTTTTTATACTTTATAGAGAAGGGTGTCCAAAACTTTACTCACATTTAAGTTATAAAAGTATACAACGTTTACCATGTAATGCAATTATTATTAAAAGAATCAATTTTCAAAAACCGCATCCTTCCCACTCTGCCCCACCGATTATCTGAACACCTCAAAGGATAACTCTGCCAGTTTTCTACAGGAATCATTTGGTCTGATTTACTAAATTTTAACAGGCTATTTTTTATTGGATAAATTAAACAAGCAAGATATTAGATAACACTTCGTTTTATTAGGTAACTGATAAAATATTTTTGGTGTTACAGAGTCAGTCAGTATTTGTCTACAATCTACATTGAAGTTTCATAAAACTCTTTCAAGCAGCCTTGCCAGGAACTACGCTTCATACAAGCCGATATAATAAATCAGTCGCTTAACTTAAAATTAACTTTGCGATCAAAATATCTGCTTATATTACTTAAACTGCATTCATTAAAATGGGACAATCGATACTTACAATAATACATTGTAACACCCTGTATTGTGCGGCAGGTCACAATTTGAGTTCTGTCATGTGTTGTTGAATTGTAGATTAGGTATGTTGTCAGGTTAGATGTTTTGTACAGTGAGTTAGAGGGCAGTTTGATAAGTCAGTGACTTTTTTAATTTCCCGCGCAGTAACTTTGAATGCAACACTGCTGCCGTCAACTGTCATCTTTTATATGACAACTGTCAAAATTTGAACAAGCTATAATCAAATCCAAGCGAATAACCAAAATTTCTGTATTGTGTACCGCGGTTATAATATGGTTTAAGATGACACACGGGTTGATGACGTCAGTCATTCGAATCGCTTGAACGCGTTGGTTTTAACCGCGGTTTTGTTGCAAGTTGTTTATTTTAGAAAAGCGCGTATATAATCTTCGATTATTTTTATTATCACTTAATAATTGGTGATTTTTCGTCTAGAACAGTGAATGGAAGGTTTATAAAATAAACCTTGCATAATATTAATGGGAGAAAGTTTTTTTTCAGAAAAATTTAATGATGGAACCATGGCTTTGTAGCTATGGTAACCTTCAATTATTTAAACTTGTCCGCATGTTAAAGAAAATATTTATTGATTTAGCAGAAATGATAGGAAAAAGAGATGGAAAAATATATTAGCAAAACCGTATACAGGTGGACATTATCCAGTGAGTTTATAACAGCGGTGATTCTAGCAACAACGGCCACCCAGCAACAAACGATAGTCCCTCTTCTCACCAGCGGCCGCGTCGCGCTGGACACCATCGCGCGTCGCTACAGCAGCGAAGCCGGCGCAGCGTAAGCAGGCGGTGCGGCACCATCTTCCCATGTATAGTTGGACCAGCGAAAGATTGCAAGCCGAAAGAATGCGGACAAAAAATTGCGAAGTTGTCAGATGTTCTACATAAAATGCGGTCCATACATATTAACATATTTAAGATATAGAATTGTTCCGCTGAATTTGGCAACGTAGCTGGAAAACCCAGGCCGCAGGTAAACATCCGGTCGCTGATTGGTCCAAAACTCTTATCTTATCTGAAACTAGAATAACGTGCCGATGGCACGGTCATTTATAAACCTACTCCCATAGGCGTAGGCAGTTGGCAAATACTTTGAAAATATAATTTACTGTTTAGTGGTGATAATGGAATTCAAGCATGGGAAAGTTATTCACAGCCAGGCAAGGGAAATAATAGCAAACGTGATACGTGCTTGCGATGCAGAAGCGGCTAACAATACTTTCGTTTATCCACTGGTAGCTAGAAATGCAAGGGCGGCATATTATACGGGTGTTAGTGAACGAACTATAAGTAAAATTAGAAAAGAAGATAAAGACAGGCAAAATGCAACCTCCACACAGCCTTTAGCTTCTCCCGGAAAAAAGAGATCACGCCCTTCTGTGATCCAAAAAATTGATGGAGTCGATTTTTCCATTATTCGGAGAATGATAGAAAAATTTTACTGTGATTTTAAAGTGGTACCTACTTGTAGTAAACTTCTAATCAAACTGAAGGAAGAAATGGAATTTCCATTTGGTAAAGAATCGTTGAGGCTGCTTTTAAAAGCAAAAGGATTTTACTGGCGTAAATGCCACAACAAAAGGAAATTACTAATGGAAAGACCCAGTATTTTACATTGGCGATACAAGTATCTTAGGTCTATTAAAAAGTTCCGGGAAGAAGGAAGGCATATTATTTATTTGGACGAAACTTGGGTTGATAATGACCTCACTTTCAAGAAATGCTGGCAAAGCGAAGAAATTATGGGTGTCCTGAGCAATATAAGTTCTACAGGTAATAAAGTTTCTTTCACCTCGATTTTGCTTATTATACATTTTTCTCAATTTTGGAATATTCTTAATAAGTGCTCATTTAATTTGTCTAATTGAATACATAATCCCTTGCAAGTATTTTTTTCTCAAAAATATGTTTTTTATACATAGTGATTCAAAAAGGTGTTGGCAAACTTAAAATAACACTAAAATGAGGCTATTTATTCATTTCCAGGACGACTTATAATTGTTCATGCGGGTTCGCAAGATGGTTTTGTTCCTGGAGCCTGTCTCATTTTCAAGGCTGGCTGTGCCACTGGTGATTATCACGGTCAAATGAACCAAGAAAATTTCACGAAGTGGCTTACTGAAAAACTATTTCCTAACATTCCTCCTAATAGTATTATAATAATGGATAATGCACCTTACCATTCAGCTTTGGAAGACAAGCCTCCAACTAGATCTTCTCTAAAAAGAGACATCATCACGTGGTTGAGCAAAAAAGGTATAGAGCATGATCCTAATGCTAAAAAAATGGAGCTTTATGAAATAGCTTGTCTACATAGGCCACCATCTGATGAGAAAAATTATAAGATAGATAATTTAATAAGAAGTTTCGGACACACCCCACTTCGAACGCCACCCTATATGTGTCAGTTTAATCCCATAGAGATGATTTGGGCACAAGTAAAATTTTTCATTAGAAGCCATAATACAAGCGGCGAATTTACTATAAAAAAACTAGATGAAATTTCTAATAAGGCCATCGCTTCAGTAAGTGCCAGTGACTGGCAAAAGGTTATTGGACATGTTATAAAAATTGAAGATGAATATTGGGAAAAAGACAGTCTCATTCAAGAAATACAGGAAGAAATAATAATCAACATAGGAGGTGAAAGTGATAGCAATGACAGTTCCTCAGACAGTGATCATGACTCTAATCAGGATTGAAACTATACTAGATTGGCTACCTTTTAGAATTTTTAGATATTCATTTATTATACTATTGGTTTGTGGCTTTTAGTATCTCAGTAGAAAGTCTAATTCTATGTGTTGTTTATGGGTTATTTCATCAAGAAATTACTTTTTGTTTTCCTATATTTTTCTATTCAGTCAGATATTTTTGACTTGTTGTATTCTATTTTAGAAGAATGCATAATTTGTTTTGCTGTTCAATCATAATGCGTACATAGGAATATTACTTGTTGCCTAAAAAATATATTTATTTTGTTCTCAATATTCAGTGTTTGTGTATATTTATTTCTTATAATGTATGTTTGGTATCACGTCATTATGAATCGCAAAAAAATATTAATACTACCAGTTGTAATAAAATATAAATTCAATTAATAATTCAAGTCTCTCCGATCTCCGCCTATGACTCCATATAAAATCGTCTAATGGTAAGGTTTTTTCATCGCATTTCCCCCTTTCGTCCCTAGCAATCTTTGGCTGGTCGATCAATAAAACGGTGTTATAGTATCTACACAAAATTATATACATTGTGTGTTGTCAGTGTTATCACACTATCTATTACATTCCGTGGCCGTGGCATATTAAGCCTACCAGAGGGAAACGCACATGGAAATTTGAAAATTAAAATTCTCAATTTTTCTTCAAATCAACACCACTTTTTTTTCACGAAAATCCATGCTACAATGCATCCTTCATATCCGGGATCGATTACATTCCGTGGCCGGAGCATATTAAGCTTACCAGGGGGAGCAAAACTTATCTATACGAAACTCACATGGACATTTGAAAATTAAAATTCTCAATTTTTCTTCAAATCAACACCACTTTTTTTTCACGAAAATCAATGCTACAATGCATCCTTCATATCCGGGATCGATTACATCTCGTGGCCGGGGCATATTAAGCCTACCAGAGCGAGCGAAAGTTACCTATGTAAGAAAACGGGGTAGATTTGATTTGGCTTTTACCCCAAAAAAATACACGTCTATCCCCAATCAATACTTTATTCCGAGTACTACCATTTACTCGTATTTAGGCACAATTTGTTTGGCTGTCGGTACGTGACTGTCGTCATCTTCGCTACTACCTGCGAGGGATCGCAGGTAGTAGTCGTCCCCGGACCCCTCGTGCTTCTCCTTCCGTCGCAGAAGATAACGATATCATTTCACCCTTTTATGAGGAATTATGGGTAGCCACAGCGGCGCCGCTAACACGGCCATCCGAGATAAGTGGAGCGTCCACGCACCACACCTGGAATAACAAACACCAAGCCAAAATGTGTGCATGACAATTGTATTATCTCACAATCGATCTCAATTGAGACCAGACATAATATTATTTTTTTTTATGCAGTAACAGCGTTTAACATCCAGGTTTTTCTGGTGCCGTTAAATGCCAGACCTCATCTAAATGTGACATATTTCCATAATTATTATCACCATTTTTTTTTTTTAGAACTCATTTTATTACTTTTCTTTTCACACGATCAGAAATTTTCTGTTGCTATTCACAGCCAGACATTTTCTGTTGCTGTCAAAAGCCAGACCTTATCTGATCGTAACAATCCTCAAAAGTAATACAAACATCTGTATCATTTTTATTTTCATCTTTTATACACAATTAGATGTTGCCAAATGTCAGACCTAATTTGAATGTGTCAAAACATTATTTTCACACGATCAGAAATTTTCTGTTGCTATTCACAGCCAGACATTTTCTGTTGCTGTCAAAAGCCAGACCTTATCTGATCGTAACAATCCTCAAAAATAATACAAACATCTGTATCATTTTTATTTTCATCTTTTATACACAATTAGATGCTGCCAAATGTCAGACCTAATTTGAATGTGTCAAAACATTTTCAATTAAATTTCATCAGTACTTTGTACACAATCAGAAATTTTCTGTTGCAATTCCACTAAAAGCCAGACCTTATCTGAAAGTGACAACACCACTCTTATTTTAATTTATATTTTTTTTTCCTTATTTTGACGGTCAGAGATTTTCTGTTGCTATTCACAGCCAGACATTTTCTGTTGCTGTCAAAAGCCAGACCTTATCTGATCGTAACAATATTCAAACACAAATACGAGAAAACAATACAAAAAAGGATGACTTATTCCTTTTACTATGGTCTCTGTTATTTAATCTTTCGTACGCATTCAGATGCTGCCAAATGTCAGACATATGAATCTCTTGAAATAAATTTCTTTTTTTTTTTTTAAATTCATCAACATTTTATACACAGTCAGAATTTTTCTGTTGCGATTAGCACCAAACCATTTTGTGTTGCTGCTAAAAGCCAGACCTTATCTGAAAGTGTGATTTATGATACGAGTATTGTATTCTACGTACACTTTCATTCTATGTGTCAGTTCTGGGAGGGCCAACGTCGTAGTTGCTCATGAGCGGCTACTGTAGTACGTCGTCCTTTTCCGCCTAGCAAATATCTGTCGTTAAGAAGGACGCTTCGGACAGTGAAGGGTCCTTTAAACTTCGGTTTCAATTTTCCGCCTCCAGCTAACTGGGAGTCTTCGACAGCCACAAGATCCCCAATGTCAAATAAACTTGTCCGGTAGCGAGCTGCATTAAACCGTTGAGCGTTCTTTTTTCCTTCATCTTCAATACGAATTCGAGCCTGGCCTACAGCGTCGTCGCTATCAATGAAGTTATCCGCTACCGGCGCATCTCCTAAAAATTGTTGCGTCGCTGACAGTCTAGGGTTGTTTCCCAGTTGGAGTACTGCAGGTGCGTAACCAGTTGTCGAATGGACTGTGTTATTTAGATCCTCTTCTATAGCTGGCAATATCGTTGTCCACTGCTCCTCATTTTCACTCATAAGTGTAGCTCGCAGTAAATTGAAACATGTGCGCATAACACGCTCTACTTGTCCATTTCCTCGAGGCATTCCAGTCGCTATATGATGTAACTGAACTCCTTGCTCACTAAGGAAATTCTGGAATGTCACCGATGTGAATGCGGCTGCTCTGTCAGCTATTATGCGTTTCGGGGTCCCCAGCTCTTGAAAAACTGGTAACAAAGCACGGATGCTATCTTCAGAGGTTTTCTTTGGGATTGGTTGGAGACGGCAATATTTAGAGAAGGCATCAATTATTACCAAGATGTGCGTGCATCCATTTGATTTTATCAAAGGTCCTGCATGATCAATGTGCCAAGTGTGGAGGATATCATCAGGTTTTTCGCCATGCTGCCACCATCCTACTCTGCGACCGGTATGTGATTTTCCTAGTACACATGCTCGACAGTTTCTAATGTACTTTTTCAAACATTTGCCCATTTTTGGCCAAAATAAATCCTCCCGTAATTTGGCTATACATTTGTCGAAACCAATGTGCGATGATTCATCATGATATAGTTTCATTGTCAAAAGGCGTGCTTCAATGGGAACAAAACACTTATGGGGTTTTGACTTGGTCACAACGACATTATTTTTTACAATAAAGTTGGGATTTATTTCTGAATTATTCAGGATTTCAAAACAAAATGTGTCTTGCTCCTGAAAACTTCGCAAAGTTTTGACATCTGATAGTCTACTCACGTTTATAGTTTTCAAAGCGAACACCTTCAGCGCAGATTCTTCCTCTGGTGGGTTTCGACTCAGATAGTCCACGTGAGCCATTTTACTTCCGGGACGATGCTCGATGCTAAAGTCGTAGTCCTGCAACTTAATCCACCAACGTGCTACTCGGGGGTGTAAGTCTTTCTTCAAAGCAGTTGCTCTCACTGAATTACAGTCAGTGTACACCACAAAGTGCACTCCGTACAAATAAACTCGAAATCGCTCAACAGCTTCCACTACAGCAAGTGTCTCTAAATCATACGAGTGATACCTTGATTCGTAATCGGTCGTCCGACGGCTATAATAGGCGACAGGTCGCGAAACACCGTCTTCTTTTTGGAGCAGCACAGCGCCAAGTCCCACTGAACTCGCGTCAGTGTGAAGTTCACAACTCAGGACGGGATTGAACATTCGTAATACAGGAGAACTGGTCAGTTTGTCCATAATAAATTGCCTTGCCCGCTCACATTCGGGAGTCCACTCGAAAACACGGTTTTTTCGTAACAAAGCCGTAATTGGAGCCGTAATGATGGAGAAGTCTTTAATGAACTTGCGAAAATAACCCGCGAGTCCCATAAACTGGCGAATACCTTTAACACTTGTCGGAGAAGGTGATTGGGTTAGCGCATTCACTTTTCTCGGACTAGGGCGAATTGTTCCTTCACTCAATAGGACACCAAGATACTCTATCTGTTTCTCAAAAAATTTACACTTTTCATAGTTCAAGGAAAATCCATGAATAGCCAAAGCACTCAACACTTCCTCCAGATATTGCAAGCCGTCTTCTATTGTCGCCGACGGCACGAGCACATCATCAAGGTAGACAAAAGCCTTATTACCTTTCAGGTCTCCCAAAGCCTCGTCAATTGCTCGCTGATATATTGCCGGGGCATTGACATATCCAAAAGGCATACGGTTAAATTCATAGAGCCCATCTGGTGTGATAAACGCAGTAATGTGTCTGGAACTTTCCTCAATTTCCATTTGATAAAAACCAGACTTCATATCTAGTGTAGTGAAGTATTTGGCGTGAGACAATGAGTTCACCTGTTCTTCGATAACGGGTAGGGGGTATATTTCTTTATAAACACGTTTGTTTATATCTCGGTAATCAACACACATCCTTGTCTCATTGCTCTTCTTTTTAACTAGAACAATAGGACTGGCATATTCTGAACGACTCTTTCGGATGATTCCTTTAGACAAAAGATCGTCAATTATTTTGTTAACTTCTATTCGTTCTTGAAGTGCTAAACGACGTGCACGGTATGAAACCGGAGTACTGTCTTTTAATCGAATGGTCATTTTACCTGTTGTAATCGTTTCAGGCGTTTTGCTTTTATAGAGTGTTAGTAATTTCTCCACTTGTGGCTTTAAGCTGTCATCTAGCCCTTGCTGATTTATCTTAACATCCACAGAAGTCTTTAGGGTGAACAATTTCATCGCATTAACTGGTTCACAATGTAAATCCAGGCCATCGGCATTCTTTTCAACTCGCACAGATGGTCGACCGATAACATCCCATCCAATAATAACGTCAACATCACCCGGAATAGCACTGTCACACACCACGGTGAAAGTTATCTCTAAAGTCACATTTGGCAGAACGACTATCAGGTCGCTCACACCCTCGGCGTAAACAGATTTGTTCCCGAGTCCCGAAAAGGCACGCACTTGTTCGGATGACCTGACAATGCCATTAATTGTTCTTATGACAGAGCGTTTCACTATGGATACATCGGCACCACTGTCAATGATGTAGGTAAATAATGTTGCTTGGTTATTACACAATAATGTTGCTATCGGAGTAACTTGTAGCTGGCGTCGTTTCTTCAATACAAATGCTTTCTTGGGCCTCCCATGTTTTGACCAGCAATTTGATTCACTGTGCCCCATCTTTTTGCAATAAGTACAAGATGGCACGGCAGTAGTTTCGGCTTTTTCATCAACTTTTTGCACGACACGACATGTATTCTGGTGATGTCCCCTGCGACCACAGTTGAAACAAGTACTTTTAATTATTTTAGCTGGTTTCTGGTTGTAGTGGTTCTTAGAATGATGTTCTGATCTGTAGGTTGTTCCTGTGAGTGCGCTAGCTCTCCTGAATTTGCTTGACCGGCCAACTTGGCGCGCATCCATTTCGCAAAACAGCTTCATTAACTCTCGCTCTGAGTCCGGAATTTGAATGTGCAAAGTAGAACGGGCTTCTGTGTTATCCAGCCCATATTCCACCATGCTAAGTACCTTGTTCCATGGCAAGTTTTCTTGGAATCTGCGAATATAACGTAGCTTTTGGTTGCCATATTCGCATAAAGTTTCACAATCGTTACTCCGGAGTGTAGCTGCCTTAAAAGCACGGGCACCTGGAGTCTCCTGGTCTGGAAAGGCTACCACTAGGTCGTCACAGAATATTTTCCAGGTTCGGCATCTCGGTCTCCAATCGCAACAGTATTGATACGCACGATTTTTGAGAGCTTCGCTAGCCTTAGCAGTCATTAAATTATCACTGATACCTAGTTCATCTTTAAGCTTCGTAGCGTCATCCAGCCATTCCCCGATGGAGTATGCAGTTTTGTCGGGATGGAACGTAGTGAGCTTAAACGACGTATGTCCAGACATCGTAGCCTGTGTGCCATCTACGATGGTATCCCTGGGTGTTGGCGGGGCGGACGATGTCATTCTGTACTGCCGAGTTAACTCGGCTAACTGTTGCTGTTGTGCAGCCACTAAGTTCATCAATGTCTCCTGCCACTCAACTTTCCGCCGTTTAGGAGTTGGCGGAGACATAGCCACTTCCTCGGTATCCACTTCGGCACTACACGCGACTTCGACACTTTCGCGACGAGGACTTTTTTCTTCCGACATTGTTCCCTTTTTTTTGTCCAATATAAAGTGGAAAATGCGGCACGGATGTAATCCCACTTCTGATGTAAGAAAACGGGGTAGATTTGATTTGGCTTTTACCCCAAAAAAATACACGTCTATCCCCAATCAATACTTTATTCCGAGTACTACCATTTACTCGTATTTAGGCACAATTTGTTTGGCTGTCGGTACGTGACTGTCGTCATCTTCGCTACTACCTGCGAGGGATCGCAGGTAGTAGTCGTCCCCGGACCCCTCGTGCTTCTCCTTCCGTCGCAGAAGATAACGATATCATTTCACCCTTTTATGAGGAATTATGGGTAGCCACAGCGGCGCCGCTAACACCTATACGAAACGCACATGGAAATTTGAAAATTGAAATACTCAATTTTTCTTCAAATCCACACCACTTTTTTTCACGAAAATCAATGCTACAATGCATCCTTCATATCCGGGATCGATTACATTCCGTGGCCGGAGCATATTAAGCCTACCAGGGGGAGCAAAAGTTACCTATACGAAACTCACATGGAAATTTGAAAATTAAAATTCTCAATTTTTCTTCAAATCAACACCACTTTTTTTTTCACGAAAATCAATGCTACAATGCATCCTTCATATCCGGGATCGATTACATCTCGTGGCCGGGGCATATTAAGCCTATCAGAGGGAGCGAAAGTTACCTATACGAAACGCAAATGGAAACTTGAAAATTAAAATACTCAATTTTTCTTCAAATCATTTTTTTGTGGTGTTGAAGAAGACGATGCCGCACCGCCTCCTTACGCTGCGCCGGCTTCGCTGCTGTAGCGACGCGTGATGGTGTCCAGCGCGACGCGGCCGCTGGTGAGAAGAGGGACTATCGTTTGTTGCTGGGTGGCCGTTGTTGCTAGAATCACCGCGGTGAGTTTATATGGCCATATTTTAATATTCTTGTGGTATATGACACATGATACCTTGTTAAGCATAGGAACTAGATTTAAAGTGTCCCCAACAACAGTAATGAGTATATCTAATAAGGTGCTCTACTTTATGCTACAACTGAAGTCAGCCTGTATCAAGTTTCTCAAAAATGAAGCTGAAGTACAACAAAAATATCCAGCACCCGCCAAAGTTCTAACTTCATAACCAGACATATAAAACTACTCTGGAGTTGGATAAATGCCACAATTTTACGGTGATAACTATGGCATATAACAGCTGATTCATGACGTCACGGATCTTATAACCAAAGTGATAACTACACTCGCTTGAACGGATCGGTAAATACCATTTTCATTTGGTTATTCGCTTGAATTTGATTTATGTCATTTCATTTGAGTTTGACAGCCGTTGAAAGTAGACAGTCTCATAAATTCTAACAAAAATGGAGAAAAGTGAATTTCGTGTTCTAATTAAACATTACTGCAACCAAGGAAAGGCTTGACAAATACTATGGGGACTCTGCACCATTTATTTCAATGGTGAAGAAGTGGTTTACTGAGTTCCGTTGTGGTCGAACCAGCACAAGTGATTCCCAACGTTCAGGTCACCCAAAAGAGGTCATCACACCAGAAATCGTGGATAAGATCCTTGGGATGATATTGGAAGATCGGAGAATACAAATACGTGAAGTAGCTGAGGCTGTAGGCTCTCTACTGAGCCGGTACATCACATTTTACATGAATACTTGGACATGAAAAAACTATCACCGAGATGGGTGCCGCGATTGCTCACAGTTGACCACAAGCGCAACCGTATGACCATTTCAAGGGAATATTTGACGATGTTCAGCCGCAATCCGAAGGAATTTTTGCGCCGTTTTGTAACTGTAGACGAAACATGGATTCATCACAATACACCAGAAACCAAAGAACAATCAAGACAGTGGGTTTCAAATAGTGCTCGTGCTCCAAAGAAAACCAAGGTAGGTCTGTCAGCCAGCAAGGTTATGGCTACAGTTTTCTGGGACGCATGCGGTCTTTTACATCGATTACCTTGAGAAGGGCAGAACGATCACAGAGCTGTTAGACAGATTCAACGTTGCTTTGAAGCAAAAACGACCGCATTTGGCGAAAAAAATTGCTGTTCCATCAAGACATTGAACGGGTACACACGTGTGTAGTCTGGATGGCAAAAATTCATGAACTGGGCTATGAACTGCTGCCCCATCCAGCCTATTCTCCAGATTTAGCCCCAGCGACTACTTCGTATTTCCAAACCTAAAAAAATGGCTGGGTGGTAAAAAATTTGGGTCGAATGAAGAGGTCATCATTGAAACAAACGCATATTTTGGGAGCCTTGATAAAAACGACTATTCGGAAGGAATTAAGAATTTGGAAAAACGCTGAACTAAATGTATCGAACTAAAACGAGATTATGTTGAGAAATAAAATGCTTATTTGCCGAAAAACATTTTTTTTATTTAAAAGGTCTTTGTATATGTTTCACGAAGTTTGCAGAAAGTGTTATGTATATGTTACTAGAATATATAAAAGAATGTGAAATTGTAATACCCCAATTACAGTCTGCATACGCATTAACAAAACAGCTATCTCTTCCTATCATTTTCTTGCAACTGCCGGCACGGATATTATGTAAAAAATCTATAAAATGTCGTCTTGCCTACTAGGTACTTTTTATGGTGCGAACAGTCATTCCACATTTGCTCACTAGGATCGTTGTGAGCATCCATCTATGGAGAAATGCCTCAACTACACGCATTGTTGGTTGCATATGTTTTGTGAAGCCGAGTAGTCTGAGGTTTTTATCTTTAAGAAAGTTCGTTGAATAGCAAGATCTCATCTGTATGATTATGTGTATTGGTCAGCATGTGTACACAATCAGTGATATTTGCTGTGTGAGCAAAGCATTTCTGGCTATGCTGCCAATGAAGTATATCGATTAGTTGTGCCCAACGAGTTATGTATATCTTATAAGTTATAAATTACGATTTTTTATGTTTTCAAAAACATTGAGGAGAATTACGGGAAATCACCACCGCGCCCGCGTTGAGTTCAATTACTATTAGCATGTACATATATGTCTTGTAATTCGACAGTGTGCAGTGAATATAATTATTTCTTATCTCTCTCATTTTTGAAATTCAGTAAATTTGCATATGTAATTTACAGAATGGATAAGAAAAAGGTGATGCGCAACTAATTTCTAGCTTTGACTCTCAAGTAAGTGTATCTGAGACAAGAATCCAATGAAATTATCAACGCATATTATTTGCACAGAAATCCTCACTATGCACCTATGCATTACCGTTTCCTTCTACGAGTAGATATAGTATACAACTTACAGAGCCAAACATTGACAACTGAAGCCTCATGACATTGAGGCAATACGTACAACTACAAAACGAGTTCACAACGTGTCCATCAGCTAGTGCTAAGTTAACGTCTTTTAGAAAAACCTACATGATGTCACAAAAGACCAATACAATGTCAGAAGAAATCGACATAATGTCACTTTTCAAGATACGTAATTCCCGTTCGGAACCTTGTATAAAAATCAATCAGTTTGATTTTTCATTCACGTTTCTCTGCAATTCTTATCAAATAGATTAAGACAGGTAAATGTTCCGAAATTATCCATACCGTATTTATGAATTGTGCAAGTTTTTTGACGTAGAAAAAAACTGGATTGCAGATGGGTGGCTAACTTCCCCTCTGGTCAAAAGATACCTATCCATCGTAATTCACGGGTACTCCTCTTCATCTCAGAATGTCAACGCGGGTATTCCAGAGAAACTTGTTTTGTACATTAAGGGGCTTACAGCACGAGAGTTAGGGGACTCGCAGAAGGTGATTATTTTAGAAAATGCGTTACCGAAGACCGAGAAACGATAAAAAATGGCATAGCACTCTTACAGAAAATCTGTCTACCACTGTGAAATATTTAAATTGAAATTTCAGCAGCATGATGCGCTATTCCGTCTTCATCCTATGAACACAGGGGCAACAGCCTTATGACCTCCAAATGTCCATAAATCGAAACATCAGAGTATCTTCTTTCCCCTTCCTCCGCGCTCTCAATTTTTCCAACTGCAAAATAGGGCCCATCGTAGTTGTACGAATTTGATTTCATAGTGGAAGTAACACATCTTCTGAGCGGTCCATGAAAATTGGCTTTTTGAAGATTACTTAACCCCTTCTAAGACGAATCTCAAATAATACAAAGCTTCTTCGACTATCAAAGAGTCCTGATTATCCAGAAATCAGGTTATGTCAAACCAAAAGAAAGAGGGAGTAAGCAATCTTGTCTTACAAAATTCACGATCTTCCCTTAAATAACCTTCCCTCTGAAGCTAACAATAAGTAATGTCGAGAGTTGACAGCTCGAGGTACATGCAGGGTATCACATAATCAATGAATTTTAGTTGCTAAGAATTATGTTCCGTCCTCGTCGAAGTAAATATTTAGAATACATATCATAGTACCCTCGTAGTAGTACCCAACCGCCACGATTTCAAAGCGCGCGCGGAGAGAAGGAAACCGGCACGCGCCCCTTCTTTCACCCTCTGGCCGCCTATAAACCTTCACTTCTAGAAGTAACGCAAGGATCTGATGAAGGGACCCGACGCCGCTCCCACTAATTCGTAAACTTACTCTAGTGATCATCACTGGAAAGCTGTCATTCCAATCAACATCGATAATCCATCCTGTATTGTGGGCTTAGGACCTTTGTCGGGAAGAAATACATGTCTAGTTTCCTATCTTGAATTTTCTTACCTTACAGGTGATAAGAGATCAAGGTATAATTGTTTGAGCTATCAGTCTTTTACCCAAAATGTTACTAACGATGCAGAAATAAGATGTTTTTTGAAGGGCATTTACAGGCTGAGGCCATCTCAACTGAAATATAGATCCTGTGGTTGTTCTCAATCAACCAAAGGGGTTGCTGGTAAGGTCTGTAGATATTTGGATGAGGAAATCAGCAACACTGCTAGCTCTATCCTCAGATTAGAGTGTGCAAGCTAATTGAAACAGACAACATCCGGATTGGGTGTATCTGTGCAAAGCATTTATTTGTCACTGTACAGTAACTTTATCATGGTGCCTCGACTCCCAGATGGATGGAGTCGGTTTTAGCAGGGAGTGTCACAATGTCACAATTGACAACCCACAGCACATGAAATGCGTCTACTTCTCCGCCGGCTAAATTACATTAGTCTCAGGCTCGCGCGGCGTGCTGGAGTGCGTTTTCTGAGATACGTCACAAATCTCTTATACCAAACAATAGCGTTGCTCAAGCGGCATTTGAGGCGAACCAAGGCTCCACACCTTAAACATAACTATGTTATTACGTTATTTGCTCATTACCATGAAATGGATGATAATTTTTGAACCAGGTATATTACCTGTTGCTAAAAGCCTTAACTTGAATTGTTACAATGGAAATGTACATTTAGTTGACACATACATTGCGTACAATTTGTGTTGTTGTGTACGACCTATGGTTTACTATTGCAGAGCGTTAGTAGTATGTTGTTGCAACTAGCTATGTATTCTAAATATTTACTTCGACGAGGACGGAACATAATTACATGATCAAACGAACTTACCTGTAAGTGATGTTCGATCTTAATTATGTGAAGTCCTCGTCGAAGTAAATAGCTCTTTCCCTCCCTATGTATCACCCAATTGTTACAACAACTTGGGTTTGAAGTAAATGATGGTTTATGGGCGGCCAGAGTGGAGAAAGGTAGAGGGAAGGGGCGCGGTGCCGGTTTCTTTCTCTGCGCGCGCGCGCTTTGAAATCGTGGCGGTTGGGTACTACTACGAGGGTACTACAATATGTATTTTAAATATTTACTTCAACGAGGACTTCACATAATTAAGATCGAACATTACTTAGAGGTAAGTTCGTTTGATCATGTAATTATTTTAGCATTTTTTGGTAAGAAATACTATTACTATATATACTGTTACTATATGGATATATGCTGAATTATATTTGCACACTAGATTATTGGCAGTATTGTAAAATGTTACTGATTTAAAGTTTGGACTATTAAAATGCGTTGAGGTTGTGGTGTTGTGAAATGCAGCTGTAACTATCGAGTCGGCAGTGGTATAGGTAAAAAACCTAAAAAACGTAAAAAACGACAGAATGTCATGTTGCAGACTAGGTATCCATCTCTGGAGGGATGACCCAACGACACGGCATGCATTGTTGGTTGCAGAAATTCGGGTAGTCTGTAGTGGTTACCTCAGAGAAGATGTGGAAGAAAGACAGTTGGTTGAGTAGCAAAATCGCATTTGGATATGTGTTGTCCATTCTGAAGAGAAGTTATGTTGAAAGTTATAAATTACGATTTTTCAACACCGTTGCCCGCGTTTGTGTAATGAAGTCACATCGCAGGAAAATCAATAATCACGCATCACACACAAAACATTTTCGTAGCGCCTCACATCTAGCCGCTGATTTGTATTTTCTACTTGACATCGTAAAATAAATTTCTATAGAAGTTTAATGAATGGAAATAAAAATTAATGTTAAATGTAATAACCTTTTCACGTTTCATTAATATTCTTTGCTATAGCCTATTTTCTCAATTGTTAGTTTTTTTCGCAGTGCCTCACATCTAGACGCTGATTTGTATTTTTTACTTGACATCGTAAAATAAATTTCTATAAAATTTTAATGACTAGAAATAAAAATTAACGTCAAATATAATAACCTTTTCAGGTTTTATATATACTCTTTGCTGTGGCCTATTTTCTCACTTGTTAGTTGTCCAGGGATTTTCTTATCTAATCTCTCTCATTTTTGGAATATAGCAAATTTGTATGTGTAATTTCCAGGATGACGCATACATCTAAGTGTATCTGAGACAAGAAGCGGAGGGAATTATCACCAACACAAATCCTCACTAAGCACCTTTGCACTGGCGTTTCGTCCATTGCCTTCCAGGTATGGTATACAACTTAAAGATTAGTCCTCCAATAATGCAATCTCTGAAACAGATGTTACATTACATCAGAGCCAAGCCACGATAGCTCAAGCATGATGGCGTTTAGGCAACACGTACAGATACACAAAGTAAACAACAGCTAGTTTAAAGTAGACATCTTATAGAAAAACCTACATAAAGTTACAAAAACCGAAATAATGTCACTGTCAAAAAGTAAGTCCTGGTGGCTAATTCTTCCAGCGAGAAATATTTAAATGAGTTCTCTAACACTGTACGTCTTTCAAATACAATATTTCCAATACATGGGCGAAAAATCTATTCAGCATATTAAAAATGCAATTTCGTCTATGTAGAAGAGATTACCAATATTTGATTTTCCAAATAAGGCTGACCTCCATGCTTCGGCCCCAAGTTGCTTCCATGGTCTAACTTAGGTATAGAGAAAACAGTTGTAATTAAATTGACATCAATAAAGCAGGTCGTTTACAATTTTACAAAAATAATTTCCACGAACCAGAGGGTAGTTACCATGCACCCCCACGCTAGCTTGACCTTACATCTTTTATCAACATCTGCATCTATATTTCCATATTTGCAGTGTAAGCAAAAGTATCTCCTACGTACACAGATACGCGTATATTCCAGATACATTTGAAATATGGATTATGTGGGGATTTTAAAAACAGTTCTGACGAAATTTGCGTATTTATGTAGCTGAGTTTCAATTTAATCGCAGCTGTGTCAGCAGTTTCATTCAACTGCCGAAGGCGAAATGCGAAGTGGGATGGGTTCCTCCTCGTAGGGAATTTACCAATAAGTCGCAGATCCATATTTATGTTCGATGTGAACTGGAATGGCAGAGAATTATTGGAGCGGCAGAACTTAGAAGTTATCGCTGGGCGTGAAACCAACGCAGCAATAAACCTGCCGATGGGAAGTTTTGCTTAAAGAAAAGCCAGACAGCGCAAATATTCATTTGCAGTCTGGGAGAACAGAAGAAGATTGACTAACCCAAAGCACTGATTATAATCCGATCTAATGACTCAGCGGTCATTTATGTCACAATTGCAGTCATTGTGATAACTATTCGTCATTTGTTTGTCTGGGCGGTCCGTAGGACCTTTACCCATTAGTCGCTGTCTAATCTGTCAGTCCTGGTTGCCCAGAAACCAGACAATGTCAAGGAAAAAAGAAAGGGAAAGAGAAGGAAAAAGGAGAAGAGCAAAGAGAAACAGAAGAGAGGAAACACTTACGATTTTTGACTTGGTACAAGGATTAATTTTGAGGTGAACTAAACAAATGTTGATTCAGGTTTTGTTAGAGTGTAATGTTGAGTTTACTAAAAGTTCGCACTAATTTTTCATTACAGTGCGAGCCGTGGCCTTGAATGTTTACGAACTTGCTCCACCGTATAGTCCAATGAGTCACGCAGCAGAGGGTTGCTGCGCGATTCCGGTCAGGGTGATGTAACGATATTCAGCTTTGCTCCCATGTCTAGGGAGCCATTTAAAAAAAGCGACTCATATTAAATGTATCAGGAATGCATATTGATATCATGTTTGCAATAGAGAACTAATTAGTGCTGTTGTTTTCCTGCTTCGTTATGATCTCGTCTTTTGATTTAGCGCGGTAGTGGGAGAATCCTCCGTTAGCCGTTATTAAAATAAGAAAGCTCCGTTAGTTATAGCAAACAGGGGAGCACTTATTTCGTAAGATTATCTTTTCCCTATTGAGCGATGTTGTTGGATGACCTTTATTAAAATAATTTCAAGTTGTGAATAAATGTTGGTTAAGATATAATATAAATATGAGTTTTAGATCATAACTCAAGATAAATGCAAGAAATAGGCAGTGTTATAAATGGGCTGAATTGTCCTCATTTTTGGTATATTTGCAAAAATAAGATCCTTGTATTGTAGTTCTGCTGATTTTGAGGTCACTTGTCCTTTTGTGGCTCTATGATTCTTCAAATATTCAAATCTTGTCCAGTTTGGACACAACTATTACGGAAACCTTTTTAAAAAAAATTAGTCGGTAGTCGGTAGTCAGTACTGTGAAATTACCACGATTCACTTTAATGTTCAAAAAAAACTGTTTTCCCACCAACATTCCATATTCAGTGTCGCTGTCAAAAATAACGTAAACAAAGACTTAATGATTCGTTATTGTTGTTGCTCTAGGGCCATATCGTCAGTCGTTCCTACAATTATTATTGTACGACGCTTTTATGGCACCTTGATTTTCATAGTTTTCTACGGTTCCGTCTCAGTGCTCTATTTTGAGGTTATGTTACAAATATCTATTTGCGCCAAATTGTTCATGCTTTTGATTTATATCGTATGTTATATCAGCCTCAAATTTCCTACAATTCAAAAAGAAAGCATAGCCTCACAATTGGAGAGCGCCCTTAGGGCCGCATCGTCAGTCGTTTATTGTAGGACGCCTTTATGGCCTCCTTGATTTTCATAGTCTTTTCTCTCTTCTAGAAGGACTGGGGTATTTATAGATTTCACCCGTGTCAGCGTCAGCGCTCTGCTAACGGTTATATTTTCTTTTTGAATTGTAGGAAATTTAGGCTGATTTTTAATTTGATGGAAATAGATATTTGTAACATAACCTCAAAATAGAGCGCTGACACGGTACAGTAGAAAACTATGAAAATCAAGGAGGCCATAAAGGCGCCCTACAATTGATGGGATCAATGCTAGAACCAGTCAAGTCCATATTATAACCAATAATACATCTATAAATTGCTTTATTTTTACGGTTACATTTTTGTACAGCCCGATAGATAATTTTAAACTGGGTAAAAAAATGATGTTTACAAAATGAACTTGGCCGGTCCTTGCATTGGATCCTTAAATTGAAGGAAGGGCTGGCGGTACGGCCCTAGAAACTATCTAATGTCAAGAGCATTCTACGTAATTGTGGAGAGTCGGACGTGTCAAAAATGCCGAGACAACTGGTATCTTCAAAAATAGACATGCCATGATTTTATAGCTGTTTAGTATGTGTAAAAAGATAAAATCGTATCAGGCAATACTGGTGTAAGGAGTTAAGAGCATAATAGTGTTACTTACTTGGATGAAAAAATACTATGCGACGAGAGAGAGGTTATAGTTTGTTGATTGTGCATTGATGTGTGTCTATGGGATAGAAGGTGTTTATTGTGTGAGCGCTCAATAGTTAATTCAACAGCAGAAGAGGCGAAGGTATCGGAAAACTGGCCGTCACGAGCGCCCGCGTTTGGAAGTTATAATGATAACGTCCAATACTGCAAGAGGGCATTGGATGTCCAAAGATCAAATAGCAATAGTTAAGGGATGATACAGAAGAATTATAAATGTAAGCACATGTAACATTGAAATCGATTGCCAACCAGTAACATGTTTATGAACTTTGAGCAGAAGTTATTTGCCTCTTTTCAGATTCGTATTCGTACGAGCTTTAGTAACAGAAAATAATGACAAGATTGACAGGAAAGGACGCTCGTGTATAGGCTGCAGTCCTTTCGCTATTTGGAATAAGAATCAAAATCCTATTGGTAGTTTCTTTCTGCAGGAACTACAAAGTATTTGAATAAGTTTTAATTCAATGTACGGCCTGATGACGAAATATGAGAGGGATCTCCACGGTGATTGCTATAATGTATCATGTGGGTTAAACTAAAGCTTGAAAATGCTGCAAAAATTTAGCTGTCATTATTTTTAACACAAATATTTGTGTCCGACATCCGTTAGGCGGCGCCGTTATCGCACACCCAGCGAATATAAAATATGTTTTTTCTGTGACGGGAAAAGAATTTGACATTTTATCTCTGTTGGAAGGTAACAAGGTCACTTTTTATGAAATTACTTTTTTCCCCGGGAAAAAATGAGTACTTTTTCCCGGATACTGTATAAACACATAAGCAAATGTAGATATTTAATTCTAGAATATTTTGGCTACCTACTTCTACTGATTCCGGTGGAGTCAAAGAAAACTCGGAATCATACATTTTTTACTTTATAGTATTAAAAATAACTTCTAAACAACCACTATGTTCACAATTTTTGAATAAAATCACAAAATTAAATTGACAGCTATTTGATTATTTTAAAAGTTTCCTTAGCAACGCAGGTCTAATTGTCGCTATAAGTACAACATAGCCTACTAATTTCAAAATTCAAATTTCACATCAATAATTTTCTGACTTACATATTATAATAATATAATTTATCAATAATAAATCGTCGTTTTTCGCATCACAGAAAAAAAATGTGTTTTATATACGGGAAAATACTAGATTTTAGCTTTCGGTTCTTTCGAGAATACAACCGCAAGCTAAAATCTAGTACTTTTTTCCTTTGTAGAATAAATAACTATTTCTTCCGACATACGGGCGTAAAAGCTAGGATGGCCTGTATCGTCCGTGAAAAATGTATGTAACTACAATTTTGTGGTAGACGGGATCCTAGACGAGAAATAATAGTAAAAAATAAAATATTTCTGAACATTCAATATTTTACAACAATGGGTTGGAAACGAGAATTACCTTTGTGATTTTCGTAACAGCACCTCAACACATCAGCTTTCGATATTACCCAAAATTATGCCACCGAATCGGACAGTTTGGAGTTCCGTTACGCCAGGGCGGTATTTTTGACGTGGGCGTTTCCTGATTTTTTTTGCACCATTCTGTTACAAACCATCCGGCTCACTGATTAAACAAAATCCATTTTGATTTACATCACGTCTCATCGACGCCGCTCGAATTATCCATTTGCATGAATTTAATAACAATTCGGAGCATACGATCAATTTGAATTTCAATATTATCATTGTCGTGTCCAGGGAAATATTTTAAAAGAGGGACGCTAAAGTGGAGAGCATAACTACGGCCCCTCCACCACCAATTTTTGTTTTTTGTAGTTGATTAAAATGTAAGTTTATATAACTTACAGAGGTGATAAAAGAAAATTTATAACGATGGAGATTATCCAAATTACCAATGAATTAGGTGATTTGGTGTTGATCAATGAAAAGCAAGTAAAAGAGAGTGGTGAAAAACTACAGCACAACTGCATTTTTAGCAAAAATAAACAAACAATTCCATCTTAATAATGGAGACTTTTTAGTTAACTCCAAAAGTGCCCCAAACGTCACCTAATACACGTTTCACGCTATTTATGGAGGCATATTATCGTCATACAATTTATTTTCGATATGATATTTCCCAGAGGTTTTGGATAGCTTTCTGGTCTGGATAACAAGATGACCAATTCAAGACTTCACTATTTCTCTCTGCAAACCAGCCTGGCGGCTCACATGTTTTAAAAAGGTATAAAGATCATAGAAGCTTCCGTAAATTTTGTAAATTCTCATAATAAATACAAGCAACGGCAACACTGCGGTGAGTGATCTGTTCGAGAACGATCTCGATTACTTTGAACGGAATAAATACGCGCTCAGCTTAAAACTGAACGGCACAAAGTCCAGCGGTTGGGTTAGAGTTGGTCTGCAATTAAAAACATTATGAGCAGTAGTAAGAAGATGAAGACATACCATTTCCATTCGGAATGGAAAGAACAATATTTCTTCACAGAAGTTAAAGGCAAAAATGTATGTTTGTTATGTAATACATCTGTTTCCGTTGCTAAGTTCGAAGAGCAAATCTATGATGTGTGAGAAATATGTCTAATAGGTGCGTAGAATAACCAGGGTTGGAAGTGCACCTATATACTAATATCAAATAATTGTGCTACACCTTCGACCACTCTCCTAAAAACGCCCACTACCCAATTTTTACTCTTCAAAAATTATCAGGAAAAAGATAAAGTTTGAGCGATTTTTATTTTTTGTTTTTGGCACTTTCTCCTCCGCCTGTGGACCGATTTCGAAAAGTTTTGAAATTAATTTTCGAATAACTCTGGCAGCTACATCTATGTCACGCAAATAATGTATGATTGTAAGTAACTAATGCAGAATTTTGACATGTCTCACAAAACATATTTTAATAAATACGTACTGAGTGATTATTCTACCTTACAACCACCAAAATGCGCGTGCGTGTGTCGTCCGTATGAGGAAACTTGAGGAAACAAATGATTTCGATTACTCTTCGAAAAGCATCATTATCAAGACTGTCATTAGTCATGGTATAAGAAAATCTGTTCAGCCGTTGAAGGAAATATTTTTTTTAACGATTATAGTCTTGTAATTTTTATAATATAGCATAAGGCATATTATATTATTCAAGAGGAAAAAGTAATGGTAACAGTGGCGGGCAAGAGACGAAACGTAGGACTGAAGATCTATCTCATCTTGTAAAGGAAACAATTTTATTTTTTATTTCCATGACAAACTAAGTCAGGGAAAAACGAAGGCGATTTTGTGAAAGTTCGTTTTTTTTCGTGTATCTCCGAAAATGCACTGAATTTCGAAACTAATTTCCAAGAACCATTTTCTTAATTACCTAACTGCATAACTTGGGCCACATTTACCGACCTAGCATCTTTTTCCAGTCCCGAGATCCCAATACGAGTGCCTGCTCTTAAAAGCGTATGGTAGTCTATAAAGTAACAAATTGAATTTTGCCCTATTTGGAATATTTTCCATTACGCGATGACTGTAATGTTTTGGCTATTTTCTAGAAATATGCAATCATAATAACAATATTTGTTCTGGTGATAGACACTATTTATAGAATTAGTTTATGAGCAGAATGAAAATGGTAAATAAATATAATTTAGGTTTCAGTTATTTGAGCAGACGAAAAACAGTTATGCCTGGGTAATGGCATAGTTATTAACACTATTAAAGCCCAAAAAACATGTGCCACTAAATATTCATATTATGTTAACAAATACAAACCCAGCAGACGTATACATAAAAATGGCGTCAAGTAGGTTCACTCTGCACTTCCCACGCGACGCTGTCATCAGTTCATAAAGGATCATCAAGTTAGTCCATTTGAGCTAGCTTCAAACATGTATAACAAAAAATTTAAATCTGTCAATCAGGCCCATATACAATTATATTATTATACATAGTCCCCATCTAGCTGGTAACGCTAACGCTAGTTTCTTCCCTGCCCTAAGTATCAAACATCTAGCAACTCTAATTTTAATTGACAATACGTCATGTTTTTGTTCGTGAAAGTGTTTAAGTTGGAAAATTTCCAGATGAACTTAAAATAAGTAAAATTACTAAACTTTATAAATCAGGTGATAAACACTCTATGAATAACTATAGGCCAATATCTGAGATCAGTATTTTATCTAAAATTGTCGAAAAAATTATCAAGAAAAGAATGATGTCATTTATAGAGGAAAACACATTAGCAGACAGTTACCAGTATGGGTTTATAAAAAACAGTAGTACGCTTGCAGTTGCAGTTGATTTTGTAAATTACCTCTCAAGGGCTTTGGATGAAAAACTAGTGGTTATAGCATTGTTTATAGACTTCAGAAAGGCGCTTGATGTGGTAGATATTAATATATTATTGAATAAGTTACAAAATATGGGATTTAGGGGTACTATGAATAATTTGATTAAAACTTATTTACTTAACAGAAAACAATATGTGAAACAACTAGTGAGTGGTTATCTAGTGACTGTGGTGTACCCCAGGGTCCACTATTATATTCTTTATATGTTCTAAATCTAAATAGTGCCAATCTTAATGCAAGGTATTTAACTTTTGCTGACGACACAGTTCTTCTCTATAAAAGAAATCATGAGCAGGCTCTGCGTGACAAAGTTAATTTAGATCTTGCTCTTTACTGTAAATGGCTATATTCGAATAAACTAAAGGTCAACATTGATGAAACAAAATATCGAATTTTTAAACAGAAAAATAAAATATTCGAAACCCTTGTATACGAATAAATAATGTTATAATAGAAAAAGTATCGAGCACCAAATACCTGGGTTTAATTATCGATGAGAACTTGAATTGGTCTAGTCACATTAAACATTTTTTTGGATAAAACAACATCGATGATAGCTGCTTTGTACCGAAGCAGAGACTACTTAACTACAAAAAGTAAAATAAACATTTATAATGCATTTTTCTTAGCACACTTTAGATATATGTTACGGGAATGTGTTGTAAAACTGAATTTCATAAATCACAAGTTTTGCAAAATAGAATATTAAGAATGTTGTTCAACTATGATCGACTTGCCAACACGGACAATATGTACTCAGAATTGAATGTTTGTAAACTAGATAAGCTGTTGGAATTAGAACAATGAAAAATGGTCTTCAAAATTTTAAACAACCAACAAAAGTGTAATACAAACATTTTGATCACACATGATGTGCATGACCATGAGACAAGATCACATAATAATTTGTACCACATTCCTACTATACTATAACTATCTAAAACTGTAATGACTCATCGATGTTCACGTGAACATCACTTAACTACCAGTAGTCGGCTGTTCATAGGCGGGGTATGAATGTTTAACATGGGTGAACTAGATTTGTCACATGCTTAATAAAGAGTGGTTTGAAACATATTGTAAGTCAAAAATTTGGGAATTACCTTTATTCATCGTCGCTTCCACTTACATCTGACAGTAATAAACTGTCGCTATCGCTTTCCTCGTTGAAATTGACTATAACTGGCTCTATGATGGTGTCGATGTGGTGGTCAAGCTGCCTCATTTTTGTTTCTTCCTTCACAACATGACGGATAGCATTCTGCCAAGCTTCGGGCGTTACTAGCTGTATGGAAGTCTCAAGTAAAACCTTAACGTCTGGTAATTTGAAGGTTGTGTTATGGCGCGCAATATAACCCTTCACTTGAGCCCAGATGAGCTGTATTGGGTTCAGTTCACAGTGGTAGGGCGGTAACCGCAGCACAGTGACACTACATTGACGGGCCATCTCGTCAGTCACGTAACTAATGTTCGCAGGTTTGTGCTGTTTAATTTTTTCATACAATTCCGCTTTCACACATGAATCGTCAAACGGGATTCCTTTTTCGCGCAACCATTGCTGCATGTCACTTTTTCGAGATCCCATAGTCGGTACACGTTCGGCTCGACGACTATGGTAGGAAGCATTATCCATGACGATCACAGAGTTGGGCTCAACTCGCTGAAGCACCCCTTGAAACCAGCTCTCGAAGCAACTGGCATTCATTTCGTCATGGTAATCACCTCCTTTCTTAGAGGCGAAAATCAAGTCACACTCTTCTAAAAAGCCACTATCGCTACCAATATGAGTTACGATCAATCTTTGACCTTTCCCTGACGGTCCACGAAGACCTTTTGACAAACCTTCAATGCTTGCTTGTCGATTACTCACTACGTGTTTGTCTATCCAGGTTTTTTTAACTGTGTGACCTGCATTTACCCATGTCTCGTCCAAATAATAGATTTTTCTGCTTTGTCGCCTATATTCAATCATTTCGCGTAGGTATTTTCGACGCCAGGCGACTATTTCAGGTCTCTCTATCAATACTGACTTCCGATGACGCGTTTCGTAACGAAAATTAATTTCGTGCAGGGATTTCCTCATTACCTCGACGCTGGGGTATAATTTCATTTTCCTTGATCGCTGCATGTACAGCCTTGAGGGTTGGTATCTCATTCCTAAAGAAGAATGAATGTACGGTTCGCCTTAACGCCATTTTGCTATCGTCATCCAATTTAACGGCCTTTCGTCCCTTCAAATTAAACTTTGGATCAGTAGTAGCTCCAGTTTTCTTCTTTTCATGCACCACCCTACGAATGGTCCACTCTGGAACGCCTGTCATACTTTCACAACGCGCGAGTGCATCTCCCTGCGACATAGTTCTGTTCAGATAATTGAACACGTTGAGCACGATTTCCTTCGCGTCCCTCTTCAGTGCTTTACGAAGCCGTCTACCTGTTCCCTGGCTTTCAGTACTTCCACTCGTGCCATTTTTACTCTCCATGGTTAAGTATAACCAAAACAGTAACCACAGAAACCACAACAATAACAATCACACAACAATTCTTATAAAAACACACAATATGCGATCGCTCAACGAAACACGTTCCAATGCGTTGCCGACGCCTATGAGTCTGCCGGTCGAGGCGCGTCTTTGATTTCATTGGTTCTACCGGCGGAGAACAATCAGCCATTATTTCCATCTCTGTCTGTGCTGTTAACCACCGCAAAGCCACAGAAACGACATATGTCGTGTGCTATACGGCTGTACTGGAAGGAAGCCGGGATCGAGCTCTGATCACGTGTTGATCACGCGTATGAGTCATTACATACATTTAAATAGTTGTAGTATAGAACCAATATAGGATTAAATAACCCTGTCACTGATGCAGTAAAAACGTATAACAACCTACCAAGTAATGTAAAAAAGTACATGTATTCAGAAATTATGTAAAGACACTCAAAAGACACTTGAATTGTTGAATTTATTGTAGCTAAAATTCGCACATTAAGTATTGTTGTTCTCGAGGCCAGTGTGTTAAACACAGATTAGAGAACTTTGTTTCCTATAAAATTTGTAAAAATTGAATATTGAATAAAGATTTGTTTCAAAAAAAAGTTTTTGAACAGCAAATCCGATTTAACAACATGAAGATAGACTCTGGAGGTCAAAGTAATGATCCCCCAGAGTCCCTGATGATGAATGGACCCGGCCAGAATGAGAGAACAGAAACTACCGTTAAATCAAAGGAATTAATGACACCAGCTGTAGCAGACGAAAAGGACAGAATCATCCAGCGCCTGACCCTAATCAACGAAAGCCAGGCCCAGCAAATAAAGGAACTGACTGAAACAGAGACCAAAACAGTAAAATAGACTGCCTGACTATCCAGGTAACTCAGGTAATGAATAATCCAAATTTTAATTCTAAGCAGCCGTCTCAACATCTTCGCCTGTCCCCTCTGTTCAACCCACTTTAAACACGCAGAATGTGCTTAGGTCCCTTCACCAAATAATAAGTCCCCTGATTGACGCCACTCAGACATTGCAAGCGATCTTTCCGCAGCCATTGAATGGCTAAGTCCAATAGACAACCTGCATTTATCAAAATTCTTTTTTGGAATTTTCTGGGCCTAAGAGATATTCCCAAAAAACGGGAATTTCATCAAACTCTATTGGATGAGGGTATAGACGTAGCTCTGCTGCAGGAAACATTACTTAATCCGGGAGATCGCTTAGCTTTCTTGAATTCTGATGTTATACGCGCTGACCGATTGAATGGTAGGGGTGGTGGCTTGGCTTTGCTCGTTAAACGTGATTGACTATCACAGAGTATCTTACTCACAGCACCGAAGAACCGGCACACCATCCTTTCAATCACCTTCAGGCACCGGATGCTATAGACTTTGCAATATCTAAAAACTGTAGGTTCAGCATTGCTTCTAAGATTTTGTATGACATCTCTAGTGACCCTGTAAATGTTGTTCTGGAGATAGGTAATGGGCATTTCGTGGAGGAGGAAACTCCTTCAAGGAGAGCAGTTGATTGGGAACTATACAAGTCATTTCTCAAAGAGTTTCCCAGTGTCCCGGCCATACATGATGAGAACGGAATAGATGCTGCTCAATCGGAGTGGACAAGTTTCGTTCACCAAACTCTACAGCATGCTGCTCTGCTTCCAGTGCAGCGACACGGCAGACCTTTTCTCCCTACTGATATCCGTCGGAAAATTTGTGAAAAAAGGGCTACGATTAAACAAGGAAAGAGGTCTTGTCATCCTGATGACATTCGTAGAGCGACTAACCTCGTCCATGAAGTGAGAAATGCACTCCATGAATTCCGTAATGAGTAGTCGAGCGGCTCTCTGGCGGAGATGCTTGAATCAAGTATTCCTCTCTGGAAAGAGTCGAAATCGCTCAGAAACGGAAGGCAAGAACAACTACCACATATTCATGATCCTGGAGGCATAGTTTTCAGGACTGAGGATAAAGTGGAGGTTTTTGCTGACGTCATGGAAAGACAACTCTCTCCCAATTATGATCTGGACAATGAACTTGACGAGCAACGACAAATTGTAGGATCTGTTAATAGATATTTCACATCGAATGACGACACCAACATCAGTGCTAACATCGGTGACTCCTTTTCAGGAGATCCTCCTACGGAAGATTCTTCAGATGGATCTCTGCATGACACATCAACGAAATCCTCTGAGATTCCGTTTTGCTCACCAGCAGAGCTCCAAGGCCACATTAAGGACCTAAATGTGCGTAAAGCGCCTGGAGAGGATCAAATCACCAAAAAAGCACTGAAGTTGCTTTCGCTCAAGGCTTTGACTTATCTGGTGGCAATAATCAATGCAATGCTCAGACCTCATTACTTTCCTAAGGCGTGGAAGATCGCTGAAGTCATCATGATCCCAAAGAAGGCAGGTTCGATATTCCTCCAGGATTACCGTCCCATTAGCCTTCTGTCAGCTCCTTCTAAGCTCACTGAAAAGGTGATTTATCATCACCTTGAGAATTTCTCGTCAGATCTCCATGTCATTCCCGACATGCAATTCTGCTTTCGGTCCGAGTATAGTACGGGGCTACAGGCAGTTAGACTGGTGGAGCATGTAACCAGGGGGTTCACACTCAACAAAAGTACTGGAATCTTGCTTTTAGATGTTTCAAAGGCATTTGACAAGGTGTGGCACAAGGTCCTCTTGTATAAGCTCATCCAAAAAGGCTTTCCATTTTGGCTACTAAAACTGTTGAAATATTTTCTCGGAGGAAGGAAATTTCGGATCAAAATTAACAATGTGTTGTCAACAACACGGCCCGTAAGAGCCGGTGTTCCTCAGGGTTCGGTCTTAGGACCAATCCTTTATTCACTTCATATACATGACGTCCCTTGCCCCAGCAACTGTAAAGTCTATCTCTATCCTGACGACACTGCACTGCTAGCTCAGTCTTGTCCTGGTAACCTAGATCACGACAGGCTGCAGAGTGCGGTGGAGGAGATATTGGAGTGGCGGATCGTGGTTGATCAAAATTAATACTTCGGAAACGCGGGCAATCGATTGTACTAAATAACGTCGCGGTGCCCCATCAGAGATATCAGTGGATGGAACTCGTATACCATGGGAGCAATCTGTTAGGTACCTTGGAGTCATCATTGACAAGGGGTTGACCTGGCAGAACATGCACTGATATTTTGAGAACGAAATTCCAAATTACCTTTCGGCACCCTTATCCTTTGTTGTGCAAAATTTCAAAATTAAGATCAACAAGATTCGGTTGTATAAAATGGTCATAAGACCAGCAATCACCTACGCATGCGCGGGTTGGTGTTTTCTTGCGAAAACGCACATGCAGAAACTGCAAGTCCTGCAAAATAGAACGCTATGCACAATCACTAACGCCCCTTGGTACGTGTCTAATGAGACCATTCACAGAGATCTTGATATCCCATATCTAAGGGATTATGTAAAACAACAGGCACAACGGCGAATCGCACAGCAACCCTCTGTCAAAATTATTTCAGTATACAAAACCGATCAAAATTATTTTTGTAGTTACAGAATTATTCGCGTAATCAAAGCAATAATGCTTATGCTATTTCAAACGATTTACTTCTTTTCTTTGCTCTATTTCTTCCTTACTTTCTTTCCTTCTTTCCCTTTTCCCCTTAAACAAGTTTGATATCTGGGTAGCCAGACCTGACAGTCTAACAGACCGAAGAAACTTTTAACTAAGATCTAAGGTCCACCGGACGGCTCTGACGAACAATGACGAATAGTAAATAGTACCGGTCTACCGGTGATGCTGTCAGGCGTACGCCAGGCTTCGGCGTATGAAAGTCGGCGTCGACCGCATCGTCCCGACAGATCGCGTGCCTCGTCTATAAATATTTCTCTAAGTTATAAGGGCAAATGTACGAGGACGATTTATAAAATTACTGGGACTGGAAACACATAAATATACTGCCGCCAACAAAATGAGGTACACCTTCCTCCACTCCCTACAACCCTCGATTTTCAACCTCACAAAATTTTTTTGAAAATGGTCATGAGCCTCAGGAACGTCAAGAAACAGTTTGGGCAATTTTTATTCTTTTCGTGTTTTTGCTCCTAGCCCCGGCCCCCCTGGACCGGTTTTCAAAAACTACAAAACTTTTTCGTCCTTGGGATAGTAGTAACCTTCATCCAAATCCGAGCAGTACGTTCCAAGTTATAGACGGTACAAAGATTACCGGACAGACCGACAGATAGACAGGCTGACGGAAATGAGTGACATGGTTTTTCATGATGTCATATATGACAATCCAAAAAACATAATATCTCATTTTCAAAATTATTCGCGACTACAATACCGAGTGCACACAGTGACTTCATTTTTAAGGCACTACTGACGTACGCCGACCAACAAAAGTGACGTAGAAATGACATCATTATAACGGTTTAATGTCAACCAATTGACGTCATTATATGATGTCAAAGTTTATCGTATGAAAGACTAAATACAAAACCCATATGACGTCTATATGACGCGGATATGACGTACAGTCGCTCGCAAAAATAATCGCGCGGTATATCCAAATGCTCCTGTAAAATTAAGGATATGACAACGACGCCCCACAAGAAATAAGTTCCGGGGTGGTAGAAAAACGCCGAAACTCATATTCTTGAACCCTCTCGTTCCGAGACGTCGTTATCACTTCCGCAATTCTTCACGAGCAAGTGTATCGAAGTGCTTAATAAAGATCTAAAAAACACCCTTTAGTCTCAAGCACGTCGCAGTCCTCCGATGGTTCAGAATTTGTTTGTAGCGATTTATCAAAATTCAACCCATAGATTTATAAAACGAAATGGCCGAACCATTGCTAAACACTATTTGTGCTTCTTTGCTGATGATCGGCTGAAAGATATACCGTTCAAGATTTTAATTAAAACCGCGCTTGATTACAAATCTCCTAGTAAAACGTTTACTGTTATACACGGAGGTTTATAATAGATTTGTTAATTACTGGAATAAAACATGATGTAAAATGGAATGAAATATCTGAACATGCAATATTATTATTAGAAAAGTCATATTAATAAAATATTTTTGGTCGAAGAATTCCTGAAACTTTTTTGTATAAATAACAATATTATTTGGATATCTAGTTTACCTTACTATTCATTAAAAGTCTATATTTTTATTGTTGGTAAGTGTTGATTTTTCAGTACTGACTGTCCTAAAAAAGACGTCAAGACGCCTTTTGAAGGACGTCTTGTTTTCGTCGTAAAAATGTCGTCAAAAAGAAGTCATTCTTCAGTCAATAACGTTTCCGGCCAAAAGTAATCGAATAATGACGTCATTTAGGCGTCATCATGTTCACTGAGTACTTTCTCGTCATCAGGCGAACAATACAATACAAATGGCCAAATGCACAACAAAATGCAATTACCTTCACTTTATGGCTATAATTTTTTTGGTTCGAAATGTAAACCACAAAATACTGACGTAAAACAAAGAGGCATAAACGCAAACAAGAGGCCAAGACTCCCAAATGTTATATATGTAACCGTTAACCCGACATCGGAGTATCAGCTGCGTATGCTTAAGCTTGTCTACGTAGTCGTGCCATAAGTTCTGTCCCATGATAATCTCATGATAAAAATGAAACAAGATAAGATATATTTATATGAAAGATATTATTTATTCGACAACATTTTTAGAATTCATAATCAAACAGTTTTATTCAAAATGTCCCCCCTTGGCCTTCACACACTGCTTCAATCTCGCGGGCCCCTCATCTATCACTGCACGCACAGCTTCCAAAGGAATAGCTGCCGCTGATCGGATCAAATCCGCTTTCAGGGACTCGATATTACGGTGGGCTTTGGAGCAGGCCAACTGCTCTAGCAGGTCCCACAACTTGTAGTCTAAAGGATTGAGGTCCGGACTCCCTGAGGGCCAATCTTCCGCAGCAATGAACTCTGGCACATTGCTTTCCAGCCAGCGCTGCGTACTCTTAGCCTTGTGAGCGGGGGCGGAATCCTGCTGGTAGACCCAGTGTTGGTTGGCAAACAATGTACCACTTAAAGGCTTGACGATAGGATCCAGTATGTCGCTCTGATAGTTTGCCGCTTTTGTTTTCACGCCCTGTTTACAGAAATGGAGCTGAGTGACCCCTTCGTAGGACACCCCCCACCAAACCATGACTGACGCAGGGTGGTGGCCTCTCTCAACTCTCGGAATGATCTCCGAAGCTTCCTGTGAACTCCTTGCATACACTTTGTCATTTTGTCGGTTGAATTTTTCTTCTATGGTGAAGATTTTCTCATCCGTGAACAAAATCTTTCGGAATCCCCCAGCTGCGTACCTCTCCAAGAGCTTCTTGGATCTTGTCGCCCTGATGTGTCGCAAGGTGGCCGTAAGTCGCTGGCCCGTACGTCTCCGGTAAGCCCCTAGCCCTAGGTCTTGTTTAATGATGCGCGACATCGTCCGGACAGGAATCTTCATTTCCCTGGATAGGATCTTCTGCTTCCGGAGTGGATTCCTTTGAATCCTGGCTTTTACGGCTTTGATGGCTGCTGGAGTCCTTACTTGACGAGGTCTTCCGCTTCTTGGCCTGTCATCAACAGAGGACGTCTCATTGTACCGCTGAATGGTCCTAGACACAAATTTACGCGATATTTGAAGGCCGCGTAAGAGTTCAAAAATCTGACAAGCACTGTGATTACACTTATGTAAAGCTATCACTGCAATACGGTTCTCTGCCTTGCCCCACTCCATCGTTATGCTTCGAGAGATCAATACAAACTGAGGTATATGTAATTACCCGAAAAGCGCTTAATCAACTGACACCACAATGTAAACAATCGGACAAGTATTAACAGGTCTACACTTGTTTGAAAACGAGGGACAGAACTTATGGCATGACTACGTATACCATGAATATTCCAAGAAACTTTAACAGCGAAGATGATAAAATAAACCGGAACATGAACTGTTGGAACAATTTGTTTTTATGCGCATGTCGATGCATCGATATATTAACATACAACCATCGATGTTATAGGTTCGATGTATCGATGTTTTCAATTCGTGGATATATCGTTGCCATCCCTACTTGTAACTCTTGACATTCCTTCCTTCAATTTGACGTAAAAGAACTTTCACAACAAAAAGTAACGGTTATCCTTGTTTGAAACTAACTTTTGTCCATTTACAACAAAAATGCTCCCGGAAGACACCTCTATTGACAATTTTCAAAGAAACACCTCCTCAACTTCTTCCGGTTCCTCAACAAGGAGTTCCAGCTTACAGAAATGCAGAAGAAAACTACAAACCACCTTCGATGAGGGGAACAAAGGCGACAAGGAAGAAAAAACCCAACAAAACGGGGATAGAACCATCTTGTCAATGATATCCTTCAGTGATAACACTAGAAAGGTACTACGAAGCAGTGCTGAGAGAATAACGAAAACTTTCAACACCGTTAGGACTTCTATAGGGACCATTACACAAGTAAGAAAACTGTACAAAAGCAATACAAACACAATGACTCATCTGCTAGACATTCCCTTATCTTTTCCTTAACCAGATGTCATTTGTATGAAAATAGCTATCAATCTGCTTTTGGCCTTCTCTTGTAACAATTTTCTATATGGTCTACTAAAACTTCATTCCCTCACAGTACATTCGGCAACTAAAATGTACATTCTTTTGAACTGTTTATGTTCATATTATGTAAAATTGATGCCAACAATTTTGAATGAAGGTATGTAATCCTTGCCTGGATTAACCAATCAATAAAGGTTTTATTTGAAAGTATGTGACTAGCCAAATCTTTATTGTTGTTATTCTATCTATATGATGTTTATTCACAAATGATTATAAGATTCAAACATCTGTATCATGGATTTCCATTGGATTGACCAGTTCAAAAGAATATCATACTCAATACAAAAGGAAGCTGGCCTTTTATTTAATTTTGTATACAATTATATACAGTTTTAAGATTACTGGTTACTAACCAGCCTTGCCACCTGCGCTCTGAATTACTTGAAAAGCAGAAGCATTTTATATGCTATCCTTTCAAAAATGTTCAAGGATGTTATACCCTGTGGATTTATATTGTACTTTTTTGATTTAATATAAGCATACTTACAAGAGTTTTTTTCCACAGAGATTCAAAATGCCAACAAAGCGCAGACAGATTTTGCAAGAAGGACCCATGACTCCAAACATGGCTACACCATATACATTTTCAAAGCAAATTTTGGGTAGGACCCCAACAAAGTTATACAGCCCATTTGGCATTGAAAGTCCATATAAAAGCACAACTTGTAGTGGTAAGGAAAATATTGTACCCAATAATGTCAAGAATATTTGAATTTTGTCCAAATATGTTTGGTACATGAGCGCCCATTGGGGGGGGGGGGCAAGGGGATTCTACTTCAAAGAGTGAAATATTCTTAAATTCTTAATAAAATACCCAATCATTGGGTAAGAAGTGGACCATCGCAACATAGAAGATATTATGCTATATGGGCGGTCATGGTTTAGTATTCAGTTTTTTTGCCCAGTATTATGCTTATGCTATTTAGAATTATTGGTTTTTTTATTCTCCAAATATAGAGAAATTAAGGAACACAAGGCAGCACAACTGTCATTTTAGTGAAACTTGTCTTGCAGTATTTTTATCATACATCTAAATTGTAAACTGACTAATCAAAAGTGAAAGTTGATCAAAATTGGGTTGTCTCTGAAGCTTTTAACAAAAAATCTTCAAATATTGATATCATATCCTAGTGAAAAACCTGTATAATCATGCTCTAACCTTTTTTTTTTTTTGGAGGTATGAAATGTATATTCGATTTTGTCCTATTTTAAAACAATTATTTCTTATCTGCAGCCATTGATTACATATCCTATGTAAAGTTAACCAACCAGATACAGTATTTTGACATCCAAAAAATTATCCTAGATAAAATATCATGCCATCACCCTGACCCAAGATGCCATACATGGCTATACCATACACATTTTCAAAGCAAATTTTGGGTAGGACCCCAACAAAGTTATACAGCCCATTTTATATTGTGCCCAATAGTGTCAAGAATATTTGAATTTTGTTCAAATATGTTTAGTATTAATTTTTTTTCACAGTATTATGCTTATTATAATTTATAAGGTATTGTTCACTGTGAAAACCTGATATTTAGAATTATTTTTTTCTGTGGTCAAATTAAGGAACCCAAGGCACAACTGCAGTCATTTTTCTTTAACCCTAGAACGCTAAGCATATTTCTCACACTACTTAAGACTAAGCATTCCTGAATTTTACGATTCCTTATTTATTTTTTTCGTACTTAAAACAAACTTCAGCAAAGAAACGTATTATTTATTGAACACAAAATATTATATATTTTGTGCACATGTTTTACAAAAATTGCCGCGATGTTCATTACAAAATGGTTTTTTACATTTCGAGCAATAGTGTGTTGTCATTCATCTTTTTTTTGATGGGCAACTGGCACAAGTGGTTCTTTTGGAGGCATCATGCTTTGGTTCCACTTCTGGAATAATCTGTTGATTTTCAGTAGACGTATCTTCCAAAACCTTATTAATCGTTTCGCGGAGTGAGCGCTGCAAAGTGGGTATCTTGAGACGTTCTTTCACCCAAGGTGTCACTAAAGTCTTATACAACTCTATGTATGATTTTCTGGACATTGATTTTTGACGTCGTTTTGCTTTATGGGCATTGGATAAAATGTAGCTGTTTACACAAGCAATATTTAGCATTCCATAGAAAAGGCCATCTTCTAGTTTTTCTAGAGGTACTCATATTTGAACACATTTGGTCCAGTGTATCGACTGATCCTTTTTTCTGGTTGTAAGTTTCAATAATTTCTGGTTTACCTGAAGTGTTTGAGATACTACATCCTTGATGCATAGTAGACAGAAGTAGAACGTTTTTATTTTTTTTAGGTGTATATGATACAAGCACTTTTTCCTTGTCAAAACAGAATTTTGAGCTACCTGGATCACGATTCTTGGTTACTAGCATATCTGTTGGAATCTCCCGTTTATTTTTCCTAATGGTACCAACCACAGTGAGATTATATGGAGGAGCAAGTAGCATCAGCCAATTTTACGGAGGTGAACCAATTGTCCATTGTAATGTTCCGTTTGGTTCCTAAAATTGTTTCACACAATGTTTTCACATAATACTCTCCCAAAGGCAAACCATTCGTGTTTGTGCTTTTTCCCAAATATGGCATGGCGTCAAACATATATTTTGTTGAAACATCGCAAATCAAGACTATTTTTATGCCATATTTGGCCGGTTTATTAGGGATGTACATCCGAAAAGGACATCTTCCTCGAAAGCCCAGCAGTTGCTCGTCAATAGTAACATAAGAACTTGGTCTATATAAGTTTTTGCACTGACTTATGAACTCATCCCAAATTTCTCTAATAGGCGCCAATTCATCCGGTTTTTTTTTCTCTCATCCTTTGTGTTTTTATCATCAAAACGCAAACAATCAAGTAAAAACTTAAATCTCTCACGACTCATGACTGCCTTGAAAACAGCTCCACAAATTTTGTCATCAAATAACTCTTTAGATGACAAATGGTTACTTTTCAAGTAAGCAGACAAAATCAATAATCCTAGCAACGCTTTTATCTCATTAGTATTAGTATTATTAAAAGATTTACGTTTCGGAAATTGTTTCAATTGAAATTTAAAAAAGTGGCTACATTCTATATCTAGGAAATTCATAAACTCATAAATACGAACATCAACTAAATACATAATCTACTGTAGCTAATTTTTGTCCTTTTTTGTCATTTGCATTCTACAGTTTCAACTTAAATTATTGGTCCATGTACAGGCGATGCCTTCTATTGGGCCTGTTTTGATTTTATATTTATTTACTCATATTGTTTGTTATCTTTGTACATTGAGTGAATAAATATTATTATTATTATTATTATTATTATTGGATACTGTAGCAGATTTTATTTTATATTGAGTAGATTTTTTTCTAATCATAGCGTTTGTCTGTACTACAATTTTGTCAATCATAGAATCGGTTATAAATTGTCTGAAAAATTCATTTGCAAGTGGATCATTTCCAAAATGTTTTATTGGACCTGGTAAAATGTGAAGGATGTTTCGTTGGGGAGTTCTTGATGCCAATTTGGGAACTGCGCTCCATCGATGACCATTTTTTCCTTGAAGGCGTACTTGTGACGGTTTTGTCTCATCTACTCTCACTGTTCTGTTTTCTAAACGCGTTTCTGTATTGATTTTCATTTTCTTGTTGTTCTGATTGTTCTGGTTCGATATTTTTAGATTGTCCAGGCTCTGAATCATCTATCGATATTTGATTACCTGTATTTCTTTCGTTTCGATTTTTAGGTAAAAGTCTTATTTTCTTTGGCCTGGGAGTGTCTGTCTCTTCACCATCATCGTCTGAAGGTACATACTCACTTCCACTATCCTCAAATTCTAGGACATCCTCAGTTTCACTTGCGTTCTCCTGGGTACTATCTTCATCCAATTCCATAATGAAGTTTTCTGCAATCTCTGCTAGTTCGGCGTCCGTTAGAGGTCTGTTATTTTCCAGTTGCTTAGACATCTTAGTAAGAGATAACTTGTACGTGCCAAATATTACATCCGCAAGAAAAAACCTAAAAAAATAATTATATCTTAGTGTCGTGCAATTTTCACAAAAGTTACGTTAAGACTTCGTTGAATTTACGACGCTCGTCTTATAGCTGCCAAGATGTTACACTTGAAAATCAACCAATACGCTCGGGATAATCACCACCACTGCCGACGCGAATACTAAGACGGAGAGCTCGGCATCTGTCGAGTCCGCACGATGAGGGCCGAAAGTAAAAATCGCCGTCGTAAAATTTACGAGGCTTAGCGTTCAAGAGTTAATGAAACTTTTCTTGCAGTATTCTTATCATACATCTCAATATTGTAAACTGGCTAATCGTCAAACATGCAAGTTGATCAAAATTGGGTTGCCAGAAGAATTTAACAAAAAACTCTTCAAATATTGACATTCTATCCTAGTGAAAAACCTGTATAATCATGCTCTTCTTTTTTTTGGGGGGAATAAATTGTATATTCAACTTTGGCCTATTTTGAAACAATTATTTCTTTTTCATGTACAGCCATTGATTAACATATTCTATATAAAATTAACCAATCGAATACTGTATTTATCCAAAAACTTCACAGATGAAATGAGATATGATGCCATCATCTATAAGAATTTGTCACAGCTTGTTTCTAATCTCCACACTAATAAGAAATCTACATTGAAAATGCTAATGACTCATGGTGCTGTAGCTAACTATATGATCATGACAAATCCTCATAGATGATGTCATGGCGTCTCATTTCATCTTGGATAATTTTTTGGATGCCTGAATACACATGGTTCAGGTTCAGGCAGATTACATCAATCAATGATGACATCCAAGACCCAAGTTTGGCTTCTATTTTTTAATACATATCTCATGCAGGTTTGTAGCTCAATTTACTGTCTGTTTTTATTTTGTATCTTGGAAAATAAAGAATTAGGCAGATATTTATAATCAATTCTGTTCATGTTCATTGTGAGATTAGAAAAAAGCAATATTATTTATTTATAAGAAAATAATATGGACTGTTCATGATTTTTTTTGTATAACTTCCCAAGTGAAAACGAATGTGTAACTCAATGTAACTGAACAGTGAGAAAGACGAATCTGTACAGATACCATTCCATAAAAGACATTTTTGTACTTAAACAATGTTTATACATTTTTTACTTTTATACACAATTATTGTTCTAATAAATTATTTCCTTATAAAATTTTTATATTTTTCTCCATAACCTTCTATCTGTTTTTCAGTATACAAATATGCATATACAATTATACATATGGTGAGGAATGACAGCAGACAACTTGCCCACAGTAGATGTACATAGATCACATTTTTCTCAGCCTAAAAAAATATTGTCTTCAGCTTTAAAACTATATTAATGTGTTAAAATAATATTTGAACTTACATTACTCAAGTAATTTGCAAAACTACTTTTTTCAATATTTGTATTGAACTGCAATTTTACTAGTATTCCTCCATGACAAAATGTATTATCTATTTGCCTTGTAACTTTTGCTGTTAGATATCCATTTTTTTCCTAAAAACATAAAAATGAAGATAATTGAATCTCATATTTTTTAGTAGTAGATATAAGGGTGTCAGAAATTAAGCTTTGCATATTCAAAATGGAGGATAAAGAGTAGCAGTAATAAATAGTATATTTGTCACAAAGCTACAAGTGTATGACATGTCAAAGTATATCCTAGAACTAAAAGAAAGCAGTTTGTTTTTGGCACTGTAAGTTAAACACTAACCTTGTTTTTTTTTGCATCATTTAAACTACAACTCTGCTTTGAAAACATAGGTAAGTATTCTTGTGGACCAATGATTTCAGCACATACTTCTGTAAAATTTTTTGTATTATCTGGTAGACTGAATCTTATTTTCAATGTACTATAAACCTTCTCTTTAGGACATCTTGGTACCCAATCTAAAATTGTCAATATTTTTAGAAGTAGTAGGTGTAAGGCATAAATGTCTTATTACTAACCAGTTAAAGACAATATACCCTCTACCCTACTATATTTGAATAGTTTAGATACATCTATACTTAAAGATGTATACACAGTGGTCAATGGTACTGAATCATCATATATATGGTTGAATTCTTGTTCTATGTTATTGCTAATACAACTTTTCTCTTTGTTGAAATGTTCTAACAAGTCAGACCATTCCTAAAATGTGTACTGTTAGGGACAATGCAAGAATTTATATTAGAGACACATGATGGTCTTACATTGTTTTTATCACTATCTGGAATAAGTTCTTCTGTTCGGATGTAATAAACAAAATAGAACAAAGTTATCACAATCAAAAATAAACAAATTAGAAATACTGTTATGGGAGGTTTGTTTTTTATCATAAGAATCATTTTACAGCTAGTATTGGTTCAACATCTTGTAGTCTTGAACACCGGTACCTGTAGGAGATCACAAAGACATGATTAGAGGAGGTCAAATAGTCAAACTTAGCAGCACAAACCAAAATGTAATCAAATCCAAGGGAATAACCAAAATTTCTGTTATATACCGCGGTTATAATAGGGTTAAAAATGACACACACAAAACATATACACTGAAGAAGGTTTAATTCCATGCTATTCAATAGCGACACGGTGACTTGTATGGTTGCGGCGACATGGTTGCCAGATTGTACATTAATATCCCGCAACGTTGCCAGCTCTGCATATAAATCTGAGATTGCTATACTCATATACAGGGTGACTTCGAAGTTGAGTCATTTATTTTAACAGTGAGTAGATCTGATCAAAAGAAATGTTTTTTCCTTTACCATTTTTCTGGTTAAATTAAAGTAACAAAGTTATAGCGTTTTGGAAGTTTGAGTACCGCCCTGTCTCAATAATAATATTAGGTGCTCGTGTTTGGCAACAACGGATATAATCCGCCTTATCGGTTCATCGCATCGGAAACAAAAAAGCGAAAGAATTTGGAGCGATGTTTTTACAATTATTTTCAGTTGAATACAGTCAGTGTCAGTCGGTAACGCGTGAGTGAATAGTGGTGAGAGTGAGAGTGCAACCAACCCCTCGTGCCTTTGTTAATGTAGTACAACGGGCTCGTAAATCAGGTGACTTAAGACCTCACAGGAGACGGCATGCCGGTGCTCCAAGACCTCACGATCAAATACAGGTCCGCACTGAAATACTTCTCGGGAGGATACTTTATAAAACAAGGTAAAATTTTTTTTTTATTTTTACACACATATTTTGGTTTATCTTCCTTCTACAATCATTATCTGAAAATTAATGACTCAACTTCAAAGTCACCCTGTATATATATATATATATATATATAGAAATTTGGTGGGATATGGAACATTTTGCGCTATCTTGACGAATAAATGCTTTTTTTGTATGTTAAAATAGCAACGTCAATAACACAAGCTATTATAAGATCACTCATATCTACTTACTAATCTGGAAAGATTCAGAAGAAAAACATATACTGCAAATACCTAAATATATATTTGTTATATAAATCTCATACATTTTTCTACAAACAAATCAGTATTAACATCATTATGGTCCAGATGTTTTCATTCCCCAGCCTTTGTTGGCACCTGCATAAATAAAAAATTAGAAAAAAATTTAATTGTGTTGATATCTTACTACAATTCACAGGTTTCTTTTTTTATTAGAACAATAATATAATTGTCCACGGGTACTCACAGGAATTTTTCTCAATGTGCTGATCATCATCAAGAGATAACTGTTACCACAGCTCCCTATGAGCACCCATGTTACTGTTCAATATACTGGGCTTTGATTTCATTAAAATTACAGTAAGCTTTACATATCAACCCTACTGCTCTAACAATAGCTGATTTAAAACGAAGTATGAAAACTAACTTGGACAAAAGGCAGTACAAATCATCACTAGTTATTGAGTCATATAAAAACTTACAAATGTTATGTTCTGCAAATATCCTTCAGAGTTGAGTCTTTTGGTTAGATCAGAAGTAATCTCTGAGCTTCTGATAATTCTCAGGACCTCAGGGGTTGACAACAGCAGCTGTTGAACTTTTCGTGACGCTCCACTGTTCAAAGAGTGACGAGGAGCTACAAACAGGTACGATCTTCAAATATTACATTCCTAAAATGAGTAACCGCTGCATCTCTGATCTTCCTCAGGATCTGCCAGAAGCCTGGCTAATGACTTGGATCATCTTAAAAAAGAAACAATTTTGATGTGGAGTTTGTCTTATGGTATTTACAAACATAGGTAATACAGCTTTGTGTACTTACATTGTTATACTTCACAACTCCGAACAAAATGCATATGGCTCAAATAACATAATAGGGACTTTACTTAATTAAAATGATATGTTAAGAAAATGACATGCTGAAAAAGTAAGGTTATTTTTGCAAAGAGCACAGGAAAAAACCCGCCGGAAATTTAAATCTGGCCAATCAGACAACGTCAGTTGTGAATAAGTCGCCATTTTTTGAGGGTGCGACATGGTTGTCATATTATGCACCAGCAACACTGCCTTGTTTCCCATTCGCCAACATGAGTTTCACCCCCCTGATGACACACGGGTTGATGACGTCAGTTACTCGAATCGCTTGAGCGCGTTGGTTTTAACCGCGATTTTGTTGCAACTCGTTTATTTTAGAAAAGCGCGTATATAATTTCTGATTATTTTTATTGACACTTAATAATCGATGCTTTTTCGTCTGCAACAGTGTATGGCAAGTTTAAAAAAGAAACCTTTTATAATATTAATGGGAGAAATGTTTTTTTTTTAGAAAATAATTTTTAATGATGGAACCATAGCTTTGTAGCTATAACTTTCAAGTCGCTAAGCTTTTCCGCATGTCAAAGAGAACATTTATTGATTTAGCAGAAATGATAGGAAAAAGCGATTAAAAAAGATATTAGCAAAACCCTATACAGGTGGACATTATCCAGTGAGTTTATATTTTAATATGCTTGTGGTATATGGCACAGGATACTTTGTTAAGCATAGGAACTAGATTTAAAGAATCCCCAACAACAGTAATGAGTATAACTAATAAGGTGCTCTACTTTATGCTACAACTGAAGTCAGCCTGTATCAAGTTTCCCAAAAATGAAGATGAAGTACAACATAAATATCCAATACCCGCCAAAATTCTAACTTGTCACATTTCAAATAATAACCAGAAATATAAAACAACTCAAGCGAGTGTGGTTATCAGTTTGGTTATAAGATCCGTGACGTCATAAATCAGCTGTTATATGTCACAGTTATCACCGCAAAATTGTGGTATTTACCCAACTCAGGAGTAGTTTTATATTTCTGGTTATTATTTGAAATGTGACAAGTTAGAATTTTGCCGGGTATTGAATATTGTTATTGTACTTCAGCTTCATTTTTGGGAAACTTGATACAGGCTGACTCCAGTGTTAGCATAAAGTGGAGCACCTTATTAGTTATACTCATTAATGTTGTTGGGAACACTTTCAGTCTAGTTTCTATGTTTAACAAAGTATCCTGTGTAGCCATATGTTATACCACAAGAATATTAAAATATGGCCATTTAACTCACTGGATGATGTCCACCTGTATACGGTTTTGCTAATATCTTTTTTCATCGTTTTTTCATCATTTCTGCTAAATCAATAAATGTTTTCTTTGACATGCGGAAAACTTTAGAGAATTGAAAGTTATCATAGCTACAAAACCATGGTTCCATCATTAAAAATTTTTTTCTGAAAAAAAACATTTCTCCCATGAATATTATGAAAGGTTTCTTATTTAAACTTTCCATACACCGTTGTAGACAAAAAAGCTCCGATTATTAGGTGATAATAAAAATAATTAGAGCATTTTTCTAAAATAAACAACTTGCAACAAAACCGCGGTTAAAACCAACGCGTTGAAGCGGTTCGTGTAACTGACGTCATCAACCCGTGTGTCATCTTGAACTACATTATAACCGCGGCACATAACACAGAAACTTTGGTTATTCGCTTGGATTTGATTTATGTTTAGCAGTCTCAGGTTATGTTTATAATCATTCTTCCTGACAATCACAACTGTCAACCATGACACGGGTAGTGATGGAAGAAGTGATATTAAGATACTAGTTTGTGTTTATGTGGAAGAAATAGAATGTCAAGCCGGTTAAAATCATTGCTTAAATATGTACCGCATCAAAAAAGCGTCTGATATTGTTACAAGAGACAAAAACTACTTTTCGTATTCTGATTTGGATGCATTTTGATATACATATTTCTAAAGCAATCTTTATTCAACAAAGGTTAAAACCTAGATAAATAAAAAAAAACAGCAAAAAATATCAAAACTATAGATCGCAAATACAGGTGTTGAGAGACTCTAAATAAAACGCTGTTCATTTAAGCACAAAAGACCATAATTTTATTTATCTCAGTACACAAACAGGTATTCTTCTAAAAGTTATATACAGGGTGACTTTGAAGTTGAGTCATTAATTTTCAGATAATGATTGTAGAAGGAAGATAAACCAAAATATGTGTGTAAAAATAAAAAAAAATTAAAAAAAAAATGTTACCTTGTTTTATAAAGTATCCTCCCGACAAGTATTTCAGTGCGGACCTGTGCGCCCAAAAGCATGTCACAAAAACTGTTCGAAATGATTTCCGTTTTGCTCGACGCACAGCTGGGCGCGTCTTAGCCATGTCTCTTTACAAGCACGCAATAAAATCACTGGTTGATTTCTGATCACTGTACTCATTTCCTCAATTCGAGCACGTAATTCTTCGCGTGTATTAACCGGTGTTTTATACACTAGAGTTTTTAGCCAACCCCACAAACAAAAGTCTAAAGGATTTAAGTCCGGAGACCTTGGCGGCCAAGGTACAAAACCGCCACGGCCGATCCAACGATTATTAAATTGTCTATTTAAAAATTCACGCACATTTCTTGCATAATGGGGTGGTGCCCCATCTTGTAAAAACCACATGTTTTGTCTAATATTTAAAGGCACATCTTCCAGTAAACCAGGCAAATTGTGTTGCAAGAAATCAAAATAATTTTCACCAGTTAAGCGATTTGGTAATTCAAAGGGCCCCACTAAAATTCCATTAACAATTCCCGCCCACAGGTTGATTGGTTCAAATCGCTGTTGAAAATTGGTTTCCCTTATTTCATGGGGATTTTCAATAGCCCAAACGTGAGAATTACGTGAATTAATAATTCCGTTTCTAGTAAAGAGGGCTTCATCACTCACTAAAATTTGATTTAAAAAATTGTCATCATTTTGATGTTTATTTAAAAGCCAATTGCAAAAGTCAACCCTTTGTTCATGATCTTCCGGTTGTAAGGCCTGCACTTTTTGTATGTGAAACGGATAGAACTGATTTTCACGTAGAGTTTTCCAAGTTTTATATTGACTAATCGCCAATTGAGTTGAAATTTGTCGGGTGCTTACTGTTGGATCATCACTTACTAATTCTAAAATTTGTTCTTCTAGTTCTATTTGATCGTGTGGTCTTGGAGCACCGGCATGATCTCCTCTGTGAGGTCTTAAGTCACCTGATTCACGAGCTCTTTGCACTACATTAACAAAGGCACGAGGGGTTGGTTGCACTCGATTGGGAAACCGATCCGCATAGATCCGTGATGCCGCGGCAGCATTTTGTAAAGACTCCCCGTAAATAAGAACCATGTCCACAAGTTCAGCATTTTCGTAAACATGTGCCATTTTTGATTTGAGCCTCGCAACAGACACGATTATTCACTTACGCGTTACCGACTACCGACTGATACTGACTGTATACAACTGAAGAAAATAATTGTAAAAAGATCGTTCCAAATTCTTTCGCTTTTTTGTTTCCGATGCGATGAACGGATAAGGCGGATTATATCTGTTGTTGCCAAACACGAGAACATAATATCATTATTGAGACAGGGCGGTACTCAAACTTCCAAAGGGCTATAACTTTGTTACTTTAATTTTACCAGAAAAATGGTAAAGGAAAAAAACATTTCTTTTGATCAGATCTACTCACTGTTAAAATAAATGACTCAACTTCGAAGTCACCCTGTATATTCAAATACTTACCACTTTTCTATCATGTAAAAAGTAAAATGAATAAAAAAGCTATTTTACAAACGCAGAAAATTACTAGACAACCAGTCTAATCTGTTCAGAAGGTCTGTGTCTATATTGTAGAGCAGGACGTCGTCAAAAAAATTGTAAGTACTGGAAACTTTATTTCATCAAATAATATGGATATTAATCAAATCCAAGCGGATAACCAAAATTTCCGTATTACGTACCGCGGTTATAATATGGTTCAAGATGACACACGGGATGGTGACGTCAGTTACTCGAATCGCTTGAACGCGTTGGTTTTAACCGCGGTTTGTTGCAAGTTGTTTATTTTAGAAAAACCCGTATATAATTTCTGATTATTTTTATTATCACTTAATAATCGGTGCTTTTTCGTCTACAACGGGGTATGGAAAGTTGAAAAAAGGAAACTTTCATAATATTAATGGGAGGAATGTTTTTTGTAGCTATGATAACTTTCAATTCTCTAAACTTTTCCGCATGTCAAAGAAAATATTTATTGATTTAGCAGAAATGATGAAAAAGCGATGAAAAAAAGATATTACAAAACCGTATACAGGTGGACATCATCCAGTGAGTTTATACGGCCATATTTTAATATTCTTGTGGTATATGGCTATACAGGATACTTTTTTAAGTGTAGGAACTAGATTTAAAGTGTCCCCAACAACAGTAATGATTATAAATAATAAGGTGCTCTCTTATGCTAAAACTGAAGTCAGCCTGTATCAAGTTTCCCAAAAATGAAGCTGAAGTACAATAAAAATATCCAATACCCGGCAAAATTCTAACTTGTCACATGTCAAATAATAACCAGAAATATAAAACTACTCCGGAGTTGGGTAAATACCACAATTTTGCAGTGATAACTATGACATATAACAGCTGATTCGTGACGTCACGGATCTTATAACCAAACTGATAACCACACTCGCTTGAACGGATCGGTAAATACCAATCCAAAATGGTAAATACCATTTCAATTTGGTTATCCGCTTGAATTTGATTATTCATTTGTTCAGGAGTCTACAAATCTAGTACTTTCTTTTATCACTTCCCAATTTTCCATCCCCATCAATGTCAGCCGGATTTTCAGGTTATGTCATATATAATTTTCTTTGCTACTGGATTTTAAAACATTTTAAATTATGTAGCTGTTCAAAGCAACAATTATGAACCAGATGTATTTTAAAATTAAGCATATAATTCTTTTTATAACTGGAGTATTTTTTAGTAAGTATATAATAATAAATTTACAAATGTACAGATCGTAAAAACCAACTCTTTACAGTTTTGCTATTTATTTTTAAATTTCTACATGAGGATACAGAGAACTTAGAGGAAAATCCTTATGGAAGTAACCTAAAGTTCCCAGAAGATGTTAAACATGCGACTTATCTATTAAATGAAGCATACCGAAAAATTGAGGCTCTACAAGAGAGGATCATTCACCTCGAGAGTAGGATACCCAAAACTTACCCTGATGTAAAATTTTTGAATTATATGAACAGAAAACGAGTACTGGTGAGTTGTTATGGTTTTTATTAAATTACTTTTTAAATAGGTAAGCCACTTCAGCCTTACTGTGACTTTGTCAGACAAATATATACATACTTTCCAATTTGTATATATATTTTTTTAATAGTAGTTACAGACCCCTACAAAAATATATTCATATTATAAACAAACACACATTGATCTAACATCTAATAAAAGATTCAATTTGTTATAAATGCACAAATTGTTGTAAAGGTGATAGTATTCAAAAATATATATCACAAATCCTTTATTTGGGAAAAAGTTTTTTATATATTTATTTAGTCTTTGGAATAGCTCTCAGGTTCATTTTTTTTTTAAATTTGAGTAGTGTTTAAAACTGTAAAAAGTACAGAAAAAGCTTGATTGATGATGATTCCTTTTAACCCCTTCGCCCCGGCCAGTATATTCAGCAAGCGCGCTGTCATCCGGCCGCATCGTCAGCGCTGCGCCTGGCGACGCGATGCGACGTTTCAAGATACATGCATATTACCTTGGATTGCGCGTGCTTCTCTCTGTGTGGAAAGAGAGTAAATACAACGTGGCCGGTTTATTCACTCTACTGTGTGTCGGGCTTATTAGTTTCAAGTCTATGCAAGTTGGGCTTGTTTTCTATGTTGTCTCTGAGCTTTGTTATATTATTAGTATTGAAATAAAGTTTCGTTATGTCGAGTGATAGCAGTGACTTAGATTATGATCCCGTAGATGACAGTGCATCGGACGAAGAAGATGAATTTTCATATAATTCAAGAGAAAGTGACGTGGAAGCCGAATGCGTCACTTTTGAAGGCTGGATTATCGTGCCACATCCTGAGGATGATAAACGGCTAACCGATGTGGTACAACCGACCCTCCACTATGATGTACATCCAGCTGTAGTCCTGGAAGAAGTGATGTCTCCAATGAAATGTTTCGAAACATTTGTTAGTGAGACAATTGTAACATTTTTATGCAAATGGACTAATGAACGTGCGGCAAAATATTTCGTTGATAATATTGACAAAAATATGAAAGTACACGGATTACGTTGGCGTGATGTGACAGTTAGTGAAATGTACGTATTCATTGCTCTGGTACTTATGCAAGGCCTGATCCATTTACCACACCTTAGTGATTACTGGAGAAAAGACTTTCTTTTGGCTGGACCCCAAGTTTTTTCCGCCACCATAATGAGTAGGGATAGATTTCTATCTATCATGAAATTTTTACGCTTTTCTGACCCTAAAGCCACCGACCCATCTAGACCCATGACCCGTTTGGCAATGTTCTTCGCTTTTATAAAGGAAAATACGATGATTGCGATTAATCCAGGCGAAACTTTTGCACTTGATGAATGCCTTATGTTGTACAAGGGCAGACTACATTTCAAACAGTATATCAAATCCAAAAGATCTAGATTTGGAATCAAACTGTTTGCTCTGTGCCCTAGTGATCCCAAATTTAGAGGCTATACCTACAGTTTTGCATTGTACATCGGTAGAGACATATATAACGTTGCACACATTCCAGGAACTGATGCGCTTTCGATGTCTGAAAGAGTGGTTGTGTATATGCTGTCAAACTTACTTGATGAAGGCCGTGAAGTGATCTTGGATAATTGGTACGTGTCAGTTATGTTAGTTGAGTTCTTGTTGACACGAAAGACTTACGTGACAGGTACAATTAGAACCAACAGGGGCGTACCGTCTGAGCTCACACAACTTCAGTTGAAAAAAGGACAGTCGTGTTTTATTAGAAAGGGAGATGTACTGATTGTGCGTTATAAAGACAAAAAGGACGTTTATGTGATCACATCGAAACTGACCGCTGATTTCGTTCAGAAAGACCAGTATTCCGTTGTCGATAAACGCGTTGTAGTATTACAAAAGCCAAGTCATGTGGATCACTATAATTCAAATATGGGTGCCGTTGATGGAACGGATCAGGACATGGAACCATACAATGCAGCACGGAAGAGCTACGCCTGGTTCAAGAAAGTTGGGATCCACGTGTTACAGAGGATGGTACTGAATGCCAAAGTCCTCTACTCGGTTACAAACAAACGAAAAGTAGATATGAAAGACTTCACATTACAGTTATGTGATGAAATTCTTGCCAAACATCTTTCAGACTATACAGCAATGCGTGATCAACACAAAAACGCGAAAAGGCAAAAACTTAGTGAACCATCAACATCAAGGTTGGCAGGACATGAGCTCGTTCGTAGTGAACAGAACACGAGACGCAGATGCTGGGTATGCTACAACATTGAGAAGAAGCGCTCTATTTTCACGTATAAGTGTTGTATTGGATGTAAAAACCGCATACCACTGTGTTCCTTAGACCACTTTACATACTATCATGATAACCTATGAATATGTTATAAATCATGTAATAAAGTGTTCTTGTAAAGTTGTTTCATCATTTTTCACCGTTTTTGTCTTTTACCATTTCTTTTAAATAATATCCTTATGGTGATTCTTTTTTTTTTGCGAACAAAGCAAGGGAAAATATAGGTAAACTTCATCGAATGTTTGTAATTTTTCTACTATACGGCACTGAGAAATTGAGGTATATGCATGTATCCGGTCAAATACCGTAGTCGTATAAAATTTTATGGCGGCCAAATGAAAATGATGCACATGATGCATCACCGGATTAAAACGCGAACTAGTATATACAGAAATGATGCAAGTGATGCATCACCGGGCTCAAGGGGTTAAGGCTACACACAGGCTTGAAAACAAGATTTATATATTAAAGATCAAGGTAAAGATTTGGTTTATGTATTCTAGTATTTTAAAGGGCTATGACATATGTCCAGCTTAAGCTTGAATTACATCTCTATAAAAAAGTGTTCATGCTTCAACACTTTATCAAAGTTTTTTATGCCCTTAACTTTCTGTTTGATCATCTTTTTTTCTATTTTGTAGGGTGTAAAGAATAGGAAAAGTTATATGTTTTCGTTAAGAAATATAGTATTATTTATTCATATCTCATATACTCAAAACAAATATTAGCACTCCATTGCTGCTCCAATTCGCTTATTGCTGCTATGTTCAGAAATGTATGGCTTGCTGGCCAATAGGAGCACAAACTTAAACATGTTTGTTTTGACATCTGGGTACTGTTTAGAAATATAGTATACAATCAAAGCTAGTACTTGGCATATAGTTTTTCAGATATCTTAGTATTTTATTTTTTGTGAAGCTTATTCATTGATGACAACATATTGACCTTGTATCATTTAATGCCAGCAAAGGATACCATTGTTAGCATTCTTTGGTCATATACAGTAGCGGACAAAAGTTTGGAAACAAATATTAACATTATTATGAACTACTTATTTCTTCTACCTAAATTAAAATTGTGAAGGAACAGATAATATAAATATTAAAGTCTACCTTTGACTCCTGTACTAATACAAGGTTAGCTTATCAATATTCAAATTCTCTGAAAATCAAAACACGCGTTTTTTTAAATACCACAGTTTTTGTAATGACAAAAGTATGGAAACATTTCAGTTTTGCCATATTTATTCATTCTGCGAACTCTGATATTGCTTGCGGTAAATATTAACATCAGTGAAATTGGCAAAAACAAAAGATTTCAGAGACAAAGTGATTGAATTAATTAGAAGTGGTGTCAGAAATGTAGAGATTCCTCAAAGATTAAAATTGAACAAAGGGACGAGTTCGAAAATTATTAGTAAATATCAAGATTAGGGATCAACAGCAACGCGGCCCAGGTGCGGAAGACAGAAAAAAACCAATTATGTTTTGGATCGCTACACAGCCACACAGATTTTCAAAAGAATCATAGATAAGGGTGCCGAGAAACTTTCTGTCAGTACAGTGCTGAGATGCTTGGTGGATTTTGGGCTTTTTGGTAGGCGTCCAGTGCAAAAGCCTCTCATTTATAAAAAATTGTATAACAACAACAATGGAATACAGTTTTATAGAGCGCTGAAAGCAAATATTCGAGACGTCCAATACGAAAAAGATTCGACAAAAAGTGTATCAGTTAAGCACGCTGGAGGAAACACCATGGTTTGGGGCTGTTTTTCTAGTTCTGGAGCGGGTCCAATTGTTTAAATTGTTGGGGAAAAATAATGTCACTCATCAAAATATTAAAAAAGTGTTCCAAAAAATACATCAATTTGTATTGTACTTAGGGTGCAAGTAGCATTTTTGAAAATTTATCTTCTGTATCTCATATTATTAATTCATTATTAGCCTATCTGAAGGCTATAGTTGTGCTGAGCCATAGAATTGTTTCAGCTTTATTTTTAGTGTCATAATTTATTTTTTCTTTGCAGATAACTGGTGGTGCAGGATTTGTAGGATCTCACTTAGTAGATAAACTCATGTTGGAGGGACATGAGGTGATTGTAGTAGATAATTTTTTCACCGGAAGAAAAAGTAATGTAGAACATTGGATCGGCCATGAAAATTTTGAGCTCATACATCATGACATTGTCAATCCTATATTCATTGAAGTTGATGAAATTTACCATTTAGCAAGTCCTGCAAGTCCACCTCATTATATGCATAACCCAGTGAAAACTATAAAGACAAATACGCTTGGTACCATCAATATCTTAGGTATGTAAATTTAATGCATCATCCAAACTTTCACTATAACTTCTTGAGGATAACTAAGGAAAATTTTCACGAGTTTAAAACTAACAATAAGACCGTCTGCGTTTTATTTTTGTTAGTTAGTTTTAATCCTTTTCTATAGGATTAGCAAGAAGACTGAAAGCCAAAGTATTGATAGCAAGCACATCAGAAGTGTATGGTGATCCTGACATCCATCCTCAGCCTGAGACATATTGGGGTCACGTTAATCCTATAGGTAAATTGAGTATATGTATTATCATTTCGTTTTTGTCTTGCATCAAAAACAATGAAAACGATTTTATGAACCCTTTAATTTGGAAGATAGAGGCTCAAAACTGAAAATTATCTTAAATGAAATGAAGGTTGCAACTTGCAACGATTTGCGTATTGACGTGTGTATGCACTGTAATCGAAAACGGAAAATATTTGATATTCAGAAACAATAGTAAACTTAGACATGGTTTATCAGTTAGACAACAATTTCTTATTGATATTGGTTCACAGAACTTTGCTGCTCTCATGGTATTAGTAGAACTTTGAAAAATTGATTAATATTACATTTTCCACAAAGGATAATGTTATTTTTGTATTGTCTATGGAACAAATTATGCTTGAAACAAACATTACTTTGTTGCAACATTAATCCATATGTAGAGATGTTTGCAAAACCATAGTTTTCTAGATATAGGGTTTTTGAATGATCTACACAAGTGTAGGACAATGATCTTTAATGGATCGGTGTTTCAGATGGTATTGAATCATTTCCACATTCCAGGTCCCAGAGCTTGTTACGATGAAGGTAAAAGGGTCTCAGAGACTCTAACCTATGCGTATGCTAAACAAGAAAACATGCATGTCAGAGTGGCAAGGATTTTCAACACGTACGGACCCCGAATGCATATGAATGATGGAAGAGTCGTCTCTAATTTCATTTTACAGGCCTTGAAAGATGAAGTCATTACAGTAAGATTATTTAAGTTCTCTCGACCACTTCACAGTGTTTTGATATTATTTTTTTATCTGATAGATAGTATTGCTATAGAACATTTTTCAATTGTCATTCACATCATTGGATGTATAGAAATTATATAATGAAAGATATGAAATCGCGTATATTTATATTTAAATATTTTTCAGGTTCTGAACAAATAGACGAGCTAGAGATAAAACAAATGTATTATTTGAGTGTAAATTTTTATTAGTACATGTTTGAGCTTATCTCAGTGAATACAAATGACACCACAACTGTTTGCATAACAAATAATGAGTACTTGTATAGTAAATTGTATGCTTATTTCAGCCTAGTGCCTTAAATCAGAAAAATTAAGGCTGAAATTTTGTTAACATAAACAGAACATAACAGAAACTCAACTGTTTTCTCTTTATAATTAGTAAAAGCTTTCACGGATTGTTCTCACAAATTTTTAAATATACTTTTTTATCAATGTTAGTATTTGGGCGAAACCTAGAATTAGAAATTCAAACTTATACTGGTACATCTGTGGGTTCATTTGTATGTCAGTAGCACATAGAGAACGGGATAAGTTTCAGATGTTTCATAAACGCTTTAATATGGTCATTATACATGAATATCCCATTTTTTAAAATGATAGAGCGTTAATCGTTATGCATAAATGTTCTACAACTTTTATAGGTATATGGTACTGGCGACCAAACCAGATCGTTCCAGTACGTCTCAGACTTAGTTGAAGGTCTGGTAGCACTAATGAGATCAAACTATAGTCAACCAGTTAATTTGGGCAACCCAGTGGAGCACACTATCAATGGTAAAATTAAATTCACATGTCTTTTTTGAGACAAACGTGAACATTTTTTATATTGAAGACAAGCGCTCATCATATATTTCTACACTATTCAACTGTTTGGCAATCTCATGACTGTGACTTGATAAAATGTTCTGTAAAAAGTCTAGGTATCGTATCCCGTCCAACCGATTCTCTACTGACCACAATGAGTACTACGGAAGTTATTCACCCCGTTACGCGTGAACGTGGATTCGACTGTGACTAATATGCACTTCAAAAAGTCCGGATTATTGTCATGTTGGTGCAACAACGTCTCACAAAACCGCACTCTTGTAGGAAAATCCTCAGCCTGGAGGGCTTGTACACGTTGCACGTGAAACTGGTACAATCCCTCATCATGCAACGTTTGCCACACTTTAGTCTTCGACACATTGCACTTCTCGAGCCACGTCCCTAGTGCTTGTTGAAGGATTCTCGTCTACGAGATTCGGTACTTCTTCCTCAGTTTGCACCATTCGGAGTTGTCTAGTGCCCACCTCGACATTCCTGCAGACGACCAGTATCCCTGTGTATCACACACAAGGTACGAGGCCTTGGATGATGGCGTCGGGGAAAACGATCTGCATTCACTCGCGAAGCCTCGAACGCATTTTGAAGACACTCACCGTAAATTAACAGCATGCCGACTAGCTCGCTATTGGTGTGTTCCATTTTTATTTTTTGACCAGTGTAATGGTTTGTTGACCTACACTGCCGGCGTCTAGGTTAGGTTGCATACTAAAGTATTTACATCGTAGTCGTGAGGACGTGATCGAGGGATAGGATCGGCTTCGGTTTGGTTCAGGTTTGATTGAGTTTCCGGACCCCAATATCTCGGTTCTCGTAAGACATTGGCGTATATGCTACTAAGGAAATGCGCTTATTTCCTCAAGATCTACACGTCGTGTAAAGGAGAGCCCCAACTTTGCGACCACCCTAAACGATCCGAGCAAGCCCCCATTTTGTGCTATTCATCCTAAACCTTAGATGGCATTTTTCATTCAATATATAACTTAATCGCTTTAAAGGTGCACACCCACTGAAGAGTAGCGGCGCAAAGTTAACCGCGGCTGCATCTCTCATATGCACAGGTCACGTCGTTTCCCTTCGCATCGCTAAAGTGCGCGAGCTTTCATTGGATTAGGTGTAAAAGATCCCAGCGGAAGAGCTCCGCTTCTCTTCCCCAAAGAGTAGGCGTGCCCCTTTATGTTCCTCAAATTCGTCACATTTAATGGATGTTTTGTATAAATAGAAAATGTGATTTTCAGAATTCGCAACAATAATAAAAAATCTAGTCGGTGGAAACAATAAGATAATTCACGTTAACGGAGTGGAAGACGATCCCCAAAGGCGCAGACCTGACATCACCAGAGCCAAAGTACATCTTAACTGGGAACCCAAGGTTATCCTTGACGTAGGGCTTCAGAAAACTGTCGAGTATTTTAGAAGAGAACTGAAACGATTCCGATTCAATCCCAGGGATAATGTAAATAAGTATCATTCGGAAAGCTTTAAGTAGTGTGTATAACATTCAATTTGTACAATTTTGTTTATATTACTATTTTCTATATTGTGATTGTTGAAATAAATATATTTTATCTGTTGCCTTGGGGTTTTCCTTTTTTCCGACGACATAAGATATTAATACTTCCCGAATACTTGATAACGTGAAACTTTCAAATCCGATTACGAAAACCATGAACGCCTGCGGAAGTTTTGCCCAGGAAGCCGATCATTGGCAAGAAAACACTTTTTGTGAAAGCTTTTCGAAGACCAGGGTAGTGAATTTTCTCAGAGGTGACCAAATCCCCAAAACTGTACACAAAATCATGGCTGGGTTATTACTTAAAAACATATAGTCAGAAAAATCCGTAACATGTCAACTTGTGCACTAAGGGCTGTATCGTCAGTCGTTCCTACAAATGTAGGACGCCTTTATGACCTCTTTGATTTTCTTATTTTTCTACTCTTCCGTGTCAGCGCTCTATTTTGAGGTTATGTAACATATATGCTTTTGATTTATATCATCTGTTATATAGCCTCAAATTTCCTACAATTAAAGAAGAAAACATAACCTGACAGTAGGAGACCGTTGATGCTGACACGGAACAGTAACAATCTATAAATATCCCAGCTTTCTGGAAGAGAGAAAAGTTTTTCAAAATCAAGCAGGCCATAGAGGCGACCCAAAATAATTAGAGGACGCCGTTATTTTGAGTCTTTCCTCTCCTTCAGAAAGGCTAGCTCAATACTGTTCCGTGACAGCGTCGGCGCTCTCCTATTGTGAGGCTATGCTTTCTTTTTGAATTGTAGGAAATTTGTGACTGATATCAAAGATGATATACATCAAAAGTATGAACAATTTGATGCAAATACGATTGTAACATAACCTCAAAATAGAGCGCTGACACGAAACAGTAGAAAATTATGAAAATAAGGAGACCTACAAATATAGGAACACCTGCCGGTACGACCCTAAGTAGCCGCTAGTTGATTCCGCGTCTGCTACAAGTGAATTGCAGGTAGTTTAAAGGTGCAATTTTAAAAGAAACCCTACACAATGTCATTCTAATCGATATAATGGGAACCGTATCGCCTTCTACGACCGTCTTCGCAAAGTGGTATGAACTTTTGAGAAAAAGCTTACAACTGGCAACGGTGGGCTGTTGATGTTTTGTTTAAACGATTGGGAACCGCTGGATTCTGTGCCGCTGGTTGATCAGATGTGTTCCGTCATTTTATGTCAAAATAGAATGAATGGTACAAAAAGTATACAATACAATTTTACAACAAAAATGTGAATATGACCTTATCTAGACAATAAACACGTGAAGCACCACAACCAAAAAAAAAGAAACACATTAAATGTGCGTAGCAACACGAGACATAATGGATTGTATGTTTGAGGCTTGTATGGAGGCTACATTAGAACCAGACGATATCCCAAAAACTACAGAACCCGTTTGGATCCTAGGCAAAAAATACAACGCAATTCAAGGTACTAAATTCGACAAGCTAAATAAAAAGACTAAACGGAAAGACATTTCAGATTTGAATAAAATCAGGCAAGATATAGTCTCGAAAATATGGCTAACATACCGTAAAAACTTTGTACCAATTGGTGGTGAAGAAGGACTTACTTCAGACAAAGGATGGGGCTGTATGTTAAGATGTGGTCAAATGGTTTTGGCTAATGCTCTGGTTACACTCCATTTGGGCAGAGATTGGCTCTGGGATCCACAGACAAGAGACCCCACATATTTAAAGATACTTAAGAAATTTCAAGAAAGACGACCTGCCCCTTACTCCATACATCAAATTGCTCTCATGGGAGCATCCCTAGGAAAATCAGTTGGCCAGTGGTTTGGTCCTAATACAGTAGCTCAGGTTTTAAAGTATGTTTCTTTATTTAACCCTCAATCCTGGAGATATGAGTTGCGGAACATAAACTCAGATGTGCCGTCTTAGGGACTAGTGACATTAGTATGTTCAAAATATCAAAAAAAGTAATAACAAATTTGAAACCTATGTTCCTGAGTATTATTTGGGATATCAAAAGAGTAGCAAATGAGATGGTATCTTTAAATACTTACCTGATTTGTGATTACATAGCATTTGCTTACAACTATACTCAGCATTTATGAATAAACAAAAACTGGTTTCATTTTAATGCTTTTATTATTCGGTTCATGTTGAAAAAGGTAACAAAAAGTATAGAAAAAAATAGCACGTAATGTAAACTTATAACGAAGATGTTCCAGCACATTTCAAAGTTTAGAGTTTTTGGTGCAAATCTGGCAAGCCTGTTTTGTGCATTGTAGATATATGTGCTTTCTGCACTGGAAACATAGATACTTTCTCATACGTTTTTTTTTCTTGGGCATAAATGGTTAACTACTTGTTTCGTTAACTGCTATGCAAATATTGATTTCCCTTATATTTTGGGATTCCCCCTTGTGCTAGTGCAAAGTATAAGAATTGTCAATAGTCATATCCACCATTCGTAGAAGTATGGTCATGGGCCATCTACGCGTTCGCTGACTTGTAGAGCTTTTAGCGCATTTCTCGTCCAGCGAATCAACTCCACTTTAAGCAAAGCTTCTTCAAAATCAGTATCGCCTACTCGCACCCGTTTAGACGGTCTGGCCATATTAACACAAAATGTTCACAATGGAAATGTTACGTATACACTGAGGTGCCATCTGTCAGACTGTGCTGCAACAGATTTCCTACATAATTGGCTTGGATTAAAAGGGGTCGCGGCCATTGGGGACGTTGCCTGTTTTATTACACAGAGGAAAATTATTTACTCATAGTCTCTCGGACGGCGCCTCCGAGGTTAATGGTTTTCAGTAAAGGTTTATTTTTTTATTCATATTGTAAATTTATAAAAGTAATTCATAATAATTTATTGGATGGGCCTCCACAATTCTACACAGACATCAACAACTAGTTGCCTGTTGCAGGGTAAACCATGTTATTATTAATTATCTTGGTGTCTTGAAACATAGCAAAATAAAAGCATATCTTGGAGTAATCATCACTCATCAGATATAGGTCATAAGTAATTTCAAGTGATCATTTCAACAAATATAACTTTGTGACTAAAAAATCAACAATTCAAGCAACAATGTAGTCTACGCAACTGATTGGCTGTTGCTCTTTAATAATCTATTAATACCTATTTACAATCAAGGTCCTACCAACATTAAGGTGTTCAATACAAATAACAAACAATATTACTTAGTGATCGAAAAATCAATAATTCAAGCAATAACTACTCTAAGCAACTACTTGGCGTTGATAACGTAAATCATTTAAAAGTTCCTTTTTTAGCATCAGTTTTTCATCAGAAGATCAATAGTTGTTTACAAATAAATTCCTATCAACAGCAAAGAAACAATGCAATTGTAGTCTAATCAGATTAGCAAATTTCCCCAAAATATTTGTAAAGTCTGGTTTTATTGATGGAAGTTGTTCAAAGGGGTATTTAAAACATGGATGCCTAAAATGGGTACACCAATTTTGGTAGGAAAACTTTTTATTCAACAACGAAGAATGAGAAACCGTGTTTTTTTGGATTCAATCGAAAGTTTTGTTAGGAACCAAAAAACTCTTCAAATAAGATTTTTAGGTATTTATGAGACCTACAGAATGAGACCACACCTAAAAAGATTCGACTAATAGTAAAAAAGTTATGGCCGAAAACCGAGGCAAAATGCAGGTTATGACTCTTGTTGCTAATGCGACGATAATTTCACGCAGCTACTTGAAATTCTTCAAATCCGTAGGCTTCATACTTCTAAATAACCACAACAAAACTGGAGTCGATTGGTCAAGTGGTTTTTGAGATTTTGTAATTGTTTATTCCAAAACACCTGTCTTCCGGCCATCACTACTAGTTTACTGAGCAATATACAGGGTTCGTTCAAAGGGCATTTTATAGCGAAATACACGAGTTTACTTTGCCGACATGAATCACAAATCATTCCGAAAGATAATAGTTATTCTTATGCGAAAAATGAAGGGGATAAACAATTAAAAATTCTCAAAAATAACTCGATCAATCGACCCCAATTTTGTTGTCGTCATTTATAAGTATGAAGCCTTTGAATTTGAAGAGTTTCAAGTATCTGCGTGAAACTATCGTCGCATTACCAACAAGTGCTGAAACCTGCACCTTGCCTCGGTTTTCGGCCATAACTTTTTTATGTCGGATCTTTTTACGTGTGGTCTCATTCTGTGAGTCTCATAAATAGCTAAAAATCTTATTTGAAGCGTTTTTTCGTTCCTGCCAACTCTTTCGATTGAATCCCAAAAAACACGGTTTCTCATTCTATGTTGTCGAATAAAAAGTTTTCCCACAAAAATTGGTGTACCCATTTTATGTGACCATAATTTAAATACCCCATTGAACAACTCTCATCAATATTTCGCAAACCAGGGGTATTTTTGTCTAATATGATTAGACTATTGTTTTTAAAAACTAATTTATGATATAAAATATTTAGTTTCTTCTATTACACCCTCATTTTATATTTCAGGAAATTGGTAGCATATGATGAATGGAGTAGACTTGCTATCCATGTTGCATTAGATAACGCCATAGTCATTAGTGAGATAAGTAAGTATCAACCTTCAAGTAACCAAATATTATTTTTCACTATAGTGAAAACTGTAGACATCAAAAATTTGGGGGCCCTGCAATGAAAGTTATTAGAAAAAATCTTTGTATCAGGAAGAAACATAATCTAGTTTTTTGATATCTTACTTGAATTCAAATGTAGTCTATTTTTATTTGCAGGAGAGCTATGCTTATATCAGACAAAACTGGATGGTACAAATCTGTCTAGGTCAGAGTGGAAACCATTATTGTTAATAGTGCCTTTAAGACTAGGACTAACAGATATTAATCCCATATACATTAACGGCTTACAAGTAAGTAGCATGTATAACCAAGTAGCACATAGATTATTATTGGAAATCTAAGTATTTCAAAAATTCAAACAATAAGATTAGCACTTAATTCCCCACGCCTAATACTGTAATTTTTTTCAAAATAAGTCTACGCGCCAAATTACTCAAACTTGCCAAGTTTCTTTGTGGTAGATGTAGCCATGGATAACAAAAATAGATGCTGACAAAGACATACTTGTATAGCTATTATATGACCTATAGTCAACGCCAAACAAAGTGGCGTGCACGTCATCACGATAAAATTTCCCCGACCTAATGCCTAGGTTTTTATCACAAACAATTGCTCTATTGCAGTTTCATATTAATGTGATATATAAATTGTAAAATGGTCATTACTCTCTTATTATGGTTAATAGTCATATAAACATTGTTATTAAAATATCACATAAGTTGCTTTCTGATAAATTTAGACGCATTATGCGAAATAAAATGTTTTGCAAACGCTCCAATCACTTATCGACATGTAAACGCACTAAACCGATTTCGCAGCGTTGACACATTGTCACCTTGAAACTTATTTAAACTGGGAACTGACATTTATATTAATTTTGACACTGAATCAATTTGTGGCATTTCAAATCTTTATAAATCCTTTGGCCCCGCATACTGTAAATCAACAACTGTTTGTTTCAAAACAAAATTATTCATTTTACGAGTAGATAAAGGCAATTTTGGTATATAAAGATGCCCAAACAGTTAAATAGACGGTGTAAGGAACTCGTGGCCTCGTTAATGCACTACTTTGAGCAAGAAAGGGACAACAACGGGCCTTTGTTGCCTTTAAATGCTGTTCAAGAGGTAGGTTACTAATAATTATATGTAATGTATATTAATAATAGTGAAATTTTATTTCATTTTTTGTAGCGTGTTGCTGCTGCTTTAAAAATTAGTTTAAGGACAGTTAGTCGTATTTCCGAGGGTGTGAAAAGTGATGCAAATTTAGAATCGCCCAAGAAAAAGCGGAGTTATATTAAACGTGTAACCAACACAGCGACATTGGATACAAGTGCCATTCGAGAAGTGATCTATAATATGTATCACAAAAGTAAGATCTTATTATAATAACTTATCAGAAATTTGCATTAATTTGTTAACTAAATTATAATGTCATATTACAAATGGTTTCAGAAGAACAAGTTACGATACAAACTTTATGGTCTCGATTAAGAGATAGGGCATTATTTGATGGTAGTGCCACGTCTTTAAGGCGGTTGCTTAGAGATCTTGGATTTAAGTGGCTTAAGGACAATCTGCGACGAGGGCTCATGGAACTACCAAGTATAGCTTTGAAAAGGGTGGAATTTCTAAGGCAATACAATCAAGCCAAGGTTGAGGCCTTATACCAGTTTGTCTTCCTCGATGAAACTTGGATATTTCAAAATGGGACCATAGGTCGCTCTTGGCAAAATGGAAACCAAAAAAGCGTGAAAGCTATTAAAACAGATGGTAAAAGGTATGTACTTTTACACAATTTGCACTATAAAATTTAAAACTTATATATTTTAGATACATTATATTACATGCTGGAAATGAAAATGGGTTTATTGAGGGTAGTGAAGCGATATTTTCTTCGAAAACAAAATTGAGCGATTACCATGGAGAGATGAACCAGGACAATTTTTTGAAATGGTTTCAACATCAGTTATTAGAAAAATTGGAGAGTCCATCTATGATTATACTGGATAACGCCCCTTATCACAGCATGATATTGAACAAAGTGCCCAACAATGCATGGACAAAAAAAAATATCCAAGACTGGTTGACAAATCAAAACATACCATTTTTAAACACAATGTTTAAAACAGAGCTATTGAGTATTGTTGCTCGGTACATAATGCTTCTTAATTATATATATTTTGGTCGACAGTTTATATTTCTTTTGTTTATTCCTATTCTTAAAATAACTGCTTTTTTAGAAACAAACCACCTAAAATATACGTGATTGATGAATTGGCGGAACAACATGGGCACAAAGTTCTTCGTCTGCCTCCTTACCATTGTATATTTAACAATATTGAGTTAATTTGGGGCATAGCAAAAGGTTACTATAACAGACATATTGGTAGAGATGGTAACAGTGAAAAAGACTGTTTGGATATGTGGAACGAGGCTCTACAAACGGTTACCCCAGACATGTGGAAAAATAGTGTTCGACATACTGAGCAAGAAATTTTTAAATGGTATGAAAGAGAACGAATTTTTGATCGACCAGACATCGAACCTTTAATAATCAACTTTGAGAGTGATGAAGATTCAGATTCAGACAGCGCTGAAGAAAGAAACTCCGACTAACTTTATGGACAGAAAAAGCTTACACCAGTAGCTTACCTAATTTTAGAATGCATTTTTCTGTATGAATTCTGTAAAATAAATACCATGCATAAAATTTGGAGGACCCCATTTGGATTTTTATTCAGTACCTTTAAGCTATCAATTAAATATGGTAGTTTCATAGTGTCATCTGATCAATAATTGTCATACTTAATGATTATGCAAGTACAGATCTATAATTTTATTATACTATTATTTTTGTTCTCATTTGAGGTTAATATTGCTTATAAACCTAGATATGTAAATAATAAATTTTATTATTTTACAAAAAGTTTGGCAACAATGTAAATTTTTCAACACACCCACCTTGATGGCGTGCACGCCACTTTGTTTGGCGTTGACTATATTATGGGTATTTTAAAAAGACTTGCGTATCTGTGATACATAGGGTGTCCGGTAAATAGTACGGCAAAAAAATTGGGACGATAGGCGACGGGCACACCAAAAAATGATTCTAGTAAAAGTTCCACTATTTTTGGTATATAAATTTTTTTTTAGAAAATCTTTTAATCTATCTTTTGTTGATGTGCCTAGAAATAACGGGATAACTGTTTGTTTTTGTTTTTTTGTGAAATATTCTCAGATAGTTGGTCTGCCATTTCGATAAATATAATTAGGTAAAGTTGACAAACTAATTTCTTCTTCGTAATTTTTAATTTAGAAAACTGTTTTACTCAACTTTGGTATTCAGCCACAAAATAAAAATGTACTAGACTGCTACTGCAAAGAACTGCGATCAATTACCTGTTTAATCAGGACTGCAGACAGGGAAAAATGATGCTACTTAAATAATTCGATAAAGACAAAAAATTAATATCTAAAAAACAGTGAATCTTTTACTAGGGTTATATTTTGTTATGTTGTAGATCTGCCTTTCGCCTATCTTCCCCATTTTTTTGTCGTGCAATTTAGCGGACACCCTGTAGATAAAAACTTGATTTGTGAGTAAATGGGATGCGTAGATATTGAATATCATGGAAGCTCTGCGCTGGACTGACAGAAAATTAGAGGCAGCACATTTTTACCTCAAATTTGGCACCATGACACCTCAGAATTTTTTGATGATGATTTTTTAATTTACTCCAAATTGTCTCTATGTTTCGCGTTTGTAGCGAATGAGAACTAGAATGGAAATTTTCAATGGCAGTCAAAAAAATTCTAAAAGCATTGCATATCTGTGGTCTGAATGAAAATATATTTCCCAAGTAGGTCAAGTATTGTAAATTGCAAATTCAATGTCAACTAGGAAATGGCCATCACAGAGATCCACACAGATAGTTTTCTGACCGAAATTCAACCCTGCTTATACAAAATCAGCTTGATGTATGAATTATTAGTTTTGCCTTTTTAAGAAATGTACACCATCCTTCATAGAAAGGCGAAGTTCTATGTTTTATTCAGTTTATTTGCGTATATGAATGTTGACTACAACATAATATTTATAAGTGAATAAAATTATTATTATTTTTCAGAAATGTTTCCAGTTCAAACAAAGTTTAGGAGTTATAGGAGGCAAACCAAATGTAGCTTTGTATTTCATTGGTTGTGTTGGAAAGGAAGTGATATACCTAGACCCGCACAACACACAAAAAACCGGATTTGTGGAAAATAAAGAGACAGAGGAACAGATTGAAGTGGACCTGACCTATCACTGTAAATACGCGTCTAGAATCAATATGCTTAAGATGGACCCATCTGTCGCAGTGGTATGTAAAACATAATTTTCCTATCATAGAAAAGGATAAGGCCAATAAAGGATACATACCCAATGCCCTTATTTTTTTAGTGCTTTTTCTGTAAAACCGAAGCAGATTTTAATGACTTATGTCTGAGGGTGAAGTTAGATCTAATAGATCCAGAGAAAGAGCCAATGTTTGAAGTGACTTATAGTAAACCAGAAGAATGGTCGCCAACATTAGAAAATGCTGTAGAGGCAGCTACAACATCGTTTGCAGGTAATACATTCTTCCTGTAGAATGTAAATATTGGTAAAACTCTATATAGTCAGATCATAATTATGGAAGCTGTAAAAATGTGTGCCTTGAGTAGACGTTTCTTGGTCCCCTCTGTGAATGCAGTGCAGTGAAAACTATTATTTTTAATCAGAAGTAGTTATTGGAAACTCGATAAGTACAGAGAAACCCAAACAGCTCATAAAAAAATACCCAAAATAGGTAGTACCAAAACTACGTGAAAATGTGCATTCACTCTTTTCGTAGAAGAATACTTCTATTCAAGAAAAAGAACAATTAATAGACCAATGTATAAATATAAAAATCTAAAATCTTGAACGTTCATAAAAAGATATCGCACCATGTATAAATATAAAAATCTAAAATCTTGAACGTTCATAAAAAGATATCGCACCATTGTAAAACTACAAGAAAAACCTTCGGTTGTGAATAGTTTTGTAAATATATAAGTCTCGACTTGGATTGGATCAGAATACCATTCATTATTGGAGTTGTCCCCAATAGCCAGAAATGGTTTCCAAGGAAGGCGAAAATCGATAGGTTTTTAACATGTACTATTGCTATTTTTTATATATTAAAAAAAACAAATCCCAACATTTTTTTTCCTTAGTTTGAGAGTGGTGTCATATCTTTTTTGACCTTTTCAGCTTTTTGAAGTTTGTATTTACATATTGTTTTAATAATTGCTCATTTTCTTGAATAAGGTACTTGGGGATTAACTAGATTTTCTTACATCATGTTCCTGGTTTCTAATATACATTTTTGACTAATTTTAGTAATAAACAATAGTTATGGGTTTTTTATGAGTTTATGAGAATTTCTACCCATAGAATTGATTAAAGACTTTATTTTTCCATTGGGGGTGATTAATCTACTTCAGGGATGACGCAATACAATTATCCACACTTTTGGGGTTTCCAATAAGTATTTTTGACTACTTCTAATCATAAACAATAGTTTTCACTAGGTTTGCGTTCTGAGAGGGGGCCAAAAAACGTCTATTTCCAACATTGTCCACAATATTGTCATCGTTCCCAGATACAAATATATATCCTCTAAACTTTAAAACAGCACTCCAAATAGACTAAAGGCGGAAATATTATTGTCACATTTCGAGAAGTCATAAGACATACGCACCCAGACATCAAATTCTAAAATGATGCAATGACGGAAGCATTGATGTCCTAGTAATAATAGTACAAATACATATCTAAATAAATACCTTTCTTTGCATAATAAGGTTCCGTGTAGTGAGTTTACGTTTGCGTAACTCCTATCAGTTCACGTGACGTGTAAATACTATGTTCTCACCTCAGTTCTCCACATCTTTGCAGATTATCAAGGTGGGCAGCAATATGACTCGGATCAAGAGTTTGAAATACTTTAGTTAGCTAGACATTCATAATACTAGAATTTTTTAAAAATATTTGCGAACATAATAGCTATTGGATGCTTGGTATGCTGTTTTGTTATGCATTTACATGTTGTACATACACTAATTGTCATTATTTATATGTATATTACATAATGTTCTTTTTTATGTGGAAACAACACTGTTTTTTAAGAATATCATGTGTTAAATAAAACACTGGAAAAGTTTAATAGCATGTTTATATTCTCAATACATAACAAACCTGACAGCCTTTCATACAATGATCATAATTTGATTGGCACCACTCCGATTTTACATAAAATAGCACCTATGACATAATATTCAGGTACTTGTACACAAGAAACATTGATACACCATTTACAAAAATTACATGTATAGGATATTATAAAGTTTTTACAATAACAAATACCCCTTACATAAACGCTCACGTTCAAATAAGATTAACGTTCACATATGTGGTATTAGTGATTGCCAAAATTCACTTACATTACCAAAAGAGTCTTAGATCTGGCAGGAATTAAATAGTGTCCAACTACAAATTTCATCACATCACTTTAACATGAATCAAAATACATCAAAAAGGAATTTGCTCATTTGTAGAAAGTCATGATCTTACAAGAAAAGGAAATTGAAGACCTATGATACCTTTCAAATACTTCATGTAAACAATAAAAAAATACAAATTGGATAAAAAATCAAAATGTATGAACAAAAAATGATTTATGCTGAATTCCATTCTCCTTAACTTTAGGGTTACTCTTTTAGACACTGAATGGCCCAATACAGTCAATGGGCTGAATATAAAATACAAGCAGATTTAAAAAATACATAGTACACAGTACATTATTGTAAAATAGCTTTTACCTCATCTGATACACTAGAATGACAAGGTGGTGCAAACAAGTACAGTATGTTCTGATTTTTTTAATCAGGACTCATAGCTGCTCAAGAAAAGTCAAAATACATTCTGCCATTAAAGCTTCAATAAAAAGGGATACATAACTAGAAAACAATTAAAATATATAAAATAACACTTTACATACTATAAGATCTGAAAGCATTATCTTTAAAATTAATAATGATAACTGTGATATTATCCAAAGATCCCTTATAATATGATTGTAAAGTAAGGCTTTTAGCACCATAATCAGGCTCATGAAGCCTTTCTTTAACAAAACTGACAGCTTCTTCATTTGTGAATGTATCCCATAAACCATCTGATGCTAGGATTAAAAACATAGGCTTATGATCATCTAGATCAAAAGTGAGTATATCGGGATCAGCTATGACTAATTTTTTATCCTTAAGAGGATAATCACCCAGAGCCCTAGAAGTAGCTAGAATTCCAGCCACCCTCCACACTCCATTAAAAGTAACAAAACCACCAGCCTCTTTAATTCTCTTTCTTTCTCTCATTTGTTGGGGTTTATGGTCAAAAGACAAGGGAATAGCATTGCCCTTGCTGTCACACATGACACCTCTAGAGTCCCCTACATTCGCTACAATCAACTTTTGTCCTTCTAGCACAGCAATAAGGGCAGTGGTGCCTGCAACGTCCATGCTCTTTTTTGCAATTTGCAGCAAATTTTCATCTGCTGCTAGCACTTCATCTGTGAGAAGTTTCTCATAGTTCACAATACCATGTTTATCAAAGTAACTGGTGATTGGTACTTTTTTGAAACTAGGAGTGGTTTTTAATGGCTTACTTCCTCTAGTGATAGGTTTCAGATTATCAAGTTTTTGTAATATCTCAAGATCAGTGATTTCCTTTACTTCTTTCATACATTCATCTGTTGTTGAACTAGTTTTCCTAAAGCTCTTCCTACGTTCTGTCAAAGAAGGAGTCACAGGTTTTTCTGGGTCTTTCTTTTCTTCATCACAGTCTTTTTTCACCACAGCTGGGCGAGTTACTTTCCCTGATATAATGTCTTTTATCTCTACAACTTTGCTAAATAAATTCTGAGTTAATTTTTCTTTGGCATAGTTTGCAGCAAACTCGCCACCATGTCCATCAAAGACAGCAAATAAAGCAACTCCAGTATTGTTGATATTGTCATTTATAACAAATCGGTCCTCCATTTTCGGCCTACGCCCTTGTATTGCAAATGCTGCTACAGCTCCAACTTTCATCTGCCAGCTCAAGCTTTCAACATCAGTATTGGTGAAAAAGCTCAGCTTTTCAACTTTTGATTTTGGTCTGTTGATGGTGTACTGGAGCCTCCCTAACAAATTACGACTCCATACATCTACTGCTTGCATATAGACAAATATAATAATGAGAATTGCTCCAAAAATGACAACTTCTGGCTTTAGCATGTAAAACTTCAGCAATCTCCATATGTGTGAGTTGAATGTTACATGAGACAGTTTGAGGGGTACACTCCATGCTATTCGTGACATTATTTTCATGTGAGAAATGTATGTTTGGTAAATGATTTTGTCGTCGAGTTCGTCTTCCATACTACGGATGTAGGTTAGATGGATTCGTTTAGATAATTACGGCTTCATATTTGTGTCAGTGAATTCTAAAAACAGGTTCAAAAATACTATAATTAGATTAGCTGTAGCTACCATAATCTATGTATTTCCAGCGTGATTTTTCAAAGATATTGGGAAGACCTAATTGCCATATAACAATACCAGATAATAAGATGAAAGATAATCTAAATTTAACTAAAAAAAATACCTTAAGTGGGTTCCTGACTATCCACCACTACATTGTTGATGTTGGGGATATCTCTGATTATTATTAGAATATATACAGCATGACCACTCTTATACTTGTTGATTTATAAAACACTGGGCTACTATCTATAGATTTCTAGATGAAGGTTTTATTGTTTTTTCGAAAACGTCGCACGTAAAACGTAGTAATTAGCGCTCCTAACCCCAACAACAGCCCTACAATTTATTTCGATAATTTGTGGCTCGGCCGCTCGGCGCTTTTAACAGAAATGTCAGTGTCACGAGTGTTGAGTGACATTTGTAATTTTGGCCATAGCAAGTGTGCCAGTGATTTCCGATACAGTGTTGCCAGCAGACTAAATATGTAGGCAGAATTTTTGGAGATTGAGAGATTTGATCCTTTTTTTTTAAATAGGAAATTCAAATTGAACTATCAAAACATGTTTGTTTGTATTTTGCCAACAGACCATGTACATACGTAGGTGGAATTTTTTGAGAGTGAGAGATTTGATTGTTTTTTTAAAGAGAATTCAAACTGAACTATCAAAACGTTATCTAAGTTTATTCGACTCGGTTAAAACAATACCACGATTTGCAAGTATCTTTGATTTAAAATTTTCCGATGATTGGTATGAAGACTATTACTGAATTGTGGAAAGTAAGAAAAGCAATTATTTGCTCCAATCTTGCCCGATGAGAGTTACAGGTTCTAGGTGATTGATAATTATGAGAGGTGTCCTTTTTTGCTATTTTTAGGAATACTGTATAAAATCTATTGTTAGGGAAAACAATGTGGCAGTAGAGACAACACACAAACACACTATATTTACATACATTTGAAGCTGACGCAAGCCATTCTTGGAGTTATCAGCATTTCTTATAATTTTATTACATATTTTTTTTTAAAGAGAGAATAGAGTTTTTAGTCTACTCTATAACATTTTGTTTTCCACTTGCATAACGTCAGGAATTAAAAATAGAATTTCTATAATTTGACAACATTACAAATATCCAATACCCCAGATTATCAACTTTTCGATTCGGAACGAGTCACTTTGTATAACCCAGTTAAACATTCTATATGAAATGATTAGTTTTGTAGAAATTATACTTTTGCTTTCCTCGCCACTGAGAAGGAACTATAATGGCGAATAATTTCGAAAATGAGATGTTTTTTGATGTTATATGATATCCAGATCATGAAGCTCATTTTCGTTGGCTTGTCTGCATCTGTCCGCTCGTTGGCCCATCCATAACTTTAAAGGTACCACTCGAATTTTGACGAAATCCTCGCACCAGGTTTTATTACTATGCCAAGGAAAAAAAGGTTTGTAATTTTTGAAAAGCGGTCCAGTGTCGGTGGAGGTAGAGGTGAAAAAGGCAGACAAATCACTCGTATTTGCGTTTCAGGGGTTCCTGATCATTTTCAGCAAAATTTCTATAGACATTGAAAAATTAGAAGTTGGGGTTTGTAGGGGTTGGCAGAATATCGATTTGTACCTATTAATATGCATTTCACACATCATATATTTCCACGTACATTTGCCCTTATTCCAATATTATTTCCAAAAGATACATCATGTATTGGTACCGGTGATACGACAGCCTATATGCAGATTAAAAAGTACTTTCTGTACCTAACGGCTCATCGCTTGTGCTGGCTTATGACAAAGACCACCTCGAGAACCTTAATAAATTACCCGGAATTGTTGGCGCAACAAACAAAACCAATAAAATGTCATCTTGCAAACTAGGTAGTTTTTAGGGTGCAACCAGTCATTCCACGTTTGCTGACTAGGATCGTTTTGAGCGACCATCTATGGAGGAATGACTCAAGTACACGCGTTGCTGGTTGCATATGCTTTGTGAAGCCGAGTAGTCTGTAGTTTTCATCTCTGAGAAGAAAGTTGGTCGAATAGCAAGACCGCATCTGGATGATTAAGCGTATTGGTCTGCACGTGTATAAAATCAGTGATATTTGCTGTGTGAGAAAAACATTACTGAATGTGCTGCCAATGAATATAGGATATTTCTCTGCAACTCTTAACATACATAAGACAAGCTCTAATGAGAAATTCTACATTATTAAAGGTGGTAAAATGTCACTTATCGGAAAAGAAACTGCACTAGGAATTTTAAAATTTAACTCTGCTATCCGCAACATAACCTACGATAGGAAATTGACAAGACTAGGACTAGCAGCTATAAAGGGTATAGAAGTCGATAGACCCATAGATAAAAATATCCAACCTGTAAGTCAACCACTTACGTACACCAATTCGTCTTGAAGACGCAGTAGATAAAAAGCTAGACGCACTATTGGAAAGTGATGTAATTGAACCTGTAAAAATCATACTGGATTTGTTTCCCCCATGGCCCCATGGTCATCATCTGCAAACCAAACAAAAATATAAGCATATGCATCGATATGCGACGAACAAATAAAGCAGTTCTCCGAGAAAAATATCCAATGCCCACAATTGAAGACCTACTATCTAAGCTGAAGAACTGTACGATTTTCTCTAGTTTGGATATTAAGCAAGCATTTCACCAGATAATGATTAAACCCGATTCCCGACACATAACAACTTTCATCACAAGTAGAGGACTATACAGATATAAACGCCTGATGTTTGAAATCTCCTGCGCTCCTGAGATTTTTCAAAGGACTATTGAACAAATCCGCAAGGAATACAATGGATTCTTTCTTTACATCGACGATATTTTAATTTATGCCGAAAACGAGGAACAACACGATATAAGATTAAAATTAATCAGAAATAAATTAACAGATTACAACGTCGTTTTAAATGAGAATAAATGCAAAATAAAAATGCCAAATATTGAATTTTTAGGCCACAGGATTTCAAAAAAGGGGTGCAGCCAACGCTAGCCAGAATTGATGCGGTACAACGGTTTAGGGAACCAAATCTATAGAAGAAGTTCGCAGCTTCTTAAGCCTTATTTATTACGTTTCAAGAATAATTCCTGATGTAGCTACCAAAACACATCCACTAAGACAAGTAACCAAAAACAACAAATTTACCTGGGGAAAATCGCAAGAATCAGCCTTCAAGAAACTAAAAGAAATCTTAACGGATGACTCAGTCCTTGGTTTTCACTCTGCCTTGGAGCCGTATTATGGCAAAACTCGAAAGACGGACCTAGAATCATCGCGTACGGCCACCGCAGCCTTTCCGAAAGAGAGCAGAAATTCCACATAATCGAAAAGGAAGCCATGGTACTAGTCTGGGCAGTAGAACATGTTCACAAATACTTATTTGGAAAAACGTTCGATTTGATAACTGATCATAAGTTTTTGTTTTCTCCCAGAAACACCCTCTGTGCACGAGTTGAACGATGGATTTTACGAATACAAGCTTACGATTTCAACGTAGTTTACAAACCCGGAAAGACGAACATCGCCTATCCTTTATCGCGCCTACCAATAAACAAAAACAGTCCAACGGATCTGTTTGAAGACGGCACTGAATATCTAGTCAACCAGATACTCGTATCTGCCACTACGGATACCAGTAACATTCCCGCTGTGACCATAAACGAAGTAAACAATCAATCAAAAACTGATGCACAAATTCAAATTATTAAGAAATGCCTAGACAATGACAAACTGTGGGAATCTGAAAACCTAATACAAGCTTATAAACAGTTTAAAACGGAATACTGTTTCCACGAGAACATACTCCTACGGGGCACGAAAAGAATATGCTGATAAAAGGCGGTGAGCAAAGGTATCAAACATAAGCGAAGGAGACACCGTTTTAATAAGAACAGAGAGGAAGGAAGATGCACAAGATGAAAGAACCTCCTCTCCAGGTCCAACGACATCGTCCAGCAGTAGAGAAGAGGCTCAAGATGGAATAACTCCTCCTCGAGGTCCACCTCCACCAAATGCTGCACCAAAGCTAAAGATAAAGCTTGGTCAAACCATTCCTGTACGCTTTTGGATCAATGCATCTCGAAAGCAAAAGAGAAGAATGTAGCAGGATCACAGGCGGCACTGACAACGTCGTGATATTAGGGGGAACAGTGACACGGACCGCTCTGACAGACAATGACGAATAGTAGTCAGAGAGACAGCAGATGTGTCATAGGTGACATTATTCGTATTATTTGTGCATACGATAGTTTGTTACTCAGTTATCAATTATAGTGAATCGTTGTTATATTTCTTATTATATAAACACAAAATAAAGTGAATTACTGACACGCGAGTGTTGTGAGCCCATTGCTACAGTCACATTTCAAGATACGTAATACTCGTGCCGTTGACTAATCATGCAATTTTCGACTACTTACACTGCATTTGCACTGTTCTTGGATCCGAAATTCGAAAAATAGTACTAAACCTCAAGAGAATCATGTTGTTGGTCTTGTGAGAGTAAAATATGACACTACAGTTGGTTTTTGGTGACTTGTGGAGTAGTACAGTGTTAGTACGGGATCGACGAAAATGTTCAAATCTGGCCTAGTTGCCAGACTCCGCCTTCCCATCCTGCTGCTACTACTACTAATACTACTACTACTACTGGTGGGCATACGGTTGGTCACTGGGTCCAGGGGGAGTGTGAGGTACTGCTACTCCACTCCAATAAGGCACTTGTGTAATGCGCACAGTCTACAGGAGATAAGAACCAACAAGTCCTATATCCCATCTTCATCAAACTTGACCCTGAGTTCGGCAGGTAAGGTGAGTTATATCGCCAACGGGAAGGGCAAGAGCGGGTCTTCGGGCGCTTAAAAGCTGAAGCATACCAGCACGGACCGGACGACGACGACTTGGCAATGGACTGGACGAGGCAATGGTTATGGAACGCCTATGGCGACATGGGTGGATAGATGACGACTTGGTAATGGAAACGGTAACAAAATATATAAAATATGAAAATATGGACAGACGTTTGCAGAAGGTAGAAGGGACTCGAAACCCCAATACCGGTCGGTGACGGTAGTGCTCGCTCTGGCCCCGCCCGACCGTTAGCCAGTGACAGGCGGGAGTGGAAGAAATAGTGCCTGGAACGATAACGGACGATGTGGTGAGCATCAATCCTTTTGAAAGGAGGGACTCCTTACAACGATCGCCTCCAAGAGGCAGACTCTATCTTCGCCACTGAAGAGAGCGCGGGAGGAAACCCATCCGAAGGAGAGTCGGAAAGCAGCAAATGTGGAACAAGAAAAGCTGATGGGGGAAATGAGAGGACTGATGCAAAAGTTGTCACGTTCCGGAAAGGAATTGACTGACATCGTGCCTGCAAATACCAAGGCTGAAATAAGAAAGGGAGTCAATGTGATGACCCGAATTGCGGATGCGGTGTTGCAAAAGCTACGCGAGTTCGAAGGACTACGTACAGAGCATATTGGCTGTCAGACCTCAGAAGCGTATACGCAGGTCGAAACGACTACAACGACAAGAGAGACGTGCTGTAGCACCAAGGACGTAGGGACACACGTGAACATGGACTACCAGGCAATAAAAATTAACAAGGAAGTAGAAAATGGGAGTCCCTTCGAAGAATTCGCCACCCTCTTGGACAATGTATGACCTGAATGCGTGTATAAAACCACGGAGTGCGTGGGGCCTAATCCGCTTAAGGCAGGCGACGAGTGGGGCATGGCTCTGGTTACAGATGCTGCTAGCCCGGCAGCAAAAGGAGCGGTCAAGGTAGTCAACGACCGATACCCAGAAATTTCGGACTTACTCGGTAGTCAAATGTTAGAAGGTGGAGTAGAATGCATGGAAATGTCGACTAAAATATCGACGAGCCGTGGAAGACAGGTCAATAAATCGAGATTTATCTTCCTACTGCCTTATAAAGCGGACCCTAACGGAGTAAATGATATGCGAGACCTATACCAAATCTTATGTAACTTGAGGGAGGAAACCATGAACCATAATCGTCACAAAATAGTTGTAACTACCCCAGAATAACTGGATAAAAATTAAACTAGAAAACTTCTGGAATGCGTTTTCAGGAAAAGTGGGCGACAGGTGAAGTACGCTATACAAGTGAAAATAGCAGCTGCAACAGGTAGGCCAAAACCAAAGCCACCAGATTGACAAAAAAGTCGAGCAAGACAGGAAACAGTGGTGGTTAAAGGGCAGGGGAAAACTTTTGCGGAATTTTTCGGAATGGTTGAAGAAAACGTAGACATCAAGAAGATAGATGTTAATGTCACCAACATGAGGATGCAATAAAATGGTGACCTAGTCCTTGTGGTGGAAGGAGAAGGTAAGGCAAATGCCTTAAGAGATGAAATAGCGTCGAAGGTCAAAGAGGTAGATGCACGCACAACGAATTCAGACGTCACTCTTTTTGTGTTTGGCATCAACACTTCGGTAACGAAGGCAGAAGTCTCGAAAGCTATTACGACTGACACCGGCAGTGAGGGCTCTCGCTTTCAGATAGCGGCACTAGAAGTGGGTAAATTTGGAAACCAGACGGCGACGGTAGTAATTGATAAGGTACCAGCGAAGCGCCAATTCAAAAGGGACTTGTAGTGACCACCTGGTCTATATGGCCAGTGAAGGAGCGGGTCTCGATCTTGCGCTGCTTCAACTGCCTAGAGTTGGGCCATAGAGCCGGAAGGTGTACCGGAGTAGACAGGAGAGGTGATTGCAGGAACTGGGGCCAGGCAGGACACCAACGGAAAGACTGCAAGAACTACCTGCAAGACAGCTGGATATCAAGCAGACCAAATAGGTGTCCAGGCTTTAGGAAACTGGTGAACCAGGAAAGGATATCAAGCCTGGCTCGTTGAAGTCATCCGCTTACAGGGGATAGAAGGATCACGCAACAACCACCAAACTCCATGGCCGGCATCTTCCAATGTAATTTGAACAGGTCCAAGTTGGCTCAAAATGTGCTTCAACAAACGACGCAGGGGTGGACATGGTCATAATTTCTGAACAGTACAACAGTACAAAAATGAGAAACACTCCAACTGGTACACAGACCAAAGCGGAACTGCTGCAATTTGGGTTAGGAACCACTCCAGCTTCCCAGTATCCGCCTATGGCTCTGAAAACGAATTCGTATGGTTAAAGACTAGAACGAGAATCTACGTAAGCATCTACTTGTCTCCGAACAACAAAGTTAATATATTTCGGACGTTGGATAAAATGGAAAGAGACTTTGCAAAACTTGAGCAACAACGTGGTCTTAGCTGGCGATTTCAACACAACATCGACCACAAGGGGCATGGACTGGACCTGTTCGAGAGGGGCAGCGATCATTGATCTAGCAGCTAGACTCGATCTAACTATTCTAAACACTGGCAATACAACCACCTTCAGAAGAAGTGGTCAGAAAGGGTCAATCATTGATATTTCTCTGGCATCTTCTTCAGTAGCACGCGCGGTGACAGAATGGGCAGTTCTGGAAGATTACTCTGGAAGCGAACACCAATACATTAGGTTCAGGATCCAGCTAGATGGTGTAAGAAAGGACAAACCTACGCGAACTAGTCTTGGGGGATGGAATATTTCCCGTTTGAACAAGGATATCCTGGGCAGACATATTACCAATATCAAAGTTATTGGTACTCTAAATGGAGAAATATCTACGCAGAATGCAGAGGCCTTGGTGGAGACCACCATACGACAGATCAATCACAAACTGCTGCGACGCGGCCATGCCTAGAAGATCCGCGGAATATTTCAGGAAACAAGTATATTGGTGGAATGACGAGATTGCAGATCTTCGTAAACAAAACTCTGCAGCTACGACGCATTACACAGAGGGCTACGAGAAGCGACCAACGGAATGTAGTCATGGAGCAGCAATTCAAGGAATCTAAAAGGAACTGAGAATGGCGATTTGTTCCAGTAAAAAGGCATGTTGGAAAAGCCTCTGTAATGATGTAGACCAGGACGTACGGGGACTAGGCTAAAAGAGAGTGATACGTCGTCTTGGTCAGCAGAGACCTGTTGGCCCATTTGAGCTGGAAAGGATGAAGAAAATCGTGACCACTTTATTCCCTGATCACCCGGATAAACCCATTAAGGATTTTCAAGTCCACGGAAACTTTGATATCTTCACTGAAGAGGAACTGAGAACCGTTGCTGGCGTAGCGAAAGTTAAGAAGTCTCCGGGTCACGACTGTGTCCCGATAGAGATCATTAAAGCTATAGCGCTCGAACGCCCGACTAAACATGTATAACGCTTGCCTCCAAGCAGATATATTTCCAACAAGATGGAAGGTACAGAGGTTATTACTACTAGACAATACTAGACCTATAACACCGCCATCATTTAGACCACTATGTATGCTAGACGATGCGGGCAAAATGTTTGAAAGGCTTATTCGACGGAGACTACGTGATGCAATCGAAAACACCGGAGAATTATTCGCCCATCAACATGGATTACGACCGCGCCATTCAACTGTAGGAGCACTGCGAGAGGTGGTGCAAGAAGCGTATACGGCCTGGTGAGGAAATCACCGCACTCGCAGCATTTGCGTTCTGATCACCTTCGATGTGAAAAACGCCTTCAATTCAGCAAGGTGGGTCGATATCATGGATACCCTAGAGGAGCGCTTCAGGAGTCCGGCATACCTACTGCGGCTAATTAACGACCATCTTTGCAATAGAAGTCTGATCTACGAAACCTTAGAAGGTCAGCAGGTTCCGAAAGTCACTGCCGGTGTAGCTCAGGGTTCTGCACTTGCGCCGGACCTGTGGAATGTGATGTACGATCGGATTCTAAGAATGGAGCTGGCGAAATGTGCCCAACTAGTAGGGTTCGCTGATGATATCGCTGCTGTGGTAACAGCTAGGGACGTGGAGACTGCGCGCCTAGAAACCGAGTTGATGAAACATCACGGCTTAGAAATGGCTGCAGACAAGACCAAAGTGACTGTACTCACCAGGCAAAGTCTGCATCCCCTACCCCTGGTGCTGAACCTTCCGGGAGTCACCATCACCTCCCATGAAATGGTGAAGTACTTGTAAATATTGTTGGACCAAAAGCTGACTTACAAGCAAAATCTCACTGAATTGGCAAACAAAGCCACAAAAGTTGTGGCCGCGATATCTAGGATTATGCCAAACGTTGATGGCCCTAGAGCTGATAAGAGACGAGTACTGTCAGTAACTGATTGGTAACGATCTGGCAATGGAGTCGGCAACGGCGCTGGTGATGGAAGGAACACGACGACCCGGAATTAACATATGACGACCTGGCGATGGACCAGAACATTTAATACGAAATAAAAAATGTGCGACAAACAAACCGTTGATTCCGATCGGGTTTCAGCCCCGGTGGTCAACGTCGGCCTCTCGGATTGTGGGGAAGGCCAATCGGACGAGGTGACGGATTCAGTGGCTACTGCAGGATACAATTGGACTGGAATAGAGGATCCCTTTGTGAGAGGTAGTTCACTGGGCAGATCACCCCCAGGTTCACGGTGAGGATCCGTGAGTTCCATAAATTCGGTGAGCAGTGCCAACAGCACAAGCTCCAAGAAAAGGAGGGCGGAAGGCGAACCAGAAGACAAATGGGAAGAAGTAAACGCATGCTAGATAAGCTGCAAGCGGTAGCTAAAGCAGCTCAAGCAACTGTGAAAGCTATTCCTAACACCAAGACTGAAATTAAAAGGGCAATTTGTGATATGGGGTGCCAAATCATGGCTTCAAACAGAAAGGTCATGGGAAAACAAGGCATATGTGTGAGCACCCAGACGGAACACACGCAAAAAGAGAGTGTAGAAGTTCAAACTCCAAACCTCGATGAGAGTAGGCGTGAAGAAATAGAGAAGGAGCTTAGGACAACGAAACAGATCCACAGTACAGTTCTTAAGGCAAAAGCATTTGGAGCTATCTCGCAAATCCTAGATATAGACTGGCCTGAAGCTGGTTACAGTGAGGTGGAAGGTGATCGGTTCAAGACATATGAGAAGAGAAACGTCAACCTTTTCCTAGATTCAACACAAAACTACGTTAAGGGTATATAGTTCACGTTGCAATTGGGAGATTCCCGGAAATTAAACACATTTTGACTGATGGGTGCAGAGAATGACATATCGAATACGTCACCAGTGAAACGCGAACAAGTCGTGAGAAGAATGATGGCTTAAATAGGACCGTGTATAACCATTGATAAGAATGGGGTAAATGACATGCAGGGTATCTTCAACTTATTAACAACGCTAAGGGATCAATTTCTGTCATCTATACCAGAAAATGTTGCCTTATCAATCACCTGAAGGATTGGGTAGATTCTACATGCGAAAGATTGCCGAGTTCGTAATGCATGGGAAATCCAACAAGTTAGAGTACTGTACCGCAGGCAAGAAGAGAGTAGAAGGGCGTAAAAGGTCAATTCGGGTAGGTGTGGTAAAGGAGGCACAACAACGTTGACATGTTATTGTAAAGGCAGGTGCCCTTGGATACGCTGAACTTCTTAAATCAGTGAAAGAGAAGATTGATGTTGACCGACTGGGTGTATCTATCAAAAATATAAGAAAAACCGCAGCCGGTGAGCTTCTGATGAATATAGAGGGCAAAGGCATGACAGAAACCCTGGGTAAAGCTATCAAAGAACAGTTGACATAATGTGAGGTCGTTATTCGAAAGGTTGACAACAGTCCTTCACGTCACGGACATCGACAGAGTAGCTACTAAAGAGGAGGTCGATGCTGCACTGAGACGAGTTGTGGGCCATAACCCCGGAAGTCAGTTTACTGTAAGTGATCTACGACCCAGTGGCGGCTCGTGAGGTAGTGCCACGGTGCCATGGCACTACCTTGTCTTCTTCAAAAAGAATATTTTTTTCAATCTTCAATGTTTTACTTTATTTTCTGCTTTTTCATTTTTTTTTTTTTGGTATAAATTATATGAAGTGACAACACTGACAACGTGACAACACCGCAAGCACCCGACCGACGCGACGAGACGGAAAGCATGCCTTGACCTTGACGTCATCAACTTGTGCCAATTTTGGGCCGGCCCAAATAAAAAGAAAGAAATTTTACCAGCATCGCATACGAGCGACAGAGATAACGCTACGCTAGAAATTTTTACATGAGGTGAATAGCGAAAGACAAGTATAATTTGTGCCAGGCACATCATCAGTCGTAATTCGTTATCAAATGATATCGGCGGTGTTTTTGTTCGGTCGGTCGTTTCGTTATGATTACGTCTAGTGCTGATTTCGGTCTTTTTTTACCTGAAAAGTGAGAAATAACGTTTTTGTTTTAGTACGTCTAGTGTTAATGAACTGCTCTGTTTTGTGATCATATTTTTACTGTTTTATTAAAACTAGTGAAAATGAATAAAATCGGGATATTAAAAAACTCATTTAGTGGTTTTTCGCTGGATCAAAAACTGCAAATTAAAGAATTAGGACGGCCAATACCCGATTTAAAAATTGAGAAACAAAGTGGTAGCGGACAAAAATCGCGCTATCGCAAATTTAATAAAAATGTGTACGATAAAAACAGCTGGATATGTGGTTGTGAAGAAACGAATAAACTATTTTGTTTTGTATGTGTTCTATTTGGAGGTGACGAGACTTGGTCAAAAAAAGGTACAGACGATCTTATACATATATGGGATAAAATGAAGACCCACGAAAAATCTAAAGTCCATATGAATAATGTTTTTATCTTTTCTATTCTTGGTAAAATAAATATAAGGACTCAACTCAATTCGGCTTATCGCAATGATCTAATTAAACATAATAATCAAGTGGATAAGAATCGATATGTATTGAATAAAATTATTAATTGTATAAGGTTTTGTGGAGCATTTGAGTTAGCCTTAAGGGGTCATGATGAAAAGGAAAATTCGGAAAACAGAGGCATATTTAAGGAGCTGGTGAATTTTAGCGCCGAATTAGACAACGAATTGAAAGTCCATATTCAAAGTGCCAAACTTTTTAAGGGTACCTCAAAAACAACTCAAAACGAGCTTCTTGAGTGCATGCTAGATGTTTATCATGAAGAAGTTAAGAAGGAGATTGCAAATTCTCCTTTTGTTGCAGTAATTGCCGATGAAACGACGGACGTAGCCTGTGAATTTCAGTTAGTTATTATTTTCAGATATTTGTGTAGGGCAACCAGTTGAGAGATTTTGGAGATTTTACGTCCCCGACGGACACGATGCCAAATCAATCGCTGCATGCGTTTTAAATGTTGTAAATCCATTACTAGATCAAAATCCAAACAAATTAATAGCTCAAAGCTATGATGGTGCGTCTGTTATAAGTGATGAATTGAATGGCATTCAAAAAATTATTAAGGAAACTTATCCACTTGCAAATTATGTTCATTGCTATGCACACCAGTTAAATCTAATTATGACAAGCGCATGCTCTGTCAATAAGCAGGCTAGAATATTTTTCCATAATTTATCTGGATTGTGCTCTTTTTTTTCGACGTCTCCTCAAAGAACAAAAATTTTGGATGAAATAGTTAATCGCAGATTGCCAAGATCTTCCCAAACACGTTGGAATTTTCAGTCACGAGGTGTTCATACAGTTTATGAAAATAGGAAAGACCTGATTGAAGTTATGGACAATATAGAAAGTACTTCACGCGATTCTTCGTCGATTAATCAAGCCAGTGGGTACAAATTAAAGCTGCAAGATACAAATTTTGTATTTTGGCTAAGTATTTTCCATAAAATAATGCCACATGTTGAAATTGTCTTTAACCAATTACAAAAAGTATGCACCGATTCTGTTAAGGTCAAAAATGATTTAGAGAATTTTGAAGCAGCAATTCAAACTATACGAGAACAAATGGATAGCATTATTGACGAGATTGAACGAGTGTAGAGAGAAACTGATGAACCGGCAAGAAAAAAAAAGGCAAGTTGAAGAAGGCAGCAAAAAACGGGAAGCGTTAGAAATATGCGATGCAGTATTATCGCAAATAAAAACAAGATTTAACTTTTCTGGGCATTTAGTTGCTTCTAATTTATTTGTGTCTGAAAAGTTTTCTGTTTATAAACATCAGCTTCCTGAAGCACATTTAAATGACACATGCACACAATTTTCATTTTTAGACAAAAACAGGCTTAAAACTGAGTTACAAGTATTATATCAGAGAGAAGAATTGAGTACTACTTCTGGAGCTGTTCCACTATCCATTTTATTGAACCAGGAAGGATTAAATTGTACGTTTCAAGAAACTCTTAAGCTCTTAAGTATTTTAATCACTATACCGATGTCAACATCTGAAGCAGAACGCTCTTTTTCAATGCTGAAACGGATTAAAACTTTCCTCAGAAACACAATGAAGGAAGAAAGGCTTAGTGCTTTAGGAATGCTGTCTGCAGAAAAACATTTTGTTAGTGGCATTGAAAATTTTAATAATAAGGTAATCGAAAACTTTGCTACCAAAAAAGACAGAAGAATGGACTTCATATATAGAAAACTTTGAAGTTATAGGTACTTCTCCACACTTGTTTTATAATTTGGTGCGCGTGTGTAAGTAGTTTTATTTTAGATTTTTTTTTGGACATATAGATTTATTGAACCTCAAGAACTTTGACCACTAACTATCAGGGGTAAGTTATAAGTTATTCTTTACAATTTTGAATCGATTCAAAGTTATGCCTTCCATTCTGGCACTACCTCATTGAATTGGCACGAGCCGCCACTGCTACGACCCACAAAAAATGGAAACCAATCTGTAACAGTGACCGCATCAAAGGAAATAGCAGAAGCTCTTATTAGCATGGGCAGAATAAGAATTGGGCTCGTAGCCTGTAGGATTAGGGAAAGGATACATGTTCAAAGGTGTCTCCGTTGCTTGGACGTCCGGCAGGTTACTCGGAATTGTGGCGGTGCAGAGTTATCCGATCACTGTCTGAACTGCTGTAAGAATAAGCCGCGAGAGTGCAATAGCCAGCCTCACTGTTCTAAATGTAACAAGGATGGTCACAGGGTGGACTCGATTAAGTGTCCCCATTTCAGGAAACTGGTCGCGAATGGATGCAAAGATACAGCTACCCGGGGACCATCAAAATCCCAACGACCCAGTGCAAGAGAAACGGGTTCTAATAAGCAAGTGAATCAACCAACAACGTTATGATCACCATTTTTCAAGGAAATCTGAGGAGGTCCAAGATAGCCCAAAACCTGCTTGTTCAAATGGTGTATGAGATCAAGGCTTATCTTCTAGTTATCTGTGAGCAGTATCAGAACCGAAAAGGGAAGACATGGTTTTCTTACAGAAGCGGTACAGCAGCAATATGGGTTAATAACCCGAACAACCTACTTATAAACGAGAGGGGAATTAGGGATGGCTTTTTCTGTGAGAAAGTAAGATTTTTTAGTTGTTATCTGTGACCCAACCAAGGATCACGCAATACGAAATATAGATGGAGAATTGGTAATTGCTGGAGATTTCAACGCAAAAGCACCAGATTGGGGAATGGACTACTACTGTCCCAGAGGAAGGCGAGTGGTTGAAATGGTGTGCAGGCTAGATCTGACAGTGCTCAACTCTGGCACCTCGACTACTTTTCGGCGAAGCGGATACAGACAAACAATTAGACCTAACGTTCTCTTCTCTAGCTCTAACAGCACAGGTTAAAAACTGGGAGGTACTTGCAAGACTTCACTGGAAGCGACCATCAGTATATAAAATATACCATCGGGGCAGATCACCATACAGGATGCCTACAAAGGACTTCAATACCATACTCAGGGTGGAATGTGTTCAAGCTGAATCGCGAAAAGTTCCTCAGTAAGCATAGTAGAACCGGAAATTTGTCTGTGTCAATCAGTCAATCAAGACATGCAGTCGAGAAGATGGTCAAGGATACAATGCAGCACATCACAGTCTGCTGCCATATGTCGATGCCAACACGAAACGGGACTATGCATAAACGTCCAGCATATTGATGGACAGATGAAATTAAGACTCTGCGAAAGGACGCCCTTCGACTGAGGAGGAAAGCCCAGCGCATTAGCGCAAGAACGGATGCCAGCGATGCAAGGAAGTTATATAGGCTGGCTAAGAAGAAGCTGAGAGACGCAATAAGGGAAAGCAAAAAGAAGTGTTGAATGATCCTATATAAGGAAGTAGATCAAGATGAGTGGGGACTTGGGTATAAAATTGCGATGCAGCGTTTAGGGAAGCAGGCGCCAGTTACACCGTTTGATCACGACACCATGAAGGACATTGTTGATACCCTGTTTCTGATACACCCGATACCTTCCAAGCAGTCGGCAATAGTGGACGCAGACATCCCCTTTTTCAACATAGAGGAATTGAGGGCAGCAACCGAGTCAATGAAATGTCGAAAAGCTCCCGGACCAGAAGGCATATCTGTAGAAATAATCAAATTAGCAGCCAATGAGTGTCCAACCATCTTCCTGATATGTACAATGCATGCCTGCTAAGCGGAACCTTCCCACAGAAATGGAAGGTGCAACGTCTTGTGCTGTTGGATAAAGGAAAAGGTCCGCTCAATACGCCAACGTCTTATAGACCCCTATGTATGCTAGATGATGCCGGAAAATTATACGAAAGACTGCTGAGACAACGACTTCGCGAAGCGGTAAAGGAGGCAGGTGAGCTTTCCGGAAGGAAGCATGGTTTTAGAGTTGGCCATTCAACTATTGATGCCATTCAATAAGTGGTGGTTATATCAACTCAACTTGGACAGGAAATCTTAGGACGCGAAGCTCTTGCATGCTGGTCACCCTGGACGTCAAAAACGCCTTCAATTCTGCAAGGTGAAAGGACTTCCTTGCCGCACTTGAGCATCAATTCAAGGTGCCAGTTTATCTCCTGAACGTGTTACCGGTTACCTCCATGTAAGGGAATTGATTAATCAAACGACGCAGTGGTTAGAAAGAAGGCAAGGCACTGCTGGGGTTGCCCAAGGATCTGTTCCTGGTCCTGAGCTCTAGAACATCGTGTATGATGGCATACTGAGAATGGAGCTTCCGGAGTGGGCGAGGCTCATGGGGTATGCAGATGATATTGCTGCAACCGTTCAAGTGAGGGACCCACAAGAGTGGCACAGGTGCGTGACTCGCTTAAACTGCATGGTCTACAGCTAGCCGTTGGTAAAACAGAGCTAGTAGTGCTAACAAGGCAGAAGAAATTTCCGGCACCCCTGCAAGTCGCTCTTGGTGGAGTAACCGTTGAAGCAGCTGACACGGTTAAATATCTAGGCGAGATAATAGGCGCGAAGCTGACGCATTTCCAGCATATTCAAGCAGCGGCACACAAGGCCGCTAAAATGGTCGCATCGCTATCCAGACTTATGCCCAACATAAATGCACCTAGGGCGAGTAAGAGACGAACGCCAAGGTGTGTTGCGCATTCGATCATGTTGTATGGCACTGAAGTATGGGCAGATGCTTTAGACGTGCAGAAGTATCGGAAGAGTCTGGCGTCAGCGAAAGGAAGCTACTGTACAACTGACGCAAAAGTGGAGATCCAATAACAAACGCGCAAGCTAGAATCATCACGCTAGGTACATGGCAAGAACGATGGAGACGGCAAGAACATGAACTTTTTATCTCTCTCAGTTTTTCACTAGCCATGGACTTTTAACGATTACTTGCATCGTCTCAAGCTGACAAACACACCGCAGTGCGTCTTCTGTGCGGAGGTCGACAGCCCAAGGCACACATTCTTTCACTGCCTCAGATGGAATTTCAGAAGATAGCTAGTCAAATTGTAAGTGATCCCGAGAGGAATTGTAAAGTTGATTGTCAGGAACGAGAGGTTATGGAATTACATCGCAACGAATGTGGAAGAAGTCCTACGGGAAAAGAAGAGAGTGCAAGCTAGTACATAGGTGCACGCGTGAGGCTGGCAGCACCGTTTCTGAAGAAATGCGAAAGCGGTGCCGGAGCAATGTTACCAATGAAGAACGGCACGTGTATTCAGGAGGCAGAGGTTTTTTACAGGAGTAGGATCCTCCAGTCGTCGCAAAGAGCGGCGCGTGCAACTTTAGCACAGCAGCACAGCTTTTCAAGAAAGAAGACCATCACGTTTTTGCTCTGCCAATCAAAAAAAGTACTAATTAGAATCTTATGGTTCATCAGTCGTTTATAAGGATATCTCTTAGATCTTTCCTTCAAGCATACTAGATCAAATTGGACCACTGCTTAAACCGGTTCCACACGATGTTGTAAATGCCTTACAACGTTGGCCATTCGCCACACCGTGTGTGAGAGCGCTGATAGATTACATGTGTCCAACGTTCGCCACGTGCGGGCTCTTGTCGGTAAACTTGTTGATCCCCTCGTCAAAGCACGTTACAACTTTGTAAGCTTGATTTGTTACGCTCTCACACGAAATATCATATGTTTGATGGTTTTAGGTTAGAACCAGTAGCGACGAAAAGCATTATTTACTTGTTTGCTGTGATTGTGGTGAAGTAGTGGTATGTTGGAAGTATGAATACCTATCTATTCATAATAATGTATGTTCCGTAATTAACTTTTGAGGAGAATGATTTAAATTGGTATACATACAAAGCATAGGCTCCCATAACAACACTTTTTTCATATTGCTAATATTTTGCACGTTTCGCAGGTGAGTTATGACTGGCCTAAAGACATGTATTTTAGTAAATTATAAATTATCAAGTGCTTAAGTTGTTTCATTATAATGACCTGTTGCAATGCAAGACTAGTTGAGAAATATATTGACTTGCATTTCATAACTAAGGAAAACGATTAATAAATGATAACTCTGAAAGTATTATCAGGATTTTGATGAAATTTTGACCCTAGGCTACTACTATAAAAAATACGAAAAAGCTCTGCAGTTTTTTAAAATCAGTACAGTGGCGGCGGGGTTATTGTCGAAAGACAAACAAAAAACGGTCGTTTTTCGACATTTGGCAGGCTTCTGACAGACTTAGGCCCGTATCGTCAGTCGTCCCTACAATTGTAGGGCTCGTTTATGGCCTTCTTGATTGTCATAGTTTTCTGCTTCTCCGTGTCAGAACTCTATTTTGAGGTTATGTCGTGTGGGACCCGCATTACAGCGGAACTAGAAAGACCGTTAAAGACGTTATGCATAACTTGACTAGGCTCCATTTGATAAATGTCCAGGTTTTACCCCAACTGATGGGCAATACTTCAACTTACCTATTAAAAGGGAGTTGGCATCCAAGACTAAAAATAGTTTGTCATTATTCATACCGAAATTCCTGACTACACGACCAAACTTTGTATAGTGTTAGCAAACTCACTTCCAACGTTTTGCATAAAATGGCCTATCATCATATAGTTGGGTAGTGTTAGTCACCTAATGCAAATTAGGCGGAAATAAGCATTCTTTTTGAGAGTATAACTTGACCTAGCGCCATTATATTTCGTTAAATGTCAGTTATAAATGTTTTTGAAAAAATGATTACATATATAAATTTGTAACACCTGCTTCTATTCACAGAAAGAACAACAGATGGCCTCAGGATCGCTTGTCGCCTTGGATGAGGAGCTCGTCTCTTGGGTGCGGAAATTTCGGCCCCAGGCAGTCCTGGACTTGCTTTGGCGGGTCTGCGTGGAGCCATTTTAAAATTGTAATGATGACTTTTCATGCGATCTCGGCGTCGCACAGGACCGTTCAGGCTGTTGTTGCAACATACTGTATAGTAGTGGCCAAAACCAAACGAACTGTTACCTTTTGAAGACAGATAAATGTAAAATATATAGTCAAAGTCATTTTACTGAATACCGCAGTTTTATTACGTAAAAAATTCCGTAAGATGTCAACTTTGTACCTATTGTACCCGTTAGTGTAGCGCTAGTTTATTCCTACTACAAGTGAGTGTCAGGTAGAGTGTCGCGTGGGAGTCTCATAGTCGCGATCATTGAACGGCGAACACGTGAACTCGTGGTACGTGGTAGCTCTTGGCGTGTGTGTGAATTTATTCCAGAATTAAATGTTAAACAATTAGGAAAAATATCTACATACGGTTGGTTAACAGTTATAAATCGTATGTGATAAGTAGCTACATTTTTTTCTGATTTTTTAAGTGATTTTTCGACACAGTCGCTGCAGGAATGCTGCAGGAATTTGCTAGCTGTACAGCTGGAATGTGGAAACGTTGCCGCTCTTCCTAGAATATCCTCTACGTTATGAGTAGCGCGGGTGGTGAATCGAAAAGGACGACTTCGCGTTCAGTGAACTCGGCTTGTGAGTGCGCCAGTTTTGCTCAAATTCTTTCCGATGTTAAGAAGAAGCTAGATCAGTGCTACAAGATCATCAATGGTCAGAACGCAAAGATTGAGGAGCTCTCAGTAACTGTATTGGAACTCAAGAAACTGGACGACAGAGATGGGATTGCAAAAGCATCTTGTCCGGCAAATGCAACTGTATCTTACAGTGACATAGTGAAAGCTGCTCCACCAAAAGAGAATGTACTATTGGTGAAACCTGCAAACGATGCGGAGGGTGATTCACTGAAACAGAAACTTCTTACTAAAATAAATCCTGAATATCTACAGGTTGGTTTGCAGATCCATAAGGTAGGCAGTAACGGTGATATTGTTTTAAAATGTGACAATCAGAAATCATTGGAAAAAGTGAAAGCATCAATAGAATCCCAGATGGCTGGCAATTGTTCTGTTAGGTTACCCAAAAAGCGGAATCCACGTATAAAAGTTACAGGTGCTAGCAGTGAATTGTTCGAAACTGATAACAATGTCCTAAAAAGTAAAACTATCAATCAGAATAGTGGTTTGTTGAGCCATCAAGAACATACCTTCAGTATTGTTTTTAAGTATCCTATAAAAAATGGAAAGTTTGATTTTATTGCAGATGTAGATCCGTTGTCTTATCATTCGATTATTAAAGAGGGTAAATTAAATATTGGGTGGAACAGGTGTCATGCGTATGAGCATACATGTATATCAGTAGTTCGTTGCTAAAAGTGCTGTGAATATGGGCATATTCAAACAAGTTGTAGAAATCAAACAGTCGGTTCTCTTTGCTCTGGTAGCCATGATATGAAGCATTGCAAAAACAATTCACGGCGTTGCATTAATTGTGCAAATGCCAATAATAAACAGAATAAAAGCCTTGATCTGTATCATGCTGTGTGGGATAGCAAATGTATATGCCTACAAAAAACTCAGGACTTTATTCGAAGAAAAACCAACTACTCCATATAGTTTTTTGCTCTTGTGTCTTGGTTATCCGGTTTTATTTTATTTTTTTTTACCTCTTTTACTCCACACAACAAATACATTTTTTCTATCATCTTTTGTTATTTTCTTCTGTGTCTGATTTTATTACTTTTTTCTATTTGTAATTTAGTTATTATACTGTGATTTACTTTACATGTCTGTTTTATCTGATTTCGACATTATCGAGAACGAGGAGCATAATTTAATGATAGCATGCCTAAATGTGAGATCATTAACTAGCTCACTTTGTGATCTCAAAGAATATATACTATCACAAAATTTTGATGTCATCGGCTTAACTGAAACGTGGCTGAAGCCAAGTATTATTGATTCAAGTGTTCATATTCCAGGTTATCAGCTATTCAGATCTGATAGGCAAGACAGGCGAGGTGGGGGAGTTGCTTTGTACGTTAGGTTAGGACTTAGGTGCTCTTTCCTACAAGTGTCTCAGAATGATGGTTTTGAACAACTCTGGATCAAGATCAAGGTTAATAAAAAAACAATCAATGTTGGAGTTATATACAAGCCTCCTCATGTTCACTAGAACTCGCTGACATCGCTAGAAAAGATGCTAGCATCTCTTCTTCCTACATCCGAGGATATTATTGGCATGGGTGATTTGAATATCAATTTCCATAATACTAATAGCCCAGATTTTAAATTCGTATCAACATTTATCCAGGATCTTAATTTCAAACAAATTGTGAACGAAAAGACAAGAGTAACTAACAATAGTGGCAGCCTTATAGATGCTGTTTTTGTGAACAGAGAATTAAGCATTACTAAAACAGGTCTCGTCTGTCTCCCCACCATTTCTGACCACAGTTTGGAATATTTCTGCATTGAATGTGAAAAAAATGTTAGGTGTCCGAAATATGTACCTACTGGAGACATAAGAAACATCGATCACTCCTTATTAAAAGAAGTTGCATCGTCTCTCTATTGCTTAGATGTAGTCCATTTAGAAAGCATTGAAGACAAGTTGCGATATTTTTATGAATTGGTTGAAAATGTACTCAACGTTTGTGCTCCTTTCAAAACCAAAAAGATTACCAAAGCACGGTATCCTTGGATTACTACTAATATCAAATTTATGATGCGACTGCGAAATAAGGCTTATTCTCAATATATTAAAGCAGTAAAGAACAACTATCCCAGTGAAATAATAGCTTCAAAATGGATATATTATAAACAGCTTAGAAATCTTGTCACAGCCTCTTTCAGGAGGGAAAAGAAAGCTTACTTGAATATAAACTGAGACAAAGCAACAATAGTCGAGAATGGTGGAATGCTATCAAAAACCTTGGCGTTCATGGTTCTAAAAATGATAACCGGTGTTCAATACAGCCTAACATGCTTAATGATTATTTCATAGACTCTATTCCCGTCAATAAGGTTAATAACTACTTACGGACATTCTATAACACAAATCATCTTTCCCCTGCAGTTCAACCGTTTAGCTTTAAACTTGTTACTAAAGAAAGGGTTTTGGATATTTTTTCTAAAATTAAGTCATGTGCAGAGGGTCTGGATGGCCTGAACTTAGATCTTTTGATTCCCCTAATTCCATACTGTATCGATGCATTAACACACATTATAAATTTTTCACTAGAAAAAGGTGTCGTGCCGAGCCTATGGAAAGCCGCTATGCAAAAATTGATGATCCGATAGCACCTGGTGATTTCAGGCCTATTAGTATACTGCCATTGCTATCTAAAATTCTGGAAAGAATTGTCTATGAGCAAATACTATGACACATAAATAAAAACAGTTTGATTCCAAATGTTCAGTCGGGGTTTCGGAAAGGTCACAGTACGGTTACCACTTTGATAAACATATGTGATGACTATATCAGAGCTATGGATAAATCTTGTGTCACAACATCAATTCTAGTTGATTTCAGCAAAGCTTTCGATTCTATCAATCATGAATTGCTTCTTGCTAAGCTGCATTATCTTGGATTTTCTGGTAGTACTGTTACGTGGTTTAGGAGTTACTTGCATGAGCGGTCACAGCTAGTCAATGTAGGCGGCTGTATGTCCAATAAGCGTGCGATTTTGAAAGGGGTACCGCAGGACTCCATACTTGGCCCAATTTTGTTTACTTTGTATACGTTCGATCTAAGTCGTGACATTAAATATTGTTCTATTCAGTCTTACGCTGACGATACCCAATTCTATTTGTCTTACCATCCTTCCGATTTCCTGGAGGCAAACAGGAGAATGTCTTGTGATCTAGATCGCGTTGCAAAGTGGTATAACGATCACGGGTTACTTATCAATTCAATCAAATCTGCTGTCATAACTATTAAGTCCATACAAAGTAATTTCGATAGTAACTTGATAGAATTACACCTGGAAGGTGGAGACTTGCCTCATATAAAATGCGTGAAAAATTTAGGAGTAATAGTGGATGAACATCTCACTTTTCACGATCACGTTTCCAGGGTTGTGCAAAATTCATATTCTAAGCTCAAGACAATTTACAGTTATAAACATGTATTATCTAGTCAAACCAAGATCAAGCTTTGTAACTCTTTGATTCTCAGCAAAGTCGAATACGCTGATGCGGTGTATGGTCTATGCCTGACACAGTCGGAAGCTTATAGGATACAAAAAGTGCAAAATAGTTGTATCAGGTATGCATTAGGTGTTCCGAGAAGGGAACACATTACTAGATACATTGAGGATGTCAAGTGGCTCACGATGCGTCAGAGATGGATTGTACACTTGTTGGTCATAGTACAGACAGTCCCATTAACCAAATATCCAGCATATCTGAGCAGCAAACTCTCATTTAGAAGTCAGCATCACTCGGCGAACTTACGCTTTGTAGGTTATACCCTCGATATGCCCCCCCCATAAATCAACACAATTCACAAAGTGCTTCTCATACATAGCGCCTTCCCTTTATAATTGTCTATCATCAGATCTGAAAAGTTGGAGTAACAATAATTTTAAAGTTAAAATAAAGCAATTTGTTCTCGTTAATACCTAATTCTATACTAAGCTTTCACCTTGTAACTGCTGTGATTCTACATTAAGTGTCTGGTTGTGGTCTTTTTTTTCATTATTTCTGTTTCAGTGAGTGCGTGAGTGTATGTGATTTAAATCTGTCTACACATTTTACACACTATTATGTTGTATTTGTCACTTTTCAGTACTATATGTCTTGATCATTATTTTTTTTGTATCTGTGATTTTTTTTATGTTTGTTAAACTTATGTAGCCCTGGTTGGTACCAAAAGCAGCTATTAGCTGATACACCCGCCAGCTAAAATAAAGGCATATTATTATTATTATTATTATTATTATTATTATTATCCTTGACATCTCAGTTGCATCATTTCTCATTTGTTTCGTAAGTGTGTTGGGTTTGGTTGGCGTGAATTGTTAAACGTGTAGTGGTAAAAAGAAACAATTACTTTTGGAGATACCAAGACTGCGAAGACACTTAAAAGCCGCTAATGTTACAGCTTCTGATTGGGCATCCATAGATTTTTTTAAGTTTATTGTAGAATGGGATTTTACAGAATCTCTTCCAAATTTTATGAATGCACTAAAATTGTTTATGACGGTTTGCGTGTCCGTAGCTTCATGTGAAAAGAGTTTCAGTAAACTAAAATTAATAAAAAACTATTCGCGGGCAATAATGATCCAATCGCGGCATAGCAATCTTAGTATATTAGCCATCGAGAACGAGGTAATACAAAGCTAAAAAGAAGAGATTTTAATATTGTAAGATAAAAATGTGTCTTAGTTTTTATTGTTTTGTTATTTGTTCAATATTTCAAATATAAATATTAAATGATTCATGACATTTATAAATCATATTAAATTTATTGCTTTTGACTTTCGATGGGCTGACAACATCAACTTCCGCACCGGGTGCCACCCAAGGTAGCTACTCCAGTCTAGGTAATTCAAATGTGACATTTTATAGGAAAACCTACGTAATGACATAAACATTTGGTTTTATTTCTCAGCTAGAAAAGCATGGAGACTCATGACAAAAATTCGATCAATTTCTATTATCACTTTTTCAGTTTGCTGATTTAGGGCACAGCATAAAGTGTACGCAGCAACACAACTGTTTCGGAATTATGTCAAATGTTTGCGCAAATTCCTCTGGCACACACTGTAAGCAGGTGAGAATTGTGTTTCTCACGCTGTGTGGTTATCCCTATTGAGCTACACGTTTCAAATAGTATGTATCCAAAGTAAAAATAACCTGCCAGGATGCTCTGCATAATAAGACGGCTGCGCGTTATGCGATGCCTGAATTCGTTCAATACAGTTGCGCGTTGCGTTGCTGTGTATGGTCAAGACTTATTCAAGATCTACCCATCCCTGATATACTGGATTAATACTGTTACGTTCGTTCCGTATCGAATTGTTTGGGAATTCGGGCTCAACAATCGATTTCGACAAGGATGACTTGTCACGGGACGGCAACGAACTACCTTGGAACTACCATAGTAGGAAAATAAAATTTCCCCAGGCAACAATACATATTTCAAGGCAAAAAAACTTCCCAGTATCCTGCTTCTGTTGGTAAACAATAAACAGCTGAGTAAGTTGACGTTTTCACTATTTTGATCTCATTTCAAAATTCTCAGTGATAAGTGGTGTTAAAAATTCACAAGTTGAAAACCGTTTCTTTTTAATAAAAAAATCGGCAAGTTCTGTGACTCATATAACTACGTTTTAATTCCGCGGTAGTTAACCTTGCACAATACGTACTCCTTTGTTGCCTTTTTTCATCAGTGGCTTGAAATAGTGTGTTGCGTCCCACTTTTTGTACTCTGCTTTTAGAACTCGGCTGACCCAACCAGGGACGTGCATAAAAATATCGTGCTTAACATGAGCAATGAGAAAAATGCAGCTAGTGAACCAAAAGATATAGAAAATAGGGCTCGAACCACTAGTGAATGCAGTTATACCAGCGACGATGGGACCTCTGGGTTTACAGGCAAGAGGTATGAGTTCATTTCAAATTAAAAAATCAGTCCTTTGTTTCCTAATTTTTTTCTCAAAATGTGTTACTTTTGAATATGGCTTATTATTGGCAATGAAATATATATTTACTGTATTCCAGCTATTTCAGTTGGGCATCACTAGAATACCAGTACATATTTAAGTGTTCTTGGTTAACTTATATCAAATCAGAGATCTGTTACACAATTAAGCAAATGAATCTTTTGATTTGACTTGTTTGAAACAATGTATGACAGGCACATGTTAAAGTGCTAATATTTTTACAATAAAAAAGTGATTTTATCTTGTAATGGAAATTTATAATTTTACTCTCTATAATTCTTAAATGGTTGTATGGTTTCTATAGCTTGTATTGTTATGTGAGTCTTGTAGACATGTAAGGTTACCATCAAAATTTATAAGCATCTCTAATTCAGAAAATAATTAATATATAGGCTACTTATATTACATAGTTCACCATTAACTGTTGTACTATGAATATTTATTTGATGTGAAAAGGATTAGAATGACCATATAATATTTATTTAGGAGCATTAATGGTGTTTTTAAACTGCTGCGGTATGTTAGTAAGTTATTCTCATGTTGCATTTATTTTTTGTGGTGTTTTTTGAGAGGACAGTTTTTCTGTTTTTATGGAAATCAGATTATATAGGAGTTCAGCTTTATTAATTGACATTCATATACTTTACTTTCAACATTGTGCATTGTGTGTGTGTGAGTGTAACATGATTTTACTCTGTGGAATACAAAAACTCACATCTTAGCAATTGGTGCATGTAAGCACACAAACACAAAATCAGATGAATCAACTGAAAATGAGGAATAAAAGTGAATTTAACATTATATTAATAAAAATATTCTGACTTAAACAGCACCAAAAGTAAAATTGTGATGGAAGTGGCTTCATAACATAGCTTGTCATAAATAATATTATGACTCATCAAATTTCATTATTGAGACACAAGAGCTAATATCACACAAATTACTTTATCATTATCTATGACTGGAATATCAAATCTGACATACAAAACAAATAATTCCAACACAAGGGTGATTTACCATTGTCGGGCCTCACAGACTTATCAAATTATTGTGACACATATGAGCTATAAGTTCCTGGAGACTGCTCCCATATCAAAACAGCTGATCCTATTGCCTTTTTCAAGAGTATTCATTATGGTAGAATACTGATTATCTACTACTATTTCAAAATTATCCATATCGACAAATTAGACATCATTCTGATGGATCCGTCGACGCCAGGTAGACAGAGCAGTATTTGGTTTTGGTTTTTTGTATGCTACAGACTCATTTTGTACTTGCTAACTATTTTATTTAGAAAAGTTCATTTATATACAAGCAAGTTTTACAAGATTTGCACCCGATTAATTATTTCCAATGTTACAGATTAAGGTCATAGAGATTGCTCTGACAAGCTACAATTACATATTTGACTTTAGCAGCTTTTACTGTTGGTTTAACACACACTTCACTACCTAAATTTGTATATCCATGCAATACTTTCAATATTGAACACCAGTCAATATTTTTTTAGGCATTACTGAGCTTTTTTCCAACAAACACTCACTTAACTGAGGGCAGGTCACACATCATGTATAACCTTATGTTGTCCTGGTTTTTGCTTTAATTAACACCCTTAAAAATAAATATAATATTTGTAGTCTTGAAGTTATTGATTTGTACATTGCAACTTCATAGACTATATTAGCGCTAGTACCCAAATTAAATTTTAGACAAAGGACCACATCCCAGCAATTCATGGTGACCAGTGGTCTAACATCCGCCTCACCACCAAAATTCGTCTCGCTAGAAGAAATAATGCAGGCTGCTAACGGAATGCGCGACATGGCTCTTGTCCATCAGATTGTCGTTGATAAAGATTTTAGGTTGAAAAGAGTAGAGCCAGAGCCTGATAGTGTCCAAAAAATTATCAAGGATACAATGCACAAGGCTTTTTGGGATGTACTTAGGGCACAGCTGGCAGAAGAACCTCCAAATTATACACAGGTAACATACATAGGCTATCCCAGGATTTGTTGGAAAAATATAAATAATTATGACTGTGACTTATATGAACAAAGAAGGAATACTATATTGCATGTCATTTATAGCATCATTCTCAGGCAATCAGCTCAATCAACAGAATAATGGAAAGAGTGTTTATGCAACAAGTATATGTACAGGTCGCCACTTCAGTCAATTGAATTGCAAGCAATGCTTATGCCTGTGCGTCTACGCACTTCTCGCAAATATAGTCATAAGAATCGAAATCAAATTCCTTCACTTCTGAAATCATAAAACTTTTGACTACCTTAAAATTAGACACAGCATCACGCTATCTATTGCGAGAATCGGCAACCAAGCATCATATTTACAACTATCCCTGTCGACCACCATCTTTAGGCGCAAGTTTATGGATTTCCTTTGCCGTCGTTGAGACATTCTGAGAATATGGAATCCTTAGTTGCAAGGGAGGTTGAGGGATAATCTTGAAATGTTGATCTCATTTTTAGGAATACACAATACATATACAGTTGAAAGCTTCTCGTACGTGCAAACCTGGGAGTAGTTAATCAAATCGCAGAGTAATCCACGATTTCAGTCAAAATCCAAGATTTACTTGAGCTTCATAATTTGCTTGCGTATCTTTGGGTCAAACTTAAAATCCTTCGACGATTTTCAATCTCCAACAATTGAAATGTAAATTTTAACCCTGTTTTTAGCAATTTTATTGTGTTTTATGAGATGTTTACCGGTGTGGAAAGTACAAGACGGAACAACCTGTTTTATTGCTTTTGTATATTATCCTTTATCGAGAGTTCACATTGAAAACGACCCAACCCACTCATAGTCCTTGGCATTGTTGATGTTGATACAGTAGGCTACTGACCGTGATGATGCGCATCATACAATATTGGAACCCGTTTTTGTTCTATATAACAATCGTTAAGAATAATATTGCCGTCAAATTCTCTAGTTCCTTTTGACTTCCACGCCTACTGGCGTATGGTAATTGCGAAAAATTTCGAAAATGCACGTCATATAACATGTCCAGTACGAAACACCATTTCACTCATTTCCGCCTAAAACTTGAGAAATGCCATTTGGATTTCGGTGAAAGTTTCACACAATGTTACTACTACGCCAAGGACGCAAAACCTTTGTAGTTTTTGAAAATCGGTCCACTGGCGGCAGAGAAAAAGGGCAAAAATGAAGAAGAATGAAAATCGCTCCAACTTCGGTTTTTGACATTTCAGATGATCCTGATCATTTTTGAAATCCATTTTAGAGGTAAAAGAACTTGGGGATGGAGGGTTTATCTCTATTTTTGATATTACTACATTTATACGCTCCCAACCTTGGTAATTGTACGGACCACTTAGTCCTATTGAATCTAAGATATTTATAGGCGTTGAACTTGTTAGAAGAAATAAAAGAAGGACTATTTGCTGTCCTTTTGCCACAACACACAAGAATCAGACAACAGATCTCTGAAATATTAGATACAGATCTCATTAAGCAGCAAGCTTTACAAGGCACCCTGGACTTCAAGGTAAACTAAACAGATTAATATTATGTATATTATTCTCTATTCTATTTCATGAAATAAAATATCATTACTGATCAGTTTATCTATTTTTCAGAACTATGCACAGTATGTGATTTCTGTAATGTCTAAGCTGTGTGCGCCAATAAGGGACGACAAAATAAATGAATTGAAGGAAACATCAGATGTGATTGATACATTTAGAGGAATCCTAGAGGTATTAATCGTACCCATATATTCGAGTTTCTTTGTTTAATCACATCCTTTTTAGTTACTAGATCTGATGCAGCTTGATATGGCCAACTTCACGTTGCAGATGGCAAGACCGGATATTATAGCGCGTAGTGTAGACTTGGAGAGGAAAAAATTTGCCGATTATCTAGCCATACAAACTGGTGAATATTAATAGTTTTTTCTTTTAACACTGTTGTCAAACACACGTTTTGTTCCTCTTTCTCTATCAGTGTTTGATTCTGTTCATGTCGTAGTAAGATTTGACTGCTTTTTAGATGGTTTGGAACATACGAGAAAATGGTTGCTAAAGCACATCAATACAGAGGAGAAAATTCCTGAAAACATTGAATATGAAAAGTTTATCAGGACAGTAGTGAAACGAGCTTTCTGTCAAGCTTGCGTTGAGCTTTTAGACTGGCCTGCAGACACCCCATATCCTGAGGTATGTATGCACCAGAAAAAATGAAGCATAATACCAAACATCCAGGTCGCTGCCAAATATATCATGCAAATTATAATGATTCCTGATCTTCTTGTATTTCTAGACCTTTATGTTGGATGAAGGAAGGTTACATGACCTCGAAGTAGGAACTTTTCGTCTTATCAACATAGCTACAGTATTATTGGTAACTTTAAGTAACGCGGGTGCTGACTTACAGTCGATAACGCCTTTCAAGCAGGCTTGCAAACAGCATATTTCCATTTTACTACAAAACGTCAAGACTGACAAGTAAGTATCATATCACCTCGAGTTTGATCATCACAATAAAACTTTGATAGACGTTCTAATCAATTACGGGGCCAAAAGGGTATTAGTTTTGTTTGAAAAAAGGTTAATCTTGAAAGTGATGTTGAAGGTCGCGGTTAAGATTGTAACATGACATATTGCCAAGAAAAGGTCTTGAACGCCTATTAATCGGAATTTTCTCGATGAAAGATTTGGAAGTATCTGCCAAGTAAAATGCATATGTCTTTTAGCCTGAATTTTTAGTTCTCGTGGGCGATCAATTCTCTTTTTTTTTCAGGAATTTGAATGATACATTGCCAAATGTAGCTGAGCAAGTTGTAATAGAAGTGAAAGAGGCACAGGGAAAATATGAAATACCTGAGATGTTTCAGGGTGCAGAGGCAAACCTGAAACAGTTAATTTTAGATATAGGAAAACCTGACCATAAAGTGAAAGCAATAGTCAGTAAGTATACCTATGTGGAAAAATAGTGTATATACTTTTTCTCAAGTAATTTTTATCAGCCTTTTTCGCCATCTTGGGGTCAAATATTTTCAGCCAACATACTAAAGCAAAAAAGGAGCAACTGTTACATTACTAAACACATAAAAGTTGTATTCACATGTTACTATGCAAAAAATCGTATCTAGAACAACTTTCGTATTGTTATACTACAGCAAAACTGGGGCAACTGTTAGATTGTCGATGGTAATTTTACTAATCTGGGCGTTAAGGTTCTGCGCATTGGAAAATTTAGACAAGGCTCGACCAGGCCAGTAAAGGCAATCTTTCACTCAGAGGAGATGGTTCATACTATAATCAAGAAGACTAATACCCTAAAAAACAATGAAAAATATAAAAATACATCGGTTGCTTTTGATAAAACTCCAAAACAGATGGAGCTCTATCGCTACTTAAAGAGCAAACTGAATGAAAGGATCGCGCAAGGTGAAAGTAACCTCAGAATTAAATATTTCAATGGGGTTCCGAAGATTGTTACTTTAAACGCATAACTGAACCCAATAACAGACCACATTGTCATGAGAGACTTAAGCTAAGGTGCTCCTACCAGAACGTTCGTGGTCTCAACTCTAAGACGGTGTCATTCTTCAATGCAGTCAGTGACTACGAATTTGATTTAATTTGCTTGACTGAGACGTGGCTGTCTGTGAATGTGAGTGATAGTGAATTATTTCCGGCTGAATACTGTGTGTTCAGATGTGATCGTGACTTTATTCGATCTGGCCTAGTTTCCGGCGGAGGAGTCTTGATAGCCATAAAACGCGATTTCCATGCAATTAGAATTGACGCTATTGCTTTGAGTCGAAACTTTCCGTCGATTGATACTGTATATATTTGGCTTATTATTAACCATGAGCATTTTGTTATATTTTCTATTTATATTCCGCCTTCAATTAATTTGGACATGTTTGGTCAGTACCTTGAAGCTTTGGAAGTATTTAACAATGCATTCAGTAATTGTAAAATAATTGTTGCTGGTGACTTTAATGCCGCATCATTCAACAGTGACGTGAATGATCAGAAGTCTCAATTACTGAGCAATTTTATTTCGTTTTTAGATTTAACTAATTTTAATAATATTCCAAATATAAATTGCCGAATACTGGATTTAATTTTAGGAAATATCGAAATAGAAGTCCTCAGAGATAATACACCTTCTGTTAAAGAGGACGTTCATCATCCTGCACTGATCGTGGAATTCATTACATCCGGATCTCCAACGAAATTCCCATTTGCTAATTCTCCACGGTTTAACTTTCGCAAAGCTAACTTTCCTGAAATGTACACAGCCTTGCAAGATGTTAATTGGACGGAGGTGATCAGATGATGTCGCTTGTACCGCCTTGTATTCAGTTATCAATAACATCTTTGAGGTCCATGTCCCTAAATGTAAAAATAAAATGTTTTCGTATCCCCCATGGTTCACACGTGAAATTATACTTAATATCAAGAAGAAGGACATAGCAAGAAGGAATTGGAAACGTGACGGTACTAATTTGTCTTATGATCAGTTCAGTAATTTTAGGAAGCTCATTAAGAACCAGATCAGTGTTGCCTACTCCGCTTACGTCCAATCGGTTGAGGATGCCATTGTCAATGATCCTAGCAAATTCTGGTCATTTGCCCAGATCAAAAAACAGCAATCTATAATCCTCCCAAGGATGACGCTTAACGGCAATGTCTGCGATACGCCTCAGGATATAGTGGACAGTTTTGCTACCTTCTTTTCAAGAGTGTTTATCCCGTCTGGTCTACTAGGATCATCTCCTCCAACAAATAATTCTACCGATATCATTTCTTTAAAAAATATAAGTGAAGAAAACGTAATTAGGGCTTCAAAAAGATTAAAGAACAAAATGACATCTGGATGTGATGGTATTCCAAGTTTTTTCGTTAAAGATTGCATTCATATACTAGCGAAACCGCTGGCTTCCATATTCAACCGAATTCTAAAATCAGAGACATATCCAAATATCTGGAAGACCTCTAAAATATGTCCTATTCACAAAAGTGGAGATATCTCTGATATTTCCAACTATCGCCAAATAGCAATCCTGTGCAATTTCAGCAAGTTGTTTGAGATCATCGCTTATGAAACGGTTTACTTCTCGGTCAGGGGTGCAGTCTCTATTAATCAGCATGGGTTTATGAGAGGCAGATCTACGGTCACCAACTTGGCTCTGATTACTCAGTACATTTCTGAAGTACTGTACGGTCAGGGACAAGTTGATGTCATCTACACAGATATTCAGAAGGCGTTTGATCAAGTTGATCATTATGCACTTCTGGATAAGCTTAAAACAGTGGGTATGTCTGATGCAATGCTGTCGCTCATGAATTCATATTTGAGGGATAGAAGGTTATTTGTCGAATATGGTGGTCATAGGTCGAGTTACTATCGGGCCACGTCTGGGGTACCTTAAGGGTCAAATCTCTCATTATTGTTTTTAATATTTATGACTTGTCTTTTGAACTGAAGTGTTTCCATTTGTTTTTCGCTAATGACCTTAAAATCTGCACGTCAGTCAAGACAGTCGAGGATTGCATCATGTTGCAAGATGACTTAGCTCTAATTTCGTCATGGTGTTCACGAAACTGTCTCAGTCTGAATGTTTCGAAATGTAAAGTTATGACTTATACAAGAAAAGTTAACTATTTATGATAATTATAACATCAATGGTCAGGTTATAGACAGATGCACCTCTTATAGAGACCTTGGAGTCATTTTTGATACCAAGCTAACGTTTACTGAGCATATACTCAATATCTCGTCGGCTGCCACTCGACTACTTGGTTTCTGTATCAGAAACGGGAAGGGTTTCTCCAATGTTGATACATTAATGACTTTGTTTTTTACTTTTGTCAGGAGCAAGTTGGAGTATGCGACTCTGATCTGGTCTCCTATATACCAAAATTCTGTCGTGATCCTTGAGGCCATTCAACGTAAAGCTTTAAAGTATTTTCACCTTAAATGCACAGGTTCTTATCCAGAAAGAGGTTGTGACCATAGTGCCCTATTAGAGTTTTTCAATTTGGATTCACTGTCAACAAGACGAAACATATTTGCTTTGTCGTTTTTGTATGGCGTCATTCACAATAAAATTGACTGTCAAAATTTACTTGAAAAAATATGTTTCCGCGTTCCAAGGCTAGGGAGTCGACAACAAACGGCATTCTATTGTCAAGCTGGCCGTACAAATGTTATGACAAAATCGCCAATTAATCTCATGTGCTGCGTGATGAACAGTGTTACTGAATCGTGTGATATTTACAGTGACAGTTGTGCATCGATTATTAACTGCTATAGATCATCCAATCTTACTTAGAATGTCTCTTTAATTGTTATTTTTTTCAGCATTTCCTGTAATTGGGTTTCACCTGTTGGAAATAAATAAATAAATAAATTACTAAGGCATAGAATTTGTATGTACACGATGCTAGGCGAAAAATTATCTACAGCCACACTGTCACTTACAATTGATATACCTTAGTAAAACTTGACATTTGTGCAGATATGTTAAACAAAAATGTTGGATTTTAAGGAAACTACACGGTGTCCAGTGGGAAAGTTCTCTTTTTGATTTAAGAAAAAAAAATACACACTTAATGAAAAGAAAATATTTATTACTATCAACCTATTCGTAAATTCGGCGGGTTTTATTTCTTAAATATCATTCCGTCCAAATGTTAGTCATCCATTCGGACACACTCTTCTAATCGCGCGCGCAAATTCTGTAACACTCTGTTGCAGAGTTCCGGAGTCATGTTGTTTATTTCTCGTCGAATGTTGTCTTTAAGCTCCTTCAGTGTTTATGGATTATTGGAATACACTTTTGAATTCAGATAACCCCACAACATAATCGCATGGTGTGAGGTCGGGTGACCTAGGAAGCCAGTGAATGTCTCCGAACTTCGATATAACTTTTTGAGGAAAAAGTGCTTCCACCGTATCCATCGATTCTCTGTAAGTATGGCCAGTCGCCCCATCCTGTTGAAATGATGTGTTTCTGTTCTTACAAATTGACGTCAATGCATGACCGTTTTCATCTTCAAAGAAATAGGGCCCATTAATACCGCTAGAGGATATGGAGCACCAAACAGTCACCTGTGTACTATGTAGCTGTTGTTGTTTCTCTTTTGGGTGTGAACCAGAAATGGGTTGACTAAGAGTAGAGCCTGTTTCACGGAACCTCTTAATCCACTTTTTTAGTCGTTTAAAAAATTTCCGAAAGGCAGCTGTGTATGAATCACCACTCTTAAAGTAAGCTTCGATAGCAAAAGCACGATGCGCTCCGGTCCAACGTTCCATTGTGACTATTTAACCCACACGCCGGACGCGACAATCAAGACCTCTCCCCATTTCCTCGCGTATACGGTTGCCGCGTAATTCGAATTTGAACTTTTCCACTGGACACCCTGTATTGATTTTTGTCTAAAAACTCAAAACAATGGGAGAAAATGCCGCTGATATATTAGTTATTCAAAACCTAATATGCCCGAAAACTGCAGATACTCCCTCTGTGCTTAGTATGGCAGTGGAGCCGCCAAGATACATCTTTATTCTTTCCAAATTTTTGTAGGCACTTCTGACATATGTTATTGAGTCGTTGTTGTTTTAGAGCAGAGAGTGAAGGATTTCTTCTTGGACATAATTGAATCCTCAACTGCCGATCCTCAAAAAGTGCCTTCTGGTCTGACTGCTCTCCAAAAAGAACTAACAGAAATTGCTGGCCAGTTCCTGAGAATCGTCTCTCATAACAGCTCCGTGTTCTGCATTTACTATTTTGATATAGTCGCCGAAGCTTTACCTAAACCGGCTTAGGTATTTTTATATCATAACTTGCATATTGGAGCATGTAACTAAGAATAAACTAATTTTTAATGTTTCTTTTAGTTGCATTAGAACCCTATAGTCTAGGTATAAGGGAGAGCTTTTGAAAAAAATAGTCGAGGAGAGTATATTTGAAATGAAGGTGTCCAAATTTTGGTGACTACTCCTGCAAAATTTGAGATTTGGGCGACGTCAAAGTGATTTAAGATCTTACCAAAAAGAATAAAAATTACATCGTTGGAGATACGTAAAATGAATTTTGCTAATTTTTAAGCCAAGATAGAACCTTACGTTTATTTTGCACAATGACGATACCTTTAACGACACTAAGTTGTGTCTCGTATTTAATATATTATTTTGTAATAATCAGTACATAAGTTTGTTGAAAACAGCTTGAAAAAACTTTTTAAACATTCTGCATTTTGGGTTGGACTAAAATGGCATGTTATTCAGTAACAGAAGTTAGGCATGCACCTTTTAAGACTGTAAGACACTTCGAGTGCTAATTTTGATTTCATATTTTTAAGGTGATTATGAACCGTTCACTTATCTAGTCTTACACAAGTAATGGGAATCATTTACTAGAGTAAATTGTGATAGAAAAGATGAATATGTACTCTAGATTCGCTGAATATTGTCCTAGTTTGTTACCTGGTAAAGATGGTAGCTGTTTTTATTCAATATGGCTAAACAACATTAAATATTTCATATGTGAGATGAAACAGAAATAGAGTATCAATTCAAAAAAATGTCACCTTTTTTTTATTTTATTCTTATAGTTTACCTGGATGTATTAGTAATTGATGGAATGTGATTAGGGCTCCTACTAATTTTTTGTAACATGTTGCAATAAACAATAACCTAAAGAATATTTTTTTCTTTTAATTACCACCACCGTCATTTGGATTTTTATCACTGAAAACTAATGTACAGATTTTAAAAAATCATACGTCAAAATAAAGGAGTTCGAAATACCTTTCGAACAAGCTATTACTCGATACCCTTTGCCATTTAAAAATTTTAAGGGGATGACCCTGGGGGACAGGTGAAAGGGAGTTAAGTAGTTTTTGGTTAAAAAGTTGTCCCCCTTGACAAATCTTTTGACGTGTCTAGGCGTTTTGTCTTTTAATCAGTGGTTTTTGATAAATCCGTGGTGGGAAGTTTTCAAATGAACACCCTGTATGTTTGTCGTTTATTTTTATAAACTTTCAGTCAGTGGCGCACATGAGAAGTCTAATGTCGTTCGGCGGATTAACGAATATAATGAAGTTAAATTAACTGAATAAGTTTATTTGTCAAACGCCTAACACGGATGTAAGCCCTGTTCGTACAGCTGTTACCAACCTGTCAGTGATCGTGTCCAAGATCCCGCCACACAATCGTTATGAAACGCTATTTAGACAGAATTCATACATCTGGATCCCAGACACAGTCGCCAACAAGAATACTGTACGAACAAACGTGTAGTCGATGCCGTCAGGCGGATTAACGAAAACAGTCCGGTGAAATTAACACTGCAAGATTTTTCTGCAAACAGCTCGAACGAAAGTATTCGATGCCGTAAGAAAGATTAAAGGATATAATTCGCTGGAATTAACTTTCGCAAGTTTCTTAAGCAACCGCCTTAATCGAGAATAGTCCTTGCCATCGGGCGGATTAAAGGATATAGTCCAGTAAAATTGACTTTACAAGTTTATTTGGCTAACAAGAGCAGTCTATGCCGTGGGGTCGATTAAAGGATATCGTCCAGTAAAATTGACTTTGTATGTTTATTTGAAAAACGCCTCAAACCAGAGTGGTCGATGCCTTCAGGCGGATTAGTCCCGTGAAATTAACTTCGATAGTTTATTTAGCAAATGCCACGAACCGGAGATGTCATTGCAGACAGGCGGACTGAAAAAAATAGTAAATAGTCCGGTGAAATTAACTTTGCAAGTTTAAACATGTCGAAGGGGAGCCGTTAATGTCGTTGGGTGGATTAAAACATACAGTGGCGTACCTGATAAGTCGGGCGCCTCCACACAAATTTGTCACCCAAGGCTCCTCCGTGGCAACTGATGCGTGGGGTGGATTATTATGCTTACAAAATACTGCGTTGCTACTTTTCAACTCGTAACAGTACAACAGAAGAGAGGGGGAGGTATGATGAAGCCTCTTAAGAAAAGACTGATCACTTTCATATTTTTATATTCGGTATGTAAATATATAATTAAAATTTTTGAATTAGATACTATACCTTATTTGATAAAAAATCTTTCTTAGGGTATATTCAAATAGAATTCACATTTTTAAGGGAGTTTAGGTGCAAAAATATGTATCGGCCGCCGATATGATTGACGCTCGATATTCAAATAGTTGGGTCTACTATTTTCCATGTAGTGACATTGAAACCATTAATTAGTTCAGTTCAAATGTATGAATTCACAATATAATTTCAAAGTATCGTCTACACTTTTTGTGCGTTCCGTGGGGCAATATGGGGAAAGGCAAACTCTATTTGAATATCCGCTGGTGATAACATATCTAAAAAATATATCAGATGGCCACTTTGTATGATTTAAAGCTTTATTTTTTGGGCATCCATTTCAATCATTGTGCTTGCAACATGTCAATATAAAAATATGGTAAATTTCTAGCAACAAAATCTGCCATAAAATATTAAAATACCGGATTTCCAAATGAACTTTACTTTCTTGAAGATTCATCTTTCTTTATTTCAGAACCTTTAATCCATCTCAATGGTAATAATTACAAGCATGTGATAATAGAAAAATGTATTTTTGGATTTTTTTAAACTATCATTGCTTCTCTTCCTGATATGTGTTATGAAAACGTAATTAATGTTGATTGAATATGCCCCTACAATAATAGTCTCCTTAATATCGATATAAAAACTACTACAAAATAATAGTGAAGCACTTATCTTCAATATGTATTCAGTAATTAAGATGTTTTTACTTAAGGATACTGCATTAAGGTCTGACAAATTAAAGTGAAATACTCATTATGCAGTTTTTTCTGACTCACATAAATGACAAGTTTCTTTTTTTTCTTCTGTAAGATGTTAGCAACTATCTTGTCTTAAAGGGTGTCCAATAGAAACTTCAGGATATTGTTTGTGAAATAGAATCACAGTAGAACCTCGATTATCTGTGCGCGGATTATCCGTGCCATGATTTCCCATTATTCAAATTGCATTTTTGAGGTGATTATTAACAAAGACGCGTACATCCAGAAAATGGAAATCGCACTAGGTGATAATAAATATTATAAATTGCTCAATAAAAGTCCTTTACCTGCATTGAAAAAAGGTATGAAAAGATTGATCGAAAGTTGGAATGAAAAAGGTGCCTTCGAGGTTGATGACTGCTTTAAATATATAAATATGTACCAGAATAGACAACACGTGCATCCATTACGTATAGTATCGGCGGTTAATAACCCTACGTATGCCTTTGACAAAGCACTGTCTCGTTACCTAAGTAAACATCTTCCCATTCGATTTTCATTTGCCGCTGCGTGTTGCACCGAATGTGTGAAATTTAGTTTAGTTACGCGCTAGAGATGAGAGTCGAGACAAGTTGCTACTCTGCTGTAATATATTCTTAACACGTGACTTTGTTTTCAAAATGGCAACGAGTGTTAAACGTAAGAGAAATGTTTTAACGATTGAACAGAAACTAGAAATTTTAAGAAAAAGTGAAAAGGGTGACAGTGTCGCATCATTATCACGAACCTATGATGTTGGCAAGCAAACAATACGCGATATCACTAAAAACCAAGTGAAACTACGAAATTTTATATCTCAGTCTGACTCTTTTAAGAACATATCTGCACGGAAATCATTGAAAGGATCGACTTATCAACAACTCGATGAAGCACTTTCCAAGTGGTTTCTGCAGAAAAGATCGGAGGGCGTACCAATATCTGGTCCAATGTGCGCTAAGCAAGCGGAGATTTTTCACGAACGCTTGAAAATCCAAGAACCTTTCAATGCATCCAGTGGTTGGCTGCATCGATTTAAAAAACGTCACGGAATTCGAGAGCTTACCATTCAAGGCGAAAAGCTTAGTGCCGACGGAGAAGCGATGGTGGAATTTTGCTATGAACTGGAGACCATAATTAAAGAAAATAATCTACAACCTTCTCAAATTTATAACGCTGACGAAACAGGGTTATACTGGCGAGCAATACCTACAAAAACCTTCGCTGCAAGTAATGAGATGAGTGCACCGGGATATAAGAAAATTAAAGATCGGTTAACAGTGTTGTGTTGTGCCAATGCGTCCGGCACCCATAAACTAAAGCTGACTTTTAAAAACATGAAACCGGATAATCTCCCAGTTCATTATTATAACCAGCAAGCTGCCTGGATAACTTGTGACATCTTTCAAGATTGGTTCCATAAAAAGTTTATTCCTGAAATAAAGTCTAATCTGAAGAAAGAAAAATTGCCACAAAAGGCGCTTCTTCTTCTCGATAATGCTCGTTCTCATCCCAATGAGGCAGCTCTAAGGTCTGATGATGGAAACTTCTTTGTTCTTTTTTTTTCCACCCAATGTTACATCAATCGCTCAACCAATGGATCAAGGTATTATTGAGACAATGAAACGGCTCTACCGAAGAGAACTTATGATGAACTTGTTGGATGAAGTTGATCTGATTAAGTTTTGGAAATCGTTCACGATCAAAGACGCAATTTTTACAGTGGCAAACGCATGGAGTGGAGTGAAAGAAATGACTTTCAAAAGAGCTTTTCATAAAATAATGACGCTAGAGGACGATGAAAGGATCATGGAGTCCGAAGACGAAGAAACTACTATAGCTGAACTAGCTGCATTAGTGCGCAACTCCGATGAATTTAAAGACATTGATGACACCGAGGTTGAGAGGTGGGCACAGTGTGACAAACATGAGCCAGGTTATCAGATCCTCAGCAACGATGATATTGTCGAACAAGTTTTGAATCAGCCCGGTACGTCACAATCTGATTCATCCGAAAATGAGAGTCAAGAAAAAGAGAATGATGGAACGGTATCAATCAAAAGAGTAACTAACCAGGAGGCTGAGGAAGCTGCCAACGTTCTACTAGACTATTTGGAGCAACAAGAATCTTCGGACCTTGTAGACATTTTGAACTTGCGCAAAATACGTCAGATGATTAAAAATAATCGAAGACTTTTGACACAGACCAAAGTGACTAACTTTTATTCTAAAACATAATTATGTACTTAAAATAAATACAATTCGCTTTAGGTAAATGCAAGGTAACCTACCTATTGATTTTTTTATTTTTATTATGTATGTATTTAGTGTAAAAGAATATTTATGTAGAAATCTGTTTTTTTTGTGTTTATACAATATAAAAGTTAGTTTGAACTTATGGGATTTTTTGTTTCTGTTATCTTTTTATGGTAGGTATATATGAAATAAATGTTCGGATTATCCGTGCTTTTCAATTATCCGTGCTACCTTCGGTCCCGTGGAGCACGGATAATCGGGGTTCTACTGTATCAATTTTGGAAAAATAATAAAATGATATAAACATATCAATGTATACAGTAGCGGACAAAGGTTTGGAAAGAAATATTAACATTATTATGAACTATTTCATATACCTAAATTAAAATTGTGAAGGAACAGATCATATAAATATTAAAGTCTACCTTTGGTTCCCGTACTACTACAAGGTTTATCTTATCAATATTCAAATTCTCTGAAAATAAAAACACGCGTTTTTATAAATCCCACAGTTTTTGTAACGACAAAAGTATGGAAACATTTCAGTTTTGCCGTATTTATTAGTTTTGTGATACTCTGAAATATCAGCACACGCAATAGCGTGCGGTAGATATTATTAACATCAGTGAGAATGGCAAAAGTAGAAGAATTTTCAAAAGATGTAAGATATTAATTAAATTATTTAGAAGTGTTGTCAGAAATGTTTTACATTTCTGAAAGATTAAAAACGAACAAAGGGACGATTTCGAAAATGATTAGTGAATAAGGAAGACCGAAAAAAAACGATTATATGTTTTGGATCGCTAGATTAAACGTTTATCCCATGAAGATCATCAAATGTCAGGCACACAGATTTTGAAAATAATCGTAGAAAAGGGTGCCGAGAATCTTTCTGTCAGAACAGTGCAGAGACGCTTGGTGGATTTTAGGCTTTTTGGTAGGCGTCCAGTGCAAAAGCCTCTCATTTAAAAAAAAAATCGTATTGCTCGGCTTGAATTTGCTGAATTGTTGGGAAAATGGATCAAAAACTTTACAAAGATATTTTTAGTGAACACATGCTCCCCTCTGTTGAAGAAAAAATGCCATTACGATGGATATTCCAGCAAGATAATGACCCCAAGCATACCTCAAAATTGGTAAAGGACTGGTCAAGACTAAGAAATGTTAATGTTCTTACATGATCTATGCAATCCCCGGACAAAAACCCTATAGAACATCTCTGGGAGCATGTTAAAAGACAACTGCCAAGAAAAATTTTTAAAAATAGTAACGATTTATTTGATCATGTAAAACATATTTGGCAGAATATTCCAACAGACGTCTGTAAAAAATTGGTGTGGTATGAGCAGCAGATGTCAGGCAGTGTTGAATGCTAAAGGCTATGCTACCCAATATTAGCTAAACAGTATTTTTTAAATCTTTTGTAGCGTTGTTGTATTTAATTTTGTAATATAAAATATGTTCCCATACTTCTGTCGTCTCATTTTTGTTCATGAGATAATATGAAGGTATTTTAAAGCTAGTCTGTAGTACCACAGCAAACACAAATTGTCATTTGTATCTTCAAGACTGTAAGCTACCTATAGATAATAGTCCGTAATAATAAAGAATAAAAACTAAGCGCACTTTTTAAAAATTATTAAAAATGTCTCCAACTTTTTTCCGCTACTGTATATTAGCTATATTACTACTGTGTTCAATGGCCAGTAGACCGTATGTACTGCAGCACCAGAACCGGCGGCATCTAGCGGCCACAGCGGTGAAAATGTGGACTGGTATACACTTCCAACAATCATCTTGCTCTTTTCACTTTCGCAGTGGTCGAATCTAGAATAGATGGCACTACACCATCCTGGAGAGTTGCCAAATATCAAGAAACAGCTGTTTGTGGACGGACGAACGATAGCTATATTACTAGTTTATGGGAGTTATGTTTTATAAATAATATTCTCCTGTTTCTGCAGATGACTATTCGTCGACTAAAATTTTCGGTAACTTTTTGTCTCGACTGTGGCTCAATTTTTCACTACTTTCAAGGTTGCATGATCTCACAGCCCGTCGGACATCACGTAGACACCAGGAAAACGTGACTGTGACAATTCCAAAGTTTTCCTCGTCACACGTTGCCAAAAGAATATATTGTTGGTGGAATACCCACAGTGAAGATTTACTGTTCCAAGATAGTTTTTCATGAAAAAGTGAAATTGAATTTTCGTAGAACCTTCGCACAATTCCTAGACGTTCTTCCGTCTTAAAATGATTGATAATTGTTTTGTAATTTCCTGGATCTCCAAATAACACATGCACAAGTATATTTCTAAGCCCAGTCAAGCGATTGCTAAACAGAAATGGCTCTAAATTTGGATCCCTAAGCACCTATTACGATACCCTTTATATGTCATATTGAAGATAAAGCTTGCACATATTTTTAGATATTGCTACAAATTATACCCTTCATATACATTAAATATATTAAGATGATATTGAACTTTTATATCACAAATACTATCAACTGATTGTCTTTTGTCTAATTCAAAATACAACCAGTTATGATATGGACAAGTGCCACTTTATACATACTATTTATGTAAACACAAAAAAGATAAAAATGGTGTAAAAATTCATAAAAAACGGTCAAGTATTCATAAAAAACTATACATTTATGGAAAATTGCACTCAGTAATCATAGAACGCTTCATACACTTGCTAAACTACAACTTAAATAAGCTGAAGTTAGAGAAACGCAAGCATTCCAGCCTTATAAGGTGAGAATTAGTAAGCAACCTATAAAAAAATATATAATACTTTTTCGTGCCTCAACTTCAATAGATAAAACCTATAATTACTTCTGATTTCAAAGTTGTTTGATGTTGGGTCAGTGAAAAACCCAAGTTTGTTCAATATTGGTACACGTCTGAGTATCTCGATTGGTTATGGGAGTAGATTGCACTTATATATTGTTGACTGTCTGAAAGAAGAATAAAAAATATGGTAATACATTTCTCATGTCAGTATCCGATACATGTCAGTAACTAAGAAAAACAGTATTTTAGGTGTGGCAAGAAAGATGCACATTCCTTACGGGCAATGGGTTTCGGCGAAGTTTCTCCAAAACCACTGGAAAACCTCGAGACTCATCTTGAAGTCGTGATCAAACCACAAAAGAGTACATTTTTACGTATCCCCAAGGCGCCGGCCCTAAATTCGCCAATGAGAATCGCATTAATGCCTCAGAAGTAATAACAGACTCCATTTTCATTTTAAAGAAAATTGTTTTTACTTAGCTACATCAGCCTTTCAAGGAACGATGATCACCCCACAACCATCCGACTATTGACGTCAAAAGCTGATCAGCAATTGACATCTTTGTCTCTGTATAACCTTAGACTTACTCTCCAAATAATAATTCTCACTCATCATCACTTCGAAGGAAGAATGGGTAAATAGAGAAATAACATTCCCGCCAGTGGCGGATTTAGAGGGGGGCGCGCACCATTGTGTTGCTTTCTGACACATCATGGCGACAGAGGGATACTAACTATAGGAACTGAGCATTGCGATTTTCGGTATCCTTTGTCCCTCTTCGACATCACTTACGTTTACAGCACAATTGTTACGATCTAAGCAATATATTAGCTATACAGATTGCACATAAAACGTGATTTATGTTATGTCAATAGTAATTTGAAAAGTGTGCAAAGCTTGACTGATTTTGTTCGGGGTTGGTCTTGCAGCGAAGCAGTATTAAGTCTAATCATATTAGATGAAGATACCCCTGGTTTGCGAAATAATTCTAAAGTCTGGTTTTATTGCTGCAAGTTGCTCAAGGGGGTATTCAAAACATGGACGCATAAAATGGGTACACCAATTTTTGTGGGAAAACTTTTTATTCGAGAACAAAGAATGAGAAAACGTGTTTTTTGAGATTCAATATAAATAATTGGCAGGGACGATCAAACTCTCGTTATAAGATTTTTAAGTATTATAAATGAGACCACACGTAAAAAGATGCGACTAATAGCAAAAAAGTTATCGTCGAAAACCGAGGCAAACTGCAGGTCTCGGCACGTGTTGGTAATACGACGACTGTTTGTCGCAGATATTTGAAATTCTTCAAATTCGTAGGATTGGTACTTCTAAATAACCACAACAAAATTGGAGTAGATTGGTCAAGTAGGTAGTTTGTGAGAATTTCTAATGGTTTATGCCAAGACATATGTTTTCCGGCCATCACTATTAGTTTTTTTGAGTTATATACATGGGCATTTTATAGCAAAATACACCAGTTTACCTTGTCGATATGAATCGAAACCTATTCCGAAAGATAATTGTTATTTTTATTCAAAAACAGATGGGTTACGTTTTTCTTCTAAACAAATTCAAACATTTGGTATTTGTGAGTACCTCGCAACAAAAGATGACACATCCGCTTTGTATTAAAATGTGTATAGTAACGTATGTATTTCGAATATCGTAGCGCATTTGCTCATTTACTCACAAATACGAAATGTTTAAATTTTAAAATGTGTATAGTAACGTATGTATTTCGAATATCGTAGCGCATTTGCTCAATTACTCACAAATACGAAATGTTTGAATTTGCTTTGAAGAAAAAAACGTAACCTTTGTTTTTCGCATAAAAATAACATTTATCTTTCAGAATGGTTTGTAATTCATATCGGCAAGGTAAATTAGTGTATTTTGCTGTAAAATGCTCTTTGAACTAATCCTGTATATAGCTCAATAAACTAGTAGTGATGTCTGGAAAACAGGTGTTTTGGGACTAACAATTAGATATTCACAAAAAAACTACTTGTCCATTATACTCCAATTTTGCTGATGTTATTCAGAAGTATGTATCCTGCGGATTTGACGTTTCAAGTAGTTGCGTAAAATTATCGTCGTATTAGCAACAAGTGCCAAAACCTGCATTTTGCCGCGTTGTTGCTATTAGTCGGATCTTTTCACATGTGGTCTCATTCTGTAGGTCTCACAAATACCTGAAAATCTTACCTAAAAAGTTTTTTCGTTCCTGTCAACACTTTCGATTGAATCCCAAAAAACACGATTTCTCATTCTTTGTTGTCAAATAAATAGTTTTCCCACAAAAATTGGTGTAACTATTTTATTCGTCCATGTTTAAAATGCGCCCTTGAAAACTTGCACCAATAAAACCGGACTTTGAAATTATTTCGGGGAAATTTGCTAATGTGATTAAACTATATGTTAGATGAACGCCTACATTGGAAATATACATTTATTAGATTTGCTTAGCGGTGCGCCTGTAGCCTGTCCAGAAAATGCGTCGATCGATGCTCAAAGTCAATACCACACGTCCCGCATTTCTTCCCGCGTATGTTTCTATTTATATTGCTATATTGAAATTCGTTTAAGTCACAGAGCTTCTGCACTACAGCCCTGTATTCCTGTTCTTGTTTCTTACAAACATACATTATCAAAATAATTACGATCTAACATATATAGTTTTTTCCAAAGATTTCCAACACTTTTACATGCGATCAACACCGATTCGAAAACAGAAAACAACAACTATGCCGTAAATCTAAGTTCGACAACGAAAGTCTGAAGAATAACATCTATATTGAATTTCAAAAAATAATTGAGTATACCTATTCATATTTTTATCACCTGCTGATATAACAGAAGTGCTTGATTGTGTCAGTATTTACACCAATTACTTGATTTGTTTAACGGGTATTTCAGAGTATTAATCCTTAAGCATAGTACACACTAGTAGACCTCGTTGCGCAATTTGTCTATAGGCAGAATGGAGACGGTCTCAAGACACGATCTATAGATGGTCTATAGATAGATAGATAATTATAAATGCCACGTAATTCTTTTGTTCTCGTATAATAAAATATTGCCATTCTGAGGATTTCCGAGCACTTTCCGTATTTTTTTTTCAAGTTGGCATTGAACAGATAGAACACAAGGATTTAAGGAGCAATAATAGGATAAATTCTAGAAGTTCCTAGACGAAATCCTGAATCCGCCCTTGATTCCCGCCTAAGTGTCTCGTACGCTTCACTGACGGATTATTTTATAAGGAAACAGGTCCAGTGGGGCGAAAGTATACTTGGAAGGCAAAGGCGTGTAGGAAAGCTTCGCTTCGGCACAACGATCTTCCAGGCAGAGATATTTGCCATCTTAATGGTGGCATACTCAGAGGAGATTCGGCAGTGCACCGAGCGGAGCATATTCATATGCTCCGACAGTCTTGAAGGCAGTTGTATCCTTGAGGTCGGCCATAGTACAGTAATGTACCACTGCCCTTCAGAGTTTAGCCCGATCTAAAGAAGTGTTCCTGCTTTGGGTTCCCGGAGACAGCGGAGTGCCGAGCAACGAGAAGGCTGATCGTTTGGCTAAACTTGGGGGCCAGAAACACCTGGATCGGTCCCGAACCTCGGGTGGGCATAAACAGCCACCAGGTCAACACCGGTCTGAATGAATTGGTGTATAGGGACCCGAGAAAAGCGTAGCGAACCTACAGACATGCACAAGAGGTTCGTAGAGGGCCCCGACAAACGTCGGTCTGACCGGTGACTGCAGACTGAACAGGTATCCGTTCTATGGGTGAGGAGAGATCCAACATGCCCTTGTGCCAGGAGGAGGACACGACAGCATTCCACTCTCTGGTTGTTTACTCACCGGAATGGTCAGACATCCTGAGTTTTATTGGGAGATCAGGAAGATTCGACAGATTAGAGAATTAACATCTGGAGTATAGTGTTGGTACACTCGGGCTCGGCAAAATGGGCCAACGGTGGGGTACTTGCTTAGATTCGCCTCCCCATCGCTACTACTAGTGACCTCCAACCTAGCGCAATATACTTCTAGCTTTTTAAATTACCGCCCATTGAATAGTATGACTTCTGGTGAAATATAATATCCAATGGTTAGACAAAGTGAATTAAGTGGTATGGAGAGGGTAGATTTGGCAAACTGTACGCATATAGTTACCTGTATATCTGCCAGTCTCATTTCTTGAAAGACGTGACCGGCTCCTGCCTGAGCTTCTCCAAATCGCTTCTCGTGACATTGAAAGCGTGAGTCTTCTCGAAGTCCACTTTCTTATACACAGTGTCCTCCTGTTGCTTGACAGGTGCAGTCTTTGCAACCGTTGGCCCTGCATTGCTTCCACCTGCGTTTGATCCCTCTAGGTCGAGGTCCAGGTACTGCATTTTGCCAGCGAGGTAGTGGTAGATTTGCTCGTTTCCATTTTGGGACAAAAGACTGTCCTGAGATCGTCCCAAGTTGGGTGGTGTGGGACTGGGAGCTGCGCGAACCTTCCGGGGCTCCTCGTCCGTAACGAAGTTTTTGCGCGAATGTACTTCCTGAAATCGCAAACTCTATTAGTACAGTATTCGGAAAGAGTATTATTAAATCGTCAGGAAAATTTAGAACAGGCTAACATTTAACATGGTGGTAATTAATAGTGCTAGGAATAAGAATTTAAACTCACCTGCATACAACTATTGATATTTTCAAAACGTTGTTGTTAAAAAAAGTCATCCTTTCTTGATAAATGCGAGAATTTTTAGAAAAATGTTTATGTGTTGCAAACTTAATAAAACAAACACGACTGATCGTTGGTCGTCAGATAAAAATAAACGAGCTAAAATTATCCAATATCTGTACGAATCTCAATTTTTGTATAAGTCAGGATTACCTGCAGAGGTGTTGTCGGCTTCAACTGCCTCAGAACGCAAGGTGCTCCTCTTGGTGATGGAGGCTCAGCACTTGATTGAGAATCACTCAGCTTACGTCTCGGTTTCAACTCCCTAAAAAAAATATGTATATATAAAATTTCGCGGCAATTATGACAGAACAAAATGTATTAGCCAGCGCCATCTATGTAGTTACTCGTTACCACAGTTATAATTGCATTAGGCTTTTGGCATGTTTGTGCACCTTATGATGGTTAGATACAGTTAGAAAATATTATTCGCAGCAGCACTGTTTGCTTTTCACTTCCTACGAGACTGGGCAAGGAAGTATTGTAATCGCAAAAATTGGATATTGTGTTTTTTGGATGCTATATGTACATCACGAAAAGCCCGTCTAAAACTTAGTACCGCTAGGATTTTACTATGCCAAGGACGGAAAAACTATGTAGTTTTTCAAAAACGGTCCATTGCCGACGGAGAAAAAATGACAAAAATGCATTTTTTTTATTTAGTAAATTGATACCCTTCCAACCCTGGTAATTCTACCTTTGCCCTTAAAACTTTGCTCCTTTTAAGATGGAACAAAGTGATCATTATAACGGAACAAATTTATTCCTGGGTAGTTCATTACCGAGATTGTTCCAGTCACATTGCTATCGAGCGACTATCCACAATACGAGGGGACTTGCATTTGTACAGATACCAGGCGTAACCTAGTAGTAGTCGCTCCTTATGCATAGTGCGTAAGTTCTTCCATCCGACTAGGTGAGTACTGCGAGGTATACCACCGGTAAGGCAGGAAAAGAATGTCTGAAGTTCAGAGTCAACCTACTCGACGCCACTTTTATAATACTTATACCAGGACTACAGACAACAATGAATTCTGTAATCGAAAATTATGTGACAGAGGTACTAAATAAACAGTGACTCATATTGGCAGTTCAATCAACTCTAATTTCACATCATAATATATAACCATAACACTAGGAGCCCCTTCCCACTTCAGTTGGCCGAACTATTGAAATCTTAGTTTTTTCTTATCAAACACAAATAATAAAAATGTAGCAGGGTGTTATAGGTTTACAATATTAACAATGAATATCTTGATAATATATAGTAGAAAACACCAACTTTATCACTCCCTAATCAAATTTGCAGCATAAAAATAACACATCTTGCAATTACAGCATATCAACCTATTTTCATTTCAATGCAAAATAAGTCTATAACGCATAGGTGGCTGTGAAAAATAAAAGCCATGACAATTGTTTTTATTAATCACAGCTGTCAGAATACGTTTAAAATAGTTTTGGGTAGTTAAGGTTTTCAAAATGGGTAGAGGAAAGGTTATTAGTGAGAAAATAAAAACTGATAATGAAATTTTTTAATTCTGGGAAATCAAACTCAGAAATTGCTACTTTGTTAGACTTATCGCGGTACAGTGTGAGAAATATTGTTAGAAGATATAACGTAACTGGTTCAGTTAATATTAATCCACGATATGTGAGAAAAAAGTAATATCATAAATGCCGACCGAAGAGCATTAAGAAGAATAATCGTGAAAAACAGGCGTGCCAATTATTTACAATTAAGTGCTCTGTGGAGTGACGCTGTTGGAAGGAGAATTTTGAGGTCCACAACTCATAGAGAGGCCCACAAACTGGGATTTAGCACTTGCAAGTTAAGTTTTCTTATAAAAAAAGTGAAGTAAAAACCCCAATGTTGCACAACTTGTTTATAGGCCAAAGAAAAGCCACTATTAACTCGCAAAAGAAAAATCGGCTTAGATGGGCTAAAGAACATAGACAATGGACACCTCAACAATGGTGTGCAATACAATGGAGTGTTGAGGCCCGATTCGAAGTTTGTGTTTGTGACAGTCGCAGTAGAGTTATTCGACAAAAAAATGAAGCATTCCATGTTGACTGTCTGAAGAGAAAAGTGAAATTTCCAGCATCCATTATGGTCTGGGGCAGTATGTCATCAAAAGGAGTAGGAAAACTTCTTTTTATTGATGGAAATGTGGATACAAACAAATATTTGGCAATTTTAGAAGAATCGCTTTTACCAGTGATGGAAGAATGTTTGACACACACAAGATTTTGTGTTTCAGAAAGATGGTGCAGCGTGCCATACCTCAAAAAAGGCTATAAAATGGATGGAAGAAAATAATGTACCACTTTTGAAATGGGTTTCTAGCAGTCCAGATCTGTCACCTATTGAAACTTTGTGGCACGAGATGAAAAAGGTTCTACGACAACATCCTGCTCGTACAATCACCGAACTGAGACAAAAGCTTCAAGATATATGGGATTGTTTTACACCAAATTTTTGTCAAAACTTGGTTAACACTATGTCTCAAAGAATTTCAGCCGTAATAAAAAATAAAGGTGATTTTACCCAATGGTAATCTTTCAATTGTTGCTTTGTTAACATTTATTCGCACATTGTTTATTTGTTCAGATGTTCTATTAGTTATAGGTCTAAGTGATTTCAAATATGTATTTTTTACGACTAGAGTGTATCTAAAATGTTTTTGAGAAAATAAATTGTTTTAGAAGTAAGTAGTTTCGTCATGTTTAGTTTATAAAGGCATATTTTGGTACAAATCTTGAAGTGGGGCAACTGAAGTGGTAAGGGGCTCGTAATTGCAGAAATTATAGCCTCATACCTATTGACGGCTGGTGGAGGCATAAGTTGAGGACTTGGTAGGTTTGAATACGCGTGCGTAGACGAGGTACGCGAATGGGCACTGGTCGCAGGTGACGCCGGTTCATCTTGTAACACAAGTTCGGTTGCCTCTAAATCGTACTGAAACACCTACAATGAAACAAAAATCTGAAAATCACGAAAAGGGAAGTCAACATTTTCAAGGTGAGTCTTAGGTTATAAAAATGCTCTGTTTGCATCTATCCGACCAAGGACAAATGTTTCAAGCTTTTTGGCTACTCAGCATAGCAACTATACACGATCCAAAGTGTGAGATCTATTGAAATAAGACAGCGCGAAGCGCCATCTGCCACTAGAATCGATCACTGCAGACAGTAAATCGCAGCTAAAATTGTATAGATCTCAGGCCACGAATTAAAGGCCCAGTCACCACGTGACCGATACATGGCGTCGATTCTAGCTGTGTCTAGATGTGGTCTACTTGCCATTCAGTCTTACATTAGTCTGATCTCCATGATGGGTTTATGTGAAATACCTTGTAGTTGAATCTAACAAGAACTAGATTCAGAACAAATAAAAGAAATAGTGATAGTTTAACGTTCGCAAAGGAATGTTGGCACTTTATCCGTAAAATAAAAAACAAATTAAAGATGTTGACTTTGGCATTATTTGTTCCTGCTGATAAATTAAAGAATGAAATGTACACTTACCATACCAGTACTGGTACTAGGTTTGGGTGATATGTCATATCTAAAAATAGTACCCTCCCCATAACTCACAGGTGCAGCATTGTTGTAACAATGCTTTCTGTGCAGGGTGGCCTCGCTTTCAATATGATGCGATCGCGGAAAATCGTACATATCGTCTGTCAGTACTTTCTTTTGAGATTCTTTACTCTTTGAAGTCTCCTCTTCCATATCTTTACTGTAAAATATGTTACAAATTGGAAGAGATTTTGCTAAACAGGATACAAAAACAATAAAATTTCATAAGATACTGTCGTTTTCAGAATCACTAGAGAAATAGTGTAAGTACTAATTTCCTCTCCACTTTTATGGAACATCAAATCTCGTGAATCATTTATGATTTTGATATATATATACAGGCTGTTTCATTACTACTACAATGGTGCATCTTAAAATTCGGAATGATGACTTCACGCAATCTCGCTCATGTTACGGGACTTTTGAACTATGGCAGTAACATACTGTCACCTGGAAGATAAACAAATCGAATATATGCCATTGTTTTGAAAAAGATCAGCCGAGTGAAACATTTACTACCGTAAAGGAGATCTGTCAATGCATGTGGACAAGCATGGGAGCTTATCACCAACCTTTGGTTCTTAATACAGACCTGTTATTTATGTTTTTTGTTGATCTAATGATGTGATGCAGGTATAAGATATGTGGCGTATATAGTCTTAAATAGTGAAATATAAAATTAATAGACCATAAAGTATCCAGCCTTGTACTCAAACATTAACAAGATTAGTATTTCCAGCTTATACAAAATCGTCTGCTCAAATAACAGAAGTGGGACATTAGAATGAGGTTTCTGGGCTCTTTCCAAATAGGTGAACAAAATTCGGAAATTCACACACAATGTTGTTTTTGGGTGAAACTGTTATATCAAATGCTGTATTTCTTGTTGTTTGTATCATAATCAATTTGATAACATAAGCTGAGTATACATACCAAGTTTCAGAAAAATATAACAGGAGGTTTAAAACTTGTGAGGTCATAAAGAAATGGCCAAAATCTGTAAGTGTTACTGTATCTTGATTATAAAAACCCATCAACCATGGGTCTTTTATAATCATCACATCCACAGTTAAAATAGCTCCCTCTCCCAATGAAACACCCTGCATATAACATTACAGAACATAATCATTATCAAACATTGGAATCTTTATGAAAGTTGACATACCTAGTTTTGGTAGGTGTGAGGTTAAGGATATGTGGAGGCTTAGGTGGTCTAGGTGGCGGACCAATGGGTACTTCTGAGGTTTCAGGTTTATTGTTTTTCTTAGACAATGCAGTTAAGTCTACATCTGCAGATCCATCTGATGGCTTCGTATTACGTGAAGTACCTAAAAAAGGTGCAGAAATTCTTCAAAAAAGAAGTATGTTAATAGTATGATATCCTTAGATAGGCATTACCATGAAACAGATGCAATCAAAAATGATTCTGGACCAACAGTTAGTTAAGTTAGTGGAATATCAATTTATTTGCAGTTTATAAATGATATGTATAAACATAACTAAAACAAATCTATAACTTTCAACAAAATTTAGCAATATTTGACCACCTTAAGACAACTATTTTAATTATGATATAAAGCTTACAAAACTAAATAACATAAAAAGTGTGGCAAAAATTAGCTTGAGCTACTTATTTTATAAATATGTGATTATATTAATAATCATAACAATAATAATGATGTATTCAAGATATTGCATGCTCCTGTTTAGATTTAATTTTGCTTCAATCAATTTGTATCAATAATAAAAATAGCTTACTCAAATCTGATGCATTCTGACTCCATTCTTCATCATTAAAAACACTATCAGAGTCTGTAGGACTCTGTAGTGGTGAATTATCCTTCTCATGGGCTACTTTTGTAGGTAGTGCAGATGGCACTAGTTTCCTTGGACAATCGTAGAATCTTGGATCACTAACATTCATACAGTTCAAATAGTTATGTTGAGGAAGTTCATAGCTTTCATTGTTGTGACCTCTGTTCTTTTCTGTTCTGAAGTAAGAATGTTTTATGTTGTGTTCCAGAAGTGTTTTGAAATCCTAAAATAAAGATTAGCTATTTAAGACAATATTTTGTCAAAAAAAGTTTCAAAGTAATTCTTTCAATTCTGTGTTGCAACCAACAGAAGTATTATCATCATTATGTACAGAAAGAAACAGATGGATGATAGGCCCATAACACCAAATATATCAACCATTAAAATATCTATATTGGTCGAGTATCAGTGTGAGCATAAATCTTATATCAGTTCATCTTCAATATGCTATTTTGTCAATATCACTATAGAGATTTATTTATTGCCTTTTTGATATCATACTTATTTTTATACTGTAAAGATTAATGCAATTTGGATACTGATCAACACAAATATTTGAAGTACTATTGCAAAGTAGTAGTCATTTTGATACTTACCTTAGGATCAAATACAGGTGATTTTCCTGTAATACACTCAGATATTGGTATATAGGGGCTAGTACTAACTGGAGAAATAGGAGGAGTAGCATTATAATTATTTAAAGATGTTAATCTTTGAATTTCTGGTTCATTTTCAATAATCTCAATCTCTGGAGGACAACCACCTAAAAGCCCAAAGTGAATAAGATCAACACCTCTTAAATAAATGAATTATATTTTAGGTAATTCTGAATTTTTACAAATATTAAGAGCAGTTGTATAGATCAACACCTCTTAAATGATTGAATTATATTTTAGGTAATACTGAATTTTTACAAAACATATTAAGAGCAGTGGTGCAGAAGGAAGACATCCATGCAGGTCAGTTATGTTTTATCTCTTTTCTTATATACAGAAAATGGGGGATTTCACTGTTTTTTAAATATCTTGGGCACACCCATATATACATAGTCTAAATTATTTGTATAAAACTAAAAGATGAATCAATATTTACCATCTTCTTCCTCACTAGTAGACTTCAATCCACACACTCTACAAATGCAGTTTACCCAAGACCTCATTTCATTTTCAGTATCTGCAGCCAAATAGTAAGTACGTGTTGGAGTTTTTATATCAAATACATGATCAAATTTCAGCTTCCTTTCATCCAATTTGAGGCCTAGATCTACCTGTTCACAATGATCCAAGTCTATCACTCCTTTCAGTTTTCTGCAGTTTCTATCTGTGTAATAGTTTAAGATGTATTGACCTGGGAGTTCACCAGAATGTGTTAACAAGAACCAACGACGTCTCCATTTCTAAAAGCACATAATAGAATATTTACAATCATTATCTGTAGCCTATGAATCATTAATTTGTTATTTGCTTTAGTTTTCAATGTCAATGCTACAATGCAGTTATCATATACTTACAGCTCTCCATATTCGTTTAGTTGGGGGTGATTTTGTAAGCCACCCCTCGAAAACCACTTCCTGGGGATTCTTGGCCATATTCATAAATGAGCGATATCCCTATTGCCAGCCTTTTACTTTTAAAATCAACATACGTTGATGACTAATAAAACTGTTATCACTTGTCAATGAGTATTTGCAACTTTTCAACACAATTAATTTCACTTCAGTACTTAGATATCGAAGGACAAAGAAAATAAATGCTTAAGATGGTTAATTAATTGAAAGAGATGAAACAGTGGGTTCAGCCAACGATCTTTTGAAAATGCAATTGATTTTATAAGTTTTGTGCCAGAAAATACAGATCCATTTATTACATATTCATCCTAAATTGTCACTAATTGCTAATTGTCAATAACTCAATATGTCAGAATAAATTGCTGTCATAACCATTCGTTCGTTACATAACGAAAATATTCGGAAATCTAATCCACAACGGTGGTAATTATAGCAGTATTCCTCCGTTTTATAAACTTTAGAGCAATAAAAAAAGGGTTTTTCTATATTTATGTTTTAACTAGTTTATACGGTTGATAATACAAGGTTGTGCATTTTCATGATTCTTAAGATCAATTTTTCTTTGTTTATCACGTGACTAATCACCAAGGAACAAAACTCATCTCGTGCCTCATTACCCACGCCCTTTTCAAGTAACACCGTAGTCTAGTTTGCGAAATGAGTTGAACGTCCGAGTAGAGCAAACAACACAGATTTCTACTTGACTTCTATTACAAATTTTATTTGTTTAATTAAGTAGTGGGTGAAGATTCATCGTTTATATTTTCATTAGTTTCCCTAGTAAAACCGCGCCCCCTTTTCTACTCCACCATCACTCACATAACACTCATGCATAATGCGAGTCCCACACGATACCTCCAATATTGTGTACAACGTTCGACACCCCACAATTGGCACTCCTACACGATGGGATGAACTTTTTAGTCTCGGACATTCGACGCAAGGTAGCGCCAACGTCTATTATCGGTGTCAGTGACGCGCTTGAGCCTTTACAACTGAAGGAAAAATTATACAAAATAAACAATGAAACAATTTTTTCGAGCGCCGAAAAATAATTTCAGATCTGTCTTCAGCGACCAAAACTTAAGTCTGTCATAAGCCTCAGAAATGTCGAAAAACGAAGTTTGGCCGTTTTTTGACGATAACTCCGTCGCCACTGTATCAATTTTCGAAAGCTCCAGTACTTTTTCGTCATTTTCATAGTAAGAATAGTAGGAACCGAGGATCAATAATCAAATTCAAGCGGATAACCAAATGGAAATGGTATTTACCATTTTGGGTTGGTATTTACCAATCCGTTCATGCGAGTATAGTTATTAGTTTGGTTATAGGATCCGTGACGTCACGAATCAGCTGTTATATGTCATAGTTATCACCGCAAAATTGTGGTATTTACCCAACTCAAGAGTAGTTTTATATTTCTGGTTATTATTTGAAATGTGACAAGTTAGAATTTTGCCGGGTATTAAAATATGGCCATATAAACTCACTAGATGATGTCCACCTGTATACAGTTTTGCTAATATCTTTTTTCATCATTTCTGCTGAATCAATAAATATTTTCTTTGACATGCGGGAAAGTTTAGAGAATTGAAAGTTATCATAGCTCCAAAGCCATGGTTCCATCATTAAAAAAAATTCTGAAAAAAAAACATTTCTCCCATGAATATTATGAAAAGTTTTTTTTTTAAACTTTCCATACACAGTTGTAGACGAAAAAGCACCCATTATTAAGTGATCATAAAAATAATCAGAGATTATATACGCGATTTTCTAAAATAAACAACTTGCAACAAAACCGCGTTTAAAACCAACGCGTTCAAGCGATTCGTCTAACTGACGTCATCAACCCGTATGTCATCTTGAACCATATTATAACCGCGGTACATAACACAGAATTTTTTTTTTAAAATCCTGATAGTACTTTCAATATATTTCTCAATTAGTCTTGCATTGCAACAGGACATTATAATAAGACAACTGTGTAAGCACTTGATAATTTATAATTTACTAAAATACATATCCTTAGACCAGCCATAACTCACCTGCGAAGCGTACAAAATATTAGCGGTATGAAAAAATTGCTATTATGGTAGCCATACTTTGTATGTATACTAATTTAATTCATTCTTCTCAAAAGTTAGTTACGGAACATACATTATTATGAATAGGTAGGTATTCAAATCAAAATACTTCCCACATACTACTAATTCACCACAATCACAGCAAACAAATAAATACTGTTTGTCGCCGCTACTGGTTCCAATCTAAAACCACCAAACACATGTCATCTCGTCTTGGAGCGTAACGAACAATGCTTCCAACGTTGTAACGTCCTTTGACGCGGGTCAAATTTACCGACAAGAGCCCATGTAGCGAACGTTGGACACATGCAATCCGTCAGCCACACGTGGCGAACGGCTATGTGTCCAACGTTTTAAGGCATTCGCCAGGTCGTGTGGGAGCGGCTTAATACTGATCCACCATTTTTCGTGGATCTGCCACTGGTGACACTTCCGTGTATATGTTTTGTGGTTACACTTGTGGGTGACACTGAGTAAACTTGCGCGATAGCTTTCCATGTGGTTAACCTTAGACTTTTTCATCATTTTATAAACATACGTACATAAAATTAGTTTCTCAAGAGTTTAAAAATGCTTGTGCTATTCGAAACTCCGGCGGGATACGCTTTATTCAAGCTGCTGGATGAGAAGAAACTAAAGGAAGCTGAAAATCTCTACAAATCCTTTGAAAGTCCAGAAACGGCATCCAGGATAATAAAACTGAAGCATTTTGAAAAATTTGCTGATACTACCGAAGCACTATCTGCAACAACTGCAGCAGTAGAAGGAAAACTGTCGAAGAGCTTGAAAAAAGTTCTAAAGAAGTATGTAGACAAGGATCTGCAAGAACAACTTTTAGTAGCAGATTCAAAACTAGGTATAGCAATAAAGGACAAATTCGATCTACAGTGCATCAGTAATAGCGCTGTCCAAGAGCTAATGAAATGTATTCGATCACAGCTGGAAAATTTAATTTCTGGATTACCAAGGAAAGAATTAGTTGCTATGGCATTAGGTTTAGCTCATTCACTCTCTCGTTACAAACTGAAGTTCTCTCCGGATAAGGTAGATACAATGATTGTACAGGCAATTTCTTTACTAGATGATTTGGACAAAGAACTGAACAACTACAACATGAGATGCAGAGAATGGTATGGATGGCATTTTCCTGAATTGGGCAAAATTATCACTGATAATGTTGCATTTGCTAAAACTGTAAAGCTTATTGGCACAAGGGAGAATACAGCTACTACAGATTTATCTGATATTTTGCCAGAGGAAATCGAAGAGAAAGTCAAAGAAGCAGCTGAGATTTCAATGGGTACAGAGATTGCTGAGGATGATATCCTAAACATACAAAATCTATGTGATCAAATCATTGATATAACAAACTATCGTACACAGTTGTATGACTATTTAAAAGCTCGTATGATGGCAATGGCTCCAAACTTGAGCATACTTGTGGGAGATATGGTAGGAGCTAGGCTGATTGCTCATGCTGGATCACTGATCAATCTTGCTAAACATCCCGCTTCCACTGTGCAAATTCTGGGTGCCGAAAAAGCCTTGTTTAGAGCACTCAAAGCAAAGAAAGACACTCCAAAGTATGGTATTATTTATCATGCTCAGATGATAGGTCAAACAAGTACAAAGAACAAAGGCAAAGCAGCAAGAATGCTAGCAGCAAAAGCAGCATTAGCAACTCGTGTAGATGCTCTTGGTGAAGATGGTTCTTCAGTGTTGGGGCTGGAACATAAGGCAAAGTTAGAATCAAAGTTGAGACAGTTGGAAGAAGGGAATGTTAAAAGGATCAGTGGGACAGGAAAAGCTAAGGCTAAATTTGAAAAATACCATGGAGTGAGTCAAATAAAACAGTACCCAGAAGCTGGTGATTCTACTCTTCCTTCCACAAGTAAAAGGAAAATGTCTGAATCTGAGGTGAAAGAGGAGGCAGAACCTACAGGGACTTCAAAGAAAAAGCTGAAGAAAGAAAAAAAAATGAACAAGGAAGAACCAAGTGCTGAGGAAGCTGTAGAAACTCCAAAGAAGGTCAAGAAAGAGAAGAAACATTTGGATGAATCTGAAATCAAAGAGGAAGCAGAGGGTGGAGATGAAACCGCCCATACAGTTAAGAAGAAGAAGGACAAGAAAGTGAAGAAAGAAAGAGCACCGGTAGAAGAACAAATTGAAGCAGAGGTGCAGGACGACTCTGTTGCTGAGAAGAAAAAGAAGAAGAAAAGGAAGCATTCAGAATCTGCCCAGTGACGTTAATTTTAGTATTAGGATATGTTACAAAATAGGATTATATGCAAAAAGTTATTGATGTATAAATAAAAAAATAAATAATTTTTTTTTATCAACATAACATTATAACTCTTTGAGATGATAAAGATTGGAGAATTATTTGTTCAGTTTCATCCATTAAAGGCATTATATCCAATATTTGGGTTTTCATGTAATATGAAACTTTTTGTTTAGTTGTCTCACTGAGTAATGTCCATGTTATCATGGGGTTGGACAAAATCACATTTGTGGGTTGGGAAATTTGTTACGGTTCTGCTATTTCAGTCTCTTGTTTTAAATTGTACTTTGAAAAATACTACCAAGGCCAAAGCATTAATAAATTTTTCAATATACATCTGTGATCTTATTCCATGTCCAGGTTAACATAAATATCTGCTTTTTTGCTAATACTGAAAAAGTATGTATTATTGGAGGTGGTCTGGCATGCAAATTGCACCCTGGACCCAGTTCCGGATTAAGCTTGCGCGGGGCGTGTAGAAAATTATTCTATGTGGCCCAAGGGCAGATGCAGAGAAAAATTTTTGGGGGTCAGACAAAGGGAGGGAGGGGGTGGCGGTTTTATGGACAAAATTAGAGAAAAGTGGTTTCATTCATTTGATTGATTGGAGATGGTAAGTATATAACTAAGAATCATAATTATCTCACCGTAAGAATTGAATTTACAACATATTCCTTCATATATTTGACACTCCTTATTTGTAACTTAGCATGATGGTTTTGTGTTAGTTTAGTCATGTACATGGTGTTTCCCAAACTGGGGCAAGAATTCAGGAACTATCTCTGACGCTATTGTATTTGACCTAAGATTTACGAGACACCTGTTTCCTCTGGAGGAGAAGTTGTTGGAAATACGTTTTTCTTAAATAATTTTCACGTTTGTCAGTTTCAAGTTATGCTGTGTTAGGCGACGATATTATCCAACGAAAACTATTTACTCATTTAGTACACCATCAGAGACGGACTAGCCATAAACGCAAAATATATCGCTAATTTTTGTACATCTTTGTATAATAATGGCTTAAAAATAATATTTTTGGAAACTGGAACGTGGCTCGATAATGTTGACTTCCCCATCTACATCAACGTAATGCTACATGTGGTTGTTTCAAGATATTTATTCATGTTTGATTTCGATAATATCAACCGTATTTAAAACTTTAGGCCTATATCTTTACTGTGCTTTCAAAAATAATACTGAAAGTTGTAGATATGAAAACTGTGGCATTCTTCCCTCTTTCCACGGTTTTTGAATAAATCGAGACACAGAAACAGCTTTAGTTGACTTCGCACAGGCCATATATTATATGGTCTACTAGATAATAACCAATTTGTAGTCACAATTTCATTTGATTTTTCCAGAGCATTTCACGCACCTTGTAACATTATTTTTGTCAGATAAGCTTAACGCAATAAGCTTACGCGGCAAACAGAACAAGACGCTCACTTCGTACTTGCAAAACCAAATAATTCAAGTTAAAATGAAGAATGCAATGACTCACAGATATAATATAAACATGGAAACCTCTCAAGGTAGTATCCTACGTCCTATCATTTTTTAATGTACTCGTATATGATTGATCTATGAGATGATACCGGCGACTTAGGTAAGATGATTCTGTTTGCATTATAATACAAGGATAACATCCATAATAAGTTAACTCTAATACAAATATACGATCATCTTATAATAAGGTAATATATATTTTGAAAAAACGTTTATATCGAGGTCCACCATCCGGGTGCAACTCCAAGTACATATAATTTCAATGTACATGTGTTATCAAATAACTACGTAAAATTGGGGTTCATTTTGATAACAACCTGAATTGCATCAAAGATGTCGATGAAATATACTGAAAAACTATGTAGATCATTATATGCAATCAAAATGCTCAAATCATTCTTAGGCATAGGAAGCCTACTAAATGTTTGGCACAGTCAGTGATAACTTATGGGGGATGTCTGTGTGTGGAAAGTCAGCTGACATACACAGAGTTTCAGTAGGTATTAAAAAAATAATAATCAAAATCATTTACAAGCTTCGGTATTTGGAGTCACGACGTGAGACGGTCAGGAAATAAAAAAAGCTGACTGTTACGTCGCTCTATCATTTGAAATTGTTAACTTTCATACACTCGAATTAAAAAAATATATCACCCATAAGGATAGGCATAATTACAACACACGGCAAAAAGATAATTTTAAAATCAAAAAATATGTCATGCTTCCAATATGAATCACATGAATATGCTGGCTGCTACCTGTACAATATGTTATCATCAGACATAAAACAGGTTTAGGTCAACGTTGAAAAATTTTCTCATCATAAACTGTTTTTACAGTATACCAGAATATATGCACACCCAAGCGTATCGTGGGGCTATAGGGGGATACAGAGAAAGGGGGAGACACCACACGGACTTTAGCGAAAAACACATGTCCGTGGAACATGCACGCATTCTGGCAACACCTTACAGATCCGCCAGGTGGTACCTCCACGTTTAACAGTCCGAGACCGTCTACCACCTACCGATAATTACTACATCCATAGCCAAGAGAAACAATCTGTTGGGACCGGATTCGAATCCGCGCAGCGCACGGCGACGGATTGGTAGCGTCTATTACAACGCCACCGCTGCTGCCTACCCATTGAAAAACGTAGTAATAATTGTGGTTCCAAACAGCTAGTACTGCGCAGGAGTTATTTTTCTTTCCCTTTCTTTGTGGATGGCCTTTGTTCTATACCTTTGGATGCATGTTTGGTTTACTTTAGCACCGGAAAATTTTTGTTTTTATTTTGTACACAGTTCATATAGGCTTCGTTCCAACAAAGCCGTGTACCGTACAGTGAACCGCCATGAGCGTGCGCAGTACGTTTTTAGGGTCACTTAAAACGTACTGCGCATGCTCATGACGGTCCACTGTACGGTACACGGCTTTGTTGGAACGAAGTCATAGTAGATCAGATTGTAGTGCTTAGAGCACGGGGAACTACAATCCCCGATAGCATTAAATATCTATTAAATATTTGTAAAACATGTTTGTTAAATATTTGTAGCCACAGATTTTTTAATATTTAATAAATATATTTCTTATATATTTATGAAATATTCACTATAGATATTTGTAGCATATATAATTCATATATTTTTGCGATATTTTTTCCAAATCTATATATGAGGAAAGAATTTTAAATATCAATTTTATATTTTGGTGAAATATCTAATATTTTTCGTAAATATGTATGAATTTTCAAGCATCAATCTGATACATATTTTCAGTATATATAGAAAATTCTTCATTGGTTATTTTAGAAAAATCTGTAGGAATGCTTATATAAACTTGGGTTTATAAAGAAAATTCATTCTAGGTATAATGGTTTAATTTGCTAGAAAAATATTATTAAAAAACATTCTAAGCCTCTTCTGCATCTTGCAAGTGCACTCCTCTGAAAAAAACAAACTTACTAATTATGAAGTACTATTGAATACACAAGCTGCTTTCCAGTGTATTTATGGGAATATAAAATGTAGTGGAACAATATTGATGCATGAGCATGCTGAGTTACTTCGAGTAGCTCATCTGAAAAGCAGCTCTAGAATGCAGCAACATTTTCTGATATCTGATTATCTGATAGTTATAGATTTGGTTATTTTTAAGAAAATTTGGTAAGGTAAGGTGGGGTAAGAGCATTTACGGGGCAAGTGCAGCTTTTGCGTTTAAATTTCCCGGATATCAGTCAGTTGTGCTACCATCTATGGATCGTTCATCTACCCAATTCATCTCAACTTTGTAAAATAACAGAAGAGATCAGCGACCGGTAATATGTTCATGACAAACACGCGAAATTTTATTCGCCATTATTGTCCAGCAACAAGTAGGTTACGTTTAATACATCCGTCAATATCAAGGCCATCTTTTGAGTTACAGTTTTGATTTATGGTAAGTACACTTATTGTTCTATCATTTTCCTAGTGATAACGATATTTTTGCTTTTATTTTCAATAAAACAGTTTTTGTTGATAGGCTGCACTTGCCCTGTGATTTTTTTGTACAGGGGCTAGAGCGGCCTATTTTAAAGGGGCAAGTTCAGTCTATAAAACGCACTTGCCCCAACAGTATTTTTGAAATATTCCCTCTGTTTCAGAATTAAATTATGGTTCGCAATTATATTCGCAAATCTCAGAGAGGATCCGGATATTCAAAAGAAGATCTAAGGACTGCTGTAAACATTGTAAAGAGTGGACAAATGAGTATTTACAGAGCTAGCTTGATGTATCATATTCCAAAAAAATACACTTTCGGACCATGTAAAAGGGCGCAGAGGTCAGAAAAGTTCAACCTATGGTAGAAGGACAGATCTCAGTTTTGAAGAGGAGACGTGTCTGACAGATTGTATCCGCTGTATGGAGAAGTGGGGATTCGGTCTAACCAGAAAGGAATTGCTCGGGATAGTGGAAGATTACGTTAAAATGAATAAAATTAAAACGCAGTTTAAAAATGACAAACCAGGTGAAGACTGGTTTTTAAATTTTAAAAGTCGTCACAAGCTTTCTATTAAAACACCTCAAAGCGTCGAATTTGCCCGAAAAAAGAATGTTGAACCGTTTTTAGTCTACCAGTACTTCGATTTATTAGAAAATACAATCAAAGAACTTGGATTAGAGGATAAACCATCTTAGATATGGAACTTAGATGAGAGCAGTTTTTGCTCAGACCCTTCAAAAACGAAAATCGTTGGGCAACGGGGACTGCCAGCTACACGGACAACAAGTGGGCATGGAAAACAGAATACCACTGTCTTAATGTGCTGCAGCGCAAGCGGAGAAAAGGCGCCTCCCTTAATAATTTTCAAGGGCAAGCACGTCTGGGATCAGTGGCTTGCACCCCCTGGTAGCGAGTTTCCCGAAATGACATATGCAGCAACCGCCAACGGATGGATGGAAAGCACAGTTTTTAAAAACTATTTTGAAAAAAGTTTCGTTAAGTGTTTGCCTCCAGAAAGACCACTCTTAGTAATTTACGATGGTCATGCGACTCATTTAAGTGTAGAAGTTGTTAGAATTGCTATCGACAACCAGATAACAATTTTAAAACTTCCCCCACATACCAGTCATATTTTACAACCACTTGATTTAAGTGTTTTCAAATCCCTAAAAACTCGATGGGATGCTAAACTAGTAGAATGGCAGCGTAAGAACGTGGGTATTAAGATGCCGCAGAATATTTTTTCAAAACTTATTGGAGATATATGGAGAGAAACAAATCCTGAAATACTTCGAAGTGGTTTTGTTAAAGCTGGGATTCATACTTAATGTAAAACTGTTTGTTACTTTGGCAATTTAAATACATAAGTGACGATAAATTCTTATTACTTAAATAAAAACAAGAGTGTTATCCATCGATAATGTATTTTTGTATCATTTCAAAAAGTTATCAGTCCCTTTCTAAGATCATCACTCAACTTCTGACCAGGATAACATTTATTTTTCGTGTCTAACCAATTATCCATAATATAAAGATGATTGCTCTTGCCTCGTTTTGATTTCTTAGCAAAACTAACTACAGTAATGGATTTTACGCTCTTGCCCCGACTGTATGGGACAAGAGCAGCAATTGTCATCCTAATAAAAAAACAACATTTTTGGTAAATTGTAAATTTTCTAATTCAATCTAAAATATTCAGTTTTGTAGAGAACACTATAGGCTACTCTCTGGTTAAAATGCATCATCCATAAAACATTTTAAGTATTTTTTCTGTGATCTCGATTTTGAACTTTTAATTTTTTGGGCAGCACTTGCCCCACCTTACCTTATGTTATTTTAGATATCTTGATGAAAAAGGTCCATGGGCACAAGATGATCCTTTGACTAACTTTTAAAGAAAAGGTTTTTGAAAATAGACCACATATTGATTTTGTTGAAATGTGACTTTTTAGTAAGGGGGCTAATTCAGCCATAAATATTTTGTGATTTTATATTATAATTCAAGAGACAAAAATATAGCATTTTCGACAGTTAAAATTTTTCAACTTCGCTGTTGAACTTAAAAATTTTAAAATAGTTCCAGCTGATCTACCCCCTACTACGACAAACATAATAATAATAATTGAGATATTTAAAAAAAACATTTTTGATGTATCTCGATCAAGTTGCGATTATATGACTTTTCATTGGGATGAATATAATTTTCGAATCCATTCTTAGATAAATCCACCATTACCAAATAACTGTTACACTTTAAGGTTAGTTATTCATGGTCTTATGCATACCTTTATACTCAACTGGCACAATTATGTTTACTAATCAGATAAATTAAGCTATGTAATTATCGAAAAAACTTACCCTAGTGAAAGTCACAGGCAAAATGGATGACGGCAAACGGGTCTGCGCAGGTTCAGGCCGGCTTGCTATTATGCCATTGGTCGCTCGGGATCGCACGCACATGCGCCGTAGCCGAAAATATTTAAGGAATACTTTCTAAATATTGGAGATTTAATATTTTCCATTGATTGAGAAGAAAATATTGAATGAATATTACAAAAGAAATACTGTATTTAAAATATTTAAAAGATACTGAATAAATATTTAATTTAAAAAATATTATATTACAAATATTTATTAGATATTGTAAAAGAAAAGAGAAAAATATTATTAAATATTGAATAGATATTTAATGAATAATTCGTGCTATCGGGGATAGATCCACTCGATATAGCAGTAGCGCGGGTTTGTGGGCCTTCCTCTTGCTGCTGATGTTGTCGAGACTACATTTCATCTACAGTCTGATATCAAAATTGAAGGCAGCAGCAAATTTGAAAGAAAGCCGCGTCTACCGTTTGTCGGTATGGACGGGAGAGCGGCAGTGGCGCGACAGTAATTATTTTAAGCTAGGTTCTCACTGGGCAAGAAGACCGCGTGGCACGCTTGCGATTTTGCTGTCGTGAATCTTGGCTGGAGTGGGGGATGAAACGCGAACCAGCAGCAGTCGTGGACTGTTCACATGGTTCACAATTCAGTTTCAGTTAATTCCTTGTACCTGACTAAGACGGAACATGAAGTTGTGAGGTTTTGAGTTCGGTTTTAAATGCGATGGTAGCAAAAAGGCTAAGAAAGTTATGTGAACATGAAAAATTGGAAGAATAAGCGTTATTTTGTCAGAAAGTAGATGGGTTCAAGGAGAAACTCGGGGGATCACAAAAGTTCCCTGAGGATCTTAAAAATTTGCTATCCATGTCTAAAGATGAGTTTGATTTTCTCTTAGAACGTGTTTCTCCTCACATTACGTGGTTATGCCTGGCTACCGATTGTCGTGTCCACGTCCGAAAATCAAACGTGTTTGATGTCGGTCATGGGCAATCGTGGAGGTGTCGCTGTCCCGATGACATCACAGACAAGCTCACGACACCTCGTTCAGGCAGACGCAATTCCACGCAAGCAAGACTCACGCTAGCGTGCCACGCCTCGTGAGAAGTCAACATTTTTACAAGATTGTGATAGAATTGTTTTATTTTATTTTTTAGAATTTTATGTTTAGCTATTAGATTACCATATACATACAGCCTTTTCTCATGTGAAATAAATGTTTGTTTTCATTATTATATAGGCTAATTTTGCAAATTGATGTTTACTTAGAATTTTTTTTTGAAATAATTTATTTAAACACAATAATACAATGTTTATTTAGAATTATATGTTTGATTAACAAAATCTTGTACCCTTTACATACATTTTTATTATTGAATGTTTGTTGAGTGTGGTATCATGGGTTTTTGGTAGTTTCCTTATGATCGTGTATTGAAATTATTATTCAGAAACCTCCCTTGGCGGTTTCTGATTCTTCATAACACTATATTGCAAATGTACCACATTACGTTATCTACCAGAATAAAGTTATTTTTCCAATTATATTGTTTTATTTATCGCTCTTAACGAACCGAATCACAAATACACGTGAGGTGATTGAATTGTTTTTCCTAATGCGAAATAGGAAAACCATTCAAAACAACCAAATAAAGATGACAGAAGGTAGGCAACGACAATAGCACCTCCCTATGTCACTGTGAAAACATTGCGGCATATGTCATTCGTCGAATTGTTCTGAGTAGGCAGGCGTACTTTCTGTGTCATATTTGTTCTATCACCTCAAAAACACGGCGACAAAAGTGTTACCGGTTGATTGCACTGAGTAAAGGCCTATTCATACTCGGTCGTGACGTGCCAGTGCTGTGACCACGTGATCCGCCGGGCGAAACTAAAAAGATTCTTCCTGGAATTTGGATGAACTGATTCATACTAGACCGGCACGTGGAAGTGGCCGTGTTCTCAGTGCGCTCGAAGACGCCGTACCGTGATAATCGCATTGTTTTGGAACGATATTTTTCGATTTTCACGGCCGTGTCTTTATGTAATTCCGTGAATATTTTGATATATTTGGCCAAGAACATCAATGTTGAAGGATTGATTGAATTTGTGCGCGCACATCCCGTGCTGTACAACCAGTCAAATTCAAAATACATGGCGTTTTCTTCTCCTTCTTAACACAGTAATTGTTCATCCTCTGAAAATTTCTCCATTTCGACCTCGCGTGAACACAACTACACTGTCAGAACGGAGAAAAATACTGACCAGTGTGAATTGAAATCACGGTGAGCTCACGTCAGCGAGAATCATTACATCACTGGCAATGTCACGTTACGGCTGAGTGTGAATAGACCTTAAGCATTCATTCATGGTTAAACTCGTCAAACGTGTGTGTTTTATGGTCAAAAGTCAAATGTGTCAAAAATAGTTTTCAATGTTCAATGTATATATTATTGTTGTGTGATGAAAAAAATAAATTTTAATTTTCCAGACCTTTGACCAAAAAATAAGGGTCGAAAAGCGTTGTTCAACTGTCGGATTTAATTCACTTTGCATCAATTCTGTCATCATATATAATGAGAAAATGTCTCCAGACAATATTTACAGACATGCTTTTGATGAACTATCAGGAGTACCATGCACACCATTCAATTTGAGTCGGATTAAAGAAACTTACAAAAATGATATAGATTCTGAACGCTTGTTCGAACGAATTTTCAACATAGCAGATTTGTTAAGGACTCTCGAAAAGAGAGATTGTATCTCAAATCATGTTTTTAGACATCTATCAAATGAACTAGACAGAAAAGACATCATTACCATTATTGATACTGGCAGAATACCTAGAAGAGAAGCGGTACAGAAACCTATAGTACATACACACATAAATTCAAATAGAACACAACAAAGTAAGAGCTCATTACAAGATCAATTCTAGATATTGCACACTGTTTATGTACCATAAACTGAAATACATTTTTTTTCAGTTCTCCCTGAGGTGTCTGCCGACCCTGATTGTAGAGTATTTGACTTTCTCAGTAACCATCTAGGAAAAAAATGGAAAGACTTTGCAAGAGCACTGAAGATTGGAGAGGGTCAAATAGATGAGCTGCAAGCAACATATAGGGATAGGACTTCAGAAATAATTAGGGAAGTCTTAAACTACTCCAAAAGTACCTGTGATCCAAATTACTGGAAAGCCAATTTATACTTTGCTTTGAGTAAGGCTAGACGGAGAGATCTTTCTGAACATGTTCAAAGATTATATGCTGCTTATGGTCTATGATATGTACATAATATGATTGTATTAACATGCAAATGATGTTAAATAAGAAAACCTGTTTTGGATAACCGTTTGTTTATGATTTATTTAGCATAAAACTATTCTGGAAACTGGAACACATAAATTATTGGTACAGATGATTCATACTATCAGCAGGACTTGAGTTTCTTGACTTGTTCATCTAAGACTATACTTTAAATAGGGCTAGTCCTATATTACTGAGAAAAAGCGAATTTCCAGGTCAAATCTTATTTAGTGCACCTTAGTATGGGTTAAATTAATGTAATGCCTGTAATCTCTAATGGTGTCTCTCCAATTTTACCCAATTAACTTGCATATCCAAATTATACATAGAGATTACAATCTAATATTTTTGTGCAAGTAGGTGATACAAAAAATAAATGTACAGTGAACTCTGGTATGCTATAAAGGAAACCCATAAAAATAAACAAGTAAATTTTTATTTATTGCAAAGGACTAAACTAACTAAAAATACATTCTAGGTATGTAATATAAAAAGATATAATATGAAATTGTAACATATAACTCTCTCAACTTTTAATGAGGCTTGTCTCCGTTGCCACCAAATTATCGTCGATGGTCGTAAAATTATCTAGTTCAGGAAGATATTTTTCCACAGTAGTTATGTCTGGACTGTGACTTCGCAACCAGTCACTTAATGTGACGTTCCAATCATCATCATCAACACCTTTCTCATACCACTGATTTAGAGGCAAATCGAGTCTAAAATTGTTATTTTGAAAGTTTCATTATCCAATGCTCGGATTGGGCGATACATAAAATATCTACGATATGTTTTAAGGCATTTTATTATGCCTTTTGATTCATCGGCTGTACGACCGAGGTGCAATTGGGAGGCAAAAATTGTAATCTGATATTTGTCAGATCAACATTCTCAGGATGAGCTGCACAATTTGTCAACTAGAAGCAATATTTTTCTTTTTTGACGTCCTAGTTTTTCATCCCACTCCTTTAAATAATTAATAAAAATGTCTGAAGTCATGCATGCGGGTCTGTTCGATTTATAAATGGCAGGCAAGTTTTTAATATTTTTCATGCACCTCGGTCGTTCGAATTCACCAATAACAAGAAGTTTACATTTTTCACTACGTGTCATATTTGCGCAAACCAAAACGGTGCATATTAGCGCTGATTGTTTGCCTCCTACACACTTTTCTCTTCTATTTATTATAATATTTTATATTTCTATCAGTGTACGGTCCTGAGTCATCTTGTAAAATAGTCCGGTTTCATCCGCATTAAAAATATCCTCACAGCTGTAATTTTATACAATGCCTGGCCATTTATCCGTTAACCAGTTCACCACAGCTTCCTTGTTAACATATCTTGCTTCACCAGACACTTTGTCGACATTTATGTTGTGACGAACTTTGAAACGCTCGAACCAACCCGTAGTGCACCTAAAATCGCCACCGTGTAATCACTTGGATAAATCTTCCGCTTATGCTTTTAAAATTAGACCATTTATACGAATATTTTCGGTTCTTCACACCTCAAACCATCGTATAAGAGCTTGATTCACATCTGGAAGTACAGGATTTCTAATAAATTGTCTTAATTCTATGCGATTTATATTCACTTGCTTGTTTGATTTTTTGACGATTGCACCAAATTGTCGAAACTTTTGTTTTTGCCATATTTTTCTTTCTCCCTGTCTTTAATGATTACTGGAAATCCCCGGGGCCGCGCCGGCGGCATTCCTGTCAACGCGCGACAGAGGTGAAACTTCCCAGTATCGTTTAATGGGAATCCCCGACAGAGGCGGAGAATTACTCTGTTTATAACGTACCTACCTTAGTACGTTATAACCAGAATATGACTACTAAGTGGGTGAAAATATTGTACGTTATTGACGGAGTACACTGTATTTCCAGAATAGATAGATAAAATTGTAGCTGAGGTGATAAAATAACTCATGTGTTTATTTCAAATCAAGTAGTACACTTAGTTACAAAAACAAATACTGTATCATTAATGTTTTAATATATTTTTCTTTACAAACTGTCAGTCAATTTATTATAATATCATAGAATATAATGTAAAAACAACAAAACAAAAAATGAAGCATCCATGCTGATGGACGACCAATATATCCCAAACTGTTTAAATAATGAAAAACTCAAACTCAAGACAGACTCAGATGTCAAGAAAATAAAGAAATCTTCAGTAATTCAAATAACACAATAAGTCCATACAAATGCTAAACAGTGTAAGAAAATTTTGAAACTGATCCTGTCTTGTCCATGGTATCTTTGTGAACTTGATACCCCAACATAGTTCTAGGTGGTATGTGGAGCCTTTCCTTCAGCTTCCTGCCAATTTCAAGGACAGCAGTAGCATTTGATGCATCGCTAGTCCATATACCTATGACATTATAATAGGTCTATAACTTAGTAATCTACAGAAACAGTTGTTCATAGTAGAGTATTTTTTGATGGAGAACCACCAAAAACAAGTTCTATTAACGCGTTCACTGCGTACGGAATACATGAGACTGGTATAGCATATTCTATTCAGAGCAAGGCAACTTTCACCCGGCAACCTTTCAACCTATATGTTATTATCCTAGCAATGTGCCTAATTTTTTAGCTTGGTTGAATACCTACGACTGGTAACGCATTCAACGAATGTGTTATCTCTCCTGTGCATTACCGGATACATGTGACTGGTATTTGAATTCTTAATAGAGCCAAAAAGGGGGTCGATATTAGCTACCAATTATCGTCCTATTATACCACATAGAGAATTAAAATGATTTAGAAAAACCGTTTTTATAGTTATACAGGGTGTAAACGTTATGGTAATAATTATTATTGAAATGGGTAATAGCGGGGTCAAAACAAGTCAAAAAGTTCATATGACCCATGGTCCAAAAGTCAATATATTTTTGTGTAAATGGCTCTTACTAATTTTTATAATCTAATCTAAAACGTTTTTAAATTAGGTAATTAACAAATAAATGGCGTTAAGTTTTTCTAAGTTAAGCCAAAATTTGTAGTCAGTAAGAAAGTAAGTTTCATTAAATTTAATATTTAAAACACACTTGACAACAGCGCGTCGGTCATCATCACTCATTGAACTGGCAATCGATCGCAAACGGGTAAAGCTGGCAACGGACGGTGAGCGATAATATAGTATATATTATATCCTGCATATTACAGAAATATCGCACCATGTGTAAACGTATTGAACCGCCACGCACGGACACCATAAGATATATTTATATCCCAGTGATATATTACGTATCTGTCGGGATATGCTTACCGAGCGATATTCTGCCCTATATCGCGCTATATCTATCCTCCCCTTGTGTCACGTCACCCGTAAATGCCCACGAACCGCTCTTGCTGGTGGCCGGCTTGGCGCGGCGTTGCCACTTTGTTATTTGCTCTTGCACTTCGCAATAGACTAAATGGAGTATTTTATTGAATGTGTAAGAAAACACCCATGTTTATGGAAGGTAGACTCGAACGAGTATGAAAATAATGAGATTAAAGAAGCAGCTTGGAGGAGTATCATGGCTGATTGCGATATATCCGACGGTATGAACTTGTAAATATTTATTTTTATATACATAGGTAGTTTGAAAGCTAATAGTAGGAAAACCCAAGAGGGGATTTTAGGATTTACTCAAGCGCGGCAGATTAACATATGGAGGATATCTTGTTAATTAAATACACTGTGTACAGCACAGATCAGCAGACCAGCCTACGCACAGAAATGCTGAAAAATCGGTAGGTTCGGCACCACTGCTAGAAAGATATGAAAATATATATTTTGTAGTCGGTTGCAGTCATAATATAATATAATATAGCGTAGTGTACGACTATAATATATATTATATTATCGCTCATTGTCCGTTGCCAGCTTAATAGTGGTCAGTTATCCTTTTGCATAGTTTTGCGGCGTTGTCAGATTTATTTTACTTTAAAGTCGCTTTTCTCTAAAAAATGCCATGTTATATGAAACTTTTTGTTTCTTTTAACCCCCTCTATCACCCATTTAAATAATGAGTATCATAACGTTTACACCCTGTATTTGGTCCAGCAATTGTCAGCTCCTACAATGAAGTTAAAACGAATGTACTCTGAGAATTCTTCGATCCCAAGAAAGGTTGGCATTCGCGTTGAAAGGAGATAACCAAAACGCAATATACTTCAACCCTGAAAAGAGTACATAATAGTCAAAATCACGAAAGATGACTATAACCTCATACCATAAATTGTACTGAAGTAATCAATGGACGTACGTCGATGATAAAATCTCGATGTCAGGAACAATGACAACAAATTTATATTATGATTTTGCGAAGTTAGGTTATTTCACTGATTATTTTCATTTTCATTTTATTTCATGGTTTTGAGTGATACCTTAATAATAAGAATTTTAGTGGGGAGTTTTTGTTTTGAAAAAAAAAAACAGTTATGAGTAGAATACCTTGAGATAGGAACACCAAAGACCAAAGTATTATTCGAAAACAACCTGACCTGCTTTAACATAACCTAACTATTCATTTTTCAAATATGATCGATCATGCAACATGAAAACATCGTCTATCTTTGTCGGATACATGCAAATTAGCAATACAGTTTGTTTAGACAATAAAATTCTGTTTGTCTCTGTTCAACATTTCTAACACTTCATTAAAAATATTCACAAATCGCTGTCGTTTGACTTTACTACAGACTAAAATGATGACGTAATCGTCATCTTTCGTGATTTCGTCTATATTTATCTAGCTGAAAAATGCCATGGGAGCGAGTGTCGTCGAAACTGGCGAGGTGCAACAAAAAATTAAATACACCTTTATCAAGTAGAGACGCTGGCAGAAGTCATTACGTTTTTTGTAGAGTGCAAAAGAACTTAAGTTATACTAATAATATGGTTCTTTTTTATATACAGGGTTATCCAAATTAAGTGTCCACCATTAGTAACTTTGTTATTAGTGAAAATACAAAGTTGTTTGAATTAGCAAACTAGTAGCATTTTTAACGCTGGTAAAAATGAGAAATAAAAAAAACAATTGAGAGTCGTTATTTTGATTTTTTTCAGTAAAATAACATTTTTTTAAATGGAAACACCTGTATATTATATTTTTTTCTGTTAAAGCATCAAATTTTAAACAAAAAAGCTTACAATAACTTTTCTCCTAGGTTACAAATTGTTGAAGTTATGGCCTCCAATCTGAAACAATTAAATTGTATCGACAAACTTTATTTTCAACATCAACTTATAATCTTACAAAATACAATAACAATTTTTTTTAAAGAAGATGCTCGAAAACACCACCTTGTTCTTCAATACATTTTTGGGCACGTTTTTCAACTGCTCGAACTGTCTTAAGTATGGTCCTACCATCTATCTGGGTTATCTTTTCCCTAACTGCAGTCTTTAACGCGTCAAGGTTATCGTACCTTCGCTTGTAAATTTGGTTCTTTAAGTAACCCCACAAGAAGTAATCAAGTGGGTTTAGATCTGGTGATCTGGGAGGCCACTGTATTGGGCCATTTGTTCCTATCCACTGATCATTAAAAGTAGTACTTAGAAAATGATAAGTACCTCTGGAGTTGTGGGCAGGTGCGCCATTTTGCTGAAAATGCAGATGATGTCTACTTATAAGATCCAATTCGTCTAAGAAATTAGTCAGAATTTCTGACATAAATTCCACATATCTTTCACCAGTTAGGGTTCCCTCATAAAAGAACGGGCCAACAATTTTTGAACCAATTATACCGCACCAAACGTTGAAACTGAAACGGACTTGTGGGCCTCTTGGATGTACTAACAAAAGATTTTCTCTTGACCAATAATGGTGGTTTTTTCTATTAAACATTACAGAATTTGAAAAATTTGATTCATCTGTCCATAAAAGGTAACGAAAGTTATTTACATTTTGGCGACAGAAGCTAAGATACCAATGGCAAAAAACAAGTCTTCTCTCTGGATCCCCTGCCAAAAGCGTTTGAACTGGTCGGTACTTATACGGAATAAATTTGTATTTTTTTAAAATCCTTTGAACAGTACCATAACTGAAATTAGAGTCCTTGAGAATATCTGCTATTGAATTCTCACGATAAGCTTCAAAATATCCAATAACTGCAATTTCCGTGGCCTCGCTTATTATGAATTCTTTTTTTGCCCTTGTTTTAGCAAAAACATTTTCGTTGCCCCTAAATTTTCGATAAAGTCTCAGAAAATATCGTTCATACGGTTGAATGCGAGCGGGATATAATTCACTGTAGTACTCTTGCTCTCAAGGAGGATTTTCTGCACACTAAATAGCATTCTAACATATCACACTTTTCTTCATGGGAGAATATTTTTCTTTAAATTAATGACACAATAAAGCTTATAAACAAGTATTTACACTAATGTTTGACATTATTTGATTTTATCATTGTTTTCCAAAGCCTTCTAGTTGCGAGTATGTCCAGTTTAACAATTTGTCGCTTATCTTAATGCTGTCAAATCGCGAACGCCATGTTGTTTTCATAGCCGTCTTAATATTATAATACTGCAAATAATTAAAAATATTTATCGTTATTTTGACTTTATTTTTGACTTTAGCGGAAAAGTCATTATGAACTTTTTTGTTTAAAATTTGATGCTTTAACAGAAAAAAATATAATATACAGGGGTTTCCATTTAAAAAAATGTAATTTTACTGAAAAAAATCAAAATAACGACTCTCAATTGTTTTTTTTTATTTCTCATTTTTACCAGCGTTAAAAATGCTACTAGTTTGCTAATTCAAACAACTTTGTATTTTCACTAATAACAAAGTTACTAATGGTGGACACTTAATTTGGATAACCCTGTATACAGGGTGGCGCATCGAAAACGAAACAGACGCAGCTCAGGTTTTTTTTGGAAAAACGCTCAGACCCGTCGATTTTCTTTTCGAGGGGGACACAAGTTTGGCAAAAAATCACGTTAACACGTGCAGCCCCCTGGGCGGGGGTGACACCACCCAAAAAATCTTAAATGGAAAGGGGGGTCGAGTGATACCTTATTTTAAAGGTCTTTCAATTCCCTTTATAATGTTATAAAATTAATGTACTTCAGTTCAGTAGTTTTGAAGATTTATTGATTTAAAGCTTAAATAAAACTAATACATCATCATTAGTGGAGATCAATACATTTGGCAGCAACGTAATTTAAAAATGAATGAACTGACCCGTTAGGCAAGTAAATGTTGAAAATGGCCACCATGACTCTCCATGCAATAATAAAGATTTTGGTCGAAACGCTGCCGCACATTTTGCAATATTTGAGGAGTAATTTGAAGGCACTCATTCAAAATTCTTTATTGCAGGTCTTCTAATGATGTTGGCTGAGTAGCATAGATTTTATTTTTTAAATGACCCCACATAAAGAAATCCAAAGGTGATAAATCTGGCGATCTTGGGGGCCATTCAATGGCACATCTTCTACCAATCCATCGATCTGGAAACGTCTGATCTAAATATTGTCGAACACGTAATGCGTAATGTGGTGGGGCACCATCCTGTTGGAACATCAACCTATTCGCAATGAACCACCGATCATTCTGATTTTCAATTATGGCTGTTAATGCAGGATCTATGGCGTCTTCCAGTAATTCCAAATACATTTCACCGGTCAAATTTCCAGGTAGGAAAAAAGGACCAACTAAATGATCGCCAAAAATACCAGCCCAAACATTTAATTTTTGTGGCTGCTGTGCATGAACCTCATGATAAATTCTGGGATTAGAATCGGACCAATATCGGCAATTATGACGATTTACTACGCCATTTAAGAAAAAGGAACATTCGTCGGAAAAGCAAGTGTTGAATAGAAAATGTTCATCGTTCATTCATATCTTCACAAAATTGTAATCGCCGATCAAATTCGTCTTCATTAAGTTCTTGTACCAGGTGAATTTTAAATGGATGAAAACTCTGAGCTTTTAGAATCCGTTGGACAGTACGTCGACTAACACCACACACAGTCTCCAATTTGCGGGTACTTAACGTAGGATCTACATAAACTTGCCCTAAAACACCCACTTCTATTGCTTCGTTCCTTATGGGATTTTCAATGTTGCGTTTTTTATTGGCGACTGACCCAGTTTCCCGAAATTTAGCTACAAGTTTTAGAACATATTTTTGATGCACGTTACTGTTCTCATGTCGCTCATTAAATATTTCTGCTGTTCTATTAGCGCACTGATTACCGAAAAATATTTCGATAATTTCAACTCTTTCTGCTGTGGAATGTACCATAGTTAATTTATGTAATAAAGCGTTACAAGTTATTTTAGCAACAAAGTTTGGTCAAATCAATCGCAAACTATGTACTAAATTCCTATTTGAAATAAGTATGAGATATTTCCTTATCTTTCTTCAAGAAATAATTTTTTGCCACAAAAAACGCTCCAATCGCTATTTTCTACAACAAAATGATAAACAAACCATGGGCGTAATGAAGAAAAGCATTTACTTATTAAGTAAATTCTTTTAGTTAAATTTCTTCTGAAAGTAGTACAAACTAATCTGATGTACCTATTAAAGTCTACTTTAAGCTTTAAATCAATAAATCTTCAAAACTACTAAACTGAAGCTCATGTATTTTACATCATTATAAAGGGAATTGAAAGCCCTTTAAAATAAGGTATCACTCGACCCCCCTTTCCATTTAAGATTTTAGGGTAGGTGTCACCCCCGCCCAGGGGGCTGCACGTGTTAACGTGATTTTTTGCCAAACTTGTGTCCTCCTCGAAAACAAAATCGACAGGTCTGAGCGTTTTTCCAAAAAAAACTGAGCTGCGCCTGTTTCGTTTTCGATGCGCCACCCTGTATATATAAATTGAGTGTTACTTTTTCCTCTGGTATTTCATTTACTTTTTTTAATCTATGTATGACTACAGCAATATTGTTTCTAAGTGTTCAACAAAGTTATCTATAATTAGTCTTAAGGCATCCTCACAAATTACAGCTCATACGATTGAAGGATGCTTACCAGATACTGGTGCCGCACCAAAGGGTAGGTACCATAAAGTCATTTTGGACGTCACCAAAAAATGGTCACACAGTGAACGTGTTATGGGGCCTCTAAATGAGTAATCTTTCGCTATAATACACTAATGACATACGTTGACAACACTATCGCCCGCTATCATGACCATATTTATCCAGGTAGTACCTTTGCATCCACTAGAAAAAATATTCTGATTATGATTTTCTATATAATCTTATTCAGAAGGACCCCTTTTACCGAATCTGCATGTTACCAGGCCCAAAATTGCGCCATCATCTACTTAAGCAATTTCTTGCTACAGATTCCAAAAATTTGTTTTTCATTATGCTCAGTGTGTTTTCAGAACTTTTCGTTTTTTCATATGGCTTTTCAGGGTCGAACATAGCATATCTTGCACTTTTTTGAATATTAAATCACTTATGTCTGAAAAAATAACAACTCTGGAGTAAAGTTCTAAAGCATCTTTTTTGTTCAGAATGGACTAAAAATTCTAAAACTGCGTTGGAGTGAAAAAACAAATTTTGGTATGATTAAAAATTTGTACCAAACAATTTTTAACGCAATTTTACGCCTGGCAAGATGAATATTCGTTAAAAGAGGTCCTTTTCGAATAAGATTATGCAAAAAATACGGATGAGAATCCCGATCAGATGCGAAGATACTACCTGGACTATATTTCAGCATAGGGCCAGCCTATAAGTATGTATATCCACTTACAATATTGCCTGCAGTATGTAGACACATACACTGGTCAGAATTTGTCACATGGCCTACAAACTTTAGTAGTAATCTGTTTATTCTACAATTTGTCAGCAATATATAGAAATATAATGGAAAATTCAAACCTGTACGTATGTACCTGGAGCAACTAAAAATATTACTGTACATTGCTAAGCTTATTCTTTTAGATGTAACAGAAGTCACAATAGGTGGAAAGCTGAATGTAGGATGAGTAATAAGTATCACAACTGAAAACATACTGATTCATGCCAGCAAAGAGAAAGTCAACTGCCAGAATAAGCCCTGCAAATATTATATTTAATTTTGATATTACCTATTTTATCTCCTTTTTGCCTGATATTCACAACAGCACCACAAATCTCATTTGAATGTTCAAAAGCTTCACCAATCAAGCACAGAAGCTACAAAAAAGAACAGCTTGATAAACTTCTAGCTTTTTAGTTTTATGGAAAGTTAAAATACAATAATAAATGCAGATCTATTAATCAATGTAACATCTGGAGCCACATGTAACTTTGCTTTTATACTAACATTTTGCCCACCTTGGTGGCCTTTTTCAGAGTAAATAATGGTAAATATCAAGAATGAGAATTTAAACTCATTTTATATTTATGTCAGTTGATTTGTTTTGCTACTGCTATACAGTGTGTTACAACAAATGCCTGAATGGTCCTGTAACATGGCTGAGATCATGTAAATCATTACCTCTTCCTTCAAAACATATTTACAGTAACAGTTATCCTCAAGAATTTCAAATTCAAAGACTTAACTCTCTACCTATACCCCTAAGACAGCTACAAACCACAAACAGTAGAGTCTGTAGTATACCATAAGTAAGAGGTTTTTGAAACTAACACACTGTGATCCTACTATGCCATACAAAACTTATCAGCAAACATAAGTAAATAAATCTATGGGGAACAGGGCATAGAGCAAAATGGTGGGGAGATCAATATTGCCTTAAGAAGATGACCGTTACAATAAGAAGGTAAATGAATCAGCCTATATAAAGTTAAACAATAATTGTCATTCCAGTTCTTCTATACGAGCCCCTTCCCACTTCAGTTGGCCCAACTATTGAAATCTTAGTATTTTTCGTATCAAACACAAATAATAAAAAGCAGGGTTTTATAGGTTTAAAATATTAACAATGAATATTTTCATTTTGATAATATATAGTAGAAAACACCAACTTCATCACTCCCTAATCAAATTTGCAGCATAAAAATAACACATGTTGCAATTACAGCATATCAACCTATTTTCATTTCAATGCAAAAATAAGTGTATAACGCATAGGTGGCTGCGAAAAATAAAAGCCATGACAATTGTTTTTATTAATCACAGCTGTCAGAATACGTTTAAAATAGTTTTGGGTAGTTAAGGTTTTCAAAATGGGTAGAGGAAAGGTTATTAGTGAAAAAATTCGTTTACTGATAATGAAATTTTTTAATTTTGGGAAATCAAACTCAGAAATTGCAACTTTGCTAGACTTGTCGCGGTACAGTGTGAGAAATATTGTTAGAAGATATAACGTAACTGGTTCAGTTAATATTAAGCCACGATATGTGAAAAAAAGTAATATCACAAATGCCGACCGAAGAGCATTAAGAAGAATAATCGTGTAAAACAGGCGTGCCAATTATTTACAATTAAGTGCTCTGTGGAGTGACGCTGTTGGAAGGAGAATTTCGAGGTCCACAACTCATAGAGAGGCTCACAAACTGTGATTTAGCACTTGCAAGGTAAGTTATAAAAAAAAGTGAAGTAAAAACCCTAAAGTTGCACAACTTGTTTATAGTCCAAAGAAAAGCCACTATTAACTCCACTGCAAAATAAAAATCGGCTTAGATGGGCTAAAGAACATAGACAATGGACTGTCTGAAGAGAAAAGTGAAATTTCCAGCATCCATTATGGTCTGGGGCAGTATGTCATCAAAAGGAGTAGGAAAACTTCATTTTATTGATGGAAATGTGGATACACACAAATATTTGGCAATTTTAGAAGAATCGCTTTTACCAGTGATGGAAGAATGTTTGACATCCGGCCAAGATTTTGTGTTTCAGCAAGATGGTGCAGCGTGCCATACCTCAAAAAAGGCCATAAAATGGATGGAAGAAAATAATGTACCACTTTTGAAATGGGTTTCTAGCAGTCCAGATCTGTCACCTTTTGAAACTTTGTGACACGAGATGAAAAAGGTTCTATGACAACATCCTGCCGTACAATCACCGAACTGAGACAAAAGCTTCAAAAAATATGGGATTGTTTTACATCAAATTTTGCCAACACTTGGTTAACACTATGCCCCAAAGAATTTCAGCTGTAATAAAAAATAAAGGTGATGTTACACAACGGTAATCTTTCAATTGTTGCTTTGTTAACTTCGCGCATTGATTCGCACATTGTTTATTTGTTCAGATGTTCTATTAGTTATAGGTCTAAGTGATTTCAAATATGTATTTTTTACGACTAGAGTGTATCTAAAATGTTTTTGAGAAAAAAAATTGTTTTAGAAGTAAATAGTTTCATCATGTTTAGTTTATAAAGGCATATTTTGGTACAAATCTTGAAGTGGGAAGGGGCTCGTAGATTGTGAACCAATTTGGATGAGCATCATTGAAGTAGAGATATAATCAATATTTTCCAGACTCTTGGGCTATACATTTTTTCTAACAGTCATTGGGTCCCAAATGCGCAAACCAACTTAATGCCAAACTGTTGTTTCATATTATTTTCTCACAAGACAAACAACATAGTGCCCTTGAGGTGTCAGTGTACAATTTCTTGCATTTTTAGAAACAATGCAGGTGCACCATCAGTAGTCAAAGATCATATAAAAGTCAATAGATGTATCGTAACAACAGTTCTGGTTTGGTTTTCAAGTTCTCGAAATAACGTTTCTGAGTTGATGTGTGGGGGCGGGGGGGGGGGGGGTCTAAATGTTTGCTCGCTTGTCTTTGGGAGCAAAAATGCATACTCCTCGACTTTGCTGGGTTTGAAGGGTTTGAAGGGTGCTATTCTAAAATTATCATTATCACTTCATGGGATCTTAACATGGTACAGCAGGTACATGGATGGTATCATTTAACAGCCATAAATTATGCAGAATTGTCTATTGATTAACTATTCTATTTGATTAATTTTATGATGAAATCCTATTTTTTGATTGAATGTACAGCTTTAAGCTATATGTTTTTAATAGGAAACTATGATCAGATGTGCAATTTATATAAATATATATACTTGTAACTTTTGATGATAAAAAGTAAAAGAAGTGCAAAAATTCTTTATACTCACAATATCTAACCAGTACCGATCAAGTTCATTTGCCCTCTGCTTCTTTTCTAAACTCAGCAACCATCTACCTCCTCTATGATTTGCCTTATCTTCCCACATAGGCATTATTCCTTTCTTGAATAAGGAATAATCAGTTCCTTGCTTCAGCTCACTTGCAGACTTAATATGGTTGTACAGACTTTGAAACAATAAACACAAATTGATAAGTACATGTATTTGGATCTTCAATTGAACTAATTTTTAGATATTGCTAATTACGTTTTTCCAAGAAATTAAGTGATTATTCAAAAATCATATTCATAATTATCTAATTCTATATCAATAAGTGGACATTTTGACTAATGGAACTTATGATGTGGAAATGATCAACTTATTGCGGAACATTAGGATGAGGATCAATTAATCTAGAAAATTACCTCCAAAAATCTTCTACAAATTGAAAGGAAGCTATTTCCTTTTGGTTCTTCTCCCATGACTGACTCCTGTCATTTTCGTAGTACCACAGAGTCCAACAGTTTTGAAGAGGATGCTTTATAGAGAAATCCATAGGAATCTCAGTTTCGCTCTCTTGTTTCTTCTCTACCTGTGCCAAAGAAATGATTTGTAAATATCATCTTCCTCTCTTGGGATATCTCTTTAGCATACAGTTTTTGTATGCCAATATGGAAGGGCGGTGTAATTTTTTTAGATGTATTTCAAATAAACTATGGTAATTTGTATACTATGGAAATTGCTTATTTTATATTTTACCTCAGATTCCATCGCGCCAGTACTCATTTTAAAGGGGGAGCTACAAGCCTGCAAAAAAGTAAAAAAGATGTTTATAGGTTGGATCTCAGAGGTTGGATTTTATAATTTTCTGACGTTTCTTGAGCATGTATTTTTACATGTCTGCTTTCTCACTAGTAGGAAGACCGCCAATTGGAACGCCCGATTTTGTAAATGAGCAAATACCGACGCCAATGTTTAGTTAAGATATGCTATGTGACAAACCAAATATAACTGGTTTCAAAGCGCGAAATTTAAAGTGCACCGATTATACATAGGGGGTACTCACGGCCATTAAACTACTGCTGTTCTTGAAAATAATGCGTATCGCTTGCGTTATCTAAAACAAAACGTCAAAAATCCATTAGTAATACGTTTGTCAAAAAATAAATTTCAATTTAAATGGTTTCTATGGTTTTTTATTCTTCAAAGGAGAATAGAACTGGACTGACAGACTGCATGGTAGCCAAGAACGTTCGTTACATTTTCTGAAGGAGAATGGATGTATGCTACTAACAGCTAATAAAAAATACTGCTATGTATTATTCCGAGGCTACAAGCGAACAAAACTCGATGTTGAATTTTATCATAAACAAATTATTGTAGCGTTGTGGGTCCGAATTTAGAACATATTAACAAGAAGCCTATCAGACAACGTGGACGTTTGTTACTCAATCATTCCAAAATGCCCGAATGGATCTATGGTACAGAGTTAAATTATAGTCTGAAATAGCACATATAGTAGGCTTATTTTATCCTGGGAAATAACTTTGAAATATTTATTTCAGGGGATACAACCAAAAAGGGATATTTACATGAATGTTTGGCGCGGAAGCGCTCAGTTGTTGGTCCGACTGAAATAAGAATATTTCCGATTTAAAACGAATCAAGTCAGAGGGCAGAGAAATAATCTCATTCTGTCTCTGATCGATGTCTACTCAAAGCAAAGTTATGAAACGACTAATTATTAAGGTGTTACCAAACGATATATAATATTTAATCATTTTTAAGAATAAGTGTGAGTGCAAAATGAATAGCAAAATGGCCTTATCGGATACAACATTTAGATAGGAGATACAAAACAAAACATTTCACATTTTAGCTATTCAGTGGGTTTCTTGCAACGCTGAATCGAGTAACAATTGACATTGACACTTGAACGACAATCTAAAATCGACCTATCTCCGTTACTCCTTACGTGCTCCCGCCCAGTGTTGCCGAACTTACCGATTTTTTGGCATTTCTACCGAAATCAGACATTTACCGAAATACCGACAACCTCATTTACCATGATTTTTTAAAACAATTCAGATATTTCCAGATATGTTACAGAAAAAGAGCTGGAACCAAAAATAAAGCAAAAAATTGAAGTCTATGTAATCTGTGTAGTATTTGGTTGAATATTACATAAAAATGGTAATGTTACTTTAAGTTCAGGGGTGAAACATAAACATGTTCAGAATCTTATAAACAAGAGTGGCAAAAAGAGTATCAATGACGGTTGAAAATGAGTTTCAAGAGCGACCAGTATAATATGATCATTGTACAAGTTGTAATAAAGAACCTGAGATTTTTTCACGAACAGATGCCCTCAAAAACACCTGTGTTGTGTACGCGCGCGCAGTACAAAAATATACTTATACTTGATCCATCGCTGATCTTGTGAATGCCCTGTTTTTTCCCTCTTATCGATTTTGTCCTTGAAAATATTTCGAATTACAACGACACAATAATCAAATCCAAGCGAATAACCAAAATGTCTGTGTTATGTGCCACGGTTATAATATGGTTCAAGATGACACACGGGTTGATGACATCAGTTACACGAATCGCTTGAACGCGTTGGTTTTAACCGCGGTTTTGTTGCAAGTTGTTTATTTTAGAAAATCGCGTATATAATCTCTGATTATTTTTATGATCACTTAATAATGGGTGCTTTTTCGTCTACAACTGTGTATGGAAAGTTTCAAAAAGAAACTTTTCATAATATTCATGGGAGAAATGTTTTTTTTTTCAGAATTTTTTTTAATGATGGAACCATGGCTTTGGAGCTATGATAACTTTCAATTCTCTAAACTTTCCCGCATGTCAAAGAAAATATTTATTGATTCAGCAGAAATGATGAAAAAAGATATTAGCAAAACTGTATACAGGTGGACATCATCTAGTGAGTTTATATGGCCATATTTTAATATTTTTGTGGTATATGGCTACACAGGATACTTTGTTAAGCATAGGAACTACATTTAAAGTGTCCCCAATAACAGTAATGAGTATAACTAAAAAGGTGCTCCACTTTATGGTAAAACTGAAGTCAGCATGTATCAAGTTTCCCAAAAATGAAGCTGAAGTACAATAACAATATCCAATACCCGGCAAAATTCTAACTTGTCACATTTTAAATAATAACCAGAAATATAAAACTATTCCTGAGTTGGGTAAATACCACAATTTTACGGTGATAACTATGACATATAACAGCTGATTCATAACTTCACTGATCTTATAACCAAACTGATAACCACACTCGCTTGAACAGATCGGTAAATACCAACCCAAAATGGTAAATACCACTTTCATTTGGTTATCCTCTTGAATTTGATTTATCTACCGATTCCGTCTTTTTTCGGTACGGCAACACTGCTCACGTCATTTTTGCCCGATATAGGCTTGAGACATACGACTCTTTTCTCTGAGCTCGCTCATTTCGTTCATCTCTCTTTAGTGAGAGTCGTTCGTTCGGAGACGTTCATTTGAACGATACGATTACCGACCGGCCTCGAAGCTGACGAGAGTATTCTGTTGCCTATAGTAACGACTCACTCAGTCAGAGAATTATACATCATACTATGAAAATGAAATGAACGGTTGCCGGTGTTATTGTATTTATTTAAGTATTAATATTTTTTATTGAAATTGAATATAACGAATGTATACTGTCTTCTTAAGCATTATAATGACGTTTCAGGTCTTTTTGTTATTGGTTCATTGACGACAAATATACGCTGGCAGACCTGTTATCCATAATGCTGACGAAGAAGAAATTTTAGAGTTTTCGAGCAAACCCCACTGTGTCAACTAGACAAGTGGCACGGCAACTTGGTATATCCCAATGGAAATCCTGGATTATTGCTCATACAGCCCAACTTTATCAATACCATTACACTCCAGTGCACGCTATGGAGGAGGGCAACCCTGCACGAAGGATTGACTTTTGTAGATTCTTAATTCATGCCGATATTGAAAACCCAGACTACCTCAAAAATATCCTTTGGACTGATGAATCGAAATTCGATCGTGATGGTATTACAAATTATTACAATGCCCACTATTGGGCCCCTAAGCACAAAATCCAAAACAATTCAAGGAATGCAAGCGCCAGAGAAGATGTTCGTTAAACGTTTGGATGGGAATTATACATAATAAATTGATTTGACCTTCTTCTTGCCCGACAATTTAAATGGCACCACTTATGAAAACTTTTTAAGAAATTAAGTAGATGCATTACTAGATGTTCGGCTAGCTAGGAGAATCAATATGATATACCAGCATGATGGCTGCCCAGCCCATTATTTTCGAGGTGTACGACAATGGCTGGATGAAAAGTATCCGCAGAGATGGATCGGTCGAGGAGGCCCAACGCCGTGGCCGGCGAGAAGTTCGGACTTGACTCCTTGCGATTTTTACATTTGGGGTCACATGAAACAATTAGTGTACAATGTATCCGTTGCAGATATCGTACCTACATTACCCTTTGTACGTTTTTTAAATTTGTACTGTCTTTGAGAGCTCATGAAATTCTGTAATTATTTTTGTAATTTGTACGCCGGCTGTCATACTTTTTATTTCAAATAACTTATGTTGAATTTCGGAAATAATAAACAAAAATGAAAATCTCTTCACCAACAGCCTTTTATTTCTTACAGTTTCAAACTTTTGGTATAGCATTTTTATCTCAATTATTTGCTAGTTTCACAGCTCTCAGAAAACCATCAAATCAGTTACAAGAAATGAGTAGATTTAAAAAAAAATTGTTGATCAGTAAGCAGAAAATTCTTAAAAAATCTTGAAATGCCGGTATCTCGGAAACCGCTCATTTCCGATCTCCCAGTTGATGGAAATTAATTCATCACAAATAACCTCTAGAATCACAACTTTCAGGGAATCGGTCGAATTTCCAGTCACCCTGTATAAGAAAGCTAAAACATTTTTAACGGGAAGGTGCTACACATTCGGTTCACCGAAAATATTGGTCAATTATACATTGACACAGCTCCTTTCAGAATAAAACAATCTGATAAATAATCTTCTAATCCATTATGCTGATTAACGCTTTCCACAACACGTGAGAATAAAAAAAAACCATGTTATATGCACAAGAAGCACTTTGCATACAAGCACATACAGGGTGTTCCTTAATGATATGCGAATATTTAAGGGTGTGAATATATATGAAAAATTAGTGTTAGTTTGCACTATAAACTAAGCTCCAAAAATGTTTCCTTACAAAAACTGAGGGTGTTGAAGTTTTAGGAAAAAAATGGAAATTAATTAATATTTCCAGAACCGCTTCAGATATTTCACTGATATTTAGTACATAGTGGAAGTTGATAAAGTTGCATATTTTTCAATGCAAAAATAATTTTTAGCTTTAACAGTGGCGTGCGTTCGGGTATTGACTTCGATATTTTTTAAGAAAAAAATGGTACGGCAATGGTTTTTCGCTAAATAAAAATTATTTTTGAATTTCCCGTTCAATTAAAAAAAAATGATCTTTCTTGAATTGCTTTCCTTCAATGCGTCACTTTTGAGTAAAAAAATAAAAACCGTTCTATTGTCCAAGAAAATTAATGTAATAATTGAAGAATGCAATTTAGCAATAAATATCTAGTTGCTCTGGAATATGTCACTGCCTTTTGACATCTGACAAGTCTCTGTTATTCAAATCTGTTCGCTGTGACATCTTTTTCATTATTTACAATCTTATTAATAATGGTGAATTATTTAAATGCATGAATGGCGGAAATGCATTACGTATATGGCCTTGACGACGGTAATGGTGAGCAAGCCAGACGGATTTATCACCAGAGATATCCCGATCGTGCTTTGCCAGATAGTCGAACCTTTTCAAATATTCATCGTCGTCTTGTTGAAACTGGTTCTGTCCGAAAAGAAACATCTGAAGGTAGACCTCTAAGTGTGAGAACACCTGAAATTGAGGAAGCAGTGCTGCACGAAGTCGAAGAACATCCTGAAACGAGTACGAGGAAGATCGCTAGACACTTAAATATATGCCATCAAATTGTTTGGAGAATTTTAGTGGATTTTTCGTTATATCGTTACCATATTTTATGAGTACAGTACCATTGATTTTCAAGGCAGGTGACCTTTTGTCAGTGGTATTCTCAAAAAATTACACAAAATCCGCAATTTGAAATGATTTTCATAGTAATCATTTGTAGGCAAAAGAAACTCCCTATGCCGTAAACGAAACCCATTTCTAACACCAATTTTCGGTTCACGTATGGGCAGGAATGTTTGGCAACCACTTTATTGGCCCATTCTTCTTGCCGGGACGACTTACATCAGTTTTCTTCAACAACAGTTGCCTTTGCTGCTTGAGGATGTTCCGTTAGTAATAAGAAACAATATGTGGTGCATGCATGATGGTGCACCAACGTTTATTTACAAACTGTTTATCCAAATCGTTGGATTGGCCGCGGTGGGCCCCAAGAATGGCCACCAAGGTCCCCAGACCTCAACAGTTTAGATTTCTTTTTATGGGGCTATCTTAAGACACTAGTGTACACAAGTCTCATTAACGCTGTAGAGCAGAGTTCCCCAAACTTTTTTGTGTCGTAGACCCCTTGCCATGTTTTTCCGTGTTGGGTAGACCCCCTACTTACCTGATATTGATTTCCTGTAAATTTCTAACTGTAGTGAAGTTTAATGTTAAAAACACATGTTAATTTATACATCTATTAATTGAATTTAAATTGAAACTACTCAAAATAAAATTTTGTATCTGTTATGTAAAATATACGTAACATTAAATAAACAGGTGTCTGACCAAAAAGTGCCCGCATTGGGAATAAGTGCCCGCATTGAAAAAAAAAATAAGAGGGAAAAAATAAAAAAAAAGTGAAAAATAAAAAAAAAAGTGTTTTACTTAAAATAGTACAATAAGTGAGTTCGTTTATTAATTATAACATAAACGTATGTTCTACAATAATTTCACTGTTAGTTTGATTAAATTCCGCTTCTTATACGTTTAAGTTATCTAAAAATAGGCAAAAAATTAACCAATTTTAGTGTGTACCTATCCTTGAATTTTCAGAATAATTAAAAAAAAATATTTTCTATAAAGGGGGGTTCTTTAAAAAAATCAATGCGGGCACTTATTCCCAATGCGGTCATTTATTGGTCAGACACCAATAAAGATAAATAAACTATAAATAAAATAACATAAGCAATAAGTCAATATTTTTAGTGAGAAGGATGAACCTGATGCTTTAATAATAAATTATCAACATTTGGCGTCAATTTTGTAAGGGTTAATCTTAAATCTCCTCGGCTAATGATGTGAAGTCTGTTTCTTTTCTTCGTTAGGAGATTGGTAACAGCGCTGAACCCCCTTTCCACTAGGTATGACGATGGAAAGGAAATGGGTATGTTGTTTTGCAGCCAGAATTGCTGATATCCGTTTTTAAACTGAACCTTAAGTTCTTCGTTTGTAGTTAGTTCAGTCAGTTCCTCTTGTATTATGACATTCATTTCTTCTATGTCACCATATGGATTAATTATCCACGGTGGTATTACCATAGTCAAAATATCCTCAAACCTAGATTCAAAATCTGAATAGAGGGCATTTAAATGTTGAACGTAAGTTGAAACGTCGTCTTCCTGGCAGCTTGTCTGTGACAAATTGGGGAACTGAGAAAATTCAATATTTTGCTTCATTAGTTTAACTCTGGCAAGGAACGCTGATAAGATGGACTTTGTTTTAATCAAATTTAAACTGTCGCCTTGTAATTGCAAATTAACCATATTAAATTTTGTAAGCAAATCTGTTAAATAGGCGATGTCTGTTTTACTCTTCATTAAATTTTCTTTTAAAATTTTATCTTTAGTATCCAGAAATTCTAAAATAGTCTCAAAAAGTGCAAAAAATCTTGTCAAACATAAGCCTTTCGACAGCCAGCGTACTTCAGTGTGAAGGAGTAATTGATGAAAGTGTTCGTCATTTTCTTCACACAACTGCGCAAATAACCGCGTATTCAACGCGTTGCTTCGGATTCGGTTTACTGCATCAATGACTAAATGAAGTGATTCATGCAATCTAACACTCAAATTTTTAGCAACTCAATGTTGTCGATGGATGACGCAATGTATTGCTAACACCCCTGACACATCTTGTTTTAAATAGCTTATAAATCCACGATAACGTCCAACCATGGCAGGTGCTCCATCTGTAGCTACTGATATTATATTTGATAAAGGAATTTCTTTTTCAATGAAGTAATCCTTCAAAACATGAAATATTGATTCACCTTTAGTGTCGGTTATCAAAGCTCTTGCGAAGAGCCGTTCTTCGTAGATTTCTTGATTCATAATAAAACGAACATATGCCAATAATAATGCTGCATTATTAGGTAAAGTTGACTCGTCCAGTTGTATAGAGAAATGGGTCGTTTGCAAATAATTACATAAGAAGCTTTCAATATCAGAACTCATTTCATCAATACGTCTTTCAACAGTATTGTCGCTTAAGGGAATTCTTTTAATGATAACAGATGCAGGTTTGTGTAAAACAGTTTTTAAAACCTCTTCAACGGTTGGCAAAATTAACTTCTCTCCGATAGTATGCGGTTTTCCGGATTTTGCTATAAGTAACGAGATATTGTAAGACGCCCGCAAACCATCATCATTTCTTTGTGACGTCGAAGTGAACATTCTGTCCAGTGTAGGTCTCTTCTGAAATTTATCTTTGAGTGTTTGAAAGTATTTCAAATCTTTCTCTGTTTTATCAGGGTGGCATCTTCTCAGATGATCTTGCAGTTTAGATGGCTTCATAGCGTCATTGCCCAAAACTTTGTTGCATAAAAGGCACATATATGCGATTGTTTGTCCGGCAATGATGGAATGAAGCCAAATTTCAAATAATCAACACTGTACTGTCTACATTTCTTTTTAGATTCCGACATGGCATCAGTCATCTGTGGGCAAAATTAAATTATTTAAATAAGACAGAAAATCCAGCTGTATATTAAAAATACTTTTTGATTTTTCCGAAAACATTCCATAATTCGAACATCTTCTTGCAACAATTAGCTCGAATTACGGAGATTGCACTGTAATTATATTACCGATTGCTAAAACTTTCAAAAAGAAACTATTGAGGAGTACTCGAGTAATTTTGCATGATTGAATATTTAACTACTAATAACTAAAGTCATGATTGGCATAATTTATCTATCTTTGCTAACTACGAGTACATAACTGAAATTTAATAAAAAATAATGTACTTGCTTTTCTCCAGCACTCTCAAACAAAATAACACTGACTCACTATAATTTGTGTGATATACTATCTGTTTATATTAATTAAAATATTTTCTTAGCACTTTCCTTTTCAAGATTCAGGAAACGAATAAATGTATTTGTCCTACATTCATATTTATAGAGTGACGATTTGAACAAGTCAGTGCAAGGTAGCGAAGCTCTGAGACTGCGACTCTCAGGTTTTTTTTCAAGTTCAAAATGTATTGCGACCACAAAGCGAATACCAACATCCTACAACTTACACAATTTTATAAACATATATAATACATTTTTTACTTCATAGGTACTTTTATAAATCATGTATATGTTTTGATATTATAAGATAGTATGGTGTAAGTAAATAGGTACTATCAGTGTATGTGTTGAGATCCACTATCGTGGACCCCCATATTCATTTCATGGACCCCCACATTTTTTTTCGCTGACGTAGACCCCTTGCAGGTTGCCATAGACCCCTAGGGGTCGATATAGACCACTTTGGGAATCAATGCTGTAGGGGAATTAAGAGAAAGAATAGCTGCAGCTTGTGATATAATTTTAATGTTATGTTTATGTTGTCAGTTGCTGTCGGTCATTACCCCTAATGTGTTTAATTTTTCCAATTAGATTAATAATAAGTTAAACAATAGAACAGTTTTTATTTTTTTACTCAAAAATGGCGCATCGAAGGAAAGCAACTCAAGAGAGATCATTTGTTTTAATTTGAACGGGGAATTCAAAAATAATTTTTATTTGGAAAAAAACCATTGGAGGACCATTTTTTTCTTACAAAATATCGAAGACAATACTCGTACGCACGGCACTGTTAAATCTAAAAATTATTTTTGCATTGAAAAATATGCAACTTCATTAAGTTTCACTACGTACTAAATATCAGTGAAATATCTGAAGCGGTTCTGAAAATATTAATTAATTTCTATTTTTTTCCTAAAACTTCAATACCCCGAGTTTTTGTAAGGAAATATTTTTGGACCATAGTCTATAAAACAAACTAACATTAATTTTTCATGTAAATTCACACCCTTAAATATTCGAATATCATTAAGGAACTCCCTGTATACTTATTTTTTGTAAATATGCCAAATTCCCGTAAAAAACGCTCACATAGCACGAGGGATGTCTTTTATGTTTTGCTTATAGAAACATAGTAGGCCGCGCGGATCGAACGTCAGTACTGAATCTCACTCACTCACTCACTCTTTAGTAAACTTAAATTTAAAGTTTCACAGCAATACGTGCAGTGTTCTCACAACAGTGAATTTTTAAGTGTCACCAAGTCATTAGAAAAATGGAACTCAATCGAGAACATTTTCGCGCCATAATTTATTACAAGAGACAATTATCGCAACAAGAATGCCTTGCTGAGTTACTGTCTGTTTTCATCAACGAAGCGCCACATCAGTAGACAATTTCCCGTTGGTATGAAGAATTCAAACGTTCACGTGTTATTTTATTTCTATATGCAAAACTTAAAAGACATCCCTCGTATATCAGATACCAAAAAACAGACGAAGATATATACCAAATATAAAAAAACCCAAAAGCTTAAAAGAATTGAGATTTGCCGAAAATTGTCTCATCAAAAATTGTTTAAAATAATGTAGAAATTAATATTATGTAATTAGGATGAGTAGCTGCTATGAGGTACAGCTGTAATAATATCAATGTTAATATTGTAAAATTATTATTATTGTAATGGCGAATAAACATTCATTCATTCATTCATTGGCAACGCATCTTCAAAGATCAAGAAACTTAAATATCCGTGAGGGGGGTTAAAAATCACCCCATTTTTTTATGAAAAGATTATTTTGTTTAAATAGTTCGTTATATCTAATATTACGTATTGTTTTGGCTTTGTTGAAAAACATAGCGTCCTCCTCCTTGCTTGCATTGGGGCTTACTGACCGAATTTCAGCACTGCTTTGCACAATTGAACGAGCCATATGTAACAAAAGAGTCGTTCAGTCATCGCTGACTTAGATGAGTCGTTCATTTTGAACCCTGTCTAGTTGCTTTACAAACAAGCAAGATATCCATAAAATGAACCAAACATTTAAAAATATTTTTCCTATTGGAAATATTTAAAAATAATGAAGCTCCTTCATCCCAAGTCTTCAAATAAAACGTGTTACACCCTTTTTCCATCCTGATGCTGTCAAAACGTAACACGCTTTCATTTGAAAACTTGAGATGAAGGAGTTTGAACATTTCCAATCGGAAAAAAATATTTTTGAATGTTTAGTTCATTTTATGGAAAGCTAAGTAAAACCTTTTTTGATGCATTTTTTAAATTTATTTTTGTTTTACTTTCTAGTGCCTATGTCAAACAAACGAGTTTAGTAATTTCTATATAACTTTCATACATTTTATTAAATTTTTTTATAAAATTTTGGTAGATATAAATCATATAGTGATAAATCGATATTTTGCGACGATCGCCATTTATAATGACGTTATTTGCTTGTCGTATTTCTGTCATTAAGCCCTTTCATTTGACAGGTACCCCATATCATAGCGGTGACTATGAAATATGAAAATTCCCATTTGTTTTGGGGACCTCGGTTGGCCGCGTGGGTCAGAGTGTCGTGCTACTGATCAGCCGGCCGGCCGGGCCGCGAGTTCGAATCTCGCCTTCGCCATGGATGTTGTGTGTTTGTTTTAGGCAGCAGCGGTGGCCGCAGTAGTAGACTCTTCGGTCTCCTGATCAGTCGCCGTGCGCTGTGCGGGTTCGATTCCCGTCCCAGGAGAAATGTTTCTCTTGGCCATGGATGTTGTGATTGTCCGTAGGTGGTAGATGGTCTCTGACTGTCGAACGCGGAGGTACCACCCGGCGGTTCTCGTAGGCGGAGCCAGAATGTGTGCATGCACACGTGTTCCCTCGCCAGAGTCCGTGTGGCGTCCCCCCTTTCCCATGTATCCCCCATAGCCCCACGGTACCCAATGGATGCTTACGCCTTAGGCCTTCGTGGTAGTTAGAGTATAAAAAAAAAATTCGCCATATTAGATTTAGAATGTTACTTATTTGTTTATTATTGCGTTTGACTCATCAACCCCTTTCATTTGGTACCCATATAATAGGGGTTGCTAATGGAAATGATAAATCGCCATTTTGTAGCATCTGCCATATTTGATTCAAAATGGCGACACTTAATTCATTTTGTATTGTCACGCAAATCAAATGTGTGTACAAAATTTCAGCTCAATTGGTTAAGGCTAACTCTGGTTCGAAATTCAGTTGAAAGATTTGTACCACACACATACTACTAACATATGTTATATAGGTAGCAAGAAGGCTAACAAGCTGGTCTAGTGTGATAAATGCTTGTAATAAAAATACTGTTGCTGTTTTGTACAAGGAAAAATGTATAGGCTGTGGAACGGTGGAGGAGGGGGCTTCAGCCACAAACCTGTCCCCTGAATACGCCCTTGAGCGATATCAATCTCCTTGTTCTGTCCTGATCTCATGAATAATTCATAAGCAATACATTTATGTTCTAATAAATCCAATCACACAAATGTTTTTATTAATTATGTATAATGTTAAAAGTTGAGCATAATGTAATAATATTAATTTAAGGCATATTCAGTTTCGACAAAATGTCCGCGACACTGGAAACATCCATAAAAAGTGTTCGGAGCACTTTTATTTTTGAAAAACTTTTGGGTGATTTGCAAATGTCAAAGAACAAAAGACGATCTTTCTGCTCTTATAAAAGTGTCTTATTGGCTCTACTTTTAATGGGCCTTTTAATAATGTTGTGCATCACAAATCCAGCAGAAGCAGTCAATGAAAGTCACGCTTATTTCATCATCGGTATATTAGGCACAATAGCCTCATTAATAGAGGCTTTTCAGATATTTTTCAGAGCTATACCTCTGTTGAGCAACCAACTGTACTCTATTGCAAATTTTGATTTTGAAATGTCACAAATAGGTCTGCAATTACCTCCTGAATTCTATAAGAAAATAGAACATTCTACGAATAGAATTATAATACAGTGGATCATTCTAATAACAATTCGGTTTGGTTTACTGATATCTTACGGGATCGTAGGATTAGAAGCTTTAACATACCTAACATTTTCTTGTATGGGAATCATGGTTAGGTATCTGATGATGATGATATTTCTTCAAATACGAGAGCGGTTTGACCGTATTAATAGTGAGTTAAGTTTATTGCAAAGCTATTTGAAAAATATGGCAGGTGAGATAACTATAGGTTTCATATGAGAATTTTCTAAGCATCATATGTATTGATGGTTTTGCAGGGTGGTGCAAAATTGATCTTATGGTTTAAATTATTTATAACGTGTTCTACAAAATTTACCTATTATTATAGGATTAAGTAAAGAAGGCTTGGGAAATTTGATATGAAGCGTTGCAAGGGCATTTTCAGCTCATACCGGAAGGGAGGCCCCTTAAAAAAAATCTTATGTAGGTACATAACTATGCTTGATATTTTTCTTTCTCGCTTCCGCGATTTGTCCATTAATATGGATATGGGAAACATTACTTTTTTGAAACATTCAAACAGGCCAAATGTGAATCCTATTGTAAAAAAAATTGTACCGAAGAATTTATATATTCTTTTAGAGTGAATGCAGAGGCCCGTCATCTCGAAATAAGAAAGTCTGGGTAACTTTTTTTTATCAAACTTCAAAGTTATAAGTCTGTATAAGGATTAGAAAAGCGTTGAAAACGCATCCAGAATGGTTCGTTGCAACAGTTAATTGGTTATTGCAGAAAAACCGTTCATTTTTTGCCGAAAAATGCATAAGAATAAATATGAATTAGTAGCCAAAAGTTCAAGCTTTTTTAGTGATCAATATCGAAAAAATCTTCAAATATGATCAAACTATCTCGCGACGTGAGTATCTACTGCAACATATTAGGCCAGTGGTCACCAACCTTTTCAGTGTGTTGAGCTACTTTGATAATTTTGGAATAAACAGTGAGTCAGCTAATCGTAAGCAATGTAAGCCAACTTAAATGAAATTATACACGTATACGACATACATGTGTTTATTTTACTAATACTAATATATACTAATAAACCCTTCTCACGACCCACCATAGCTGGAGCGCCATCGGTTGTCAAGCCTACGATTTTCGATATTGGAATTTTCTCAGAAGAAATAATATTTTTTAAAGAAGAAAACAAGTCATGCGCAGTAGTCTGTCTTTTTAGTGGAATAAACTTCAGAAGATCTTCTTTAATCGTAAAATCGCTAAAAACCATCCTGACGAACACGGCCATCTGAGAGCTGGCAACGACATCTGTGGATTCATCCAGCTGCAGTGAAAAATAAGCACAGTTATCGAAGTTATTTCTTAACAGTAAAACTATATCATTGCTCATTACTTCTACTCGTCTCATCACTGTAATAGCAGAAAGTTGCATGGATTTTATAGCAGACACCATCTCGTCTTTATTTCTAATGTTGTCAAATAATGAATCTACTGCTTCTAAAAACGCCTGTTTTATCATTTCCCCGTCTTCAGGAGGTTTCTTCTTTTGTGTAATTATCTGGGACACCCGGTATGATGCTTCAGTTGCAGCCTTATTTTTGTCGATTGTTTTTAAAAACATTGTCTATTGTTCAATTAACTGATATTTCAATTGTTTCAGTTTTCCATTGTGGCTGCAGAACGTAATGGGAATGGATTTTCAAAATTCGAATTACAGTTTTATATTGCCTCTCGATATTCCCTTTTTTAGCAAATGGGAACATAACAAACATACATTTTTACCTTTAACGTCTGTAAAGAAATATTGTTCTTCCCATTCCCAATGGAAATGGTATGTCTTCATCTTCTTACTACTGCTCTTAATGTTTTTAATTGAAGGTCAAGTATAACCCAACCGCTTGTCTTTGTGGCGTTCAGTTTTAAACTGAGCGCAGTGTCGACGGGTCGACGTGCCTTGCTTTTTTATTCCGTTCACAGTAATCGAGATCATTCTCGAACACATCACTCACCGCAGTGTTGCCGCTGCTTGTGTTTATTATAAGAATTTACAAAATTTACGGAAGCTTCCATGATTTTTACACCTTTTTAAAATATGTTGTGAGCCACCAGTGTTGCCTTTGCGAGCTACCGGTAGCTCGCGATCGACGGTTTGGCGACCGCTGTATTAGACATACAGGGCGAGTTTTTATAGTATCCAATTAATATCTCCATTACTATAAAACATGATCAAAAATCTTATTTACAAAAATTGTGGACTATATGCTTCCTATTTGGAATATACCTCTCCCTACCGGGTGATTCATACCGACATGATAATAAAAATAGAGCACCGTACATCTTCTAGTATATTCTAATATTCCACTTCAAAGGGAGAAGTTTTGATATAGCTGGGGGCATAGCATATTATACTAATTCCGAAAATAATTTCTCTTTGTCGATATTTATTTCTTGTTTTTCTACAATTACTTGACAAAAAAAAGTATTAAAGAATATGTAGAAGGATATGACCGAGTTTATTCCGGAATGATTTGAAAAACAAATTAGTCACATTTTCACCATTGTGATCTGTGAAGCGGTAAGAGATACTGTTCGGTTGAATGGTGGCAAAGTTGCGTATTTATATATTTTAGAAAAATGCATTTGAATAGTTTTGACGCTTCTAGTATCTCCAGAGATACATGAAAAATCTAAAGCTTGAGAGTACTCAGTATCAAGAAACCATCGTTCCACATGTTCGGCAACGGAACAACAAAGGACGGTATTAAACCGTTCTAATGGTTGGAGACGATGCTTAGTACTGACAGGTGGCATTATCGATCATTTACGAGCAATTCCGCGGAATGTCAACCTGGTGGTCAAAAACTGAAGCTTACCGTACATGATTATTACTTGTGTCGGTATTTTACTCCACATGGAATGAGTAACCATGTCTTTACGAAGGAAGCCTCAAAGACAGAATTCCACATATTGGCTTATACTGAACTAGAAAACGCATATAGGGCGCTCCACTAGAGCTTGTATAGTCTATATTTTCCTTATAATTATCCCCGTATTATCCTCGAAGGATTTGAAGTTTCTTATTTGATAATTACATCATTATGAACTTGGATGTTTTATTGAGCCTTGAATTTTTATGTTACTCCGTGACTCTAAACATGCATTTAGTGTTTGTATGATATGTCTGAAACAGTGTGGATCTGATTCTTCCAACATCGGATCCAAATTATCTGTGTTGCACGCAGCAATTTATGCTAAAGAAAGTTTTTTTGTTTCTTGTGCTCCAACGCCGTCACGCAGTTTGTCTAATTTAGCGCGAAGTTCTTAGATACTACTGTTAAGGCCGGTCCAGACGCTCCATTTTGCACAACGTTTTATCTGCGCAGTCTCAAGACGGAATGAAAACGTTGCAATTTTCAGGCCGTCCACACGGTGCAGATATATCTGTATATTTCGCTCAGTTTTGTGTGATATTGTCATGGAGGAGGTACTACTCTGGTCGGAAGTACCAGGCGTTCAAAGTGGTCGCGAAAGTGGCTTCTAAAAAGGCAGCAATTTTTTTCACAACGGTTTCTCGGTCTGCAGTTGCATCGATTTGTTTATCTCTGTCACTGTACTCCTTGCATTTCACACGCCAAATGCATGAAAAACTTTCATATAATTGGATGAATTCTGTGAGAAACTCACGGGAACATTACCATCTACGTGCACCGACTTGTCTGCGCAGTTCACGGATATCTATGCTCTCCTAGCTCAGTTATCGCTACAACTGTACCGTCTTCGCGCCAGAGTCAAAACTGCGCAGTTTTCCCGTCTACATGCAACGTTTTATCTGCAACGTGTCGGACTGTGCAGACAAAACGTTGTGCAAAATGGAGCGTCTGGACCGGCCTTTATGGGCCTACCACACGCGCAAGCTTCACCACAGTTTTACCTGCGCAGGCCGGTTTGTATATGGAACACTGTGCGTGTGGTCGGCATTCCGTTGGCTTGCGCAAACCTCGCAGCGTGGCTTGGGGGAGTTTTGATTTGCTTGAAATTTTGCCTGCGCAAGCCTGGCCTGCGCGTACTTGCCTGTGCGTGTGGTTGGATGTTCATTGTTCACAGTCGAAGCTAGTTATCGTTTGATAGGTACGCGTTCGTTCGTCACAAAATGGCAGATTTGCGCTCATATAATCGCGAGTTCACGACGGAATTAATATACAAATCCTTACCAGCGCTCTGGAAAATTAAGTGCAAGGATTATTCCGACAGAAATTAAAAGAATGCAGTATCCAGGAACCTTAAAGTAGCTGTCAGCCTTTCGTGAGGTGATATACTCTCAAGCATAACCGTATTTTGACGCTTAACCAAACGTAATTCACTAAAGTCATTTTCATCCATCCGTAAATAATTTCGCCAGTCGTTTGACTGATCTTTTAAATCTTTCAGTAGATTTATATGTGAATGAATTTTTCTATTCAACAGTCATTCACTTCGATCGTTTACGTTTAGACTTTAGCAGCGTCTTTTTCTTGATTAACAAAACTTTAAAATATAACAACGCAAGAAATAGTTCTTCATTGTTTCCACGACGACGATTCTGACAAGAATGAGGCTTGCGCGTACTTAACTGTGCCGTGTGGGATCCACGTCCGTGTTCAAGCTTCACCACAGTCTTATCTACGCAGGTAAAACTGTGGTGAAGCTTGCGCTTGTGATAGGCCCATTAGTGTTGTAACTAGCTGAAATCTATTTCTAACTAACAAATGCCGTTACACACATATTAGGTCAACATTGGTGATTCAGATGGCATACAGTTGCAGCTGAATAGTTTGTGCTTGCCATCTTGGCTACAAGACGGTAACATAGAGACGGTACAAACCGTCTCTATGTTACATAAAAAATGTATTTGCAACCCAGCACGGACAAACCGCGCGCCAGAGACGTCAGTCCATGACATTTTTAGTTCAGTTTGTGACATCCAGTTTTTTTGCCGATAACTAGCTTTTAATTGAATATAGAAAGTTCCTATTTATATAATTTTTTAGAATGAGCTCTCATCTGCAAAAGACATTTCACAGAACTTTTGTTCCTTCTATTCAGAGAATTATGTGAATGACGGGCAATTTTTCGAATTTCCATTTTTATCAGTCCGTGGCATCTACTTTTACAAATCTTCACACTAAGACATCTTACTAATTCGTGAATTTCTCAAAACTAAGTCAGAAAATCGGCAAAATTAATCGCATATAAAGTCATTGCTGTATCTCTTGTCATTTTTAACCAGTATGACTAGTGTTGCCGAACTGAAAAATGCAAAATCGGTAGAAAGTGTGGTTGAAATTTGGTAGATTCAAGGGCAAAATCGGTAGGCCGAAAAACACAGAGCCGTCTCAATATCAGCGATGGATCAAGGGACTTTGCGTCACGTAGCTCCTTCTATGAAAAATGTATATTTTTGTATTGCGCGCACATATACAACATAGGTGTTTTGAGGGCATCTATCCCTGAGTAATTTAGGGTCCTCTAAAACAGCAAAAAACAAATTTTGACCGATTTTTACTTGTTTTGTTTTAGGCCTTTTTCTCTGCCGGTACTGAACCGATTTTCAAAAACTACAAAGCCTTTGCGTTCTTGGCATAGTAGTAACATTGTGTGAAAGATTCATCAAAATCCGAGAGGGACTTCTCATGGTAAAGGCGGGACAGAGTACAGACCGACTGACAGGCAGAAGGACCGACGGAAGTGATTGACGGATTTTGTGCTGTACATGTCAAACAACATCCAAAAAACAATATCTCATTTTCGATTTTCAAAATCTTCCGCGATTACAATACTTCCCCGCCAGTAGGTGTAAAATGTAATGTAGAGTGCATTAAATATAACATAATCATTAGTCTACTAAGGACTTCTCGCGGCAGCTGGTGAAATAAGGCTAAGCTATTTGTTTAGAGCTAAGAAGAACTTTTCTCCACATGACCTCTGCACAAGGCCCAAATAAGACCTAGTCTAGAGTACTACTCACATTTTTGGGGTGATCTATGACTCTTCTCTAACGGAGAGTCTCGGGGGCACTTTCGTACCGACGGGTTGCCGATGATCTAGCTCGCTTCTACCGCTATGTCAACGGGCTTTGCTCCTCAAAGCTATCCTTCATGGTGCTGCCTCGCAATATGACCCTGCCAGACAGACCCGCCTGACTTAGGTCTTCCATACTTACCGTGTCGAGCATCGTACATTCCGCCGACGCCGCTCCTTTGCCACTAGGATGTCAAGATTGTGAAACAATCTGCTTGAGGGGGCTTTCGCATGTTCTATGTACTAACCTTATGTAGTTAAAAAATCGGATTAACAATGTGACTTTAAGATCCTTATAGCAGCCGCGGTGCCCCGGTATTTGGGCTTCTATCTACGCAGCTGCTTCGGCATATAAAAAACGTGTCCAACGATCCTTATGTTCAAGTAACAACAGCGTTTGTTCTAAAAATTTCTAGTGACGTGTCATGGTAGCTCAATCAAAATCCTTCAAAAGTATGAATTTAACCGCTCCTGGATTCTTCCTTTGGGGATATTTGAAGATAAGCATGTTATATATGAGTAAGATAATACGCAGTGTGTATTCGAATTATTCCTAATAATGCCATTTCTCTTGTGGAAAGTTATAGAGTACGAGTATGGAAGGCAGAATATAGCCGATATTTAAGAGATTCATATGTCAAATTTCCCATTAGTACCTATGGAATACTCGTATTTTTAAAATAAATTCATTTTTATAAATAAAAGCCGTTCTAAGGCATTTGAACCATAATGTCAATTTTGCGCCACCCTATATAAGGTTTAAGTATCTAAATAGGCTGCCAAGGAGAAACCAATCTTGAAAATGGAAAATCCGAGAGATCTTTCTCCCATGCTTTTGGCTTTAGTCGTAATCTCTTCATTATATTCCAGATAATGAAAGCATGAAAATATTGGTACAAAACCTGTATCATCTAAACAGAATGCATTGTAAGCTGTGTCGCCTCACCAACGAGTTGAATTCATCCACAAGTTTTTTTAATTTGGTCACTTTGATGTCAGTTTCGATTCAATTGGTGATCTTGTGCTTTAGAGTGTACCTACATATATTCCATTCAGAAGAACTTTTGAGGGCCGAGCATGGTCATATTTTAATTTGGTTCATTGCGCTCGTATATGATTTACAATCTTTCGTGACGAACTGCGTGAAATTTTGCAGTATTGTGAGTATGAGAAAAAGTACAACATTCAAATTTCATTTTTTCTTTTTTTTCAATGAAATACGTAGGTGATATATACATACTATTCACTTTCAGGCTAACAAAGCCCCAGTTCTACTACATCAGCTCAGAAATAAAGTGCCGTATTATGATGCTGAACTAGACGGACATGTAAGAAGTGGAATGTTTGTATTATTTTTACACCGAGAGAAAACGATTGGCGGATCTTTCTTTCATTTTTTGATTTAGTTGGGTGGGCCATGGAACGCCACTATAACAAATAACAGTTATTATTCCTTTATATACTGGATGGAAAAAAAAGTATTATCAAGTAACACTTAGTTGTATTATGTAACAGCCTTTTTGATTATTGCACAGTTGATCATTATTTATTGAATATAAGTTAAACGCTTTCTAACTGCTTTCCAAGAAACAAGGCTCGAAGCTAAGATTGTGATCAAAATATCTGATGCTTATATTAAAATACATAAAAAGGTTGTTATGCAAAAATATTCTAGATAACGCTAGGAATCCACAATATTCTGAGAACAAAATATTAAATTTTTTTTCACACCACTGTATACTAACTTGTTCTCAGTCTCCACATGCAAATTTTAGCATCTTGGTGTTAGTTATGAGTTACTCTCAATAGGTTTATATTCTCATTGTTTATATTTTTTCCAAATGAGTAAACTTTGTATTGTAATTTTGCTTGGCTCTGATTGGTACGAAAAGCAGGGTTAAATAAAGGCTATTATTATTATTATTATTATTATTATTATTATTATTATTAATGTTATTATTGTCAATTTTTTGATCTACCTAAGAAAATCAAAGAAAACAATAGTTCACTTACTCAAAAACTGATGTTTTGCTGCGAGCTCAGATTATAATTTTGACGTCGGAATCAACAAGCGAGGGAACACTTTAACAAAAGAACGACTCGAGTGATTCGCCACCGCTTCTATGTTTTCGAGCTCGGTGGGTGTCAGTGTGAGTAGAAGGAATTTGCCATCTCGTGGTCATAATTACGCCTTTTAATAATCGACCCTACAAGAAGTATGGTCTTCCATGGTCCACCCACCTTAAAAAATTAATATTCGCCGTTAAAAATCTATAGTAATATCATCTAATATTGTATCTATCTATCTCTACCTTGTGTTAATTACAGATTCAGATGTATTCCTTACAGCATTTGCATAGAAAAGTTTACATCTCAACGCTGGGATTTTTCGATCTGGACTATTCGTTGATATTTTCAGTAAGTATATTGATTAAAAAGAACAATGTACTTAAGGGCCGTATCGTCAGTCGTTCCTACAATAAATTGTAGGACGCCTTTATGGCCTCCTCGATTTTCATTGTCTTTCATCTCCTTCAGAAAGGCTGGCATATTTCTAGATTTCTACTGTTCCGTGTCAGCGTCAGCGCTCTCCTATTGTGTGGCTATGTTTTCTTCAGGCTGATATAACAGATGATATAAATCAAAATCATGAACAATTTGATGCAAATAGATATTTTTAACATAACCTCAAAATAGAGCACTAACACGGAACTGTAGAAAACTATGAAAATCAAGGAGGCCATAAAGGCGTCCTGCAATATTGTAAGAATGACTGACGATACGCCCCTAAGAGTATGAGTAGCATAAATATAAAATTTCTTTCTTTCAGATTTTTGGAGGCGTAACAACATATTTGGTGATACTTATTCAGTTAGACGAATTACTTGTAGCTTCAGAAAAAACAATATCTAATTCAAGCACGACCTCTACAATCCTGACATAAAAGTAATAGTTGTCCAAAAGAAAATATAATTTCTCTGATTCGAAATTGTTTGCCATTGCAATAACACAGAAACCCAGCAGATCGTTCATTGTACATTAATAAAAGAATAATACTGTCGACTAATTGATCTCGCTAGATGTTATTTGTGAAATACGTTATTTATACATATTTTTTTTCAGCTGAGGTATTTGAGAATAAAGATAATCTATTTATATTCTGCGTTCTTACTAGTGAGTACATACCTGCCAATTTTTCCACGTACTCAAGACCAGTTTCTGAGCGGTTGCTTTTGGTGAGAACACAAAAGCATCGCAATCGAGTTGAGTTGCCTAAATGCTTTTAGCCGAGAACAGTGCCATTTAGTTATGCTGTTTGGTGCCCCTTGGCATCAAAACATATCTGTTCGAAACTTATAACCGGGGTTCATTTGTTTTTCATCTAAGTTTCCGCAAGACTACTTGTCTTTCTTTGTATTCCTGTACTCCTTGGCGACGTTAGCCACAAATGTGTCCGGACTGAAAATCAATTGTTACGTGAGTCACTACGTTCAGACAAGCAATAAGTGTGACAATATGAAGAACTGGACTCCCTCGGCCAATTAGATCACCTGAAAACATTAAGGCAGCGAGAGTTTCAATGTTGCGATCACCGCGGCGTTCTGCGCGCGAACATGAGTCTGTTCTTTACGATCATTCTGTTGGAAGAATTCTTCATTAGGATCTTCTATTGTGCAGAAACTGCTGAACGTGACTTCAATACTCGGATGAACGCGTCTCGAAGTCGTCCCTGGCCGCTATTGTTTTTTAGTGATGAGGCCCATTTTCACTTGTGTGGATCTGTCAACAAACAAAACATGAGCTAATGGGCTGACACCAGTACTCGAGAATTTCTCCAAAGGCCTTTGCATTCACCAAAATTTACAGTGTGGTGTGCAATTTCCTCAGCTAGGATTATTGGTAACCCTGGTTCTTTGAGGAAAATGAGGTCGCAGTGCCAGTGACTTCGGACTGGTATGTAAACATGAAGGTTTTTTTTCACGGCTAGATGAGTTGGACTTAAGGGACATTCAACACGACGGCGCAACGTCACGCACTTCAAGAGCGATGTTTGAGGGAACACTTTCTAGAGCATCTCACTTTAGGAGCGATTTGGAGTGATCGGCCAGCTCTCCCGATTTGGCCCTTTGTGACTTTTTCTGTTTTTTTTTTTAATTTTATGTTTATATGAACCGTCCAATGATCAAAATTTGAAGACCAACGTCCAGGAAGAACTTGTCAATACAGGATGTCCGCAAAGTTGGGGTTTTCCTTTACAAACACAACTGCGCTTGATATAACAAAGCAAATGTGTAGTGAAACGTGAGCGAACAAATAAAAAAAAATAAATGAAAAAGTACCTACTGTTCAGTTGCATTGAAATTCCAAGTACGGCTCTGTGGTAAAATCCGAGGAGCACATGTACTCGTAATAAAAATAACAAAAATGAGATCGAACATATGACGTCGGTGTCACTTTTTCTTGGTGAACGTATTGTATAAGTACTGTTAGAAGTTGATGCCGTTGGACTCAAAAACACATGTGCGTGCTCGACGTAGCCAAGCAACGGTGCAGGCTTTTAGAATCGCATTTTGAAGACACTCACCGTAAATTATCAGCATATCGACTAGTTCGCTATTGGTGTATAGTACGAGTGTGCCAATTTTTTTATTTTTTTGAACAGCAATCGGTTACCAATGTAATGGTTTGTTGACCTGCAGGTTAGGTTGCATACTCGCGTATATTTACATCGTACTCGTACGTCGTATAACTACGCTGGCGCTGTGGACGCGATCGAGGGATAGGACCGGCCTCGGTTTGGTTCAGGTTTGATAGAGCTTGGGGAGTCCAATATCACGGTTCTCTTAAGACATTGGTGTATAAGATCTACACGTCGTGTAAAGGAAAACCCCAACTTTGCGGACACCCTGTATAACGCCTGCTATGCTGGCAAGAGTCCTGACAAACGTCAGCAATCGGTTTACTCAGTGTGTGGAGAATGAGGGACGTCACCTATCTGATTTTATCTTGAAAACTATGTAAAACAGAATTTTAGCCTACATTACGCTGTAATTAAAAGTCTGATTACAAGCTTTTAAAATTTATATTAAGGAATAAAATATAACAGTATCCCTAAAAGCAAAGCTCCATTGTTCATTTGAGAAGCGTAACAATTTGTAACAGTCCAAAAATGTTACAGTACTCATATATCATATTCAAATTTACAATAAAATGTTATAACGTCTAAATAATAAATATTAATAACAAATTCACCTAATCAAGCTTCCATAAAATATGGTATTATGCAACAATTATATATATATATATATATATTCTACACGTTTACAACTAAAAATATGACAAAGCTTAACTGAACTACAAATTTTAGCACCAAAATCTTCGCTCTGTATATATTCCGTAAATGCTATGAAGCTTCATTTATTATCTACAACAATGCTACTGTATGTTAAAAAAATTATAAAATACCATGCACAAACCATGGAATGTCACCACCAGTCAAATTTAATGAAAAATTGTCTAGTGATAGTTCATACAGTGCTGATCAAATGTTCAAATGGGCCCTAAGCCCAGAAATACTTTCTATTTAAGGCACAAGATGTTAAAGATAGGCTAAGGCACCAATGTTTGACACCCTGTATCTCAAATAGAAAGCATTTCTAAGCATTGCGCCGATTGGAACATTTGACCAAATTTTCACTAAATTTGTCCGGTGGACAAATTCCACGATTTGTGATTGGTACTTTAATCAATATATACTAGAATAAATATTTATAACGTATCCCACTTTTCAACACAAACCACTGTCAAAAATGTTTAAATTCATGCGATCTGTGTCGCACGACAGTGACACTCGGCAATGTTTCACATATTTGATTTTCTCGAAGTGATTGGCCTCACAAGTGCTCAATTAGGAAATAAGCATTAAGTGGGACAGTATGTGCATTAGGCATGATAATAGGTTATTAAGGCAACTTTATGTCCGATATTTAGAATATGTATATATTTATCTTTGATAATCATCTACGGCTCAAATGCGCTGGACAATTCAAAACCTTCAAAGACACACCTACATACAGAAAAGGTATCTAACTTCCATATTACTCATCATACAAAAAAAAATGGCACGATATGAGCACATTATATCTGCATTTGAGCCACAGGTGAGAATATTAAATCATATGACGTACAAAAAAATCAAAAAACTCTTCCTCATTTCACTTTCCTTTTCACTCTATTTTTTTTGTTTTCTGTTTTTCTTATACTGAGTGTAAAATGTGCGTGTGTAAGTGTCAGTGTAAATTTTTAAAAAATAATTTGCATTTCAGAATCGATAAAATGTCTAAAAATTGCGTGTCATTTTACCAGCAAGTTGCTCAGAGAATCAGTCTTTCCAAAACAATCTGTCATGGGTGGAAATCCCCAAAGACTATAGACATAGTATTCAAACATAAAATAGTTATCTTTTTAGTATTTGACACTACAACATTACGGATACACTATAAGCTAGTGTAACACCTATATTATTACTAAATTTAGGTATACTCTAGGTGATTTGAGTGAATGTTCAGTGCAGTTGAAATCTTGCATAGTTACTATACATTTAGTAATTCTTTGATTATTTCAACAACAATGATGTGAATACATTGTATAACACTAAATGGAAACAAAATATATTGGAAGGATGGATTCAAAGAAGAGCAACTTGCGTTTGGTTGATCATGTACTGTTGATCTAGCTGAGCTTCTGTTTGGCGCATTCGGGGCAGATGATGTCATCTTGATCGGTGATGAAACCGCGTCCCACCAGACTTGTGCGACATGATGCACAGAAGAAGCAATCGTTGTGCCAATGACGGTCTTCGAACGAGATGAACTTGGTGCCGCCAATACCTAGAGTTTAAAAAAATTAAGACACTATATTCAGAGTTCTGGTACTTGTTATAAAGAATCCACTCAAAGTTCCGCTGGACAGTTATGTAACCAGAATGGCAGTTGCTATCAACTTCAAAAGCCTCGGCATCACAGCAATTATGGCATGGTCTCAAGCAATAATTTTTCTCAGAGAGGCTAGAGGCAACTTTTCGTGAAAATGTACGTGCTTCCAAAATAGTTTGACGAGCAGCAAAAGGTTGGTGTATTTGCCTCCATATTAAAAGACGTATGGTGAACAAAACAGACATATCCTAAGGCAATTTTCAACGTTGTTAAAGAATATATGTAAAAAAAATTGTCTCCACCACACAAGAGGCTGCATTACACGAGGCTGTTGAATACGGTTGTTGATATCTTTGATCAGACGCAAAGACCAACAATTTTTTGAATGGCGGGAAGTTCCCCCCATAGGCAAAGTATTACAGGAGGTTAGTAGTGATGAAGACTTACCTACTTCCAAAAGGAACACATTCTATAGTTTACTAAAAGAACTTCATTTTGAGTATGGAAAACGGGGCAGAAATAGTATTTTGATGGACAGCCAAGATATTATTTTATGGAGAAAAAATTATTTAAAATCAATAAAGAAATACCGCGACCAGGGCAGAAGATTTATTACTTGGATGAACCCTGGATAAATGCAGGACATACAAAACCTAAAGTACGGGCCGACTCTACAATTAAATCAGCAAGACAAGCCTTCTTAGATGGACTAACCACTGGCCTAAAGAATCCGTTAGGTACGTGTATCTAACCAATTCGTCACTTGTGTTGTAAAAATGGCGTCAAGTACACTGAATCTATGAGCCTATTCTGAAACTTAGCTACACTACACTCAGCTATATGTGGTAGATTTGGAACCAACACCTGTTAGATACTCTGCTTGTATATATTATTATTAGTTTTCTTGAATACCACGTGAAATAATTATTTCCAGGAAAAGGAAAATGATTTGTTATCTGTCACTTTATCAGTGAAGATGACTGTGCCCACTGCAATATGGGCATTTGAGTCAAAGAAAACGACCGGCTACAATGAAGAAATGGACAGGAGTTCATTTGAACGATGGTATGAGGAAACGCTCCCAAAACTTGACGACAAAACTGGAAAAAATGCTCACAATGTCAATAAGAAAGGAAGAACTTCAACACTGGCTCCTTCAAAAGACATTAGTTTCAATGAAAATATGGCCAAAGCAGAACTTATCCATCTAGTCAGGCAGCACAAATATAAATATAATCTTAATGATATTGACGAAATGGCCAAAAACCAATAAGACAGTTTTAAGGCTACCCCCTTATCACTGCGAATTAAATCCTATTGAAATGATTTGGGCAAATATAAAAAACTATGTGGCTTCAAACAATAGAACATTCAAATTTTATGATTTGAAAAATTTGTTTCATGAAGCTGTCAACAGAGTGACGGAAAACCATGGGAAAGATTGCATCCGTCACGTTCAAGAGACAATCGAAACAAATATGTGGGATCTGGACAATATGATCGATATCCAAATTGAACCTGTAATAATTAATATTAACCATTCGGACGATGATTCAAGTACTTCCAGTGAATAAAGAATTACGAAAAGTATGTGCACTTATTTCTATAAAAATCATCAATTATTTTGTTAGATTATTCCAAGACCGTTGAGGAAAATACGGACCTGAACAATCTCGCTTTTGGGCCTGTTGTGCTTTGAATGTGCGTAAATGGACTACGAATGGGGTATAGAATGATCTCAAATACATGAACGTTCTTACTTTCTTCGTGTTGTAGTATATCGCTTACCTGTGATAGGTTTGTTGCAAGCATAACACCTCTTCGCGAACAGTTCGCCGAAGCACTCGGCACAGTAAGGTTTCTCGTCGCGGCTGGTGAACCTCTCTCCAGCAAGGCTCTTCTCGCAGTGCGTACAGGTGAAGCATTCCCTGTGCCAAGGCTCGTTCTTGTACGTTACACCTCCGCTGGTGATCACCTTTGACAAAAGTAATGAAAGATAAGAAGCTTGATCGCAGAGACAAATCCTGAGAATAAGATGATTTCATTCAACTGTATCTTTATCTTTATTTACCAGTTAGATACATGTGGTTAAAAAAATAAATAAATAAATTAGCTATATAATATAAATGAAATGTATAAAAATATAAGTAAAAATCAATATAAACATAACAATTCACATAAATGTTCAATTCCATCTTTACATACTCAAGGTTGTACATTCCATATACTCACTTATGTTATAAAATGTATTTGATACTAATAATTTTTTAACTACTAATTTGCTGTATTTCAGCTTATTGTATAATTTGATGCAGTTATAGTACGGTGATTTTTTGAAATGTGTCGTGGTATGTGTATGGATGATCTTTAAATTTTGATTTCTAGTATAATTATGATGAGCAATAATATTTGGGAAGAGGTTATTAAACTTCTTAACGTAAGTTACACATTTCAAAATGTAAATATAGTGTAATGTAAGAATTTCTCGTGATTTAAAAATTTCTCTGCAAGAGTCAAGTGGCTTCATTCCGAAAATTAATCTGATGATTCTTTTTTGGGCAACAAATATGTACTCTAATAAATTGCGGAAGATTTCCCCCATATCATAATGTTATAGGACATGTGGCTATAAGCCAGCTCATAATATACATTGATAAGTGCTTTTTCATTTAGGACATCTTTAAGTTGTAAAATGGCAAAATATCTTTTACTTAAATTTTTACATACCTGATCTATATGTTCATGAAATAGTTTACAATCAAAATATGGTATGTATTCAAGTCTAAGTCAATTGTACGTTGGATGTTAAAACTGATAACAATTACAATTTAAGATTAACCGATTTCTGTGACACCAAGCCGAGAATTCATCGAATACACAATTTTGGACTGAAGGTGATTGACATTTTTTGCAGATACACAGCGCAGTAGTGAATAGTCATTTTCACGATTCTTGGATGCCCGGATGGGGCATCAGATTTATACAAGAAAGCATTGTGGCAATAAAGTTTTGAGAGTGTTTGTGAAAAACACTATTATCGAAATTGCATTGCTATGGATTCTGAGGTTCAGTATTCAACTTATTACAAAATTATTTAATCAATAGAAGTCAAAGAATAAAAATTGGCAATACATTATCAAACATTAAAAACATTTCGGTAGGTGTTGCCACAGGGTAGCAAATTAGGTCCATTACTATTTATTTTATATATTAACGATATTCCTGATATTTTACAACACTGCAAAATTCAACTATTTGCTGATATATATATATATCAAATAAAGGCATTGAAACTGCGATAAAGCTGTTAAATAATTATATGAAAAACGTAATAAATTGGTTAAATGTAAATAAACTTAAACTAAACACAGACAAAACAAAATATATGCTAATAGAAAAATCTTTAAATCAAAATACGATAAATGTTACAATTAATCATGAAAAAATTGTGTCAATCGAATCATTTAAATATTTGGGCATATACGTAGACAGTAAATTAAAATTTGAAGGGCACTATGAATATATTATTTCAAAAATATCCAAGAAAATAAACTACTTTCATAGAATTTCGCATAGCGTTTATAGAGTTTATTCAAAAAAAAAAATGTGTACAACACTATCATTCTTCCTCATTTGTTATATTGTTCGACTCTTTTGTTCACTGCAAATGAAACTGTATTTTCAAAATTACAAATATTACAAAATAAAGCTATGAGAACCATCTTAAATAAAAATAAATATACTATTTTATGCTGAAAGAACTACAATGGTTAAATATCAAAAATTTCATAGCTTAGTTGGTTTTCATTTTCATATTCAAGTTAAAAAATCATCTTCTACCATATGACTTAGAAAATTTTATTGTATTGAACAATGAGTGCTACAATTCTTCTACTAGAGGAAGTATAGACTTTCATTTACAAAACTGCAGTAGCATTATCTATCTATCTATATCTAGCTAATGATTGTTTATGAAATCACCCTCGTTCCATCAAAATCGTTGCAACGATTGCTGAGGTCACGCAGTAGTAAAATGGCCAATAGACATACTAATGGAAATGAGCGTCACGAATTGTTATGATCGTTAAAAAATATTACATTTTGCAAACGTAAGCTTGTCAGTAAAAAAAATTGATTCACTATAGAATGGTGTTTCTGACCATAAATAATAATCACGGACTTGTCCTCAAGTGAAATAATGTTTTAAGGTGACAAGTAGACAGCGTATATAGCGTGCGGAGCATGCCGCACGAACATTTTGATGTGAATTTTCAACTTTCACTCCTTATACTTGGAAAACATGCCAGAGATATTTTTTTTGTAGCAAATTCTATTCTCTATAAATAGTGATGATCAGCGCAACTATAATTTTGAGTTATCAGTTTAACAATCATAAGCAAAAAGGTAAGTCCTTATAGCTTTGACGTTAAATTTCTCGCAAACTGCTGACCGTAAGGTAAAATTTGGTGGGAACAATTATGTACAAATATAATTCTATCAGTTTTTTATGATAATGCTAATTGACAAAATGCGTGTATCCAAATGGCGATCAAGCCCCGGCTCTATGAGGATGGCAATTTGAACTTATCATTACAAAGCAGAATTCAGACGATAATGCCTGTTGTACTTTTTGTAAGAACAAATTGCCTATTCAATGAAGTAATCGTAATGTTAGAATATCTGTAGAGTAATGGAATCCATTACCTGCCCACCACTGTTACCGAAACGTTGTAAAATATCCAAAAATCAAAATAAAGGAAGACGTGCTTTTAGTTTAGTTTGATTTTAAAGGAACTAATGTATATTTGTATTTGAACCACCTTAAAAAATAGAATCTTATACCTTGTTACACTTGATACACCTAGTAGCGAATTTCTCTTCGTAGCACTTGGCGCAGTAGATTTCTTGTTCACGAGGGATAAAGCTCTGTGTACCAATTGGTATTTTGCACACGCAGCAGCAGAAGCATTTCTCGTGCCACTGTCTGGTCTTGTATTCCATTTTCTTCGTACCTGCCGGCAAAAAAAAAACAAGTAAATACATGAGCTAATATTTAAAAAACTAATCTACGAAATGTTACTTCATGTTTAAATCGTATTTTTTGAATTCTTTTAAACTTGTAGAAGCCATGGGTTTTGTATTTGCTAAGATCAGTCAAAATGGAGACCATATTTCGACATCCTAGTTACATGAATGGTCATACAGTCTAATCCAGATTCTTAGAGCTGTAATGTAAAAAGTTCAAAATATTGATTATTGTAGGTGCCCTTACTTGGTGAAAGTCTTTCATCGTGCGATTGAATAGTACAATTTATTGTACACGTTTCACAATAAAACTCTCTTTCAGTGTTTTATTGTAAAACTTGTACAACAAATTTCACTATTCGATCGCATATGTTCAAAATACACAAAATTCGACGACCAAGCGGTAAAAAGGGTCAGATCAAGCACCGACCATCGACCTTAAAATGGCTTAAGGCGGGGTTCATAGTATTCTGATATCAAACTAAATCGTGTAATTTTATTCTCTCTCAATAAAAGCTAATAAGCTAGATCCTTCCTAAGCGTGATGTATAACTTTATGGAAACCAAAGTTATCCCTAAAACCTGTAAGTTGACTCTTAGCTAATTATCTTTTAATGACCTATACGTGAGATCACACGATTTACATTAGTATCAAAAGAGAATTAATTGTTAATTTTGAATTCACATTTTTCCTAACCTCAATACTCTGCGAACTCCGGCTTCAGACAGTCTATTAATGAAGTGACAGATGTTCTTCCTCTAAATATGATCGAGTGCGGGTAGTATAGTTTGGAGTATCTCCCAAAGCATATGGACAATGTTACATATTGAGACTTATCTTTGTCTTATATGCAGTGACACAGTTAGATTCTGAAAAGTACTATTTCGATCTAAATAGTCTCTTCCCAATATTTACTTTGCGCTAAGACAAAAGTGAGGTCTTCTATAATTTGAACTCCTAGAAGCTGGGATGCATAGCTTAGTGTGGCAAAGATCAGCCTTCCATCAAGTTTTAGGTGAACTAACTATCTATTTGATCTTACCAAAATTCACATATTTCAAATTTGCTTTGGGAATGAATGGTACTAACCTTCGGTTTTAATAGTTTGACAGCACTATTTGTTGGGGCTTTAAAGGTAGCGTTTTAGCGCCAAAAACTTCCAACAAAGAACCAAAAGCACTGTATCATTTTTTTAACGCTTAGATATCGATGTGCGTGACAAATTATGAGTATAATTTTTTCAAACTTGTAGATGGTAGCCTCAAGTATATAAAACCTGTTTTTGAAGTTTTAATGGTCAATTTGAATCGTATGGACAGATAAATGTTTATTTTGTGATGAGTCACAAAATATATGTAAAGAAATGTTCCTTTACCTCTGAAGAACAGGAAAATAGGTCTTTGGCGATTTTCCTAGCGAGATACATGTTTATTTTTAACTCTTTAAAAATAATACACGGGTTTTCCCTCCAATAGTAAAATTTCACGTGGTTTCTGCGAGAAAGCACGCTTATGTTATTTTCAAGCTTTTTAAGGCATAAACGGCGCTCTTGGGGCTCCTTTAGCATTACAAGTCCAAAATATAAAACGGTGTAAATTCCCTCAAATAAGCGCGAAAAGCTTATTACCGGCTTTTTAGGCGTAAATGTCATTCCTTCCAATATTATTTGTAACCCGCCTCTCAGAAATTCTGAAAAAACTCTTAAAAATAAAACTCAACTGTATCTCTGGAAACGCTGTCTAATTGGAAATGGAATTATTATTTACGATTTCGAGATAGTCATGATTTTTTGGTCTATCGACCGCCCTCCACCGACCTATGTGCCCCATATATAGATTTTCCATCAAAACTTTTCTTCAATAAAATGTGGAAAATTCCACCTAAAACAAGCATGTTGAATAATTTACAGATAGCGACACATTTAATGATTCTCAACATTTTTACAACTAAGAATTGTTAGTCGGAGGAGATTCAATAAACCATATAGCGTGACTAACAAAATCAAGCCATCTCCATTTTTCTCCAACCTACAAGTGCAACAACGCATACATTACAAATTACAGCGTAATAAAATATATTAAACGACATATTCATCACACCTACCCACTTACCCGAATAATTAGTGCTAATAGTTGTAAGATATCATTTTTAGCTTTGTGTCATCTACCAAAAGCAGGAGAGATTATACTTATATGTTCACGAAAAACCGCAATTAAAGCAACTTAAAACCCACATGGTTACAGTAATTGTATTCAAATGCTGCATAGAAATACAGTGAGAAGATACATATAGATTAAGATAGAACATGTACAGGTAGTTTTGGAATAAATAGTAGTTTATCTGGGAAGCTCATATTTTAGAGCGGATTCAAATATATTCCGGATGTGAAAATTCGATGTCATTCAGTCATGAATCACTTTACACCGAAACAACGCGCCGAAATAGTCAATTTACATTGAAAATCGTCGTTTAGTTGTGTTAACGCAACGTGCATATCGTCGAAGATATCGTGGCAAACAGGCACCGTCTGACAACACTATCCGTTGTTTGGTTTCGAATTTTCAGAGTACAGGACAGTGGGAGATCGTCAACATACCGTTCATCAACGACCAAAACGTTCCAATGAATTGGTTGAAGCGGTCAGAGACAGCGTTGCCCAGAACCCAAAAGTGTCGTATCGTCACCGCGCTCAGCATTTTGGCATCAGTGGAACCACGTTGCGGCGCATTTTGAAGGATGATTTGCATTTGTTTCCTTATAAGGTGCAGTTGACACAAAAAATATTGCCAACTGACCGTCCACGTCGCTTGGAATATGCCCAAACAGTCGCTCGCATGGTTGATGCTGAACCTGATTTTTGCAAGCAAATTGTGATGACCGACGAGGCCCATTTCACGATCTCTGGCGGCGTTAATAAGCAAAACTGCCGCATTTGGTTGCCGGAAAATCCACACGAGATCCACGAAATGCCGTTGCATGACCGGAAAGTGACTGTTTGGGCCGGCGTTGCGCCAAAACCATCATTGGGCCATTTTTCTTCAACCAAAACGAAACAGTCGATGGAAATCGATATCGGTGGACGTTGGATCATTACTTCTGCCCACAAATGCGTGAAAAAGGTCTTGATGGTTACTGGTTTCAACAAGACGGTGCGCCATGCCAGACTGCAAATGAAACAATCCAGTTTCTGCAACGAAAATTTCCTGGACGTCTGCTGTCAAAAAGAGGTGACATTGACTGGCCACCCAGGTCTCCAGATTTGACCCCACCGAACTTCTTCTTGTGGGGTTATTTGAGAAGTCAAGTGTACGCCAAAAAGCCCCAGATCACTGAAGAACTCAAGGCAAACATTCGTACCGCAATCGCCGCTATAACACCAGAGATGCTCGAAAAAGTAATGGAAAACGCAGCAAAACGGGCACATTTTGTTATGGCCAATACAGGTGGTCACTTGATAGATGTTGTGTTCAAAAACTAGTCCCAATAAAGTGTAAAGGACCATATTTAATAAAAATACCGGATATATAGAAATCAGTTTTTCGTTTCCAAAGTTATTTGATGTTTACATACGACATAAAAGATGGCGCACCCTGTATATATACACAGTGTGTTTGGTCACGACATACCGATATTTAAAAGGGGTATTTTTCAGCTATTTTTGGCGACAAATCCACCCACCTACAATTCCTGCCTCATCCCCCTTGAAATGGCAGCCATTTTTATTTTTACGTTACGATTACGGTAGTGCATGTATGAAAATTGTAATAACCGAGTACGTAATTGTCACAGAATGATAAATTTGGTGAGATTTGAACGATGACATGCTGACTAAGCGATTATTGAAAAACTTGTTTTGATACAAACCGTCAAACATACTTAAAAACAGACAAAAACAGAAAAAAATGTGTAAGAAAATTGATTATTTTATGCATTTCCGCACACCATCCAAAAACTAGCCTGTGAAGTTGTACCTTTTTTGTGCTGATTCTACAGCTTTTTCTTATCCTAAGTATTCTACGTCAAGCAATAAATGCTATCTAACATGGGCCACAGCTTGTAAATTAGTCACGTTTGCAGATAAAGTAGCAAACTTTTCTTTAAAATGAGTCTCGTATCCCATTGTTTCTCATTATTTATACGTTTTTTGAATTATATGCATCACCTACACATAAACGCAAAATTCACTTTCAATTCCAATAAAATACCCTGTATATTTTTCATTTTTGGGTATTCCTTTTTATAAGCTTTATTTTCGGATAACATGTTTGTGGCTTACATCATGACATTATTGAGATATTTGCAGTTTATAAAAAATTACAGTTCAAAATAAATAACTTCTACGTAATTCCGCAATGTAATTCCGCGGATTTTTAGAGGATGGCAAGTAATTTCAATGAAGGATTGTACCTATTCATTGAAAACCCTCCTTTTCCATGCATCATGTGGTATTTATTTTAAGTGATTATAACTTCCGGGAAACTGCAAATAATTGAAATATTACCCTACAAATTTTGAAAAGTTTATAACAAGGTGAATCTTAAGAAAAGGACCAAAACCGTGAAATTTTACATTTTAACTTCTTGAGAAAAAATACATTCTGCGTTTATAAAAAAATGTAAACAACGATTAAATGACGAGAAATCACGATATAAAGCTGATTTTGGTTAAAAGTTTGCTACTTTATCTACAAAAGTGGCTGATTTAGGTGTATAATCTGAGTCTTTTGCAGCCAAAATATCACGTATCAGTAGTTCCAGAAGTAGCGAGCCAATACTATGTTATAGCTATTTTTTTGTTTTGAAATGGCCGTTTACAATATACTAAAACATATATTGCATTCCATTAAAAAAATGCATGCTTCTTCCACTCTATAAAAATTGGCATATTTCACAACTAAGGAGTCTATATTTGCCATTGATTTTTGTAAATAACTATTTTGAATATCTTTTATAATAACGGTGCTACTGACAGCGCCCACACTTAAAACTCACTGTATAGCTTGGGTAGAATTAACGTGACAGTCGGAGTTACATTCTCTCGAAAGTCCTGGGGCATATTATATGCTTAGCAGTAACGAACGGACGTACTGTTACCATGGCGAGTGGTCAAATGAGGAAGACATTTCAAGAACGAAACATTACCTTTCAAACTTCAGATAACGTTTTGAATATTCTAACGTTTCATATAAGCAAACATCAAAACGATGGAAGCCTTGGATTTATCAACTTTTGAACTAAATAATTCAAATAAGAGCTTATAGAATTTTTTTGAAGAACAACCAAGTATAAAATTAATGTCACCCAAGTTCCATATAGGTTTTTGAAAATTTACATAAATTTGTTTCACAAGAAGATTGAAATAATATGAGAAAATTCGAATTACTCATCAATGTTATAGAGATTATATTATAAGTTATACTATTAGAGGACCAAATTGATCGATACAATATTTTGAACGTATAAACATTTTCAAGAAACTGTGATGAAACACAAGTATCTTCATTTAATAACAGACTGTGAACGACATTCACTAGTCGGCCGTTACTTAGGTCTGAATACAGAAATTCATATTACACTTGAAATATTTACAATGATGTTCGTTTATTTTCGATATTATGTAAATCGCCTGTATTCCCCCTATCTTTCACTAACTGACACGAAAATCGAACATTTAGGTCAGCTATTTTTAAACTTAGTCGAAACTTTGCCGATTGTATGGGATTCTTTTACAAAACGCAACTCTCATCGCATAAAATCATTGGATACAAAACTACTATGAATAACCCAAACAGCTATATACAGGATATCTTAATTTATAGGCTATTAATTATAATGAATCGGCCCATCAGATTGCACGGATTCAACGCAAACTGGACGCTTAAAGCACAGAATTGTTTAATATTAAAATGCATTATAGCATGAAAGTGCAAAAGGCACATTTTGGGGAGTATAAAGTTACAGAAACCTTATCTTTATATAGTTAACCAAAGTTGAAAGGCTCAAGATTCACTATCGCTCGATGTCTAGAATTTGGGGACACCTTGGCATCACTGACACCTGAAACCTCTCAAGCTTTGTCACGAGAGTTTTGCGCTTGTAAAGAACAAGCTTTTAAAAGAAATTTTATTCAATTTTAGAAATAACATTTAAGGACCGTCCTGACCGAAAGCAAGTGGCAACCGTAACACAACTCGTTGAAAACACAAGTTGGATTCCTTTCAGTGAGAACAGAGCCTTAGCTAGTCGTGTTTGTCAAAGTACAGTACTGTGTTTTGAAAGCATTAAACTGTACAAGAGTGTTGAGTCCCCAAGCAGTAATAACCTCCAGGTTTCTCGTCAGAGAGGAAGTCGTTGCTAGTCTTCTTTTTTCCAGTTCAGCGGTAGAAATCGGCTTGTCACTCTGAATTCCTGCATATAGAGGGCTGTCATCAGTCAAGCTGTGGATTGGGTTGATCGTGCAGGAAAGAAGGTCGTTGATATGTAAGAGGAACAGTGTTGGAGCCAAGACCGATCCCTGGGGAACACCCGCGTTGACGTTGTGGGATGAACAGAAGAACCCGTCAATTACGACGGACGTCTTGCAGCCAGAGATAAAGTCAGCCACCCATCTGCAAAGCTTTTCTGTGAGGCCATAGGATGGAAGTTTGCTTAAGAGGGCAGCGTGCCATCGTAATGTCAAGAGCAATGATATGAGCCTCACCATAAGACTGGATCAGTTTACTCGACAATTGCGTGACGTAAGCTAGGAGGTCTCCTGTGGATCGTTGGTGCCGGAAAGCATACTGCCTGTGGCTCCATCACCTTACTTATAACAGAAAGCAGATCCTGTAGTTGTAAGGATCGATTTTAGATCCTTTTTTTGGGATGGGTTGGACATGAGCAAATTTCCAGTTTTCTGGGAAGGTGCCGGATTCATAAGATATCTGGAAGAAACGCGCAGGAACTGGAGCAAGCTCCGCTGCACACCTCTTCAGTACAATGGCAGGAATCAAGTCCGGACCAGAAGCTTTGTTGATGAGGAGCTTAAAGAAAAGAAAATTTGTTTATCCGATGTTTAAACTGCCTAAGGTTAGTGGAACTGAGAAAAGCCTCCCAAGGTAGACAATTTCGAAACCTCAGGGTTAGAATGGGAGGCTGAAGTGAAGGTCTGTTTGGCAGGCACATCGCGCGGCGGCATCATGGAGGAGCAACGCACTTTAGCGTAGCGTTAGAAGAGAGCTAGATCGCCGACGGCCCGACTGCGCCAAAGGGTTCCGTCGGACAGCCCTCCTCTGAACAGCATCGAGCATGGAAATGCACCCTAAACGTGTAAGCAGTACTCGAGGCTAGGTCTATTTGGAGCCTTATACAGAGTGAGGATGTCATGTGGAGAAAAGTACTTCTAACGATGTTAGAAATCATTATCATCTCACTGCACCTGTCCCGGATCAACGGAACTCACCTCGTTATTCGAGAGTCGTGATCACGCCACGCTTTTAGTGACAAAGCCTTGCATAACTGACATTAAAAGATGTTAACACAGTGATTAAAAATCGCCGTTACACTCACAAGATGAAAACACTCAAATATAAACAAGTTATATCAAAAAAATTATTGACACTTGATTGTTTATACTGTTAAATTATACAAAATAACTTAATGATACGTATGACTCATCCAATAAATAACGAGGTCTTGGTTCACAAAAATCCATTATTTCTGACTTTGAAATAGTTGAACGATTGAACAAAACAAGTTTTCGGTGCTACTCCGACAACTAAAAAAATGGCGTCAAGTAGGTTGACCCATGCAACGTTCTCATAAAGGAGTACAAGTTAGCCCTTCTTTGAAAACAAGTGGCTAACAACATGTATAACAAAAGAATTACATGGATCAAGCCAGTCAAATAGGCATTCAATTAGTCACGAGTCCCCACACATTTGACAACAATGAGATTCAGCCTACCATTCTACCGACATTACCGACCATTTGGCTAAGACATAACGTTGTTATAAATAACATCAGCACCAGTGCTGCCAGATCAAAAATGCTGAAAACGGCACACAACACGTTCGTTGAGTTGCCTGGGACGCTTATATTGATAATCTTAATGATAAGCGAATATTTGAATTTGAATCTACATGAAAAATTAATATTAGTTTGCTTCATAAACTATGGTCCAAAAATATTTTCTTACAAAAACTCGGGCTGTTGAAGTTTTAGGAAAAAAAAAATGGAAATTAATTAATATTTTCAGAACCGCTTCAGATATTTCGTTGATATTTAGTCCGTAGTGAAAGTTAATAAAGTTGCATATTTTTCAAGCAAAAATAATGCTTAGCTTTAACAGTGGCGTGCTGACTTCGATATTTTTTAACAAAAAATGGTACGCCAATGGTTCTTTGCCAAATAAAAATTATTTTTGAATTCCCCGTTCAATTTAAAACAAGTGATTGATCTCTCTAGAACTATTTTCCTTCGATGCGCCATTTTTGAGTAAAAAAATAAAAACCGTTCTATTGTCTAACTTGCAAAATTATTATTAATTTAATTGGAAAAATTAAACAAATTAGGGGTAATGAACAACAACAGCTGACAACATAAACATAACATTAAAACCAACGAAATGATTACAAAAATTGTTGAAAATGACCCCCTTCACTTAGTATGCATGCTTCCGCCCTCCTTCTCATGGAATTGCGCACTCGTTGAAATATCCCTGGAGTGTTTTTTATTCTATCACAAGCTGCAACTATTATTTCTCTTGATTCCTCTAGAGTGTTAATGGGGCTTGTGTACATTAGTGACTTAAGATAGCCCCTCAAAAATATATCTAAACTGTTGAGGTCTAGTGACCTTGGTGGCCATTCTTGGGGTTTGTAAATAATTACGAACCGCTACACTGAAATGCGCTGGTACACGATCATGCATGTACCACATATTGTTTCTTATTACTAACGGAACATCATCAAGCAGCAAAGGCAACTGTTGTTGAAGAAAATTGAGGTAAGTCTGTCCGTCAAGTCGTCCCGGCAAGAAGAATGGGCCAATAATGTGGTTGCCAATAATTCCTGGCCATACGTTAACCGAAAATTGGTGATGGTTTTCGTTACGGCATAGGGATTTTCATCTGCCCACAAATGATTATTGTGGAGATTCTGAATGGCATTTCGAGATGCGTCCATGAACAGAATCACTGATTCAAATTGCGGATTGTGTGTAATTTTTTGAAGATACCACTGACAAAAGGTTACGCGCCTTGGAAAATCAATGGGAAATAATGCCTGCACTCTTAAAATATGCTACGAATGTAACAAAAAATCCACTAAAATTCTCCAAACAATTTGATGGCATGCAGCACTGCTTCCTCAATTTCAGGTGTTCTCACACTTAGAGGTATACCTTCAGATGTTCCTTTTTCGTACAGAACCAGTATAAACAAGACTATGATGAATATTAGAAAAGGTTCGACTATCTGGCAAAGCACGATCGGGATATCTCTGGTGATAAATCCATCTGGCTTGCTCACCATTACCGTCGGCAAGGCCATATACGTAATGCATTTCCGCCATTTCTGCATTTGAATAATTCACCATTATTAACAAGATTGTAAAAACTAAATAATGGAAAAGTTGTCACAGCGAATAGATTTGAATAACATAGACTTGTCAGATGTCAAAAGCCAGTGACATATTCCATAGCAACTAGATATTTATTGCTAAATTGCATTCTTCAATTATTACATTAATTTTCTCGGACAATTAACGGTTTTTATTTTTTCACTCAAAAATGGCGCATCGAAGGAAAACAATTCAATAGAGATCATTTGTTTCAAATTGAACGTAGAACTCAAAAATAATTTTTATTTGGCAAAAAACCATTGGCGTACCATTTTTTCCTTAAAAAATATCGAAGTCAATACCCGTACGCACGCCACTGTTAAAGCTAAAAATTATTTTTGCATTAAAAAATATGCAACTTTATTAACTTTCACTACGTACTAGATCTGAAGTGGTTCGCATACCATTAAGGAACACCCTGTATATATATATATATTATTCCAGTTCTAAGGGCAAATATTGTATGAAATACTTCTAATAGGTGTGTATAATGACTGGGGTTGGAAGCGTATAAATATGTTAACGCCTCCCACAACTCTCAACCGCCATGTTTAAGCCCTACAAAAATTACTCTGAAAATGATCAGGAGCCTCTGAAATGAAGTTTGGTTTTTTAATATTTTTTTCATTTTTGCCCTTAGCTCCGCCGCCACTGGACTGATTTTCAAAAACTACAAAAATTGTTCGTTCTTGGTATAGTAGTATGATTGTGTGAAAAATTCGACGGAAATAGTGATAGTTTTTCGGGATGCAGATGTCATACAACGTCCAGAACACATATCTTACTTTCGAAATTTTTCGCCATTGCAATACGTACCGGTCACATAGGAAGTAAAGAAAAAGGAAAAAGTAGATACTCTTCCCGACGTATAACCTCTACATTTTAGAGCATGTTCAGAAAATTTTCTGTTAGTATAAGTTTTTTTATATAATTACTAGAAACGGAGCCACACAGCGTGACAGAACAATCACACTTTGAGGTAGAATCCTACAATAAAGCAGTGGTATTTTTGTTATATTTTGTGTAGAAGACTCGGCCATATGAAAAACAGAGCTACCAGATGTTTTGTACAGTAATCTTACTTCTTTGTTTTTTATTAAATGTGCTAGGTACTTATGATATTAAACCACTTAATACTCGTAAGTCATAAATCACTTCAATGGTACGATGTCGATTACGCATCTGGACAGTCTTAAGATTGAAATCAGTTTTTTGTAGTAATTTCCTACACCAAGGAAAATAAACAGAAACGAATGTTTATAAACGGATGCGCCCGCTGATAATATACTGCAACCACAAACAAGCTTCTGTTCTTTATACTATCAGACGTTAAGATTGAGAGATCGAGATGCACCAACCCAACTTCTTTATTCTGTATCTTGATAACTTTCTTCGTCGTAAACAACACTAAATAATTCTACATGATCTGGTAAGTTAAAACTTGAATGGTACAAAAAACGTTTTAGAAAGTTACGAAAATATCTTTCCCTGTAAAAATTCCGGCATCAGATGTTACCGTTGGATGTTACAAAGTTATGTTTATAAAAATTTCTGACACATGTGTCGGCACATGTTGCGACCTTTTATTATAATGGAAACGTAACTTAATAAATATTCAGCATTTTGGAGGGCTATGAGGCTCAGACAGCAAAACTAAACGATTTATGTTTATGCTCATTATATCGAACAAACATCTTCTTTGTTTTGAAAACGGTAATGTTTAAATCGTACCTTACCATCTTTTGCAAATCTTCAAAACAGCAGTAATTACATAATTATTGGGATTGGGTATTCGGCACAACAAAACAAATACGCTGTAAAAGGTTTAAAACGTGTTTTGCTGTTAATATTACATTTACTTTTCAATTAGTACTTGTTATTCCACGTTTTATTACTTCCAATGTTAGCATAGCATTTTTAAGTACGCATACCGTATAGAAAACTTCGCTTTATGATGGATGACAATTGTACAGTATGATTAGAGCAGTTTTGATCATATTTATCATATTGGGAAGGTGAACACGAAATAATAAACCAACTGAAAGTCTACTTGAAATGAACTTGAAGTGCTTCAGTAAAAATTTAAAATACTGTTTCTTCTAAGTTACCTCTGATGATCTCCAGGAATGCCAGCATCTTTAACGATCATATTGTTGCATAGCATCTAGCATCATATTTTTTTTTTAATTAGCAAATTCTTTTATGCTCTTTTAATTTCAAGTGCAATGCAAATATACTGCAATATCTTTTAATCAAAAAAGCTGGCATCACAGATCTGTAGCATTTTTTTTATTAAAGACAACGTTCAATTAATCTTACTCAATTCCAATTGGTAATTGTGCGGCGATGTATAACAATAGTAGCAATTTCGTACATCCTTTCGGCACTCAGTGATCGTTTTACAAAATTTGCATCCAGTTCGGGTAATTCGAGGTGGTCGAAACGTTAGTAAATCTTCAATCCAACGTATGTAGTTTCATTCGGCGACCAACAAAACATGGATATCCATTTTCAAGATCTTAAACCTTCAAGTTTCAAGATACGCCACGGAATAACTTTAGACCAGTGACTGAACAATGTCTAGTGGACATAAAACTTACTAATTTTAATTTAAACTTCAAAAACACACCTAATGGCAAGCTAGTCGGATCGCCGTGCAAACACTCGTCCCCACGATGGCATCTGAACTTTGACTTCTCGCCAGGCAGTTCCATGGATAGAATGGCAACATCCTCGTTTCTCTCCTTAGCTCTTCTTATCCTTTCATCGCCAATTGTCTTTGTCCTTAAGTTCATCCTTTTAAACTGGTCACTTACTACGTCCGCCATTATCACGTTTTTATCACAGATTATTTTCAAATGTTTTGTTTATAGACACTGATATACGTGAAGCATGTCCGAGGTTACTTTTAAGAGATTCAAATTAATATTTCAGACCAATGGAAATACCAACAAGATAAATGAAACCTGTGTACAAAAATTACAGACAACTTTTAATGTGCTGAAAACAATATTATATTCGTTAAACACTGTCATAACGAAAAATCGTGATTCTGTGGCTCTATTCCAAGTTGAATCGTTTGATTTTATATTACAGGTAAATTCGACTAGTGCTAGAGAAATGTCGAAAAGCCTAAACCGTCGGCGATACGTAATCACAATGGTAACGTCGGAATACAATCAGGGCACAAGTAAATAGACTATAGATTGGTGGTCATCCCAGAAGAACAGTGGGCCGCAAATATTTAAATGCAACAAATATATTTTCTCAAATCACCTTGAATGTTTTTACATTTCCAGACTCCACATTGGTGAACTGCTATGTAACATAAGGGGGGTACAAATAAACACCACGTAGCCGATGCGTGTATTGTTACTGGTCCGCATTTAGAGATTTACAACTACTAAAAAAGTTGGGTGAAAGTTAAACGGATTATTAGGAGTCCTTTAAAAATACTTTTTTAAAGAACCCTCTATCTGAAAGAGTTTCCTAACATTATTTTGAGCAGATAAGTGACCTAATAAACATTTCTGTTAGCAAAGTTTGGAAGCAGATTTCGCTTAATTCTACTTGTATGTGTCCATAGTACGGCTACCCAATCTTCTTGACAGTTCGGCCAAATTGACAAATTTGTTTCCATTACAGTTTGCCCTGAAACATGTCCCAAAATTGTGATGGAAATTTGTTGAAATGGAAGGCAAAAATGCGCCAAACGATTGCGCGCCACGTTTACCATAACTAGTGCCGCGAACATTTCAATTTGCAACACGTGCCGACACTCTTGTAAGGACAAAATGTTGCAGATGTTAAAGTAAATGTACCGGACGCATTTTATGCAATATCCGCCAGTCATTTTAACGATGGTAAAACCTAAAAAGCTTTCGTGGCTCTCTCATTGGATGATTGGCAGCAATTGCTAAAGACCAAAGCGACCTAACCGCAGGCCCACGATGGCGACAATCTGACTCGCAAGGTTGTTTTGTGGGCCCACAATACCTTCAAACCTTTCCTTTGCTTGAGGCATTGTTCTTCTTTCGAAGAGAAAAGGATGACCTCTATCTGTTCGTTAAATCATCAGCAACACATGTCTGGACTAAGCGGGAGAAACCCTCATTTTATGAACATTTATAATAAATCTTTTTCGGCAGACGACAAAAATCCTGGATCTTATGTACGAGCCCCTTCCCACTTCAGTTGGCCCAACTACTGAAATCTTAGTTTTTTTCTTATCAAACACAAATAATAAAAATGTAGCAGGGTGTTATAGGTTTAAAATATTAACAATGAATAATATATAGTAGAAAACACCAACTTGTTCACTCCCTAATCAAATTTGCAGCATAAAATTAACACATGTTGCAATTACAGCATATCAACCTATTTTCATTTCAATGCAAAATAAGTCTATAACGCATAGGTGGCTGTGAAAAATAAAAGCCATGACAATTGTTTTTATTAATCACAGCTGTCAGGATATGTTTAAAATAGTTTTGGGTAGTTAAGGTTTTCAAAATGGGTAGAGGAAAGTTTTTTTGTGAGAAAATTCGGTTACTGATAATTAAATTTTTTAATTCTGGGAAATCAAACTCAGAAATTGCTACTTTGTTAGACTTATCCCGGTACCGTGTGAGAAATATTGTTGGAAGATATAACGTAACTGGTTCAGTTAATATTAAGCCACGATATGTGGAAAAAAGTAATATCACAAATGCCGACCGAAGAGCATTAAGAAGAATAATCGTGAAAAACAGGCCTGCCAATTATTTACAATTAAGTACTCTGTGGAGTGACGCTGTTGGAAGGACAATTTCGAGGTCCACAACTCACAGAGAGGCCCACAAACTGGGATTTAGCACTTGCAAGGTAAGTTTTCTTATAAAAAAAAGTGAAGCAAAAACCCTAAAGTTGCACAACTTGTTTATAGGAGAAAGAAAAGCCACTATTAACTCCACTGCAAAAGAAAAATCGGCTTAGATGGGCTAAAGAACATGGACAATGGACACCTCAACAATGGTGTGCAATACAATGGAGTGATGAGGCCCGACTCGAAGTTTGTGTTGGTGACAGTTGCAGTAGAGTTATTCGCAAAATTAAGCATTCCATGTTGACTGTCTGAAGAGAAAAGTGAAATTTCCAGCATCCATTATGGTCTGGGGCAGTATGTCATCAAAAGGAGTAGGAAAACTTCATTTTATTGATGGAAATGTGGATACAAACAAATATTTGGCAATTTTAGAAGAATCGCTTTTACCAGTGATGGAAGAATGTTTGACATCCGGCCAAGATTTTTTGTTTCAGCAAGATGGTGCAGCGTGCCATACCTCAAAAAAGGCTATAAAATGGATGGAAGAAAATAATGTACCACTTTTGAAATGGGTTTCTAGCAGTCCAGATCTATCACCTATTGAAACTTTGTGGCACGAGATGAAAAAGGTTCTACGAAAACATCCTGCTCGTACAATCACCGAGCCGAGACAAAAGCTTCAAGAAATATGGGATTGTTTTACACCAAATTTTTGCCAAAACTTGGTTAACACTATGCCCCAAAGAATTTCGGCCGTAATAAAAAATAAAGGTGATGTTACCCAATGGTAATCTTTTAATTGTTGCTTTGTTAACTTAACTTGTTATAGGTCTAAGTGATTTCAAATATGTATTTTTTACGACTAGAATGTATCTAAAACGTTTTTGAGAAAATAAATTGTTTTAGAAGTAAATAGTTTCGTCATGTTTAGTGTATAAAGGCATATTTTGGTACAAATCTTGAAGTGGGCCAACTGAAGTGGAAAGGGGCTCGTAGTCTCCAAGGCAACTAGCTAGTGATTTTCAAACTTAGTGCATATCCAGGAGTTAGATCCATGATTCATCGATTGTCATCGTCACTTGTCACGACTCTTGGATTGGAAAGATCTTAGAAATCATCGACTTGACTAGATTGTTGAAAACCCACCCACGAAATTGTTGAAAACCCATCCACCAGGTAGGTTGTCAAGCGATTTCAAAAATCAGTGCCTATCTAGGGGCCACGACCATGGGCAACTCCCTTGAATGATGAAATTTTTAAAGACTGCCACTTTGGTTCTACTTTTGGAAAGCAAAAAGGGCATGAGTTTGCTAGTTTCTTTAAACTCATGTTTCCTGTAAAGGATACACAATGACTCTTGATTATGGTGATGACCATTGTCACAGGTCACGACCCTTGAATTGGAAAGATTGTCACTTTGGCCGGGCTGCAGAATAAATTGGGCTGTTTTGATCTATCATTATTAAAACTAAAGTAACACACCATACTCAATACCAGCATTTCTTTAACTGATAAAATGCCGGCTGCATACGCATATAAATATGGCTTGGAATATTTCCGAATGCGCGTCACGTCGCGAAGCCAAAAGTTACGATGACGTCGAGCGCCGCGTTAAGGCGTCCGTCGAGCCTAATCCCTGCAAGTCATCGCACGGCGAGCGGCTACGAAACGAAAGAACACCGAACATGAACTAAAAGATCCGTGTGCTTGGTTCGTTTCGTACCAGTCAGTCTGACGGATTCGTAGGGAATTACATTTTTATGGTATAGCAAGGTTACGGCGGTCGCGAGACGCTACGCCGCAGCCTACACGCAACTCTCGCGGTTGTCTTTGAGACAGGGCTCAGGGCCCCTATTTTTGAAACCGGTGATAAAAGGTGTAGGTAGGTATATGCCTATGCTAATTATAACCGATGACATGATGACACTTCTTATTCTCACAACAGTCCGAGAGACTGTGGCGATTTCAACAAAATTTGTATAAAAATCCTGAAATGGCTAATATTGGCACTGAGAACCAAATTTGACTGACAGCTTGAGTCCAATGTGTACGAGAGAGAAGTCTACATAGACACATAAGTTAGAAAGAGATAGAAGCCGGCTGAATAGCGAAGCTCATCACCGAGTTGCCTAGCAACGGTGACGAGACAATTTGCCGCGTTGCCAATACGTTACACCAATTTCTTGAATTAAGATGCATGTTGTGTCGAATCTGTTTAGGATCGATACCGGATCGGACCTAACGACGCTCCATTTTAGGTCGAAATGAAAGATCAGGATCGCCCCAAATTCTGCAACATCGCATCATTGATTAGGTTGGCAACACCGCATCTCATACATTCCAATGCAAGGTTTCCACTTCCATGATCATAAATGAGCGATTTTGGTCAGAACCCATCTAGCGCTCATTGGGGGAGTGTCGTCCTGCTTCGAAATAGTTATCACCTGCGTACACGTAGGCAGTGATAATTTGTTTTGCGTAATGGTATTTGGTACATTTTCCGACCGCTCGCTGTCGCAAAATGTAACCATAACTCAGGATGTGTTGTTTTATTACCATCGGTAAAAAAATAAACTAAAACACTAAGTCGCAACAAAATTGAAATAAATAGTTCCAAACAAAATTCATCATCATACACCCTTCTCGCGCTCTCGTTTCTCAGGGAGGGCCGATCATCGGCTAGAGACAACTTTTTAGGAAAGTGTACACGCCACAAAAACATTTGACGAGCGGGGAGCGGGGGCAGCAGATTTTCCCAAGAAGGGGGAGGGGGGCAAATCCTCAAAACCCTCTAAATTGTACACAAAATCGTACTAAGTATGCAAATTTTACGGTCTAACCGTATTCTCGGACACCCATACGAGGGCTGTTCGTAACCAATTAATAGGTTCAAAATTTCAGTTCATATTATTAAGCTATAAATGTCGGCCCTGACGATATAATAGAATTTTGTAAAATATTCATCTAGGGTTGTAGCCAAGCATACTAAGACGCCTTTATACAAAAAAGTACGCGCTTCTATCGGCATTAAAGTCGTAGGATCTAGTCTCAACTCGTGCCGATCTTTTTTCTTTTTTTTCTGTATCATTGTTCACAGGATACTAGTTTATTTTATTATGACCTATTCGATTATCGTTTGTGCTTAACATTTGCTAGATTGTATCTCATATCTACAGAATTACAATACTTGGGTGGAGACCTTGTATAGCCAAATTTTGTAGACCATGATTGGAACTTGATTATGAGGTTTTAGATTGTGTGGAGTAACACCAAGATATTGAACAGAATTTTCCCAAGGTGCACGAGCTTCGCTCACTGAAGCCTCAGACCACACCTCTATGCTTTATGAATGATCTTCTACTGATCGACCTATTCTATGTACTTCATCCACCCAACTTTACTGACTGTCATCAACTAGATTTCCAGAACTCGAGTGGAACACACGCAGTGTCATCAAGTCAAGAAATGGACTTCATAGTTGCTGAGGCGAGGGACGTCATGTTTGAACAGTGGCCGAGAACCCAATTCTGAACGTCATCGGCCCTTATTGGTCGTACAGTCGACGAAACGTTAATTTTGGGACGAAATTTGATAACGTTTTTATTTGGAGAAAGTTTGGAAAACGTAATTCTACCATTCATCTTCAAGAAAGGATTTTGAAAGTGTTTGGAGCTTTTCGATCAGGTGGCCACTTGGATCTTTTATGTATTTTTTTGTTTTTAAAAGTACTGATACATAAGTCTTATTTTATATAGCAGAAATTGGGATACACGGGTGAGCCACCTTCCTATAATTACGGCTATCTTCAATCCTGCTTTAAATCTAACTAACTGGTATAGGTATACAATTATGCTCAATTAGTTACACCTTTTGCTGCAGGTACAAGATGGACATCAATGAAAAATCATGCAGCCTACGACAAACAAGTAAACCATAAATTAAGATCATCTCGCGATTATCATTGAGATGGTTTGTACTTGTCTATCCAAATTTGGCTTGTTTTTCGCTGCTCAATTTGGATTGTTTTCATACCAGCACCAGCAATCAAGTCGCTAGCAGCGGACAGTCACATAACTGGAATTCAACAATATATCGATTACGGCGGTGCATACGTAACCTTAAATGACATTTTTGTTAATATAAAAATCCAAGGCTCACATCTCTGAATCACCACGGTGCCAGTCAGACGATGCTCGGCGTTATAGAAATCTGCTTTTAATGAAACATTTTGGCTTAACGGTGGGAGTTTAACATTTCAAGATGGCAGTTGGACGCCATTTTGGAGTATATAAAATTACTATTTCTCAGGCTGTCAATAATCAGTTATCAAAGCGCTATTATAGTATGTTATATTAATCTTCTTTCCTCGGAAGGGGCTGTGTGAAATATGTCTAATAGGTGCGTAGAACTACCGAGGTTGGTTGCATATATAGGGTGACTTTGAAGTTGAGTCATTAATTTTCAGATAATGATTGTCGAAGGAAGATAAACCAAAATATGTGTGTAAAAATAAAAAAAACATTAAAAAAAATGTTACCTTGTTTTATAAAGTATCCTCCCGACAAGTATTTCAGTGCGGACCTGTATTTGATCGTGCGGTCTTGGAGCACCGGCAGGCCCTCCCCTGTAAGGTCTTAAGTCTCCTGATTCACGAGCCCTTTGTACTACATTAACAAAGGCACGAGGGGTTGGTTGCACTCGATTGGGAAACCGATTCGCACAAATCCGTGATGCCGCGGCAGCATTTTGTAAAGACTCCCCGTAAATAAGAATCATGTCCACAAGTTCAGCATTTTCGTAAACATGTGCTATTTTTTATTTCGTTTGAGCCACGCAACAAACACCACTATTCACTCACGCGTTACCGACTGACGAAAAACATCGTGATAAACGTTTCAAATTCTTTCGCTTTTTTGTTTCCGATGCGATGAACCGATAACGCGGATTATATCCGTTGTTGCCAAACACGAGCACATAATATTATTATTGAGACAGGGCGGTACTCAAACTTCTAAAGGGCTATAACTTTGTTACTTTAATTTTACCAGAAAAATGTTAAAGGAAAAAACATTTCTTTTGATCAGATCTACTCACTGTTAAAATAAATAACTCAACTTCGAAGTCACCCTGTATACATACTAACATATCAAAAAAGATTGAGATAAATCTCCCTCGCCCCACGAGCGATTTTTATTTTTCGATTTCCAAAAACTACGAAGCTTTTTCGTCCTTGGCATAGTGGTAACTGAATTATAGATGGGCTAAGGATTAGCGGACAGAAATACAGACCAACAGACAGATAGTCAGACAGAGAGAAATGAGAGACATGGTTTTTCGTGCTGCACATATCATATTTGTATAACATCCAGAAAACCTAGTAACTGACTTCAGATATTTTTCGTGATTGCAATATTTTCTCGAGAATATGCGTGGGAAGTAAAATAGTCAACCTTTTTTATTTTAAGTAACAATTATGGTCCGTCTAAGACGGTGACATTAATCGATATCACTTAATATACTAAGTGACATATAAATCCGAACACCCAGTTTAAATGGTTTTATTTTAATAAAATTTTGTATAAGTACTTAATGAAGCATAATAAGTAAATGATAAAAATTTCAAAATGATTGCACTGCTTTAAAGCCCTTTGACCTTTAATAATGTGTGGATGCACCCTGATGTGCTACGCATTCTCCAACGCGCCTAGGCATGCTTCTGATCAGGTGGTCAATGTCCTCCTGTGGTATCTCATTCCAGGCAACTACTAACTCCTCCCGAAGTGCTTCTAGAGTCTGAGGAGGATGTTGCAAATTGAGCAAACTCCTACCCATCATATCCCACACGTGCTCAATTGGGGATAAGTCGGGAGATCTTGGTGGCCATGGTAACAATGTGACATCATTATGTTGAAACAAGACTATTGTGACTCTTGCAACATTTGGTCGGGCATTATCTTGTTGGAAAGTTGGATCTGCCAGGGTGTCAAGATAGGGTAAAAGATGGGGTTCTAGAACTTCGTGGATATAACGCTGCGCGTTCATGTTACCTCTGATGAAGATTAAAGGTGACCTGGAACCATAAGCTATAGCACCTCATAACTCCAACAGTGTGATGAACATGTCTTTCAACAAAAAACTGTGGATTCCTCCTTTCACCACGTCGCCTTCTAACCCTTACACCGACGTAATCGCCTTGAGTGGTGCAGAGAACGGTCACTCTGGGATCAGGAATGGAACAGTATTGTCTTTAGTGACGAGTCTCGATTTTGTTTAGGGTTAGAAGGCGACGTGGTGAAAGGAGGAATCCACAGTTTTTTGTTGAAAGACATGTTCATCACACTGTTGGAGTTATGGTTTGGGGTGCTATAGCTTATGGTTCCAGGTTACCTTTAATCTTCATCAGAGGTAACATGAACGCGCAGCGTTATATCCACGAAGTTCTAGAACCCCATCCTTTACCCTATCTTGACACCCTGGCAGATCCATCTTTCCAACAAGATAATGCCCGACCACATGTTGCAAGAGCCACAATAGACTTCTTTCAACATAATGATGTCACATTGTTACCATGGCCACCAAGATCTCCCGACTTATCCCCAATTGAGCACGTGTGGGATATGATGGGTAGGAGATTGCTCAATTTGCAACGTCCTCCTCAGACTCTAGAAGCACTTCGAGAGGAGTTGGTGGTTGCCTGGAATGAGATACCACAGGAGGACATTGACCACCTGATCAGAAGCATGCCTAGGCGCGTTGGAGAATGCGTAGCACATCAGGGTGCATCCACACATTATTAAAGGTCTAAGGGCTTTAAAGCAGTGCAATCATTTTGAAATTTTTATCATTTACTTATTATGCTTTATTAAGTACTTATACAAAATTTTATTAAAATAAAACCATTTAAACTGGGTGTTCGGATTTATATGTCACTTAGTATACCAACCTCCAATCTCGTCGTGATTTCATAGTAATTTAATCCAATGATAAACAGAATAACTGACCATGAGTAAAAGGATCATCGTTTAATCGTGATTATCTGCCAGGTAGTGTAAATTTTCAATTAATAATAATTATAGAAAGTGTTATGTTGAGAATAATAATTTATCTATGCTCATCCTTGTGGCAATACAAAGACATTTTCCAGCGTCTTTATTAGGCAAACGGGGAGCTAGTTACCCTTTATGAAACTAAAGGGCGACAATTGGATTGTTACTCATTGCGGCTAAATATATTTTCACATATAATAATAACAAAAGACTTTTATTCAGGCGAAGTTTTTTTACATAAGTATGCTAAGGAAATTGCAACACTTCTGGGAGGGATTAACAAGGTGAACCCGTGCTAATTGTACGGCCAATCTGGAAGAATTTTCAAGAAACTCATTGCTGGGGCTGAATAAGAAAAAACTCCTTGACGGAGAGTATCCGGAAGACAGCTCTACTATCAAGCTAATTGGCGGATGCACTAGAAAAAATATTAAGGTACGTCCCACAATAAATCAAAGACTACAGTGGAGAGACATAGAGTGACTTACTACACATCTATCTAATCCTAACTAGGCAGACAAACGGCTGCGAATCAATATGACACTGTACAGGCATTGAATATTTCTGAACTGACCACGAATTTATCATGCACTAAACCCCAACTGGCATGTCAAACTGACGCATCATCCTCGCATGACGAACTGCCAGTATAGTCCAGGAAGCATTTTCGCATTAGCTGCGAAAATAATCCGATTCTTTTTTTTCCAAGACCTTATTCAAAAATGACCCTATTTAACAAATCTGCTTTTTGACTGGACCAAAATTGCGTCAAGAATTGTTCAAACAATCTTTTTAAATGAATTCCGAAATATTTTTTTTCGCTCCGGGCTAGTAGCGGGTTTAACAAATAAGGACTTTTAATCAAAATATATTGAAATGCTTTAGCTTTCGGTTATTTAGTTTTCACCATTCGCCGCGAAAGTTTTCTAATCTGGGGTATTACGCATGCCGGATATTTCCAATATCGATAAATTCAAAGTTACATGCAAAATTATACAAAAATCGATTTTTGATTTATGGAAACAACTAATATCTAACGATCTGAAATTTAGTTGTTTTGATTTTGCGTGCTAAATGTATTCAACCTTGCAGCTGTTAATAATAATTAGGATAACTATTTTCAGATGTGTTTTCATATGTTTGGTAGATTGCTAATAATTTTATTTCTTATGACTAGCTCTACCTACTGAAGTCCATTAAATCGGCCGTAAGGTTTGATTTACTGATTCAAAGAACCATAGAACAAACAGAAAAGTAGTAAAACTACATGAAACAATGTATTGGAATTACATATATATATATTTTATTTAAGAAATGACACAAATGTGATATAAGCCTGAGGAACGGCTGCTTTTTACTAACTACTAATCCATTGATAATGATAAATTAAAATATTATATGTAATAAATAATTGAAGACTCGAGTGGATAAAGGTGTCATGTAACAAAATCATATTATAGAGACAATTCGTTTGAAATATTTTTTCTTGGGACTTTTTACTTTATTGAAATTTTAAATATTTAGTTTAATTAGTTTGTTATTATCTTGTTTTTGTAACAAAATAATCACAGAATGAAAGAATCGCTCCTTAATGTTAGTTTAATGCAAAAAGCAATTTAAAAAAAATGTTACATGACACCATGCGTCTTCAATTTATATCAAAAACTGCAACTGCGACGAAAAAAATACAAGAAATCCAGTCAATACAGCTGCCATAAGAGCTAGTGAGCATTATTGTTACGAATTGTCGAAATACCCAACCTAGTACCATATTCGCACGTCCAAAAAATTAGCCGAGATAAAATGAGATACCGTAGCGGCGTCTAGGAGAATTTGTCACAGCTGTTTCTCTATTTACTATATATACTTTGAAGAGGTTAGTGCCTCATAGATGGCGATGTATGCTTGAAAATGCTCAGATAGGCAGTGCCGTCTATAAGATGCTGAATTTTTCAAAGTAGACAAACAGCTGTGACAAATTCTCAAAGACGCTACGGCGCCTCATTTTAGAATAAACGTTATTTGGGGGTTGCTGTATTTTTGGTGGTCCATATTATATATTGGGAAACCATTTATATGTATTTATCTGGAGTTCTATCTGGCGTAATTTTTATTCTTCGGATCATGTAATTATCAGTAATTAGATACGCATATTATTTCTATCATCAACAGTTTTAAGATGTTTTCTGACAATAAAAGAAAAAAATAATAGTTCCCGTAAATATATGGTAGCGTGAAGTTGACGTCATCATTATTTTAAACGTTGTTGTAGTACCGATATATCATTTCGAATACAGTGTGGGACCTGGGTAGATATTTGTAATAGGCAAGCGATTCTTTGGAAATCTCAGGTAAATTATACCGATGCACAACTAAACGCAACTTTTAAGGTACGACTAGCGCGTCAGTCAGAAGGTAAACTTATCACAATTTGTCATATATACACCTAACACAACACGCTGAGCAGTAACGAAATCGAACTTTAGTTAAACCGTCCTCTTTGCCTAACGATGGTCCAATATGACGGGAACCCTTGACGAATAAAGCTTCATTTCTAACGTACACCGTGTTGAAGTTGCACAGAGACACGAATACTAAGATGCAGCTCATAGACTAATTTTCATCGCCTATCAACTTTAACGGACGGTGAAAGTGAAATTTTTTGCAGAAGCCAAATATGATCAAGAAATTTTAATACAAAAGATCATTTTCTAGCCTTGATAGCCTTTGGGCAAGCAAGTAAGCAGTGCGACATAGACCAACGAGAGCAGGCGCATACAGACGTTCAAGACAAACATCTAAGGGTTCCTAGCTAAGGCCACAGTGGGCTCAAGTGAATTGAGTGTCTAGTCAGTGGCCTCAGTGCTTATATTACGTATTTATTCCGGTTTTGTTGTGTTGAGATATGAGAATCTAATCCACCATATTTGTTTGGCCAATATATTTAATATTCTTCTTTAATGTATACGTTTCGATCACAACGGCGACCGTCTTCGGTACATGACACTTTTTTGACAATTTTTTATTTATCCTAAAATATGGTATGCATGAACATTTTCGGTTGCGCATTAGTATGTTCATGTACAGATGTATAGTTTAATGTCAACAGCTGTTCTAATTTCGGCTTGTAATCATGAACCCCTACGCATTGGAACAGTTACATTTGTTTAGCTCGATCCATATACAATCACCTTTCTTCTAGAAAGCATAATGACATGCATATTTCAATGTTAATCAAATTTACATATACAAGATAAATGCAGACAAGTAGGTAGGTGGTAGCGAAGATGTCAGGAAAATCTGCAAAGCTGATTAGAAGGATTTACATGGATAAGGAGGGACTTGCCACTCCTTTTCACGATGCCCACCGCGTTTTAGTTCGCCCCCTATCCCAGAAGGGGAATTGTTTCCACATACGAGTATTAGAAGGGAAAAACAAGCAAAAACCAAAGATAACAATTTTTTGTTGCATTTTGCGCTGGGTTGGCAGAAAGTTGGCTGTCAATTGCTTATTAAAAACAATTTGCAAAATTGGAGTTGCTTCCTTTTCTGATGTTGTAACTTGTCAATTTTCTTTATTTGTATATATATTTCTTTAAGCGTTCGATTTTCCTGCAATTAATACACGATTAAAAAAATATTGTCGAGTATTAGGATCGCATCGAATTAAAATTAACCTTAATCTGTTGACAATAGGTAAACAACGCCAACGTACTGATTTTCAAATTACATACACAAAGTCTGAATAGAGAGATATTTAACTCTCTCAAAAATATAAAAGATGTAGTTATATTCTGACGTATTGTAAGGATTATTTTTGTTGTAGGACAAAAAATAATATCTTCACGTTTATACTTTGAAATCAAACGTATTTTTGTTTATACCGAAGCAGCCGCGCAGGCAGAAGCTAAAATGCCGGGACACCGCGGCTGCTATGATGATCCCAAAGAAATTTTGTTAATCCGATTTTTGAGCTGCCTAAAGTTAGTAGAACTGGGAAAAGCTTCCTCTTGTAGATTGTTTCACAATCTCGACACCCTCGGGGCAAAGGAGTGGTCATATCGGCCAGTTCTGGATGTAGGAAATTCGACACGGTTAGGATGGGAGGCCAAAGTCAGGTGGGTCTGTCTGGCAGACACATCGCTCGGCATCATGGAAGAGAGCTCTGAGGAGCAAAGCCCGTTGGTGTGACGGTAGAAGAGAGCTAGATCGCCGACGGCCCATTGGTGCGAAAGGTTCTCGAGACTGTCTGTTAGAGAAGAGTCAAAGATCAGTCGGACAGCCCTCCTCTGGACAGCATCGAGCATAAATAATGTAGTCCGGGCGGCAGCACCCCAAATGTCTGAGCAATACTCGAGGCTAGGCCTTATCTGCGCCTTGTAAAGAGTGGAAGGTCATGCGCTTAGCCCTAAACAAATAGCCTAGCTTTTTCCCAGCAGCTGCCGCTATTAACGAGATGTGTTGGTGCCAGATCAGGTCCTCGGTGATTTGGACTCCGACCAGCCGAAATGAATGGCTCTTTGGCAGAACTCAGCCATCCATCGAAACTGGATGAGCGCTAGGACGCTTTTTGTTCGTCAAGGTACAGTACTGTGTTTTGGGAGCATTGAACTGTATAAGATTGTTGCGTCCCTAAGAAGTGATAACCTCCAGGTCTCGCTAGTCATCTTTTCTCCAGCTCAGCGGCAGAAATCGGCTTGTCACTCTGAATTCCTAAATATAGAGGGCTGTCATCAGCCAAGCTGTGGATTGTGTTGATCGTGCTGGAAAGGAGGTCGTTGATATGTAAGAGAAACAGTATCGGAGCCACGACCGATCATTGGGGAACACCTGCGTTGACGTTGTGGGATGAAGAGGAGAACCCGTCAATTACGACGGACATGTTGCGGCAAGAGATAAAGTCGGCCACCCATCTGCAAAGCTTTTCTGGGAGGAAATAGGATGGAAGTTTGCTTAAGAGGGCATCGGGCCACAGCAACGACATGAGCCTCACCATAAGACTGGATGAGTTTACTCCACAATTGCGTGACGTAAGCTAGGAGGTCCCCTGTGGATCGCTGGTGCCGGAAACCATACAGCCTGTCGCTAATCAAGCTGTGACGTTCGAGGTAGTCCAGAAGCTCGCGATGTATGCACCTCTCCATCACCTTACTTATAACAGAAAGCAGAGCTGTAGGCCTGTAGTTGTAAGGGTTGGTCTTAGATCCTTTTTTTGGGATGGGTTGGACATGAGCAAATTTCCAGTTTTCTTGGAAGGTGCCGGATTCATAAGATATCTGGAAGAGACGCGCAGGAACTGGAGCAAGCTCCGCTGCACACCTCTTCAGTACAATGGCAGGAATCAAGTCCGGGCCAGAAGCTTTGTTGATGTCAAGCGCATAGTGTAGGAAACGCTTTGAATTGACGGCACTTGGACGTTGGGGGGACGTCCATGGTGGAGTTGGCAGCAAAGATCTTGGCAAGCACTTCCGCCTTGGCCTTTCAGTCGGATACAATCGTCCCACCCTGACACGTAAGTGGTGGAAGGCTACTGCGTGAGAAGTTCTTTTCAATCTGCTTGGCCACAGTACAGAAAGACCGACTGCCATTGCGAACCGTTTCGTTATACTTGCTTCTGGTCTCGACATCGGCTTGTCTGTTCTCTACAGTGGAATTTTGTAAGAAGGTTCTGTGTGCCTTGATCTTCTGCTGGCGAGCAGTGTCACACGATTTGTTAAACAAGTCGTTGGACCCTAGTTTAGGCACTTTCACAGTATGTGGGATATATTCCTCCATTCCGACGTGGATAATTTCGGTTATCAAAGAACATACAGCCGACGCACCCGCGTCAGTGAAACAGACATCTCTCCAAGGAAAGGTATAGAAGAAGTCTCTGAGCCCCTCCCAGTGGGCATGTCCGTAATGGCAAATTTTGGGGCCTGTGCGAGTTTTTGCTGCCACAACGGGTTCTAACTGAAACCTAACCTCCACAACACCGTGGTTTGATTTACCCAGGGGGTGCTGTAAGGGACAGGATGCGTGGTCTCAAAGGGATCCTGCAGGCTACTGGCATGTGACGAGACGCGGTGGAAAAAAGTAGGGCTCGTCTCCAGCTGGGTCAGTAAGAACGAAAGCGTCAACTGCACGACCTGCTGAATCGGTCTTGTTTGAGCCCAACCAAAGCTCATTATGGCGAGGTATTCAAGTAGGTCATCCCAGTTATGGTACGAGGGAGAGCGATAGAGGCAGCAAATAAATGTCGGGGATGTTTTGGAGTTGAAGCGCAGCTACGCAATGTCCTTCCGGTCTGATTCCGCAGAAACATGTCTGGAGCAGGAAAGGCTGCTGCGGACAAAAGCCACAGCTCCCCGCTCTTTCTCAGATTGGAGTGCACCTCGTAATTTAGGAAGCTAAGATGGTTAATCGGTGCAGACGCTGAGATTTTTTCTCTGCCAAGAAAAGCATGGCGGGACGATTGGATTGCAAGTAGTGAAGAACATCATCAATGTTACTGTTCGTATCAGAGGTTATAACACTTCAATTCCCATGGAAACGTTGATGAACGTTTTTAATGCCTCTTCAACTAAAATAGTTTAAATACTTCGCTTATGGCGAATACGAAATAAGATAATATGGGAAAAAGACAACTATTTCAAAAACGTAACGGTTGATCTTCTAATTTTGAAGCAGGATTTCAAAACAAAATATATGGCGGTGTGAAAGAAAATAGAATTTCAACAAGACAAGAACAAAGCAACTATGTAAAGAATGCAGCGGTTAAAATGGCTGGGTCATCTTTGCAAACTGCTTGATACGGAAAGCACAACACTAGTTCTAGAAGGAGGTTTGGGACGCAAGAGAACGAAGGGAATACGAAGACGTTTGTGGGTAGGTGCTGTCAAAGACAACCTGGATAGTTTGAGGATACAGCGGTCGAAAGAAAAAGCACTGAATAAAATATTTTGGAAGAATTTAGAAGCCATGGGCCGACGTTGCCTGTAGCGTGGTATATATATATATATATATATATATATATATACATACCACGTGTAGCGGAAGTAGGAGGTTAGAGACTGCATTCCGATTGTTTCCCTAAAATGTCTTCTCATGTTTAATAATTTTTAATATGTTCGGGTGCATTGATATTTTTAACATGTAACGAAGGTATCTGTCGTTATCAACAAGCCCAATGTCTTCGTCCTTTTGTTTTTATATTTATAACAAGTTATATCTTCTCTACGTTCGTTTTGAAACACCTTGTGACTGCAACCTCAATGACGAGTAAGTTGTTTGACAATTTAAATCGGTCCTGTATTCTTTGCCAGCATCACAATTGTGTTTTCAGAATCCTGAAGAAAGCTCCATAGAGAATGCCGAAAGCTTGATTTTATCGTCAAAAGAGTCAACTTAAGCCTAAAAATTTGCCAATTTCCCAATTAACAATTAATTGTATTTTGTGTCCAACAGGTCGTTGTCTTTGGCAATGACTACTGCTCACATGTATATATATATATATATATATATATATATATATCAATTCCCCTTTATACGAGTTTATAAGTAAATCATATCATCATAAATGCCCTGTACCTCCATTTCCATTTACATGGAAAGTACATCAATCAGTAACGAACTCGAAATGAATCCCCAATGTTTATCTGGTCAATCAAACCACATCAGTTTAAAATTATTCTTTATTTCACGACGTTTCGGTCCTAACGGTGACCTTCTTCAAGTACAAGTGACACTTTTTTCCAATATATTTTATTCATATGTCTTCTAGATAGCACTTCGTTTGTTTTTTCTGTTCATTTTCAAATTCTTATAGTGTGTTTCTGTACTAGTATGGAAGGCCCTGTAACATGCTCAGAATGCACGAAGCCACCATTCCCAGGATGACACCGCGTAAAACCAACAAATCCAAGGGCCGCTTGGGGTAGGCATTCACGTTCCCAAAAGAACGTGTATTACTCCAAAGCGATAAGCGAGCAGCATGAGATCAATTGTCGTTTTTAATGTATTTGGCACGACATCCTCATCCATAGTCCCGAAAACGTCAAATATCCTCCGAAAACGCAGAAGGCCCACCTAGAAATGTTGCCGTAAAATACTTGATAATTATTATGCAATATTTGAATAAAATGCTGCATGTACATTATTTATGGATCTGAAATGCGAGAAATTGCACATCGACATCACGAAATAATATAAGCCACAACAGTTTGGCTTTGAGATGGCGAAGTAAAACATCTGCGCAATTCAGATTCAATAACAAACCATAAGAAAAAACCTGTATAAAAAAACTCATGATCCACTAGTTCAAGTTATTTTTGTATGCATCTTATAAAATCAGAGGAAGTTAAAAATTAAATCTTCAGTTTTAGTAGTGACGTCAACGTTCAAGAACGGCCATTATTCGTAGCAGATTATTCAGTGAATCGAAGGTAAAATGCGATCGTGTTGGAATTGCATACAAAAATGGTTGGGAACGCAGAGCAATACGGTTCAAGAGACAATTCGCCATTTAGGGAAACCGGCTGTGGCATACATTTGATTCATCGTGTGTATGTTGGTGAATAAACCAGCACATTATAGACCGATACTAGTGGGCAACATTATAGATAGTCCAGGAATCCAAGTACATTCCATAAAGGTGACGTCCATTCTTCTTCTTAAAACCCTAAATTTCCGCAATCTCGATACCCAATGGACAAAGGAGCGGTGGTATCAGCCAGTTCTGGATGTTCGAAGTTCGACACGGTTAGGATGGGAAGCCGAAGTCGAACGGGTCTGTCTGGCAGGCACATCGCGCAGTGGCATCATGAAGGAGAGCTCTGAGGCGCAAAGCCCGTTGACATAGCGGTAGAAGAGAGCTAGATCGCCGGCTGCCCGTCTGTGCCAAAGGGACGTCGACCAGTCGGGCAGCCCTTCTCTGAACAGCATCGAACATGGATTCGGTAGAAGGGAGACAGCACCTCCAACATGTGAGTAGTACTCGAGGCTAGCTGAGCTAGTCTAGACGAGCAAGATCAAGTCCTCGGTTTGGACTCCGACTAGCCGATATAAACGGCTCTTTGATGGAATTCGTCCATCCATCGATATTGGATAAGCGCTACGGCGTTTGTTGTTAGTCAAGATACAGCACTGTGTTTTGGAAGCATTAAACTGTGCCAGATTAAGGGATTTATCAAGTCAAGTAGCTTGATATTTTTAGAAACTACTTGACTTTTGAATAAAATTAGTTGAATTGTGAATGCTTGAAAATCAAAATAGATAGTGAATCCCTACTTTAGACTGAATTTTCTAGAGCAATCAATTTTAGGGAAAATAACTAACAAGCTCCTCTGTTTCAAATTAACAATGTTCTAAGCGAAAAGGTTATTACTTTTCCACAGCTCCGGCATTTCTAGCGTTGATCTTTATTCTGTGACATAAACCGAGCGGCATCTCGCGAAGCCGATTATGCAAAGAAGCCTTATGGAACCATTTTCCAATGAAGCATAAGCTTTCGTTTTGCCTTTAAAGGGACGATCAGTTTCAAACGATCGAATGTAACAAGCGATACGTTCACAATATTGGCGTTAATCCAAAATTGTATTATTTTAAAAATAATATCATCCGTCTTGCTCTCTCTATAATATATTAGACAGGATGTTATTATTCGTAGTATGACGCAAGCGTTACTCCTAAAATGTTGTATATATAAAAATCCATTCGTTTTATGTAACAGCCATACACACACACACAAGTATGTTGGCTTATCTCTCGAGTTCGATTTATTTATAAGAATGACTTAACGCTATTTGTTTTCATTCGTGCATTCAAATATGTAATTTCATCTCGTTTGCCCACAAAGCGTACGAGGTGTAATTAAGATTTTTACAGCCTACATACAAAAATTGGCAAGACTAATATGAGTATGCCCATTGATAAAAGTATATCAATGAATAAATGAACTAGATGTATTTCGGTAAGCTACGCTTGGATCAAACTGTCTGGCTCTTTTATTTTTCTATACAGTGAAATTCATTTACCTGTTCGGTCTTGGCTTTCAATGTGTACAAGAGAGAGAGAGAGAGAGAGGCTTGCAACACCGTGTTAGAAAGTGTCGATACCACATTGCTAGGCAACGAGGTAACGACGCTCTTTCTAACATACAGACATTTCTAAAAAAATTTGAATTTTACGGTATTCGATGACACTGAACGTTTTCCATTCTTATCTGGTGAATCGTTGTCCAATGGTATCTGTGGATGGCGAAGAATCAAACTATAGATCGACAGAATATGGTGGAAAGCAAGGCTCTATTTAGGGCCTCTACTTTTTGTAATATATTTGAATGTTATCTTCTATTATTTATTACCAATGATTGTGTTTTGCTGACGACACTACGTTAGCTTAAATCACATAAGGACAAAAGTGTGCTCATTGCAAATACCTTAGACACGGGATTCAAAGTAGAAATATGGTTAGCGACGAATTTTTTAAAACTTATGAGAGACAAAACTCAAAAGACCATTCTATCAGTAAACAACCGGTTGAATGAAAGCTAAACGGTTGCTTTTCTTGGTATGAAAATTGATGTTGCTCTCAGATAGGAGGCTCATGTAGACTCTTTATGCAAAATAACTTTCAACAGAGTGATTAGTATTGCGACAATTACAACGTATCTCGTAAGAAAGTCTTTTAAATACATATTTCGGAATATTTCACTCGCATCTGACCTATGGCGTCATGATTTGGGTAGGATCATGTTACGTTGTGTGTGTATTCAGAATGCAAAAACGTGCAGTAAGGATTATAGCAGGTGCTATGTTCAGTTCTTCCACATGTTAGGGATTCTGACATTGCGATGTATCTTTACACTTTGCTACTTATTCATGAAAACTGGAACTGCTACACAATTCAATAAGAAATTCACAACTACGATACAAAACAGACTGCACCCCTGAGACTAACAGGTTGTAGACTAAATACAGGGTGTAAACGTTATGGTAGTCATTATTGAAATAGGTAATAGGGGGGGGTCAAAACAAGTCAAAAAGTTCATATGACCCATGGTCCAAAAGTCAATAGATTTTTGTCTAAATGGCTTTATAGTTTACAACTTTATGGGTGGGTTTCACCAAGGTTGTTAAATCAACAGTCCGTTATTCTCCACCTATAGGGTAACAGCCCTTCAAATACAGCGAATGAGCTTCAAGTTCTAATCAACAAATTTTAGCAAATAAAAGCTATGAAATGTTGAAAACAAAATACTGTCAAAGTATGAGATGACATCTTGTCATTGAAACATCACCAGCTTGTTGAATATTAAGAAATTACATATAATTCAGTCATAATTTAAAGAAATGTTTGATTTTTGAATTAAATTCATGTTTTAATTACTATTGTTGATTTTTTATTCGTTTATATTATTTTCTTCAATTGATACGCGATTTTACTGATTCAACATCACCTACTGCAGATAGCCATTAAGTACTTACTTGATGACAGGCTCTACCAAAAAGTTCATAGATATTGCTTGTTTCCAAACATTCATTCATTTACTTGCCGTTCATCAGAACCATTATGGCACCTTAGATTGATATTCCCACAAAACCATTCAGGTCTTTTGGTCTCCATCCATACATCCATAAAGTTGAATATTTTTCGTTGTTAAGGAACTGAACAAACATCCACACTATATTAACAGCGATTAAGAAATTCCCAAATATATGTCTTAAAGCTACCAGCAAACCTAAAACCTGCAAAAAAAACTACAAATTTCCCATATTTTTCTTTTTTCACGAGTACACATTCTAGGCTATATTTATATTAGACATTATTTGAATACAGCTGATTGAGTGACACATGTGTGGGATCTGTCAACCCTTGGTCCCAGTCACAAAACATTTATACTCTGAAGAAGGATTAATTCCATGCTATTCCATGACAACACGGTGACTTGTGTGGTTGTCAGCAGCCATTTTTTTAGGGGTGCGACATGGTTGCCAGATTGTGCATTAATATCCCGTTTCACCCCCCTGGACCCAGTGGAGTAAGTTCCGCCAACTGTTGAAATATACTCTACTATGCTTTATAAGACTATTCGAGGAATTTTTCCCAAAATCGTTGCACAACACTTGAAAAATGCAAATGAAAATTTAAAATTATTTCCATGACGCCGCAAAATAGCTCCGTTGGTACCTCGGGTTATACATCTTGACAGTAGGGATGTTCGATACGATCCTGTATTTAGAAGTATCAATACATTTCACGAGTATCGTCATCTTTCGATCCGGACTGTGTCAGAAAGAGTGACTAACTTCAGATTACTTTTCTTTTTGGTTTCCTTCCGCTGTATATTGATAATTTTATTCCAATATTTTAGAGTATAAAACGATAGAAATCGATACATAACGATACTTTTCGTGAATCTAAACATCCCTAATCTTGACAGCTTGTCGTTCTTGTCAACTGGGCTGCAGGGTACGGTGTTGCCTTTACTATCTTACACTTTGATAAAATCTTATGACAAATAAAGGCTTCAAATGAAATACTGACGAGTATGAACGGATATGCATAGAATTTAGAATATAAATTCATATTGCCAATTTTAGATCGTCTATGCATGGACTTGAACCGGATTTTTCGGTATTTTTACCGAAAAGAGAATATTTACCGATAACATCATTCTCCAAGATTTTTCAAAATAATATAAATATTTCTATACTTGCCGAAAAAGAGCTGAAACCAAAAATAAAGCTAAAGGTTAATTTTATGTAGTCTTCATAGTTTTATGCCCCTTATCAATCATACATATGCATACACACTCAGACAGTCGGGCACATGAGAGGGGTAGATTTGGGTTGCCTATGATTACGAACGCACATCCTCATCCCTTACTCCGCTTGCCCTGACTTGATTTTTGTGCATACAAAAGGTGCAGACTGGTAGATTACCGTCATTACCTCATCACCGGACAAGCAATAAACAAACCGAAACCTGCCTGGTTTCAAAATGAATATTTAATTAAAATGAGAGGTGAGTTCATGAGTTCAAGGGTAAAACAGAAAAATATATACAATACTATAAGCAAGAATCGAAAAAGGAGTTTCCAGAATGGTTGCAAAGTACTTTGAAAGAACGACCAGTATGCACGTTGTAGAAGTTGTAATATAGAACTATGCCCTCAAAAAACATGTTGTGTGCGTGCCAAATACAATAACAGACGTTTTTTAAAACTCAAAGGTCCTTGATCTACTGCTGGTGCATAATATGACAACCATGTCGCACCCTCAAAAAATGGCCGCTGACAGCGATACAAGTCACCGTGTTGCCATTGAATAGCATGGAATTAAACCTTCTTCAGTGTATATGTTTTGTGTCCCAGACGTGTTATAAGAATAGAAATAATAAAATAAAACAATGGATATATGTTTTCATAAATAGGTATTTTTGATTCTAACTTATAATATCTAGACGATGAATAATAGGTGGATGCGAATACTTTTACAAATATCGATGTTTTAGGACCCAGAAATGCAGAATGTGCTGTTTGTTTACATTTGGTGTGGATTTCTAGACCATAAATTGGCAAAAAATGTTTTTGATGTAACAAAAGATGATGTACCAGTTGGAATACGTTTTATATCCTTTTTTTTGCAAAATAGCAAAAATGCGTACATTTCTACAGGAACGTATTTTGTACAACACCCTGTACGTGATATACAGACAAAACTAGATTGCCTTGCATGAACAGTCGTCAAAAACAGTGAAAACATCCTACCAAATATAATAGCTAGAAAATCGACCTATTATTTCTATCATTTTGATTGGTCCATTTACATAACTGACCGTTATGTGTGAAACTGGAAATTCTATGTAAGTTTTCCTATTTCTAAAGCACAAAGACATAATATTACATCTATAATGTACCCTTATTTATAAGGCAACCATTTTTTCACGACTTTATTCAACATTTCAATAGAAATCATTGATATTCAGAGACCTCTGACAGCTTCTGTCAAATTGCATTTCGATAAGCTATTTTCCCATTAGTCCAAGGGACCGTCAAATATTAATGTTGGTGAAATTGGGCCTAAGTGCTTTATATCGACCACAATTACCACAATCTTACTAATTTTTATAATCTAATCTAAAACGTTTTTAAATTCGGTAATTAACAAATAAATGGCAATAATTTTTTCTAAGTTAAGCCAAAATTTGTAGTCAGTAAGTTTCATTAAATTAAATATTTAAAACACACATGACAACAGCGCGTCGGTCTTTCGTCACTCTTATCGAACCGGCAATCGATCGCAAACGGTAACAGTGGTTAGTTATCGCTTTGCATAGATAAATTACTTTATCGTTTTGTCGAGCAGAGCATCGGGCGTGTTGTTTTGCTTTTGTTTGCGTACGTCGTCGTATTTATTTACAATGATCTCGAATTAAGAGTTCGCCGACATGTTGTTAGTTTACGGTGAAGCTCGTCAGAATTCAAATCTTGCAGCGCAAATTTTTTGCGACAGATTTCGCCAACGGGTACACCCAGACAGAAGGACATTTGTGCAAGTGTACCAAAGACTTCGAGATACAGGAAGTGTTCAGCCCAATAATATTCGCACTCGTGAAAGAGCAGGAGGAACAAATTTTAAATATCGTGGAAATCGATGCAGATATCGGCACTGGAAAATTTGCTTTATCCCTACCACGTACAATGAGTGCAGGCCTTGTTACCAGAAGACTATCCTCGCAGACTAACATTCTGTCAGTGGTTTTTGCATAAAAACATTGAAAATCCGGATTTTTTTAAAAACATTCTAGCGACGGACGAATGTACTTTTCGCGAGACGGGATATTGAATTTCCATAATACTCACACGTGGGCGCAAGAAAATCCTCATACCATTCGTGAAGGTCAATTCCAACAACGTTTTAAAATAAATATCTGGGCGGGTATTCTTGACGATCAGGTAATTGGCCCTTTCGAGTTACCCCCAAAGTTCTCAGGAGAAGGATACCTCAGCCTTATAGCCAATAACCTACCAGAACTTTTGGAACAGACCTTAGACAACATGCCATTACAACGGAGACAGAATTTGAGGTTTCTTCATGACGGGGCAGCACACATTTTTAGAGGCGTCATTCAGTAATTGAATGAACATTATCCAAATCGCTGGATTGGTCGAAATGCTCCTGATCCTCGAAAATGGCCAGCAAGATCTCCTGAACTCAATCCGATGGATTTCTGGTATTGGGGAGAACTTAAAGGGCTGGTTTATGGAGCAGGTCCAATGTCAACTGAAGCACAACTTCGCGAAAAAAAAATTAATGCGGCTGAAATAATAAATGGACAACTTCGAGGACCTAGAGTAAGAAGAAACTGGGTTCGTCGTAATGAAGATTGGGTGGAAAGTGGAGGACGAAATTTGGAAGACGTTCTTTAAATACAAAAAAAGTGCAGTGTTGAGTTTAAAAAGAAAAACAATGTATGTATCAAAATTGTGTTCGCTATTTATAAGTGGATTTTTTCAATACGTTCAATAAACTTTCACACACCAGGTGAAGCGCTGAGACAGTTAGTGGTAAGTCCGGTTTTTTAATTGTTTGCATTTTACGAGTACATTATTAAATAATGAAATAATACCTAAGAGCCAAAAATAACAAACTCCATCTTTATTTACACTGCGTGCCGTCGTAATTTGTGTCTGGCATTGCGGCGTCGTCAGATTTTATTTTACTTTAAAGTCGCTTTTCTCTAAAAAAAAAAATGCCGTTTTGACCCCCATGTCATATGAAACTTTTTGCTTCTTTAACCCCCTCTATCACCCATTTAAATAATGACTATCATAACGTTTACACCCTGTATATCTGCGAGAAATTCATTAAATCTAAATGTTTACAATAAATTACCTCAGATCATATATCTCACATCTGCAATTCAAAAAACGAATGAATGCATCCTTCTTGATCAATGTTTCTACTATGTTGAGCAATTTTTAAGTTACAATTTTTAGTTTATTTTGTTATTAATGCCTCATGTGCACTCGTTTTGCATTTCTTGTAAATGTTTGGCTTTCTTTTACTCTATGGTTTCTGCATCCAAACAAATTATCCTCAGCTACGTCTACGTATTGCATAATTTTGCACGCTTCTCTCTCTCTCTCTCTCGTACGCATTGAAAGTTAAGACCGGGAAATTACATGAATTTCATTGTATGTGCTAGGCTTTAGGTTCTAGCGAAGTTATAGTTGTAGTCCAATCTATGCTTTTGTGTGCCAATTAAAGGCAAAGGACAATCGTGGGCATGTTCGCAATAAAGGAAAAGGAGCAAAAATAGAGGGATTCCTCAAAACTACTTGTCTTTGTATTTACTCATCGGCGCGAAGTCACAAATGTGCTTGCTGGCTCTTGTTCAAGGTTTCCAGTTGTATTTCACTCTACATTCTTGTTTTTCTTTACGTTACACCCATATCCAGATATGATGAACATATGTTTTCACTTCGATGTTTTCGATGCACATCCATTAATTTGGACCTGATCCTGTTCCTTTATTGCGGCCGTGTTCACGATTGATTTTTGTTTTTGATCTAAGTTTCCGCAAAACTACCTTTCTTTCTTTGTAAAATTAAAGACAGCAGCAACTCTACGGGACAGTACGATAATATATGCTGATTCAATTACATTAAAATAATGTTACACAAGAACGTTATGTAGTTTCTCAATACAGGCATACTGAGGCTAATGTTAGGGCGAGGCACGCATTAAATTATTAAAAAGATAATAGCAAAAAATATAGATCGTTTTCAAACTGCCTATATTTACATATTTACATAAAAAAGAGTTTTCCACGATACTCGGTAACACTTCAGTTCTTGGAAAGCAATATCAGAAGGTACTTTCAAATTTTGAAGTCGTAGAGTATGTTAGAAAAAATGTTAAAAAAGCACTTCCGCAAAAGCCGAGCTGATCAAAGATATTAAAAAATTAATGAACGTGACAAATTAGATCTATAAAATTTTATTTTCTTAGTAAAAAAAATATAATGCAACGAAGGTCAGAAGTGGAGCTGGAAAAAATCTGCAATACATATGTTCAAAATAAGGGTGGGGTAGCACTGCAACTTGGTTACGGTTAGATTCATAATGGCTGAATGAGGAAAAAATCACAAGGTTTGTATTGGTATCTTTCATAGATTTATAATTAACAGAGAAAATACATTCAAAATTGTTCTGAGAAAACATTATCCCAGGTTGATCGCATGTTGATAAACCATCATTTGCTCCCACTGTACATACTCGCTTGAGTACAACAACAAAAATGGCATAGTGGCGACATCTTTTGTATAGTAGTCAAACTTCATGGACACTTAAAGCTTAAATAGGAAGTGTTTTATCAGATTTTCATAAATGAAACAATAGCTATCGCTGTAATCGTAGCGTTTCAGTTAATATTCTAAAATTTACCTGTCAGTTCGTGTTCAAAAATTTGACTGCTCAACTTTTTGCAGTATTTTAGATTATTTACGTGTTTTGTTGCCGCTTTTTTGTTAGACAGGTAAGTACTAGTTCCATTTATTTACATGGTAGCAGCTCTGTTTGATTATGGTTACCGAGATCATAGAAAATAGATCTGTACTCATTTGAGTACAGCGGGCTTATATAAAGTCAGAAATGTTTATTTGCTTTTTCTATGCTTTTAGGTATAAACCTTTCTAAAAATGGATCCAGACGAATTTTAAAAAGTAAATCCAGTTAGCTTTTATGGAAAACGTTATAGAATGCTTGACTTAGCTGCAGATGATGTAGCAAGTTCCAGTTACCAAAATATATCGGTGGTGGTTATTCCTCCAGATGTTGATTACCAAACAGATAATGAAGATATTGATGAGGATGATCTCCAGCCGCAAAATCTTCCCAACGATGTTGCAGGGGAAATAGAGCTTCATTACACAAGTGATAAATCAGACAGCGATGAAGAAGACAATCTTCCACTAGCTACACTAAGAAAAAAATTACTAAGCGATCAAAATAGAACTAAAGATCCTGCCTGGACAGAAGATATGTTAGATATCAATATGGTGTCTACAACATGGATCGCCTGGATGCCATGAAAGACTAAATCAAAGGTAAAACGCCTGTTGAAATTTTTGAAAAAAATTTCGACACTGAGGTTATTGAGATTATTGTGGAGCAGACAAATCAAAATAACAACCATCTATTTCGTGTGACTCCGGAAGAAATGAGGGTATTCCTTACTATTTTACTTTTGAGTGGATATCATAGACTGCCGCGAGAGCGCAACTATTGGTGTCTAGATGAGGATTTTTTGGTTCCCCCAGTGGCTAATTCAATTTCAAGGAACCGTTTTCAAGAAATGGGATTTCAACGAGAAATAGTGCGTCATTACCTAAGATGTTTCCCGAAAACTACTTACTCTAAGAAACGCCCCACTGGATCCGCACCAATCAGTCTAATTAGAAATGAAGGCGGACACTTCCCCCAAAAAATAGACAAACAACTCCGATGCCGAGTATGCCACCAAAGAGTACGTTGGACGTGCATAAAATGTCAGGTCACTCTGTGTTTGGAACGTGATTGTTTTATACAATTCCATAGTTGTTAGTTATAGCATAAGTTTTCATAATTTGTTACTAGCAGTGATAAATAAAACATTTTCATTTTCACGTAGTTTATATCTAATTAGCCCACTGTACTCGCATGAGTACACCTCATTTTTTTTTAAAAATAAGAAATCAAGCAGGAAATATAAAAAAAACTGTTTTTCTCGAGAAAAAAAATCGTGGGATCAAATGGGTTAAAACCTACAGAGAATAAATAATAGTTTAGAAAACTAAAAAACCGCTTTTATATCTAACCGTACTAAAAAGTATAAAATAATTTTTTGAATTGAATTATTCTGTTAATAACAAAAATTTTATTATAATTTTATATTGAGCTTATTAATTATGATTGATTGTTCGACCATCTACTACTATAATATAAACACTTGTAATTAAAAATTATTTTCTGCTTTTTAGTTCGATTATCTATAATATAAAAGCGTGCTTTTTTTAGTTTTTAAACTATTATTTATTTTTCATTTTTTATTTCGATTTATCAATTAGTTTTTTGTGGACATGTGGTATTGAAATGTCTTACGAATCATTTCGTAATCTTATCATTTTGTTTATAGCCTCACTGTTGCATGGGGTTTTTCCTGTTAACTTAGAGCTTGTCCAGCAGCAAACAGTCGCAAGCCTAGATAAATGACTGCAATATCGACTGTAAAACCTTGCATCCTGTGGACGATCGAAGACCAACTCAGGATTTATGGCAACATCGGCAATGAACAAGGTGAGAATGCACTACCTTGAAAAAGTATCTGCCTCCGTTGTGCTGTGCCCAGTGTCCCAACAACAAAGAGTAAGTCCGAAACTGCACGCATGCGCAGATCGCGCGTTAGCTCTCTCTCTTACTCCCCTACAGAGGAACTATGAAACAATTTATCAATCCTGACGGTCCTAATAAGGAGAGTGGGAAGCTGTTATCAAATTATTGCATTGTCATCGGTCCTTGATACGTGTGCAAAGTTTCAAATTAATCAAACCTCTGCAAATTGATGAAAATTATGCTCAAAGATACATACATATAGGCCAAGCTAATGAAAGAGTGTTAAAAATGCAAATGAGAAATGCAACTGTCACACAGTCACTTATGCGCGATTGCTCTTAATCTGGATAGCCATGACAACACCGTGTACTCATTTTCTGAAATAACAATAAACTCCAAAGCAGAAAGGGGGCAGAACAGTTTGTTATATATGCAATATCGATGGTAAACATGAAGAAAGTCCAGAAGACGTATTATATTTTCAAAGCGCTACTTTGTAAAAAAAGAATCAGATGACTCACCAGCCCTGAAGATTTCGTGACATCCGTCGCACCTGGAAGCGAACTGTTGGTCGTAGCAGCTGCCGCAGTAGATTCGGTCTCCCTTTGATCCGAATTGTTTGTCTACGAGAGATTCGCCGCATGTTGTGCAGTTGAAACATGCTTCGTGCCAATGTTTGTCCTTGTACGACAGATCCTATAAAAAATTGAAAAAACACAATTTATATCATATATTGTTCAGAATCGTCTGAAACGCAAAAAGCGAAGTTTTTGAGCGGTTTTTATCCATTCGTTTTTGGTCTTTCTCTCCACCGCCACTGGACTGACTTTCAAATACATAAAGATTTTGCGCCATTGACATATAGTAACCTTGTGTTAAAATTTCATCGAAATCAGAGCGGTACTTCTCAATTTATAGGCGGTTAAAAATTAGCGAACAGACCGACAAGGCAGACAGTCATACCGACGGACACGCGTGACAAGATTTTCCGTGATCTACATGTCATTTAATATCCAAAAAACATAATATATTATTTTCGAAAAATTATCCCGATTACAATACTTCCCCGCCAGTAGCAAATAAAAAGTGTTATTATGGTAGTCGAATACTCGAAACGGCAGATCTGGCAGCATTTTCGCACAGGTCCAAGAGAAAATAAACATTGGCGGATTAGCTACATGACAAGAGTAGCAAGTGCTACAAGCCTCGCGCACCAGCGGTTTGTGACCATAAAAACGTATCCCCCTGGCTTAATCAGGCACTGAGAATAAGCAATGCAGAACATTTCTGAGCGTCTTACCTTTGAATCTATGCCGATGATCCTACTACACTTCTCGCATGCATTGGCGAAGACGGATTCGTAGCACGATACGCAGTACGGATGGTCATCTCTGAGCACGTATCGCTGGCCAGTCAGGCTTTCGTCGCACTGCCAACAGCAAAAGTGCTGACCGTGCCAGTCTTTGTTCATAGCCTTTGTGTATTCACCGCTGAAAATTAGCTGGAACAAAAGATAACACTATTGAACCTTACATCCTCTAAAAATAAAAGTTTGACAAAAAAAATTAATTTATATTTCTGTTTAATGGAATTCAAAATATAACTTAAAAATAGACAGATCTTTGGATGTTTATTGTTCAATTGTAGAAAAAATGTTCATTTACTTTTTCTGTGATCGAAATAATAAATATTACATTAGCAAAATACTAATAAGTCCAAATAGTTGTTTGAAAAAATGCATTTTCTAAATTACCTTCACAGCTAGCGAAGATTCTAAACATTTTGCATATTGGAATACAATACATACAATTTTATAAACAACTCACTGTTTTATTGATAAGATTGATAACTCGCACATCGTCCTCTTAGATAAATGGTGTACTGAATTTGATGACAAATCATATTTGTACAAAATTTTTGCAGCCAATAATTATCTTAAACTATCGATGATGTAAGGTCCTTAGGCCCATTTTCGGTCTTAAAGTTGATACCTACGCTACACCACATTAAAAAAAATGGCGTCGAGTAGGATGACTCTGCAATTCCTACGTAGCATCACCATCGGTTCTTTCCATACCTTCAGACGAGGCAGCGTCCAACGAAGCACGGCGGCAGTACGAGCAGAGTAATCAAGTAGTAGACCGTTACGCCTGGCGTTGAGCCCAGATAGCAGAAGAAGACGCGTATCGAAAAGATGTCTCTACTATTCTAAGTTTTAAAGACAAATGTACGGGGAACGATATAACCTTCACCCCACCCTACAGCTCCTCATCCCTAATTTTTTACCCCAAAAATATTTTTCAAAAACAGCCAGGATCCTCTGAAACGTCAAATAATAATGTTTGCGCTATTCTGATTTTATTTTATTTTTGGCCTCTTTTCTCCGCCGCCACTGGACCGATTTTCAAAAACTGTTATCCAAATCTGAGTAGTACTTTTCAAATTGTAGAGGGTCTAAGGATAACCGGACAAACCGACAGACAGACCCACGGAAATGAGTGACATGTTGTTTCGTAGTCTACATGTCGTATAACATCCAAAAAGCATATCTCATTTTCGAAATTTTTCACGATTACACACTTCCTCGCCCAGTGGCGTAGGAAGTAAACAATAGTTCGGATGGTGGAAGATTATAAAGTCGTAATATTTGCGAACATAATATGGGAATACGACCTTCTGATATCTCAACTACCTAATCAAAGAAGGCAATACCAAAGCTCGATCCATAAATAATCAGCCTACATATACTAAGCACTTTACAAGCATCCTGCTGCAATGAATATTTCGAATCCGGTGCCTAAGAGAACCATTACAAGTACAAATGGCATATTACATTTTTCTCTAAAAGGAACTAGTTTACAAGCTATGCAGACTTCAAGTTATTTTTTTAGTCAAATTATTCATTAGTTTTACCTGAAACGCTTTGGGGGCAGACTTGGACATTTGATATCCTAATAGAGCTCAATGTGTGTTTTCGTATTTTCACTTCCACAGTTCGTATCTTTTACGCTCGCGCCACTATATTGAAAAAAATGATCCTAGAAAACAGTTTGCCGAGTATTTCTACAGTGAAAATAAATAAATCCATAAAAAACATGATTTTTGAAACTTTCCTATATCCATTTGCAGCACACCTGTATGCCATAACTATTCATCATACAAGAAATGCTAAATACATAAATCGTAGAAATATTTCTCTGGCAGTTTTCATATGTTTATTTTTGTCGCAGGAAGTCGATGTTATAGAATGAACAGGTGACACGTTTCCAATACGGCGGCACGAGCAGGAAAAAATTTGAAATTCGGAGAGCACATCGAAATCTATGAAGGAACCAGCTTTCCAGAACTTCCACAAATCTTTCCAAGCAACCCCATTTTTGATAATCAAGAGATTTAACTTTTGGTTCTTGTAAAGTGGCTCAGGTATGAAGGCTATGGAATCTTGCTCTACACGTACTTTATTAGGATTTGAAATTCGCGTGTGTATTCATTGTATCCCAAAATAGCAGATTTTTCCGGTTAGTGAATTTAAACAGTTCAGTGATAACAACGATTTTACCAATCTGCTGTTGATGTAATTTTTGGCATATCTCCATAGATTATAAATATAACTGTTAGGTACGAGACATGCGGTTGGGAAAATGAGTGCAAGCATTTATACGAATGCTAAAATTAGTGAGAAATATATAGTTACAACTTTTAAACAACTCAATTCGATGTGACTATAAGAATGCTAGAATATTTCATGATCTAATTTTGTGGGACTTTCGAGATTTACAATATGCTTCACGTAAATTAGATATTATGGATCATCACCTGAAATTTCAATTGGAACCTCTATTCTAAATCGTATCAAAAGGTTCATATGCGAAAGTCTGAACGGATATTCGTTAAACATTTTTTTAAGAAAGTCATTAACGTATTATGATATACGATATCTCGAAATTATTTCAACAGAAATCACTATAATTTCAGAAAGGATATACAATCTGCCTAGTCTGGATCTATATAAGCAAAATCCGTATTAATTACACTGCAGACCGACAAAAAGCCATCCCTTTCACACAAGTAGACGATAGAGATGGGTAAAATTGGACAATAAAACAATGTGAGAGACTGAGAGGCGTTCATGAAATTCTTTTTCACAACTTTGAACCAGTTGACCCTAACCAATTGAGCTGACATTTTTTATACACACGTTTGGTTTGCGTGACAATAAAAAAACGAATCAACTGCCTTGAATAGAATATGGCGGATGCTACAAAATAACGATTCATCATTCCCAACGATATGAGTATCAAATGAAAGAGCTTGATGAGAGAAATATAATGAGCAAAGTGGAGTCATTCTGAATCCAATATGGCGGCCACCGCAAAATGGCGATTTACACATTCCACAGTCACCCCTATGACATGGATATCAAATGAAAAGGCTTGGTGAGGGAAACATGATAAGCAAAGTGACGCCAATCTAGATCCAACATGGCGGCCGCCGCTGAATGATGATTTATAATTTCGATGGTCACCGCTATGATATGGTATCAAATGAAGGGGATCAATGAGGGAAGCGCAATAAGCAAATAACGTTATTCTAAATGCCATACGGCGATCGCCGCAAAATATCAACCATCATAATATGGTTATATCTATCGAAATTTTATAATACAAATAAAGTGAGAAGTTCTATGCATTCCTTTTATTAACACATATGAAAGCTATATAGAAATTAGAAAACTAGTTATTTGATACCATAGTAGGATGTACTAAAAAGTAAAAAATTAATAATATAAAAAACTACTAACTTATTTACCTGTACATACGTAAAATGAACTAAACATTTAAAAATATGTTTTTCCGACTGAAAATATTTAAACGATAATAAAGCCCATTCATCTCAAGTTTTCGAATAAAAGCGTGTTAGGTTTGGACAGCATGATTGAAAAATGGTGTAACATGCATTTCAATATTTCCAATCGAGAATTATTTTTAAATTTTTAGTTGGTTTGGTGAACAGCTAAATAAAAGCAGCTTGTTTTAAAAAATTAATTGAAATAGTCATGTAACATTTAGCACGAAGCTACAGATTAACGCACCCGAGAGGTCCAATTTATTTACAATAGTTCTGCTGAATTTTAGCAAGGCCTGGGCGACATTGTATTTGACAGCACAGCTATAAATGGAATGCAACTTATTAGTATCTTGGCGACTTCAGGTAGCAATGCATCCACATAAAGTTACTAAGTAGAGTGACTTCTGGATTGGCGACGTTCAAACCTCGTCAACAACGTGCGTTACAGGTCAATTCAAATGAACTTCTTTGGATGAAATTGAACGCCATGGACGTGGAACGACATGAGGATCCAGCAGAATGGGTTCAAGTGTCCCACAACAAAAGTCACACTAGTCATTCTTCATAAATACGTTAATAGCGGGGTAAACTGGCTACCAGAAAGGTACGATTCTACCCTATGAATTTTTAGTAAGGTTTCCTAAAATTGCATATCTATCTAAGTAAGTCGCAATGCATCCAAATTATTAAACTCAAATTTAGCCGGATCTACGCGAAGCCACGGCGGATTTTTGAACGTCAGATTCCACACGAAATAGCTTATACATAGCTCTTAAAAAATTGTTAATAATATCATGCACTGCATATTATATCGCATTCACGGCTTATTTTATCTCATTCCAATATCGACTTGTTCTTGTTGATTTTTTACAACTTAACTTCTATGATTCTGCTTTGCTTCTAAACGGGCTACATTTTTACTGCATTGTCTAGCTGCTATAGAGTAGTCAGCAACATACGGACATATTTTCAGTATGACCCGGCCAAAAAAGTTAGATATGTTCGATATTGTTGATATACTGGATGAGTTTTTAGTGTGGACTCGGTAGATAACTCCGTTGTTACGGATGGTTTCTTAAAAAAATTCATTACAAAAATTGTTGCTCCTTATTTGGAAAATATTTTTACCTCTACACGATGCTTCATAACTACGTCGTTAATCAAAAATACATTTTTTATATAGTGTCTTTCAAACGAAGTCATTTCCAGCGGGAAAGTTCAGATTTCAAATTTGACTTACGCAGCAACCGTATACGCGAGGAAGTGGGGAGAGGTCTTGATCGACGAGTTCGGCGTGCAGGTTAAATAGTCACAATGGAACGTTGGACTGGAGCGCAACGTGCTTTTGCTATCGAGGTTTACTTTAAGAGCGGTGATTCATACGCAGCTGTACTTCGGAAATTATGTACACGATACAACATTCGCCAGCCAAGAGATGCCTTAAGTAAGAACCTATTGAAAAAGTGGATTAAGAGGTTCCGTGAAACAGGCTCTACTCTTAGTCAACCCATTCCTGGCATCACACCTACTTTACACACACTTTAGAGGAAAGTGATTACGTATTATGGAAATCTTGTGCTGGACGGATGTTGAATCTTTTTCGTACGCTGCCAAGACTCGAGAAGGTTGTTTTCAGTGACGAGGCATATTTTCACTTAGACGGTTATGTGAACAAGCAAAATTGCAGATATTGAGCACCAAACCCAAAAGAGAAATATCAACAATAGGTGACTGTTTGGTGCGCCATATCCTCTAGCGGTATTATTAGGCCGTATTTCCTTGAAGATGAAACCGGTCATGCGTTGACTGTCAATTCCGAGCGATCCATGGACATGGTTGATACTTTTTTTGTGCTCCTATTGTAAGAACAGAAGGTCGATTTAACAGAAACACATGGTTTAAACAGGATGGGGTCACTGCCCATACTTCAAGAGAATCGACGGTGAAAGCACTTTTTCCTCAAAAAGTTATATCGAAGTTTGGAGACATTCACTGGCGCTCTCACGGGGGGGAGGAGGGGGTAAAGGGGATAATTACCCCCTAGACGACTCGAGCAGTCTTTGAAAAGGTGGTATAAAGTGAACGTCTTATAAAAAAATCTGTAACTTTAAGAAAGGATAGCGGCAACACTGCCAACCTGCTCAGTGCGCATGCGACTACTCTCCCACCAACAGCAACGGTGTGCGCTTCTTCCTGTTGGAACAGGTATAGTCTAATCTTTTATGGTCTAATCTAGTGTCTAAATTCTGTTCCAGTCCGGAGTCCGCAACAAAATTTGGATGAGAAGTGAACAAGCGGAGTTTTGTTGATCTGGTTGGTATTAACGCTATTTTCTATGTTCTATTGATTTCTTATTTACTACCATAAGCCAGAAAATTAATTTTTGTTTGTTGTTAATTTTTATACTATAAAAGAATCGTGTCTAAAAAATGAGAGACGGAAAAATGGAAATTTAATATAATTTCAATTACGAAGTGTTTGGTCCATACTCCAGCTATCATTATTATCTATGTTTATTTTGTCTCGGAAGTCCCTGTATATAAGCACTGTAATTTAGTTTTAGAAAATTGCGTAAACTTAAGAAATCTTGTTTTTCAAACAGAAAAGGTTCTTTGTTGTGAGATACATGAATGCGTGGAAACCAATAAAGTCGTTTATTTGACAAAATTTATGTAACTTTTAGTGCTGGTTGACGGCTGCTGTTGTCAGGATGAGTAAAAGGAAACAGAATACCATCGATTGGTTAATTTCTAAACAAAACAAAGTGTCTGATATACCGCCGCAAGAATTACCGGAAAAAACTGATGATAATCCTACAATTCAACCTGAGCCTTCCACTTCAAAATTTCTTGATGTTGCACCGTATGCTGAACCAAGTGTTGAACAATCGGGTGGGAAACCTAAAGGATCCTTATTCAGGTGTGCAATGATCCCTAATGACTCTTTCAAATATCCCTATTCCACACACTTGAAAAGTGAAATGTTACTTATCAAAAAAACACTTTGAGAAATTTCCTTTCCTGTCATATTCAGAGGAACTACAAGGGCTTTTCTGTAAATATTGCGTGGTTTTTGCAAAATTAGGAGGAGTACATAAATCAACTAAATTGGGAAAACTTGTTACCGTGCCACTAAAGAAATTTTCGAAATTATATGGAAAAACCGGTGATTGTGAGACACATCAGAACTCAATATATCATACAGAAGCAGTTTCAGATGCTACAAACTTTTTAAAGATTTACGAAAATCCAGAGAATGATATAAGAAATATAATAGGTTGAGAGCGAATTGAGCGAGTATCAGGAAATCGGCAAAGATTGACTCCTATAATAGAATCTATAATTTTTTTAGGACGTCAAAATGTACCACTTAGAGGGCTTAGAGATAGGGGACGACTTTTTTCTAATGACAGCACGAATGACGAGGATGTCCTTAGTAATGAAGGGAATTTAAGAGAACTAATGCGGTTTAGAGTCGAGAGCGGCGACAATTTATTGAAAAAAAACCTTAGAGAACTCAAAAGGGCATGCTACGTACATAAGCAGCCGCATCCAAAATGAAATCATAGAATTTAATTCAAAAACTGGAGCTGAAGTAATGGACATATTAGAAACAATCTCTAAAAATGTGCATGGACTAAATAGTAACGAAAACAAAAATTTAATAAGTACCAGATTAAAAGCAGAATTTGACCTTTGGAAATCACGTACACAAGATATTATAGACAATGGAATGTCACTGTGTTTATAATGTGATGAAAACATGTTTTCTTCAGTTAATAAATGGCACTATTATTGATTTCATTGCCGGTAAGTGTTGCGACATCTGAAAGAAGTTCCTACCATCTAAAGAGGATAAAAACTTGGCTGCGCTCCATTATGTTACAAGAGCGATTCGTGGGTATAGCTCTTTTGTATATGCATAGGGATATTAAAATAGACGCGAATACAATCATAGATCAGTTCGCCAGCAAAAAGAATAGTGCCCCTTTGATTTTGTGATATGATAACACCTGAACTTCGCCTGAGATTGTCTCTCAAATCCATGTCTCTTCTGTTGGCCAATAAATAAAAATGCAGGTGTAGTTAAGGGTTTACTTACGTTTAAATCACCACGGTGATCTTTTCCAAAGTATCCAATCAAGATATGTGGTTTTATTTATTGGCCAGCAGATGTGTATAAAAGTCTGTTCAAATCACTTTCTAAGCTAATTTAATGATTGTTTTATTTTGAGACTGTGAACTGATGTAGTTTCATAGTTTATATGTTTTTGTTTTTGGAGACTGGCTAAGAGAGTGAAGTTATGCAATGAATATTTTTGTGTTTTTCTCATGATTAAAGATTTTATTTTGATTTACATTCAGTTTTATACTTTATAGAAGTCGTAACATATTTGTAATTGTTATTTTTTGAAGATGTATTTTTTGTTGTTTTGTCTATGTAGCAAAGTCTGTGATAGGTTATATTATTTTGCATTTTTTTTTTAATATATGAAGATTGCTCGAGCTTGGTTTGCTTTATTTACACTTTGATTTCGTATGACTCAAAATTAAAAAAAATGTATGTATTTTCTACAGAAATTACTGTAACAAATTCATATGTCTGCATATGTCCATGCTTTTAATGTTAAATCATTATAACACTTCAGTACGTCACACTGAGAATTTACTTTCCATTTTACCCCTCCCAGACTGAAATCCTGGGAGCGCCACTGCTCCTAGGTCACCCGACCTCACGCCATGCGATTATTTTTTGTGGGGTTATCTAAAGTCAAAAATGTATTCCAATAATCCACGAACACTTGAGGAGCTTAAAGAGAACATTCGACGAGAAATAAACAACATCATTCTGGAACTCTGCAAAAGAGTGTTTCAGAATTTGCGCGCGCGATTAGAAGAGTGCGTCTCCGAAGGGATGGCAAACATTTGGATGGAATGATATTTAAGAAATAAAACCCATCTCATCACCTGTTAACAGCTACAGTGGTCCCATATCTTTCCCGTATCCTCTTACTTCACCAGGAAGGGTAGTTAAGAGCACAAAATAAACGATTTCTCTAATTTTCAAAAGGAACACATATTTTAATTTCCCTTTTCACATATTTCGTTGTTTAAGAAGTATGTACGATTAATTTTTGAGTTACTGCTAACCTTTTTTGTGAATCAGATATCAAGGTAAATGAAAAATATTACAATATCTTTCAAAATAAAAAATAGCATTTAATTGGTAATCGCAGATTCTTGGAATTGGTGTATTTCCATGATAAATCGAATCTACCCAACCTTACGCAATAAAGTTGAATAGTCACGAAGGCGTACATGTATTTTTAGTGCATGACCGGTCCATAGCTCCATTAGAACATGTTATCTGGAAAAGTTAAGTTAGTCGACAATATGCTTCTGAGTTGGAAAACATATTTTTCCATACCTTGTGATTAATCAGTAGCTTTTAGTGATTTCTATACTGATTTTTATTGAAATAAAAACAGGTAATTCATCGCCACAACAATGTTGAAAAAATTGCCTTTTTGCATCCTGGATATATCCGAAGCGGTATCCTAACGCAGGCACCTAAAACTGAAAGCTCAGAAAGAAATGGGTCGCCTTACGTGTACCGGGTCGGTTAAATACGAGACACATGAAAGAACCAAAACTATATTTACTAAGTGCCGTATCGTCAGTCGTTCCTTCAATTGCAGGACGCCTTTATGGCCTCCTTGATCTTCATAATTTTCTACTGTTCCGTGTCAGCGCTCTGTTTTGAGGTTATGTTACAAATATCTATTTGCATCAAAATGTTCATTCTTTTGATTTATTTCATCGGTTATCTAGCCTAAATTTTAATATAATTCAAAAAGAAAACATAGCCTGACAATAGGAGAGCGCTGACGCTGATACAGAACAGTAGGCATCTAGAAATATCCTAGGCTTTCTGAATAAGACAACAGGCTATGAAAATCAAGGAGGCCATAAAGGCGTCCTACAATAAATACTGGTAGGAACGATTGACGATACGGCCCTAAGAACCAATTCAAAAATACCGAATATCATGTGGGGGATAAACATCACACAGTACATTTAGCATGATGTCCGATTTACAAAAATGTTAGTTTAACTGAAAAACCAGTCTCATAAAAACCCCCATAAACCTGGCATCGAAAGAACAATAGTAAAAAGGGGGATCAAAAATATATAAAAATAAACATGTATTCCATACTGAAATTTTGCGTCCTTGGCTACCCTGTATCACTGATCAAACAAACTGAAGAAGTAGGTAGGTAGGGAGAAAATACGGGATCATAAGTTTTTTGATACAAAATTTAGTACTCTCGCTATAACAGTTGCGGAGGTGCGAGTTGTGAACGCTGCGTGTTCTTTCGATGTATTGTCCAATATCCTAACAATTTGAAAATAAAACCTTATGATATGTCATATCAAATTGCTCCGTTTGAAAGGTTCTATCCAAGTCTGCAATAAAATGTAGGCCATTGCGTTTACAAAACAAATATGTTTTAGTCACCACGTAGTTATCATTCACCCTGTAGAGACAAAAATACATTAAGATAGATATGCAATAATATGGTCATGATGACTGGGGTATAGTTGCCATAGTTATAGCCAAATATCGCATCAAAAACGTTAGGCTTAGAGGCTCGTGTAGTATAACAGCGCAATGCATCTTTTAACTACCTTTTGTTTATACAGGGGTATGTGAGATGGCAAATTTTCTTCAATCCATGTAAGTGTACAAAGTGGAAGTGACTGCTAGTTGGGCTGTCTGTGTGAGATCAGTTATATTATGTTGTTTTTATGTGGAGATGGACCAGTTAAAATGGAATAAATTCGTCGTTTAAAGAAATAACAGCATCCAAAGGTCGTAATGAGTAGCACCATTGACGACTAAATGTTTTTTACCATTGAGGATGCTGTAGAACTAATTTTACGATTATTCTCGGGTATCAAAACAGAATAGAGCGTAACACATCATTTGCCAATGCCAGAGGAGTGGAAGAATCGTCTCCAGCGCTGTGAGGCTTTAGAATGAAGCTATTTTGAGGGTTGCAATATAAAATTGTAATTACATTTGAATAATAAAATTAAAAAAATACGTCTCATCACTTATTTACAGAATTCTGAATTAAGAACGAATGAGTTAGGAATTATCATGTCTTCAGAGTCTTGGAGTATAGAATTCACTTCACTGAATTGTATAGTCTACTAATAATAGATGTAGAAGCTTTTGAGGATAACACCTATACTACTGACATCGTAGCACTATCAAAATTATACCGACTAAATTAACAATACATAATTATTTTTGAAGGAATACCTAGAACGGCACTCGTATTTCTCAAAAACTCTGAAAAATGACAAATTCAACGACAGCTATATTGTATAAATTTTGTAATCGTCTGAGCAGTCAGAATGTAAAAATAAAAATTAGGTGGGAGTGACAACAAAACAATTAATAAGATGTGTCAAGTACACGTTGCGTCGAGTCCTGCCAAACTTTTTGCAAATGGTGTGTTTTATTTAGTACACAGGGTATACACCTGTCGGTAAACATCGTAAATATGCGATAGTGACTCAGAGGAATTTGTAATAGATATACGAGGCGATACTCAGAATGTGAGATATAGAGCAAACAGAAATAGAACATAGGGAACTTTATAGGAGAGTAAAGTCCCAAAACCATTATGACTCAAGTCATATAGCGAAACACTATGCCTCTATAAAAAGGGCCCGACAGGCCAATTGCCAGCCCAGTTGACAGCGTTTAAGCTTGGCTTACTGTGAGTCATTACGACAGGCAGAACTGAACAATATTAACATAGGCTCTTTCTAGTTAAGATACACATTTATCCATTTGTAAAGTTTGATTCATATGAACTTTAATTCGGGCAATTTTGAAATGCTCTGGAGTAGCTTAGCGTATTTTCGTTCTCAAAGCAAAGCGCTTTGAAAGCGGTCCTTCGTGTATACATTTGCATTGATTTAAATGCTGTTTACTTTTAACAGCGAGGAATGACAGGTGACTTGTCAAAAGAAGACGGCTTTTGCGAATCACATACCTCCTTATGACCATACAATTTGGAAGAGCAGGTTATCAATTACTAACTGGATGCGTGATGCGCTTGATGTTCTCTATAGATACAACAATCAAAATGAGAACGCGTATGGATTCTTTGAGGAAAGTAGTACAAGGCAGTCTTCTTGGCGTCAAGCAGGTTGACTCTGCACTTCCTTCGCAACGCCGTCAACAGTTCACAAAGTTCATCGCAATTGGAAGGTTTTGACAAAAAAGTCAGTTACGAACATGTACAATAGGGAAATTAAACGGGTTAAGTGAGCCAAATTGGCCCATACAAGACATTCTTTCCCTACCCTACCGGTAGTTACTGTCATCTGGAAAAGTTGACTCTTTCCACATCTGCGCAGCATCGCTATCGTTCATTTCGTACGTAGTCCGTGTATGTTTTTTGCCATGCAGTACGGATAGATTAGTCAGCCGGACCGGTTCGTCGGGTTCTGAGCCTAGATAGCAGGAGTACGCAGACCGAAAATATTTCTCTATCATTCTAGGTTATAAGTACGGGGAAATCTATGATGTGTGAAATATAGCTAACAGGTGCATAAAATTACCTGAGTTGGGCGTGTATAAACATACTAAAATCAAAAAAAAATAAAAATATAATCACTGTCGCGCGACACAAATCGCATGCATAAATTAGCGCTAAGACTGTTGGCGTGTAACCACCGAAATTTTGTAAGTAACTGGTAGAGATTGACGTTAAGTATTTATGGTCACCAGTAAAGACCGCAATCTTCTTAGGGCCTGATAACCTGAAGGAGTTCATGCTTTAGAACTTTGACGTCCGTCGCTTTGAACTATGTCGAACTGTCAAGTGCAGTTGCCACGCTTCTCATAGATTCACGTCAACGAGTTCATATGACGACATACACAAGGCTTCACTTTGAGATCGAAAATACCGCTCCTGTTAAAACTTGTGTATACAATGTGGATCATTTTCTATTTATAAACACAGACACTTTTTAAATATTTTAGAACTTATAATTTATCGCGTAATTAGAGCAATTTTGATTTCAGTATTTTTATTCAAATAGCGTGCTTTTTTGTGTCTTTCAGCTTTAAAGTATCATGGAAAAAAATTAAAATCAAATGTGGCGGTCATAAGAAAACAGTAATAATGTTGGTTTTGTATATTAGAGACGCAGGAACTAGTTTTTTCTATCATTTCACTGTTTTCCCTTCCTTCATATTTTATAAAATAGCATCACCAAATCAAGTATAACGAAACTGTTACTAGTTCCGAGAGTTTTTTTGCAGCGAAAGGCGTGCTCGGAAGATATCGCGGACGGTCTACATGAAGGCTAATTAAAAAAATAGCAGCGGTATTTCTATAGCAGAAATTACATTAGAAAGCAAACCAAAAGTTCAAATAAATTTTAAATTTCCTTCCTGAGGAAATACAATCTATGAAAAATGAACCTTTTAATTTTCCTCAATAAGTGAAATCAACATTTTTCCATCAAGGATTGGAGAACGACTCCCTAGACACTTGGTCTAATGTAGCGGCCAAAATATCGTGAATTGCTTCTACTCGGGTAAAACTTTTGGGTTGGTACTTCGATCGGCTCTGTAGAAGCATTTTTCTAAATTCAAGCACTCTGTATTTCGAAGATATAGCATCGCCTGTTATTTCCTGATATCCTTTCCGTTTTAGGTATATTACCACAGTTTTTAAACCATTTTAAGGCACGACTTTTCATTTGGCTGAAATATTCAACTCTATGAGACTCGAAATTGTTCAGACGGTATATACAGGGTGTTCCTTAATGATATACGCATATTTAAGGGTGTGAATCTACATGAAAAATTAATGTTAGTTCGCTTAATAAACTATGGCCCAAAAATGTTTCCTCACAAAAACTTGGGGTGTTGAAGTTTTAGGAAAAAAAAACGAAATTAATTAATATTTTCAGAACCGCTTCAGATATTTCACTGTATTTAGTACTTACTGAAAGTTAATAAAGTTGCATATTTTTCAATGAAAAAATAATTTTTAGCTTTAACAGTGGCGTGCGTACGGATATTGATTACGATATTTTTTAAGAAAAAAATGGTACTCCAATGGTTTTTTGCCAAATAAAAATTATTTTTGAATTCCCCGTTCAATTTAAAAAAAATGATCTCTATTGAATTGTTTTCCTTCGATGCGCCATTTTTGAGTAAAAAAATAAAAACCGTTATATTGTCCGAGAAAATTAATGTAATAATTGAAGAATGCAATTTAGCAATAAATATCTAGTTGCTCTGGAATATGTCACTGGCTTTTGACATCTGACAAGTCTCTGTTATTCAAATCTGTTCGCTGTGACAACTTTTGCATTATTTAGTTTTTACAATCTTGTTAATAATGGTGAATTATTCAAATGCAGAAATGGCGGAAATGCATTACGTATATGGCCTTGCCGACGGTAATGGTGAGCAAGCCAGATGGATTTATCACCAGAGATATCCCGATCGTGCTTTGCCAGATAGTCGAACCTTTTCTAATATTCATCGTCGTTTTGTTGAAACTGGTTCTGTCCGAAAAGGAACATTGAAGGTGGACCTCTAAGTGTGAGAACACCTGAAATTGAGGAAGCAGTGCCGCACAAAGTCGAAGAACATCCTGAAACGAGTACGAGGAAGATCGCTAGACACTTAAATATTTGCCATCAAATTGTTTGGAGAATTTTAGTGGATTTTTTGTTATATCCTTACCATATTTTAAGAGTACATACATTACTTCCCGTTCCAAGGCGTGTGACCTTTTGTCAGTGGTATCTTCAAAAAATTACACAAAATCCGCAATTTGAATCAATGATTCTGTTCACGGACGAAGCTAATTTTCCTCGAAATGCCATTAAGAATTTCCACAATAATCATTTGAGGGCAGAAGAAAATTTCTATGCCGTAACCGAAACCCATTTCCAACACCAATTTTCGGTTAACGTATGGGCAGGAACTATCGGCAACCACTTTATTGACCCATTCTTCTTGCCGGGACGACTTGACGGACAGACTCACCTCAATTTCCTTCAACAACAGTTACCTTTGCTGCTTGATGATGTTCCGTTATTAATAAGAAACAATATGTGGTACATGCACCAGCGCATTTCAGTGTAGCGGTTCGTAATTATTTACAAACTGATTATCCAAATCGTTGGATTGGCCGCGGTGGGCCCCAAGAATGACCACCAAGGTACCCAGACCTCAACAGTTTATATTTCTTTTTGTGGGGCTATCTTAAGACACTAGTGTACACAAGTACCATTAACACTGTGGAGGAATTAAGAGAAAGAATAGTTGCAGCTTTTGATAGAATAAAAAACACTCCAGGGATATTTCAACGAGTGCGCAATTCCATGAGAAGGAGGGCGGAAGCATGAATACTAAGTGAAGGGGGCCATTTTCAACAATTTTTGTAATCATTTCGTTGGACTTTATGTTATGTTTATGTTGTCAGTTGCTGTTGTTAATTATCCCTAATATGTTTAATTTTTTCAGTTAAATTAATAATAATTTTGCATGTTAGACAATAGAACGGTTTTTATTATTTTACTCAAAAATGGCGCAGCGAAGGAAAAAAATTCAAGAGAGATCAGTTGTTTTAAATTGAACGAGGAATTCAAACAATTTTTACTTAGCAAAAAACCATTGGCATACCATTTTTTTCTTAAAAAACATCGAAGTCAATACCCGTACGCACGCCACTGTTAAAGCCAAAAATTATTTTTGCATTGAAAGATATACAACTTTATCAACTTTCACTACGTACTAAGTATCAGTGAAACATCTGAAGCAGTTCTGAAAATATTAATTAACTTCCATTTTTTTCTTAAAACTTCAACATTTTGGACCGTAGTTTATAAAGCAAACTAACATTAATTTTTCATGTAGATTCACACCCTTAAATATTCGCATATCATTAAGGAACACCCTGTATAATGCATATCATCTAAATTGCCTTTAGATTTCAAAAGAAAGCTCTTGGACCATAGATAAAGTCAGTTGCCAGAACCAACAGCCACCTAGTGGCACCGCATCCAAGTATAGCACTGATCTCACACATAAGCCGAATAAGCCAAATAGCGACACTTCCACTTTGCCATCACCGCACACTCTTCAGGCGAATCCATGGCGTGCCACCTGCTAGCCGTCACACATACCCCTGGCCATTCTTCATCTCGGTGATGGTGACCTCCTGTCCATGGTCGCTGCTCTCCCTGCGTTGCTTCACCGTTTTCTTCACTTTCTTCGTTTTCTTTTCGGTGATGGTGAAGTTTGAGTGCACGTCTACGTCCCCCATGGTGATTGGTTGCACTCAGGACACACTCGCGAGGGATTTCAACGTCGGTGGTGACTGCTCGACACGGAAAGTTCGGCTGGACGCGCCAAAGCACACACACAGAATTTCCGAGTATTTTTAGAAAAGTGGAAGCCTTTGGTGTCGGGTGCAGAAAATCAGAACGTGAGGTGGGTCGAAAGTCGCGAGTTCGCGAGCCGATCAACGCCCGCATCCAAGACCGAGCGCAATTCAAGTTATTTCCACTAGAAAACTTGTAATCACGAACAAATCCAAAGTGAGATATGTTTTTTTGATTCTACATGACATGTACATCACGAAAAATTATGTCGCTCATTTCCGTCGGTCTGTCTATCTTTTTGTCTGTCGGTCTGTTGGTATGTTTGTCGGTCCGCTATTCCTTGCCATGTCTATAATTTGGATAGTACTGCTCGGATTTTCACACAAGGTTATTACTGCGCCAAGGATGGAAAAGCTTTGTAGTTTTTGAGAATCGGTCCTGTGGCGACGACGCTATGGACAAGTAGTACTGGGGAGGCGAAGCTTGGAAACTAGGCCACATTCGACCCTTTTGCCGACGCAGTAGTACCAACACTGATACAAGAAATCTTCTAGTAACTGATTATTGATTAATCAGATTCAACCTATCGCTGATCTTCTGCGTGATATAGACAACACACAGCACACCATCCATGGCTCGGAATCAACTTCCGGGGCGGAGGTTAGAACCCGCGAGCCTCGGGTCGACCGATTGCTAGCTCAGCTTTAGGCAAAAAACAAATGGAATGAAGATAGCTCAAATTTAGTTTTTTGGCGTTTTAGATTTTGTAGGGACTAAAAATTGAGGGTTGTGGGTTGTAGGGTGTGGAGGAGGGTAGATCTCAATTTTTAGGCTAGGGCGATATCAGGGGCCCTATTTTGTCGTTGGCTAAGGGCGAGAGGGGGTGGAGGCGAAGAGGTACTAAGATTCTTTTTTAAATTTCGTTTGATTGTTGTTTGGTCATTTAGGGCACCCCATCAAATCGGGGCCCTAGCCATGGGCCTCGTGTACCCATAGGGTATAGACGGAATCGTTACTAATATTATAAATGCGAAAGTGTAGATATTTTTTACTCAATTATTCCAACATGGCTGAAGGGATCCGGATGAAATCTAATACAGAGATAAATTATAGTCTGGAATAGCCCATGGGAAATAACTTTAAAATATCTATTTCACGGGCTACAGCTCAAACGGCTTAATGAACTTCGATATGAGGTCTGGCACGGAATGGCTCAGTCGCTGGTCCGACCGAAATGAGTAAGGGTATATAACATAAATGTAGGTCATCAGGACTCATCAGTACATCAGGTATTTACTGCATTTCGCCATTTTTTTTTGTTAGCATGATCGTGGTGATTTAGATTTGTTTGGTGTTTTTTTTTTACCTCAAGTAACTACATGGTTCTCTGGAAGCAATGTCGCAATCAAAAAGTAGACAACACGAATAACACTAATTAATTCTGAAAATGTTTTATAATTACTAAGAACCTTCTATATTACAGCCGTGTGTATTAAAGAAGATTTTTGAATCACAAATATGTAAACAGATTTTCGGCTTATTCCAACTTGGCACCATATCCTGCTAGCATCATTTTTCTCAGCTAAGAAATTGATAAATTTCACACCGTTTTTAAACTAGTATATAGGATTCTCCTCCGCATATAAAAAAACTGGCGTATGCCCAAGAAATCGGTAAGCCATTGATGTTATAGCATCGAGTTTTTTTCAATTTATTTCAAGACCTCAAATGAATGAGCTAAATATAAAATTATTATCGTAAAACTTAATGAGATCAAAGCTGTTGTGATACAAAATAACTTATGAAAGCAGATATTCAGCTATTAGACAAACGAAATATACAAGGTGGGCGATTTAAAGTGGAAGCATCTTTGACATTAGATCGACTAATGTCATACCGCGTTGGAAGCATCATTTCAGTACAACTTTAACCATGGAACAGCAAATACCAAAATACTGAAATTATTCAGTTGTGCGTTCAAACTAAGTTCTCAACCGTGAAAACTGAATGTGCGTTTCGTAAAAAAAACAAAGTTAAAAGTGCTCGATAACGCTATCAGACGTTTTTACACAAAATTTGTAAACACCTGTAGTCTTAGTGATCCCAGTCACCTATTCAGACAACGAACAAGTCGTTCCGATGAAAATATCGAAGTCCTACGAGCCAGTGTTGAAGAGACTCCATCAACATCCGGTCGTCATCGTTCTCAAGGGTTAGGCGTCGCTCGAACCACTCTCCGACGCATAATTCGTAAGGATTTCCATACAAAATTCAAACGGCTCATCAATTAAACCAAGTTGATTATCCGTATCGCTTTGATCTTGCTAAATGGAGCATTGAAATGGCCGAAAATGAAGATGACTTTTGGCGAGAAATCATCCTGTCCGACGAGGCACATTTTTCGTTAAATGGAGGCATAAGTAAACAAAATTGTTGGTTTTATGCTTTCGAAAACCCTCAATCAATCGAACAGCAGCCTCTTAATACCAACAAGTTACTGTTTGGTGAGGTATGTGCGCGAATATGGTCATCGGTCCGTATTTTTTTTAAGACGATGATGGAGCTGCGATAACCGTCAATGATGAGCGTTATCGAGCCAAGATAACGAATTGTTTGAGGCTAATTGTTTGTGAAAATGACATGGTTGATTACCATTGTTCCCTGGACGACTGATATCGAAAGATGGCGATTTTGATTGGCCCTCGAGATCACCTGATTTGACGCCACCAGACTTTTATTTGTGGGGCTATTTGAAATCCAAGGTATACGCTAACAAGCCAAGGAGTCTAGCTGCCCTCAAGAACAATATTGGTCAAGAAATTGCCGCCATATCCGCCGAAACATTGGCCAAGATAATGGAAAACGCCGAAAAAAAGGCACATTTGGTTATTAAGACCAGAGGTCGCCATTTGCGCGATATCATTTTTGAAAAGTAATTACAACAAATCTCCTTGAATCAAAATAAAAGACTTCTTTTTAATGTATTTTTTTTTATAAACAAATGCTTCCACCCCAAATGGCCCACCCTGTATAAGGTTATTGGTAATTTGTCGTATTTCAAGGGGACAATTCTTGAATTGGGAGTAAAATAACTACGGTCCGACCAAAGGTAATTTTTTTAGCAGAAGCCGCAGCCAATGTTCCAGTTTTACGGGGGCGGGTCAATAAGTCCCTGACTTTGAATTAAACAGTGTTTTAAAAAAAACAATTTTATTTCTTAACATAGCCTCATTTGAGCTCTATACACTTCGTTCAACGTTGCTTTTCACGGAGCCATTTCTTTAGGTTTGGAAACAAGAAATAGTTTTTTTGGGGCTAAATCCGGAGGAGATAGCAGTTCATAGCTCAATTCATGCAATTTCACTATGGAACATTGATTGCTCATCCCTTAGTAAGCAATGTGGATTATACCTCGTACATCTAAAAAGCAGGTAGTCATGACTTTATTGGCTGACAAACCCATCTTGACCTTCTTCGAAGCGAATTCGCCAGTTTGACGACTGTTTGAGTGGCTTGTGGTCTTTGGTGTGTTGTGGTGAATCCATGTATCGTCCACGGTTAAGAAAAGGGGCAAAAATTCGTTAATATTGCGGTAACAAAGCCACTCTCGAAGTTGTTACACGATAGCTTTCTTATACCAAAGTGATCATTCAAAATCGAAACCAGTGAGCCAATCTGCCGCACTTTCAGTCTTCGCTTGGCCAACACCATATCGTGAATTTCTTCAATTGTTTCGGATGTTTAGCGTCCTCAACTGGACGTCTAGAATGTTCGGCATCTATCAAGCTACTAGGCTATTATAAAATTCCAATTTTATTTTATTTTGAATAGTGCCGAATATTGAATACGAATTAGATTTAAGAACACATCTTTCAAATGTCGTGAATACCAATGGCAATGAGCAGTTTTCTGTCCTAGATACAAAATCGACTATTCCATTAAATTCCCGATGCAACACTTTTAGCATCAGACACAAACTATAAATAAAACTGATCTTTTTAACAAGAAATGCATAGATATTCAACATTACATTCTTGCATTCATAAATTGGCACTCGTCCTAAATATATTTTTTTCAACTTCTTCCAAATTTTCTATTTTTACTACAGGACTGTTTAGATGCATAATACGTGATCTTACGTCATTTGAGCATGGACGTACTCAGCAAGGGGCACGGGGTCCTTCTCCCTAGAAGCGAGCTGTCTCTGCTCGGTTCATACAACTATTATACGACCGCCGAGTTATGTGATTTACTGCTTTTAATACTTTGCAAAACAAATTACTGCCTTTTTTCTTAGTTTTCATAATTTATTTACGTCATTATTTCAAAGGAAAAACGCCCCAATGCAAAACTTTATTTTATTTTAAAGTAATTTATTCATATGGAAATTCACATAAACAGCACAAAAGTAAATCTTTTCAGCATCTAATAATTCAATTTAATAATATACGTTATTACAATAATATAATACTATAAACACATTCAACAACAATAAACATAAAAACAGATTCTTTTCGTATATGTTAAATTAAACGAAAAATATTTTCCAAAATTATTCTTTCGGAGCAAAGGTAATTATTTATAACGATAGGTACTCATTCACAAATAACTGAGTTATTACAAAAACTAAATGAGTATACTCGTACATCATAATATCTTATAAAGGGTAAAAGGGCATTTTAATATGAAATTTTTCACAATATGAAAAAATAACTATTTTTGTTAAATAATGTGATTATGATATAATTTGTAATTGCAATAATAAAACAAATGCATTGGCGTAAAAAATTTTGAAAACCTAAGTACGGCAGTATAGTCAAGTACCAAAAGTCATGAGACAGTGGTGTTCGATACACTACTATCGTCAGTTTTACTGCTTGATTTTGAATTCAGCTTTGGTGACAATCGAATTATATTCTGAATTTCAATTCCTTGATTGTCGAACTTTCATCCACGATTGCAAGGGTAGTGTCTTAGCTACCTTGGGAGGCACCCGGTGTGGAAGTTGGTGGTGCCGCCCAACAAAAAATAAAAAAGCATAAATTTGTTTTTTTTCGGAATATTTTAGAAAAATAAAAACAGGTGTGATTTACAGAATAACAAAACGACGCTGTCGACGGTGACAGCCATGACAGACGACGTTGTCAATGATGACAGCCTTGGAATCACGCAAAAAACGTTGCCAGTTTTCCTTTGTTGCAAGTTGTTCAGTCTAAGATGAAACCATGTGGACGCGACTATGGCGAAACAAGATGAAATCGATTTAATATTTTTCTTATTTTTTATTGACTGTTTTTGATGTTTAGCCACCGGGTATCATCCTTTATCTGGTGAAAGCCGGTGCGGACCGGCCTCGCCGCCCCCCTTAATGCATCACTGTGCAAGGAGCATTTTCAGCGTAGTAAGATTGCACTCCAATTTGCTGAAGAACGCCAAAAATTAATTTTTAGCCTATTCATAACTGTCATGCAATAGTTTTGTAGTGTGTGCTTCCGTCACCAGATGAGGTTCATTATAAGAACTGAAGTATGCTGAAACTTAGGGCTGCCATCACCTAAATTATCGATGCCGGACAACAATTTCAAAACTCCGGACGTTTGGGTGAAATTGAGATTTTTCCCCGGACAGCCCGGAATTTTTTTATACACAAGACAAATAAAAACATCGCTGTAATTTTCAACAGCTTCTTAGCGATTCATTTAACAATTTTCGGAAAAAAATGACGAAACCTGCACTATAAAAAATGAAATACTCAAGTCTGAGTCTGAGATAATCTGGTAACAAATATAATGATTAGAGACACTTTTCTACTTGGCATCATATTAAAAACGAATTATAATTTTTGGTTCCGTAAGTAATAAAATAATGTGCTTGTACAAGGTAATGCGGGTCGTTGTACCGGGGTGATGCTAGCCATTGTAGTGGGTGTACAATCAAACAGTTTTTTGATCACTGTCTCACATTTCGCAAGATTCCCCTGACACAAAAAGCGTCCAGGGATTCCCCTTCCGGACCGCCCTCGGGCGCTGTCTAAGCTAGAACAAATCAGGGAAATGACAGCCCTACTCAAACTGCATTTAAGTCAAGCAGATTTGACTCGGTAGTTCACACACATTGATCTAAGCTTACTTCCTCAGCATACAAAGAACTATTATGCGGAAATTAATTATATAGTCAACGCCAAACAAAGTGGCGTGCACGTCATCAAGGTGGGTGTGTTGAAAAATTTACATTGTTGCCAAACTTTTTGTAAAATAATAAAATTTATTTTATTTTATAAGCAATATTAACCTCAAATGAGAACAAAAATAATAGTATAATAAAATTATAGATCTGTACTTGCATAATCATTAAGTATGACAATTATTGATCAGATGACACTATGAAACTACCATATTTAATTGATAGCTTAAAGGTACTGAATAAAAATCCAAATGGGGTCCTCCAAATTTTATGCATGGTATTTATTTTACAGAATTCATACAGAAAAATGCATTCTAAAATTAGGTAAGCTACTGGTGTAAGCTTTTTCTGTACAATAAAGTTAGTCGGAGTTTCTTTCTTCAGCGCTGTCTGAATCTGAATCTTCATCACTCTCAAAGTTGATTATTAAAGGTTCGATGTCTGGTCGATCAAAAATTCGTTCTCTTTCATACCATTTAAAAATTTCTTGCTCAGTATGTCGAACACTATTTTTCCACATGTCTGGGGTAACCGTTTGTAGAGCCTCGTTCCACATATCCAAACAGTCTTTTTCACTGTTACCATCTCTACCAATATGTCTGTTATAGTAACCTTTTGCTATGCCCCAAATTAACTCAATAGGGTTAAATATACAATGGTAAGGAGGCAGACGAAGAACTTTGTGCCCATGTTGTTCCGCCAATTCATCAATCACGTATATTTTAGGTGGTTTGTTTCTAAAAAAGCAGTTATTTTAAGAATAGGAATAAACAAAAGAAATATAAACTGTCGACCAAAATATATATAATTAAGAAGCATTATGTACCGAGCAACAATACTCAATAGCTCTGTTTTAAACATTGTGTTTAAAAATGGTATGTTTTGATTTGTCAACCAGTCTTGGATATTTTTTTTTGTCCATGCATTGTTGGGCACTTTGTTCAATATCATGTTGTGATAAGGGGCGTTATCCAGTATAATCATAGATGGACTCTCCAATTTTTCTAATAACTGATGTTGAAACCATTTCAAAAAATTGTCCTGGTTCATCTCTCCATGGTAATCGCTCAATTTTGTTTTCGAAGAAAATATCGCTTCACTACCCTCAATAAATCCATTTTCATTTCCAGCATGTAATAGAATGTATCTAAAATATATTAGTTTTAAATTTTATAGTGCAAATTGTGTAAAAGTACATACCTTTTACCATCTGTTTTAATAGCTTTCACGCTTTTTTGGTTTCCATTTTGCCAAGAGCGACCTATGGTCCCATTTTGAAATATCCAAGTTTCATCGAGGAAGACAAACTGGTATAAGGCCTCAACCTTGGCTTGATTGTATTGCCTTAGAAATTCCACCCTTTTCAAAGCTATACTTAGTAGTTCCATGAGCCCTCGTCGCGGATTGTCCTTAAGCCACTTAAATCCAAGATCTCTAAGCAACCGCCTTAAAGACGTGGCACTACCATCAAATAATGTCCTATCTCTTAATCGAGACCATAAAGTTTGTATCGTAACTTGTTCTTCTGAAACCATGTGTAATATGACATTATAATTTAGTTAACAAATTAATGCAAATTTCTGATAAGTTATTATAATAAGATCTTACTTTTGTGATACATATTATAGATCACTTCTCGAATGGCACTTGTATCCAATGTCGCTGTGTTGGTTACACGTTTAATATAACTCCGCTTTTTCTTGGGCGATTCTAAATTTGCATCACTTTTCACACCCTCGGAAATACGACTAACTGTCCTTAAACTAATTTTTAAAGCAGCAGCAACACGCTACAAAAAATGAAATAAAATTTCACTATTATTAATATACATTACATATAATTATTAGTAACCTACCTCTTGAACAGCATTTAAAGGCAACAAAGGCCCGTTGTTGTCCCTTTCTTGCTCAAAGTAGTGCATTAACGAGGCCACGAGTTCCTTACACCGACTATTTAACTATTTGGGCATCTTTATATGCCAAAATTGCCTTTATCTACTCGTAAAATGAATAATTTTGTTTTGAAACAAACAGTTGTTGATTTACAGTATGCGGGGCCAAAGGATTTATAAAGATTTGAAATGCCACAAATTGATTCAGTGTCAAAATTAATACAAACGTCAGTTCCCAGTTTAAATAAGTTTCAAGGTGACAATGTGTCAACGCTGCGAAATCGGTTTAGTGCGTTTACATGTCGATAAGTGATTGGAGCGTTTGCAAAACATTTTATTTCGCATAATGCGCCTAAATTTATCAGAAAGCAACTTATGTGATATTTTAATAACAATGTTTATATGACTATTAACCATAATAAGAGAGTAATGACCATTTTACAATTTATATATCACATTAATATGAAACTGCAATAGAGCAATTGTTTGTGATAGAAACCTAGGCATTAGGTCGGGGAATTTTTATCGTGATGACGTGCACGCCACTTTGTTTGGCGTTGACTATAGTTTAATTGCTTCCTAGATTAGGGGGGGCGTGTATTAATTACGTGAGGTTGTGCTGAATGTCACCTAATCTCAGATGGGGGAGAGAGGGAGAAGGAGTGGTGCTGAATCTCAGCTGATCTCAAGCGGGGGAAAGGGGGTCTCGACAAATATCACGTAATTTTTCCATGTAAAAATCAGTGTAAAATTGCGCGAAAACTGATTGAAACTGAAGTAAAACAGAGTTTCCATGTGTCTCCATGCACGATTAGAATAAACATTTATTATTTTGATAGTTGATATTTAAGAATTTTATTGTTGAATTTTATCAATCTCATCTCAGGTAACGATCTAAGCAATCTTAATAACCAGTTCACCAGACTAAAATAAATCCTACATTTTACAAAGTTACAGATTTTCAAAAATCTCACGAAGGGGTTAGGGACGGGGGTCAAGCCAAATCGCTCAACATCTCACTAGGTTTGTCGGACCCGACTACCCGGGTATCTGAGAGTTTTCGGACCCGGATAATACATGACGTTGACCGGGTATCAATAAAAATTAAGAATTGTTATTTTTCAGCGTAATAAACTACTGGCGCCTTAGAGAAAAGTTCTTAAGGATATTTTTTACTGAGAATGACCCAAAATCCGTAGAAAAACTTTGTCCGGTGCGAAAAAACAATTTTTTGAATTCTTTTATAAAAATTATTACAGAAACTTTTGATGATATTTTTTGCAGATTCGTTAAAATTAAGATTATGCAGTAAAACCGAATCAAAATTACACAATTATTGTGAAAAGTCAACGTCCATGGAGAAAAATAAATAAAGTGAAAACTGCGCCTTCCGCGAATACATTGTATCGTTTGTATGAAAGATTTTCATCAGGTGAGGCACTTACTAATCCCAAGCGTCCAAATAAAAAGCGTTATGATTTGCATTTGTTCCCATACAAAATTCAACTGACGCAAAACCTGTTACCTGCCGATAAGCCACGTCGATTGGAATGGGCCCAAAGAGTCATCGAAATGGCTGAAAGTGACGATCATTTTTGACAAAAAATCATCATGAGCGATGAATCTCATTTCATGTTAACCGGAACCGTAAACAAACAAAATTATCTGAACTGAAAATCCTCAAATTATTCACGAGGTACCTCTTTGTGACAAAAAAGTGACTGTTTGGTGCGGTATTTGTGCTGGTATGGTTCTTTTTCGAAGATGCCAATTGTTCGTGACAATGGTATGGAGCATTTCTGGTTTCAACAAGATGGCGCTCCACCACACATAGCTCGAGCTACTATCGATTTTTTTAAACGATTGTTCCCTGGACGTCTGATGTCAAAAAATGGTGATTTTGACTGGCCACCGCGTTCACCAGATTTAACGGCTCCAGACTTCTTTTTGTGGGGCTACTTGAAATCGAAGGTTCATGTCAACAAGCCAAGGACCCTAGACGCACTTAAGGCCAACATCCGACAGGAAATAGCCGCCATATCAACCGAAACATTGGCCAAAACGATGGAAAATGCTGCATCACGGGCACTTTTCGCTGTACAGGCTCATGGAGGTCATTTAAGAGATATCGTTTTCAAAAAACGATTTTTGAAATGAACAGTAAAAAATGTGTTTTTTCCTATGATTTAAAAAAAAACATCTTTTCGTCGAATATGGCCAACCCAGTATATACTTAAATGGACCAAACATCATATGAAAACTAGATACCCGGATATCAAAAAGTCGGGGTACGCGAAAATCCTACATCTCGCTAGGGGAGGATAGGGAGGTTCAGAAAATCGTCCAAAACGCCTCACGTAATTAGTAGTTGGTGTGTTGGTACTTTTTAATTCTTAATTTTGTCGGAAGGACCAATTATGTCATTTAAACATGTAAGTTGCTAACGTCTAAGAACACCACTAGAATGTTCAAAATATGTGTGTGTGCGTAGTCTTAATAGGGATTTGTATCAATGAGTGGGAAGTACTGAGTCTTATTTTATTTTTATATCATCTTTACTTATTTCATAAATATCATTCTTATAACAACCTAAAAGTTAGTGGTGTACTGAGTAATAAAAACACACGTTTAGTAAAGTATACTATATTGCATCTAAGCAAGGAGAAACAAAGAAGGTAATAACGCATAACTTAAGGAAACAAAACAAAATAGTCTACAGGTAACCAGTCTTCTAAAGGATATCACTCCACTCTGACCACTCAATTGTTTACCCAGAATGGTTCAGGCACTTTGCGTCCACTAGTTGCGTCTCCGGATACTCGTCTTAGTTCCTCGGCAGCGCTGGACAATACTTTCGTAGTGTTGTCACTATCAGGGACGTCTTGGGACTTGGATGAAGTTGGTTTATCTATTCGAAAATAAACAAATATGCTACACTAAAATCCGAGTAGAAAGTGATGACGAGTTGCACGTAGTTCATAGCCTGAGGTTTTAAGGTCAGTTGAAATTTGCATGATCCTAACACCAAACATTAATAAATAAACTCGACATTTTTGAGGGAAAATACTTTTCGTAAATCGAGCATTCTGAAGCGACGCGACAAGGCATGTTAAAGTCCGTTTGTATTCGTGAGTATTGTTACAGTGCTTAATTATGTAATAAGCGGAAAAATGTCGCTTCTGTTCTCTTAGACCTGCCTCAATAGTTGAGTAAGATATCTGTGAAAATTTGGGCTTATAGTAACTGACAGAAGCAATTCGGCTAAACTATTTTCAAAATAGTGGAACTCCCTGGGACCTTCGCTCTTTGTTAAAGTGTCGTAGGTCAGTAGGTCTGTCAGGTCTGGTTGCCCAGATACCAGACGAAGTCAGGGAGAAAGAAAGGAAGGGGGAAGACCAAAGAGGGTGAAGTGCGCCTATCAAAGGGATGCCTTGCTATTGTTAAATGGTATTCGGTTAATTTAAATTAATCCAAAAAATAATTTCGGAATTTGTGTGTGGCAAAAATCGTAATTTTGGTTGGATATAGAATTGCACGATTTGATTTTGATCACAGTGCGAGCCGTGGACTTGTGTGCTTGTGAAATTGCTCGACTGTGTAGTCTACTGACTCACGCTTGACTATAACTTAACTGCGCCTGATGTTTGATGTAGTCCCTTAGGTAAGGAATGTCGAGGTATCTGTGCAGGGTCTCGTTGGAGACATACCATGGTGCGTTAGTGATGGGTCGCAAGGTTCTTTTCTGCAAAACCTGCAGATTACGCATATGCGTTTTGGCAAGAAAACATCATGCTTCACATGCGTAAGTGATCGCTGGTCTGATAACCATCTTTATAACTTTGTTAACCAAACTTAATTTTGAGGTTCTACATAGTAAAGGGTAGAGTTGCCGAAACGTAATTTGGAATTTAGTTTTTAACGCTTCAGTATGATTCTGCCAGGTCATCCCCCTGTCAAGAGTGACACCTACATACTTAGCAGAATTGCCCCATGGTATGCGAGCTCCATTCACTGGAGCCTCAGGCGGGGCGCCGTTACGTTTTTTAGTACAATAGATAGCCTGCGTTTTCGAGTCATTCATTTTGATCAGCCACCGATCTGCCCATTCCAATACCTCATCCACCGCACTTTGTAACCTGTCGTGAACCAGATTCCCGGTACGCGAGTGGGACACTAGTGCAGTGTCATCAGCATATAGATATACTTCATAGTCGCTAGGCCAAGGGACATCATGCGTGAAAAGTGAGTAAAGGATTGGCCCTAGAACCGAACCCTGAGGGACGCCGGCCCTGATGGGCCGTACTGTCGACAAGAAATTATGAATTTTGATCAAAAATTTCCTACCTTCAAGGAAGGATTTCAAAACTATTAGGAGCCAAAATGGAAAGGCCTTTTGAATTAGTTTATAGGGAAGGCCCTTGTGCCACTCCTTGTCAAATGTCTTCGAGACATCCAGAAGCAAGATGCCAGTACTTTTGTAAGGGTGAAGCACCTGGTTACTCGCTCCACAAGCCTAACCGCCTGTAACTCTGTACCATGCTCAGACCGAAATCCAAATTGCACGTCAGGAATCACATGGTGATCTGACGAGAAATTCGCAAGGTGACGTAGAATCACCTTTTCAGCGATCTTAGACGGAGCAGTCAGTAGGCTGGGACGATAGTCCTGTGGAAATATCGAACCCACCTTCTTTGGAATCATTACAACTTCCGCAGTCTTCCACGCCGATGGAAAGTACTGGGTCCTTAGCATGGCATTGATAATAACCACGAGATAAGTCAAGGACTTCCGTGAAAGCAGCTTCAGCGCCTTATTAGTGATTTGATCCTCCCCAGGTGCTTTACGCACCTTGAGGTCTTTAATATGACCTTGAAGCCCTTCTGGTGTGCAATGCGGGATCTCGGGAGAAGCCGCTGATGTGTTGCGTGCAACTCTTTAGTTGAAGAATCTTCCGAAAAAGAATCTTCTGAGGAAGAGTCACTAATGGCGGCGCCGGGATCACTGACGCCGTTTTCCCTACAATATCTCCTGACGGATCTTACAATTTATTGCTCCTCGTCGAGATCATTATCAAGATCATAGTTGGGAGAAAACTGCCGTTCTATAGCATCAGCGAAAACCTCGTCCTTGTCCTCTGGCCTGAAGACTATGCCCCCAGGACCGTGGTTGTGCGGGAGTTTTTCTCGCATTCCCTTTCTGAGCGACTTCGCCACTTTCCAGAGAGGAGTATCTGAGTCAAGCATCCTCGCCAGAAAATCGTTCCATTGCTCATTGCGGAATTGATGGAGAGCATTTCTTACTTCATAAACAAGATTCGTCGCTCTGCGAATGTCATCAGGAAGAACTCCCTGTTGTGTTGCTTATTTAAAATGGATCACTAAGCACATTATTCAGATTTGAGATTCTACATGGATTCTAAAGGCATTTCATGTACACACATGCTTAAGTCTAACTGTTTATGAGGGCATAATGTCAAATGCAGGTCAATGGATTATATTTCTTTTTCTTATTTTGTCTTTGCCATGCGATTGGTAACGGTTTCCGTGTAGCAGTATCTAATACTTCAATAGATTTTATTCAGAATTTGGATAACAAATAGTACATGATTGTCAAAAAAGGTAATAGAATTCAGATTTTAGAAAACCCAAAAACTCCATTTTGTCAAATAGATTCCACCAACTCTATATTTTTTTGTATTAAGCATTGAAAATAAGGTTAATTTTGTATAAGGCTAAGATCTACTTTGCAAAAACTAATAGTTTTTTAGAACTGATGGTTTTTTAATGTTTAAATGCTCCATACGGCTTGTACCATAAAATAATCTGTTAGCCATGGAGAGAGAACAGCTGGGGTATCACGCTAGTCTTGTTCGGACATCAATCGCCAACCTGTCAGTGCCAGTGTCCAAGATCCTATCTCAAAAATTCAGTTCATTCTGCTACGATATATAGACGGAATTCACAAGGCCGGATACCAGACACAGTCACCGACCACTGTACAAATAATGAAGCATTTAAATGAGAGATAAACCAATATTTCCATATACTCTCAGAGAAACTACTAATTTGCGAAGTAGACAAGCTCATAAACATAACCATTTTGGGTTTTTTGTCCTGTACTTTTCGTTATATGAGTCTGGAATACAATCTGCTCAGTTACGTCTTCCACTACAAGAACAAGTTACAAATCATAATGCAAATGCAAAGAATACGTGAAAAATGTTATAACTCTGGCCTACATTTGACATTTTTTAAGCAACATTTGAGATATCTCTAGAACGGTTAGTGGTACGAAATACATAAAATGTAGGTACTTAGAATGCCGCATAAAATCAAAAAATTGAATAAATTTCAGGGTGTTATATCTAAGATAAGCAAATTGGTATCTATTTCCGGTACAACCGCAAGTGTCACCATCTTGAAAATATTTTAATTGGATGGCTCCCTTCAGTTACTATAAAACCAAAATTTGATAACTGCTTTACGTCAACTTTTGAATAATCGAACGCTGCAATTCTACGTGACACATTCAGTATGTAGTATCAACGCATGATAATACTAAAATTTTACCTACAGTATATTCAGATAAGAGATAGACCGGACATAAACAAGACCACGTGATCATCGAACGCTGTAACATTCGGCAGGGACGTATTAAGAGTCACGCAGTACATATTTTAGATAGTAGATGCTGCTTTGCGTAACTTTGTAGTAAATTAGCACAATTCGATGTGTATACGATTGGTGATGGATATAGGATCATGTGGGGGGTGGGGTAAGAAATATATAATGATGTAAATATACATGAGGGTTTCAAAATTTTCGCTTCGATTTCCAGCTTCGGATGCTGCCTGATGTTTGGTGAAATACAGTCGAATATAATCTCAAACTGGCGTTTAAATTAGCCTAAATTAAAAATAATCGTATATCTCTTAAAATTGCTTTTAGAATATTGATTAGTATATTTTTTGATTTCTAGGTAAATATGTAACCAAATTAAAACGTTCAAAACGTAAAAAAATGTGCATGGTTGAACATTGTCAGAAAGTAGATTCTTGAATAGGTTTTGCCAAAATGGGTTCAAAAATGTCAATAATTAATTAAAAAATACAGTAGCTTTATAATTACTTATATCTTACCGAATTTGATGAACTACATCTTTTATTGGAAAGCTTTCATCATCGCTACTGCCTGAAGCACCAACGTCAATAATGAATGGCTCGACTTGTTCCTCTAAAATATTGTCCAGTTCCCACATTCTCTTTTCAACTTTGTCTTTCACGTGCTTAATACAGTTTTCCCATTTTTGCGCTGTTATTAATTCTAGTGCTTCTTTGAAAAGTCCTTTGAGGTCACAAAATTTAAAAGTTGTATTGTGCTTAGCTATATAATTTTTAACCTCTGCCCATATGAGCTCAATGGGATTGAGCTCGCAATGGTATGGAGGTAAACGGAGCACAGTTTTATTTTGACTTGCTGCCATTTCGTCAATGGCGTATTTTTGATATTCCGCCTTGTGATCCTTGACAATTCTTAATAATTGTACTTTCAGCATTGCTTCTTCAAAGTTGATATTTTTCGAGCGGAGCCAATTTTGAACATCAACTTTCCTTGAAGCCGTTGTTGGGACCTTCTCCATTCTTCGAGAATGATAAGGCGCATTATCCAACACAATTACTGCGTTTTCCTCTAAGTTCGGTAAAATTTTTGAAAAACACTGTTCAAACGATTCGCCATTCATTTCCTCGTGGTAATCTCCAGTTTTCTTAGACTCAAAGCACCACAGACCGTCAACAACAAATCCATCCTCACTGCCAATATGGCAGATAATAAGCCTTTTCCCTTTACCTGGAAATCGAAGTACTAACTGGTGTAGATTTATTTCAATAAGCGAACCCTTTTCAAATGTTTTCATCACATTCAGCGAAAAAAATTGAGACATGAGTATCAGATTGCTATAATTGGGATTATTTAGTCATATTGAAAGAAAGAATATTGAACGTCGTATGATTACTCAGCGCTTCACAATTTAATTTAAAGTTATAAACCTTTAAAAAATGAATGATCAGGAACCTGAAATACACGTAAATATTAATATTAACAAATTATAACTTTATAAAGCTTAAAGTATGAATTAAAATGATTAGAAATATTAGGAACGGTACACAATATAAAACTTAGTAAGTTTTTTTAAGTTTATAATATTCGACATATTTTAAGATTATATTAAAAAATTATTGAAATATCGAAAACACATAAAAACATGGCTTAAAAAAGTTCTAACAAATGAAAATGACAATAAAACATCCACGCATTTTATCGAAAGTTATAAAAGTTTTGTTACTTGTAATATGTTTTATCTGCCCCCTGGAATTAATGTTTAGAACCTTGTTCCCAAGGTTTGAAAAACATCCGATTGTTGTCTATTACTCGTATTTACCTGCTGGATTTTTTAATCCGGTGGACAGTCCATCTAGAAAGGCCCTCCTGGATGAAGTTACAGAATCAACAACCCATACTTTACTTGTAGTGTGTCCTGCGTTTACCCACGTTTCATCAAGGTAATAAATCTTCCTGTTTTGATTTCTATATTTCCCAATTTTTGTTAAATAATCCCTCCTCCATAGCACAATTTCTTCTCTATCCAGTAGTAAACTATTACGACCCCGTTTTTTCCATTTAAAATTTAAATGCTTCAGTAACGCATGGAAAGTTGATCGTTTGAAATTTGGCAACGTTGTATCTCCATTTACCTCCTGCAGTACTTTATCTATAGTAGGTATTTCATTCCTAAAGAAGAATTCATGCACTTTCCTCCTAATCGCATGCTTATCAGCTTCATCCAATGATTTAACAATACTTTTGCGATGTTTACTGGTCATTGGCTCAGAAAAGGTGTGATTTTTTTGTATTGTCTTAACACATTAAACACTGATGCGCGACACACCCCAACTTCACACCTTCACAACAATTTCTTTGATGGTTGATGCTTCGTTCTCCTCGCGCTCGATCTTATATATATTCAAAATGACCTCTTTCATTTCTGCACTCAGGTGTCTTTTTTTGGAGCGTTTCCTAGGTGGACTACAGGAGTTTACAACTTCATCGGCAGTATCTGTACTACTGGGCATTTTGCGCAAGCTAACAATAACAATCAATAACAAGGTATAACAATAACAACGACAAACTCAACAACTTAATAAGATAACAAACGAAAACGTCCAAAGAAATATCAAATTGCAATGATGCACACGACATACGTAACACGTCTGAACCTGAATGTGACTCTGCCTCGATACGACTGCTCTGCCGCTCGGCATAGGCATTTAATTGCGAATTGACCAATGAGGGCTCCTGTTTTACGTCGAGACGGCGGCGTTAGCGTGAAAATCACCCGAACCTTTTGTTTACATCCGGTCTATCTCTTATCTGAATATACTGTAAACTGGTATCTAAGTTTCATTCAGTTTTCAAATGATTTCTAACTGAAGCGTACACAGATTCGCAACGCACGCGTCAGACCATTCTCAGTAATCCCAAAGAACACAGAGAGTTACCAGTAGAAGGGACACTCGCAAAAAAACATTTGATCTTCGTAATCCTAAAGATGCCGACATTTTTCCTAGAATTTGGATCCTTTTTTCTCTAGGTGCTTCACTGATAGAGATCCGCAGGAGTGTGGACTTTATTAACGCTTTATACAGAGTAGTGCTGTTCTGCGTAATTGTCATTGCGTAATCTCAGTAACCACTGTGTTCATTTTGTCAAAACTTGGGATACTGTTTGGTCACAAATTTGAAAATGGGTGTAACGAAAGAGTGCTGAAGTAAGTAAAAAACATTTTTTTTAATGTTGTTTTCAAGACATTTGTTGTATGAATTTGTATAATTTTCAAAAATATACTACCGCTTGCAGAAACCTATGCAATCATGCATCTCCTTAAAGTCAATATACAGTTAATACAGGCATTTATATTAACTAGGAATTATTTTTTTTGTCCTTGGCATAATAGTGACCTTGTACTTAAATTTCATTAAGACCTCAATTACGGTTCTAGAGCAAAGGAGTCAGTTTAATGATTTTTTTCTATGACTCATGATTTTTAAGAAATCTTATCGAATCCACACGTATTGGAGACATATCAAATTTGAAATAATATCTCGTATTTGACACTACAGACTCACGAATCATAGGTGAATGTTGGGTGGATATCCTTCGTCAATTATACCTCTATGGAGAAACGGATTCCTAATATCTTGGAATAACTTGACTTGACTAACATCATTCGCACGGCAACGAAACATCGGCACCCCAGTTTTCGTTGTTTTACATCCAGGCGCGCTACACCACGCTGTCATCATGAATCTCCCTCTACAATTCATACAAGATCCACTTCCGAATTGTTTCCGTATCGAATGCCGGCCATCGACTACCTAGGCTTTAGGTTGCCTTTTTTTATAAGCTTGACTCATGCTTTATAAACCAGGAAATATCTTCTCATGCACTCACAAAAACATGTTGATTGTTTTCTCGCAGAATCTTATTAAAAAGTGCCCCTTTTAGTGAATAAGCATGTTTCTAGGCTTAAAATCGCGTTAAATATTGTTTCTTTACTTTTCCAAGCAGATGTGAAGACACTTCCTCGACTATTACCGCAAGTAAATAATGGATGATTGCATCCAAATGACAGGCAGGATTTTAGCGACCGAAGTATCACCTCAGCCACCACGACAGAATCTGTTTTTTTTTTCGAACAAGTGGCTCGTCTACTGGTAACTGTATTATTCCCTAAACGGATCAATCAATTGTAGTGCATCCACTGGATCCACAGCAATCTTGGTACTCAGTTCGATTCAGACAACCATATAGGGTAGCTAGTAATGAAAATGAATTCAGGCATACAAGATTGGCTGACATTGGAATAGTAGCTCGTTCGAGACATCTCACTCCGATTGCTGAAAATCTGAATATGTTTGCTTCTCCTACCAATGGTTTGCCACTTTCTTGCTTCCCGTTCATCTGGCTCCAGGACTAGACTACTAGACCTATACCGTATTGATGAGTTACTAACCAGCACGAAACAACTGTCAGCGGTTGGTCGTGGTTACAGAGACGGAAAGCAAACATGTCAATATCAATCGTGTCTATTTATGCATATATGAACAGAAGGCCACTGATGGTCTGCTCCATGAATATTTTCTTTCCGCTGCTAGATCGGTCGACCGTTTTGGTGGTGCGCACAACGTCAAGTAGTTATGAGCCGGTAACGTAGGGTTTTTATCTCATATTTCATCGTAAGGGATGATGATGACTAACTTGGCAAACGGTTGGTATGTTGGAGATTTGTTTTGCCTACCTCTGCTTGTAGATTATACGCAAATAATTCTATTCGATGAGTATGCGTTGCGGACCTGTGGATGCATACCTTAAAAGAGAAAAAATCTACGAAACAACGGCGGAGAAGAAAATTTGATTTTTAGTTGCAGCGGCGTATTACGATAAAAAAGTAATAACTACAAAACAAAAAGCAAGAAAAACAATCAATTTCTAGCATAAAACGGGAATGGAAAGTAAAAATAGTCCAGTCAATAAGCCAAGCCGTCAAGTTTAAGGTTTATGGGGATTTGAAATGCTAGTTGCCTTGATGGACATCATGAACATGAATTTGCGGAGAAAAATATGGAAGATTCAAGCAATGATTGTGCGGATGCACTAAATTGATAATAGCAGCCAAATACTAGTTCTTGATTTATTCCTATATCTGCATACTTAATTCTGTGATCTTTGTTTTCGTCAATAAGTCATAGTTTTGCCAATCATAAAGGCACTTAAAATGTGCTTAGGTTTTATATTGTTTTCCCCAAAGCTTTTCTCTTCAATTTAGGAGTACTTTATTTCGACTTAGGTGATAATATATAGCTCTCAACCTTCATTTCTAACTTGTAGACAATCTTTCCAATACTATTGCAACTTTTTTATCTAGTCCAGGTTTTATCTTATATGAAGCGTGGTAGCTGGTTTATTGAACCTTTGGCTATTTGGCTAGACTATGAACATGATCAACTGATTATTTAGGTCTTACCATGTTTCCCTTTAACTGTCTTTCTTGACGAACTACCTCTTCTAATTGGCTTTGCTTTACTAACACCATCTAAATTATTCAAGTATTCTGAATCAGGTATAAATTCGTCTTCATCCTCAACCCTTCCTTCACTTGAAAATGATACTATCTTTCGAGGATATGCTTCCAATGGCACAGTATCATTACTCGGAGAAACTAACACTTTATTAGTTGTATATTGGGTGGTACCATTAGCAGTTCGTTCCAAAATCACATCCACTCTTTCGGGACTCGAAGATCTAGAGTTCTCATATAGCAACTCCTCTACAGTCTCCTCTAAATCGTTGCAAATGCTATTTCTAGGTACCAAGGGTACTTGAGGCAGATCGAATGACGGATATGGAGACAAAGGTCGTTTATGTACTTCATGTTTAGGTTGAGCCTTGCTATGGATGCGTTTTGGGATCGTGTCAAAGACGACGGTATTCAGTTCATCCTCAGTCACTATAAACTGTCTGGGAAGAGGAATGGGTGATTCTGATCTACCAGCGGATTCTTGCAGCAAGTAGCGAGGCTTATCAGGCGACTTACTTGAATTCTTCTCTTCGCGGATGAGAAACTCTGGTATGGAATCTTGAGATTTCGTCTTCCTGAGACTCGCCGATGGTTCCTCGGTAACCACGAATCTTCTTGGATTTGCTTTATCACTAGAACACTCTATCTCTTTCTCGGTCACGAGGAAAGTCCTTGGGCTTGGTGACCTAGATCTTGCTAGGTTCTCATGGTACTCTATCTCAACATCCTCATGGCTGTTTAATCTGAAGGTAGGTATGTTGGAGGCTTCTCCATGTAGGTCTTCAAGGTGACATACCTTGTTTCTCTCATGGTGGTACCTGTTTTTGACTGAATTGAGGTCAACTCGTGCAGGCGGATACGTGAGATTCCTTCTAATGTTATTATAAACAGCCAACAGTTCGACAACACCCACACAAACCACTAACACTGAGAGGAGCAAACCCATAGCGTTCGCGCACCCGCGTTTGTTGCGTAATCTCGCGGGAAATTTGAATTATTCCCTCACTTATGCATTACACGCGAACAGTTCGGCGCAGTGTAGAGTCGAAAGATCGCATTCAGATCATAACGTTTGCCAATAATCCAGCTGGGCTCTATTCTAAATATGATTTTTCGTTAATATATAAGAGACGAGCGGAGAGTACGTGGCGAACTGATCGTCCGTCGTTTGTAGTTTGTTTTTGTTTAATCAGGGTCTGGCCATCGGCGAAATCAGTTACCCTTGGTATTTGAGACAGGGCATTAAATTGGCAGCATTATCAATTATGCTGTGGATTAGCGTGAAGGCAAGGCGTTGGTTTTGGCACGATGCGTCCATATCGAAAATTGCGGACGTATTTTCGTTTTAAATAGATTGCTAATTATTCATTATTTGATACTCGTAAAGCGGTATGTAAACTGAAAGATCGCTTGCGATATGTAAGATATGGAACAAATATTAATTTAGGTCTTTATTTTTTGAACATTTCCTATTTTACTAGATATTTGAAAAAACACGCTTCATTCTGGAGCTTTTGTAATTGCGAGAGTTTAAGGGTTTGCTTCCTTAATCGATGAAACACATCCAAGAGACTCTATAGAGCACTTCAGTTACAGGTATTGGTGAGAGACCAATTCCAAGTTCTTAACGTACGTGACAACCTTTTGGAGCATACCTCCCTATCTTTCTCATTGATTTATCAAGTAGGTGGTCTTTTTACCACTCGGGGTACAGGCCGTCTAGAATCTTCAAAAAGGATTGCGGAAATTGTCAAAGGTAAAAAGAGACAAAAATAGAGCCAAACTCCGAAAATCACTACACCTGGATTTAGGGTTTCATATTTAGAAATGTCATCTTGGTTTCTTCATACATATCCGTCATAGCCTGATTTTTACATCTGTTGCTATATTTTATTAAGTCTCTCTAGCACTGTATAAGAGCAGGAACTGTTTTTATGGTTATATTATTCAAATCTCAATGATTGCTGTGACCTACACAGTTAAACCAAACTGTCTATAGCCCAGCATGCTTATTACTACAGTATTGTGGAAGAACATTTTATTGGATCATCAGAAAAAATACTGAAAGGCTGAAATTTGGCATGGAACAAAACGTAATCCCCACACCACTTGAAAAAATCGACAATAAATTTAAAAATATTTTTATTTTCTTTACATATCGAACAAGTATATTTTTAATATATACAAAAAAAATAAGGAAGATATTGAGATTAATTACTACGTCCAAAAAGTACTCGAGTTGTCGAGTAATATGTAGACCACGCAAATACCGACCAAAAAGTCAAAAAGGCACAGCTTCGGAACGTGTTTAACACTCTTAAATTACATTATCATTCATTTGTTTGAAGTCAAAATCATGTGCCACCTAAATATTGGTTGTCTATTACTCTACGTATGTACAATTTATACGTCAAATAAAAGAGAGCAGGGTGACCACGCGAAGTAGTAACTTAATTTGTGATATATGACATGTTCAAAAATTGTATTTGTGACACGTTGTGCAACTTAAGAATGTTTTAATATAGCTATTTTATTTTGATTAGTAGTTTTAATGAAAATTGTTGTCGTACTTAAAGAACAATAAACGTGTTTGTAACATATTCTGGATTTTTATTAAATATTCTATAGCCAGCATATTTTACGATATGGCCAATCGTGGCAACCAAATCGTTAAATGATGAACGCTTTAACGATATGGTCAAATTTAGTTGGCCATTTCATGAAATCCAACCATTCCATGGAATGCTACATCATTTCATGAAATTAATCTCTAGGTTCTTGTCAGAATGTTTGGGAAACGGTTGTGGTGTGAATTGCTTTTCTCAAAAACGACTAATTGTATCAGAATCAAGCAATACGTGTCTCCAGCTGAGGCCATCATTATACATGCTGTGTAAAGAAATGACACCAGTATTTCGTTATGGCTAGTCCGTCCCTGGTGAGCTTAATGGATTCAATGTTTTATATAAATATCTTCAAGTGAGGCCCCAATTGGTTATTAAGCTCTCGTTCAGGAGTTAATTCAGAAGAACCGATTTCCAGTAGTGCCTTTTGGAAAAATAATCCATATATACAGTGATCTTCGTAGACAATGGGCTATATGTACACGCCTTACCCCCGCAGTTGTTTTCTCAATTGCTCTTTATTTACAGGTTATGTAGTGAATCGGATTTTCAAATTACGCGTTCCGACCCGTGGGCAGACTATGACTAATTGTTCGCGCCATGTTTACAATCTAGTTGCCACTGAACAGCATTATAAATGTCTGCCTCCAGACGCCTATTTGTGAGATGTTGGGTATTAGAAAAATGCGCCTACTTGATCATGTGAACTTGAATGGGCGATTATTACTCATATTTTTACGGCTAATTCAATGCAAATGCCGAAACACTTGGCTAATCGCTGCCGCTATGCACTTGTTTCATTCCTAATTATAGATTTGGTCCCATATAAGAACTTACAACAGTGAGGCTGATTCGATTTGAGTGCACACTGAATGGATACAAATTAATTCCATCTATGCTTTAGCCTTAATGGAAAATACATGAAGAAGAATTTTGGACCAATATCATTGCAGTAATGCTGATCCCCTCTCGGAAAGTACTGCTAGAATTTTAACGGAATTTTTATTAAACGTTGCTCAATAACGGAAAAGCTATGTGGGTTCTTAAAGTCAGTTCTTTCGCGGCTGAGTTACGAGCAAAAATGATAAATTTCGATGTTTTACATATTTTTGGGCTTAGTCAACAATTCTTTTATAACGTCAAAATCTCCAAGAATTTCTAAACTTCGTTTCTCTCCTTTTTTAACTTTTAATTGCTCACCGTATAACGTAATAAAAGATTCAGATCGTTACATGGGAAACGCTGGGTAAAACTATTTGACTGATTCTTATTTATTTATTGCAACAATAAATGTTACAATTTGTATAAAAAAAGAATTATTTTTTAAAGCTACAAAATGAGGCTGATAACGGCTTGTATCTAGAGGATCCTGCTGATCAAGTAACAGTCCTTGGAATTACAATATATAAAATAAAACTATGTATTAAAAATATAATGTATTATTTTTACAAGTGTTGTTAAATAAACATTATTTAGTTCTATTCAATAAGCGAACAAACTGTAGGAAGAATGCATCACCGTTTCCTGTTTACATTTCAATTTTGCCAACATTTCACTCGTTCTAAAACTTCATCTATCAAGAAATGATAAGATGAAATCAAAAGTATTCAGCACTAATTTATTATTTCTATATACTTAGCGTCGAGAAATATCTTTTGTAATATTCGGAAATAACATACTTAAAAATAAAATATAACATCTGCCAGTTGTATAAATGATACCGTTTATATTTAGGTTACCATTTCTGTTGTTTAGTTTGGCAACATGCGAGTAACAACAATAGTAAGTTCTATATATTTTCTGTAAATAGCAAATGGTATTTTAAAGAATTTTGTGTATATTTTTATTTATTTATCTATTAAAGAACCAGTATAATAATAAAAAGGTATTGTCAAAAAAATCATTCCGTACTATCTTTTGCCTCAAAACACTAAGTGTTTCTACTTCTCTATATGATCTAGGAGTGGTAAGACTTGCCCAAAACGTAAAGGCGATGCCGTTATAAGTTCAGCGTGAAGTGATAAGTTTTTCCATATTTTGACCTCAGAATGTGATGTGATAAAAATAACTTTCACTATGTGACGTTCACGTGAAACATATGGTCACGTTCTATCGGCATCCGAAGTAAAAATCAAATCCTCATTTTGCATATTATTTTCACTAAGAAGACTAAAGAGTTCAGTAATAATCAAGCAAGTAGAAAATACAAGTAGGATCCCTCGCAGGTAGTAGCGAAGACGAAGAGTACGAAGACAGTCACGTACCGACAGCCAAACAAATTGTGCCTAAATACGTAGTAAATAGTAGTACGCGGAATAAAGTATTGATTGGGGATAGAAGTGTATTTTTTTGGGGTAAAAGCCAAATCAAATCTACACCTTTTCTTACATATATATACAGGGTGACTTCGAAGTTGAGTCATTTATTTTAACAGTGAGTAGATCTGATCAAAAGAAATGTTTTTTTCCTTTAACATTTTTGTGGTAAAATTAAAGTAACAAAGTTATAGCCCTTTAGAAGTTTGAGTACCGCCCTGTCTCAATAATAATATGTATGTGCTCGTGTTTGGCAACAACGGATATAATCGGAAACAAAAATGCGAAAGAATTTGAAACGCTTATCACGATGTTTTATTCATTTATTTTATTCAAAGGGCTCGTGAATCAGGTGACTTAAGTCCTCACACGGGAGGGTATGTGCTCCAAGACCGCACGATCAAATACAGGTCCGCACTGAAATACTTGTCGGGAGGATATTTTATAAAACAAGGTAACATTTTTTATATTTTTTTTTTAATTTTTACACACATATTTTGTTTTATCTTCCTTCTACAATCATTATCTGAAAATTAATGACTCAACTTCAAAGTCACGTATATATATATGGGGTGACTTTGAAGTTGAGTCATTAATTTTCAGATAATGATTGTAGAAGGAAGATAAACCAAAATATGTGTGTAAAAATAAAAAAAAATGTTACCTTGTTTTATAAAGTATCCTCCCGACAAGTATTTCAGTGCGGACCTGTATTTGATCGTGCGGTCTTGGAGCACCGGCATGCCCTCCCCTGTGAGGTCTTAAGCCACCTGATTCACGAGCCCTTTGTACATTAACAAAGGCACGAGGGGTTGGTTGCACTCGATTGGGAAACCGATCCGCATAAATCCGTGATGCCGCGGCAGCATTTTGTAAAGACTCCCCCCCCCCGATGATGAACCGATAAGGCGGATTATATCCATTGTTGCCAAACACGAGCACATAATATTATAATTGAGACAGGGCGGTACTCAAACTTCTAAAAGGCTATAACTTTGTTACTTTAATTTTACCACAAAAATGTTAAAGGAAAAAATATTTCTTTTGATCAGATCTACTCACTGTTAAAATAAATGACTCAACTTCGAAGTCACCCTGTATATAAATATATATATGTATATATATATATATAATGATGTGTAAAGAAGAAGAAAACAAGGTGTTTATTTCCACATTTATGATGAGATGTTGAATGCCATATCTAGTAGCATTTCGACAGCAAAATAAATTTAATTTGATACTAGAATGATTAACCCTATTGCAACACAACATTAATTTACACAAAGTATTATGAATATGATGTCGAAGAAAAAATTGGCTCAAGGTTTAAAATAATTGTTTGCGAGTGTGCCAAATAATTCGTCTTCGTGACATGTTTATGTTGTTGGCTGTACTCACAATATTTTTTCTCCCAGTTCATTCTCCTTGGATACAGATGATCGATATTTAAAAATACGAGGAATGTCAGCCTATTAACGATGAAAATGAAGAATGTATTTATATGGTGATGAGTATAAAATGATTATACAGTTTACTGACTCAATTAGTACGAATCCTACTTTAAAGCATCAAACTGCATACTTGCAGCCCAAAGTTCCTGCTAACCCTTGATAATTGAGGCCCGTAAGGATCGCACTTTCACCAAAATTTGGATTTCGTTCACACGTCATGCCATTACAATCGACTATTCATTACAGACTGTGGAACCATCTATAAAATTGATACTTCTGAGGTTAATAATAAAAATTTGTTTAAGCTATACATATAACGTCACAGATCGAACCTAATGCACAGTGTCAGTTTGACAGTCTCTTTGAGCAATTTCATCGTTCTGAAATGTCACCATTAAAAGTCCCTGAAAACTATTGATATCTGTTAAAGTTTGCAACAAGCACCGATTAAACCTCATCATCATCATATTCTAAGTTCTATAATTGCTTATTTTTCATTAGCTGACATGAAAATGCTTAATTCAAAATGTAACTTGTTAATCATCAGTATACGTTACGTAGCATGGCGATTTTTTTCCGAAAACCATACACATCATCTCAAAGTGCAAGCCCGACCCTATCAAATGCCTTTGAGCTTTCCTTAAATATGATTGCGTGTCGATCAAAGTTATGGTTTGTATTATAATACACCAAAAATTTAATTACAATGTATTTTTATGATATAAAACGTATCAACTAAAAAAAGCCAGAAATCCTCAACATTAAATCGATATCTAAAAATTACCCAAGCCCACAACCCTATCCTATCAAGCCCGAGTTTAACGTTCTTACTTTCATTTGCACACCTTTCTTAAAACAAAAAAATCTTTTCTTCTGATAAAAGCTATCTACCTATCAGAAAAATGAAAACTCAGCGGTGTTTGAAAATCAAGGTTAGTACTTTGGGATGATATCTATAGTTTATTGAAAAAAAAATCGCCTTGCTACATAATCACTATTTCTGCACTTTTACGTTATGATCACGATCATCATCAAAAACCTCCGGGAAATTTCACTCGGGTTTCAGGATAAAAGAGTCGGCTCAGTTTTCTCGGCCTGTGTTATCTTTACTATAAGTTGAATCACTTTATTATGCCATTGCCAAAAATTTCGAAAACGATATATTATGTTTTTTAGATATTTATATTTGTATTACATGTACAGGGCGGCCCAATAAGAATCCGAGGTACTGTATCTGGGAACCTATCCATCGTAGAGGCAAAAAAAGTTATTACTAAAACGGCCAAGAGAAAACCTTGCAATCTCGAATCTAGAAAAATGATGTTTCTTGGATCCACTATATTAACCTAACAGACAAAACCTGATTTTTAAAGTCGAGGATGTGAACTTTTTCCGTTTGACAATTTTTGCTGTGTCTCTAACAATAAAGTGGTGGGGGTATTCAAAGGTTTCCGTAAAAAACACCTTGCATCTCTCAAACGGCTGAGCCGATTCATCATAATAAAATCACCCTTTTTGAAAATATAAAATATCGATAAAAAAAAAGTGAGTAATGCTAATAACAAAAGGCATATTTTTTGTTTAAATGCATATTCACTACGGGTATATACCAAAACAACCATTAATAGAAGCAGGCCATGGAATACAACAAAACAAAAACTGGATTCGCAATGCAATGCGTAACATACCGAGAGCCAAAATTGAAGCTGCCGTTTTGTCTACCCATGAAATGCTTCAGGAATGAATAGAGCGTGATGGTATTTCGAACATTTACGGGATCATTAAAAACCTTTCTTTTTTAAAGCGGTCCTTTTCAGCGCCACAACTTAATAATGAAAAGAAATTCCAGAAAAATTAGTTGGCCACCCTGTACATCACAAAAAGCCATGCCAATCATTTGCGCCCGTCTCTTGGTCTGTCTGTCTGACTGATGATAGGGGGCTATAACTTTGAAGGTAACCCTCGGATTTTGATGAAATAACGACACAAAGTTACTACTGTATCAACGGCTTTGCAGATTTTGAAAATCGATCGAGCTGCGTCGGGGCTATGAACAAACAACGAAATAAAAGCACTCAAACTTTGTTTTTTGGCGTTTGTGTGGATCAAGGATTGCTAATGTTAACTCTTATAATAGTAATAATAATAATATTTATTACACATTAGACATGTATAAAACATGTATAGGGTTCGTCAACAAACAATTTACAGTATGTATATACATAAAAAACAAACAGTAAAATGACAAGCAACAACAAAGAATAGCTTAAATGGACACCATAGGCAAACAACAGCAGATAAAATAGATTAGCTTTCCAGCAGTCAAAATTAATAAATCAACAGAAATACAATATAAAAATATATAAAAGGACAAACAATAAGTGGATAACAAACAATACAGAAAAAATAACATCTTAAAAGTCGCTGATGGCGTAACAAATCCTATAATAAAGTAGGTTCTTAACTCAGCTTTAAAATTATTTAAGGAGCTAATTGTCTTAATATACTCAGGCAGCTTATTGACCTTTGGTCCTAAAATTGAGGGAGATCTTACATCTAGCAAAGGGTATGTCGTGCTGCCTACGAGTTTTGAATGTATGTATATTACTATTCAAAGTGAAATTATCTCTGTTAATATACGTATATACGAGTATTGCCATTTCATAAAGAAACAACGAGGGCAGTGTTAGAATTTTTAATTTCGGGAACAAGTCTCTGCAACTGTATATACTGTCAACACCTGCTATGCACCTTATTATTCACTTTTGACTTCGAAATACCTTTGAAGCATTCACCGACGAACCCCAGAAACACAATCCATACCGAATTCGCGACTCGATATGACTGTGATAGAACATCAATAACTGATCGCGTGTGAAAACTGTTCTCAGATTTTTAAATAGGTAGGCCTGTGGGACTCATCCAGGTGTAGTCCCAAGAATGTTGTGCTCTAACTGATGGGCAGGGCTGAATTATCCAATGTAAGCTGCAGGGTAGGTATTGATTTTTAGGCATTGTGGAACCTTATCGCTGTTGTTTTTTATTTTGACTTGGCCTATCCCTCGTTTCCGGCTTGACGTCGACTTCTAGGACACCCTCGCATACAAATGCCTTGATACATTTCTTCTGAATCATAATTCATAATGGGCGTTAGGCCTAGAAATAAACCGAACATAATCTAATTCTTCTTGACGCAATTTTTCCCTGTATTAGAATCCATATTAAAATCCTGCCTCGTATGTCAGGGAATATGTGGTGGTCGCGCAATCTGCTAGTGTCGATGAGCAACGTACAGTAAGCTGCGGTCAGCAGCAATGCAACCTGAGCTGGACAGGCCGAGCCATTTTTGGCCGCAGCAACGCGCCGCATCGCAGATCAGAGAATCGACGGCGTGCGACGGAGACGAGCCGTGGTGGCCGCCTAAACAGAAACCAGACCTGAATGCCGTTGATATTCCGCCGGCGGGGGCATGGAATAATTTTTCATATAGGTACTTAAGCAAGCGCCAAGTGAAATCTTAAATATCGGTGTACCGCAGATATTACAGGGTGGCCGATATGTAACTGACTGGTTGGTATATTCAATATTTGTGAAATGAAATAAAATACGTCCATTTTCATCTTAATATTTTATGGAAACTTAGAAATTATGTGTGAAAAATGATATCAAACAAATATCCGCCTCTAGAAGCCGTGCAAACCTGAACCCTCTTGATTACATTTTCCATCACTTTTTGGTAGGTTTCGGGCGGAATATTTTCAATCGCTTCCGTAATATTGTTCTTCAGCTGCTCTACAGTATTTCGTTTGTTGGCATAAACTCTATTTTTTAAAAATCCCCATAAAAAAAAGTCAGGCGCCGTTAAATCCCGTGATGGATAACACGAGAATTCTCTAATGCCCAGATATGACAATCCTGCTTATTAACAAATCCGTTCATATCGAAGTGGGCTTCATCGCTAATTATCAGTTGTCGGTAGAAATCGTTATAAGCTCTAATATTGCATGACTGTATTGTCGGCAACTTTCATGGTCACTAGTTCTTGGGTTAACCGAATTTTGTATCGCCACAAATGCAAGTCTTTTTTTAAAATAGTGCATAATGACGTGTGACGAATACCCAGTTCTTGAGAATATGTGATGTCTGGTAGATGTCTCAGGGCGCTCCACTACACTTTCACGAACTCTCTCGATATTTTCCGGAGTACGAACAGTTCGAACACGGCCCGACCTTAGCAAGTCTTCAGCTTCATCTGTTTGTTCACATTTCTGCACCAACTGCCGAACGGTGCTGACACTGGGCAGGGCACATTATTTCGACCGAAATCTTGTCGTAGCTTCCGAATCGTTGCAATAATCGACTGTATATTTAAATAAATGTTTTAACAATACGGACGCGTAGTGGAATCATGTAGCGCTCAATGATGAATTGGACACATGTGCTTTAATCAACTACTACGGCGCCCTTACTGAAATGGGTGTATCAGAAATGGCACGCAATTTAAATCAGTCAGTTATATATCGGCCACCCTGTATAAACAAGTTGAGGAGGGATGTACTGACGACTTGCTATTGATTGAGTAAGCTTGGGAAAGTTCACTCTTCGTAAATCGTTTCAGATTCGAGTTGCAGGACCACGGAGCTGACGGAGCTGACAATTCAAGGTCCATGAAAAAATTCGATGGGTCAGAAGATACTGAACACATCTGAACAGACGATGGACAAAAAAAGACACTAATATAAGTGATTCTTATATCGGAGAAACGTTATACAGATGTATAGATGAACCACCTGAAGACAGTATCACCAAAGGCCTTAAAAACAGAAAAATTGCGTCAATGTAACTCATGTAGGATGCGAACGAGGTTAGATAATAATAGAATATAACGATAAACATGAAAACCACAAACCCATCTTAGAAGGTTTCGATGTACCACCCTGTATCATTTCATTTTTAGTACAAAGGCAGTACGTAAATAATGCGATATGGGCAACAATCTCAGGGTAATATTAAAGCCACTTGGTGACGAAACGACAACGAGTTATCCTCCTATGGCAAGCGATAAGGGCGATATGATCGGATTGTCGCGGCCGACGCCTATTTTTAGAAAAAGACTTTTGAGTATCTCCCGTGTTCAACTGACTCATGACATCACATGCACAAATCTACTATTTACCATTACATTAGTGTACCCCAACTACTATTAAGGATTCGTCACACAGACTGAATCCTGGGATCTTCACACAGACTGATCCTGACCGTCACACAGACTGATCATTAGGTCGTCACACAGACAGACTGAGAGTCGTCACACACACTACCTCTTTGGTCGCTAGGTGTACGGACAGACGTGCCGAGTTTAACGATTGTTACAAAAAGACAGTCCAGGAACCGGGCTATCAGGTTGCTGAGTAAATACCCCAAAGCACCAACGTTACCCCTGAATCAGAGATAATCGAGCAAGATGACTATCATTAAAGTAACTATTCCTTCACACATCCTGCCATGAGATACATTCAGACTCCAGCAATTGCCAAGAGAAGATAGTTAAGCGGTCATTTAGACCTAGGACGTCACTTCGGCCAAAGGCCTCCCAGTCAACATCCCAAGCGCTCCGACGTTTCCCCTGGTAGAGGAAACCGAGCAGTAATTAACATAACTGCTTCAACCCAGCAAACGGTCACCGAAGGTCCCATAACAACCCCCAAAACCTGGAGGCGTCCCACTTGCGGATATTCAATAACAAGTCGTAAGCCATAAATTAAATTATGAAGGTAAAGAGTATATCATCTTTATAAACATGGCTTAAGACATTCATGATCATGAATATGAAAGTATTATGGATCTAAATCCATGCAGTACAGTAGAATAAGGGAAACACTCAGTGATTGCTCACCTTTCAGGTAACCAAAACACTACACCCAATAGCAAATCAACACTGTAAATGGTCCACAATGCGCACTACTTGGTCTGAGAAGCGATGACTTCCACGCACCATTTGTACTGAGAAGCGAAACCGTTTTTAAGAAAGCTTATCCTGGGAATAAGTACCCAGAGAAGGTTTGGAACGTATAACATAAACAGGCTTAAGGGCCGTCGTGCTGAGTGACGCTAACCAGACTTGTGAACCTTCTGGAAAGATTTCGTGTGCTACAGGGTTGGACTCGCATGCAAAAATGCGTTTGAGATATTTCGTAAGCTTACACTCATAAGAGATTATGTTCGCACAAGTTAGCCGCTCTTATAAAAAAGTTAGCTATGAACATGTGCAACAAAATAATTGAATGGATCAAGTCATTCAAACAGGCCCATACAATCAGTTGATAGTCCCGACTCATTTATATATATATATATATATATATATATATATATATATATATAGCAGCGGTGACCGCAGTAGTAGACTCTTCGGTCTCCTGATCAGTCGCCGTGCGCTGTGCGGGTTCGAGTCCCGTCCCAGGAGAAATTTTTCTCTTGGACATGGATGTTGTGATTGTCCGTAGGTGGTAGACGGTCTCTGACTGTCGAACGTGGAGGTACCACCCGGCGGATCTCGTAGTCGGAGACAGAATGTGTGCATGTTGCATGCACACGTGTTCCCTCGCCAGAGTCCGTGTGGCGTTCCCCTTTCCCCTGTATTCCCCTAAAGCCCCACGGTACCCAATGGGTGTTTAGGCCAACGTGGTAGTTGGAGTATAAAAAAAAAATTTGACAACGTTGCGATTAAGAAATTTCTCCCCTACGCTACCAATAGTACAGTGACTACAGGGCATCTGGAGAAGTTGAACGGGCACCCGCAGGGGATGCCAGAATGCTGTGAGCCCCCCCTAAAAATCTGGTTGGACCTTAAAATTTGCATAATATCTAGAATGATTTTATATACAATTCTGGGAATTTTTACTGTGTTGGAAATATTTTTTTCAGAGAAAATGTGGGAAATCTATGATTTGGTGCGAAGTGTGCGTGGAATTACCGGGGTTGGAAGCGTATACGTATTTTAACGCCAAAAAGTTGAGATATACCCCCCATCCCCTACAAACCCTAACCCCCATTTTTAACCCCTACAATTTTCTTTTTTGGAAATGGTGAGGAGCCTTTGAGAAAATGAAGTCTGGGTTGTTTGTTTCGTTGTTTGTCCATATCTCGGCCGCCACTGGATACATTTTAATATAACTACAAGGCTTTTTTGTCTTCGGCATAGTGGTAACCCCGTGAGAAAATTCCATAAAAGTCCGAGCAGTACTTACCAAGTTACTATAGATGGGTCAAGGATTAACTGACTGACAAATCGGCAGACAAACAGACCGACCGAAATGATTACCATACTACCAACAGAGTATTTCTTTTTCGAAATTTTTCGCGATTACGATACTTTTTCATCAGTGGCATGGGAAGTAAAATGCACCTCGATTTCTAGGACTGCACATTATCAGCCTTGAAAAAGGTTAATTGTTGGGCCGGTTTGAATCGCCAGCCGTAGGATAAGCTTAAGGCAATGCAATTATATCTTATTGTGTTACAGTACCACCAAGCCAGTCAAGAGAAAGACATAATACAAATTAATTTAGGCATAACAACCTCCGGTAAATAATCTGAACTACCATGAATGAAGCACGCATCCAAGTTGGCTAGAATACTTGACAGGTGACTGTATTTCGTAATTAATTTCAAACTTGAGGTACTATAAATTCCAACAGTGTGCAATTTTTGGAAAAAGTAATTTTTGAAAATATTTTCTTGATTTTTGATTTCCAGTAAGCGAGTATCGTCGAATTTCATTTAATATTTTTTTTTATATTTCATAACGTCTAAATCAAGAAATACCAATACACTTATTTTCGATCTATTTGCTGATCTGTCTGTTGGCGTTCTTGTGCCCTCATTCTCTCTGATACACGTGAACCGATTCTACCGAAATGTGGCGGCAGAATTATCTACCGTGAAAATTATGGTCAAGATATATTTAGCGATAATAATATTTAAATGCTCTTTTGCGCAGAGATATATACAATTTTATTACCACTAAATATCAAATCCAGCAGCCAAAATATTTTATTCCGCACGGTACTAATATAAATATATTTACTGATCTGTATAAAAAATTAAACACTTGACAGGAAGCAGTAAGTTAAAAAGTTCGCGTGTCAGTCTGATATTGTAAATCTATTTTTATATCCATTCACAAACATCCCAATCTTTTTCTGTTCAAGTCGCCATCCATCTCTATAAACTAAAAATATAGCGTGCAAAACAGTTTAACAAAGGTGCTGTTTACAGCTGCTTATTTTACAATTCTATCCAAACAGAAACTGCATCTTTGCAAGAAAGTAGCCCAACAAAAACGAGTACTTAACAGTCATTTCACATGTGTTTGAAAAGTTGTTGGGTGCATTCCTTTAATGGCTTTGGTGAGCAAAATGCATATAAGGTCTGGATCGAGCATTCTGGTTTTAGCAGTTCTTTTTGCAAATCGATCAACAGTGAAATTACCGTTGGGTTGTGATTGATCCTTCACCCAAGAAGATTGCTGGTGAGGACACTCAAAAGTGCCAAATAACATTCTCAATCTGTTTTTGTTATGAGCTTGCAACACTTGAAAATCGATATTTCTTGTCTGGTATTCGTGCAGATCCTGATATTTTCACCCGTAATAATAATGTGAATAACCTCATTTTTATTCTCAGCTAGGGTTATGCCAACTACTAATATTTATTGACTATAAGTTGTTCAATTTTTTAAATGTTACGTTACTTCTTTTTCTGTGTAGTTTTATCAACAATTGTATGGGGGATTTCAAGTAGAGTTTCCAAAGGTCTGAACCATTGATTCACAATGGACACCGCCACTTGCGTTATCTTTGGATGTTGCTAGAAAATATGACACCAATTACTACTTCTCAATCCGTTTCTAGTTCATTGGAAACATTAAGTTATGAATTATATTCCAAAAATATTCCAAATCGTGATTTGTGATGTACTGGAGAATTTCACGTGTTGATACCCCACAGAGTTTTACGGTTATGGTGTTTTTGACGCGATAACATGCACACTCACTAATATACACATCGATATAACGAATGCGATTTTGTAAACACGGACTTAAGGTGCAGAAGTGCATTGTAAGTGATTTGCTGAAAGGAATTGTTGGGAGTACCAGAGGAAGCTGTATGCAACGAAAGGTATTTATGCTCTCTCTCTCTCTCTCTCTCTCTCTCTCTCTCTCTCTCTCTCTCTAAAAACTACATACACGGACCACTCAGCCTTACAAAACATATACAACCAGTAATGCGTGTAGTTTAGTTGAGTGATTCCTCCGTAGATGGACGTTCACAACGATCCTAGTGAGCAAACGTGGAATGACGGTTTGCGCCCTAAAAACTACCTAGTCTGCAAGTTGACATCTTATAGGTTTTTTTTTGACGTTTTATATGTTACTTACAAACTTACATGATACCCGTGCGGCGGGGAATGTATGTGCTCCAGATGCTGAATAAAGGACTTCTAGTGGACGATCCACTGGCTCATAGGCCTAATTTGTTCTACAGTCATTCTGATTTTATCCAACGCAGCTTATTTGGCGTTTCTGTTTCTATAGGCCTTGCTGTGTCACCTGTCACCGCAAGTTCTGGACTAATACATTAAAGAAAACTGTAGGTAAATAACATGAAAGATGTGCGCGGACTTACGTGCGAAAACAAACAGTAGATGGCAAATTATGGTGTAAAAAGGGCGGGATTTTTACACATATACATTGGTTCTTAATAAAGTACCTAAGGTTCAACAAGGGTTCGAAAATGTTCTATTTCTTGAAAATACATCCCTTTAGCCGATTTTGCTAAAATTTGTTGATATTATATTTTTCTGATACAGTTTTGTCAAGTAAACCTACAGTTTAGTTCCTTAGATGATCCATACATGTTATATCACCTCTTGTGAAAAACATGTTGTTGCTCGTATTATTCCAATCTTTGGGAATGCAAAGAACGTGTAATATGAAAACTGCGTTCCGTTGTTCTGCATCTGTTTAGAGCAATCTAATTATCCCTATGAACTTTGAATTTCTTCGACATTAAGGAGGCAGCAGACTAATTTTATCATTTCGTACTGAATTTGGTCGATGAATCTTTCGTCTGTCACGATTTGAGAGCATATTACAGAGTCAATTCACAATTTACTTACCAATTTCTACGAGTTTCAATTCAACAATAAACCATAACTGCCACTTGAACAAATACATGTAAACTTGAGGAGCGACCATTTGGGAAGAGGTTGAAATTATATTTTGGATACGAAATCCCGAAAAGGTGCAACCAATCCTCGCACTGCTTCTTCAGAGGAAGTTATTTATAGGTTCACTTTCTCACATAGCTATATTAATCTGCACCAAGGCAGTTTAAATTGAATACATAAAATATCTCGAGCACCGCAACTCTAGAAATAATGGAGTTTCTATTTTCATGTTTTCAAAATGTGGCTGGTGTATCAAGTACTGCAAAAATACGAACTTACGTTGAAGATAAAAAGAAGCGTTACAATCTCTTTTCTTCCTATGCATAAGCACATTTAATCCATTTTCGATTTCTGGTATTTATGAAGGCCATTTGTCAACGATACGTTTATGGCACGTGTGTTATCCAGAAACCCGAGAATTTAATTTTGGATCATTTTACCTTGGAGGAACGCATCAGAATTCTGCAAACGTAAACATTCACGACGAGAGTTACCACAAATGTGGACTTTACAGTATGAATTTTCAACAACATTGGGTCACATGTTTCGGTAATTGTCACTTCTCTCACACTCCAAAATTGATGATTTTATTCGAAATCACGACGCATCTGGGACATCCTTTAGGTTATTTTGTTGTTGCAAAGTATCGTTTTTTTAGTACCTATTCACCATTTTCGATTAGAGCGATATGGTTGCTATATTGAACGTATTGGATAATAAAGACTAAAATAATATTGTATGCTGGTCGGATTGTTGCGTGTGGTTTAACAAATGTTTTTACAAAACATTTTCAAAAATCACACATTTCTCAGCTTTGCTATATATCGGAGCTGAAATGATATGAGGATCTTGATCATGAGAAGTACTTTACAGCGGCGGTGAGTATTATTACCGGTTTTAACTACTCACATTATGTATGGCCACCCAAGATTTGATTTAACTTAATGTACAGTCAAGTATATATAATTGTAAACAATACTTATATTATTATTACTATCATGATGAGCAGAATACTATATCCTACTAAAATTAAGCAGAAAAATAAGAGACGGGCACTTTGCTATATGATGACCGTTCTAAAATCCCACAGTTAAATGTTTGAAATTTTACGCGAATCATTAAAACTCTTGATTTGAAGTCTCGTTTTGAGCGTCTAAATTTGATGTAGTAGGAGAAGAAGGTGCATAGTTTAAGATGTAAATTCATTCGCCATTTAATAAGCATCATTGACACGATAAGTCAATTATATACCATTAAAAATGGTGTCAAGCAGGTTTACTCTACACTTCTCACGCAACGTTGTCATCAGTTCATAAAGGATTACGTCTGGCCCCAGTAAGTGCTAGCTACAAACATGAATAACAAAAAAAGTGAATGGGTCAAGACAGCCAAACAGGCCCAAATGCAATTAGTATATCCATTTTCTGAAACGTCAAAAAACAAAACCTTTTATTTTTTTCATTTTTTGTCTGTAACTCCGGCGCCTCTGGTTGATTTTCAAAAACTACAAAACTTTTTAATCCTTGTGTGAGAATTTCATCAAAATCCGGGCAGTGCTCTCCAAGTTATAGGCGGTCCAAAGATTAGCGAACAGAACGACACACAGACCGACGGAAAGTAATGACATGGCTCTTTGTACATGTCATATAACATCCAAAAAACATATCTCATTTTAACGGAACTTTTCGCGATTACAATACTTCTTCGCCAACAGGCATGGGAAGTAAAAAACAAAGGTTTACAATAACATACATTTATTGATGATGAAAAAAGACGTTATCATCATCATCATATTGTTTTTCGGAGTCGAAAATATCATATTTTGCACTTTCTCGAATATTGAATCGTTTGTATTCCGAAAACTAGAGCTGCTACGGAAAATTAAAGACATTTTTGAGATCAGATATTTAAATTCAGTTGTTACTGCTTCAGAACCAAGATCTTGGTTTTCATTTTGTTGGGCTGCGATCTGTTAAATAAATGGAACAATCAAGTTTTTTAGGACTATCGCAGATAGTATCAAAACGTATTTAAATCTTCAAACATATGTGCCACCCACGCATCAGCTAAGATTTATCCAAAGGTATGAGCCAAGAATTCAGAGAATTCAATGACTCTAGACACAAATTACATTAGAGATATTTTTATATACAGTATAGTCCAATCTTCCTGGTTATACAAATCAGTGATTGAGTAATAGTAATGATCAGGGTGACCAGAGAAGATTTAGGAACGGGGGTTTGGGAGTTGTAGGGGGTGGGGAAGGCGTATCTCATTTTAGGCGGCAGTATATTTATACACTTCCTACCCCAGTACATATTTCACACAAAATATTTCCCCGTACATTTGCCCTTATAACTGACAGGGAAGAAACTAGTGGAGTAATCAAATGGATGGGGACTATGGAAGATGTACCAATCGTATATGGGCCTAGTTGGCTGGCTTGATCCATTTAATATTTTTGTTATACATGTTTGTAGCTTAGGCTGACGATAATCACTCATGAACTGATGACAGCGTTGCGTGAGAAGTGCAGAGTCAACCTAATTGGCGCCATTTTTCTTTCAATCCGATTTGGGAATCGTATAACTATACAGACCTACACAGCGGGCATTTTCCAAAACGGTGACTGACAGCTTGACATTAAATGTTGTGTGGATGCATTTTATTCAGATCCGAAGTAAAATTTGATTCCTACCAGCTTTTTCTTCAGAGGGCCGAACAGAAGGTTATCAAGAGCCTTCTTTCAATGTAGGTCTTTCAAACAGTCACAAGCAGAAATAGAACTTAGGTAGGTAGCTTAGCTTTCACAAATACACAGTTTCGTCAAGGTGTTAACTATACGACTTCAAGTTCTTTGCGAGTTCCAATCTTGATCATTAAAACTTAAGTAGCTCTGCCAATTTGCACTTAATTGAAGTGATCTGATAAGACAAAAGTTAACCCAAAACGTTCATATGCAAGCGATAAAAGTAATTTCCTAAGTTAGATGGCAAACATACTATAATAAGATACACTTGTGAACATTTTATGACTGTCCGTAAACAATATGACCATTAATGACAGGCTAACATCCCATGTTAACCGATTTAACATGCAATTAAAAGATAAACATTTGCCGGAAGACATTTGACTGAACTAAGTAGGTTGTCTGTACTGACTGGCCTTTATGGTCCAGTCATGTAGGATCAATGCAGGAAAAAAAAGCAGGCATGTATATTCGGGAAAAGTTCAAGGTACTTTCATGGACACAAATCCAGGTAGTGACGCAGGTTGAATACAACGTGCGGAACTATTAGGATGTCTGCATGCCTCTGATGTTTTCGACTAGACCACATTTTTGAATTCGGACCTAGAGTAACGTACCATATATAATATAGGGTTAGATTTTGGAGTTTATCTAGGTTGATTTGTTTCAATTTCCTGTTTTTTTTTTTACGTCAAACGAGAACGAGCAGGATGAATACAATTTTACCACTCGAAACTATTCTCGACGGTTTCGACTACCGATGCCAGGAATATCGCTTTTCTGCTTATTCGCTCACTTTTTTTAATAATCGGTATTTGGCCAAACATTGCGAACTATTCCGAAAAACGGTACACACATTACCCAAAAATGAATAGAAATATTTTACCAACAAAAATTACAACTGAAAAAATTTATCTAAGGAAGTGAATGAAAGCAATATTCTTTTCAGCATGTTGATAGCAACTGATTCTATATTCTTGAATGACGCCGACAGCATTTTGTTCAAATTGGTTTACATTCAAGGCCTACACTTACCTTTAAAGACAGAGAACACTTAGGTACAATATATAATATTAACAAACACAGAGACGAGAATGACGATCGAAATTTATAGTACGTTTTTCAGAAAAAACAAGAGAAAAATAGAAGGCGGCCAAAAAACTTTTGCCAGATTGACAGATGACAGTGCTAGAGATGTTGCAGAGGTAAATATGGAGATGTGCTCTCTTTACACGACACCTCGTTATCTAGTGGCCAATTAATGAGTCAAAATAGAATGTTCGTGATTAATAATAAATAAATAAAACTGCCAAAAATTTACAAAGCAGTTGGCCTAAGAAGTCACAGGTACTTATATCCCAAAGCTTGAAATGTCTTGTCGGAGCATTTTAGGAGGATCAATCAAGAATTTCTGTTCAAGAGAGAACTTAGGTTGTGGAGCTCAAATACTCCTAGCCAAAACATACATAACTATAATATCTGTGATGATTTTATAAGTCTCATAATTGTATTAAAACTGTTGCTGTAATGTCTGTATAAGTACTTACTTTGTCTTTTTATCAATTTTTCTCTCTTCCTCTATTTTCATCCATGCCGAATTTTAATAACATTATATGTATTGTATTAGATGAATATGATAGTTTTTTCAAAAATCTAAAATTAACCGACTGTACACGATTTTAACGAATTTATTTGCTTGTTTTAATCACACATTTTCAAATTACCGATTATGGATTACCTTACCGATTTTATGACCAATGTTGTGAACCGATTTTAGTCGAACTACTTTTAAGTGTGTGAACTATTTTATAGTGGAATACATGAGTGACTTTTATTTTACTAATATTAGCAATTAACTGGAAATTTTAAAAAATGCGCCATATCCATAATATCTATAAAAGAGTAATATTTTTCTAATTTGTAAACTCCCACGCACAAGGTTGCTTCTGCGCGTTTCCTGTTTGTTTACCATTCTAAACTGTGTACGCTTTTACATTCATTTTACAATATTATCGTTATTTTTGGTGAACAAACTTTACTTTAAACTTTATTTTAATCTTACAATGATTCAAGATAAAGGCAATGGTGAAAATTGCAGATATCTGAAAACTTGAGGAACTTGTTCTTTTGCATAGTTTATAATACGGAAATTACATCAAAAAATACAAAAATCTTCAAAAAGTGTTAAAAATAAATTGTTGTGTGTTTTGTATGGGGATTTCTTATATGTTCACCAATATTTCTAACTTTTAAAAAATCTGAATTCTAAATATCTTATCGGATCTCCTAGAAGACATACGAAAACGTATTGAAGATGTTTTACGTCGTGTCGGGATGTTCGTGAAACGTCGCAGTAAAGTTAACGCGGACCATCTCCTGAGGTAACGGTGGGATGAAAAGGAAACGTCAGTGGGCAGATGACTGCGAGTCGGATTTCGATTGACGATCTAGCCCTAATAATCGCCATTATAAATAACCGAATTTATTCTTCTCTGCTGACGGTAGTTGAGATCTGTTGGCTCTCGGTGCCAAACCTATAACGCAGGTACAGATTTTTTCAAATCGTCGGATTTTCGTCACTTAAATTACCTGTAATTACCGGGATCAGAAGCTTTTTAACAAATAGAACGTGTTTCACATATCAAAGATGAAACATTTAATATCACCTTCCCCTAACCCCCAATTTTTAAGTACTACAATTTTTTGATGACAATGATTAGAAAGTCCTGAAACGTCAAAAACGGAGTTTCAGCGAATGTTACTTTATTCGTTTTTGTCTATAGCGCCGCTGCCACTGGCGTGAAGCTATAAAGGTTTGGCATGGTAATAACCTTGTGTGAAAATTTCATAAAAATCCGAGCGGAAATGAGTGATATAGTTTTTCGTGATGAAGATCTAAAACATAACATCTTATCTTCGAAAGTTTTCGTGGCACTGGCGTGCGAAGTAAAACGGCTTTAAGATGGAGGAGTAAACATTTTTTATTTGCCTAAGCAGCCTAAAGGTCAGGAAATCAGTATATTCACCATCTTGGGTTTCATTTATTGGCCAGTGTAAGATAGATAGATCAGAGAGACAATTGGGGCATAAGTTCAGAAGTTACATTTAGGTAACTAGTTGCGAACATTTACTTCGCACTAGCGATCGTGATTATGAACACCTATTTACATAATGACATATATACGATATTATATGAAATAGGGCCACCAAATTATCTGAATACGTCCATTATTAGTCCATACATACCGCCGTGTCGCTTGTGCTGGCAGCACGAAACAGTAGACAAAATTCGTGCAAAATCCAATTTATAGAGGTTTACGCGCTTCAAAACTAAGGCTTCATTTTTCAATATTTTCGAATGCAATTATTACAGTGTGCTGAAAACAAAACCCTACAGGATGCTATTAAGCCACTTTATCATGTTTTCCGCTAGTCTCTTTTTAAAAAAATCGTTCAACAAAAATCCCGATAGCACCCTAGGCAATTGTCTTCTAAACATACTGTATGAATTTCATTCAGAAATATTGAAAAATAGAGTGTCAGTTTCCAAGTAGCTGAACCCTTGTAAATGGCTTGAAACTCGCTGCGTCGGAGCCGTCTGAATGCGCTGAATCAGTGTTAGGAAAATATTACCGTATGCGCCCAATATGTCACTTGTTGTATAGGTATAGGTTGTACAAGTATAGAAGCTACAAACCCTTAAAATTTGAATCGTTTGTTTTATGAATTGTCTGTTTGACAAACATAAAACAGTTCTTCATCATTATGGACGATTTATTCTAAAAAAAGAAAAAAAATCGCGTGGGCAAGTTTATACATCCCTGCATTTATTCACAATAAAAAATACAAACGCTTACAAAGGCATTATATGGTAGAAAACCTGAAAAATAACACATCCGTAGATAAAAAGTGTCATCCATTGGAATAACATACTAAAAACATATTTGCAAAACACAATATTAAAAAAGGTACTGTTGCGTCTTGTAGAACTTCGGATTTCGCTGTTATTTCACTTGAAACTTCTAGAGGTTAGTCAGATGACTATTTTAAATAAAAAAAAGTGTGGATGAAGACGTATTTTTAGCAGTCATTTCTACAATTATTTACTCCGCCATCTGCCTTATGACGACGTTGACGTCTGTGCATATGTCATATATGAGAGGCGCTTGCCTGCGGTGTTGGCGGATTGGGCTCCGCATTTAGGGAAAATGAAAAGTGGAAAATCTATACAGGGTGACTTTGAAGTTGAGTCATTAATTTTCAGATAATGATTGTAGAAGGAAGATAAACCAAAATATGTACTGTATGTACGAGTATAACTGAACTGAATAAAATAAACATCGTTCCAAATTCTTTCGCTTTTTTGTTTCCGATGCGATGAACCGATAAGGTGGATTATATCCGTTGTTGCCAAACACGAGTACATGATATTATTGAGACAGGGCGGTACTCAAACTTCCAAAGGGCTATAACTTTGTTACTTTAATTTTACCAGAAAAATGGTAAAGGAAAAAAACATTTCTTTTGATCATATCTACTCACTGTTAAAATAAATGACTCAACTTCGAAGTCACCCTGTATATGTATATTTATATTAATCAATGAAAAACTGAAACAAACAACAATAGCAAAATAAAAAGCGGTTCTTAATAAGTATAAAACAAAAAATAACAGTAGTAAGCTAACACACAATAATTTGTAAATAATTATAAAAAACCAAAAATAATAAACAGTAAAATAAAAAGCTATTCTAAGTGACAACAAAAAACAAAAAGTAAAAACACTAGTAAAATGAAAAACAATTCCATGTGATTATAAAAAAAATGCTTTTTTTACTGTTTGTTATTTGTTTTTTATAATTACATGGAATAGTTTTTTTGTTTTACTACTTTTTATTTTTTATAAGTATTGACAACTTATTGTTTTTTGGCTTACTATCGTTATTTTTTGTTTTATACTTATTAAGAATCGCTTTTTATTTTGCTACTGTTGTTTGTTTCGGTTTTTCGTTTTTGTGTTTCATTAATTAATATATGTATTATAAATTTTCCACTTCTCATATTTTTCCCTAAATGCGGAGCCCAATCCGGTAACACCGCAGGCAAGCGCCTCTCATACATGTTTTGGGAAATAATGTGCTAGACAAGCGTGATTCATCCACACTTTTTTTCAGTTAAAATAATCTATCTATCTATCTTTAAGTTTCAAGTGAGAAAAACATCGAAATTCGAAGTTCTACAAGACGCAACAGTACCTAAAAACATTACAACGAAAGGAAATAAAATCTCAACAGGAAAGATCTTACCTGATGTATCGAAATTTCCTAGATTAGATGTTTTTTTTTTCTTTTTTTATTAAAATCACATGGATATTTGCGCGACAGCTATCTATTACTCCTGATCTATAACTAGTAATTTCATGTGTGTATTATTATGGTCAGCTAGCATATGTATAGTAGTCGCACTTACCTCGTCGCAACCAGCACACCTTGGCTTCATTTTTTCAGCGTAATGTCTTTCACAATAAATATTGTCATCGTATACACAGTAGGCAAGGTCCACCAGCAGATCATCACAGGTTGTGCACTGGAAAAAACATAGTACTTATGCAAAACAGAGCATCGTATTGTCGCTTTGAATCAATCATTCAGGGTAATTATCTGGAAAGATGCGTAATTGTCAGTGATACGCTCTTTTATATATGATGCTTAGTACGTACACGCTTATTTCAAGTAAAATGATGGGAGACAATAGGGTAACAAAAAATAGGATAATCATTATGGTATTCAGGCCGCATTACAAAAAAAACGTGCTACTCATTTCTGTTAGCCTGTCAATCTGTTTACCGAAGTCCGTCTGTTGTTTGCTGTTATGAGCACATAATGAGAAAGTTTTTTTAACTCAATTAAAATAAAAGTCTGAGTAAAGTGGAGTATAGCACTGAAAAAACCTTTTGAGTTTCTTAAAAAATTACGCTACCCAGAAGTTTATTTTAGGAGAAGTATCTTGACGGTGCATGAGTAGTGACGTCACATGACACCAGCTAGCACAAAGTGATGCACCTGCCGCGCACCCCATTTAAAAATGCTGCTCTGCTCCATATTTACCATTTACGGTAAGAAAATTCACGTAAGGCAGAAAGAATTTTCGACTCAGCTCGTATTTAGAACCGACCGTATTTAGAAATATTTACACTAAACATTTTTTTGCATACCTGCCTTGAAAGATAGTCATGTTCATTAGCAGTCATATTGCTTGTACAGTTTTTCCTTGTGCATCATAACTTTTCTAAATAAAAGCGTTGGTAGAAAGTATGAATCCGTAGCATATAAAAAATACAAACTTAATGAAAACAAAATATTTATTACTATCCAGATATTCGTAAATTAGGCGGGTTTTATTTCTTGAATATCATAATGTTAGTCATCCCTTCGGACACACTCTTCTAATCGCGCGCGCAAATTCTGAAACACTCTCTTGCAGAGTTCCGGAGTGATGTTGTTTATTTCTCGTCGAATGTTGTCTTTACGCTCCTCCAGTGTTCGTGGATTATTGGACACACACATTTTGACACTTTAGATAAACCCACAAAAAATAATCGCATGGCGTGAGGTCGGGTGACCTAGAAGGCCAGTGAATGTCTCCAAACTTCGATATAACTTTTTGAGGAAAAAGGGCTTTCACCGTGTACATCGATAGTAAGTATGGGCAGTGGCAGCATCCTGTTGAAACCATGTGTTTCTATTAAATCGACGTTCTGTTCTTATAATAGGATCAAAAAAAGTGTCAATCATGTCTTTGTATCTCTCGGTATTGACTGTCAATGCATAACCGTTTTCATCTTCAAAGAAATGCGGCCCAATAATACCGCTAGAGGATATAGCGCACCAACCAGTCACCTGTAGACTATGTAGCTGTTGTTAATATTTCTCTTTTGGGTTCGTTAGTGCCCAATATCTGCAATTTTGCTTGTTCACATAACCGTCTAAGTAAAAATGGGACTCGTCACTGAAAACAACGTTCTGGAGTCTGCGCTGCGTAAGAAAAAAATTCAACATCGGTTCAGCACAAGATTTCCGTAATACGTAATCAATTTCCTTTAAAGTATGGACTGATTGGATTTTATAAGGATGAAAACCAATTTTTACTTCATTATGCCATGCAATGTTGTCCTAGGGATTCCCAAAGCAGCGTAATGCTTCCGTACATAACGCCGAGGATTTGCAATGGCATCTCTTGGTCGGCCAACGTTATATCGTTTGTCCTACTTTTTTTGTTAGGTTTGTCCGACTTTCTTTCGTTAGGTTTGTCCCACTGTTTTTCGTTAGGTTTGTCCCACACTTCCGTTAGGTTTGCTTCACTTTTTTTAATGGGATTGTCTCACCTTCTTCGTTACGTTTGTCCTACTTTTCTTCGTTAGGTTTGTTTCACTACTCCGTTAGGTTTATCCCAGGTTTTTCGTTGGGTTTGTCTCACTTTTTTTCGTTAGGTTTGTCTCACCTTTTTTCGTTAGGTTTGTCCCACTTTTCTTCGTTAGGTTTGTCCGAAGGACAGCTGCGTATGAATCACCACTCTTAAAGTAAGCCTCGATAGCAAAACCACGTTGTGCTCCGGTCCAACGTTCCATTGTGACTATTTAACCCGCACGCCGAACGCGTCGATCAAGACCTCTCCCCACTTCCTCGCATATACGGTTGCCGCGTAATTCAAATTTGGAATGTAAACTTTCCCCCCTGTATTTCACTTGTCGATGTAAGGTATTTTTAATGATACTCAGCTGTTATTTGTTGTCTCATTCCGACATATGGGGTCGTGAAAAACAGATTATCTGTATTCAAGTGCCTCTCAATTATCCACTGTATCTGGTAGAACAACATCTTAGCTTGAAGTCGACCTTAGCAACAGTAGGTACAATTTTGAAACAACACTTTCTCAAAAGGAAGCACATCTCTGGACGTCTGCATCAGATGCTTCACTTGTATGGTTTCTGGGCCGCCAGACCTGACAGACTAACAACAGACACTGACATTACAGTGACTATGAACTAAAGGCTAACGTCCTCCAGACGGCCTTGAGAAGCAATGACGAGTAGTAGTAGATGATTCACTCGTTGCTACGGAAAATCATAATAGCCTATAGCTTGATTTAATCAACCTAAGAATGCTGCTAAGGGCCATATCGTCAGTAGATCCCACAATTGTAGGACGCCTTGATTTTCATAGTCTGTCCTTCCGAAAGGCTGGAGTATTTCGGGGTTTCGAAAAGGTCACAGTACGGTTACCACTTTGATTCACATATGTGATGACTATAGCAGGGCTATGGATAAGTCTTGTGTCACAACGTCAATTCTAGTTGATCTCAGCAAAGCTTTCGGTTCTATCAATCATGAATTGCTTCTTGCTAAGCTGCATTATCTTGGCTTTTCTGATAGCACTGTTACGTGGTTTAGGAGTTATTGCATGAGCGGTCACAGCTAGTCAATGTAGGCGGCAGTATGTCCGATAAGCGTGCTATTTTTAAGGGGGTACCGCAGGGCTCCATACTTGGTCCAATTTTGTTTACTTTGTATACGTACGATCTAAGTCGTTACGTTAAATATTGTTCTATTCAGTCTTACGCTGATGATACCCAACTGTATTTGTCTTACCACCCTTCCGACTTCCTGGAGGCAAACAGGAGAATGTCTTGTGATCTAGATCGTGTTGCAAAGTGGTATAACGATCACGGGTTACTTATCAATTCATAACTATTAAGTCCATACAAAGTAATTTCGATAGTAACTTGATAGAATTGCACTTGGAAGGTGGAGACTTGCCTCATATAAAATCCGTGAAAATTTTAGGAGTAATAGTGGATGAACATCTCATGTTTCACGATCACGTTTCCAAGGTTGTGCAAAATTCATACGCTAAACTGAAGACAATTTACAGTTTACTTGTATTATCTAGTCAAACCAAGATCAAGAACTCTTTGATTATCAGCAAAGTCGAATACGCTGATGCGGTATATGGTCCAATCCTGACGTAGTCGGAAGCTTATAGGATATAAAAAGTGCAAAATAGTTGTATCAGGTATGCATTAGCTGTTCCGAGAAGGGAACACATTACTAGATACATTAAGGATGTCAACTGGCTCACGATACATCAGAGATGGATTGTACACTTGTTGTTCATAGTACAGACCAAATAACCAGCATATCTGAGCAGCAAACTTCCATTCAGAAGTCAGCATCAGTCGGCGAACTTACGCTTTGTAGGTTATACCCTCGATATGCCCCCCAAAAATCAACACAATTCACAAAGTGCTTCTCATACATAGCGCCTTTCCTTTATAATTGTCTATCATTAGATCTGAAAGGTTTGCGTAACAATGATTTTAAAGTTAAAATAAAGCAATTTGTTCTAGATAATACCTAATTTTATACTAAGCTTTCATCTTGTAACTGCTGCGATTCCAAATTAAGTGTCTGGTTGCGTTTGACTTATGTACATTTAACTTTATCATCTACTGATCTTTACGTGAATGCTTCTTACTTGTGATTACATAGCTAAATGTTACTTATTCCCTGTTCTTTTTTATGTTTTTTATATATTTCCTTTTTTATTATTTCTGTCTCAGTGAGTGCGCGAGTGTATGTGATTTAAATCTGTCTACACACTTTACACACTATTATGTTGTACTTGTTACTTCTCAGTACTATATGTCTTGATCTTTATGTTTTTGTATCTGTGATTTTTTTTTATGTTTTTTAATCTTATGTAGCCTTGGTTGGTACCAAAAGCAGCTATTAGCTGATATACCCGCCAGGTAAAATAAAGGCATATTATTATTATTATTATTATTATTTCTAGACTTCTACTGTTCCGTGTCAGCGTCAGTGCTCTATTACTTCAGGCTGATAAATCATATGATAAAAATCAAAAGCATGAACAATTTGTTACAAATACATATTTGTAACATACCCGCAAAATAGAGCGTCTTTCTGAAGAACAAGAAAAACTATGAAACTCATGGAGGCCATAAAGGCGTCCTACAATCTATTGTAGCAATTACTGACGGTACACCCCAAGACCGTTGTCTTCCAAATTTCCTGGAGGCAAACAGGAGAATGTCTTGTGATCTAGATCGTGTTGCAAAGTGGTATAACGATCACGGGTTACTTATCAATTCATAACTATTAAGTCCATACAAAGTAATTTCGATAGTAACTTGATAGAATTGCACTTGGAAGGTGGAGACTTGCCTCATATAAAATCCGTGAAAATTTTAGGAGTAATAGTGGATGAACATCTCATGTTTCACGATCACGTTTCCAAGGTTGTGCAAAATTCATACGCTAAACTGAAGACAATTTACAGTTTACTTGTATTATCTAGTCAAACCAAGATCAAGAACTCTTTGATTCTCAGCAAAGTCGAATACGCTGATGCGGTATATGGTCCAATCCTGACGTAGTCGGAAGCTTATAGGATATAAAAAGTGCAAAATAGTTGTATCAGGTATGCATTAGCTGTTCCGAGAAGGGAACACATTACTAGATACATTAAGGATGTCAACTGGCTCACGATACATCAGAGATGGATTGTACACTTGTTGTTCATAGTACAGACCAAATAACCAGCATATCTGAGCAGCAAACTTCCATTCAGAAGTCAGCATCAGTCGGCGAACGTACGCTTTGTAGGTTATACCCTCGATATGCCCCCCAAAAATCAACACAATTCACAAAGTGCTTCTCATACATAGCGCCTTTCCTTTATAATTGTCTATCATTAGATCTGAAAGGTTTGCGTAACAATGATTTTAAAGTTAAAATAAAGCAATTTGTTCTAGATAATACCTAATTTTATACTAAGCTTTCATCTTGTAACTGCTGCGATTCCAAATTAAGTGTCTGGTTGCGTTTGACTTATGTACATTTAACTTTATCATCTACTGATCTTTACGTGAATGCTTCTTACTTGTGATTACATAGCTAAATGTTACTTATTCCCTGTTCTTTTTTATGTTTTTTATATATTTCCTTTTTTATTATTTCTGTCTCAGTGAGTGCGCGAGTGTATGTGATTTAAATCTGTCTACACACTTTACACACTATTATGTTGTACTTGTTACTTCTCAGTACTATATGTCTTGATCTTTATGTTTTTGTATCTGTGATTTTTTTTTATGTTTTTTAATCTTATGTAGCCTTGGTTGGTACCAAAAGCAGCTATTAGCTGATATACCCGCCAGGTAAAATAAAGGCATATTATTATTATTATTATTATTATTATTTCTAGACTTCTACTGTTCCGTGTCAGCGTCAGTGCTCTATTACTTCAGGCTGATAAATCATATGATAAAAATCAAAAGCATGAACAATTTGTTACAAATACATATTTGTAACATACCCGCAAAATAGAGCGTCTTTCTGAAGAACAAGAAAAACTATGAAACTCATGGAGGCCATAAAGGCGTCCTACAATCTATTGTAGCAATTACTGACGGTACACCCCAAGACCGTTGTCTTCCAAATTTCTTGTTTCAGCATAGCTTAATCGTAAACCAATAAGTGTAAAGCGAACAAGGTAATACACGAAGTACGAATTTCAAAGAGAAGCTTTGTGCATTGTGATGCTTGATCTATGGCGCCATTTACCTTCTGTACCTGTAGGTGTTCATTTTTAATTCAAATTCAAAATATTTAATTCATCATAAATAAACATCATAAACAAAGGAAATTCTACAATATAAAGCAATGACGAAAAAGGGCAGTCTCTCGATTATAAAACCTATACATTGGACCCTTTAATACAAAGAGTCCAAGCGAGAAAGCCCTGAACACCCTAAAAATCCTTAAACAAAATAGAAAAAAAACAATAAAGAGGCATTGTTAATAGAAATTACTAAATTTTGTTCAAAATGTTCTCTTTCATTACTGTTTTTATTCATAACCATTACTTGCGATTTTGAGCGGTTTAGTTTAAGACTGTGATGCTTTGCAAATTTGTCAATACTTTGGAGATCTGAATTTAGTTGCTGTTGTGCAATATGGATTGTGGTTTAAAGGGAGATGTATTTGTGAGTCATCTGCATATTGTTTTATCTTTGCGAATTTTACCGATTTCACCATGTCAGATATGTAGATTGAAAATAGCAAAGGAGATAAAATTGAACCTTGAGGAACTCCTCTTTTTATAGGTTTAAAATCGGTTTTGTAAATGGCGGAATCATTCGCTAACATAACACAGTTTAAACGGTTGCTTAAGTATGTTTTCATTAGATTTACGGAGCTCTGCGAAAACCCCTGGTAATGTAACTTGGCTAGTAACATTTCATGATTTAGAGTGTTGAACGGTTTACTAAAATCGAGAAGAACCATGCACGTACTACTTTCTTGTTCTTGATGATGTCTCCAAGATATTAACTAATGATGTACTTGTGTTAAAGTTTTTCCTAAAACCGGGTTGACTATCGGGTATGATATCGTTTGTGTGACAAAAAATCTAATTTGATTATAAATATGCCTTTCTAATATTTTGGATGTAGCGGGTAATATGCTAATAGGCCTCAAGTCTGTAAATTCTTTAGGTTCTGCTATTTTTGGTAACGGTTTAACAATAGTTTTCTTCCATATTTCTGGAAATAATCCCCCAAAATACATGTGTTGACATTTGATGAGATATTAGAATTTTTATTAGACTGGCCCTGTCGAACAGTTGGAAGCTAAGAGAATCATTAATGTTTACAATGTTTTTGTAAAAATTGATTAATTCTTTGAAGCAGTGTCTGGTAAATTGTCGGTATGTTGGAAGTACTTGAGTATGACATTTACATTTTGTAAGTGTTCAAGTATCGTTGAGTGAGTTTTCTTGCATGTTATGTTGCGGTTTTTGGTAGTGTCCCCAAAATTCCTTACCTTTCTTTGTTGAGAGTAAGTTATAGAATGTATTTTTTTCTGGGATAATTGCAGGCTTTGTATAGTTCCTTTGTTGTTTATAATATTCAAAATGAGCCTGTGATTTGGATTTATGAAATTTTTTATGAGCTTTATCTCTTAGTCTGATTAAAATTCTTATATTTTGAGTTATCCAGGGTACATAAGGTTTTTCGGTTACTTGTTTTGTTTTTGTCGGAGCATGCTTATTCAGAACAGTTGCTATATTTTTATTAAAGACTTCTATTTTTTTGGTCGATTTGGTTTAAATAGTAAATACCCTCCCACCCAAGTAGAAACCCTTCATTTAAGAAGGACTCTCTATCTATATTATTGTAGTCTCTATATTTAATAGTCTTTTGTGATTAATTTATTTTTGACTTTCGAAAGGCTGAGTAAATTAGCTTATGATCTGAGAGATTTTGAGAAACAGCCAATGATTTAGAATCAATAGAGATAAGATCCTCACTAGCACAGATTATATCAATGAGGCTAGCCTCTCTTGTGGAAAAATTGAATCTTGTTGGCTCACGGATCCTTTGTTAAAGTTAAAACTGTGAATTATATTTTTGAGGCGATTTGTGTATGCAGAATTATTTAAAATGTTAATATTTAGATCTCCTATCAATAATAAATAATCATATTTGAGACTGACAAAACCGAGAGTCTAAAAAATAAGTGACACTCTCAGAAGGCGAACGATAACTATTAACTAAAAGATAAGTTTTTCCACCTATCTTAAATTCTATACCTATGTTTTCTGCATAGTTAATTTCCACATTCACCCTTGAATATTTTAACTCGCTTTTTATGTATAAAGCTAACCCCCCCTCCCCGACTCTGCCTATCATTCCTTATAAATTTTAACTAAACCACTCTCACACTTCAAGTAATAGGTCAGATTGACGTTTCCGCATTTCTGGCCTACAACTAAGGAAGCGTTTGCCAGGTTCAGTCAAACTGGATATTGAGAAAGGGACTGGTAATCGGTTGGTATCACGTGAATTCGAGCTTTGATACTTCGGAATTAAGTCGTCCGAAGTATCGCATACCATCTCTTAGGCACTCGAGCTTATATGACGTCATATACGAACCTTCGCTTTTGAAGCGAGATGTTGCAAAGATTTGTAGAGGGTAGAATTCTAAAGGCACGCAATACTTCAACTACAAACTTAGACGAAAGTCCTCCATTTCTAGTCATATTAATCAAACAGTTAAGGAATGACTAGACATGGGGGACGCATGCTTTTGAATTTTAACGCGACTACCTTCCAATGTATTGAAGTTCGAATATCCGAAATTCTTAGCTACAGGATGTTTGTCAAAAGGCTAGTACGAGGGATGTCTTTTAAATTTTGCATATGGTAATAAAACAACACGGTAGGTAGTTTTAAATGACTTTATTGTTTTTCGAAGTATTCTCCACGAAGATTAATACACATCTGCATGCGCTCGAATCAATTTTCGAAGCACTTATTCCACTCGTTTGCTGGCAGATCCAAAACGGCATTTTTGACTGCGTCAACTGCTTCTTCTGGTGACTGGAAACCTTTGTCCACGCAGTCTGTTTTTAAATTTTCGGGAAAGTAAAGACATCGTTAGGACTTAGATCGGGACTATATGGAGAATGGTCCAATAATTCCACGTTTTCTTCCGTTAAATACTGCCTTGTTTTTTGGGCTGTGTGCGAGCTTGCTTTGTCTTGGTGGAGGATGATTTTTCGGTGATGACTTTTGGATAACAAATGGTGGTATACCAATCCGCAGTAACAGTTCTTTGCTCATTAAGAGGAGTTGTTGCAATATGACCCGCTTTTGATAAAAATGTCGCGACCACCTTTTTCGAAACACTTCGAGAACGGATGGCTTTGGTTGGCTTTTCTTCACCTTGGAACACCCAAACAGCCGACTGTCGTTTATTTTCTGGTTCATAACAGTAAATCCACGATTCATCGCCACTAACAATGCTGTACACATTTTTGAGCTTCCGGAATTGAAACGGTCAAGCGTTTTTTGACACCAATTAACCCTGGCTGCTTTCTGCTCTTCAGTCAACAGGTGGGATATTCAACGAGAAACTAATTTTCTTACTCCTAATTCTTCATGTAAAATTTTTTGAATTGAGGTCGTTGAGATCTTCAAGGACGCCTCAATCTCGCGATATGTCACATGTCTATCTTCAATGATGAGTTTGCGCAGAGCATTGACGTTTTCCTGGGTGACTGCCGTTTTTGGTGCACCCACCCTGGGATCGTCGCTAAGGCCCATATCGTCAGTCGTCCCTACAATTGTAGGGCGCGTTTATGACCTCCTTGATTGTCATACTCCTTTCTTTCCTTCAAAAATTTCTAGATTACACTTGTCCCGTGTCAGCGTCAGCGCTCTCTTATTGTGGAAATTTCAGGCTGATAAAACATGATATAGCTCAAAAGCAAGCACAATTTGATGCAAATAGATGTTTGTGACATAACCTCAAAATACAGCGCTGACACGGAGAAGTAGAAAACTATGACAATCAAGGAGGCCATAAAGGCGCCCTACGATACGGGCCTAAGACTCACCCGTCCACGTTTGAATTTTCCATACCAACGGGAAATTGTCGACTGATGTGGCGCTTCGTTGCCGAAAACAGACAGTAACTCAGCAAGGCATTCTTGTTGCGATAATTGTCTCTGAAAGTTGTAATAAAGTATGACGCGAAAATGTTCTCGGTTGAGTTCCATTTTTATAATGACCTGGTGACACTTAAAAATTCACTGAAGTGAGAACACTGTATGTATTGTTGTGAAACTTTGAATTTAAGTTTATTAAAGAGTGAGGTTAAGATTCAGTACTGACGTTCGATCCGGGCGGCCTACTATGTTTCTATATGCAAAACTTAAAAGACATCCCTCGTATGAGTATAGAGATGGAGACAAACTGAGTACTTTTGGCACGAAGCACCAGGAGCCGCAAGTGAAAAATATTAGCGCTACGGCACAATTTCTACTGAGTGGGCAGTGACAGATGCTTGTTCCAGAAGTTATTGCAGTCAGTAAACAACTTCTTTCCAATCATGTGATTGCACGCGCAACGATACCGATTGCCAGGTGGCGGCACAAGTCAGCCAACGGGTTAGGGGAGAGCGGGGCTGAAAGTGCCGGGGGTAAGTAGTGCCGACGAGAATATCCCATAAACAGACGGAGATAGCTATACGTTCACATTACACCGCAAAATGCTTAACCGTCCGGCTCACGTGGCACTCGTGGCAGCCAGTTGCTCTCGAGACGCGGACCAGGTAGCTATGTGTATGAGTGCCCTCCAACGCCACGTAAGTAAATATTTTAACGTTTATACTTTTTGGTCTCAAGCCTATGTAATTCGTTCTTTTGATTTGTAAATTTTACGAAAATGTTTGTTAGTCATCTACAAATGTGACACAATGCAATTTGAATGCTTTGTACAGAGTGTTTTTTCCATATGCAACAAAATGTCATAACCTTACAAACGGGGTAAATTTTGCTTTTTATTTGGGGCCAGTTGTGCCGCGGCACAACTAACCCCACGTGACTTTCAGTATTCTAATATTGTCTTCTGTTCACTTGAGAATACTAAATACTTCATAACTTATTTGACAGGATGAGGACATACAAGCGACAAACACAAAGGGGAACTACATCTCAAGATCTTATGCAGAGGGCTGCTGAAGCGGTCATAGTGAAAGGGCGCAAACTAAAAACTGTCGCGCGTGAGTTAAAAATTTGTCACAAAAAAATAAGGAGTGGACATACTGCGACGGTTGGATACAAATCAAGAGTAGTATTTAATGAAGAACGAGAGATGTTATTATCGTCATACATTGGGAAAAGTGCCTCTATTTACTTTGGTCTTATCCCGGAAGAAGTTCGACAACTTTCATACCAGTGTACGATAAAATTCAATGACCAAAACATTCCACCATCTTGGCGCAAAAATGGCGAGTCTGGTAAGGATAGGTTGACACATTTTATTAGAAGGAACCCTAACACTTTCTATAAGGACACCGGAAGCTACCAGTGCGAGACGCGCATCCGAATTCAACCGACATAACGAGGAGCAATTCTTTAAACAACTTCGCGACCTGATCACCAAGTATACGTAAATCTTACTCCTTCTCGTATTTGGAACCTGGATGAGACTGTCGTCCAAACTGTGCTAAAACCAAAGAAAATTGTGGCAGAAAAAGGCATAAGGCAAGTAGGTGCAATTCTTACAGTTGAGCTTGCGGTAAGTGCATTGGGAAACGCAATTCCACCGATGTTCGTGTTTCCACGTCTGAAATTCAAAAACCTGTTTATCCGGGACGGCCCTCCTGAGAGGATTGGGGCTGGCAACCGCTCCGGATGGATGACAAGCACAGAGTTTCTAGTGTTTACTACTCCTACAGAGCCAGTGTTGTTACTCCTGGATAATCATTCATCTCACAGTGATATTGATGTGATTGAAAAAGCTAAGAGCAACTCTGTCATATTATTATCGTTCCCCCCACATTGCACCCACCGCCTGCAACCACTAGATGCGGGCATTAACGGTCCTTTCAAAACGTACTGCTCTAAAGCCCAAAGCAACTGACTAAGAACGAATCCCGGAAAGACTATAACCATTTATGAAATACCAGGAAAGCAAAAATGGAAAACAAATGAAAAAGCGGATCAAGAATCCCGCCAAAAGAAAGGTTATTCAGGAAAGCGATGAGAGTTCCAGTGAAGAGAGGAATGAACTAGAATGGTACTGTATCATATGTTGTGATGACTACTCTAACTCTGCTCCAGGAGAAAATTGGATTGAATGCAGAGATTATAAGGATTGGGCCCATTCGAAATGTCTTGAAGATGAAGAAAGCTTATCATTTGTGTGTCCTAATTGCTATTCTGACCAGTCATCTGTAGAATAAGTTTATTTTTAATATGTTTAAGTTTCACTAGTACCACCAACTGGAGAGACTGATTAATTAGTTAATAGTTACAAAGATAGATCTCAGTTACTTTAGAATCTAGAAGAAAGTTTGATTCGTTAGGCTGTCTATTGAGGCTAATATTTATACTTGATAGTCTAGATTTGTCTTGAAAAAAATGGTAACTATTAATAGAGAAGATACCTTAAGTTTGAAATATCTAGAATAATAAATATTGTTTGATTTTTGTTTAATTCCATTTATTATTATAAAGCAATAAAGTTCAATATCTGTTGATTTGTATAAAATATCTATTAATGCATATAAAGTTATAAAATCTGTCTTTGTGTTTCTAACTTATTCATATACTTATAAATTACCAAATATCAGGAACGACCTCAGCTACGGCACAACTTGCCCCGGAGCGGGGTTGGTAGTGCCTCTCGACCTCTTCTCAAAAAAGTCGGTTTCTGTCAAAAACTGTTAAAGGTGTACTAAAACTACATATAAATTCACAAACTAGATTAAATATTGCCTTAGATGAACCACAATTGCTAGTCGTATTATGTGTTTTATCCGATTTATAGGAGGATCTGCCGAAATCGGCACCTTCAGCCCCTCTCTCCCCTACCTTACTTCTATACAACATCATTTACAATTATTGAAAGTAGGTGGTACGCAAGGGCCAGTCGACCGAGGCGGTACTACTAGCTAGCTTTTTTCAGGGTATCTTTAAAATGAACGCATGTTTCCACACCTAGGCTATGCAGTCGGTTTTCTTCTTTTCCCCTTACCCTTAACAACAAAAAATGATGATGGACGTGAGCTCATCCCTCTCTCGGAATTTCTGGGTGAACGGTGGACTCGAAGTAACAACATCGATGATAAACTCTCCTTTACGGACATATCTGTGTGTAGGATTAACAGCAAGATTGATGCTGTTCACCACTATCTGCAGTCAAATCTTATTAGGAATCGCCTTTTATTTTGCTACTGTTGTTTGTTTCAGTTATTCGTTTTTATGATTCGTTAATTAATATACATATGCATATAAATTTTCAACTTTTCATATTTTTCCCTAAATGCGTAGCCCAATCCGGCAACACCGCAGGCAAGCGCCTCTCATATATGACATATGCACAGACGTCTACGTCATATGGCAGATAGATGGCGGTGGAAATAATCGTGGAAGGAACAGCTAAACATATGTTTTGGGAACATTTTTTCATGAAAAGCGTGCTTCATCCACACTTTTTTTATTTCTAAATAATCTATCTACCGTCTAAAAGATTCAAGAGAAAAAACAGTGAAATCGGAAGTGAAACAAGACGCAACAGCACCGTACTGTTCTCCAGATAACCACCTCACTGTGTAGAAGGTCCAGATAAGATCTACCCTCGAATACTCTTCACATGATTGGGGTGCTGCCGCCCGGACTACATTACTCATACTCGACGCTGCCCAGAAGAGGGTTGTCCCTAAAGTCTCGAGATTGTGCCCGAGAAGGCGGTTCAAAAATTGGATGAACAGTGTCTTTAGCTACTTATAGCAGCCTGAATATAGGTAATGTTTGACATAACTTTTGTATAAGCAGAATATCATTGCTAATGCTAGCTGAGTTGTCTATTTTCAGGCCGCTGAAGCACCCGATTTTTGCCTTTACAACTTCAAATATCCTTATGGACTGGTCCCTTCCTACTCACACCTAACATTCAGTAAGGACGACAAAACGCACTCGATAGACCTAACACCAACAAACCTTAAAGCAAGCAGGATGCCACACATCTTTCCCCATCCTAGGCGCCGTAACGCTGATTTGCTGCGCGTGCACGGGCTGCAAACATCTAATGCAGAAGCTGCCAGGGGGCGTCGGTTTCGCCACGGCGACGTCTAGCGCCACCTGGTTGCGACCCGACACGAAGTCTCTGTAACTGGACTCGTATTGGGGCTCCACGAACTTGCATGCGGTGAGGGAGAGATCTTGTTTCGGTAATTGTCTGCAAAAAAACACATTTTTTAAAATTACAAACAACTCGACTGCACTATCTGAAAAGAATGATTTAATTCAAAGTTGAAGTTTGCGTTTCAAATCTGCCATTCTGATTTTATGAAATTTTAGTATATTCAGTTTGATCAGCACTGCCAAGACAAATCTGAAGACACCTCATACAGGGTGTTCATTTGAAAACTAACCTCCACGGATTTATCGAAACTCACTGATTAAAAGAAAAAACGCCGAGATAGTCAGAAGTCTTGTCCAGGGGGGCAATTTTTCAACCAAAAACTACTTCACTTCACCCTCGGCCCCTAGGGTCATTCCTTTAAACATTTTAAATGACAAGGGGTATCGAGTAATAGCTTGTTTGAAAGGTCTTACGAAGTCCTTTATTTTGACGTTTGATTTTTTAAATCAATCGATTCGTTTTCGAGAAAATTAGAAAAATCTTTATTTATCCTAATTTGTTCAGATAGAAAACAAAAACAGACGGAAATATCACTATTACTCGATACCCCTTGTCGTTCAAAACTTTTAAGGGGATGACCCTGTGGGGCAGAGGGAGAAGTAGTTTTTGGTTAAAAATTTGTCCCCCTTGACAAATCTTTTGACGTGTTTCGGCGTTTTTTCCTTGAATCACTGGTTTTCGATAAATCCGTGGTGGAACACCCTGTATATCAAAATCTAGCCCTCTAAGATGTAGCTTGTGAAATAGGAATTTTTAGGTTAATTTTTTCAATAGAATCCACCATTTCGTAATTATAAAAATTTAGTATAGTCAATGTCATTCGCACTGCTAATACGAATCAAATAACACCTCATAAATATGTCAAAATCCATCAAGATATTTGGCCAGGAGCCCATGGAATAGAATTTTTGTCCACAGAACATAACCCTCCTTCTGCTTTATTGACTCATGTTGCTCTTTTTCAGTAAAACCTGACAGCCTAGAGATACAGCAGGACAAGTTCCAAGAGCTAGAGGTTACACGCTAAAGGTGCATCAGGATTTGCAATGTATGCACCACCGAATCGCAGGACAATTTCAGAAAGCTATCAAAGTGAAATAAGTAAACAGATATTCATGAGAAAAATGATAGTGAACAATGCGTCGAAATTGTGGAGCCACTGGCGATGCGTCTTTTTAGCATAATCTAAGAGCTGATGCCTTCATTCAGTTGAGGAATCCTTTTTGTAAGGCTGCCTCAATTTTACTTGCGCAGTTTTAACACTTGGATTAACCAATATCTTTGTCAAGAAAAAAAACAGCCTTAATCGCTCACTTCCTTAGTGACGATGATATACGTAAGGTGAAAACGTGGCGCTTATAGGGTTGTGCTAAAGTCGCTCTACAGGTAACTACAGAGTTAAAAAAAACTTAATGAAAAGAAAATATTCATTGCTATCAACATATTCATAAGTTCGGCGGGTTTTATTTCTTAAATATCATTCCGCCCAAATGTTTGCTATACCTTCGGACACACTCTTCTAATCGCGCGCGCAAATTCTGAAACACTCGTTTGCAGAGTTCCGGAATGATTTTGTTTATTTCTCGTCGAATGTTATTTTTAAGCTCCTCCAGTGTTCGTGGATTATTCGAATACGCTTTTGAGTTTAGATAACCCCACAAAAAATAATGGCATGGCGTGAGGTCGGATGACCTAGAAGGCCAGTGAATGTCTCCAAACTTGAGGAAAAAGTGCTTTCACCGTATGCATCAGTTACCTGAAAGTATGGGCAGTGGCCCCATCCTGTTGAACCCATGTGTTTCTGTTGAATCTCTTAAGTTCTTACAATAAGTGCAAAAAAGTGTCAGAATTCCTAACTCGACGCACATTTTCTTCTGTTGATACGATAGGTGTGGAGCCAGGAATGGTTGACTAAGAGTGGAGCATGTTTCACGGAACCTCTTAATCCACTTTTTCAATAGATTCTCTTCGTCGGCGAAATGTTGTATCGTGTACAAAATTTTCGAAGGGCAGCTACTTATGAATCACCACTCTTAAAGTAATCCTCGATAGCAAAAGCACGTTGCGCTCCGGTCCAACGTTCCATTGTGATTATTTAACCCGCACGCCGAACGCGTCGATCAAGACCTCTCCCCACTTTCTATACGTAATTCAAATTTGAAATGTGAACTTTCCCCTGTATGTGAACGACAACCACATCAACGCTGCCCACCCTTTCAGAAGCGTAGCTAAGCGCCAGCGCCCCGCTCTCAATTTAAAATCGCCAGACCTCCCGAGATGGATCTTCCATGACCACAAATGCGCCTCCTCTATACAAATTCCTAACTCCGCCACTGATAGATCCTTAATACCAAGGCTTCCTTCCTCAAGAAAGACTTAGAGCCTGTCTTTCTTAAGAGAAGTTGTGTAGTAAGAAAGCCTTGACGTTATCAAGGTTTTCAATGCCAATCAAGAAGCCATAGATTGGAAAAGCCAACTTCTTTGCTGTGAAAGATGCTTGACAATTATGTTGTAACTCCCAAATGTCAAGTCAAATAAAACATCCTCCCTATAAAGAGCTTTCAAATGAAGGAGCGGCAATACATACGAGCGTTAGGGTGGATTTCACCAGGATTGTCAAATCAACAGTCCGTTATTCTCCATCTATAGGGAAACAAACCGTCAAATACAGCGAATGAGCATCAAGTTCCAATCAACAAATTTTAGCAACCAATAGCTATGAAATGTTGAAAACAAAATACTGTCAAAGTATGAAATGACAGCTTGTCATTGAAACATCACCAGCTTATTGAATATTAAGAAATTACATATAATTCAGTCAAAATTTAAAAAAGTGTTCGGTTTTTGAATACAATTCATGTTTTTATTTAATATTATCGATTATTTATTCATGTTTATATTATTTTCTTCAATTGATATGCGATTTTACTGATTCAACATCACCCACCGCGTGTTCTTTGCCTATAAACCTCTTGCAGATAGCCATTAAGCATCTACTTGATGACAGGCTCTATCAAAAATTTCATAGATATTGCTCGATTCCAAACATTGATTCATTTACTTGCCGTTCATCAGTACCATTATAGCAGCGTCGATTGATATTCGAACAAAACCATTCAAGATTTTTGATATCCATACATACTTAGTCAAATATTTTTTGGTTGTTCAGGAACTGAACAAACATCCACACTATATTTACAGCGAATAAGAAATACTCAAATATACACCTATGTCGTAAAGCTACCGGCAAACTTAAAACCTGCAAAAAAATAGAATTTGCAATAACTTAATGAGCAATTTTTCAGACTGTTACTTGAAAAATGCTCATGGATTATTCTCTGTGAAATTCTTATATCATTTACCTGACTATCCTTTGGGAACGGACGGTTTCACCTCGTGAACCTAGCTTAGGCACATCTTCTGAAGGCAGTGTGGAATAGTATTGGTCCACCTAGAATTATAAAAATAATATTGAATATTGAATGCGCATCCACCATAATTTATAACTATTATTCTTCAATATTGCTAAAAAAAACGTAGGAAATCTTGACACTGACATTTTTAGAGCCCCTATGCCTCGCTATACCAGCTGTTTCAAATTCTACTCCCGTCACTGGGATCTCGGAATTGGTAAGAGATACGAAATGGGTTAAATAGGGGCAAAATTGCGCATTTAGGTAACAGGTAACTAATAACATGTCACATGTCACGAAAAAAAAAACGAACTTACCCAAAAATATTTTCATTTTCTCTTGAATTTTCCTCAACGTGGGATTTTTTCACGCTGAGAACACAAATCTGAAGTCGAAATTGCGGGTCGGTGGCCAAATAAGAAAGTAATTCAGGCATCAAATTTTTTGCATTTTTAGTGGATGTGTATCTCTTCAGCGGTCTCTGAGGGATGTCCATCGAACAAAAATACCAACAATTTTTAATTCTGATGTGTAAATTATTTTCATATTTGTCCATCTTCCTCCAATTTTGACTTCAGATTCGCGTTCAGAGGAAGAAATACATGGAAAAAATATAGTGAGACCCCTTCATACCACTTTTTTTGTGGTCTTGTGGATAGTTTTTATGCGTTTTCTCTAAAATTTGTCTGAATATCTTGCGGCGGGAGAAGATGTTAGTCGACCATCTACAAGGTTCTCTTGGAGGCCATAGGCTGGAAGGTTGCGTCAGAGGGCACCATGCCACAGCTGGTCGCAAGCTTTTGGCATTCTTAAGACCAACTATGGAAATACCAGTTATTTTGAAATAAGATTTAGAAATGAGAATGTACGACGTATTTTTATTTATCTGTACAAAAATCCAATATGGCATTCATCAGAAAAAATAAAGAATGCGAACAATAGACGAAACGTCATACTGAAATTCTAATTATGCCACCTTGTAGAAAAAAGTGGCGAGGTAAATCTGCCTTCTATTTTAAAATCCCACCTCAAATGAAGTCGGAAAAAATAAGAACGAGTTTAGGAAATTTCGTCATCTGGCATTCGTATTCGTATTCTTTACCGCTTTCGGGATCCCAAAGGCGAGAATCGAATTCGAAAAACCCGGTATATAAGTGAAGAGAGGGTATAAATGTTCCCAAAAATCTAGATTAAATCATGTTATGGTCTTGTCGACCATGATTCAAAATATAAAAGTAGTAAAAGGTGTTTCGATTTGCTGTTGAATATATTATTTTTAGTTTTTTTAGACGATATTTGCCGGAAGGCATAAAATTACGATCCAGAAATGCGTCAATAATGATGTAGTTTTTTATGTTTTAATGTCCTTTCTATATTTGACACTTTCAGTGGAGCCCAACCCTCACTGTTTTGCGAAACACTATCTTATAATATCATCGGTTCGGAATTAAGTCGGTTAGAACGGTAATATTGACTTCTTTGTAAGTTTTTCAAAAACGTGTGATTTAACGTAAATATATTACCTGTCGTGCGGACGAGAGTCCTGGAGGCACAAATGTATAGCCCAAAGTTCGGGCATCCAGGCCATCGTGATTTTGGACAAAGCCCAACCTTGCCCGAGCCCCATGTTCTGCTACGACTTCGTGTACATCTCTGGAGCATTTGCAGTTTTTGCACGTCTTTCTGCAACACAAAAGCCGAACATGTACATCGCAGTCTCCGCCGAAAGGCGACACGCTTTGCTGATAGAGATCCATTTAGCTGTCAAACGATCTAAGGCCCGTATCGTCAGTCGTCCCTACAATTGTAGGGCGCCTTTATGGCCTCCTTGATTGTCATAGTTTTCTATTGTCAGTGCTCTACTTTGAGGTTATGTCACAAACATCTATTTGCATCAAATTGTGCTTGCTTTTGATTTATATCATGCTTTATCAGCCTGAAATTTCCTACAATTTAAAAGGAAAACATATCTTCACAATAGGAGAGCGCTGATGCTGACACGGGACAAGTGTAATCTAGAAATTTTTGAAGTGGAGAAAGAAGTATGACAATCAAGGAGGCCATAAACGCGCCCTACAATTGTAGGGACGACTGACGATACGGGCCTAAGTACACGGTTCAATTTTTCATATTTCGCTAAAGGTGCACAAAACTGTTTGTTGAGACATTTATCGAGCATGTATCAACTTTCTCAATAATAGCACTCAGAAAAACGCTGGTTCGGAAAAACCTCAACAAGGTATACTGCACTTGATGGAAATTAAATTTGATAGCTAAAAAACATATATTTGCAACTTTTTTCGCTATCAAGCCAATCAGTTTAAAATATTCATAGATTTTATATTTCGCCACTCCTTTACTTTTCCATGCTGCTTCAGCTCTACGATTTTTAAAATAGAATTCGCTATTTCCCGTTTAAAGTTCACAGCTGAGATCGATACTTTTATCTATTTCGTTCTGCACTGATTAACGTTATCATTTTACGTGAAACGGTTTATATGTACTCCAGTTAAATTACTTTTTCCATGAGAGCTGTTGAGTAGCCTTGTTTCTTCTCTTCTAATACCTTGCAGTTGCTGAATACCAAGAAGCTAAAAAATTCAATTCACCTCCCATGCATAACGACAGAAGGTGGACTGATATGTATATCGTAGCCCACATCATACATTACATACCTAATCTGAAAAGTGGGCCATTATTGAGTGTTCAGTTTCATAAAATAAAGCCGGTAGCGCCGAAATATATAATGTGCGACAAATCAGAACTGGACAGAATACACAGAACTGAGAAATTATGCTCTTGCATCACAGCGTAGAAAAAAGGCTGGTTATCTTCAGCACTTACAAGAAACTAATAATTCATCTTCTTTATATAAGGGTATAAGGAATTTGAACATGCAGACTAAGAAGCATAACCACATACCTGTTAGTTTACGTAACGCAACGCAGATAAATGATTATTTTTTATCTGTTTTTGAAGATAATACTCAGCTCTGTGCTAGTGAAATAGAATTTTATGATAATAACATACTTGATGAATCGCTCAAATTTGATCTGGTCTTGACCACTGAGGAAGATATACGTTCGCATTTATTTAAAATAAAATCTAATGCCTGTGGGCATGATGGTATTACGCATAATATGATAAAACTGTGTCTTCCTGTGATTGGCAAATATTTAACGCATTTGATTAATTCTTGTTTGGAACTTCACTATTTTCCCTCTGTATGGAAGCAAGCAGTAATTGTTATCTTGGCAAAAACTAATAACCCTTCAGCTTATTCCGACCTGCGCCCAATAAGTTTACTTCCGATTCTATCAAAAATATTGGAAAGGATAGTACATGATCAATTGAAAGAGTACTGCTCTGAGAATAACTTAATTCCAAAAAACCAGTCTGGCTTCAAAGTAGGGAATAGCACCACCACTGCCCTGCTTAAGGTGACTGATGATATTGTTGAGGCTTTGGATCGGGGTCAAGCAGCGGCTCTTGTTCTGCTTGACTTCTCCAAGGCTTTTGACACTATCAATCATTCACCTTTGATCTCGAAATATATTGGATTTTCTCAAGCATCTATCAAGTTCATTACTAGTTATCTCATGAATCGTATGCAAAGGGTACATTTGAACAACTCATATTCGACATATAAGAATGTGATATCAGGGTCCCTCAAGGCTCTGTTTTAGGACCGCTATTGTTCTCCATTTACATATCAGACATGTGTAAACTGATACGCTCCTCTGAAGTGATGATTTTTGCGGATGATACACAAATATGTAAAACTTTTGATCCAGATGACTGTGTAGCAGCTGTTAACGAGTTGAATTGTGACTTAGCCACTATTGTTAGTTTTTCCAAGCATAGCTACTTAACGCTAAATGCCTCTAAATCTAAAGCTATTCTCTTTGCACCAAAAAACAAAATCATTAATATCAGAAATAACGCGACAGTACGCATTAATGACACTTCTTTAGTTTATGAGGATCTTGCAAAAAATTTGGGTGTCTTACTTGACAAGGATTTACGTTTTCGTGAGCATATATCTAAATTAGTAAGAAACTGCTTTGTTGTACTAAAAACAGTGTTTGTTAATTGGCATTTCATCAATTTCAAATTGAAAAAACATCTTTGTGAAAGCCTAGTTCTCTCAAAAATCAACTACTGCCTTATAGTTTTCTATCCTTACTTAGATCAAATCTCATTTCACAGACTTCAACTGATTCAAAATTCGTGCTGTCGCCTCATCTACGGTTTAAGAAAATATGACCATGTTTCACACTGTATTCGTAGTTTAAAATGGTTAGATATTAATAGTTATTACGAGTATTTTATCTTGTTCATTCATAATTTGTTTATCACGGGAACCCCCGAATACCTCTTCAAAAAAATTGTTTTCAGGCAATCTGTTAGAGATCGCATGCTCAGGTATGGCAAATTATTAGATATTCCACGGCACCGTACGGCTCTATTTACTCGCTCTTTTAGGTATAATTGTGTCAAATTGTATAACGTGCTACCTGATGCTTTCAAAAATTTATCGCAAACTAAATTTAAAGTTTGTGTCAAGCAGCATTTGCTATCAAAAATGACTCGTAGTAGTAATTAAGTAGTAGTTTGTAGTTTAGATTAGTAACCGCCAGAAAAATTTTATTTGACGTGTTGCTGAATCTGTTTATATTTTCTATATTGTCTTGCAATATTTTTGTTTTCCTTTTGTTAGCCACATATATACATGTTAATTACATGTATTTACATTGGTTCACAACCATGAAAATAATAGGGTTAAGTGGAAGAGTATCTATTTAGCTAAACTTCGCCCGTTACTATGCAACTTTATAAATAAAGACGATTTATTATTATTATCATTATTAAATAATGTCCTTCTCAAGCGAAGTATGTATCAATTTTTTTTCACTATTATCACTACTTATATACAACAAAATATTCTCTTACATCAAGATGATGACGTTTTCAACTGACTTTACAAACATCTTGATACCTGGAGTCAAGCTGACAACCTCAAATGATTTATTTATACTTGAGCTACCATGATACAGCCATAAAGCCTAGATATCCGTGGATACCGTGGGGCTATATGGGGATGCACGGAAAAGGGGGAGGGGGGCGAGACGTGGATAAAAATTCTGTTGGGGCGGGATTCGAACCCGCGCCGCTCACAGCGACTGATTAGTAGACCTATCACGACTAAAAAAAATGCGACATCTCAAACAAAGTATGCATGGAACTTATTTCACTCATAACACTACTTATAGTCATTTTACAAATATTTATATCTAGTTACCTGGTGTCAAACTGACAACCTCAGATGAATGCAACAGACAACCGATTTGGTTTGGACTCGTCCATACAAGAGCAGTACGGTAGAGATGTTTTTTTGTGATAACTTTAAAACCCATTTCCAAACCTTAGGCCCGTATCGTCAGTCGTCCCTACAATTGTAGGGCGCGTTTATGGCCTCCTTGATTGTCATACTCCATTCTCTCCTTCAAAAATTTCTAGATTACACTTGTCCCGTGTCAGCGTCAGCGCTCTCCTATTGTGAAGATATGTTTTCTTTTTAAATTGTAGGAAATTTCAATCTGATAAAACATGATATAACTCAAAAGCAAGCACAATTTGATGAAAATAGATGTTTGTGACATAACCTCAAAATAGAGCGCTGACACGGAGAAGTAGACAACTATGACAATCAAGGAGGCTATAAAGGCGCCCTACAATTGTACATATGTCAATTATACAGGGTGTTTCAGTTTATTGTTGCATAACTTTAAGATTCGATAGAAATTTTAAAATTAATGCATATAGTCTATATACGTATAAACATGGGTCGAAAAATGCGTGGCTTCCTACTTTCTAAAATATTTTTTTTTTTAAATATTTCGAACAATATTGGATGTATAACAGTGAAAATTGGTATACAAGAGTTTTTTGGTACGACAAAACGAACCATGGGCATAGTTTTACTGTAGCCGCTAGAGGGCGCTCTCTACTGTACCTGTAGTGTATTAAAATGACCTAAAAATTTTTCTTAGTGCAATTTTTTGCTTTTTGAATAAAAAAACTGATTCTTCGCACTTTGCAACATAAAAAAGCTCTCTTGTGAATTTTCGTTATAGTCAGCCGTTTTTGAGATATTTCGTTTTTTAAGGTTTGATGCATTTTTAATTATTTATGATAAAATAACGTTAAAAAGTCAGTATCTCGATAATTTTTAGAAGTAGGCTGTGCCTGCAAATATTTTTGAAATTGAAAGCAGAATAAGGTTAAACGTCAATTAGTTGACAGTTAGTTTTGTTGTCTGTTGAAACCTGAAACGTTTTTTTGCAATTGTGAATGCACGAAATTTAGTTTCTTTTACCTGTTTTTTTTTAAGTTTTATAAAAACGCCATTTTTATTCTCCAATCAAGAGTTAGCGCAGAAGCAGCCAGAGAATACGCACGAAGATTTCCCAACAGACGACATCCAACTCGCTCAGTATTTGTAAGAGTGCATCGCCAAATAATTGAAAATGGTTTTGGAAATCTCCAAAGGGATCAAAACATAAAGGTTCATCAGCGCAGATTTCCCCTTATGATTCTGCGTGAGATCCGACCACAAGTGTTAGGAGAGTTTCTGGTGCCTTGGGAATTTCAGCAAGCCATGTTCACCATGTTCTTAGAAATGACCATAGACGTCCTTACCATTTGCAACCTGTGCAAGGACTACAGCCAGGGGACGGAGAACGAATAATCACATTTTGTCAGTGGATTCTTGATAGAACTGATAATAATAGGGAGTTTTTAAGAAACGTTTTATGGACCGATGAGTCATGCTTCACTAGACGTGGAGTGGTAAATTTTCATAACCAACATATTTGGTCGCATGAAAATCCGCATGCAGTTCGGGAAAGAAATTTTCAGCATGAATTTAGTGTGAACGTGTGGATTGGTATCTACCGTAATCGACTATTTGGACCCTACCTTTTGCCTGCAAGGTTAAATGCTGCGACCTTGGAATTTTTAAAGGCTGAACAAGCAAATATGTGGGATGATTTTATGTTAGATTTAAGAAGATTGGCCTGGTTCCAGCTTGATGGTTGTCCAGGTCATTATTCGAGAATAGTTAGAAACTGACTGTACGAAAATTATCTAGAAAGATGGATCGGCCGTGGAGGACCAGTCGCCTGGCCTCCACGATCCCCTGACCTAAATCCATTAGATTTCTTTGTGTGGGGATTTCTAAAAGAAAAAGTGTACCAGACTCCCTTAACCACAAGAGATATGCTACTAGACATAATCAGGAATGCATGTGATGAAATAAGGCCTTATTTGAATAATGCTATACCACGTTCGATCATTCGTAGATGTGAATTGTGTATTGAACAATTGGGTTTACATTTCGAGCAACTACTTTAGATTTTGTATGTTTGTCCTAACTATCCAATAGCATTTTAGTTGTAAATAATTAATTTAATTTGTTAAAAATAATATTGGAAAATTAAACAAATTAATATTCTGTTTTATTGTGTTTATTTGGAGTTAGGAATTATTGCCGTGTTTAAAAACACAATCTAAACGATTATCTTAGATACTTGTAATGCGCAAATCGAAAATGTAAAAAAAATATTATTTTCCAATAAATAATTAAAAATGCAACGAACCTTGAAAATCGAAATATCTCAAAAACGGCTAACTATAACGAAAACTCACAGGAGAGCTTTTTTATGTTGAAAAGTGCTAAATATAGACTTCTATCTAAGCAGCAATATGGTTTCCAAGAAGGAAAATCCACACAAGATGCAATTGCAGTTTTGATGGAAAACGTGTATACCAGTCTAGACTTAGGAAACCCATCGGCCTGTGTCTCTATAGATTTAAAGAAGGCATTTGATACAGTTGAACACAAAGAATTACTAACTACTTTGGAGAATCTAGGATTTCGTGGCAAAACACATACTTTACTCAAAAGCTACCTTTCAGATAGGAATCAATGTGTAAAAGTTAATAATTCCATCAGCGACTTGCATCATGTAACATACGGTATCCCACAAGGTACAGTCTTAGGACCTATCCTGTTCAACCTATATGTAAATGATTTTTTTAACCTACACACACACGGTAAAATTATCGGGTTCGCAGATGATACGGCTGTTTTTTATAGCGAAAAATCTTGGGATATCTTAAAGACTCTTATTGAAGAGGATTTCAGAGTCATTATAAGCTTCTTCAATAATAAAATATTAACAATCAATTATGAAAAAACTTTATATCTGACTTTTTCATGTGATGATAGGAACAGTCCCACATTCACTAACATACACATCAAATTACCACCCATAGATGAAGTAGTGGTCCTAAAGCCAGCAAATCATATAAAATACCTAGGAATCATAATAGACAGCCACCTAAAATGGGACAAACAAATAGAAAGCTTAACGAAGAGATTAAGATGTCTTATACCAAAATTTAAATTTTTTAGGGAAATTCTTTCTGATAAAGACTTATGCACCATATACAAAACGTTAGTACAACCGTTGTTAACTTATGGAATTTTGGCATGGGGACCGGTGTTGAATAAATACTACAGGAAACTAGAAATAACTCGGAAATGGATTCTTAAAATCATGTTCCGCAAAACTAATACCTATCCAACAGATATGATATATAAGGTATCCAAGATATGTGATTGTAGGCAACTCTATTTTGAGAGTGTGTTCACATATATTACAAAACATAAGCATTTATTAAATTTCCTCCCACATGACCATCACACCAGATCCAAAGATCATTCAGTACGCATACCAAAGCCTAAAAAGACCATAGGTCAGAGGAGTTTCACTTTCCTAGGACCAAAAATATATAACTTAATCCCCCCTCAGATAAAAGATATTAAAAATACAAAGGTTATGAAAAGGCATCTACGACTGTGGATTTTGGACCAGCACAGGCTCAAGATTCATCAAGCGATTGATACCAAAAATATATACTACTACTGAAAGCGGAAATCTCTCTAGATATTTGAAAGTTCAAAATGAAAAAAAAAATGTATAAATCAAACTGTTTGAATTCTTACCCCCTGAATTACTGCATTTTATGACTTATTTTTACCAATTTTTGTTCTTGTCTATTCACCTAATATTGCCTTTTGTTTCAATATTGTCTCTATCCCGATTGCGTCTACGTTCCGATTTTGCGTCTCCGTCCCGATTGTGTCTTTTTAAAAATTTTACCAGGACTTGTCTAATGAATTTTATATACATATATTTTTTTATGTTTTTTTTTTTAGTCTTAAGTTATTTATACATGAGCTCATGCCCAAGCACAAGTTTCTGCGAAACTTTTTTGGGTCCATTCGTTTATTGTATAATATTGTAGATGAAAGACTACTACTGCTATACTTTTTCTTTTGCAATAATCTTATTATTATTATTATTATCAGTTTTTTTATTCAAAAAGCAAAAAATTGCACTAAGAAAATTTTTTCGGTCATTTTAATACACTACAGGTACAGTAGAGAACACCCTCTAGCGGCTACAGTAAAACTATGCCCATGGTTCGTTTTGTCGTACCAAAAAATCCTTGTATACCAACTTTCACTGTTATACATCAAATATTGTTCGAAATATTTAAAAAAACTATTTTAGAAAGTAAATTTAAACACCCTGTATTTCGGAAGCCACGCATTTTTCTGTTTATATAGACTTTATGCATTAATTTTAAAAGTTCTATCGAATCTTAAAGTTATGCAACAATAAACTGAAACACCCTGTATATTATATTATTTTTCAATCCTTCTTTGTAGTGCTGTCAAACTGACACAATGAAATTGACAGGGTACAATTCCGAATGAAATTATTGTTTACCTAGGTCCTAGGTGTTTTTTTTTTGTTTTCATCGTTCACCTAGAGAGAGAAATGCTACTTCTCAATAAGCCATGGTGGTCAATAATGGCGACTTGAGAAAAAACCGTTATTATGTTAGTATTGGTCTGCTGAGAAGCTGAGCATTTCACGAGTCATCTCTTTTGTCATGCCAGATAAGTTTTCAAATTTCACTCAGTTGTAGAAGTTCGAATAGATTGCATAAATCGAACCAGTTATTTTTTCATAGTCGCGTACAAATCAGATTAAACATGCATTTCGTATTTATTGAACCACGATTTCTACTCCACATCACATTATGTTACGGCACTGTCGACTGTCGATAACCTATAACCACGTCGGCTGTGCTATAACACAGTAGCCAGTGTAGCCACGGAAAGCAGTCTATAAATTTAACAAGAATGACATTTTATGTATTTTTACATTCAATGCTAGACAACCATCAATACAGTTCCTAGTAATCTCGGTCGTATACGTATTATTCAAGTGTTGAGACCAGCTCTCGGTAAGGACTTACAGTCCGGGCAACATGGGTTAGTCTTCGCGCTATCATTATTATTAGTATTGTGGGGTAGAAGAATCAAGTACACTGGCGCCCGCAAAAGGGCGGAGGTTCATCGGCAAGGGACAACTTGGTGATGGTACACTTAACATAACCACGTATATAGGAGTTATTGCAGGTTTAACGTATACACAACAGAAAAATATGTAATTCTGCAGAAAAAAATCTTGGATGGGTCACTTTTTATATCGAAATTTGTTTTTCCAAAATACCATTTTCCAGCAATACCTAGACGTCAAATATTAACACAGAACACGTGACGTTAGAGGATAGTAGTGATGTTCAAAATATTGGTATCCGATAGAAAGTATCCGATACTTAAATAAAACCCTATATAGGATCAGATATTCGTTTTTTGGGTTTGGATACCATGGATACTTGATTTTGCCTGCCATCTAACGAACAAATGTAAAAATATTTGAAATTATATTACAGGATTCTGTATATGCAAAACGGATACTTTAATTATTATCTTTTCCTTGTCTATTACGTGTTCCTTAGTTTTTCATTTTTAATTATTAAGAAAATGAAGTACGTTTTCTACTTTTGTTAAATTTCAAGAAGACTTTTAGGTTAATATAAACATGTTTGTTATTACTTTGGATTAGAAATATAAATGTTATTTTAGTAAATGTTCAAGATTAATAATAGTATATTTTTTTACTCCTTAATCTTTATAATAAACAACAATAAAATAGCTAGAAAAACAATTTTTAACAAAAAAAAAACATAATACATATTAGCAAAACTAATATTTTCATCCTATAGTTAAAATCCACATTTTGTGATCCACAGTATCCACACTATCCAATACAAAAGATCGGATACATCATTTTAATCATTGCATACTATCGGATACTTGAAAATTTCCAAGTTGCACATCACTAGAGGATAGACCACAGAACCCACAGAATACCGATTATCGATCACAGGACGGAATGGATGAGAATTTTGACAGCGCTGCGTTGCCATATGGCGCCATCTGAGAGTATAGTCACTTAGTGGTCGACTGTGATTTGAAATATATTAACCTGTGAATCACACACGTTAGAGCTAAAAAGCTTTATGACAATGAAAATAAATGGTATATTTGCTAAAAATGAAGGATTAAATAATCTAGAGCAGTGTCATGTAGAAATAAACGACAACTGGATAAACTGAAATATACTTATGTAAAATTAAGAAAAATAGGCTAATAAACAAACTAAAGCAGTATTTTCAGAAATAATATAAGGAATAAATAATCTAAAACAACAAATAAACAAAAACGGTAACTAAAACAATACTTTCTGGAAGAACAAAAACAATAAATGAGCAAAAACAACAAATGAACAAAAACAGTAAATTTGGACAGTATTTTCTAAAACAACATAATAGATAAATAAAAAATAAAATATAATCTGTAAATATATAAAAAATATAGAAATATAAATAGAGATAAAGTAAAACATAATTTTTATACCTTTTCAATTGCTTTATTTCCATTGACATAAAACTTTTGAACTCTATCGTGTGTGATTCACATGTTAATATACTTCCAATCACAGTCAACCACGATGTGACTACACACCTCTCAGTTGGCGAAATATGACCATGCAGCGCTATCAAGATTCGCATCCATTCCATCCTGTGATCGATAATCGATCTTCTGTGGCCTTTTCTCTAGCGTTACTTGTTCTGTTGTGATCTGTTGATATTCGACATTGAGGTATTGCTGGAAAATATTAATTTTGGAAAAACAAATTTCCATATAAAAAGTGCTCCATCCAAGATTTTTTTTTAGCAGAATTACATATTGCACTGTCGTATACACGTTAAACCTGCAATAACCTCGAAGTACGTGGTTATGGTAAGTGTACCATCACCGACAACTTTTTGAACAGCTGAAGTGTGGCCCCCAAATCTTTCTGAAGAGCCAGCGTAGCAGTTCTCAGGGGGGGAGGGGACGCAAATTCTAAAAATCCTCAAAATTGTACAAAAATATGCAAATTTTAAGAACCAACCGGATTCCACCTGCGCCTGCGGGCGTCCATGCACGAACGGAGATTCACCTAGCTGTTTATATATCAATTTCGAATTTGTTATATAATATCTGTTAAGAATACTCGTATTCGACTCGTATTTCGACCTTTCTCTTAAGTTAATACAAAGTATTCTAATACTTAAACAGGTACTGCGGGCATATCGATTCCGAATACTTCGATAAGTAACAAATACTTTGACTAATACTTCGAATATTTTAACTTTTTTGGACAGGTACTTCCAACAATTCGCTATAATGTATACGAGAAGGTAACCATCCCTCAAGACTGATCCATCGTACTTTCGGGATAATGCCTATGTGTTATTACCGAGATTCAAGCTTTAACTAGAATCTGGGAATGCTTGTGAGGCATTCTGATGTTCCAAGAGGCTACTCAATCTTCATTAACTGTTGAAAACAACTAGGCGCCTGAGGCTAGAATGTACTATCTCCTCTATAAACTGCTGAACCCTTTCACCAGGGTCATATCAAAGTTTCATCGAATTACGTTCGGCAACTTCAGTACAGTTGCTCGTTACTTGTTAGATTTTAACACAAACATAACATTGACCTTTGATAGACCAAAAAATCTTAGAAAAAGTCAAAAGACAAAATAGTTTTAGAATAGTCACCCAGTTTTTTGTCCTATGTCTTGGAGACGATCTAGAAATAAAAGCTTCCTCTTCGAAGTCATAGCATCATACAGTAACTTTGTACTCGACGAAAAATCCCGTACTAAATCAATCAGCTCATATTTATATTCTAAAATAAGGATTTTAATGTTCCCACGATGCAACAACAGACAGCTGTCCTTTGACTATTTTTGTGTCTTTCCGTAGATATTTTTTAACAAATGATTTCACTCGGTGCACGGTGAATAAGTGCAAGTTAATTTTAGAACACCGTGTACTTCAATTTTGCCTGAAAGGTGAATATCAGGTATAAATTGGTTCGTTGCGCGTCTTAGCCGAGATATCGGGAACATATCCAAAATGTTTTTTATTACCCACTGTCTATGATGTCTGTCCAGTATAGATATAGCATACTGGTATATCATATCCTCCATATACCATTTTAAATTACTTATTATGTTTTTTATCTGTCTCCCGAAAAATTACGAAAATAGAAAACACCGCATTTTCACTGGTTTTCTTTAATTTCTGACGTTTAAATCGGAAAGAAATACTTGTCCTACATAACAACCCATTGTGTATATGGACTTCTTTAAGTTATTATAAATCGTCAAAAATCGGATTTTCAATTATTTCCTCCAAATGTTGACAGTTCAAATGTTAAATCTCTATGTACACATGTATTAGGTCCAGTATTTCAGGGTCCACGGTAAACATTTAAATTTGTTTACCGTAAAAATTGCCAATATAGGAAAACATACATTTTCACTAATTTTCTTCAATTTCCGACGTTTTTTTTTAAGGATTTTTTGGCTAACGCAGTAAGCCGTTGTATATTCTGTACTCTTTCACGTTCTTTTCAGCTCTGTAGACAAAATAATGATTTCTTCTCAGGAATATCGCGAAAAAAATCGGAAAACTGCATTTTTTCCGGTTTTTTAAATTTCAACATTCCAACACCGACCTAAAATGTCAAAAGTTGAAGAAAATCAGTGAAAATAAGGTATTTCGTTTTTCACAATTTTCCGGACCACGAATCACAATCTTCACAATGGAATGTAGTATATTCGACAAAAACACATCATGCATGCGGTTTTTCTTTAGTTTGGTGAATTTCCGGACCAGAAATCATGATTTAAACAACAGAACTAAAAAGAGCTGAAAATATGCATTCATACAGTGGGTTACTGCGTTATCCAAGTGTATCTTTCCCGACATGCACCGTCCAAAATTGAAGAAAATCGGAGAAAATGCGGCTTGTCCTTTAAATGGAACGTGAAAGAATGCGCTAGATTACAGATGTGCATTGAGTTTTGTCGAGCTTATGATATTACTCTAAAAATGTCTAAAATTGGAAAAAATGAAGTTTTTGCGCGATTTATAGTAATTTTTCGGTTAGGAAATCATGATTTTGACAACGGAACTGAGAAGAACGTAAAAAAATTCAAATGTAAAATGGGACCAAAAAGACCAAAAATTGTAGACAATCAGCGAAATCAGCTATGATATCGTACTCTAAAATACAAAAAAATGGATGTTTCGGTGATTATGCGGTTTTTACGATGTTTGCCAATTTCTCGGACAAGAAACAATAGTCCAATTTGGGAATTTAAATGTTTGGATGCAGGCATGGTAAAGAACATTAAGACCATACTAGAAGATGTACCATAATTACTTTCAATGGGCAGGAGTCAACGCCGTAGAGTAGTACCAGAAGTGGTGGTGGGGAGGCGAAGCCTGGCAACTAAAAAAACCTATAAAACGTCAAAAAACCTATAAGATGTCAACTTGCAGACTAGGTAGTTTTTAGGGCGCAAACATTCCACGTTTGCTCACTAGGATCGATGTGAACGTCCAACTATGGAGGAATCACTTAACTAAACTACACGCATTATTGGTTGCATAGTTTTGTGAGGCTGAGTGATCCGTGTCTGTAGTTTTTATCTCTGAGAAGAAAGTTGGTTGAATACCTGAATATGACGGGTTATTTATATGTTGTGCTTTATGAATAGAGATTATGTTCAAAGTTATAAATTACGAAAAACTGAGGAGAATTACGGGAAATCATCACCGCGCCTGCGTTGTGTGTAATTACTGTTAGCATGTATGTATATGGCTTGTACTTTAACAGTGTACAGTGAATATAATTATTTCTGATCTCTCTCATTTTTGAAATTCAGCAAATTTGTATATATAATTTCCAGAATGTATAAGAAAAAGTGTCTGCGCAACTAATTCCTAGCTTTGAATCTCGATTAAGTGTATTTGAGACAAGAATCCAATGGAATTATCATCAACTCATACAACTTACAGCTTAAACCTCCAGTAATGCCATCTCTGCAGCAGATTTTACATAACATCAAAGCCAAACATTGATAACTAAAGCCTCATAACGTTTAGGCAACATGTACAACTAAGTGCTAAGTTAAGATCTTGTAGAAAAACCTACATAATGTCAAAAAACAGCATATTGTCAAAAAAATAGACATAATGCCACTTTTCAAGATACGTGATACGTGTGCGGATGTGCTAGCACCTCCACAAGCCATCTACTGGTAATTAATTGCTGAATAAATGCACCGATCTGGTGCGTACTCCATATAGTAACACGGCTTACAGGGCACAAGGCTCTGAGAAAAGAAAATCTGCACAAAATAAGGCTGTCTGGAGGTCTCACCGCAATATAGAAGAAAAAAATAGTGGTTTTTGCGTCTGCTCGGTAGCGCATCAGCAGATTTCATTTTCTGTTGGAGCGTTATGATTTCGGGCAGAGACTTACTTAGCCCTTCTCGTCAACTGGAGAGTGAGTACTTTTTTGTTTATTTTTTTTACTTGGTCGCCCTCGTTTCACTACACATTACCTTTGTAATTTCAAGGGTAGTTGTTTCTGAAAAGGAAAACCCCAACTTTGCGGACACCCTCTATATATATATATATCTGTACCTGAGAGCCAGACTAGGTTAAGTCCAAATAAGTAGTTTTGAGATAATTATATATGAAATATTTTTCTTGCATTGTATTGGATACGACTTGATATGAGTTAAAAAGTCGTAACTTCCTTATTATTAAAGGTAGATGAACGCTGCATGTAGCAAATGAAAATTCACAATATTATCATAAGCTTAACATATTAAACTCATTTTTGACAAAAATGGACTTAAACTAGTCTGGCTCTGGGGTACAGATATACAGGGTGACTTTGAAGTTGAGTCATTAATTTTCAGATAATGATTGTAGAAGGAAGATAAACCAAAATATGTGTGTAAAAATAAAAAAAAAATTAAAAAAAAAATTTTACCTTGTTTTATAAAGTATCCTCCCGACAAGTATTTCAGTGCGGACCTGTATTTGATCGTGAGGTCTCCTGTGAGGTCTTAAGTCACTTGATTCACGAGCCCGTTGTACTACATTAACAAAGGCACGAGGGGTTGGTTGCACTCGATTGGGAAACCGATCCGCATAAACATGTGCCATTTTTTACTTCGTTTGAGCCACGCAACAGACACTATTCACACGCCTTACCGACTGACTTTGACTGTATGTATAACTGAACTGAAGAAAATAATTGTAAAACATCGTTCCAAATTCTTTCGCTTTTTTGTTTCCGATGGGATGAACCGAGGCGGATTATATCCGTTGTTGCCAAACACGAGCACATGATTTTACGAGTATTATTGAACAGGGCGGTACTCAAACTTCCAAAGGGCTATAACTTTGTTACTTTAATTTTACCAGAAAAATGGTAAAGGAAAAAAACATTTCTTTTGATCAGATCTACTCACTGTTAAAATAAATGACTCAACTTCGAAGTCACCCTGTATATTTGTATAGCTTGAGCAGTGGCCATTGTCGTCTAAACAACCAGTCAGGTGAGAAAAGGTTCAGCCTTTATTTGGGTACTTCGACAAGATTAAAGCAATGAGGACTCTTTTTACTTTATTATCTCGAGCTAACATTTAGGAACAATCTCACATACTGTTGTAAGTAATGTAAAATAAATCTTGCACTTGTAGTTGCTATTTTTCCTAATGTTATTGTAGCTCCTGATTATGATGACATAGTTCATCAAAAGCTCGAGATAATAAAGTAAAAAGAGTCCTCATTGCGTTAATCTTGTCGAAGTACCCACCAACTAAAGGCCGAACCTTTTCTCTCCTGACTATATATATATACGAGGTACCCAAAAAAAAACGGAATTATTTTTTAAAAGCTTTTTATTTTCAACTTTTTCACAAAGTATCCTTATCTCCTTCAAAATACTGTCCACTACAACTAATACACTTGTTCCACCGATGCTTCCACTGCCCGAAACATTTTTTGAAGCCTTCCTTAGAAATGTTTGACAGCTCCTCCCTCGCTTTATTCTTGACCTCTTCAATGCCGTCAATGCGGCGTCCATTCATGCCCCTCTTCACCCGTGGAAATAAGAAAAAGTCGCACGGAGCCAGGTCAGGCGAATAGGGTGCGACAGGCAGCGGAACCATGCCATTTTTAGCCAGAAACTGCCGAACAGAGACGGCTGTGTGCGCCAGTGCACTCTCGTGGTGGAAGAACCAGTCTGCTGACTGCCACAAATCGGATCTTTTTTGCCGAACACTGTTTCGCAATCGTCTTAAAACCTCCAAATAGCACAAGCTGAGTTTTTCCCATAGCATCACCTTTGTAAGCTATTTTCAACATTAAAACTGTTTCAGCAGAATTTTTACCAGCTAGAAAGCAAAATTTCACAGCTGCACGTTGCTCACTGAAGCCTGCCATCGTAAAAAACGAAATAAGCACGAAACCGCTCTAACAAAAATAATGACCGCAGAGGAACGAAACAAGCCAGATCGACAACTCAGGTGACACTGAACTGGTAATGAGTTGCGCTGTACGCCTCTAGGGGCAGAAATGTTATTCCGGTTATTTTTGGGTACCTTTATTTATCGTATGGCATTACAAATATACACATCAAAGAAATTTCTGTATAAAATGATGAAATCAGATACCCTGGCTCAACTATGAGAATTTATCACAGCTATCTTACTCCTCTCCGCAATAATAAGAAAAATGCTTTGTAAAATAAACTTTTTAACAATAATTTCTTTACATCGATTTTAAATGAAATATAATTGCTAATTTGTTGAATTTTAACTGGTAGTGTCCACTTTTCCTTCACTATGTTTACAGCATTACAAATTTTGTCATAGTATTCCTTTTCCGTATCTAGAATATTTTGGTGGTATCTTCTTTTTTCTTCCAAATAGAACTCTTTTATGTTTGGTGTTCCAGAATCAATCATTAGGTATATAATGTACTGTTTTCTCTTTCTAGGTTTGTAGCGGGTCAATTAGACAGTTGATTTTTGTCACTGCAGTACAAAATTCTACTTTTTTGATTTCTTGGCTTTGGGACAAAATTCAACTTAATAAATTATTCAAAAACATAAATTAAATTACAGCACGCTTAGACTTTACCAAACATCACATAAATATTCAATACTCCTGACAACCGTGAATGATATTCTGTTACTTTCCACGTCTTTACAGCTAATATGACTGGCTTATAATAGTCGCACCATTCTACAACATGTGTTCAGTAGGTTGAAACTGGTTGAAGAAAACGCTGTCGACAGAGTACAGACTGTATCAGTACTCCTGTACTCTAGTACCCAAATGGATGAGAGCAGCAACACAAATCGCACGCCACTGCTGGCGCGGCATGCCTTTGCTCTAACTAAGTTGGTGACCACGTATCCCACCGTATTCAAAGAGATGCCGCGCTTGCAGTGGCGTGCGATGTGTTCCGCTGCTTTCTTCCTCTTCGGTACCCGATTATAAATCTATCGCGCTTGCTGCTACTCACTGGGAGGCAAGCTAAAGATAAATATAGAAACATTATTCGTAATATATTAAGCAAGTGTCTGTTATTTCGACCCGTAGTAATTATTCTCATGACACTTCTTTTTCAATTCAATTAAATGATCGAAATGAACTGCAATTCAATCAATCAAACGTTGATTTTTTGAATGTATGGCCTTTGAGCCTCACACTTATCTTTCAGGAATTTGATCTAGAAGCACTGGGCATCCGATAAATGACTATTCTTATTTCAAATATAATGAAGACTTTTCCATGTGCTTATTAACCAAAGAAACTTACATATGTTATATCCATACTCTAATACCTTCATTATAAATAGGATTATTGCCAATATCTAACTTCGCATAAATATCGAGACGTTGTGAGTAGATCACATATATTTATAAACAACAACATTAGACCGCAACTTAATCAACATGTTGATGAATTTTTGAAAACATACCCCTTTTAGCGAACAATCTGACAAGTCAAGAAGGAAGACAGAGAGCATAGCCCAAAGGATAAACAATTTCTTTAAAACCTTGGAAAGGGGCTCCACCCAATACCTATTACAAGGATTGCGCATCATGCATCATGGCTCAGCGGCAATTAATAGGAAAACCTCCTTGCTACTAAGATTTCTCCGTGATTTCTCATCTCCCTCGTATACGCGTAACACACCTTACGAGAAAGAAAAATTTTTGATACTAATTAAATTTAAAAAGAAAACTTGCAAGTATTTAGCGTAATTAAATTTTATTGCGAGTGTTTGTACGCCTTTTTCTCATCACTTCGCCAATTTAGAAGCCATTCAAACGCTCTGAGAATAATAAGATATAATAAAGATTCTTTCGTATATACCTGGTCATGTTACGTAAAGGTGAAATCTTTTACACGCCTTTAACATTACCAAAAATGGACAAAATTATTTTCGAAAAAATTTACTCGGGGGCTCTGGCCTGGTTCCTATTGTTCTTTCGTTATTGATGCACAGCCGAGCCGTTGTTTTAAACGTTTAAACCGGGTTGCCTCCTTATACCAGGGGCGCATGATAATAGCAGAACCAAAATCTGATATCAAGTTTAAGAACTGATATACTAAACAGTTCATCCTCAGACTACAAATGACAACCTTTCTGTAGGGATTGGCTTCTTGAACAACAATCATCCCTACACAAAAATATGAGGTGTGACCGAAACGTAAAGTAAATTGTGTTAGACTCCGAGAATCAGCAAATGTAACCTTTACAAATTTGAAACGTGTCTATGGGGAACATTCCTTATCCCGAGCTCAAGTTTATCTCACGAAAGCATTGAAGGTGTGAACACTCTTATGAGATCAAACGTCGTTTAACATTAGAATGTTGAGTGACTAGTTAAATGGGAACAGATTTACCAAATTTTTACAGAACGTTTTCACATGCAAAAGCTCTGTGCCAAAATGGTGCCGAAAAAGGTCAATCGAAAAGTGTCTTGATGTTCTTAACAGAATCGCCAACGACCCAGATTTTTTTAGTCGTGTGATCAGAGGTGACGATTCCTGGATTTTTCAGTGCGGTCCTGAGTCCTAGAGTCACAAGTCAAAAAAAAGCTCTTTAGAGCAAATATAAGATCAAATCGACGCTGTTTTTTTGTCAGAAGAATGATTTATTTTTGACAGAATTTGTTTTTTTTGGCAGGACAAACTGTCAACCAAGTTTTATAAAGGTTTCCTTGAAATGATCTGAAAAAAAGGTCAATTGAGTAAGACCAGACAGTGCAGACATTTGGGGGCCCTAGCATGGCAACGCCCCATATCACACTGTCATCTCCGTCACAAAACTGTTGACCTCCACAGGCATTCCTGCGGTTCTCCGGACCCTCTATTCCCCTAATCTCAGCCGGTGTGACTTTTTCTTTTGCCGAAACTGAAAAATCTCCTAAAATGATGTAATTTGAGACTTGAAATCCAAGGGTCGACCAATCCTCAATCGACACTCGGCTTTCAAGGGTCGACTATAAATGTGAGAACCCCAATTCAGATTTTAAAAAAATAGCTGTTAATCATCCAAGATACTTGGAAACAGTGTTCAAATATTTGATAGCGGATTATAACCTTTAAACTAGATGTAAAGAAAATACACAAGAAATGATAGTAAAATCCATGTATTCTTGATTGCATACCTTCTGTCACCTAACTATTCCAAACAAAATTTAAAAACCGCTGTTTAATTTTTCCGTACCTCTCTAACGTCAACAGAGCTTTGCGTTCGAAATATAAAACATTTCGCATTTTCCAACAAAATTCACAAATTAACAGACTACACTAATAGAAGGATTACTTAGCAGTCAAGCCAGTTCCTTCCTACGTTCCGCCCCCCGTCCACTAGGCAGCTAAAAAATAGTGAATTGACTGCAAGTACCAATTAGATCATGTTCCAGGTAGGTAAGGCAGCAGCGGTGGCCGCAGTAGTAGACTCTTCGGTCTCCTGATCAGTCGCCGTGCGCCGTGCGGGTTCGAATCCCGGAGAAATTTTTCTCTTGGCTATGGATGTTGTGATTGTCCGTAGGTAGTAGACGGTCTCTGACTGTCCAACGCGGAGGTACCACTCGGCGGATCTCGTAGGCGGAGCCAGAATGTGTGCATGTTGCATGCACACGTGTTCCCTCGCCTGAGTCCGTGTGGCGTTCCCCCTTTCCCCTGTATCCCCCTATAGCCCCACGGTACCCAATGGGTGTTTAGGCCTTCGTGGTAGTTGGAGTATAAAAAAAAAATTCCATAGGCCCTTCTAGAAGATCAACCAATGCAATTCCATGAGATATAGTCAACCTACTTGGAAGAGATTTCTACTAGATTTTTTGTTTTGGTTCGAATAACGTGATATAGTATGTAGTATTAGCTGTTAAAGCGAAAGAGTCAGCTTTTAGAAAAATCTTAGCTACGCGCATGCGTTATAACAAAAAATGATCTATTCAAACGCCTCGAATGCGATCGAAAAAAGGTATCATCAATGTGAAACTATAAGAATCACTCTGATGTTTTATACACACCTAACCAGAAATACGTTCAATGAAATTCCGGTATAGTTTAACCCTGTGGGTCTAATGCCGCGTCCACACCAAACCAACAAAACAGAAACAAAACAGCAACTCAATGTTTTTCAACAATTAAGCAACAAATCGACAACATTTCGTCAACAATTCGTGTTTTGTTTGTATTTCAGGCAACATTGTCGGTGAAATGTGTACTTTGTTGCGAAACAAATATAAAACAGAAACTGGTATTAAATTGAAATGCGCAGTACGTCGGGTGAAGAATGAAAGTGGAGTGTAGATAACACGAGTGAATTAATTGAATTATATAGGGAGTATCCTATAACTTAGTTTTACGGCCAAACGTTCAACTACTTCAATGGCATTTTTGAAATTTGTATTTTTTTATAAATTTCAAGACCGATCAGCTGTATCAATTCTTCAAAGTTTTCACTGGACATTCTTAAAAAGTTCTTGAAACTAGAACGCATTTCTCCTCGCAATCCAATATCATCTTTACGCAAATCGGACAATAATTTTTCAATACCACGATCATCTCTTTCACGTAAGGATGGTTTCACCCAAAAGCGTTTTTTATTTTCCCAGTCACAACTCTGGAGAAACATATAACCAGCAGACATTATGATAAACTCTTTGCGCTTATTTTCACTCTGAAAATTTTGGGTGTGAATTGCACCAAACAAAACAACTGAAACCTTTTTTGTCTCTCGGCAATGTGGACATAAATTTTGTTTTGTTTCCAAAAAGTTCCATATTTGTGCGTTTCTGTTTTGTTCCTTATTTTTGTTATGTTGCTTTGATGTGGACCTGGCATAAGAGTATTTCGCGTAAATAGTATTGTTAATGAGCAATTTTGTAGTAAATGGGAACAACAGGACAAAAATCAAAATACAGTGCAACCCGCTCATAAAGGACTCGGCGGTTTCATCCACATTGAATATGTAATCATCTGAATAACCACTGGATATTACGGGTCAAACTGGAGAAATCCAGTCATTGGTAACGTTCTTGTCAACTCAAACTGACTCACCACACATTTTTCCAAAAACAATGTTATGTCTTTTCTTAAACCTGTCTAGCCAACTGGAACTACATTTGAAGTAATCTCCAATCAATTTCCCAAATTCTTCAGAATTTATTTGTAGCATAGGTCCACTTATTGGAAAATTATTAGCACGCTTTTGTTGAAACCATTTAAATAGCATGTCATCAGTCTGTCACGGTTTTTCCAAATATTTGACGCAGTGGATTTTTTGATAGCCATACGAGCACATGTATTTGCTTGAGATGAACCCCGCTCAAGCTCACTAATTATTGTAAACTTTTCGTGTAAAGTGGATGCACGTTTCGCAATTTTCCACATGTTTATAATTCTAATAAATACAGTATAACACTGGTGGCCAAGTTCGAATACAAACTGCGAAGCCAAACCGCCGTAAACTATTGCATCAGCTAAATCTCCTTCGGGGAACTACCAAAATAGCTCGCGTATAAAGGATTAAAATAGTCCGCTATAAGCGAGGGTCTATTTTAAGCGAGTCTATACGGGTTTCCATTATAAGCAAGTTTATTATAAGTGGATTCCACATATCATCTGAAAAATTTTTGATAATGAGGCGTCACTCAAACAGAAAATGAAGTTAGAGCAATTTTTATTTTATTCGCTTTCTGCCCTTAGCTCCGCCGCCACTGAATAGATTTTAAAACCTTCAAAATGTTTCCTTCCTTGGCAAAATTTCAACAGTTATAGAGGCGCCACAAAAGCAAACAGACAGACGGAAATGAGCCTCATGGTTTTTCGTGATATGTGTCACGTAACATCCAAAAACATCTCGTTTTCGAGATTTTTGAAAATTTATTTTCACAAATTGGTGTGGAAAGTAAAAAGGTGCAAGAACACTTCGAAAAGACTGACTATTGCCAAAACTTTTTCTATGGAAGTAGCTGTACTTCTCGCAAGTATAAACATTACAATTAGTATGCAGACAGTTCAGCGTCTAATCAGATGCACATATTGATACTACCTCATGAACATGAATCACTACTTGGAAACAATCGTTTAAATTGTCGTTAAACCAGATTACTCATGAGTGTCGCGTATCGTGTTGAATAAATATATTATCAATGTCAAGCATCGCTGTTCCCATCATTTTCGGTATCTCGTACGATAAGACTATATTGAGTCCCAATTAAGCTTTTGATAAGAAAAGATGAAACAAGTTTTCTACCCGGTACTTACTCGCGTCAAGCTGTCGCGGTACCCTAGCCCTAGTATGCTGCCTTCACTGGTATATGAAAAAATATCTTTCAAGTATTTTATTTGAACCTCCAAATTGACAAAATCACCCCAGAAGCAATGCATCTAAATTGTGGCAAATCTGAGTCACATACGAGGGATCTCTTTTAAGTTTTGCATATAGAAACGTAGTAAGCCGCGCGGATCGAACGTCAGTACTGAATCTTAACCTCACTCTTTAGTAAACTTATATTCAAAGTTTCACAACAATACGTGTTCTCACTACAGTGAATTTTAAGTGTCACCAAGTCATTAGAAAAATGGAACTCAACCGAGAACATTTTCGCGCCATATTTTATTACAACTTTCAGAAACAATTATCGCAACAAGAATGCCTTGCTGAGTTACTGTCTGTTATCGGCACCGAAGCGTCACATCAGTCGACAATTTCCCGTTGGTATGGAGAATTCAAACCTGGACGGGTGAATCTTAGCCCACCCTGGGGGTGCACCAAAAACGGCAGTCACCCAGGAAAACGTCGATGCTGTGCGTAAACTCATCATTGAAGATAGACATGTGACACAGCTAGATTGAGGCGTCCTTGAAGATCTCAAAGACCTCAATTCAAAAAATTTTACATGAAGAATTAGGAGTAAGAAAATTAGTTTCTCGTTGGTGGATACCCCACCTGTTGACTGAAGAGCAGAAATAAGCCAGGGTTAATTGGTGTCAAAAAACGCTTGACCGTTTCAATTCCGGAAACTCAAAAAATGTGTACAGCTTTGTTATTGGTGATGAATCGTGGATTTACTGTTATGAACCAGAAAATAAACGACAGTCGGCTGTTTGGGTGTTCCTAGGTGAAGAAAAGCCAACAAAAGTCATCCGTTCTCGAAGAGTTTCGAAAACGATGGTCGCGACATTTGTGTCAAAAGCGGGTCATATTGCAACAATTCCTCTTAATGCGCAAAGAGCTGTTACTGCGGATTGGTATACCACCATTTGCTTGCCAAAAGTCATCACCGAGCTTCGAAAAATCAACCCCGAAAGAAGAATCATCCTCCACGAAGACAATGCAAGCTCGCACACAGCCCAAAAAACAAGGCAGTATTTAATGGAAGAAAACGTGGAAATTGGACCATCCTCCATACAGTCCCGATCTAAGTCCTAACGATTTCTTTACTTTCCCGAAAATTAAAAACAGACTGCGTGGTCAAAGGTTCCAGTCACCAGAAGAAGCAGTTGACGAATTCAAAAATGCCGTTTTGGATCTGCCAGCAAACGAGTGGAATAAGTGCTTCGAAAATTGGTTCGAGTGCATGCAGATGTGTACTAATCTTCGTGGAGAATACTTCGAAAAACAATAAAGTCATTTAAAACTACCTACCGTGTTGTTTTATTTCCATATGCAAAACTGAAAAGACATCCCTCGTACTAAGCAGTTTTTTTAAATAAATCGCTTTGCTGACATTAAGCGATGGTAGATATACAAGTTCATATAAATATGTAAAATAATCGCCAAGTATTCAATGTTCCTAGAATTTCAGAGTCATCGATTCTGAAAAATGATAAGCATGCATTAACGATTGTTTACCCAAGACACCAGAGAATCTACAATGTTCATATAAAAAGGAGTGTAATATTCCCACTACAACTTTACTTGAATTTATAACTTCAATTAATTTGTAGGCGTACTACAGGCAGAAGCCCTCAGACTGTGAAAAAGATATAGTCTTGACTTTTAAAAAGATATCAATATTCATCAAATCAACAAAGCTCAAAAACCCTAAGACTATGAATTTTATTCGGAGGTTCATTCTACAATGTTCATATAAAAAGGAGTGTAATATTCCCACTACAACTTTACTTGTATTTATAACTGCAATTAATGTGTAGACATACTACAGGCAGAAGCCCTCAGACTGTGAAAAAGATATAGTCTTGACTTTTAAAAAGATATCAATATTCATCAAATCAACAAAGCTCAAAAACCCTAAGACTATGAATTTTATTCGGAGGTTCATACTACTAACCGGTGATACTTCCTCCTTAAAGCACGACTTCTAAGTCACTTGCTCATCAACGGCAATGGGCGGCTGTTGACCTAGCGCTTTCCAACGATACAGATACTAACGGATTTTGTTCCTCGCCGTCGTGTAATGAACCTGCTACACGGACTCGACAGGTTTTTATTTACGAGGATAAGGAACAAAAGCATGATGTATTTTTCATAATGCCGAACCTTTTGGAGAAGTAAATGCAAACACCGTATAGTTTTGTCACCAGTCAAACCGATCGTATCAACTTAAGGAAAACCTTGTTTGACAAGCCAAAGGGACAATCACAAGCTTTATACATTTTCTCCCTTGTAACTTTTAGGAATTATACACAAAATTAGTTTCATAACAATGTGCGAACCACTGGATAACAAGTTATTTTATACGTTTCCTGAATGGGTTCGGAATTTTCAAACAGTTCCTATAACGTAAATATAATTAGTGAAACACCTACTCTTTTATACACAGAAGATCATGGAGATCTTCATCAAAAACTCGGCAATACAGCTGGAGAATCCTCACACACGTCAAAGCAAGTCCTTGCCAAGGAATCAACTCCTTATTATCTTTATTGTTCACTTCGCTGGAAATCATGTTGCTACTATTGCACTATCACCACTCCCTTATTTCACTTCCATATTCACAAATACATGGTCAAGAAAAAAACTGCCTGTCAGAGCAGGAATCATAGCGGACTAATGTTTCGCCAGTTTAACATTTTATTTCATAGCGAGAAACACAGCGGGACTAGAGTGTCACTCGCGGAAACACAACTAGATAAGAGCCCCTAGGAAATCGTATATCTCATTAGATATATTATCAAGCAAGCTATGAGAATTGACGTTGCCGCGTCGTTGAGTGTAAACAAATGCAGAGCGTGATTTCGAATTTGGCGCGCGCGATCTTGGTGGGCCGTTTTCGCGAAACAAAACACGGTCGCACGACGCGGCGCGGTGGAGGCCGGTAGCGGTGGCGGTGGAAGTGGAAAGTGAAGGAAATAGAGCGCAGTGGGCTTTGACTGACGCTGACTTACCCGCGAAAAGACGAGAAGACATTTGGCGCTGGCGCTCAATGGCTTTTGTGATGTGAGGAAAAAATAACTAGTTGAGTCACTGCCGGCAAATTCTGTCAAGTTCAAGATCAGGGACGGTACTCCCATTCATCAAGTTTGGATAACAAATTCACTTACGCTGTAGCTCGATATCATGGCCGCCGAGTTAAGCTCCCATTCACAATAGTTCCATTATGACATTTTTTTTAATACGGGGTGGGCCATTAAGTTGAGCGAATTTTAAAAAATCATCTTGAGGTATCCCCAGAGAAAAAATCCAGCGGCGTGAGATCTGTGGAAAGAAAAAGTTACGTAGAGAATTTACTGTTACAGTCTGGCCTTGCTCGTTTTCGAAGAAATAGGGTGCGATGATTCCTTCAGCCGGCATGGCCGCCCCAACCGTAATATAACGGGAATGCAAAGGTCGTTGGTGTTTTAATTTGGGATTTTCTGCGGCCCAATACCGGTAATTTTGCTTGTTGACAAATCCACTGAAATGAAAATGAGCTTCATCAGAGAAGAGAATTTTGTCCAAACTTGGAGAGCGGTCTAACATTATTTCGGCAAACGCATGACGTAGATGGTGGACCTGCGGTTTCATTTCCTGCACTGGTCGAATTTTATACTGGTGCAATTCAAGGTCTCTTACCAAAATACGCCTTACATTCTTGATGTGGAGAAGTCAGCTCAGCAACAACTGTTCAAGAATATACACTGAATAATCAATTACTTCAAAATTGGGAACCGAGCGTTGATCGGGTGGGGATAGTAATATAGAAACAGAGCACCTGGAATATGGAGTGGTCTGACACCAAGCCATTTGGAAGTCACATAGAATGTCGCCGTTTACATTGCGCTCACGTGGACACAAGTATAGGATTGCCGTTAGTGCAATTTGCACTAAAAGTCCTTAAAAGGAATCCCTCACCGGGACGATGGCAACGTCGACAGCATCCCTAGCGAAAATAACCTATTAAGCATGTGGCAGCTCCCCGGCACCCTGTCGGAAATTTTGTGTGGATCTGCGGAATTCATTAATGAAGGTTTAAATTTAGTTATGATTTAATGCTATTTTGTTTAGTGAAATGTTTATGAATAATACTCAGGTAAAATAAAATAGATGAATACAATTAAACAAATAAACAAATGATTTAATCAAATGAAAGCTAGAATAAACAATCACTTATTTTGATAACATCTTGCCATCGTCATTTAAAGGTAAATATTTATTGTTTGTATTGCATATCATTGATGAATGGATCTGAGAAAATTAATAACATATATATCACATCCCCTTTAGTGCCCCCTAGGGGACATTTTCTTGAATGACAACCTGTGATTCCAATAATATTAATTTAATACCCACTCATTACTTTGCAGATACTTGCCGTTTGAATATTTTTAATAATAATCCTGTAGAAGTATGTCACTTTAAATCACTTTCTTTCTTTACAATGGTGCGAATATTCCACGTTTTATTTAAAATCAAATTACGACAAGTTATATTACATTGATAAAATCATATAAATCAGTTTCAGAACGGATTCTTTGTCAAAATATTCTAAAGACAAGTTTGCGATTACGGCTTACAGTAATGGTATATGTATAAAAAGCCTTAACATTCTTCGAGTTAGTCCCGGTGAAGGAGGGCTCTAACGCTAAAGACCCCGTTTATATAGCACGTCATTTAGAGACACCTGTTCCTTACACGACGATGGAAACTACCTAAAACAGCTAGGAGGAGTAATCATCTAATCGGTTTTGCTATGTTACACGGATTAACCAACAGAAACACCTCTAACTGTACTGAAGCTTATCAATCTTGCTAAACATGTACGCGAAAGCAAATGACTTCAATTGAAAACACAGAGTGATTAAGATTTTCAAAAATAACATGATTTATCGACAAAAAAGACTTAAACATTATGTTTAGGTACCCTACACAGTACTTAGAATCGCAAAATGTAGATTTATTATTATTATCTTCTCAAAACAATGTAAATGAGTAGCAAATAGCAGTTACAAGCTACCGACTGGACCAACGGTATGCTTCAGACCGTACGAAGTGTCAACTTATTTGGAGCTTCTGGTCAACAGTCGCTTTTGTTCTAAGTGATGGCATAATATTTTACAATAGACTATTTTTGGAACTCCTATAAAATATTTATTTTAGACGTTTTCATGCTTTTAACTGATCACAGTAAAACTACAGAAATTACTTTTATCGATCCCTCCCACATAATATGTAATCGCCTTCTTCTATGCGCGGACGTATGTTTATGTAATCTCACAGACATACGATTTTTAGTTTTGTCTCACCTACTTGAAGGTTTTCTCGTCAACCCAAGAATCTTCCACATTTATGCTTGTCACTGTTAGTATACCAACTTTCGTGCCAAGGGCGTACGGTTCAAGATAGATAGATATTTTATTTGTCCACAGATCATGTTTTTGCATAACACAGGATAAGTCAAAACGGGAATATATTAAAAATTAAAAGGCGTTAACATATTTTTGTGTTTATGTTTTGTCGATCTTTGATCTAAAACATAGGAATGCTTGAAGATGTATCCACAATGTACAGAATGTGTTGCATTTATTGAAGTAATTGAATATATCACCCAATTAGTGGCGGATTTAGAGGAAGGGCGGGCGCGCGCCCTCCCCTAGACGTCTGACACTTGCTTTTGTAATCTAACACCATTGTGTGGCTTTTTGATACATCATGGCGACAGAGGCATACTAACTATAAGTTATAGCCACAGGAACTGAGCATTGCGATTTTTGGTATCCTTTGGTATTCCAAACGCTGTCCCTCTTCGACATCACTTACGTTTACAGCACAATTCTTACGATTAAAGGTTGATTCTCACTATACATTCCGTTTCCATTCCGTAACCGTTACGTAAATTTTTGAAATTAAATATTCGCCTTCGCTTAAAGCAGGCTATTGCGTGTGTATGCACATTATCCGTAAGCTATACTGTGTATACAATCAAATTGTACTGAACGTTTACGAAACTGATATGGAATGGAAACGGAACGTATAGTGAGAATCAACCTTTATACGTATATACCAGCATTGTGACTTGTGACAAATCCAAGTCTAAGCAATATATTAGCTATACAGATTGCACTTAAAAAGTGATTTATGTTTGACTGATTTTGTTCGGGGTTGGTGTTTCAGCGAAGCAGTATTAGTCTAATCATATTAGACGAAGATACCCCTGGTTTGCGAAATAATTCTAAAGTTTGGTTTTATTAATGCAAGTTGCTCAAGGGGGTATTCAAAACATGGACGCATAAAATGGGTGCACCAATTATTTATAAGATTTTTAAGTATTTATGAGACCTACAAAATGAGACCACACGTAAAAAGATCCGACTAATAGCAAAAAATGTATCGCTGAAAGCGATGGTTTCTCGCAAATATTTGAAATTCTTCAAATTCGTAGGATTGGTACTTCTAAATAACCACAACAAAATTGGAGTAGATTGGTCAAGTAGTTTGTGAAAATTTCTAATTGTTTATCCCAAGACATCTGTTTTCCGGCCATCACTACTAGTTTTTTTTTAGCAACATACAAGAGTTAGTTCAAATGGTATTTTATAGTAAAATAAATACACTAGTTTATCTTGCCGATATGATTCGAAAACTATTCCGGAAGATAAATGTTATTTTTATGCAAAAAGGATGGGTTACGTTTTTCTTCTAAGCAAATTCAAACATTTCGTGTTTTTTTTATACTCCAACTACCACAAAGGCCTAAGTCCAAAACACCCATTGGGTGCCGTGTTTGTGAGTAACTCGCAACAAAAGATGATAGACACATCCACTTTGTTTTAAAATGTGTATAGTAACGTATGTATTTCGAATATCGTAGCGCATTTGCTCAATTACTCACAAATACGAAATGTTTGAATTTTAAAATGTGTATAGTAACGTATGTATTTCAAATATCGTAGCGCATTTGCCCAATTACTCACAAACACGAAATGTTTGAATTTGCTTTGAAGAAAAAACCTAACCTTTGTTTTTCGGATAAAAATAACATTTATCTTTTGGAATGGTTTGTAATTCATATCGGCAGGGTTAATTAGTGTATTTTGCTGTAAAATGCTCTTTGAACTAATCCTGTATAAAGCTCAATAAACTAGTTGTGATGTCCGGAATAAACAATTAGTAATTCTCAAAAAACTACTTGACCATTATACGTTACTCCAATTTTGTTATTGTTATTCAGAAGTATGAATCCTGCGGATTTGAAGAATTTCAAGTAGTTGCGTAAAATTATCGTCGCATTACCAACAAGTGCCAAAACCTGCATTTTGCCTGGTTTTTTGGCCATAACATTTTTGCTATTAGTCGGATCGTTTCACGTGCGGTCTCATTCTGTAGGTCTCAAAAATACCTAAAAATCTTACCAAAACAGTTTTTACGTTCCTGTCAACACTTTCGATTGAATCCGAAAAACACGTTTTCTTTGTTGTCAAATAAAGTTTTCCCACAAAAATTGGTGTAACCATTTTATGCGTCCATGTTTAAAATGCGTCCTTGAACAACTTGCAACAATAAAACCGGACTTTGCAATTATTTCGGGGAAATTTGCTAATATGATTAGACTATATGTTAAATGAACGCCTACATTGGAAATATATATTTGAGATTTGCTTAGCGGTGCGCCTGTCCATAAAATGCGTCGATCGATGCTTAAAGTCAATACCACATGTCCCGCATTTCTTCCCGCGTATGTTTCTATTTATGTTGCTATATTGGAATTCGTTTGAGTTACAGAGCTTCTGCACTACACGTAAATATGTACAGCCCTGTATTCCTGTTCTTGTTTCGTATAAAGATACATTATCAAAATAAATAATATCTAACATATGTATATAGTTTTTGCTGATATATACTAAGTGACATATACATCCGAACACCCAGTTTAAATGGTTTTATTTTAATAAAATTTTGTATAAGTACTTAATGAAGCATAATAAGTAAATGATAAAAGTTTCAAACTGCTTTAAAGCCCTTTGACCTTTAATAATGTGTGGATGCACCCTGATGTGCTACGCATTCTCCAACGCGCCTAGGCATGCTTCTGATCAGGTGGTCAATGTCCTCCTGTGGTATCTCATTCCAGGCAACCACCAACTCCTCTCGAAGTGCTTCTAGAGTCTGAGGAGGACGTTGCAAATTGAGCAATCTCCTACCCATCATATCCCACACGTGCTCAATTGGGGATAAGTCGGGAGATCTTGGTGGCCATGGTAACAATGTGACATCATTATGTTGAAAGAAGTCTATTGTGACTCTTGCAACATGTGGTCGGGCATTATCTTGTTGGAAAGTTGGATCTGCCAGGGTGTCAAGTTAGGGTAAAAGATGGGGTTCTAGAACTTCGTGGATATAACGCTGCGCGTTCATGTTACCTCTGATGAATATTAAAGGTGACCTGGAACCATAAGCTATAGCACCCCAAACCATAACTCCAACAGTGTGATGAAAATGACTTTCAACAAAAAACTGTGGATTCCTCCTTTCACCACGTCGCCTTCTAACCCTGGCACGACCATCGTGCATGCCTAAACAAAATCGAGACTCGTCACTAAAGACAATACTGTTCCATTCCTGATCCCAGAGTGACCGTTGTCTGCACCACGCAAGGCGATTACGTCGGTGTTCTCGAGTTAAAGGGAGGACCCAGTGTGGCCGGTATGAAAACAAGCCAAAACTTCTCATTCGTCGGTAAACACTTCGCATGCCAATAGGTCTTCAGTGTTGTGCAAACCATTCATTTGCAGTGGACCTGGTAGTGGAGAAACGGTCCCTTAAGGCCAATAATCTTAGGCGGCGATCTTCACGGTCTGTTGTTCTACGGCGACGTCCAGTGCCCCTTGCTCTTTGCGTACGGCCTTCTCGAAGCCATGCCTGACAACACCTAACCACAGTGTCTACACTTCTTTGCACTCTAACTGCAATTGCCCGAAAAGAAAGTCCAGCTTCCCGAGGTCCCACTATACGGCCCCTATCAAGCTCACTAAGTTGACGAAATCGTACAGGTCTCCGTACTCTAGGCATCGTAACCGATCGCAAAGGATGTCAAGAACCAAAATCCGCCAACGTTGATTCTTTACTGCGGCTGAAATATTCATTTTTAGAGCGTTAGTGAATTAAAAAAAGCAGTATAAAAACCGGAATGTCCAACTGATAAGGCTGAAAATTTTTTCACTTGTTATTTACAGTAAGATAAATACATTCACCAACTTTTATTAAAATAAAACCATTTAAACTGGGTGTTCGGATTTATATGTCACTTAGTATAATAGAAGTGCTTGATTGTGTCAGTATTTACACCAAATACTTGATTTGTTTAACGGGTAGTTCAGAGTATTAATCCTAAAGCTTAGTACACACTAGTTACTAGCCATTCAATTTCCTCAAACCCATATACAGCTTCTTACTAAAAGGCATGCGTTTGAAGCATTTCGAGTAAATATAAAGTATTTTCAGTTTTTAGACAAGGCAGATTTAAATAAATTATGACTGAAAAACTTTTCAAATTTTAAAGTTGTTTATTTTCTTACAAGACAACTTAACAAACTGGAGGATAATATAATCGTTCCATTGCAGTTGTTCAAATTCCTCATTACAAATATTCGAAAGTACGAGAATCGACAACTCTAGTAACTGCCAAAAACCGTGATGAGACCTACAACTTTTTTCCAGCGCTTTCTTTTGAAAAACCCGGAAGACTACTATACCTATCCTAAAGTGCAAACATCATTTCAGCTATCATCATGTATCTAGAAATAGATCAGGGCGTCGTTCTCCCAAGCAAGCGTATCACATACCCTATCTTTTGAACAAAAGGTCAGTCTGTAACGACAGCGAAGTTAGACCCTTATCTAATGGACAATAAAGACTGAGCTAATGTTTGCGGTTCGGTTAATGAAATTCTTGACGCTAATGAATACTGTGCCTTTACACAGGATGTTTGAATAATAATACATTAGATTTGGATGAAACTCCTCTTGATATCGCCCATTGTTAGCTCCAATTTATCGCTCTTAGGTTAAAGCACGTGGCTTCTTAGATATATTTCAATGCAGTGATTACTGAGATTCCGCGGTACCAAGAACGGTCGACAGCCAAACTGACAAAAATCGAGTATCCGATATTTCTAAGAAGCAACAAAAATATAAAGGATATTGATAAAGAACCTGGCCAATTTTCAGTGGGTAATGTTCACATTGCTCACTAATGCTTCGTTTTTAAAGTTCAGGGCATTGACCTTTGTTTGAAGTATGTTTTAGTAGGTACATACTAAAATTTAGATTGAATCGTATAGGAAAATACGCTAACCCTCCTCAAAAAAAATGTAATGAATCTAGATGGAAAAGGTTACTTGTGTCGTTGATTAACGTATTCCACCTTACGTTAATCAATGCTTGTGATTTTTAATAAGGCATTCTTCTTAAATATGTTTAGGAACATTTTGGCGACAACGTCTGTATATACAGAATTTTAACTATCAGAATCTGCCAAAAGGTTAACCTTTTCGAGAAAAAAAATTCAAAAAATAATTCTAGGAAGCGATAAATATGCAAAGGATATTGATAAAAAAACCTGGGCAATTTTCAGTGGGTAATGTATACATTGCTTCCCTAATGCTTGGTTTTCAAAATACACGTTAGTTGGAGTATTTTTTTCGAAAAAAACATAACCCTTATTGACTTGAAAAAAAATGTTGACATACGAAAATTTAGATTGAATCGTATAGGAAACTACGCCAATAAAACCCAAACCCTCCTCAAAAAAAAAAAAATGTAATGGATCTAGATGGCCAAGGTTACCTGTGTCGTTGATTAACGTATTCCATCTTACATCAATCAATGCTTGTGATTTTTAATAAGGTATTCTTTTAAATATTTTTAGGAACATTTTGGCGATAACGTCTGTATATACAGAATTCTAACTAACAGAATCTACTGAAAGGTTAACCTTTTCTAAAAATAATTCTAGGAAGCAATAAAAATACAAAGGATATTGATAAAGAACCTGACCAATTTTCAGTGGGTAATGTGCACATTGCTCCCCTAATGCTTCGTTTTTAAAATATAGGGCATTGACCTTTGATTGAAGTATTTTTTTTCGAAAAAACATAACCCTTATTGTCGTGAAAAAAAAAATGTTGGCATTTAGTAGATACATACGAAAATTTAGATTGAATCGTATAGGAAACTACGCCACTAAAACCCAAACCCTCCTCAAAAAAAATAAAAATTAATGCATCTAGATGGCCAAGGTTACTTGTGTCGTTGATTAACGTATTCCACCTTACGTTAATCAATGCTTGTGGTTTTTAATAAGGCATTCTTCTTGAATATTTTTAGGAACGTTTTGGCGATAACGTCTGTATATCCAGAATTTTAACTAACAAAATCTACTGAAAGGTTAATGCGACCTTTTCAAAAGATTAAAAAAAAAGATTGAAATTTTGTATGCAGTAAAGAAATCATTACTATACCGTTGTTTACTGTTGTACTTTATTAATGATTATTAGGAAATGTTCTTCTTAGAATCACCCAAAAAGTGGTCGTACTGGCAAGTTCGACAGAGTTAGAAAGAGAAGCAGACAGGAGCTCTAGCTGGACGTCATGAAAGAGAACACAGAGGAACAAAGTTCATTTGTATATCATCAATAGAAGAGAGCCAAATTACCGTCCACTCGTCGATAGGTCTGTTTTTAAGTTTCTTTCAGACATTCCTCATCTAAGCAGTGTAATCGACAAAAGTACAAGTTTTCATAAATCGTATTAATTTAATATTTAATCTAGAAACGAAACAAGCCTTAGATCGATCTGAGATGAACAAAGAAATCACAATTTCCTGTGCATTTTTTACTACGTCTGGAATACATATTTCTATTCATTTGAATGATGTTACAGATAAAACCAGGCAAGCCATCGGGGTTAATACCAGACGATAAACTTCAGAGGAATTACTTCCTCAAATACTAATATCATTCAACTTCATCAGATAATCAAGTTATCAACTGCATCCGGCAACCAGGAAACTTTTAATGAACTCTGCCTTATCAAGCATACTTCACGCTATATAGCGCAATATATAATAGTTTTCTTAATTAGACATGAGAGTTTCTGTATTCTATATTACAGGAAGAGTAATCAGTCCAAAATCACCACACCCAAGATGAATGTAAGAAGCAAAGAGAAGAGAAGCTCTTCAGCTTGGTTCCTTTACACATAATCAAATGAAAGCACGCGCACTAAATCGACCTTTCACGTTTAAAGTGTGTAAATGACGGATGTCGCCGCAGTTCTCTTCGTGTCGTCTCTTTTCAATGGGCGCGCAACTTTAAGGCCCATACGTACGCAAGTAACCTATGAATTTGTTATAGGTATGCCCGGAGCTGTCATTTTCGATAAGGCCAGATAAATCAGACAACAAAGTATTCTCAAAAAATATTCCACTGGAAACCTTATGGGTAATGGCTTTCGGCTAAGCTTTTAAAAGCCTATAAAATACTCCATGCTTCCATTTTTTAAACAAAATATATAATTAATGATGCAAATATCATAAGTATTCGTATGTAGACATAACCAAATATGTTATACAAAGGGTACTATACAAGTTTTGCAATATGACTCAACTGTTGATTTAGTTCTTCATTCGTATTGACAGTGTAAAGTGCGGACTATGGCATCGTGGTCACGTAGTGAGATAAGGGTAGATTTACGGTATAACTGTACGCGTGGTTTAAGCATAGACCAGTGCTTAGAAGAAATGACGCCTTGCATTAAAGACTTATTGTCCTGATCGTACGACTATATTCAGGTAGTACACAGAATTCCAAAGGGGCAATTTCACTCTAGAGGACGCTGAGAGGGAAGAAAGACCGCGAACGTCAGTAACAGGAAAATATTACTGCTGTGAGGAAAATGCTCGACGAAGACCGGAGAGTGACCTTACACTTTCATGCACCAGCGATTCATTCAATTCTGCATTACCATTTACACGTGAGGAAACTTTGATCTCTCTGGGTAACGAACAGTCTGACGGAAGAACAGAAGACTCGTCGTACGACTTGGTGCCGAAAGATACCGACAATGTTTGATATGGGGAAATCTCGGTATGTGAACAGCATCGTGACAGGTGACGAGACTTGGCTCTATTATTACGATGTGCCGACCAAGGCTCCAAACAAAAGTTTGTGTCTTTGATGACCAGGACACACCCGTAGCTGTCAAAAAATCCAGATCTGTAAAGAAAAAAATGATAGCTGTATTTTTCAAATCGTGCGGGATTGTGGAGCGTGTCGCTTTGGACACACAGCCAAGTGGTACACGGTAACAGTCGCTGCTTAAAGTCATAGAGTCTATGAAAAACCTGCGGCCAAAGTCAAAAATGGACACTTGGTACCTCCACCATGACAACGCTCCAGCTCACCGCGCCAAAACCTGCACCGATAATTTGACCACTACTGGACTGAAACTTATTGAGCACCCTCCTTATAGTTCAGATCTTGCTTCCTGCGACGTTGCACTGTTTCCGCATGTAAAAATGATGCTAAAAGGAAATCGGTTTTCTAGCGATGAGGACCTTCTGAGAGCTTGGGACAACGAGTGTGCCGCGCTCCCGGGTGAAACTTGGCAGAGCTGGTTTAAGGACTGCTTTTGGCGGATGAAGAAGTGCATGGATAGTTCTCTATAGTTTTTGAAAGAGTTTGTGTATCGGAGCAATACTCTATCATGCAAGTTTGGTCCACCCTGTACATGTGACAGAATTGCCATATTAGTGAACCAGGTAGCAGGGGTAACGATAATAACGTATCAAATAGCTATTACATATCATGCACGGAACGCGAAATTAAGGTTTTTTCGGGATCATCACAAACAGTTAAAAAGTAGGTGTACGAGGTATGTCTTTTAAGTTTTGCATATGGAAATGAAACAACACGGTAGGTAGTTTTAAATCACTTTATTGTTTTTCGAAGTATTGTCCACGAAGATTAATAGACATCTGCATGCGCTCGAACCAATTTTCGAAGCACTTATTCCACTCGTTTGCTGGCAGATCCAAAACGGCATTTTTAAATGCGTCAACTGCTTCTTCTGGTGACTGGAACCTTTAACCACGCAGTCTGTTTTTAATTTTCGGGAAAGTAAAGAAATCGTTAGGACTTAGATCGAGACTATATATGGAGGATGGTCCAATAATAATTCCACGTTTTCTTCCGTTAAATACTGCCTTGTTTTTTGGTCTGTGTGCGAGCTTGCATTGTCTTGGTGGAGGATGATTCTTATTTCGGGGTTGATTTTTCGAAGCTCGGTGATGACTTTTGGCAAACAAATGGTGGTATACCAATCCGCAGTAACAGTTCTTTGCTCATTAAGAGGAATTCTTGCAATATGACCCGCTTTTGACACAAATGTCGCGACCATCTTTTTCGAAACACGTCGAGAACGGATGACTTTTGTTGGATTTTCTTCACCTTGGAACACCCAAACAGCCGACTGTCGTTTATTCTCTGGTTCATAAAAGTAAATCCACGATTCATCACCACTAACAATGCTGAACACATTTTTTGAGTTTCCGGAATTGAAACGTTTTTGACATCAATTAACCCTGGCTGCTTTCTGCTCTTCAGTCAAGAGTTGGGGTATCCCACGAGAAACTAATTTTCTTACTCCTAATTATTCATTTAAATTTTTTTAATTGAGTTCTTTGAGATCTTCAAGGACGCCTCAATCTCGCGATATGTCACATGTCTATCTTCAATGATGAGTTTGCGCACAGCATCGACGTTTCCTGGGTGACTGCCGTTTTTGGTGCACCCACCCTGGGATCGTCGCTAAGACTCGCCCGTCCACGTTTGAATTCTCCATACCACCGGGAAATGGTCGACTGATGTGGCGCTTCGTTGCCGAAAACAGACAGTAACTCAGCAAGGCATTCTTGATGCGATAATTGTCTCTGAAAGTTGTAATAAATTATGGCGCGAAAATGTTCTCGGTTGAATTCAATTTTTCTGATGACTTGATGACACTTAAAAATTCACTGTAGTGAGAACACTGCACATATTGTTGTGAAACTTTGAATTTAAGTTTACTAAAGAGTGAGGTTAAGATTCAGTACCGACGTTCGATCCTCGCGGCCTACTATGTTTCTATATGCAAAACTTAAAAGACATCCCTCGTAACACTCCGACGCATCCTCAGTATTGATTCTGGTATTGCTTTCAAGTTCAGTATAACCCTGTTCATAGCTTATACCGTGAATACATGAAACCAAAAATAAAGCATAATTTCGAATAAAATTAGAATGTTTATGACAGCCAGAAATTAAAAAATATAATTAATTGACCAGCATGTTTCACTCTTAACAACACTTGTCCTTTAAGTGCTTTTTAACGTCAGCATATCGAATTTTATAATTGAAAATATTGATAAAAACGCTGAAAAGGATGTTTGACACTACCTATCATCACTATTACATCACCATTAATAAAGGAATTCCATATTTCGTCAGAAAATATTCTAGTTCTTTTCAAGTGTTTACAACTATAACGAGCTACAGCGGGTGGTACAAATTCGACCCTCTCCATAGGTATCAACAAAAATTTTAATTTGGTCTTCAGGTTTCGCCAAACTTTTTTATTTCCTTATAATTTTCAACCAACAAGAAATTCATGGCCAACTAAGGTAATTCATCACTGAATTTAGGAATGAAAAGTCCATTCCATATAGCGTCCACGTGGAAAAACACAGTTGGTAATAGAAGTAGAAAGAATAAATGTCAGATTGAAAATATGACTACGCTATATTGTAGAGCAGGAGTTCCCAACCAGGGGGCGCGCCTCCCAAGGGGGCATAGAGAGATGTCAAGGGGGCGGAAAGCGTTTGCATTTTAGAAAGAAAAAAACAAAAAAAAATAAACAGACAATTAACAAATAACATTACAATGTAATGTGTAACTTATTTACTTATTCTGTCAACCGCTGTTTCACAACATGAAATCCGCGGGCAATCCCGCCGCGCTCCGCTTAACATTCATTACTTAGAAAACAATTGTGTACGTACCAGACGCAGATGAGCATCTGTGGCATGCAAATGTTTTGTTGAGAAATCTGTTTGAGTGTGGCAAATTATTGTGTTTTACTGCTTTATTTACTAAATTGCTGATTGAGTGGAGACGCGTTCATAGATCGGCCATTGGGACTTTCTTACCACATCACAATCAAACCAACGTGGCGAAATAATTTTCAAACGACGAACTTCAAGTACCTAATATTGATTCCAAATGTATTTAAAATTACTACTATAACGTCAACCTGCCTACAAAAATATAAATCTCCCAGTGGCCAATATACGGTTGAATACATTACGTTATTATGATAAAATAATGAGAATATAATTAGTAATAAATGTAGGTATTTTGCTTATTTATTTATTACATATTTGTTTTATTGTTATAGGTGCAAAATGGCAGCGAAAAAAAAGAAGATTACGTTAGGCTTGGATTTACCTTCATAGAAAAACTCGAATTACAATTGCCTCAGTGTGTGATATGAATGAAAGATTTAAGTAATGATCGCATGAGGCCCAATCGCCTTGAAAGGCATTTGAAGCAACAACATCCTACTCTAGTTTTGAAGACGAAAGAGTTTTTTCTTCTAAAGCAGAATCACTCAAGGGGATGAGACTGGATAAATTGGGAACTTATCACACAGGTGTATGGTAGCATCTCAAAGCTTCATTTAAAATAGCTTTTATGATAGCAAAGTAAAAGAAACATCTTACTATCGGTGAAGAATTAATAAAACCATGTGTCCTAAAAGCCACGCAGATAATTTTAGGAGAATATGCAGAGCAAAAAATGAATCTATTTCTCTTTCGAATAACACAGTCAAGCGTGGAATCGATGACATTGCAGCAGACATAAAGTCACAAATAATTAACAAAGTAAAATTATCGCCATGTTTTGCCATTAGTTGCGATGGATCCACTGACATCGTTAATTGTGGACAGTATATGTTCGTTACATCGGCGGAGATATCATTCAAGAAGAGATTTTGTACTCCCAATATTTCACAGCAGGTACTACATCTGAAGATAAATTTAATTCAATATCAAAGTTTGTTGAAAAAAAATATTTGGATTGGATGAAAATCATTGGACTTTGCACAGATGGCACACCTGCAATGATAGGTGTACGATCGGGCTTAGCTAAAAAGCTCAAGGAAAAACATCCCTCAATGGTTATTCATTCCACTTTACGGCCTTATGTCAGGGTGCATACATTTTCTTAGCTGCCGAACAATAAACATACCACAGCCCAAAACAATAAAGATACCTGAGCGTACAAAAGTACATGATGCATATACAAAGTCCATTTGTCCAGATTTGCGTGGAAAGATCAGAGTTAACTTACTTGACATGTTTTGCTGTGTGATATGTTAGAAAGGATTAACACGCGAATGAGTTAAAGTTTGGGTTTTTTAGTTTGTGTAGCAAATACATTTTGTTGTTTTCTTGCCAAGACACACATGCAAAGTCTTCAAATACTGCAAAGCAGAACTTTACGAATAGTTTGCAACGCTCCAGGGTAAATCTCAAATGACACTACACAGAGACCTTGACATTCCTTACTGTCATAATTCAGGCGCAGCGACGTTTTAGTCAAGCGGAATCGCACAGCAACCTTCTGTTGCGTTATTCAGGGGATTAGACAGTCGAGCAAGTTCGCAAGCACACAAGACCGCGGCTCGCACTGTGATAAAAAGTCCAAACCCAAAATTACACCTAACCTGAATCAAAATTTGTTTTTAGTTCACCTCAAAATTAATCCGTGTACCCAGTCAAAAAGCCTAGGCGTTTCCTCTTAAAATGATACACTACTGTTTTACTTTGCTCTTCTCTCTCCTTTTTTTCTTCTTTCCCTTTCTATTTTCTCTGACATTGTCCGGTTTCTGGGCAACCAGGACTGACAGATTCGACAACGTACATTAGGCAGTGACTAATGAGCAAAGGTCTTACGGACGGCCTAGACAAACAAAATAACTTAGATTTTTAAATGTCATATGCAAGACTTATAAAAATAAAATATTTTGTAATCTAAATAATTGGAATGAATAGTCATAGGATTTGATAACATTAATTTCAATTCTCTACCTTTTTAAATGATGGATGTGCCATTTTCCAAACTCAACAAGGAAACAGTAAATTGTTTATAATAACAAGGTTCAACTAGCATCAATGTCCTCATATGATGAGAATTCGTCATTGCAATTTTGGAAAAATTAGGGGATGCTGCTGTGGGGAAACTTTTTCATGATATCTCATTTTCGGTACTCAAAAAGACAACTATAATTCTGTTCTACGGACGCTTACGCATAATCTTTATATTTATGGTTAATTATTCTGGTAGGCGCATAATTGCATCCAGCGAAGATCCTAAATAACTTTTTATGATGTATAACCAGAACAAATTTAGAATTTTTTCGCGATGATATGCTATTGCTGTGGGAAGTAAAACAGAAACATTGCCCCGCTTTGTAAATTCGAAGGCAAATGAAAACAAAACAGCATCCAATTAATCAACGTGAAAAAATCTGGGAACTGTTGATATGTATACTGGCAACCAGCAGCAGGAAATTATTAGGAAACCGTCGACATATTTATGGGTATCGATTTTGGCCTGTACAGATACGTCATCGTTATTTCTCTGTAACGAGCTCCTTTGGAGGTAAGGAATAGCCGCCACATACATTGATGAGGGTATAGGGACCTAAATCCGGTATACGACGGTTTCAAAATTAGAGCCACTCTAGTTATTAAAAGTTAGGGATGGAAATCAAACATCGATATTCATAGCATACCAGTGAATATTATACTACTCCTTTAAAGATAACAAAAGGTACCTATACCCAGTATGACACGATTTCGAGTAAAAGAAAATGAGATCCAAACATCATAACACACTATCCAATGTTATGCTGGTCCTTTTGAATCATCAATGAGGATATAGGGTAGGAGATAGGGTACCTATACCCGGTATATCCCGGTTTCGAGAGACAAAAATGGCAGTCACTTTGATTATCAAAGGTTAGGGATGGGGATCAAACATCGATATTCATAACCTGATATCGAATATTATGCTGCTCCTTTGAAAGTAAGGAAAAGCCGAAAATATAGGATACCTATATACCCAGTATACCTGTTTCGAGTTAAACAAATGTGAGTCACTTTGGTCATTATAGGACATAGAACATCGATATTCATAAAATACTATCGAATGTTACGATACTCCTGGTAGTAATGGAATGGGTAAAACATTTTGGTTGCTGAAGGCCAGGATATCGTATATCGGATATTCAACATCAAATTTAGGATATTATACCAAAATCAGTTTTCACAAATTGCTTCATATATCCGAAGTTGTTTCGTGGAGTGCCGTAAGGTTTAAATCACGAAACCCAGGCAAGACCAATGTACTTTAGGTTTTTGGTTTAATATGTTGGAAAAAGATATTTTTAAAAATGTTTGAGATCCTGTATTTTGCAAACACAGTAATTACCGGACCTATATTAATATGAAGTTTTCTTCTTAAGGTCGGCCAAGGTATCATTCTTTGAGTTTTTCCAGGAACATTTATTGAATAGATGCAGTTATTTGTTTTTATGTGTACAGTTGTTTAGGTTGTTATTATATTTTCTTGCCGGCAGTGCAACGTTCGACTAAAATTCTGTCGCACATCTGTTAATACGTATTTACGTACATTATCCCATTTTAGGGATAATGAAAACAAACTTGCTTTGACAAATATTTGATCGTGCTTTTGGCGCATTTCTTCCTGATACCTCTGACCAGTTGGAAATTGCCACTTGCTCCAATTTTGCTACGTCATTTTAATTGTAGGAGTGCGTAGTACAGCCTGATGTATAGCGATTGTTTTATGGTTGCAGTTATGAATATAAATATAAATCAGAGAGGCAACGCTCCCCAACATTAAACTAGTCACCTACTAAAAGGAGTGTGCGAAAAGTGTGCCAAGTTCAACATCATTCCTTAATTTACATACATACATTACCAATTAAATATAGATCTGTGCACGTACGACTTGCAAGACAGGTGTACTTTTTATGCATTTTACAAAATTGATTCACAATACTTTAGTATTGAAAATTCAACAGCTATTTTATAACTGTAATTGATTTAAACAAAAATTGACACAGCTTCGAGACCCAATGCATAATCCGTACATGATAGATATTTTGCTATTTGAATCCTAATAAATAATATATATATAATAATATACGCAGGTACAGTCATGCTAAGTAGGTAGCGTATATAATATTGATAAATAAAGGTATAACCTGCATGCAACCAGATGTAACGTGCACTCTAATAATGACAAAGAAAACAATAACCAGCAAAAAATATTTCTATTAACACTTTTAATAAACTTTGTTCATCAATATTCCATATTTTTTACACTTATACATTTTACTGAAGCTCAATTTTCTTTTTCTTCATACCAGTGCAGGGATTCAGATCGGCAAGCACACCCTTAGAGCCATATCGTCAGTCGTTCCTACAATATTGTAGGACACCTATATGGCCTTGATTTTCATAGCTTTTTACTGTTCCGTCGCAGAGTATTTATTATACAGAGGCGGCATTCTGTCAAAAATCAGGTTCTATCAACGCCAACTTGAGTCGTATGCGTTTGGTGGGATCCGTATCAATACTATATATAAATATATAAAAGCGTTCCAAAAAATAATAATTATTATCTCGCCAAAATGCATGTGGGTAAATGAACACAATAAATTTCTTGATTATGTTGTTTGACATATGACACTCGTGACGTCTTGCTAATAACGCGTATCAACCCCTAGGAAAAAATTAGCGCTAATGAACATAAGCGGGAAATGTGGTAAGCAGTGTCGCATCTGTATAATCTGTGGTTCCGTGTCAGCGCTTTATTTTGAGGTTATGTCACAAATATCTATTTGCATCAAATTATTCATGCTTTTGATTTATATCATCAGCCTGAAATTCCTTACAGTTCAAAAAGAAAACATAACTTTTCAATAGGAGAACGCTGACGCTGACACGGAGCAGTATAAATCTAGAAATACCCAGCCCTTCTGAAGGAGCGAACAGGCTATAAAAATCAAGTTGCCCATGAAGACGTCCTACAATTGTAGAACCGTCTGACGATACGGCCCTTAGACTCCCAAGCCTGCAGTTTACTAATAAAATGGCATAGACATCCGTCGTACGTAAAACCTACCTTGGTTTCTGCAGATCAAACTCTTCAAGTTGTAAGAGATGATGCAACCGTTTTTAGTGTACATGTCATGAAATACCGAGAAAAGCTCTTGATTCTATAGATATTTTGTTTGTAGGTGGCCAAAGTTATTGTGGCTAAACTTCACACAAGTTTAAAATAGCGGTTGGAGTAACTGCTTAATGTTTCATGAAATGCTTTCCAACTCCCTTTTATTACTACCTCGCAATAAGCTGACAGTTGCTGTATTTAATACATTTGAGTTAGACGGAAAACGGTGCGCAACTGTGGGGAAGTTTGGAAATGATGGTAACAGTATCAAATAAATTCTTGGGTATTTTGAGTGCTCTTTACGATAAGCAAGCTACTTGGCGCAAAATCGACCAAATCAAAAACAATGCAGATATTTTTTTATTTTTTCATTTCAATCAACCCACATTAATAATAATAGTACATTTCTGAAAAACACAAGAAACCCGACAACAGTAACTGAAAAGGATTAAGATTTAATTGTGCTATCAAGGCGAAGCTAAAGGCACATCAAATGTCAAAATCCATCAAGCAGTTTGGGATGTATCCCGTGAAATAGATATTTTAGTTGAGGTTTGCGATTAAAATACGCCATTATCAAGCAACAAAAATCTAATATTTATGTTGTTCAAAACTTCCCAAACGCAATTTTGTTCGATTTTAAAAGCTGCATGTAATTAATAACTTCTTAAAATTCACAACCCTGTCAGACAGAATGGGGCTTTAAATGATTTCTATAATTTTGTATGGATAAATTCTATTTATCTCGGACACCAACATGATAAATGAGTGCATGAACGATGAATGTTGTTGCATGTCAAACTACCAAGTTCATGAAATAAATCACTACACACACAATCGGCATGCCAGTCGTCGTTCGAAAATGTGTTGCGTTTATTATTAGCTAATATGTTATGATTCGAATATGACGCGATCATCCCATACATGCTGAGATTTCTTATGAAATACTGACCATATACAATATCTAACATGAAACCTAGATGCTTATAGCGTGATGTTAAGTAAATTAGCATGTATTGTATTGATCATCGATTCCTTTGCCATGTCTTATTGTTGAACGTCAAACCCATAATCAATGTCAATTTTCAACAAAAATTTCGACGAAGATAGATGCTTCAAAAATATGAGAAATACATACAAAACCTATAAGGCTAACGATATCCAAAGTCGAACAATATGAACATATATTTCAAATAAATACGTTTTTTTTTATATCGAAGCAGCCGCGCGGACAGAAGCCTAAAGCCGGAACACCGCGGCTGCTATGATGATCCCAAAGAAATTTTTTTAATACGATTTTTGAACTGCCTAAGGTTAGTAGAACTGGGAAAAACTTCCTCTTGTAGATTGTTCCACAATCTCGACACCCTTGGGTCAAAGGAGCGGTCGTATCGACCAGTTTTGGTTGTACGAAGTTCGACACGGTTAGGATGGGACGCCAAAGTCAGGTGGGTCTGTCTGGCAGGCACATCGCGCGGCGGCATCATGGAAGAGAGCTCTGAGGAGCAAAGCCTGTTAGAGAAGAGTCATCGATCAGTCGGACCGCCCTCCGTTGGACAGCATCGCGCATGGATAATGTAGTCAGGGCGGCTGCACCCCAACGTGTGAGCAATACTCGAGGCTAGGCCTTATATGGGCCTTGTATAGAGTGAGAAGGTCATACGGAGAAAAGTACGTTCTACGTTACAAAATTATCAGAAATTTGAAAATCCCTAAAACAATTTTTGCAATTTGTAATACAGCTCATCCCTTTCGCAAGTTCGGACGGATGTAGGGATATGATATTGTCTGCTTACATTGCGTTAAATAAACAGTTTATTCGTTTGTTACTTCTATTATATCCTATTTCAGTATGTTGTTCTGCATTCAAGCTTTAAATTTCACCAAACCGTATACAATGTCAGCTGACGTAATTCGGTTTGCATTGTTTTGAAAAATTCGATACTACTTCCTTTCCGCTGCATCTGGATTTTGATACTTTAATCTCAGAAAAATGGCGTCAAGTAGATTGACTCTATACTTCCTACGCCTTCGTTGGAGGTTTCAAAGAAGAGGTAGTCAAGTCGTTTCAAAAGCCAAAATCGAATCGTTATTAAGTAGGTTCACTTAGGTACGATCAATCTTCAACCCCTGCATATAAAACAATATAAATCAAACCTATCATATTTCTGACTTATTATGTCTAACTGCTATATAGTATTACTGAAATCAGCAGCTTCATAATAATAGAAGGTATTTCACTGCCACCAAGTATGCAACAATTTACAAGCATTTATCACATACAGCTCCCAAAATACAATTTTCATCCCCTCCAAACAATGTCTGAAAATGAGCAGGAATCTCTGAAACGTTGTAACACTATGTTCCAGCGATTTTATTTTTTTGTCCGTAGTTACGCCGCCTCTGAATCAATTTCAAAATCTACGACTACCTATACGATGGAAGTATTAAACTCGCGATAACATTCGTCCTTCAGTTCACAAGGTTTCTGTTGCTTAAAGATATCTGTATCACACATGTCCGTCTTTCTCATTTGTGTCGGTTTGTCAGTCCGTGTCTGATGTATACCAATGCGAGATAGGTACTAAGACAGACAATCTATTTGACGAAATATTTAGAGCACCTTCATAGAAGGAGTAACACAAATTAAAGGTTAGACGAAATGGATGGTACATTTAAGGATCGTAAAATTCCGAGAAATATGTGTTGACGAAAAAGCAGTTGAGGCGTCATATACAAAACCATCATAGAACGCTAAAATGGTACGTCCTCCTCATATCCAAATATTGTTAAAATATATAAATATTCTGTGAAGGTGTCTCAGTGAGACATCACCGCAGATTCACCAGTCGGAGTTTTCCCGGAACCGGTTCTTAATGATAGAATGTATTTGGCTAATACTAATGAGGTACCATTCACAACCCCCTACATTCTATGGCCCCCAACTCTAAAGTTCCAACCCCGAAAATGATCAGGGCCCTCTGAAACGTCAAAAAACGAAGAACAAAGCTTTTTCATCCTTGGCATAGTAGTAATCTTGTGTGAAAATTTAATCAAAATCCGAGCGGTACTTCTCAAGATATAGGCGGTTATAAGTTTAGCAGACAGAAATGAGTGACATGGTTTTTCGAGATGTGCATGTCAAATTACAGAAAACGTAATATCTCAAGTTAAACATTTTTCCCCGCCAGTTGGTGTAGGAAGTAAAAAACATCAAACGCGTTATAAATAATCTGATTTCATTTCTTAGACAGCTCATAAAATATATTTTGAAAAAAAATTGGTCCATTCAGTATTGATATATGGCTCTATTAGCTTTTGGCATGTGGTTATCCTTATGTTTAGATTTTTCAATCAGTTAATGTAGCTATAACTTGATGGTGTATGCTTTGTTGTTATAGTTTTGGCACAGTCAGTTTTACAGTTTTGTAACGCTCCATCAACTTCGAATGACTATTTTAATAACTGTAATGTCATTGCTCAGATATCTTTATGTACCATTATCGGAAAATGTTTCTCTTCCCACGCTACCAACGAAAACGTTTCATAAAGGTATGAAGCTACGCATCCAAAGTTACGTTCACACCTATCTGGTTTCTCTTTCACATTCAACATAACTTTATTCTTCTGAACCTGTCAGAATGGTCCGTAAGACTAAGACTTTGCTCTTGGTTACAGTCTTATAGGTCAGTAGATCTGCTAGGTCTGGTGGTCCAGATACTAGACAAAATCTGGGAAAAGAATAGGAAAGGAAGTAAGAAATCAAACAGGAGGAATCGGAGGTAAGAGGAATACCTGGTTATTGTTAACTTATTTTTTTCTATAAACTCAATTTTAAGGTTCAATATGCTTGAAAAAGTTAAATTTGGCTGGTCCAAAAATTACACTGTTTGCTTCTATTCATAGTCGTAGTACACACTTGTGTGCCTGCGAACTTGTTCAACTATATAACCTAAAATCTACTGTCACGTGCCAAAATCACGTAACCTTTTTATAACTATTTTGATCACTCATCAATAATTTGAATGTCTCGTTATCGATTCCTAGACCAAACCCTTTTGTTGGTCCCTTGAAGATAGAGTTGGCAACTAGCGCGCCACCTTGTCAGTTCTATACGTACTAGCCGTATATGAATGTTCACTTTTCTATCAATACCTTCTGTTAAGATTTGATTTACTATAAAGAAGCCTTCTTTCAATTTCGTACAGACGCGTCCAGCACCATTTTCTTTTTCTTAGGGCAGTGCCATCATGTCACCTTCTTTTGGGATTACTATATTACATTAATCATGATTTTGAATTATGAGCTGCAATAATTTATTTTAGAATAAGGGATAACTTTCTGAGGGTATATCACTTTAGTACATCTTTATCTTATCTTGCCCTTGCGGAAAGAAAAGTAAATTTCTTGTAAAAGATAATAAACATGGATTTTTCTTCAATTTTCGAGTGTTTAAAGGTGTAGTGTACATCGCTTTAGCTCCATGGTGCCCACCAGAATTCAGGCCTTAGGTATTCGTGGTGGCAGAATTATAAAAAAACATAACCCTCGGTAATACTTTGGATAGAAAGAAAGCCATCACCAATCTTACTAGACGAAAAGGAAAACCGCTCATTTACCACGGATATCTAACGATAGAAGAGGAAGACGGGAATCCAATTGCAAAATATCCCTCTATGTGTGTCGGCAATCACTAGGCCAATCTGTCGCAGTCTTCCCCTCCATCCATCCCTTCCTCTTACAAAATGATACCAGCAATGCCTCAAACGTTAAGGCTGCCCAGTACCCTTATATATCCCTACGTAAAACATGGATCCGTAGTTATCGCATAGTTGATTTGTTTTTCTAGATACAAACACGAAATTTGGGCTTTTGAAAGTAAAGTACTTATATGTTAAATTCAAAATTGTACATTCTTATAACTTCTTATCTTGATATCGAAAAAAACACAGTCTTTAGAGCATCCATTTTCTTGGATGTGTTTTTTATCTCGTTGAAAGGATTTTCTGCGTATTTTCCTGTTCCCAGTCATCTTTTGGGAGAGGGGATTCTCCCCCAGTTCATAGGCACAGCAACACCGTGTTAAGTATCAAAAGTGTAACGATGGGATGTTGTTGATATGCTCGGAACGCGACATCTTGACACGACAGACAGAAAACAAAGAATTTGAAGTAAAAGCGTCTCAAATACAAAAAAAAAGATTTGAAATACAAGTACTGATAGCTCTGGTCTAGTGAATTCTTCTTCCACCGGTGCTCAAGAGAGCCGCACGGGTATTACTTAAAGTGACGATTTTTTTGACATTATATTGTTTTTTTGTAACATTATGTAGGTTTTTCTACAAGATGTTAGCTGATGGACACGTTGTGAACTCGTTTTCTAGTTGCACGGGTTGCCTAAACGACATGATGCTTCAGTTATCAATGTTTGGCTGTGATGTTATGTAAAATGCGCTTCAGGGATGGCATTACTGGAGGTAACGGCAATGCATAGGTGCGTAATGAGGATTTGTGTGCTAAAAATAATAATATGTGTTGATGATAATTCTTGTCTCCAATACACTTGAGATTCAAAGCTAGAAATTAGTTGCGCATTCAGTTTTTGTGATCCATTCTGGAAATTACATAATATGCAATTTTGCTGAATTTCAAAAATGTCGAATTACAATTCATATACTTGCTAACAGTGATTACACACAACGCGGGCGCGGTGGAGGTTTTCCGTAACTCTCCTCAGTTTTTGAAAACACAAAAAACGTAAAAAATCATAATTTATAACTTTGAACATAACCTCTTTCCAGAAAGGACAACATATAAATAACCCGTCGGGCACAGCTTCATTGGCAGCATATTCAGTAATGTTTTTCTCACACAGCAAATATGACTGATTTTATACACATGTAGACCAATACACACAATCATCCAGATGCATTCTTGCTATTTAACCAACTTTCTTCTCAGAGATGAAAACTATAGACTACTCGGCTTCACAAAGCATATGCAACCAACAGTGCGTGTTGTGGTGTAGTTGCGCCATTCCTTCATAGATGGACGCTCACAACGATCCTAGTGAGCAAACGTGGAATGACTGCACCCTAAAAACTACCTAGTCTGCAAGATTACATTTGATGGGTTTTTTTGACGTTTTATAGGTTTTTTACGTAATACCCGTGCCGGCGGCCTCTCTCAAGTCTGCACTAGTAATGTCAGGTCTAGGGATATGTCGCTCGAGCTAAGGATAATTGTTTTTTTTTCGGTGTTCAAGAACTCTGAGAATGCTAGATCCTGAAAATAGTTACGAGGGTGTGTAAGGGATGATGTCATTTCAAAAAAACAGGATTTTCGTGGCGGCAATGGGAGCGGCAACACCACCGCCATGTCTCCCTAGTTCCCATGTCTGGAAAGAAGGGGAACTGAAGACATGCCCCTTAATTGACTCGGAAATGCACATCTCGCTATAATTCTCATTGTCGCGCTGGGTACTGGGAAGCCTTAATAATTACTATTAATCAATCGCCTCATACATCCATTCTCGCTTTTACTCCATTCAGAAGGAAGATTTACGGCCCTTCCACTCCTAATCACATTTGACAGCGACCTTTACACATATACAGGTACAATACTGCACAGCAACGCAACTCCGTAAAGTTACGATAATTTTTTAACCGAAAGCAAGTAGCGACTTGGTACATGCATTCAAATACAAGCGTTTTTATCAAAGTGATAACAACTCTACCAATGGATGCTGCTACTGCCTACGCCAGTCGGTTTCGAGTTTCTTACCACTTGATGGAAAATATACTAAGTGACATATAAATCCAAACACCCAGTTTAAATGGTTTTATTTTAATAAAAGTTGGTGAATGTATTTATCTTACTGTAAATAACAAGTGAAAAATTTTCAGCCTTATCAGTTGGACATTAGGGTTTTTATACTCCTTTTTTTTTAATTCACTAACGCTCTAAAAATGAATATTTCAGCCGCAGTAAAGAATCAACGTTGGCGGATTTTGGTTCTTGACATCCTTTACGATCGGTTACGATGCCTAGAGTACGGAGACCTGTAGGATTTCGTCAACTTAGTGAGTTTGATAGGGGCCGTATAGTGGGACTTCGGGAAGCTGGATTTTCTTTTCGGGCAATTGCAGTTAGAGTGCAAAGAAGTGTAGACACTGTGGTTAGGTTTTATCAGGCATGGCTTCGAGAAGGCCGTACGCAAAGAGCAAGGGGCACTGGACACCGCCGTAGAACAACAGACCGTGAAGATCGCCGCCTAAGATTATTGGCCTTAAGGGTCCAGGTCCATTGCAAATGAATGGTTTGCAGAACACGGAAGACCTATTGGCATGCGAAGTGTTTACCGACGAATGATAAGTTTTGGCTTGTTTTCGTACCGGCCACACTGGGTCCTCCCTTTAACTCGAGAACACCGACGTAATCGCCTTGAGTGGTGCAGACAACGGTCACTCTGGAATCAGGAATGGAACAGTATTGTCTTTAGTGACGAGTCTCGATTTTGTTTAGGCATGCACGATGGTCGTGCCAGGGTTAGAAGGCGACGCGGTGAAAGGAGGAATCCACAGGTTTTTGTTGAAAGACATGTTCATCACACTGTTGGAGTTATGGTTTGGGGTGCTATAGCTTATGGTTCCAGGTCACCTTTAATCTTCATCAGAGGTAACATGAACGCGCAGCGTTATATCCACGAAGTTCTAGAACCCCATCTTTTACCCTATCTTGACACCCTGGCAGATCCAACTTTCCAACAAGATAATGCCCGACCACATGTTGCAAGAGTCACAATAGACTTCTTTCAACATAATGATGTCACATTGTTACCATGGCCACCAAGATCTCCCGAATTATCCCCAATTGAGCACGTGTGGGATATGATGGGTAGGAGATTGCTCAATTTGCAACGTCCTCCTCAGACTCTAGAAGCACTTCGAGAGGAGTTGGTGGTTGCCTGGAATGAGATACCACAGGAGGACATTGACCACCTGATCAGAAGCATGCCTAGGCGCGTTGGAGAATGCGTAGCACATCAGGGTGCATCCACACATTATTAAAGGTCAAAGGGCTTTAAAGCAGTGCAATCATTTTGAAATTTTTATCATTTACTTATTATGCTTCATTAAGTACTTATACAAAATTTTATTAAAATAAAACCATTTAAACTGGTTTATATGTCACTTAGTATATAATTTGTAGATGTGACACTTCAGCTAACATTCTGATCGCATTCTGATCCACTGCTACAGATCTTTCGCCTATTGATGGAAAGAAGAATGACCTATTCACCTCTTCCTTCACAAACGCTAGCAGATTTTCGGAACCAGGTACATCTAGCTAGAAAGCATAACTCTCAGAGGCAAGCCTCTTCTACTGGATGAATGTATATGGCATTAGAGCGACCCAACATATCGTTAAGGAGATCTGGCGATACAACAGATAGTTTCACTTTAATCAAAACTTCCTCTTGCCTATATCTAGCTGTGTATTCAAAAATAATCATTTCTACTGCGTGTTGCTATTTTCTTTGTCAATGTGACACAGATTCGCTTCTCTACACAGGGATATTGGCTCCTGTTATACCTACAGCAAAGGTTAAATGGGGAAAGTTTTAGAGGAAACTTATTGCTTTCGATAGCCGGCTTCAGATTTACGAGCGGTCAATTGGTTTTGAAAATATCTTAGAAAAACCGAAAATGGCGGAATTTATTTTTTGTCAGTAAATCCAAAACGTTAATTTGACAGCTGTCAAAATGTGACATTATTCGAACATTTTTTTAAGACAAATAAGATAGCATGTAAGACATGTCTCAAACGTCTTTTGTTTGCCAGCAACCCGCCTCAACTTTCATTTTTCTTATCGCCGTCAAATTGGATTTTTTGTTTTTGAAAAGAGTGTGAAATTTCCAGTCTAGTGATATCTCACAAGTGCATAAAAGATTGGGGTATCACCCAATATCATCACACGTAATGTTATGTATTAGTTTTTTTCTAAGGAGACCATTTGTCAGAAAATAACATCAATGAGTAAGGCATAAAAAACACATGAACGCCTTGAATTTTCAATAGTATATTAACGTTCATATCGACTTCTCAACAAGTCAAATGTTTTGGAACAAATTCCCAACTATGAGTGTGTTAAAAAAAAGTCGAAAAATCGTCGTAATTTATTTTACATTGGAACAAACAAATATTTTACAAAATTGTAATGTAATGTAAAATCTAATTGTGTAAGTGGGTATTAATTTACAGATTTGCAAAATAAAGTCCATTTGCATCCAGACATTTTTGACAATTGGTGACTGTTTTACGTACAACCTTAGCTAGTTTATGTCTGTTAATGTTTCTAACGTGCTCAAAAGTCTTTGTCTCAGGATTTCTATGCCCGCGGGAGGATCAAATTCATAGACCTCATCCTTTGTGTGACCCCAGAGGTAGAAACCCAAGGGTGAAAGGTCAGGGGATCTAGGTGGTCAAGATATTGAACCATTTAATGAAATTATTCTGTCATCAAACTGCTCTCTTAAAAAGTTCCGGACTTAAGTGGTGTTGTGAGCCGGGCATCCATCCTGTTGAAACCAGGTTCTTTTTAAACTCATATTCAGTTCGACTAGCTCGTAAAGCCGGCACAACCTGGTTGAGCAAAACTCTAGGTACGTCTGTAGGTTGTAGTTAAACAAAAATGGTGCTATAAGTCGATTTGCTTAAATGATTAGTATCTAATTTCACATAGGTGCCCAATTAAAAAAGGTCAGTTAGATTCAATTACCAATGACCGTACACCAAACGTTAGTTCCAAATCATGATCTGAAGACGTCTCTCTGCCACTTCGTGAGGATTTTCTACAGCCCAATGATGAATGTTGTGTTTATTAAAAATTCCACAATTCGTAAACCTACTCTCATCGGACCATAATACACGATTTATAAAATTGGGATTTTCATTAGACTTCCTAGTATACCACTCACAGAAACGCCTTGGATTTACTGTAAGTAACTCAACTGTTGTCGACATCAAATTGAAGCTGAGTTGCCGTTGGGTTACTTTTGTTGAGAGAAGAGCCCAAGAGCTAGGCACACGCTGCGAGAAGCTGCCACGCTTAATCGTGTCGAGTGGCTTGACGTTGTGTAGTCGTGCGCGGTGTACTCGTATTAAATAGTCAGTTCTACTCGACAGCTATAGTGAATGAGCTGGCGGATGCCATAACAAGACGGCTGCGCATTATGTGATGCGTCATTCGTCGGAAGTTGCCTCGCTGTGTGGTATTATATATCCTGTAACCTTCGCGCTAAGGGTGGAGCGCCATGGATGTCTGTGACATTTGAACTTGAAAAAGATGCCCTGAAGTTGGGTGCAGCTGCCTATAGGACGTAGGAGGGCTTTTTAGCAAATTAACTCCTTACTGGCGATGATGTCATTTTAATAAAGGCCATTAGGGTGTTCGCACAAAATGTGATAACAGTAGTACAGATACACCCTTTACAATGGTAAAAGAGGTATGTATAAATCTTACGAAATGTGGATTTGATGTAGCCTAACAAATTCAAGAAGGTTAGAAGGCGGTAAGACTGTACGAGGGTGGTCCAAGAATAACCCGACCTGACCTAGAGATGGCGATAATTGTTTGAAAAATATAATTGTATTAGAAAGTATGCAACCTATAAAGCATATGTGTCAAGTTTGAAGACGCCACGTGGTTTAGTATTTGTTTAGCAGTCATCAATACTGAACGTTTTCAGTGAATTTGTGAAAATGGAGAAAATTGGTCATCGTTATGTGGTACAATACTTTTATTTCAAAGGCCTCAGCCCAACCAATATAAAAGCTGAACTGGATTCTACTCTGGGCGAGTCTGCTCCTTCGTTTACAACAGTAAAATATTGGGTAGCAGAGTTTAAACGAGGCCGTATGAGCTGCCAAGACGAGCATCTGAGTGGTCGACCAAATGAGTTGACGAATCAAGAAATGGTGAAGAAAATTCACAAAGCTGACTGATCGTCGACTGAAATTGCGCGAGCTAGCAGACATAGTAGGCATTTCTAAAAATGCGCATATTATCTGAAAATGTGGACATGAGAAAGCTGTGTGCAAGATGGGTGCCGCGATTGCTCATAATCGAGCAAAAACAGTGTCGTGAAGATGTTTCAATTGAGTGTTTAGCGAAGTTTCACAGCAACACAGCAGAATTTTTGCGTCGTTTCATAACCATGGATGAAACATGGGTCCATCACTTCACACCCGAGACAAAAGAACAATCAAAACAATGGACTCAAAAGGGACAACCGGCTCCAAAGAAGGCGAAGACCGTTTCATCTGCAGGCAAGGTTATGGCGTCGGTTTTTTGGGATGCGCGTGGGATAATTTTCATTGACTATCTTGAAAAAGGTAAAACTACCAAGAGCGAGTACTATGCAAACTTATTACAACGTTTGAGCGATGAAATCAAGCAAAAACGGCCACATTTGTTTAAGAAGAAAGTGTTGTTTCATCGAGACAATGCACCACCTCACAAATCCGTTATTGCAATGACCAAAATTAACGAATTAAAGTTTGAATTGCTACCTCATGCACCCTATTCACCAGATTTAGCCCCCTCGGATTATTTTCTGTTTCCAAACGTGAAAAAATGGCTCAGTGGTCAAAGATTTTCCAAACGATCAAGAAGTGATGTCGGCAGTTGATGGCTATTTTGAGGAGCAAGACAGTTCTTATTATAAAAAGGGTATCGAACTTATTGAACATCGCTGGGAAAAGTGTATAGAGCTCAAAGGAGATTATGTTGAAAAATAAATACATTTTTTATTCGGTGGGTCGGGTACTTCTGGGACCACCCTCATATATCCATGCATCTGTGGGTACTGGAGTCGTCACCTCATTTGGACGACCACTGCGATGCTGCGATGCTCATACGGCCTCGTTTAAACTCTGCTACCCAATATTTTACTGTTGTAAACGAAGGAGCAGACTCACCCAGAGTAGAATCCAGTTCAGCTTTTATATTGGTTGGGCTGAGGCCTTTGAAATAAAAGTATTGTACCACATAACGATTGCCAATTTTCTCTATTTTCACAAATTCAATGAAAACGTTCAGTATTGATGGCTGCCTAACAAATACTAAACAACGTGACGTCTACAGACTTGACACATATGGTTAAAGGTTGCATACTTTCTAATACAGTAATATTTTTCAAACAACTATCGTCATCTCTAGGTCAGGCCGGGTTATTCTGGGACCACCCTCGTATCTGTCCAAGTATTAATCAATACCCTCACCATGCGGTAAATTGCGATTAGTCGTGGAATATTTTGAGAACACACGGTAGCAATTTTTTAAGATCTTCATTTTTTATTATACATGTTCATCTTGGACTGCTGATAAAACGCTAGCAAGGCTGTCTTTATTTCTGGAAGTATCTTTTTCAGTTGCAATCAAATGTGTTAAAGGCACTAAAACACTAACGAAGTATTTTGAAATTAAAAATGAGGCATCTGTCTCTGTGACAGTACCGATAAATGTTATCTTGTGCTGAACGGTCACCATCGGTTTTAAGCTAAGCAAAAGACATTTGTTTGATATTTGTGAATTCTTGTTTTGTCAAAGGACAGTTATCGTATTGGACTGTAAGTTCAATGACCGGTCATGCTTGCATCCAGCATGCGCTTAACTATAAATTAGCATATAATTTTACAAAACAAATAACAAAACCAAATAATAATAACAACGGAATACAAAATAAACTATTACTTGAAAATATGTTGAGTCCACGACAAGTCTAAATTCTAGGATTATGACACATACAGTAGTTTCTGTTTTTGCAGTAATGCTCATATACAGTAGATATCTCATGTAGACGGTGCAGAACTAAATAATCCAAACTAAACAAACACACCATCTCAATTCTCTTTCATATTGATCTATGTAATATGTCATTGTGTTGTGTGAGTTGACATGATTTATATAGACGTAATTTTTTCACAATATTTTCATGATGTTGACATATGAAATCCATTCCACATATTACAACACTGAAAATATTTCAAGAGCATTTTGTCCGGATAAACACAAAAATCGCCATAGAAAGTTTCGATTAGCTCAAGATATATGTGGGTAAGAAAATCTCACTTCGCACCGTAGTCCGAAAATAGTGTTCATCCCGGCAAATTAGAAAATTCGCAGAACTATAAATGCCAAATAAAAAAATCCCTTTGTAATTGCTCTGAAATAGGTGTGATTGCCCTTAATTTCCATAACAACATAAAAGGCAGATGAGAAGGTGGTAATACAGAAATTAGCCTACCTCAACCATCAATCATTTTAATTTTGTGACTCTTCTCGATGGACGTTTAGTTCTTCAGATATATAAAAACCGATTTCCCATTTTTCTTGCATGAATGATATTTGAATACATAACAAAAGAGTGCTATTTCTTGTTTAATATTCTCGCCTTGGCTTTTTCAATCAAGTTTTGAATGTTCAATCACCCAAAGAGATAAATAATGATGCCAATTCCTTGTTTCAGGTCAGAATGTCATGTAAGTGTGTTAAAGCCGTCGACAACTACTGTTCTTACGTTTTGTTTGTTGTAAACTTATAAAATTAAGAAGGATGATGCAGAAGGAGAGCAAGAAGAAGAAGGGGCAGTCAGACCATACTAATTCAGAAAGAATTCAATGATCTCATAAAAGATCTTGGCTTGTCGAAGGAGAAGGGAGCTATCAAGCTTGGACTAATTAAGTACTTTGTGAAAGCCATGAACCAGGGTGAAGAGGCTTTCAAATATCTTGGAGCGAAGTTCCCACGTTTAAGAGAAGCAAAAGTTAAGGGAGGAATCTTTGTGGGGCCTCACGCAAAATTTTGCGAGGAAAGAAAAAGCAGCATGGAAAGCCTTCAAAGGTGTAGAACCAGGATTTCTAGAAAACCGAAAAGATGAAAGCTACCAACAGTTGGTGAAAGAGCTCCTACAAATTTACCATGAAATTGAATGCAATATGTCTCTAAAATTCATTTCCTTCACTCTCATCTTGATTTTTCTTATATCTTACGGATGCGTAAATTATTAATCTGATAACGTAGATTTTCTCTAAGATGGACTGGAAGCCCCAAATGACCCAATTTCCCACTCCAAATAGGGCTTCCCAACACTCTAGGATTTAGGTAAGTTGTTGCTGTAACCGAAGAGAGGCGGAATACCCCACCTTATTTTATCGCTAAGGGAAAAGGAGAGTAGAAATCCGAATTAGAAAAGACAGAAAGAAAAATTCGGGTTACTATTTCAGCGAAGGCGAATTTGTCTTTTCGAGTCTTTCAGTCTCCCCTACGGATGGAGTGCGATCTAATACAATAAAGTGGTATCTTTTGATTACTGCTTATTTCCGCATTTTACTCAAGAGGCGGTATCTCTGAAGTTACGACTACTACTAACATATCCTTGATGATCAAACGGGAGCAAACAATGCAATTTCATCATTGCATCAATAAAAAATGTCGTCAGGTGGGTTGACATGTATGTTGACTCCTCTTAGAAAGAAGTTAACTACAAGCATGTATAACAAATGAATTAAATGGATCAAGTCTATAAAATAGGCCCATACAATTAGTCCCGACCCATTTGACAATGTTGCAATCTAGAAGGGTGAGAAGATTTAACTGATGTTCATCCTACTTGGATTATTTTCAAGTATTTTATTTCCGATCTTGCAAATATTCAATATAAAGCACATATATATACAGGGTGACTTCGAAGTTGAGTCATTTATTTTAACAGTGAGTAGATCTGATCAAAAGAAATGTTTTTTTCCTTTACCATTTTTCTGGTAAAATTAAAGTAACAAAGTTATAGCCCTTTGGAAGTTTGAGTACCGCCCTGTCTCAATAATAATATCATGTACTCGTGTTTGGCAACAACGGATATAATCCGCCTTACCGGTTCATCGCATCGGAAACAAAAAAGCGAAAGAATTTGGAACGACGTTTTTGCAATTAAGTGTTTTATTCAGTTCAGTTATACATACAGTCAGTATCTGTCGGTTAGCGTGTGAATAGTTTCTGTTGCGTGGCTCAAACGAAATAAAAAATGGCACATGTTTATGCGGATCAGTTTCCCAATCGAGTGCAACCAACCCCTCGTGCCTTTGTTAATGTAGTACAACGGGCTCGTGAATCAGGTGACTTAAGACCTCACAGGGGACCTCACGATCAAATACAGGTCCGCACTGAAATACTTGTCGGGAGGATACTTTATAAAACAAGGTAAATTTTTTTTTTTAATTTTTTTTTATTTTTACACACATATTCTGGTTTATCTTCCTTCTACAATCATTATCTGAAAATTAATGACTCAACTTCAAAGTCACCCTGTATATATGTATATACAATATACATATATGAGCAGTAGTCATTGCCAAAGTCAACGACTAGTTGGGTACAAAATACAATTACTTGTTAATTGGGAAATTGGCAAAACTTTTAGGCTTAAGTTGACTCTTTTGACGATAAAATCAAGCTTTCGGCATTCTCTATGGAGCCATCATCAGGATTTCGTCTGTGAGGTTGCAGCCACAAGGTGTTTCAGAAAGAACGTAGAGAAGATCGAACTTGTGATCAGTATAAAAACAAAAGGACGGGGACATTGGGCTTGTTGAAAAACGACAGCATTCCGATTGTTTCAACAAAATGTCTCCCCACGTGTAATATTTTTAACTTGTTCGGGTGTATTGATATAATTTTTATTTTTTCTTAACTTTTAACGAAGGTATCTGTCGTTTTTCAACAAGCCCAATGTCCCCGTCCTTTTGTTTTTATACTGATCACAAGTTCGATCTTCTCTACGTTCTTTCTGAAATACCTTGTGGCTGCAACCTCACGAAATCCTGATGATGGCTCCATAGAGAATGCCGAAAGCTTGATTTTTATCGTCAAAAGAGTCAATTTAAGCCTAAAAGTTTTGCCAATTTCCCAATTAATATATACATATATATATATATATAGAAAATCCGTAAAAAGGAGGAAAGTGGATTCGAGCAGTAAATAGGATAGGTAACCCGAGCGATACTCATTTCTGCTGGTTGGCTTCATCAGGCCCGAAATTAATGCACATATGAAACTACAAACGTAGATACACATCCTCACAAATCCGGATACGGGTGAAACTTGAGGAAACGAAGATGTAGATGAAGAAAACGACACACGAAGTGCACAACAAGAGCCAACCTACACATTGTAGTATAAAATGGCTAGCGACCTCGAATGTTCAAGGAGACATCTAACCACAACCACGCGGCCGGTTATAGCCACTTGCTATGGTACTTCAAGCCCAAAGGATCTACAAAAAGAAAATGGTCATGCGGAGAAACGTATATAACAAAAAGTAGGAAAATAATGGGCAAAATAAGCAAAAAGGGGAAAAGTGGATTCGAGCAGAAAATATTATGTGTTGAAATATTATTTCAAGTCTTAAGGGTAAATGTGCGAGGAAATCTATGTGTAAAATATGTCAAAAAGGGTGCGAAGAATCACGAGAGTATAAATATTCTAAGGATAAAAAATGAGATCTACCCGATACCCCCAATTTTTAAACCCTACCCTGGACATGATCAGAAGCATCTGCCCTTAAAACTTAGAATGACACAGAAATGGTTTTGATACGCGTCCCTGATTCTGCTCTCTGACTTCGCCAACGGGCGTGCTAATCTTGATAAACGTCCTGGAATTACTTCATTTGTGGCGCTGTGCCGCGCCCGCGTCTGATGCGCCGTGCAGTCAGGTATGTGGAGAGACGCCGTTGCCCTATCGGTACTATCGGTAGGGCAAGGAAATAACATCTATGGATTAGTTGTATGGGACTGTTTGACTGACTTGATCCTTAATATATCTGTTATAGATGCTCGTAACTAACTTTTTCACTAATTTGTGCTGACCATAATCCTTTATGAACTGATGACGTCGTTGTGTGGGAACTGCAAAGTCAACCTACTTGATGCCATGTTTCCTGGTCGTTAAATGAAACCACATATGTAGGCTCGAGTTTTACCTACCCTTTTGAAAACCTCGGTGGCCACCTCGGTGGCCGAAACGTTAGTAAAACACAACAACAACAAATGCATAAAAAAATAAAAGAGGGTTTTTTGAATGTATTATTTCGAAAACCTTTTTTATGTTCTCTACGCACCAAACAAATGAGTGCAATATTATAAGCTTATTTATCCTAATATTAAAGAAAGTATATTTTGGTGCGTAGAGCTCATAGAGAAGGTTTTAAGAGTAGAATACAAAAAAAAACATGCAACATGGCTAAAATTCAATAATCAGGCGAAGTTTAAATGCTTTATCGATACTTGCTCTTTTATTTTTTATTAACGTATTAATATATAAATGTAATACAAAAATATTTCAAACATTCAATTTTCTCAAAAAAAGGACAATTTTTACCCTTTTCCTTTAGCAAACGAACGAATTAGGTGTTAAGTTACAAATGCCAACAAAGTTACAAAACGCGACCCAAAATTATAGCATTACTTAAAAGCAACGTTTTATGTAACTATTTCGCCTGTAAGAGCTAGTGATAAATATTTTGGTATTGTCAATCTATTGTCTTCTGTTGATTTTGTTTGTGCTTCAGTTTTCCATACACGATTTTTATCCACCAATGGTTAGAAATGGCTTTTCGCATTAATACTAAGGTAATAACTCTTTCCACCATTCTATTTCATTTTCGACAGCAACAGTGCTCCTAATCCTCAAGTTCTGTGCTTTTCTTAGTTTGTATGAAATTCCCGGCAGCTAAACTCTCAGGCATGTGCTAGCAGCTAATAAAACGCAGAATTGGAATCGGCATTCTGTCTTGGTAGCCAAGATTGCTGCATTTACAGAATACAGAATCAATTTATTCCGGATATCGATGTTAGACCCGAAACTCGTGGAAACATTTGTTATACTGACAGATTCACTGCAATGGATTAAAGTGGGCGATGTTAAGCAGCTTAGGGAATCCCTCTAAGAGCACCTAGAACGTTTATGGTCCCTGTTAAAGTTGTCTAAATTTATCGTACGATAAAATCCAAATCAACTATGTAGGACGATTCCTCCGGGCACTAAAATGAAAAGCAAACGTTGCTTGCAGTAGCGTTATAGGTATACGAGGGATGTTTTTTAAGTTTTGCATGTGGAAATAAAACAACACGGTAGGTAGTTTTAAATGACTTTATTGTTTTTCGAAGTATTCTCCACGAAGATTAATACACATCTGCATGCGTTCGAACCAATTTTCGAAGCACTTATTCCACTCGTTTGCTGGCAGATCCAAAACGGCATTTTTGAATGCGTCAACTGCTTCTTATGGTGACTTTAACCTTTGACCACGCAGTCTGTTTTTAATTTTCGGGAAAGTAAAGAAATCGTTAGGACTTAGATCGGGACTAGATGGAGGATGGTCCAATAATTCCACGTTTTCTTCCGTTAAATACTACCTTGTTTTTTGGGCTGTGTGCGAGTTTGCATTGTCTTGGAGGATGATTCTTCTTTCGGGGTTGATTTTTCGAAGCTCGGTGATGACTTTTGGCAAACAAATGGTGGTATACCAATCCGCAGTAACAGTTCTTTGCTCATTAAGAGGAATTGACACCAATTAACCCTGGCTGCTTTCTGCTCTTCAGACAACAGGTGGGGTATCCAACGAGAAACTAATTTTCTTACTCTTAATTCTTCATGTAAATTTTTTTGAATTGAGGTCTTTGAGATCTTCAAGGATGCCTCAATCTCGCGATATGACACATGTCTATCTTCAATGATGAGTTTGCGCACAGATTCGACGTTTTCCTGGGTGACTGCCGTTTTTGGTGCACAAACCCGGGGATCGTCGCTAAGACTCACCCGTCCACGTTCGAATTCTCCATACCAACGGGAAATTGTCGACTGACAGTAACTCAGCAAGGCATTCTTGTTGCGATAATTGTCTCTAGAGGTTGTAATAAATTATGGCGCGAAAATGTTCTCGGTCGAGTTCCATTTTTCGAATGACTTGGCGACACTTAAAAATTCACTGCACGCATTGTTGTGAAACTTTGAATTTAAGTTTACTAAAGATTGAGGTTAAGATTCAGTACTGACGTTCGATCCGCGCGGCCTACTATGTTTCTATTAATTAAAAGACATCCCTCGTAAAATACAAGTTTCAGTTTTTCGAAATCCAGATATTGATGAGTGCGATCACAAAAGAAAAAATAATTGAAGATCACCTTTCAGAGGCCACATAGTCAAAAGAATATTGTTACAAACGGTCAAAATTGAATCAAGTAGATTTACTCTTCCAAATAATCTTCCCTTAAACACATTTTTTGAACCACTACCTAAAATCATCATTGACTAATTTTTCGATAATGTTATGTTAGCTCCATGTAAACCTTTGATGAATTATCTACCACTTTTTTATGAATTCAACACTACGTCCGTGCCCCGCAGATTCGTTTATAGAGCAAATCACTACCTATTAGGGGCTAAGCAATTAATTCACGATATACAATTTGTGCGTACAACAACCTTTACCTTTGCACAATATTCTGTGAGCAAAAATAGAACCATCAACGCCTCTTGATTGACGTGATATGTGAATTGGATGAGTTTTATTTTTAATTTAACGGTGCTGTTTTGTTGCTTGGATGCTTCTGACACGTGGCGTAGGTGATTGTTCTGATGCTGACCAATTAATGGGCTGTGTGCAAAAGTAAACATCAGTTCCGCTACACCACGTCCGAATGACCCCAAACACCAAATAAACGAGGAAAATGAAATAATCGTATAAATAGGAGTAAACAAGATTCATTTAATGGTTATTGCTGGTCAAGGACTACCAGATACAGTTTGTGCCCTAAACATTTCATTCTCGTTATAAAAGATCTAGCAAATTGATGATAAGGTACATTTCCATTCTAAAAAGTTGCAGACATATGTTGCATAACTTTGTAGTCATAGAAATGCATGTACAGGTATGTGTTCCTAAACATCTCCTCTACATCTTTGTGCGAGGCACTCACAAATCACAACTGCCCGACTTGCACAAATTCTTAATGTCCTGGAACGAGAGTCCTTCTGCATCCTGCTCATTAGAGCCATGACAACTGTAGCCCTGTTCGAACAGCTGTCGCCAGCCTGTCAGAGCTCACGTCCAAAATCCCGCCACACAAATTCCGTTCCAGACGGAATTCACACGGCCGGATCCCAGACACAGTCACCGACAAGTTACCGATCACTGTACGAATAAACCTTGTGTCAAAAAAGCTCAGCCACTACACGATGTGGCACGCTACGTCCGGTTTCTTACTCGCTAGAGAACTTTTCAGCTAAACTGGCGAGGAAAGTACCAAATACTATAGCTCTGTGTCCAGACAACATCCCTGGTTTGCTATTGTCATTGCGAATGGACATTATCAACTAAGGAAGTATCTCTATATGTAAAATGAAACGACTTGAACAAGAAGATGAGACAATTAAGTACTTGCTTTTTGCGACTCCCTAGCCACTACCTTCTTCCATATTTTGGACGAGCTGGTGATTAAGTTAAGTAATATCTGGGTAGCAAATACGAGGGTTGATGTCTATGGTTTTCCCCTTTGCAGATTATGTGTTGGAAGTTGTTGCCAGTAAAGCAAAAGCGATCTAAGTAGCATGCGTGAACAAAATGTTTAAATATGTCAGTCTTTTGGGATTATTTGCTTTTTCAATCAAATATATCTGGGATTTTAATAGAAATGGATCATACTATGGAAAGGGACCGTAATGAAATGTCTGCGAAAAAGGGATGTGGCACCATTGAAATTCATCAAAATATTTTGGCAACTGTTCGAGGGAGTGTAGATTCTTATGACTACAAGGTATTTTAGAAAGACCTGAAAATATTTCTAGGGTACAAAGGACGACAAAAAAAAAGTTCGTATAAATATGGGCCCAAAGATGCTCCCCTACCGATATTCATGGTGATGAAGTTTTATTTACGAAATCAAAAAAATATATACAGGGTGTTCATTAATGATATGCGAATATTTAAGGATGTGAATCTACATGAAAAATTAATGTTAGTTTTGCTTTATGAACTATGGTCCAAAAATGTTTCCTTACAAAAACTCGGGGTGTTGAAGTTTTAGGAAAAAATGGAAATTAATATTTTCAGAACCGCTTCAGATATTTCATTGATATTTAGTAAGTAGTGAAAGTTAATACAGTTGCATATCTTTCGATGCAAAAATAATTTTTAATTGTAACAGTGGCGTGCGTACGGGTACTTCGATATTTTTAAAGAAAAAAATGGAACGCCAATGGTTTTTTGCCAAATAAAAATAATTTTTTAATTCCCCGTTCAATTTAATACCAATGATCTTTGTTGAATTGTTATCCTTCGATGCGCCATTTTTGAGTAAAAAAATAAAAACCGTTCTATTGTCCCAGAAAATTAATGTAACAATTGAAGAATGCAATTTAGCAATAAATATATAGTTGCTCTGGAATATGTCAATGGCTTTTGACATCTGACAAGTCTCTGTTATTCAAATCTGTTCGCTGTGACATCTTTTTCATTATTTAGTTTTTCCAATCTTGATAATATTGGTGAACTATTCAAATGCCGAAATGGCGGCAATAAATTACGTATATGGCCTTGCCGACGGAAATGGTAAAGCCAGATGGATTTATCACCAGAGATATCCCGATCGTGCTTTGCCAGATAGTCGAACCTTTTCTAGTATTGACCGTCGTCTTGTTGAAACTGGCTCTGTCCGAAAAGGAGCATCTGAAGGTAGACCTCTAAGTGTGAGAATACCTGAAATTGAGGAAGCAGTGCACAAAGTCGAAGAACATCCTGAAACGAGTACGAGGAAGATCGCTAGATACTTAAATATTTGCCATCAAAATGTTTGGAGAATTTTAGTGGATTTTTTGTTATCCTTACCATATTTTAAGAGACAGGCATGACTTCCCACTGATTTTCCAAGGCTTGTGACCTTTTGTCAGTGGTATCCTCAAAAAATTACAAGTCCGTAATTTGAATCAATGATTCTGTTCACGGACGAAGCTAATTTTTCTCGAAATGTCATTCAGAATTTTCACAATAATCATTTGTGGGCAGAAGAAAATCCCTATGCCGTAACCGAAACCCATTTTCAACATCAATTTTCGGTTAACGTATGGGCAGGAATTATTGGCAACCACTTTATTGGCCCATTCTTCTTGCCGGGACGACTTGACGGACAGACTTACCTCAATTTTCTTCAACAACTGTTGCCTTTGCTGCTTGATGATGTTCCGTTAGTAATGAGAAACAATATGTGGTACATGCATGATGGTGCACCAGCGCATTTCAGTGTAGCGGTTCGTAATTATTTACAAACTATTTATCCAAATCGTTGGATTGGCCGCGGTGGGCCCCAGACCTCAACAGTTTAGATTTCTCTTTGTGGGGCTATCTTAAGACACTAGTGTTCACAAGTCCCATTAACACTGTAGAGGAATTAAGAGAAAGAACAGTTGCAGCTTGGGATAGAATAAAAAACACTCCAGGGATATTTCAACGAGTGCGCAATTCCATGAGAAGGAGGGCGGAAGCATGCATACTAAGTGAAGGGGCCATTATCAACAAATTTCAAATCATTTATTTGGTTTTAATGTTATGTTTATGTTAACAGTTGTTGTTGTTCATTACCCCTAATGTGTTTAATCTTTCCAATTAAATTAACAATAATATTGACAATAGAACGGTTTTTATTTTTTTACTCAAAAATGGCGCATCGAAGGAAAACAATTTAAGAGAGATCATTTGTTTTAAATTGAACGGGGAATTCAAAAATAATTTTTATTTGGAAAAAAACCATTGGCGTACCATTTTTCTCGAAGTCAATAGCCGTACGCACGCCACAGTTAAAGCTAAAACTTATCTGTGCATTGAAAAATATGCAACTTTATTAACTAATACTACGTAGTAAATATCAGTGAAATATCTCTGTGTTCAAAAAATAGAAGAGCTACAAAAAATGCACGTATTGACCTTGACCCATAAGGTAATCACAACACAAGCACCTCCATATCTATCAACGAAATTTATCAGATACTCAGATGTTAATCAACTGAACACAAAGAATAAGCATATCTTGGTTATCCCGAGAGGTTCAAAATCTCTATTTAAAAGGTCGTACGTATATTCTGCTATCAAGCTATACAACGCGTTGCCTACCGAGTTCACTCACTACTCTATAAAGAATTTCAAAAAAAGATTGAGGCATTTTATCTCTGATTTCATTGCCCAGTAAGTAGACCATGGCCATGAATAGGGACTCGTTACAGGTTTATTTTTAACTTTTTTGTTTTCATTGGGATTAGAAAATTTACATAAATATTTGTTGGGTTAAGTTGAAAAACGCTTTTTAGCGACACTTCGCCTTTTTATACTTTGTATAAATAAAGCCGGATTATTATTATTATTATTATTATTATTATTATTATTATTATTATTATTATTATTAATATATCTAAAGCGGTACTGAAAATATTAATTAATTTCCATTTTTTTTCCTAAAACTTCAACATCCCGAGCAAACTAACATTAATTTTTCATGTAGATGTACACCCTTAAATATTCGTATTTCATTGAGGAACACCCTGTATATCTACGGAGCGGATAAATATAACATGTTAATATTTTAGACGTTCAGTGAGCACATCGTAAGTAATAAACACACAGAGTTTCCCGGCGCATACTTAACCAGAGATCTAGAAACTGGGGTACCTGGACCACAAGTAGGGAATATTTTCTAAGCCACTAGCTTTTTCGAAGAAAAGTGGCTTTTATAAAATACCATTCAATTTTCCATAAATTTTGTCTCTTAAGGATTTTTTCTCAGATCACTCGCTTTGAAGATATTTAGATTTGAATCTTTGAGGTAAAATCCTAAAATATTCTTATGAAAAGGTTTAGCGTCCCCTATTCTGTAAACACCGTGAAGTTTGATATTGGAAGCACTATATGGCTTGTGAAGGAAGCTATTGCACCTCATTACAACAGTAATTGCATAATCATCAACCTAAAGGGGGCGTTGAAAGTGATCACCTCTGGATCCAACACAAGCACGTGCTCTATGCCAGAAAGACTCTCTGACTCTTTGGAAAATACTTGGCGTAATACGAGAGGTGTCTGTATACTTCGTCCTCATATTTCGTGTCCCAGATTGCTAACGATTTGTGATATCTTCTTGGTTGAACTCACTTGATCCGAAATGCAAAAAAATTTTGAGAAAAATGCCGTAATTTCAGAAGTAAAACAATAAGAATTTTAATCAAATTGATTGGTTTCACAATTACTAGTTGTGATTTTAGACAAACATAAGAATCTAACATGGGTAATACCAGGAGAAGTATATGTACCATGAAAACCAGTGGTGTGCAGAGACAAGATTTAATGAATGGCAAGCGTCTACGATACTGATTAAGAATAAGACAATTCAATTCATGGTGTAATGAGGTGACATAGCTTTCTTCATATGACATATAGTGTTTGCAATATCAAGCCTCACGATGTTTTCTTAAAAAGGATTTTACCTCAAATATTTAAACTTAAATATCTCCAAAACGAGTGATCTGACAAAAATTCCAAAAGAGGCAAAATATATGTAAAATCGAATGTTATTTTATAAAATGCTTATTGTTGTCGAGAAGGCTGGTGGCCTAGAAAATATGGAATTTCCTATAAGGGATCTACGAACCCCAGATTCTACGTCCCTGGTTTAGTTTGGGTAGGGACACGCTGTGTGTCATTTGCTTATGATGTGCTCACTGATCGTCTAAAATACTAACCTCGTATATTTTCCCGCTCCGTAGATATGTTTTTTTCAAATTCGTAAATAAAACTTCAACATCTCGTTAGCGGAGCATCTTTGGACCCATAATTACAGGAAATTTCTTAGTTGCGTGGCCACTTTGGTAAGGGAAATTTAGCGAGTTTGGGGTGGCAGAATACCCAGACACGATAAGTATCTAGAAAAGTGTGATGTGTTAAAAGATGCCCAAGAACTGATCAATCTTTCTCTTATACAGCGTACAAAATAAGGGGTATTTTTAGAACCGATGTTCCGTTACAGATCCGTACATCAGTACAAATAATCCGGTAACTTAACCCGTCATAAATCCACTTCCTGCGTAGATCAAAACAAAGTAATTAGTACACAGCTAACAAAATGTTGAAGATAGCGACAAAACATTAATTTCGTTCTCTAAAAATATCGAGCAAGCTCGTGTTTTTCCAAGCTGTTTCACCAACAGAGTACTAAATATAACAACGTTCGGTATTCAAGGCGATATTTCATATTTCTTCGACTTTGATAAAAATTCAAAAAATGAGGAACTCGAAAAATTAGGTCAAAGTAAACTTTGTTTTGGAAAATTTAAAATATTTGAGATGTTTTAGTATTGCAAACATCCAAATTTATTGGCATGTCAGGTTATTGCACATACAGCATAAATATACAATATCTACAGTAGGCGATCATACAGGGTGTGGCATCCGGAACTCCATCGATAGATTTCTCGAAAAGTAGGCATCTGATATTTTTGAAAATTTGGGAATATACTAATGTCGATGGGGCAACGGCAGCTAAAATATTTTCAAGATGGTGGACTATTTCAATGAAATCATCGTTAGCTGAAGGTTTATTCCTTTGAATCTTAGGTTTCACACAATCAAATTTTTTTAAATTTTCTATTAGACAACTAATTAAAAAACGAAATCTGTACTTATAGGAGTTTTACAATAAAAAGTAGTAAATTGCAAATTACTCGAATAGTAAACATTTTTGAGATAGATAGCCCTGTTTACAGGTACGCTAATTTTTAGTGCTTGATTGACTTTATTGTTTTTCGAAGTATTCTCCACGAAGATTAATACACATCTGCATGCGTTCGAACCAATTTTCGAAGCACTTATTCCACTCGTTTGCTGGCAGATCCAAAACGGCATTTTTGAATGCGTCAACTGCTTCTTATGGTGACTTTAACCTTTGACCACGCAGTCTGTTTTTAATTTTCGGGAAAGTAAAGAAATCGTTAGGACTTAGATCGGGACTAGATGGAGGATGGTCCAATAATTCCACGTTTTCTTCCGTTAAATACTACCTTGTTTTTTGGGCTGTGTGCGAGTTTGCATTGTCTTGGAGGATGATTCTTCTTTCGGGGTTGATTTTTCGAAGCTCGGTGATGACTTTTGGCAAACAAATGGTGGTATACCAATCCGCAGTAACAGTTCTTTGCTCATTAAGAGGAATTGACACCAATTAACCCTGGCTGCTTTCTGCTCTTCAGACAACAGGTGGGGTATCCAACGAGAAACTAATTTTCTTACTCTTAATTCTTCATGTAAATTTTTTTGAATTGAGGTCTTTGAGATCTTCAAGGATGCCTCAATCTCGCGATATGACACATGTCTATCTTCAATGATGAGTTTGCGCACAGATTCGACGTTTTCCTGGGTGACTGCCGTTTTTGGTGCACAAACCCGGGGATCGTCGCTAAGACTCACCCGTCCACGTTCGAATTCTCCATACCAACGGGAAATTGTCGACTGACAGTAACTCAGCAAGGCATTCTTGTTGCGATAATTGTCTCTAGAGGTTGTAATAAATTATGGCGCGAAAATGTTCTCGGTCGAGTTCCATTTTTCGAATGACTTGGCGACACTTAAAAATTCACTGCACGCATTGTTGTGAAACTTTGAATTTAAGTTTACTAAAGATTGAGGTTAAGATTCAGTACTGACGTTCGATCCGCGCGGCCTACTATGTTTCTATTAATTAAAAGACATCCCTCGTAAAATACAAGTTTCAGTTTTTCGAAATCCAGATATTGATGAGTGCGATCACAAAAGAAAAAATAATTGAAGATCACCTTTCAGAGGCCACATAGTCAAAAGAATATTGTTACAAACGGTCAAAATTGAATCAAGTAGATTTACTCTTCCAAATAATCTTCCCTTAAACACATTTTTTGAACCACTACCTAAAATCATCATTGACTAATTTTTCGATAATGTTATGTTAGCTCCATGTAAACCTTTGATGAATTATCTACCACTTTTTTATGAATTCAACACTACGTCCGTGCCCCGCAGATTCGTTTATAGAGCAAATCACTACCTATTAGGGGCTAAGCAATTAATTCACGATATACAATTTGTGCGTACAACAACCTTTACCTTTGCACAATATTCTGTGAGCAAAAATAGAACCATCAACGCCTCTTGATTGACGTGATATGTGAATTGGATGAGTTTTATTTTTAATTTAACGGTGCTGTTTTGTTGCTTGGATGCTTCTGACACGTGGCGTAGGTGATTGTTCTGATGCTGACCAATTAATGGGCTGTGTGCAAAAGTAAACATCAGTTCCGCTACACCACGTCCGAATGACCCCAAACACCAAATAAACGAGGAAAATGAAATAATCGTATAAATAGGAGTAAACAAGATTCATTTAATGGTTATTGCTGGTCAAGGACTACCAGATACAGTTTGTGCCCTAAACATTTCATTCTCGTTATAAAAGATCTAGCAAATTGATGATAAGGTACATTTCCATTCTAAAAAGTTGCAGACATATGTTGCATAACTTTGTAGTCATAGAAATGCATGTACAGGTATGTGTTCCTAAACATCTCCTCTACATCTTTGTGCGAGGCACTCACAAATCACAACTGCCCGACTTGCACAAATTCTTAATGTCCTGGAACGAGAGTCCTTCTGCATCCTGCTCATTAGAGCCATGACAACTGTAGCCCTGTTCGAACAGCTGTCGCCAGCCTGTCAGAGCTCACGTCCAAAATCCCGCCACACAAATTCCGTTCCAGACGGAATTCACACGGCCGGATCCCAGACACAGTCACCGACAAGTTACCGATCACTGTACGAATAAACCTTGTGTCAAAAAAGCTCAGCCACTACACGATGTGGCACGCTACGTCCGGTTTCTTACTCGCTAGAGAACTTTTCAGCTAAACTGGCGAGGAAAGTACCAAATACTATAGCTCTGTGTCCAGACAACATCCCTGGTTTGCTATTGTCATTGTGAATGGACATTATCAACTAAGGAAGTATCTCTATATGTAAAATGAAACGACTTGAACAAGAAGATGAGACAATTAAGTACTTGCTTTTTGCGACTCCCTAGCCACTACCTTCTTCCATATTTTGGACGAGCTGGTGATTAAGTTAAGTAATATCTGGGTAGCAAATACGAGGGTTGATGTCTATGGTTTTCCCCTTTGCAGATTATGTGTTGGAAGTTGTTGACAGTAAAGCAAAAGCGATCTAAGTAGCATGCGTGAACAAAATGTTTAAATATGTCAGTCTTTTGGGATTATTTGCTTTTTCAATCAAATATATCTGGGATTTTAATAGAAATGGATCATACTATGGAAAGGGACCGTAATGAAATGTCTGCGAAAAAGGGATGTGGCACCATTGAAATTCATCAAAATATTTTGGCAACTGTTCGAGGGAGTGTAGATTCTTATGACTACAAGGTATTTTAGAAAGACCTGAAAATATTTCTAGGGTACAAAGGACGACAAAAAAAAAGTTCGTATAAATATGGGCCCAAAGATGCTCCCCTACCGATATTCATGGTGATGAAGTTTTATTTACGAAATCAAAAAAATATATACAGGGTGTTCATTAATGATATGCGAATATTTAAGGATGTGAATCTACATGAAAAATTAATGTTAGTTTTGCTTTATGAACTATGGTCCAAAAATGTTTCCTTACAAAAACTCGGGGTGTTGAAGTTTTAGGAAAAAAATGGAAATTAATATTTTCAGAACCGCTTCAGATATTTCATTGATATTTAGTAAGTAGTGAAAGTTAATACAGTTGCATATCTTTCGATGCAAAAATAATTTTTAATTGTAACAGTGGCGTGCGTACGGGTACTTCGATATTTTTAAAGAAAAAAATGGAACGCCAATGGTTTTTTGCCAAATAAAAATAATTTTTTAATTCCCCGTTCAATTTAATACCAATGATCTTTGTTGAATTGTTATCCTTCGATGCGCCATTTTTGAGTAAAAAAATAAAAACCGTTCTATTGTCCCAGAAAATTAATGTAACAATTGAAGAATGCAATTTAGCAATAAATATATAGTTGCTCTGGAATATGTCAATGGCTTTTGACATCTGACAAGTCTCTGTTATTCAAATCTGTTCGCTGTGACATCTTTTTCATTATTTAGTTTTTCCAATCTTGATAATATTGGTGAACTATTCAAATGCCGAAATGGCGGCAATAAATTACGTATATGGCCTTGCCGACGGAAATGGTAAAGCCAGATGGATTTATCACCAGAGATATCCCGATCGTGCTTTGCCAGATAGTCGAACCTTTTCTAGTATTGACCGTCGTCTTGTTGAAACTGGCTCTGTCCGAAAAGGAGCATCTGAAGGTAGACCTCTAAGTGTGAGAATACCTGAAATTGAGGAAGCAGTGCACAAAGTCGAAGAACATCCTGAAACGAGTACGAGGAAGATCGCTAGATACTTAAATATTTGCCATCAAAATGTTTGGAGAATTTTAGTGGATTTTTTGTTATCCTTACCATATTTTAAGAGACAGGCATGACTTCCCACTGATTTTCCAAGGCTTGTGACCTTTTGTCAGTGGTATCCTCAAAAAATTACAAGTCCGTAATTTGAATCAATGATTCTGTTCACGGACGAAGCTAATTTTTCTCGAAATGTCATTCAGAATTTTCACAATAATCATTTGTGGGCAGAAGAAAATCCCTATGCCGTAACCGAAACCCATTTTCAACATCAATTTTCGGTTAACGTATGGGCAGGAATTATTGGCAACCACTTTATTGGCCCATTCTTCTTGCCGGGACGACTTGACGGACAGACTTACCTCAATTTTCTTCAACAACTGTTGCCTTTGCTGCTTGATGATGTTCCGTTAGTAATGAGAAACAATATGTGGTACATGTATGATGGTGCACCAGCGCATTTCAGTGTAGCGGTTCGTAATTATTTACAAACTATTTATCCAAATCGTTGGATTGGCCGCGGTGGGCCCCAGACCTCAACAGTTTAGATTTCTCTTTGTGGGGCTATCTTAAGACACTAGTGTTCACAAGTCCCATTAACACTGTAGAGGAATTAAGAGAAAGAACAGTTGCAGCTTGGGATAGAATAAAAAACACTCCAGGGATATTTCAACGAGTGCGCAATTCCATGAGAAGGAGGGCGGAAGCATGCATACTAAGTGAAGGGGCCATTATCAACAAATTTCAAATCATTTATTTGGTTTTAATGTTATGTTTATGTTAACAGTTGTTGTTGTTCATTACCCCTAATGTGTTTAATCTTTCCAATTAAATTAACAATAATATTGACAATAGAACGGTTTTTATTTTTTTACTCAAAAATGGCGCATCGAAGGAAAACAATTTAAGAGAGATCATTTGTTTTAAATTGAACGGGGAATTCAAAAATAATTTTTATTTGGAAAAAAACCATTGGCGTACCATTTTTCTCGAAGTCAATAGCCGTACGCACGCCACAGTTAAAGCTAAAACTTATCTGTGCATTGAAAAATATGCAACTTTATTAACTAATACTACGTAGTAAATATCAGTGAAATATCTCTGTGTTCAAAAAATAGAAGAGCTACAAAAAATGCACGTATTGACCTTGACCCATAAGGTAATCACAACACAAGCACCTCCATATCTATCAACGAAATTTATCAGATACTCAGATGTTAATCAACTGAACACAAAGAATAAGCATATCTTGGTTATCCCGAGAGGTTCAAAATCTCTATTTAAAAGGTCGTACGTATATTCTGCTATCAAGCTATACAACGCGTTGCCTACCGAGTTCACTCACTACTCTATAAAGAATTTCAAAAAAAGATTGAGGCATTTTATCTCTGATTTCATTGCCCAGTAAGTAGACCATGGCCATGAATAGGGACTCGTTACAGGTTTATTTTTAACTTTTTTGTTTTCATTGGGATTAGAAAATTTACATAAATATTTGTTGGGTTAAGTTGAAAAACGCTTTTTAGCGACACTTCGCCTTTTTATACTTTGTATAAATAAAGCCGGATTATTATTATTATTATTATTATTATTATTATTATTATTATTATTATTATTAATATATCTAAAGCGGTACTGAAAATATTAATTAATTTCCATTTTTTTTCCTAAAACTTCAACATCCCGAGCAAACTAACATTAATTTTTCATGTAGATGTACACCCTTAAATATTCGTATTTCATTGAGGAACACCCTGTATATCTACGGAGCGGATAAATATAACATGTTAATATTTTAGACGTTCAGTGAGCACATCGTAAGTAATAAACACACAGAGTTTCCCGGCGCATACTTAACCAGAGATCTAGAAACTGGGGTACCTGGACCACAAGTAGGGAATATTTTCTAAGCCACTAGCTTTTTCGAAGAAAAGTGGCTTTTATAAAATACCATTCAATTTTCCATAAATTTTGTCTCTTAAGGATTTTTTCTCAGATCACTCGCTTTGAAGATATTTAGATTTGAATCTTTGAGGTAAAATCCTAAAATATTCTTATGAAAAGGTTTAGCGTCCCCTATTCTGTAAACACCGTGAAGTTTGATATTGGAAGCACTATATGGCTTGTGAAGGAAGCTATTGCACCTCATTACAACAGTAATTGCATAATCATCAACCTAAAGGGGGCGTTGAAAGTGATCACCTCTGGATCCAACACAAGCACGTGCTCTATGCCAGAAAGACTCTCTGACTCTTTGGAAAATACTTGGCGTAATACGAGAGCTGTCTGTATACTTCGTCCTCATATTTCGTGTCCCAGATTGCTAACGATTTGTGATATCTTCTTGGTTGAACTCACTTGATCCGAAATGCAAAAAAATTTTGAGAAAAATGCCGTAATTTCAGAAGTAAAACAATAAGAATTTTAATCAAATTGATTGGTTTCACAATTACTAGTTGTGATTTTAGACAAACATAAGAATCTAACATGGGTAATACCAGGAGAAGTATATGTACCATGAAAACCAGTGGTGTGCAGAGACAAGATTTAATGAATGGCAAGCGTCTACGATACTGATTAAGAATAAGACAATTCAATTCATGGTGTAATGAGGTGACATAGCTTTCTTCATATGACATATAGTGTTTGCAATATCAAGCCTCACGATGTTTTCTTAAAAAGGATTTTACCTCAAATATTTAAACTTAAATATCTCCAAAACGAGTGATCTGACAAAAATTCCAAAAGAGGCAAAATATATGTAAAATCGAATGTTATTTTATAAAATGCTTATTGTTGTCGAGAAGGCTGGTGGCCTAGAAAATATGGAATTTCCTATAAGGGATCTACGAACCCCAGATTCTACGTCCCTGGTTTAGTTTGGGTAGGGACACGCTGTGTGTCATTTGCTTATGATGTGCTCACTGATCGTCTAAAATACTAACCTCGTATATTTTCCCGCTCCGTAGATATGTTTTTTTCAAATTCGTAAATAAAACTTCAACATCTCGTTAGCGGAGCATCTTTGGACCCATAATTACAGGAAATTTCTTAGTTGCGTGGCCACTTTGGTAAGGGAAATTTAGCGAGTTTGGGGTGGCAGAATACCCAGACACGATAAGTATCTAGAAAAGTGTGATGTGTTAAAAGATGCCCAAGAACTGATCAATCTTTCTCTTATACAGCGTACAAAATAAGGGGTATTTTTAGAACCGATGTTCCGTTACAGATCCGTACATCAGTACAAATAATCCGGTAACTTAACCCGTCATAAATCCACTTCCTGCGTAGATCAAAACAAAGTAATTAGTACACAGCTAACAAAATGTTGAAGATAGCGACAAAACATTAATTTCGTTCTCTAAAAATATCGAGCAAGCTCGTGTTTTTCCAAGCTGTTTCACCAACAGAGTACTAAATATAACAACGTTCGGTATTCAAGGCGATATTTCATATTTCTTCGACTTTGATAAAAATTCAAAAAATGAGGAACTCGAAAAATTAGGTCAAAGTAAACTTTGTTTTGGAAAATTTAAAATATTTGAGATGTTTTAGTATTGCAAACATCCAAATTTATTGGCATGTCAGGTTATTGCACATACAGCATAAATATACAATATCTACAGTAGGCGATCATACAGGGTGTGGCATCCGGAACTCCATCGATAGATTTCTCGAAAAGTAGGCATCTGATATTTTTGAAAATTTGGGAATATACTAATGTCGATGGGGCAACGGCAGCTAAAATATTTTCAAGATGGTGGACTATTTCAATGAAATCATCGTTAGCTGAAGGTTTATTCCTTTGAATCTTAGGTTTCACACAATCAAATTTTTTTAAATTTTCTATTAGACAACTAATTAAAAAACGAAATCTGTACTTATAGGAGTTTTACAATAAAAAGTAGTAAATTGCAAATTACTCGAATAGTAAACATTTTTGAGATAGATAGCCCTGTTTACAGGTACGCTAATTTTTAGTGCTTGATGCGATAAACTTATAAAAATATGGGATTTTCATTTGAAAAATCGACTTTTGCCAATTTTTGACATTCAATTTTCATACTAATTTTTTGACCACCCTGTATAAATAAATATCGAAATATCATACAAAGTCTATTCAACTATATCCATGTTCACCAGAAAATCAATCCACATTGAACAATAAGGTATTACATACGAGTAGAGGAATTGAACAAATATTTTAGGGCCTGAAAACGTCATTTTTGTCATAAAATTTGAAATATGTCAAAACGGTTAGACTTGGGTATAGGAGATTATACATGAAATGTGATTAGAACTTTATGTATAGTCAACGCCAAACAAAGTGGCGTGCACGTCATCAAGGGGGTGTGTTGAAAAATTTACATTGTTGCCAAACTTTTTGTAAAATAATAAAATTTATTATTTACATATCTAGGTTTATAAGCAATATTAACCTCAAATGAGAACAAAAATAATAGTATAATAAAATTATAGATCTGTACTTGCATAATCATTAAGTATGACAATTATTGATCAGATGACACTATGAAACTACCATATTTAATTGATCGCTTAAAGGTACTGAATAAAAATCCAAATGGGGTCCTCCAAATTTTATGCATGGTATTTATTTTACAGAATTCATACAGAAAAATGCATTCTAAAATTAGGTAAGCTACTGGTGTAAGCTTTTTCTGTACAATAAAGTTAGTCGGAGTTTCTTTCTTCAGCGCTGTCTGAATCTGAATCTTCATCACTCTCAAAGTTGATTATTAAAGGTTCGATGTCTGGTCGATCAAAAATTCGTTCTCTTTCATACCATTTAAAAATTTCTTGCTCAGTATGTCGAACACTATTTTTCCACATGTCTGGGGTAACCGTTTGTAGAGCCTCGTTCCACATATCCAAACAGTCTTTTTCACTGTTACCATCTCTACCAATATGTCTGTTATAGTAACCTTTTGCTATGCCCCAAATTAACTCAATAGGGTTAAATATACAATGGTAAGGAGGCAGACGAAGAACTTTGTGCCCATGTTGTTCCGCCAATTCATCAATCACGTATATTTTAGGTGGTTTGTTTCTAAAAAAGCAGTTATTTTAAGAATAGGAATAAACAAAAGAAATACAAACTGTCGACCAAAATATATATAATTAAGAAGCATTATGTACCGAGCAACAATACTCAATAGCTCTGTTTTAAACATTGTGTTTAAAAATGGTATGTTTTGATTTGTCAACCAGTCTTGGATATTTTTTTTTGTCCATGCATTGTTGGGCACTTTGTTCAATATCATGCTGTGATAAGGGGCGTTATCCAGTATAATCATAGATGGACTCTCCAATTTTTCTAATAACTGATGTTGAAACCATTTCAAAAAATTGTCCTGGTTCATCTCTCCATGGTAATCGCTCAATTTTGTTTTCGAAGAAAATATCGCTTCACTACCCTCAATAAACCCATTTTCATTTCCAGCATGTAATATAATGTATCTAAAATATATTAGTTTTAAATTTTATAGTGCAAATTGTGTAAAAGTACATACCTTTTACCATCTGTTTTAATAGCTTTCACGCTTTTTTGGTTTCCATTTTGCCAAGAGCGACCTATGGTCCCATTTTGAAATATCCAAGTTTCATCGAGAAAGACAAACTGGTATAAGGCCTCAACCTTGGCTTGATTGTATTGCCTTAGAAATTCCACCCTTTTCAAAGCTATACTTGGTAGTTCCATGAGCCCTCGTCGCGGATTGTCCTTAAGCCACTTAAATCCAAGATCTCTAAGCAACCGCCTTAAAGACGTGGCACTACCATCAAATAATGCCCTATCTCTTAATCGAGACCATAAAGTTTGTATCGTAACTTGTTCTTCTGAAACCATGTGTAATATGACATTATAATTTAGTTAACAAATTAATGCAAATTTCTGATAAGTTATTATAATAAGATCTTACTTTTGTGATACATATTATAGATCACTTCTCGAATGGCACTTGTATCCAATGTCGCTGTGTTGGTTACACGTTTAATATAACTCCGCTTTTTCTTGGGCGATTCTAAATTTGCATCACTTTTCACACCCTCGGAAATACGACTAACTGTCCTTAAACTAATTTTTAAAGCAGCAGCAACACGCTACAAAAAATGAAATAAAATTTCACTATTATTAATATACATTACATATAATTATTAGTAACCTACCTCTTGAACAGCATTTAAAGGCAACAAAGGCCCGTTGTTGTCCCTTTCTTGCTCAAAGTAGTGCATTAACGAGGCCACGAGTTCCTTACACCGACTATTTAACTGTTTGGGCATCTTTATATACCAAAATTGCCTTTATCTACTCGTAAAATGAATAATTTTGTTTTGAAACAAACAGTTGTTGATTTACAGTATGCGGGGCCAAAGGATTTATAAAGATTTGAAATGCCACAAATTGATTCAGTGTCAAAATTAATACAAATGTCAGTTCCCAGTTTAAATAAGTTTCAAGGTGACAATGTGTCAACGCTGCGAAATCGGTTTAGTGCGTTTACATGTCGATAAGTGATTGGAGCGTTTGCAAAACATTTTATTTCGCATAATGCGTCTAAATTTATCAGAAAGCAACTTATGTGATATTTTAATAACAATGTTTATATGACTATTAACCATAATAAGAGAGTAATGACCATTTTACAATTTATATATCACATTAATATGAAACTGCAATAGAGCAATTGTTTATGATAGAAACCTAGGCATTAGGTCGGGGAATTTTTATCGTGATGACGTGCACGCCACTTTGTTTGGCGTTGACTATAGATTCCGAATATTGAGTAATATACAAGGTGTCCAATTTAAAATTAGCAAGTTGGCATCAACTTCCGGTATAACCAGAAGTGCCACCATCTTGAAAACATTTTAGATGCCGTTGCCCCATCGACATTAGTATACTCCCAAATTTTCAAAAATATCATACGCCTACTTTTGAGAAATCTGTCGATGGACTTCCCGATGCGACATCCTGTATTTACACATAAAGTGTGATAACTGAAAAAATAAAAAGTCGATAGTTTCATGCATCCTATTTAACCATTCTCAATACTTACTTATTCCTTTCTTGTTATCAGACAATTTAGAGCATCTTTTAAACATGGCGCACATGTTAGGGAGAGAGGAACGTTTTTTAACTGTTTGGGGATAAGTAGTAATAGATCGTCTGTGGACTGCGACCATACTTGATTGAGTATCCTTGAAGGAAATATCTAAATGGTATTCTGCAACGAGGGACCACAAGTGCGCCTCGCCTTCATAAATAAGGATAAGTATAGTAGCTCTGCTTGCAGTCAAATCTCACACAGGTCAAAGCAAATTTTCTCACCCTGGATACAGTCCTGTCCTTCCGTCACTCCGTCGAACCCTCATACTTTGTTTGTGTGTCGAATCGAGCAGTTCGTTTCCGGTTAGTGCGTACCTTAGTGCCGGGATTTTTTCAAATTGTGGGTGTCATGCCCAAAAAATCAATTAAGCGAAGGCACCGCAGCCTTTCACGCGAATCTAGCGCGGAAAATGCAAGAAATATGGGTGATGTAATGAATTGTCTTCAAGACATTACTAAGAGATTGCGGAAAATTGAAGATCGCCGCAGCCGAAGCCCAGTACGGAAACGACATCGGAGAGTAGTATCGTCTTCGTCTTCATCGTCTCAGTCGTCGGAGTCCTCTCTGTCATCTAGATCAAGGACTCCCCCTGGTTCGAGTATAATGGATCGGTCCGGGGGCCGCACTTCAAATTGCACGGTTTCACCGATTTGTTTACCTTCGGCTGGTGAGAAGCAGGTATCGATGAGGGTACCTATTTATTTCGTCTGGTACCAATGAGTGTACCCAATTATGTAGTCTGGTACCAATGAGTGTACTTACGTACTTCCGTTTATCTCTTCACAGTTTCTGGTCAAGTTGGGACAACGTGTCACATTACTGTTGATAATACACTAACACATCCAGGTGGAATAAAAATGTTGTTTCTTCCAGGGCACGGAGACGCCCCTCCTCCTGGTGTCGAGATCTCAGAAGATGTCGTCGAAATCCTGGGCACACCTGATACCAACACATTCATTTATGGGCCGAATTTACACAAAAATTTAGTTTCCCGTTGGCAAAAAGCTGTGGCCGCGGGGTTGTCTGAAGAGGACAAAAAGGAACTTTGCAACAAGTATCCTCCCCCCGAAAATTTTCAATACATGGCGGCCCCAAAACTTAACCCGATTGTTGTCAAGGCGATATCACCCTCAAAGGGACACTCGGTTGATGGCTCTACAGGGTCAAACAGCCGCATGTTTAGCCGCTACGGGCCAACTCTTTAGCTTAATGTTGGCTGAAGAGGGGGGGGCAAAAACTACATCACATAAACTATCGAGAACTGTTGGCAGTTTTCTTTGGGATAAAATGTTTTGCAGCTAACCTATCTAAATGTAACATCCTGTGTCGGGTGGATAACACCACAGCCTTGGCCTACATTAATAAAATGGGTAGTGTGCGATTTTCAAAACTTAATAGTCTGGCGCGCACCATTTGGCAATGGTGTGAAACAAGAAACTTATTCCTTTATGCGGCATACATAAAATCAGCCGATAATAAGGAAGCAGATTTGGAATCTCGTAGTTTGGAAACCGAGACGGAGTGGTCCCTGAACGTATCTGCATTCGAAAACATAGTTGCACAGTTTGGCAAGCCTGAAATTGACCTGTTTGCGAGTAGAATTAATGCAAAATGCAAAAACTTTGTTTCATGGTTGAGAGACCCCGAGAGTCTGGCAATTGATGCTTTCACGTTGATTTGGGGAAAGCTCTATTTTTATGCATTTCAGCCATTTTAACTAATTTTGCGGATTTGAATAAAATCATTCTCGATGGAGCAAGGGGCATTCTTGTCGTCCCCCTATGGACATCTCAACCATGGTATCCTGTGTTTACATCCCTTTTAGAATGTAATCCAATAAAATTTCAGCCATCCAAGATGTTAATGTCTTTCAACAGGTCACCACACCCCCTTTGGAGAAATACTACCCTGGTGGCAGGAATTGTATCAGGCAGGCGTTGATGTCTGGGGACGTTCCCTCGGAATCGCTAAATATATGTCTTGCATCAGTTACAGATAACACAATTAAGCAGTGCAACGTGGGCTTGAGGCTTTGGTGAGAATATTGCAATCGAGAAAAAATAAATATTTACACCCAGTCAGTTTCTGAAGTACTTAAATTTCTAACATTTCATTTCAATAAGGGGTCTTCTTTTAGCTCCCTGAATTCATATAGAGCAGCACTTTCACAGATTCTAGGGCCAAATCTTAGTGAAGATTTCAGAATTAAAAGATTTTTCAAAGGACTGAGTTGCTTAAGGCCTCCGCTCCCTAAGTATAACAACACCTGGGATCCAGGCATAGTTTTGAACTATATAAAAAATTCATATTCTACGAATCCTACTTTAGAACAGTTAACTCTTAAGACGGCCATGCTCCTCGCCTTAGCAACAGGCCAACGGGTCCAAACGTTAGCTAGTATAGAAGTGTGTAATATTCAAAATTTCTCAGATCGGTTAGAAATCCGCATATCTAAAAGGATAAAGACATCTGGCGTTAACAAAATGCAGCCCACATTAGTTTTGCCATTTTTTTCGGATAATGTGAATATTTGCCCAGCCAAAACGTTACTGTTATATCTGGAAAAAACAAAGGCTATTCGAGGTAACGAACTGAGTTTGTTTCTATGTTTTAAAAGGCCGCATCGAATAGCCTCTGCTCAAACCATCAGCAGATGGTTAAAAACTATGTTATTAAAGAGTGGTATAGACATAAGTTATTTTTGTGGTCAGAGCACTAGACATTCAGCTACTTCTGCCGCCTCCAGGAAAGGGATAAGCTATGATAGCATCCGGTTGGCCGCGGGGTGGACGGAAAAATCTAAAACATTCTCAAGATTTTATCAAAAACCATTAGTTTCTAGTAGTTCTAACTTTGCGGAAGCAGTGTTCAGTTGTGCCTAATGTTAAAGAAATTAGAAATAGTTGTTCTTGTTCGCTATAGAGAAATAGTGGAAATCACTGTTAAGTTTGCAGTTACTAATATGTATATAATTACGCATATGTAACTTGATAATACTAAACAAATTGTTGCAACTTACTTTGAACTACTACACTTATCCTTATTTATGAAGGCGAGGCGCAATATAATATAATATTGTCGAAACAAACCGGTAAACTGTTATGCAATAATTGAGAGATTAAACGAACTTACCTAAGTGAAGTTTAATCCTAATTATATGAGCCTCGCCGGATTAAATAAGCTCCCGCCCTTTACTCTACCCTCCCCAATATGTTGCAACAAAGCTTTGAACAGGTATGAGGGTTCGACGGAGTGGCGGAAGGACAGGACTGTATCCAGGGTGAGAAAATTTGCTTTGAACTGTGTGAGATTTGACTGCAAGCAGAGCTACTACACTTATCCTTATTTATTCCGGCGAGGCTCATATAATTAGGATTGTTGGACCAGCGAAAGATTGCAAGCCGAAAGAATGCGGACAAAAAATTGCGAAGTTGTCAGATGTTCTACATAAAATGCGGTCCATACATATTAACATATTTAAGATATAGAATTGTTCCGCTGAATTTGGCAATGTAGCTGGAAAACCCAGGCCGCAGGTAAACATCCGGTCGCTGATTGGTCCAAAACTCTTATCTTATCTGAAACTAGAATAACGTGCCGATGGCACGGTCATTTATAAACCTACTCCCATAGGCGTAGGCAGTTGGCAAATACTTTGAAAATATAATTTACTGTTTAGTGGTGATAATGGAATTCAAGCATGGGAAAGTTATTCACAGCCAGGCAAGGGAAATAATAGCAAACGTGATACGTGCTTGCGATGCAGAAGCGGCTAACAATACTTTCGTTTATCCACTGGTAGCTAGAAATGCAAGGGCGGCATATTATACGGGTGTTAGTGAACGAACTATAAGTAAAATTAGAAAAGAAGATAAAGACAGGCAAAATGCAACCTCCACACAGCCTTTAGCTTCTCCCGGAAAAAAGAGATCACGCCCTTCTGTGATCCAAAAAATTGATGGAGTCGATTTTTCCATTATTCGGAGAATGATAGAAAAATTTTACTGTGATTTTAAAGTGGTACCTACTTGTAGTAAACTTCTAATCAAACTGAAGGAAGAAATGGAATTTCCATTTGGTAAAGAATCGTTGAGGCTGCTTTTAAAAGCAAAAGGATTTTACTGGCGTAAATGCCACAACAAAAGGAAATTACTAATGGAAAGACCCAGTATTTTACATTGGCGATACAAGTATCTTAGGTCTATTAAAAAGTTCCGGGAAGAAGGAAGGCATATTATTTATTTGGACGAAACTTGGGTTGATAATGACCTCACTTTCAAGAAATGCTGGCAAAGCGAAGAAATTATGGGTGTCCTGAGCAATATAAGTTCTACAGGTAATAAAGTTTCTTTCACCTCGATTTTGCTTATTATACATTTTTCTCAATTTTGGAATATTCTTAATAAGTGCTCATTTAATTTGTCTAATTGAATACATAATCCCTTGCAAGTATTTTTTTCTCAAAAATATGTTTTTTATACATAGTGATTCAAAAAGGTGTTGGCAAACTTAAAATAACACTAAAATGAGGCTATTTATTCATTTCCAGGACGACTTATAATTGTTCATGCGGGTTCGCAAGATGGTTTTGTTCCTGGAGCCTGTCTCATTTTCAAGGCTGGCTGTGCCACTGGTGATTATCACGGTCAAATGAACCAAGAAAATTTCACGAAGTGGCTTACTGAAAAACTATTTCCTAACATTCCTCCTAATAGTATTATAATAATGGATAATGCACCTTACCATTCAGCTTTGGAAGACAAGCCTCCAACTAGATCTTCTCTAAAAAGAGACATCATCACGTGGTTGAGCAAAAAAGGTATAGAGCATGATCCTAATGCTAAAAAAATGGAGCTTTATGAAATAGCTTGTCTACATAGGCCACCATCTGATGAGAAAAATTATAAGATAGATAATTTAATAAGAAGTTTCGGACACACCCCACTTCGAACGCCACCCTATATGTGTCAGTTTAATCCCATAGAGATGATTTGGGCACAAGTAAAATTTTTCATTAGAAGCCATAATACAAGCGGCGAATTTACTATAAAAAAACTAGATGAAATTTCTAATAAGGCCATCGCTTCAGTAAGTGCCAGTGACTGGCAAAAGGTTATTGGACATGTTATAAAAATTGAAGATGAATATTGGGAAAAAGACAGTCTCATTCAAGAAATACAGGAAGAAATAATAATCAACATAGGAGGTGAAAGTGATAGCAATGACAGTTCCTCAGACAGTGATCATGACTCTAATCAGGATTGAAACTATACTAGATTGGCTACCTTTTAGAATTTTTAGATATTCATTTATTATACTATTGGTTTGTGGCTTTTAGTATCTCAGTAGAAAGTCTAATTCTATGTGTTGTTTATGGGTTATTTCATCAAGAAATTACTTTTTGTTTTCCTATATTTTTCTATTCAGTCAGATATTTTTGACTTGTTGTATTCTATTTTAGAAGAATGCATAATTTGTTTTGCTGTTCAATCATAATGCGTACATAGGAATATTACTTGTTGCCTAAAAAATATATTTATTTTGTTCTCAATATTCAGTGTTTGTGTATATTTATTTCTTATAATGTATGTTTGGTATCACGTCATTATGAATCGCAAAAAAATATTAATACTACCAGTTGTAATAAAATATAAATTCAATTAATAATTCAAGTCTCTCCGATCTCCGCCTATGACTCCATATAAAATCGTCTAATGGTAAGGTTTTTTCATCGCATTTCCCCCTTTCGTCCCTAGCAATCTTTGGCTGGTCGATCTATAGGTAAGTTCGTTTAATCTCTCAATTATTGCATAACAGTTTACCGGTTTGTTTCGACAATAATTTTGGGTGAGTTTCGGTGGGCGTTTAGCGTTTTCTGGACGATGGGCGAGGATGACGTATTCGGTACATTTAAAAAAAATACAGATAGCCTCATGCTGGCTTGGTGATCTGGGGTTTTTCTGGTTTTACCCGGTGCCATCTTAAAATTGTAATGGCTTCGCGCGAGCTCGGCATGCTGCAGGACAATTCAATCTATTGTTGCAGCACCCTGAATACGAATGTAGAAAATAAAAAATAAATAAACTGTCACCTGGAAGACAGATGAACAAAAATATACTGTCACTGACATTGTACTTGAGAAGGCCACCGTGATGGTCGAAGTGTCTTACAATAAACAAAAATTAAAACATACGGCACCCGTGTTTGACGACAGAGGGCGTTCCTAGGGGAAGTTAATGTTATCATCGTGTGCTGCCATCTATCAAAGGACGGCACAACAAATGTCAAACTGATTGCTGGGTTAGTTTGTATTTGGCAGCCATTCGAGTAACACGTGTATCGTGATTTTCGCTAAGATGGAAAAAGAGCAGTATCGTTCGGTAATTCGCTTTTTTTGGATGGGAAAAAATGCCAAGAGATAAAAGCAAAGTTGGATGCTGTTTATGGGGACACTTCGCCATCTATGACCACAGTTAGATATTGGTAAAACGAATTTAAACGTGGGCGAACATCCGTTTTTGATGAGGATCGACCAGGACGCCCGGCAGACGTGGTTACCGAGTAAATCATTCAAAAACTCTACGACATGATTACCGCTGATCGACAAACGAAAGTGCGCGAAGTAGCAGAGGCTGTAGGTGTGCCGACCGGAACGGCAATCAATTTTTGACATGATAAGTTGGCTATGAAAAAATTGTCAGCCCGATGGATGCCGCGATTGCTTACGGCGGACAACAAGCGGATGCGGCTGTTAACTTCGAAGCACTGTTTGGAGCAATTTAAGCGAAATCCGAAGAAGTTTTTGCGTCGAGTGAATCTGCTCCAAAGAAGGCGAAGACGGTCCCATCGGCCGGAAAGGTCATGGCGACGATTTTATGGGATGCGAACCGCGTGTATTTTTTAGAAAAAGGAAGAACGATCACTGGACAATACTATAGTGAGTTATTGGGCCGCTTCGACAAAAAATTGAAGGAGACACGGCCACATTTGTGAAAAAGAAGATGCTGTTTCACCACGATAACGCACCAGCACATTCATCCGAAGTTGTCGCCTCCAAACTGCATGAATTTCGTTATGAGGTGCTGCCGCACCCCCAGTATTCACCCAATCTGGCCCTCTGCGACTTTTTCTTGTTCCCTGACGTGAAGAATCGGCTCGCGGGGAAAACATTTAGCTCAAACGAGGAAGTCATCACCGAGACAGGCGTATTTTGGAGAGTTCGACAAATCCCATTTTTTGGGGGGGTTAAAAAATGGCAGGAACGTTGGGAAAAGTGTATCTTTCTAAAAGGGGATTATGTTGAAATATAAAAAGAAATTATTTGGAAAAAAGTGTGTCTTCATTTCTAACACGGGTACTTATTGAACCGCCCTCGTATGTGTAGTTTGATTCTGCCAGACAATTGAGTCATATAGTGTATTTACAGTAGAAACATATTTCGGAGTACTCGCTTTCCTTACGAGTATAGGTCATCGACAGCCCAACAATCTGAGAGAAGTGTCACCGAACAGTCGGATAGCAGTTCTCTGTCGTGCGTGAATGAGAAAGATATGAATACAAAATGCCTAATTTATTCCTAGCATAAATAAGCATCTCCTTCGGGTAAGTGTGCATAAGCGCGCTATTTTTTCCATCAACGTCCAAGGCGGCGTTGCGGGACAATCTCAATTTACTTTTGGCGCGATTACCTACAGATTTATGGTAGATTAAATCCGCTGGAAGATATAAATGGGCCGTCGAGATGTCTGATCGACCGTATCCATCTATGTACCCCAAAGCACCGAAGTAAATACATGGTTACTCAGCTGCTCCCAGATGTGGAAATGGAACAAATAAGAATCTTGAAAGAAGGTGATGACAACTATGTCTCATACATATTTTGCGCAAAAAGGGAGTTTGAGAAGCTATAATCAATAATTGTTTGAAATATTTCGAAATATAAAGTTCAATTGTCAATTTGAAATTGACAGCATACAATTTCAAATAAGATTTACATATTTACGTAGGTGTTTTTTGTTTTTATTATTTACTTAGTGAGACAAAGAGAAGCGAGAGCAAAAACTATATTTTTTATTCAGAGAGTTGAAACTTTGCTTCTCATAAGCTAATATACGGTAAACCAGTAAAGAAAAAGTTAAAAAATAGAAGGAATGGAAGCACTGTGTTCTTTTGAAATGGAAAATTGTTGCCGCTCGATTGAAGAATACAGTTTTGTTAACTTATTCCTCAATTTGCAACATTCGGAGCTACCTGCTGTGTGTTTCTTGACGTTCATGGAACCGGCCTGTACACCAGCTCTTTGTAAAAGAAATACAACTATACACGGTGCGGCATGGAATAGTCCAAGAAAATGATCTGAACACTCGCAAATCATCGGCAGTATCTTGCAAATATTCATCGTAAACTGAATCATATCGAAAAGTTCATTATTGCTACAGGAATATGGTGTTTTTATTTGTTTCCAAAACTAATTTAAATATGTAAACTGACAGCTGGGTTTACCTACCTGGCGCCTGGATTGGAGACTGGGGTACTTTGCATATTTTGATCCAATTATTCGTTGTATTTAATATCCCAGATTTTTTGGTGCCAAATATCTCGGTTATTTTAAGAATTTCATTTTACTAGGAAAACTGCAATATTTTTATGAGAACTATACGCGGTGTAGGGAGCAATTCCAAGTTTAGGGACACCCTGTACTTATGCAAACGCGAAGGCAAATTCTAAATACAGTTGTAGTCACCGATCTTGGCGGTTACGTCATCAACGCCATATGGAATAAGTAAACAGATCAAGTCTCCGTATCATGGGCGGATCTTGATTTTCGTAACTGATAATAAAATAATTTTCCTAACCGCTGTTTTCATTCTCTTCCTGGAAATACTCTAATAAATTTAGCACGAGCTGTCGACTTTCTGCATTGATCGTATTTTGCGGGCACTGTACAATTTTATATTGAAGATTGATAACAAGACAACTCAAATTGCACGCCGATGTCAAGTTAGTTCTCACTCTGACAAATATGATTGAAGGGCACTCATATGCTACGACAAAGTTTTCGGGACGGAGACACACAACTAAAAAACGTATGTCTTAGCTTACCGAACAAACGTTCTCATACAGGGGTAGGTTGCATGTGTATGTATGAGGGAGATGGAGATATATAAAGGGATACACCGGTAGCATAGTTAAGGAAAACATTCAGGTGTCATATCAGTAAAAGATATCAAACAGGTTTCAAACAGCCCGATAACAAAAGTTAGTGAAATCGATCCGTCGGACTGCATCAAGTCATTTGGGGTAACAGAGCTTGCCTCAAGGCCGCTTGTTTGTTTCTTTTTTTTTGTTGCTTCAAATATCGTTCAGATTATGCACATCTTTTATCTTTCTGTGCAAGTTGAATGGCCAGAAAATCGCGCAAGCATTTACTCCAAATAACTCGATAAATCATGAGACTCGAAATTAATCTCCCTGTTCGTTTACGGGAGATTTACGGGGTGCAAACGACAGCCTGTGCTAGTTTATGAATTCAGGAGTAAGCAGCAATGACCAAGGTATAATTTGCTTTTGGAGGTTGATTGATATTCGCCATACTTTATCGCGAAATGGGCTTTTCACTTATTGTACTGTAAAAGATGTTTTTGAATTTCGCAAACTGTTGCTTCAAAGCTGAGTCTAAGATATTTGCCAACCCAACACAACAGTAAGAGTAACTTTCAACCCATGATGCCCTACACATCCATAAGAGTATCATGCCGACATCAATAAAGTTCCTGATCCCGACATGATCCCTGACGTCGTATTAAGGAGTTGTGAAGAGGATAAGCTTCTATACTTTCACAGTATTACAGGTGTCTTAAAATTCACTACTCGGCTGCAGGTGGAATGGGAGTTTCCTCATGTTCAATCCGTCTCCAAAACGAATCGAAGATTCTAACAATTGAACTCCTACAGTTCTGCCCTAGGAGCTCTCTCCTATGGTATCACCGTGCTCTAAAGGTCGTATCGTCAGTCGTTCCTGCAATTGTAGAACGCCTTTATAGCCCCGTTAATTTTCATAGTATTTTCTCTCCTTCAGAAAGGGTGTGGTATTTTTAGATTTCTACTGTTTCTTGTCAGCGTCAGCGCACTCTTCTGAGGCTATGTTTTTTTTAATAGTAGGAAACTAATATAAATCAAAGCCTTAACAATTTGATGTAAATAGTTATTTGTAGCATAACCTCAAAATAGAGCACTAACACGGAACAGTACAAAACAATGAAAATCAAGGAGGCCATAAAGACGTCCTACAATAAATTGTAGGAACGACTGATGATACGGCCCTAACCTTCCGCCTCTTATTCTAGCTCTGTAGGCCTCTACCGGTATGACCGCTCATTTGTATCTAGTGTGTCGAGGTTGTTGAACAATCTGATTGAAATGGCTTCTGCCATCACGGTGCCTCGATAGTTAGGCTCTTCATGGATGCTACAGAATGACAAAGGGTTGTTTAGGTTTAGATCAATGTCATTTCATTATTTTATCGGATACTGATCGACTAGTCAAATAGAATTTTCCGGATAACCTACCCAATCATTTCCAATCAGGAAATAAAATGGCGTGACATACATAGCAGAGTTCACTTAGTTGGAAACAAACCCAGAAAAAACTTACATACGGCAACTTTTAATTACCCTATGAATAATTGGAACCACATTCGACGTGCATTACAAAATACCAAACATTATTTTTCGATTTCCTTGGCAGCGATAAGAGGGACAAGGACATTGTTTTTCTCATTTTCATAACATAACGGACGACCTAATAGATCATTTATTTACTAAATCATAACATATTACTTGCTCTTACTTGTTTTCTGTCTTATATTTCAGTACATAAAAAACGCGATTCTCGTAGAACGTTTACATCCCTTAAACAATCGAGATAATACCTTGAAAATTAGTCACTCCAAGACGTGAAATTATCCCACCGCGCACCGTTGCTGCTGAAGCTCACCTCTAAATCATAGAGATGACGAAGTATAAATTTTCAGGTCTCGTAAATCTGTAGTTTATAACCAAGAAGATTAATTTGGAACTCGACGTTTATCCAGATATATAGAGAAAACATCCCCTCTCAGCTAAGCGCGGATCTAGAGTGGAGCACCCACCCCACTCTGACTAACGAAATTAAACCTTCCGAACAACAAAAATGTAGGAAACTAGGTTTTAAGTATCGTCTAGCTTTAACGCGAAGAGTCACACGCACTCTTCTCATGACAAGCGCAAATTGTGTTCTCTACTATCATCATAACCTTACGTTTAGGCCAGCAGCGGTGGCGTAATGGTTGACGTTATGGGTCTCCTAATCAGTCGCCGTACGCTGCTCCGGTTCGAATCTGGTCCCAAGAGAATTTTTCTCTTGGCTATGGACGTTGTAGTTATCCGCAGGTGGTAGACGGTCTCGCACTGTTGAACGTGGAGGTACCACCTGGCGGATCTCTAAGGCAGATCCAGAATGTGCACTCACACGTGTGTTCCTTCGCTAGAGTCCGTGTGGCGTTCCCCTTCTTCTTGTATCCCCCTATAGCCCCACGGTACCCGTGTGTGTTTAGGCTCTAGGCCTTCGTGGTGGTTCAAGTATAAAAAATGCCTTGGTCAACCAAAATCCATACTCCACCTACATTCAGTATTTTGACGTCTTATCACCACGCAATGAGAGGACAATGCTCATGTATTACATTATGAGAATTCTTATAATTGTTTGATGTAGTAAATTTTATTTGGAACTCAAGAGAGCACAAAAATTTGAAATTTGCAGTAGGTATTTTATTTTCTCCTAGTCTGCATATTCGATAGACGAGATACAGAAACAAAAATCTGTATTAATTCATTGCTATTTTCGTTTATTAAGTTACAATAAACTGAAACAGACATGAATTTTATGACGTTGAATGAAAAGCTTTTCTTTTGATATCGATAGATTTATTAGCTCATAAAAATTACGGGTATTTTTATTAGCCTATGGACTTCTGTACTACGTAATGGAATAACAGCCGTGCCCGGAGATTATGCAACCAGAATATCACGAACAGCTGCACTCGAGTTGTATGTGGTTGTATCTTGATAGCCCAGGAATTTTATATCTGTTGCGGAGATTTATATAAGTTAGTTGGATTTTGTATGGATGGAGGTGTAAATCAATGTGTATAATCCGGCGTAAAGTGGTCTCACTAATTCCCAATTGTTGCGAACCGTGCCTAGTCCAGGTGACTGGATCTTCTCGCACACTTTCACTCACTGCGGCTATGTTTTCACGAGTTCGAGCTGGACCTTCAGCTGAACCCGTTTCCTCAAAACGATTAACAATCCAACGAATTCCAGGCTCTGTATGGCGCCCATGTCGGCCAAAACTAGTGCGAAGTTTGCAAAAAGTATTTTTTATATTTCGACCGTTTTCGTAATAAGTTTGATGAATGAGTTGTTCTGTTGTAAACGAATCCATGACTATAAATGGCATACCTTTGACAGTTCATTTATGCATACCACATGACTTTTGACTCACATGGTAACACCTAAACTAATAGCCAAAAAAAAGTAATAGATGGCGCGCCTAGTATTTTGTGGCGAAACGAAGGCGCATACTCGTACTCTGAGTATTGCAGCGTAGAGTCAGAGGATACTCCAGACATTCCTTTAACCGCGTCATTAACGAATAAACTGAATGCACCTGCAGTATCAGCTGACTATAACGACGAAGTTTTAGTGGAAGAAATAGATGAGCTCCAGTATGACGGGCTGGAAAATGTGGCCATAGACCATCTTATTGAGGGTGGATTATCAAAACGTTCCACAGCTTTCATGAATCAAATTAAGAAGCTGAACAAGGTGTTTACTACATTCAATGGGGGCGGAATAGTGACAGAAAAGCAAAATTTTATAGGCGAACTTCTGTTGAAGAGCAGAAACATTGATTGATCTCAAAAAGCTAAAAAACTATTTTTCAGGTCAAGGATGTTCTTCCGGATCAAAGAACTGAATAAAAGTTTGAAAGACCAGAATAATCGTAAAAGGAAATGGAGAAAAATTGTCGCCTAGACTTAGACCCGTATCGTCAGTCGTCCCTACAATTATTGTAGCACGCGTTTATGGCCTCCTTGATTGTCATAGTTTTCTACTTCTTCGTGTCAGAGCTCTATTTTGAGGTTATGTCACAAACATCTATTTGCATCAAATTGTGCTTGCTTTTGAGTTATATCATGTTTTATCAGCCTGAAATTTCCTACAATTTAAAAGGAAAACATATCTTAACAATAGGAGAGCGCTGACGATGACACGGGACCAATGTAATCTAGAAATTTTTGAAGGAGAGAAAAGAGTATGACAATAAAGGAGGCCATAAACGCGCCCTACAATTGTAGGGACGACTGACGATATGAGCCTTAGTCATTTCCATTTACTGCTATACCGCCAACTTGCTACAAAAATGAGAACTCCATTTTTCTATTTTTAGAGTTGCGTACATTTTCACACATACATGTACGTAGGATGTTCAGTGAAATAAGAATAAATGTAGTACTGTATTAACGTCATGAGCATGATATGCCTGCTCCACAGAACATACTAACATATAGCTAATGCAGAAAAATGGAGTTATCTTGGTTTTACGGTAATGTGACGATAGGCTCTATTGTGGAACTACAAAGCCGTTTGATCTATAGCCTGTGAAGTAGGAATTACAAGGTTGAAATCTTTTATTCAAATCCACCATTTTGTTTTGTATAAAATTTTAATGTAGCCAGTATCACTCGTACCGCTAATGCGGGTCCCACACGATACTTCCAAAGTTGTAAACAACAATGAAACAATTTGTTCGAGCGCTGAAAAATAATTTCAGATCTGTCTTCAGCGACCAAAACTTTAGTCAGAAGCCTCAGAATGTCGATAACCTGACCTTTTTTTGTTCGGCTTTCAACGCCGCTACTGTACCGATTTTCAAAAACTGCAGAGCTTTTTCGTCATTTTCATTAGTTAAAATTTCATCAGAACCCTGATAGTACTTCCAAAGTTATCATTTATTTCATCGTTAGTTATGAAATGAAAGTCAATATGTTTCTCAACTAGTCTTGTATTGCAACAGGACATTATAATGAAACAACTGTAAGCACTTGAATTTATAATTTACTAAAATACATATCCTTAGGCCAGCCATAAGTCAACTGCGAAACGTACAAAATATTAGCAATATGAAAAAAGTGTTATGATAGCCTATGCTTTGTATGTATACTAATTTAATTCATTCTCCTCAAAAGTTAGTTACGGAACATATATTATTATGTATAGGTAGGTATTCAAATTAAAATACTTCCCACATAACACTACTTCACCATAATCACAGGAAACAAGTAAATAATATTTTTCGCCGCTACTGGTTCTAACCTAAAACCATCAAAAACATGACATCTCGTGTGGGAGCGTAACGAACCATGCTTCCAACGTTGTAAAGTTATTTGACGCGGGTCAAATTTACCGACAAGAGCCCGAACGTGCCATGTGGCGAACGTTGGACACATGCAATCCAATGACACTTCATATGTGAGAATCCGTCCAGCCGTTTTGTCTGTAGGTGAAAATATGCACGTTATCCATATCAACCCAAATGATAATCACTCTCAGCGTGACGTCATGCGCGCCGGCGGACGAAAATCGAACATCGGAGCATCCGGCACTGATGCAGAGTAACCCAGATGCGGCAATGTTTTTTCTAAAAGTTAAATTTTTCAGGCTTTATAATTGTACTCGTATAAGTAGTGAACTGAAGCCTATATTTAGCATATCTGTCATTATGATTTTTTTTCTATTGGAAAGGTTATATCAAGACAATTTTATTAATACTCAGTAAAAAAACATTTAAATTTATAAAAAAAAACGGTCAGATGTCAGGCAAGTGTGTCATCAGCAACTAGCAAAAAACTTAATGTCACGCAAGCGTGACATCAGCAGTGAAAGTAGTTCAATTCTGAAAAGAAAAATCCCGATTACAATACTTCCTCGCCAGTAGGCAAAAGAACTAAAAATGGGTGGGCTCCTCTATCCTAGAATCAAATTGATGTTTAATTCCGGAAGAACACACAGGATTTGTCCGAGAAGAAGCCAGGAAACGAGTTCTAATAACTGCAATATATGGGTTCGCTATGTAAAATATTCTGACGTGTTTATAGTAGCAAACCTTTTATCCAGGAAACGAGGCCTAATTTAAACTGAATTTCGACCTTAAAATTATTTTAAATGCTGCCATGATTCCATATATATGATACTCTTATCTTCTATCAGAATGTGTACACACACTGAAAAAAGCACGGTGGTGGCCGAATCGTAAAAAAGTAACTTCTATGTGGTTTTATTTGGCCAAAGATCATGGAGTTCTATCAGCATGAAAACCACAGGATAGGTTTCAGATGTTACATTAGCAAAATTATCATAACGGATTACAAATCCGGGTATGCCCACATTAAGAAAGATTGTTATAATAGTGTCATTCTGATTAAACATTTTTAATTTGATTGAGTTGAAGGACTGATTGACATATATTTTTACTCCATAAGCCACTGGACGAGAAAATCTTGAAGGTAATCGCAAAAATTTCTAAAATGAAATATTGTGTTTTTTTACATATACATCACGGAAAATCATGTTACTCATGGTATACCTATCTGTCTGTCCGCCAATCCTTAGTCCGTGTATAACTATAGAAGTCCCGCTCAGATTTTGATAATAATGGGTGATTTTTTTGCTAGTATCTTTTTGGCAACACTGTTTTTGACAGATGACGCGTGTATCGTGTCTTGTGTCATTGTCAAACTTGTTCACTTTGGTCTATAATCTAACCATGACTCGACTTACGAACGAACAACGCTTGCAAATGATTGAATTTTACTATCAAAATGCATGCTCGGTTAAGAGAGTGCATCGAGCACTGCTTCCAATTTATGGGCAATTTGGTCGGCCTACTGAGGGAGCTATTCGGAAGCTTGTTACTAAATTTCGAACCCTCCCAGTTTACATTATTGGTGAATGGGCGCTGGCAAAGTTGGAGGAAGATCCACATTTTTATCGAAAAATTGTGTTCAGCGACGAAGCTCATTTCTGGTTGAATGGGTACGTTAACAAGCAAAATTGCCGCATCTGGAGTGAAGACCAGCCAGAAGCACTGCCGGTGGCATCATCGGGCCGTACTTCTTCAAAGACGACAATGGCCGGAACGTAACTGTGAATGGCGAGCGCTACCGTGCGATGATAACAAACTTTTTTTTGCCCAAAATGGAAAAGCTGGACTTGGCTGACATGTGGTTTCAACAAGACGGTGCCACATGCCACACCGCACACGAAACAATGGCCCTATTGAGAGGCGAGTTCGGTTAACAGTTTATCTCACGTTTGTGGCCCGTCAAAAAAATCCAAAAACGAAAACTCGCACAAACTCCGTGTTTAACTCTTTAGTTTAGATGATCTTATCATTTTCAGAAACACTTTTGTGGAATTTGAAATTCGGGAGTTGGGGTTTGTAGGGAGGGTATATAAAAAAGTTTTGATCGTAGTATTCATACGCTTCCAACCCCGGTAATTCTATGCACCTATTACCTATATTTCACACCATAGATTTCTCCATACATTTGTCTTTAAAACAAAATGACAGGTATGTTCTCGATGTTTTCGATCCGCGTACTCTTACTATTCACCGCCCGGCGAATCAGCACGGATGATTAATCTGTTCGTACTATAGCGCAAAAAATACTCTTACCATGTACGAAATGAACTATAATTCGTAGCAGCGATGGCATGCTGGGCGCTATCGTGAAGATGTGGAAAGGAAAAACGTTGCCGGATAGACAGTAACTATCGGTAGGTCGAGGAAAGAATGTCTATGGACTAATTGTATTGTTCTGTTTGACTTAGTCTGTTTAATTTCTCTATTGTACTTGTTCGTAACTGACTTTTTTCTCACAGGATTTAAATTGCACTGAACTTAATCATTTATGAATTTTTGTACAGGAGATCTTCTCTGGTTCGTCAATCTTCCCAAAAATACCCATTCCTTGAATAATTTGGGATTGCTTATTATTTTCTGATACACGATTACCCAAAAACTAAAAACTGCAACAGAATACGCACAAACTTCTTTATTTGGATATATCCGCTTTTGCTCGCAACATTTGGACGCGAATGTGTTCCAAAAATGGAACTGTACTGTATTTCCATGAGATTCCTAGGGTTCTGGTTGCACATCAATATATGAGGCTGATGTTATCATGACTTAGATCCAGATACCACCAAATTTTTGAAAAATCTGGGTATATCCGGTTTTGCACGAGAGCTTCTCAATTATAGCAAGAGTCCATGGAAACAAATTCCAAAAGCCAAATTAAGTGAAAGTCGATACACGTGGGTAGTTCACAAAGGAAACGAATATTCATCCAGGTTGCGATACATATCACCACATTAAATATGTCAATATATTCCTCCAGATTACTACAGCACTACAACAGATAACAAAACCAAATAACAAATGAAACGTACCTCCAATCGTGCGGTTCATAGCCTTCCTCGCACTTATCGCATTCTATACAAGGCTGTCCGACGTCTGCCTCCTTGATTTGCACGCCCTGCAACACACGAAAACAAATCACTATGGCCTTATGAATACTAATGAAGTAATGAATACTTGATGTGTGACATGACGCCAGCGCCAACAAGGCACACGCGCTATGGAATACGAAAGGAAGAGGAAAATTGCATTTGACTCGCACAACCGACGGGAATGCTTATCTTCAAGAATATGTGTGAACACAGATTGAAACTACATCTATGTGTTTTTTTTTTCTACAATAACGCCTCTGATAGTCATTTACAGCGGATCAGATCAGCTCTGTCCATAGCTAGGCAACATCAACGTTCTATTCGATGCTTGCTCAACTTCAAGCTGAGAAAGAAACGCTGTGAATCGGTGATGGCAATACTCAGCTGCTGTAATGTCGTTTAGTACCCGTGTCTGGATCAGTTGACGAAACCAGAAATTGCTATAGTATCAGAATCGCCCCCTCACAAGTCTGCTTTGTTCCAACGTGGTTTTTCATCTCGTAATGCAGTATTATTCTATAATCTTTTGGAAAATAGCTTAAAATCAATGTCCGTTTTCGTGAGCAAGTCAAAAGCTCGCTGCTCGCCATAGCATAGGCTAACAAATTCTGCTATGAGGATGTAGACTGTGACCATTTCAATGCTCACATAGATGTATATTTTTTTTCTTCATAACATTATTTTTTTCTCCTTTATGTTTCGAACATCTAATGTAACCGACGTAAATAGTTAAGTGTAAGAGTAGCCTTGACTAAACTTCGATGCTTATGTCTCTCTTGGTTGTTTGTATTTAAATAAAGTCATTATTATTATTATTCATTTTTGGTTGGTCTTTCTCCGTTATGAACGGGGGTATGTACACAATAGAGGATACAGTTCCCTGTAAATATATTACAGTTGCTTTGGTGACATGTATTACCAATTATTCTATCAATCAATCTATCACCCATTAGGAAAATAAATATATTATTATGACACAAAGAACGCTTGAAACAACATTGGGCTCAATCTGTGGCTCAATCATGCAGTAATACATATTTAGTTTGTACGGATTCATTGTTGTCTCTACGGCGCGGAGGTCCAATGACACAGATACGATTCAAGAAATAGACTGCCTGTTCATCGCACAATCATGTACTTAGCATATCAGTCACAGTGTTGGTTGAGGAGCGTCATTGTTACTTGAAAGGAAGGTAGCTAGCAAACTGGAATTTGCTTTAACCGCATTTGTGTTCACATCCGTGGAAAATAACTAACTATGTAAACAATGAATAACAAAGTTAGCAACAGTAGACTTGATATTAATAGAACATGTTTATTTTTCAAAAAGTACCTGCGAACACACAAAAACCTAAGGACATAAATATTTTCTATTTTTAGTAATTAAATATCAATCTTTCTTGCTTTTTGTGATTTTTTTTATTCTCAAACTCAAATCAGAAAAGATGACATATGAAAATGGCATCCAGAATCCACACATTTTTGCATTTATTGAGCTATGCAAACCCAAAGTATACAATTTAAAATTATTAATACCATATTTCGATACATACAGCTGATTTCCAACACGGTATCCCAGAATAATGTTTTTTTATCTCGCACAAAATGTCGCTTTAAGTCATATGGGCCTTCCCAACCAAGGTACAGGTGCTCCAGTACGATATTGTAAGTCGGTACCTATTAAATATCTTTTGAACGGTACTGTATATTTCAACGAAATTTTGATAGCACATGGCACGCCAACCAATGGGAGCCCCATAAATGATGGTGTTCATAGAAAATAACTAACTCATTTATAGTTATTTTCACGGTTTTTGGCGGTTACGTCACAATAGTAAGAAATAAGTAAACAGATTACCTGTACCATGTACTACCCGATCCTGAACGCAGCTGCTACTCGTTCTTGAACTAACGCACATGAATTGGCGTCACGTGCACGAATCACGTAACCTTTTTTTTCCTATTTTGATCACTTACTAGTAATTTGAAATTCTCCTTATTAATGGTAGAGTGCCGATTCCTAGGTCAAACCCTTTTTAATGATTTTCTTTTGGCAAATTTCATAGTTTATTGATTGTATAATTTCACACGTATTATATCTTTCTTTCTCAGCGACTCAGTATTGTGTTGAAATCTTTTGGGCACTAATGTTTCAGCATTACTAACGACTATCTCAGAAATGTCCTCATAAAATATCGTTGGTCACTCGTAGAGAGCATTCAGCCCCACCCTGTGATTTCTGTACGTACTAACCTGAATAGGAATATTTGGTTTCCTATCAAGATACTTTCTTTTAAAAACTTACGTGTACAGACGGGGCAGCGCCATTTTCTTTTGCTTTCTGCTGAGGCTTTTGGTTGTGCGTGTGTCATCCGTTTAATTTCCAGATATTGGGATATTACGCCCCAAACACCAGATTATGGAGTAGTAACCTTTTATTTTGTACTTTACGTTTAGTTGTTTTGGTTCGGGTGCTACCCCGTCCATTTTCTTATTGATAGAGTTGTCAAATATAGGTACATCTCTGTATTACCGGTACCGAGTAATACTATAAAAAGTACCCGTTACTTTGTACCCGGTACCGGTATTCTAGGTAAGATTCGATTTAGGTCATTGTAACGTTGCAAGCCAGTATCGGTAAAATAAAAACACTGGTACCGGATAACCGGGGGAACCCAGACAGTGAGATAGCAGACATCGCTCGAATCGTGCGTCGCAATTAAAAATTCGCTGAATTTTAAATCTAATTGGGGTTATTGCAGAGTAAACGAATTTAGTATACTGATTGAAAAAAAGTGATCGCTTCTCAGCTGACTTCAATATTAATGAATGTTATAGTGAAAACAATATTTTAAAATATTATGGCTCCTACACAAAAAAAGAGTGCGATTTGGTTGCATTTTACCGAAATAATAAGTGGACAAAAAGCTAAATGCAATATATGCCGAAACGTTTATTCGTTTAAAGGAGGTACAACACCGGTAATTTAAGGAAACATTTACGAATTAAACATCCTACAATTGTAATCGATGAAGAAACAGCTATACAAAAAGAGGAAAAGCAAGGTAAGACCAAAACTATATATAATGATCAGCCAATACAGGTATCTTCCGGAAATTTTAATATTAGGTGTAGGTTAACATCAAGATAAATAAGGCAAGAGCATGTTGGTTAATAAAACAAGACGTTTTTAACCAAACTAAACAAAAAATAGTTAGCTAAAAATGAAATAAAAACTATTCTTTAAACTGAAGATTAAAAATCAAATAAAATTTTATATTTTTATAATTTGATGTTGAGTATGAATGTTAATAATTGATTTAAATATGCTTTACACAGTTGCCATTATCGACAATTTTTACTTATATTCACGTATTTTGAATAGATTTTTTTATCTAGACTGATTTATTGGTATTCGCAAAAATAAATCCGTATTGACCCGTCACTATTGATAAAGATGAATCTAATAAATATGTACCTACCGATTTTTCACACTTATCGTCTAGGTGTACGTGTACGTTATTTATAGTGGATTCCAAACAAAAACCGATGCACATCATCAGTCTTGAGCTGTGCATTGTTGCCAGACTTTGCACATTTTCTTTTAAGCAAATGAATCATTTAATGAAATAAATTTGGCATTTGTATACTTTCCACTACTTCACACTAAATGTTGTTCTGAAAAGAACAATTTTTAGTTGCAAGGCAACGATTCAAAGCTTAAATAGCGCAAAACTCACAAATTAAACAATAAAGAACTAGTTCGACAAAAGGACAATGACAACTGATGTCAAAAAATAAGACACGGCAACTTCACATTTCTCTGAATGGAGCACCAACCGAATCGAGAACAGGAAATTTAAAATTCAAGTAGAAATTTCACTTTGAATGTAGTAAATTGTTGGGGACCATGCTTTTTATGAATTGCATCACTAATGACGTGCATCGGATTTTGTTTGGTATCCACTATATATGCTCAACACCCATTTTTTTATTTTTAGCGTATGATACAGCCCCGTCCACGTCATCAGAACCAAAGGCAAATAATAGCGACAGCATATTAACAAAATCAGATGTAAGTCAGTGTAATAAATGAGCTTGTTTTAAACATGATCGTCAAAGACATGCAGCCATTTTCCATCGTTAGGGATAAAGGTTTTTTAGAACTCCTAAAAGGACTTGAACCTAGTTATAACCCTCCAAGTCGAAACACTTTTGTAACAACACTCTTAGATATATGCACGTGCAAAAACAACTTTGAAGCTTATTTTAGAACAAGCAGAATTCATTACTGTGACAACTGACGGTTGGACATCTTCCGCAAATGAAAATTATATATTGTAACGGTCCATTTTATAACAAAAAACTGGGAATTTGTGTCGGGTTTGTTGAGCTGTTTCAATTATTCCGAACGACATACAGCTCAAAATCTTTATGAACAACTTATGAACATTTTAACAGAGTGGGGAATATCAGAAAAAGTGGTTGCTATAGTAACAGATAACGCTGCTAATCAAGTGGCTGCAGTAAAATTGGGAAGTTGGGCACATATACCTTGTTTTGCTCATACATTAAATTTAGTAGTGCAAAATGGCCTTCAAGAAATTAAAGATATATGCCATAAAGTTAAGGCAGTTGTAGAATACTTCCACAGAAGTTCGCAGGCAAATTCAAAATTATTATCAACACAAACTAGGATGGATGCAAACAGCATTCCTTTAAAATTAAAAAACAACTCTTCATATTATATGTTTGAGCGGTTTTTAAAGTTAGAAGAATCTCTTACTATAACCATTGGATTACTACACAATCCCGTACAATTATTGTCCGAAGAAGAGTGGAGCATTTTAAAAGAAATTTGTCAAGTGCTAAAACCATTTGAACAAATAACAACTGAAATGAGCTCAGAAACACACGTAACAGTTTCCAAAATTATTATCATTGTCCGAGGCTTGATCGCGATTTTAAAAAGGTTTCAAAGCGAAATTTCTTTCGATATTACCAAACGACTAATTGAGAATTTATTAGCGTCGTGTTTGACTCGTTTTGATAAATGCGAATATAATAGTATTTAGGCAAAACCATCGATTTTAGACCCGCGATTTAAAATAAAGGCATTTTTACTTGAGCAAGCATATAAAAAAGCAAAGGACAAGTTACAGGATGAAACAGTAGCAATTATAAGAAAAAATGAAAGTGTTGCAGCCATAGATAGTGATTTAGATGTTACTATTATACAAAGTTCCGAAGATGATCAAAGCTTAAATAATTTAGTTTGGCATGAATTTGATTTATCGACGTCCACCATTGAAAAGCCAAGTCCACTGGCTACTGCAATAGCAGAAATACGAATATATTTGGAAGAACCAAATATACCTAGAACAGAAAACCCATTGTTGTGGTGGAAGTCCAGGGAACTACTCTATCCCACCCTTGCCCCATTGGCAAAAAAATACTTGAGTATGGTAGCAACATCTGTTCCCAGTGAACGCGTCTTTTCGAAAGCTGGTCAGTTGATAACAGAAAGGCGTAATCGATTGAAATCGAAACATGTAGAAAAACTTATGTTCCTTAATTACAATCAACTACTAATAAATAAGTGAAGTGTTTAGATGTTTAGACTAGTTATTTACTTTTTCAATTAGATTTTGTAAACTTATTTTTCTGTTTTTTATAATAATATAAATATATATATATATATATATATATTTTTCTCTTATATATATGGTCTATATTTTAATTATTTATCTGTTTTCATAGAGGTTCTCATAAATAACATTTTGAGTTCCGCACATATTAAGTAGCAGCACGACAAACGACAACACCGCCTGCTCCCATCCGCCCGATCCTGCTTATCTGCGTATGCGTAGTGCGTAGTGCGTACGCAATCATTTCTTTCCCACATTCTACAGCGCTACTAAATATCGATACCCAGTACCGATATCGTTTACCAATGTCAATATCGATGTGATCGACGGCAACTGCAAACCTAAATTAATAAATACATAATAGGTACAAAAGTGACGGATACTTTTTTTTACCGAATACCCAGGTACCGACTACTTGGCCGAGTACCGGATATTTAATACCGGGTAGTTACAATATTGACATCACTACTTATTGAATTTTAACCTTCAGCGGTAAATTCTTTTTTTGTATTACCATCGGACCACGAGCATTAATGCATGTCCTGAAGATGTTTGTTCAATACCTGGTTCCTTTTAGTGGGAAGGCATTGTGGAGAACCACCATTCACACTCCTCCAGCTTTGTTTTGTAGCTGCCTTGTAGCTGTATTACATCCGATTTTCTCCTTGACAAAAAAACCCTGATGTGAATAATCAAAATATCATTTTAACTGGGTATTTAATAGATACGAGGGATGTCTTTTAAGTTTAGCATATGGAAACAAAACAACACGGTAGGTAGTTTTAAATGACTTTATTGTTTTTCGAAGTATTCTCCACGAAGATTAATATAGATCTGCATGCGCTCGAACCAATTTTCGAAGCACTTATTCCACTCGTTTGCTGGCAGATCCAAAACGGCATTTTTGAATGCGTCAACTGCTTCTTCTGGTGACTGGAACCTTTGACCACGCAGTCTGTTTTTAATTTTCGGGAAAGTAAAGAAATCGTTAGGACTTAGATCGGGACTATATGGAGGATGGTCCAATAATTCCACGTTTTCTTCCGTTAAATACTGCCTTGTTTTTTGGGATGTGTGCGAGCTTGCGTTGTCTTGGTGGAGGATGATTCTTCTTTCGGGGTTGATTTTTCGAAGCTCGGTGATGACTTTTGGCAAACAAATGGTGGTATACCAATCCGCAGTAACAGTTATTTGCTCATTAAGAGGAATTGTTGCAATATGACCCGCTTTTTACACAAATGTCGCGACCATCTTTTTCGACACACTTCGAGAACGAATGACTTTTGTTGGCTTTTCTTCACCTTGGAACACCCAAACAGCCGACTGTCGTTTATTTTCTGGTTCATAACAGTAAATCCACGATTCATCACCACTAACAATGCTGTACACATTTTTTGAGTTTCCGGAATTGAAACGGTCAAGCATTTTTTGACACCAATTAACCCTGACTGCTTTCTGCTCTTCAGACAACAGGTGGGGTATCCAACGAGAAACTAATTTTCTTACTCCTAATTCTTCATGTAAAATTTTTTGAATTGGGGTCTTTGAGATCTTCAAGGACGCCACAATCTCGCGATATGTCACATGTCTATCTTCAATGATGAGTTTGCGCACAGCATCGACGTTTTTCTGGGTGACTGCCGTTTTTTTGTGCACCCACCCTGGGATCGTCACTAAGACTCAACCGTCCACGTTTGAATGTCGATTGCCGAAAACAGACAGTAACTCAACAAGGCATTCTTGTTGCGATAATTGTCTCTGAAAGTTGCAATAAATTATGGCGCGAAAATGTTCTCGGTTGAGTTCCATTTTTCTAATGACTTGGTGACACTTAAAAATTCACTGTAGTGAGAGCACTGCACGTATTGTTGTGAAACTTTGAATTTAAGTTTACTAAAGAGTGAGATTAAGATTCAGTACTGACGTTCGATCCGCACGGCCTACTATGTTTCTATATGCAAAACTTAAAAGACATCCCTCGTATTAATATATTGATTGTTGCTGACTGAAATGCTTAGAGTGCTCTTGATTTTGTTTGGCATTTTACGTATTTAAATATGGGGCAACGCCTACATGTCACCTTCTTTTGGGCTTCCTGTATACATTGATCATGATTTTGATTTTTGAGTTGCCATAACTTTAGAACAAGGGTTAACTTTCTGGGGGTATATCACTTTAGTACATTTTTATCTTTTATGCCTTTGATATACTTTTTTTGTAAAAAAATGTACATTTTTTTTTCTTCTAGTTCGAGTGTTTAAATGCGTAGTTTTGTCTCAGACAGAGAATAGAGAGTACATATTTAAGCAGTATTTCTCTCTCTAGGGTTTATTTTATACCGTAAATTTCGGGAACAAGGCAAACAGCCCCTAGCTTGTGACGTGCCCACTACTGGCCACCATTTTTTTGACTTGATCATTTGTGAACTGAGGACATCTTGGATGCGATTTGAGCTGTGATTAGAAGAAGACCTCAACCCAGATAAGTTTAGGTTCAGGCGTTAAAATATTTGCAAGGCCTATATTTGTAAAGCCTTTGTACGTGTACCATGGTAAACGTTTCGCAGGGTTGATTATCACGATCTAATAATTTTATTGTGCGGCAGTTTAATAATAATATCCTTTTTTTAACATGCATATGTGCTGTTTGTTGAGATAATATATATTGATTCTTTTTTAATATTACACTGTTTTTTTTTTGGTTCTCTGTATACAATTAATTAGGTTTCGTCATTACTGTTAGATTCTTTTCTTTTGTGTGGTGGTCAAGCAAAACAAAATCCGACTAACATTTTAGGGATTTGTGGCTTAATCTGTCCTAAGTCACTGGCGCTCTTAACCCCCCTACTCTCCGCTTTAGAGCTAGGGCCTAAATTTGCACGCCGCTAGACAGCTGTTTTGCATTGACCCTTAGATTTCATTTGTCCTGTTTTGTTAATTTATTAATTGAATAAAAAAAAAGGAAATATGAATCACACCCCCATTTCCGTTGTTTTCATCCATTTTCTGACAATACTCCAATAAGTTTCACACAAACTGTCGTCATGTTGTACTTGTATCTTTAAGCGAAGTTTCCATATGCAATGATTATTGGCAACAGTCGACTGGCGCCAGTTTTTAGCCACATGGAAACAACTAAAATCAATTGGCGCCAGTAAAGTACAAAGTAGTTGTACTTTTTGGTGCCAGCTTGAGTTTTGACAGCGTTGTTTTTTAACCTTTTTGTGATCTTCGGTAAAATGTCACAAGTTAGAACATCAAGAAAATGGTCATCCGATGATGTAAAAACGTTTTTAGAAGTTTATGAACAACATCCGTGCCTATGGAACTACTAAAATACCGTCATATAAAGATAGGAATCTACGGGATACAGCGCTAAAGAAAATTGTTGAGGTTTTGTCTCACAACAAGAATAAAAAATATTTCAATATGAATGCTGCAAAAGCTAAAATACACAGCATTCGAAATGCGTATACCTTGGAACATCACAAGGTTTTAACTTCGTATGAAAGTGGAACATCCAACAGATGCTATATACAGGGTGGCCCATCCATGTGTGGACGGAATATTACTCATAAACAAATAGATTTTGGGAAAATCTATTTATGGCATGTTATACATGACATTTGAGGGCAAATTTCTAAAATATTGGCAATTATACAGGGTGTCCCAATTTTGACTTACATATCAAAGTTGTGATTTTTAAAATGGAATGCCTTAAATTTTAATGCATGTTTGGATAAACCAATTCAAAAGAAGAAGATTGATATAACATACTATGGGGATTTGGTAAGTTGCTACTGGGATGTAAGGTCTTTTGTCCAGAAAAACCATCCACTTCGGCAACCCCTCAATCAACCATTTTGAAATTTGGAGTGCTGAATTTTGTATCCAAAAAAACATACACACCTCAGCTTTTATCTTATTTGTTACTATTTCAAATTTTCATTTTTGCTCATACAAGGGTGGTCAAAAATGCGAATTGTAGCTTTTCTCAAAAATTTCAAATGCATCACCCTATATATTTGTGCAAGTTTGGATTCAATTTTTTATAAGCTTTTTTTTGTACAAGGTTTGATTCAGATAAAATCACTAGATTTTGAGTTATTAAGTCTCTAATAGAACAACGCATCAAAATTAATAAAAAAATCACATCATCCATAGAAACAAAATACAAACAATGCGCTAGTTTCATCTTGCTACTAAGAGTCATGAATAACAATCAAAACAGTATAAATCAGCTTCAAGCATAATAGGAAAAAACAACTATAACAACAACATAAACAAACAACTATCACTACTCAAGACCTAGACCTAATCTACAAAAACTGCTCGAAAATATGTCCACCATGTTGAATACTCAGCCTAAATAAATGACCGTTTCACATCCCTCAGCATGTGTTCCCTTATGTTCAGAAAAGCATCCTTAATCCATCGGTGTCATATCTGGTGATCTAGGAGGCCAAGATATAGGCCCATCACGACCGATCCAACGATTGTTACTCCAGGTGCCCAAATAGTTACGCACACGATTATGATAATGTGCAGGTGCGCCGTCATGTCGGAAGTACATATGCATCCGGGTTTCAAAATTCAGATATTCTGTACCTGTTAATCTGTTGTCGAAAAAAAGAAAGGCCCGATAACCGATAACTTGTCTGCCAATAACTCCTCCCCAAACATTCAAGCTAATTTATTTTGGAACTCTATTTGCCTAATCCGGTAAGGGTTTTCCGTCGCATAATAGTGCATGTTATGCCTGTTGACAACACATATGCTGTTAAAAGTTGCCTCATCGCTAAAAAGAACCTTATCCAGGAAAGTAGTGTCATCACTCACTTTATTTAGCATTATTCTACTAAACTCCATTCGAGCTGCGAAATTCTGCGGACGAACGCCTTACTGCAAGCATAAGTGGGTGACTTGTGAATAATTCTTTGGACAGAAGATTAGCATATATCGTTTTCTGCTCCAATTTGCCGTGCACTTAAATGGGGATTTTCCTGCAACTTTAATAGAACCTCCAACTGATTCGCCTCATCGGTGACACTTGGATTATTTATACACTTTTTACTATATTCCACTGCTCCACTTGATTCAAAACTTTCTCGTAGTGGTGGAAAATGTTTCCAGCCTTGGATGTCGCATATTAGGGTATACTTTATCTGAAGTCACTTGAAACACTGTGAAATACCGGGTGCGTTTTATATATCTATATTTAACACGCTCTGTTGCTGCAAAAATCGCCAAATTTCGCAGCAAATATCCCCCGTATAAGATGAAAGGCAGTTTCACCGGTCCACGTGGAGTAAAGCACGCCTATGCGTGGACATAGCCAATGAGAAAGCGTGTATTTCAGAGCTCCAAACAAGTGCAGGTGGCTACTGAAAATTGAAACAGTTTAGCCAGTGCCGTGTAGCGGTGAATAAACGTGTTTTCTTTAGTCTGTCCGTGTTTTTTCATAGATTTTATTAGTTTGTGTGTTTTTGACTTTTGAATACTCAGTTTACTTGTTGATTTAATTGTTGTGTTGATTGTTCTTGTGTGTCCTAAATATGGCTCTTTGGAGACCTTGGGAAAATGCTCCAAGCCACGAGGAGATGGTTGATGAACCTGTGCAGGCAGAATTCTTTCATAAAGATTTAGAGGACAGACCCAAAGAGTAATCCTAAATATGTATGATTGTCTGAAAAACGAAAATCCAGATTCCTCGCAAAATCAAATTTTAAACAGAATTTGTATCCTGACAAAAATCAGTCGGTCTACCATTTATCGGGTTATAAAAAGGGGAGATGTAGTCAACCATTCCTTCCACAGAAAGCGCATAGGGCAAAAATTAAAAAGAATAGACGTGGGTTTTCAGGAAGATATTCGTCGTATAATATACGGATTTTATAAAGAAAATTTGGTGCCCACGTTGGAAATGATACGGGATAAATTAAAAGATTATCCTGAAGATTTTTATAATTACAAATGCTTAGACTCACTGCACTGTATTGTAAAACTGTGTGGTTTTCAATACAAAAAATTAGATAAAAGAATGGTGATTATGGAGTCGTCTCGAATCGTTGAATTGCGCCAAGAATTTTTGCACAAAGTTAAAATCTATAGAGAGCAGAAAAGAAATCTGATTTACCTGGATGAAACGTGGTATGATACCCATGATGTTGTGCAGTACGGCTGGGTTGACGACAGCAACAAGTGCATTTTAAATGCACCATGCAACCGTGGAAAACGAATCATTATTCTCCATGCTGGCAGTGAAAATGGATTTATACCTAATGCCTTGCTGTTATCTGCCAAAAATATCAAAGAATCATGTGCCGACTATCATGAGGACCTGACCTCCAACTTATTTGAAAAGTGGATAGAGCAGCAGTTAATACCAAACATTTCCCCAAATTCAGTGATTATTATGGACAATGCGCCATACCATTCACGACAAAAAAACAAAATTCCGAATACAGGCACAAAAAACAAGACATTATTGATTTTATGAAGGATAAGGGAATGGAAATACCACAAAAATCAACCAAAGCCATATTATTGGATCTTATTAAAAGACAAAAATTTGAAAAAGAGTATGTTGTTGACAATCTGCTTCAGCAAAATGGCCATGAAGTATTACGTCTACATCCCTATTACTGCATTTTTAACCCGATTGAGTTGGTCTGGGCTGCTTTAAAAAAAAAGTAAGAAAACATAATCAGACCCCTCAATTAAGTGAATCGCTATTGGCCACAATAAGAGATGCAGTATCTCATATTGCTGCCACAGCCCTATGGAAGCAGTGTTCTAGACATATTATTGAAAAAGAAAATGAATATTGTGTTTTGCCTCCTGTAAATCCCGTTGTAATTCCTCTACAAGATGACTCTAGCGACAGCTCCGAAGGCGAGGATGATATATAAATACCTATAATGTAAGTCTTTATATACCTTTTTATATACCTACCTGCTATGTAAATATTTGCCTCATGTCAAACGTTGGAATTCTGTAATTTTTCCATTTCTTAACTTTCAATCAACATAAATTAAACTCCCAATATAAGTATTTTTTATCCCAAATCAAAAAAATAAGAAGATAGTAAAATCCATTTATTGTGATATAAAAACATTATTATTATCGTTCTAAATAAATGACCGCACGCCAATGATACGTCATGAAATTACAAAGGACGCGCCGACCAAAGGTTTTTATGCTATTTCAAGTGACTTCAGATAAAGTATACCATTGTGTTGTGATTGATATCAAAAATGTAAATGATTGCGCCATCTAGCGTCACAAATGTGACAGTCTGTACTCATGCTGTGTCTTTCTCAAATAAATCAGTCTTTGGTTAACTGCCAACTCGTGCGTTTTACTACAGGTGATGGGCCACATCCGAGTGTAACCAAAAAAGTGAAATTCTTGTCGTTTTAATAGTTAAATTCCGCGTGTGCAAACAAAAATGAGTTCCAGCTACCTTGCAAACATTCCGAAGCTGAAAGGATGCGAAATCTTCGAAGATTGGGCATTCGCGATCGAGAACTTGCTAGTTTTGGAAGGCGCAGAACAGTTTATAAGGCAAGAAGGAACTGATGCTGAAGCTAGGTTATTGGACGCAAGAACACGTGCTAAGTTGGCTTTGACTGTCGATTCATCGTTATTTGTGCACATAAAGGAGACAAAGACAACGAAAGAATTGTGGACAAAATTGCATTCTTTGTTCGACGATTCAGGTTTTTCGAGGAGGATTACTTTGCTTCGTCATCTGATTTCTCTAAGGTTAGAAAATTGTGAAAACATGACGAATTATGTGACACAAATAGTAGAAATATCTCAACGTTTATGTGGAACAGGTTTTGAGATCAACGATGAATGGGTTGGATCTTTGTTGCTAGCCGGCTTGCCGGAACGATTCATGCCGATGATCATGGCCATCGAACATTCCGGAATCATGATCACCGCTGATTCCATCAAGTCGAAGCTACTCGATATGGAAACTATCGACTCGACCGAAACGACGAACTCAGCACTGGAGATCCGCAGGCTTATTACGTAAAAATTTCCAACTCTGATCGGTGAGCAACCGACCACCAACCGACTTGCGACCGATTGTCGACCGACTGAAAAATTCGTATTCGCTAACGCAGTTGGCAACCGGTTGCCCAACTGTCATTGAATGCAATTTGAATGCAGTTTTTGCGACCGAAACAGCGCCACTGGCAATCGAGTAGCAACTGGTGGAACTAAAGTGACATACATATGATGATAAACAATCGTTGTGTTTATAAATCGAAAAATAAATAAATACATTGTGGGTCGTGATTGTGAATTTAAAATTAACTATGGGACCTAGTTTCGTTGAAAATTCAACGCGTAAGTATATAATACGATGGTCTGTTCTTACAAATGAATGTCTGTGTGAGCCGCAGATGTATGGATGTTTACATAAGTCAAGAGTGGACCCTTGATATATACACACAGTCATTTGTCGACAAATAGATGACACAGTTTCACATAGATTAGCCTTGAAGACTTATCTCAAGACAGAAAGAGCGCTGCAAGATAACGCGAGGGTGAAAACAGCTTATTGACAAGTGCCAGATGTTTCTCTAAATCTAAATCAATCAGCACTTGCTGGCACTTACCTATATAGTTCATCTAGCAGTCATCTAGACTGCTTGTTCAGTAAAGGCTGCAAATGCATCAGAAAACGTGAACATAGTGTTTGTTTGTGTTTGAGATTTTGTCTGACTAGGAGGTGTTTGTGTTAATTTTCAAAATGAAACATAATCTCAACACTGCAGAAATTAATCCTAATTTAGCTAAGGACAGTGTTGGGCTTGGAGGGAGATCAAAGGAGACAATTAATAGAAAGTGGGACGAATTAGCGATATGTCTGAATACTCATGGATCTGGAGCTACAAAAAATGGACAATGCTGGAGAAGGGTGAGTTTATGTTACATTTCGTTATTCATCCTTTTTTCATCGCTAATTCATAATTTTTATAATTGTGCTGAATCTTATTTTTCATTATAAGATTACAACCTTTTGCTATGGTCATTATTCTGTTGTATCCCTCTTTTCATTAGATAAATTCAAAAAAGTTGTAGAACTTATCATAGTAGAAAAAATGCAATGTTGATTAATAGAAAATTATATTTAACAGTGTAATAGCACAATTGTTCCCAAAGACTACCTTTTCACAATATTTTATCCAACACTTTTTTTTATTTAAGTAACTTGAGAAACGATGACGTTTATCCATTTTTTCAGTAATTCAATTCTTATTAGACGAGACTTTATATGAAACTCTTTTGTCCTCTACTCGTAGAAAATAGTTTGTTTGATTCAATGTGTTTGTATAGTTACTACCATCTTTTAATATTTGCCAACATAGTTTACTCAGATTCCATGGGTCATTTTCTTGGATTAGTACTGTAGGTTATAATAAGGCATTTTGTTCGATATGGTTTTATTCATGTACTAATACAATAATACTTTTTTACAGTATTGGATAGACCTTAAACATAGGATACAATCTAGAGCTGCACAATATAGGCAGGATGCTACAGGTACTGGTGGAGGGTGCTAATGTTGATAACTTATCTGAATTAGATATGGCCATATTGGGAACAGCAGCAGTATTTGGAGATACTGAACTTAAAGTTCCATTTAGTGTAAGTACATAACTCCTGGATAAATTTAAATGGGATTAATTTTAATTAATGAAAAATCAGTTTATTTTCTCTATCTCTATTGCCCACTTCGTTAAACCACATTTAATTTGATTTTACTTCCTGGCAGTCCACATCGTCTCCTAACGCTTGATCACAAGTACAAAGTTCTGCTTCAAATGGAAAAAATACAAATTATTTTAATTTTTCACTAGTGATGATCTTGTTTTAGAATGAAAAATTGCATATGAATTCAGTTTCTACTTGGTATTGCTTCATAACTTCAGATATTAATTAAAAGCTTTTTGATTTTCAGAACCAACTCCTTCATCTTCAGCTGTTGAGCCACCACCAGATATAGAATTCCAAATAGCTAGGCAGGGTGCACGAAAGTTGTATGCAGGTAGAGACAGCATTAATGCAACTTCAAAAATTTCACAAGAAATTTGGTCAAGCATCTAAAAACTTCAAACCTGATTGAAATTTAGAAAGGATAAAGTATTTTTATGATTATTGTTTTCTTGTGTGACCTAATCTTTGTCATTTTAATAAAAGATATTTACACAAATCAATTTACTATATTATTCCTATCGCTGTTGTGTAACAGTGCCCTATTTTTTTGTATTAAAACTACTCTTAAATCATTTCATAAAAATCACTGACTTATTTTTTGTAATGGCACCTCCAATCCATAAATCATTTATAACTCTTTAATACAGTAAAAAGTTTGTCTCTCAACATATTTTTAAGACAATAAGATTTTTTTATTGTATTTAAAATAATTGCTTTGCAAATTGACGAAAATAAAATAGGAGTGTCATTAAAAAAATTGTATTTGTAGAAATGCATTTGATACATTTTCTAAAGAGAATTGGTCCCCATTAGAAATACATTTAGCGATTAGTACTAATCTTCACAAGCGGCGAAGTTCTAGGCTGTTTGAGTGATTGTGGAACACAGAGTTTTTTTTGAAATTTTTACGATTGTATTTAGTACCATTAATGCTTAAATTGATAAAAAAGTTGTGGGTTCTATTACAAAAATAAGGTCAGCAGTTTTATAACTGTATTTTAAAAAGGCAGTGCTTTTTGTTACAAATGCATTTTGCAACTTTTCTTGATCTTCACTCAAAGCATACTTTTAGGTTTGTTCCAAATCCTCTAAAATAGATATTATTGAATATGGACATGTGAAAATAAACCTTCCTAGAAAACTAATTCTATAACCATTAACATTTCTTTACAGTGGTTAATAAAACCTTTTTGAAGCAGAGCTATCATTACGCATAAGCATATGACAATGAACATTATTTCATGGAAATTTAAAATGTTTGATACAGTAGATAATACAAACTTTAATACTCCTGTGCATCACTCTATGATATTTCTGGAAAGACCGATTCTTAATGGATGTCCAGAGTCACCTGTAAAAATATATCTTTCATTATTACTCATCTTCAAGCAGGCATATATAACAATAATTACAACTAAAGTAAAAAAAAATCAAAGTAAATATTAGTGCTGAAATCGGTATGTTGCCTAAAATATGTGAAATATTAAGACTCGGATTTGTTGCTGTATTGTTAATCTTCAGCTAATCAGTCTGAGGTATTGATCTTAGGATCGATGAATATTGACTTATTACTCTTGTTAATAGGAAATCTCAACTTCCACAGCGATGGAATTTTCATCAGGTAATGTAAACTTCCATGTCTTGGAACTGTTTGATGTATCTGAACTCATTGGTTTCTCAGTTAATGATCCACCATTTAATTTTGATATGCAATCTCACTTGCTTAATATGCATGTTAATATAATTACTATAATCTCTAACAGTGTTTGAGGGAAGTAAATATGCTTAGAATGTCTGGATGATTTAATGCATCCACCATTTCCCTTAGTGCTTTGGATACACTAGGTTGACTGAGCCCATGTAAATAAGCCATGCCAATATGTTTCTGGCAGGAACCAGCGGCTAGCACCAGAAGTGCTGCTAATACCTAAAACCAATATGTTTCTATACTGTGGTAGAAAGGTGCAAGTAAGCTTATTTGATAATCATTATGAACTTCAAGTCATAGATACTGAAAAATACGTCGTAGGCGAGAAGTTTGCCGTCTTTGATCGTGCATTCTTTCGCTTTTCAATAAGTAAAAATACACGAGCCATCCAGAGAATCAAAATTGCTGAAAATACAAATTGGGAGCATACAATCACTTCTTACACTCGTTAAGCTATTTTATTCCTTATTTGAACTTGTTATACTTACCTTTCTTGTTAAAAAAATGAATAGTTTTGACAATGTTATCCAAACAAAACACTACCAACCGACTAGTCGACTACCACAGAGCAGTTGTTAATTTGACAGTTCAAATCGCAAGTAAGTTGCTGTTCGGTCGCTGTCAATGAGCTAGGGAATACCGATTTTTTGATAGTCCTAACAAAAGAATGCACTTTTCGTTCACCAGTTGCTCCATAGAGGCGCCACCGTAGCCGGTCGGCGATTGACACGCACTGACTGATACATAATACGAAATTTGCGTTTGACAGCAACTATCGACCAACTCGAGTCGGTTGACGGTCGGTTGGAAGTTAGGTAATAAGCCTGCCGGACTTGGAAGAAGAAGAAAAGTCAGAACCAGAATGGTAGACATGGCTGTCAACAATCCGTCAAACTCTAAGAGCATGAAAAACATAACCTGCTATCGTTGCAAACAAACAGGCCATTATATGAGTAATTGTCCACAAAAGAATGAGAAAAATAAGCAAACTAACGCCTTTAGTGTTGTTTTTCTCAGTGGCGAGTTCAGTAAAAATGATTTCTACATAGACTTCGGTGCGAGCATGCACATGACTGCGAACGAAAATTGGCTGAAAAACGCTACATATTCGTCGGATCTCCCAGAAGTAGTCATTGCGGACAAAACAAAAGTACCAGTTTTGTGCTCAGGTGATGTAGAAATATCAACAAACTACAATTATGACATAACAGTGAGGGATGTGTTGTGTGTACCCAGTCTCACAACAAACTTGTTATCAGTCAGTGAACTCATAAAAAATGGTAATAGTGTTGTGTTCGAGCCTAACAAGTGCCTAATAAGAAACAAATTGGGTGATATAGTGGCTGACGCAGACCTGGTTGATGGAGTTTATAAAGTTAACCAGAAAACACAGAACTGTTTGTTGACATCAACAGTGAATGGCGATATATGGCACAGGCGACTTGGTCATATAAACAGCAACGACATGAACAAAATGAAACGTGGCTTAGTGGAAGGATTGGACTATCCAGATAAGTTTTCCACAAGTAAAGTTAACTGTAACGTATGTTGTGAAGGAAAAATGGCAAGGCTACCATTTTCAACAGGCTCACGTGCACAGGGAGTTCTAGATGTTGTGCATACAGACATATGTGGTCCTATGGAGAACAAATCGATTGGTGGTGCACGATACTTTGTGCTATTTATTGACGATTATAGCAGAATGACCTTCATCTATTTTATGAAAGCAAGGAGTGAGGTGTTAAGCTATTTTACACAATTCAAGTCAATGGCAGAAAACTTTCAAGACAAGAAAATCAAAGTCTTGCGGTCAGACAATGGTTGTGAGTACTGCAGCAATGATTTTGAAAATTTTCTTAAGGAAGAGGGTATCATACACCAAAAGACAAATCCATACACACCAGAACAGAACGGACTCAGTGAGAGGTTCAATCGTACTATAGTGGAGAGAGCGAGATGCTTACTTTTCGAAGCTGATCTTGAGAAGAAGTTCTGGGCAGAGGCTGCCAATACAGCTGTCTATTTGAAGAACCGATCAGTAGCTTCAGGTACAGAAAAGACTCCATATGAAGCATGGACCGGTAAGAAACCAAACTTAGCCCACATACGTATATTTGGAAGTACCGTAATGGCACATATTCCAAAAGAAAAAAGGACCAAATGGGACAAGAAGTCTAGGAAACATATACTAGTTGGTTTCTGTGATAATGTCAAGGGTTATAGAATTTATGATCCAGTGAAGAATATTGTAACAACCAGTAGAGACGTTGTGATCACAGAGAAGCCAAAGAAGAATGAGATAGTCACCATTCCTACAGGGACCACAGATTCAGTGGGGGATTTGAAGAAGGAATCTGAGGTTGAATTTGAGCAGTCTGAACAGTCAAGCTCTAGTGACTCAGAATACCTGGATGGCCAGGATGGCGAAGATGAAAACTGGCAGCAGGAAGTATCAGAGACAGAGAAGAAAGAAGCTAACATAGTTGGTGAAGAAGAAGAAGCTCCGTCAGTATCAGATATACCAGAGTCACCACAGATTGTAGATAGAGAAAAGAGACGAAGGAAGAGGCCTTCTAGATATGGTATTGTCAATATGTGTACTACTTCCATAGCAGAGGATGAAATGACATATGCAGAGGCTATCAGTGGTCATGAAAAAGAACAATGACTACAAGCAATGGCAGAGGAGCTGCAGTCGTTCGAGGATAATGAGGTATGGGAGGTTGTTGACACTCCAGACAATGCTAGTGTAGTGCAGTGCAAATGGGTAATGAAAAAGAAATTAGATTGTGACAATAAAGTGAGGTATCGTGCACGACTCGTAGCCAAAGGTTTTACACAGCAACAAGGTGTAGATTATCAGGAAATTTTTTCTCCAGTGATTAGGCATTCAACCTTGCGCTTGCTATTTGCTTTGAGTGTGCAACTAGGAATGGAAATAACTCATTTAGATGTCACAACAGCATTTCTTAATGGTTATTTAAAAGAAAATATTTTTATGCATTTGCCAGAAGGTTTTCCTATCAAAAATTCAAACAAAGTGCTAAAATAAAAAAAGGCTATCTATGGATTAAAGCAATCATCTCTTGCTTGGTATCAAAGAGTAGATGAAACTTTGTGTAATTTAGGGTTCAGTAAGAGCAATCTAGAGCCTTGTGTGTTTATAAAAAATCATACTAACAATAAGAAAACTATTGTTGGAGTTTATGTTGATGACTTTATAATATTTTCGAATAATAAGCTTGAAACTGATAGTTTAATAGAAGCTTTAAGTCAGAGATTTAAAATAAAAAATCTAGGTCAAGTCAAACGATATCTAGGTATGAGAATTTGCATAGATAAAAGTTCAAATGTAATAACTGTAGATCAAGAGAGTTATATTGAACAATTGCTTGAGAAATTTGACATGATTGAGAGTAATATGGCTAATACTCCTATAGAATGTAAATTAAATATAGAGAGGTCAGATATTTGTGAAGATAAGTTGCCATATCAAAAGTTAATTGATAGTTTGATGTACTTAGCAGTCTTAACTCGACCAGATATTGCTTACTCAGTCAGTTATCTCAGTCAATTCAATAATTGTTATTCAAAAACTCACTGGAATTATGCTAAACGAATTTTGAAATATTTGTTGAAAACTAAACATTATTGTTTGAGATATTCTAAAGGAAGAGCAGATTTAGAAGGTTTCGTAGATGCAGATTGGGCCAGTGATGCCAATGACAGACATTCATACACAGGTTTTTGTTTTATGAAATCTGGATCTGCTATTTCTTGGGAAAGCAACGGACAGTTGCATTAAGTAGTTGTGAGGCCGAATTTATGGCTATGTCAGAAGCTTCTCGTGAAGCAATTTATTTACAAAACTTAGAGCATGAATTGTCTGGTTATCATAATAAAATTGTACTGTATAATGATGATCAGAGTGCCTTAAAGCTGGCAAATAATCATCAGTCACATAAACGCTCGAAACACATTGATGTGCGATATCATTTCATCCGTGATGTAATTAATAATAATATAGTTGAAGTAAAATATTTGCCAACTTCTAACATGCCTGCTGACTTGTGTCATACAGGTTGTAGAGAAAATCTTCATATTTTTTCCATGCAAATTTTTGGCATAATTATGTCCATAATTTTCGGAGTAATTCTCTTGTGTGTAAAACGGCTCATATGCAATAAAATTTGAGGCATTCCGTTTGAAAAATCACAACTTTGATATGTAGGTCGAAATTGGGACACCCTGTATAATGGCCAATATTTTAGAAATGTGCCCTCAAATGTCATGCATAACATCCCATAAATAGATTTTCCCAAAATGTATTTGTTTATGAGTAATATTCCGGCCACACATCGATGGGCCACCCTGTATATTGCAAAGATGCAAATGAATTTCCTGAGCTGAAGAATCTTAATATCACTTGCAGTTTTACACGAGCTGGTATAGCATCTATCATTCGGGTGTTTTCCTTTTGAGTTTTATTGGATACATGTTTCAATAAAGACTCAAATTTGTCTCAAATAATTCAAATAAGCTTCCTAATCTTCAAAAGCTAACTCTTTTATTAAACTATTAGATGCTCCCAACGAACCTCTACGTGATATCCACCTATGTTTCCGTTTATTTCTTTGCATTTTTTTAAAATTACTTGTATTTCTGGTGCTACAATTTGCACTGTAACATTAAAACTTACACGCACTATTGAATTTGATGTCATTTTGAATACCAGGCCAGTTTGAAATAATCGAACTATATGGAAACCGATGCTGGCGCCAGTAGTGGTGGAGTCAGGAAACTGGCAAGCTACTGGCGCCAATAATCATTGCATATGGAAACTTAGCTTTAGGTACCGAGATCTACCTTTGCTATTGAATATCAACAAAAATGCCACGCCCACGGCAGGCAAATTGTCATACTGTAAGTGACAAGCATAAATGTGGAAAACTCATCTGTCTACGAGAAAATTTTCAAGGCGGTGAGAATTAACTAACGATATCTCCGAGCTTACACAAACAACCTCCTTCGCATAGAGACCGATTGCATGTATGCGTGTAAGAGAGATGGATGTATGATAGTAACTCCTGTAGTTTTACCATGACCCAACAAAAACCGTGAAAAACCCTATAGATTCCCAGGGATAGCCAAGCCCCAGAGCAATATTGCTATTTTTTAACCCTGTATAAAAAAGCTTAATGATGACATTTTTGGATAGCTGAAAAATGTACACTTGTGCCGATAAAATCAGCTGTTTTTGAGAAATGCACTCCCTTTTATGCAGTTCATCAATTGTGTGTACTCGATCCAGTATATTTGTTTGGTATGAAGTATTTAGTATAAGTCTACATTCACGCACAGTGAATTTTTTGTTTATTTTATTTTAGGCTTTTATATCATTTCTTTGTAGTTAAATAACTAATAAACATTACTATTTTGAAAATATAGTAATTACTTTGTAATCCGGGACCAGAAAACTGGCATGTAATTGAGTTTTAGATTTTCTATCGATCTTTTGGGAATCGAATGCAGTATAAATAGAAAAAAGCAGCATCACCTAAAACACATTAACGACCAGCGCTAAATTTTTTAAATTTGCTTCTGGATAGAAGTATTTCCGAAGGACCCAGCCTACTAAACGCCACATTTAAATAGATTATATCTGTGTCCCTATTAGACCTATAGTATATGACTTGAAACATTACCGTTGACTGTGCCGATGTAAGGACACACGGTCTGTGCAGAAAACAGAGTGTGCACCTATATGATGCACATCGACGTTAACGTATTAAAACAAGACAGTCATTCTGAAAGACGTCTTATTTTACAGTGAAAGGAGAATACATTACGTTTCGACTGAATCATAAATGCAAAACGGCTTGCACCATAACCTTCACCACACAGATATTCACCGAATAAAGATCATCGTGGAAGAGAACAACATGATCCAGCTCAATCCTGCTATCCTCATTCTCCGGCTCTACTCTGACACTGGACTCATCGTAATGCGCCTCTAACACACTCGATCGCACCAAAGCTCTATTCCATTTCGACATTATCATTATCCGATATGTATTCCGCGATCACGCACTGAACTGAAACTAGATACCAGAAGAGCGTCAGATATCGAATAATAGTCAAAAAGGCGATGGAACTATGGAACTGTTGCTTCGACATGGAAAAAAGTCACGCGTTAAATCAGCATTTGATCCGCGGAAACGATGAGGCTGTCCGTACACTTGCACCTCTCTTCGTCCCAGGACACTGATATACTAGTGTTTCTCAAACTTTTGACATTTGTGCATCGCTTCTGTGAAGAATCGAAACATATATTTTTTCTTTATCTGGTACATACACAGTAGTAACAAACGAAAAGTAAAATGGTGATAGAGGGGGTTAAAGGAAGCAAAAAGTTTCATATAACATGGGGGTCAAAACGGTATTTTTTTAGAGAAAGGCGACTTTAAAGTAAAATAAAATCTGACAACGCCGCAATGCCAGACGCAAATTACGACGGAACGCAGTGTAAATAAAGATGGAGTTTGTTATTTTTGGCTCTTAGGTATTATTTCATTATTTGATAATGTACTCGTAAAATGCAAACAATTAAAAAAACGGACTTACCACTAACTGTCTCAGCTCTTCACCTGGTGTGTAAAAGTTTATTGAACGTATTAAAAAAATCCACTTATAAATAGGGAACACAATTTTGATACATACATTGTTTTTCTTTTTAAAACCTACATTGCACTTTTTTGTATTTAAAGGTGTTCAAAATGTCGTCCTCCACTTTCCACACAAGCTTCATTACGACGAACCCAGTTTCTTCTTACTCTAGGTCCTCGAAGTTGTCCATTTATTATTTCAGCCGCATTAAAAATCTTTTCGCGAAGTTGTGCGTCAGTTGTTATTGGACCAGCCCCATAAACCATCCCTTTAAGTTCTCCCCAATACCAGAAATCCATCGGATTGAGGTCAGGAGATCTTACTGGCCATTTTCGAGGATCAGGAGCATTTCGAGCGATCCAGCGATTTGGATAATGTTCATTCAAATACTGAATGACGCCTCTCAAAATGTGTGGTGGTGCCCCGTCATGAAGAAACCACAAATTCTGTCTCCGTTGTAATGGTACGTGTCTAAGGTCTGTTCCAAAAGTTCTGGTAGGTTATTGGCTAGAAAAAGCTAAGGTATCCTTCTCCTGTCAACTTTGGGGATAACTCGAAAGGGCCAATTACCTGATCGTCAAGAATACCCGCCCAAATATTTATTTTAAAACGTTGTTGGAAATGACCTTCACGAATGGTATGAGGATTTTCTTGGGCCCACGTGTAAGTATTATGGACATTTAATATCCCGTCTCGCGTAAAAGTACATTCGTCCGTCGCTAGAATGTTTTTAAAAAAATCCGGATTTTCAATGTTTTTGTGCAAAAACCACTGACAGAATGTTAGTCTGCGAGGATAGTCTACTGATAACAAGGCCTGTACTCGTTGTACATGGTAGGGATAAAGCAAATTTTCCAGTAGGATTCTATGGGCTATGGTATGCGATAGTCCTACGCGGCGGCCTAATTCCCGAGTGCTGATATCTGCACTGATTTCCACGATATTTAAAATTTGTTCCTCCTGCTCTACAGTAACGTAGGTATATTTCACGAGTGCGAATATTAGTGAGCTGAACACTTCCTGTATCTCGAAGTCTTTGGTACACTTGCACAAATGTCCTTCTGTCTGGGTGTACCCGTTGGCGAAATCTGTCGCAATAAATTTGAGCTGCAAGATTTGAATTCTGACGAGCTTCACCGTAAACTAACAACATGTCGGCGAACTCTTGATTCGAGAACATTGTAAATAAACACGACGACGTACGCGAACCACTGTTACCGTTTGCGATCGATTGCCGGTTTGATAAGAACGATGAATGACCGACGCGCTGTTGTCATGTGTGTTTTAAATATTTAATTTAATGAAACTTACTTAGTTACGGACTACAAATTTTGGCTTAACTTAGAAAAATCTAATGCTATTTATTTGTTATTACCCAATTTAAAAACGTTTTAGATTAGATTATAAAAATTAGTATGATTGTGTTTATTATGGTCGATGTCGATATAAAGCACTTAAAGTTGTAAACTATAAAGCCATTTAGACAAAAATCTATTAACTTTTGGACCATGGGTCATATGAACTTTTTGACTTGTTTTGACCCCCCTATTACCCATCTCAATAATGACTACCATAACGTTTACACCCTGTATATTCATAATAAAACATAAAGTTCTTTTTTCGGTGACAATGTATTGGCTTGTCAGTTTGGTAGGCAATGGTGGGCAAATTAGCTAAAAGTATGCACTAACACTACACAATTTTGGGGACAAACTATGAAATGTAAACTTATAACCTATTCAAATTTGTTGGTATTTGGTCGAGGAATAGTCCTCGATTGACGCTAAAAAGTAAGCTACAAGCGATTCGTTTTGTCAAGAGGTGGTCCTAAGTCCGAAAGGTCTTTGAGATTTCAAGAAATGTGTTCTCCAGCCCCTAAAGAAACATGTCCAGGATTTAAAAAATAACGCACCAAGTCCCGACGATCCAACCACCTAAAGGAGCAGCTAAACTAAGCCATAAAACAAACGATCTGAATCTGGAGGAAGGATTGAAACTTCTCCGGCTCGGCCTCTCAGGTAAAGATCTCCATCGAAACGTCCTTAAAAGTTTCGTAACAAAAGCACATATGGTTCTGTTCGTTGCCCAAAGAGAAGATGGCTCAAGTAGATAGACTCTGGACTTGCCAGGCAATTCTGCTATCAATCATAAAGCACATTCACCATACGCACATGTATTGTCTTTTTTATAATATATTATGCTACTGAGTTATGAATGACTCCACCCCCTTAGACTAAGGCCCTCCAAGTGCAAATGATTTCATAAATAATTCAATATGAATTTTCAGTTTCGGTTCACTTCTTTTTCGCAGTCAAAACCACTCGCAACCCACTACCACAGCTTAGATAAGAATCAGCTATGAAACTCCCTTGTCAGCGTCAAAAACGACCGCCATTTCGGCGGAGAACGGAGAAAATCGTATGTAAATTCCCCTAGTAGAACGATGAAAGAGGTTTTGATGTTCAGCAGCAGCCGGTGTTGCCACGTACCATACCAGCGGCCGCAAATATTCTTTGCAATCTTAAAATGATACTTTGGTATGTTTTAGTGTAGTTTATGTGAATCAATAATAAAAAGGAGTATTTTTGACCAAAAAGAGGCGACGGAGTATTGATGACTATTTATTTAAACAAAAGCTTCAAAATAAATTTGTAATTGTGGAAGTATTCAGAATAAAAGAAAAATATTTACTTTTGCCATGTATTATTTGCTGATGCGATATTCTAAATCCATTGCATCTTCAATATAAACACTGTTAAATGAAAGTTTTAAGAAACATTATCCATCAGTAAAACCTTTTGCACGAATTTATTTTTATTCTTCGTTCATTCTAAACACAAGAGGTCTACCATAAATTCTCTCTAAGGTTGACCACTCTGATTTTTGGTATGTGTATAGTTTTTATTTTGAATGAGCGAAGAATAAGAAAACGGTATGGATATTCCATTTAAAAAATTTATGCTTGTGTTGTCATGTAATTATGAATCACGCTGTGCAGAATGGCATATTTTCCAAGTAAGGTATGCATATTACTGTTGCCTATAATTTTTATAGCTAACTTTTTTTAGGTATAGAATATCGGAGCAACCGACCGCTTACCCCTAGCTGAGGAGTTATCAAAAGCGTCAGGTTTGGTTGTCGCTTTGTTCTCTTTTTTTTTCGCAATAAATACAGAAAATTCTTGTGATTCAGTGCACGCAGTTTGCCTGGTGTTTTTAACGGTGTTTACATTTAAGATCCAATGGAATATCGCAGCACCGAAGAATACATGGCAAAAGTAAACATTTTTTCGTTTATTGCAAATTCTTCCACCATTACAAATTTATTTCGAAGCTTTTCCATAAATAGCCATCAAAACTTTGTCGCCTCCTTTTTGGCCCAACATGCTCCTTTTTATTATCGATTCACACAAACTATACCAGATCATAACAAAATTTTACGATTACAAAGAATATCTGCTGCTGCTGGCAGGGTACGCGGCAACACCGGCTGCTGCTTCACAATAAAACCTCTTTCATAGTTGTACTAGGGGAATTTACATGCGATTTTCTCCGCTGACATGGCGGTCGTTTTTGACACTGACAGGAGAGTTTCATAGCTGATTGTTGCATAAGCTGTGCCACTACCATCTTATTTATACCAGGTGTTTCTAATTCGACTCTAACCGTTGGGATCTCATAAATGGTAAGTGATACGAAGTCGGTTAAATGGGTCAATGTTGAGATATCTAAGAAAACGGCACTTCAGAAACTAGAACATTGATAATTTAGAGATAGGGTAAACTACGAAATACGAATCATATGAGAAAGTGTCTGCTGTCTATTATAAGGAACGCTTTATAGAAGTTATTATGGATCGAATTTCAGCAGCTTAGAGATAAACGTACGAAATTCGAAACTTTCCGGTGGTTTTGTAACGGGATTGTACGAGTCACCTCCAGTACCTATCACTCTACTGCTGAAGGAAGTATTATGATCGCGTTTTAACTTTTCTTTTCTAGAGCTCGTAATCATATATTCTGTTAAAATTTAATTACATCATTACACGATACTTTCCAGCTGTAACTAAAACAATGCTATCATTTTATTTAAAAAATGTAAACTATGAGGTGACTGAATGAATTTGTTCATTTTAGAAATCTGCTTGATGCTTCCAAAACATAGTACTGTAAAATGAACGAACAAGCCCTCATCTTGTTTCGATGGAAGGCCGAGTTCTATAGCCATTTATTTCGGCTGATTGGAGTCACCAAGTACTTGATCTGGCACGAACACATATCGTCAATAGAGGTAGCTGCTGGGAAACCGCTAGTCTAATAGTTTAGGGCTAAGAAGTACTTTTCTCCACATGACCTCTTCACTCTGTACAAGGCCCAGATAACACCTTCGAGTACTAACTGCTCACGTGTTTGGGGTGCTGCCGGCCCCGACTACATTATCCATGCCGCATACTGTTCAAACGAGGGCTGTCCGACTAATGACTCTACCGGACACTCTTAGGACCCCCCTCCTCCGTGACGCCACCACGCGATGTGCCTGCCAGACAGACCCGCCTGACTTCACATCCCGTCCTAACCGTGTCGAACTTCGTACATCCATAACTGGCCGATACGACCGCTCCTTTGTCTCTAGGGTATCGAGATTAGAGATCAATATACATGAGGAGGCTTTGCCCAGTTCTATTAACCATGGGCAATTCAAAAATCGGAATAACAAAGTTTCTTCAAGCTCCCCTTATCAGCCGCAGTGCCCTGGCATTTAGGCTTCTGCCTGCGCGGCTGCTTCGTTTTATAAAATAATAATTAACGATATGCGTTGAAACTTTTATCGAAATTGAGATAGTGTGTTGGATAAAACAAAAGCCCTTTTCAATAAGTACAAAATAAAAAAATGTGAAACCAATTTTGGAAAATTCTGTTTTCTAGATTTGCCTATTTTCGAGTGTCTAATAAAGATAAATCAGGAGCATGCGACTACTAATGTTTGTTAGGTACAGTTGAAACCGAAATGCGATAAATAATGATCCAATGCGTCAAGTACTCCGCATTGGCTTTATTAATGAAGCTCAAAAACTCAAATGCTCGACTTCTGATGGACAACTGAATGTAGCCATAATTTTTCGTTCTTAACAGCCCAAATTCAATGACCATATGGTGTCTGTGAAGAAGTGCAGCGTGCGGTATATCGTACTACGGTTCCCAGAATAAGAATATTTTATTACATAATTAACACCCGCTCTCATAGGCGGGGAATAAGAAGGTTGAAAATCTCGTTAAAATAAAGTAATCTGAAAATTCTCACCCGGGTGTTCTAAAGCAAGATTTAGACTTTAATCTAGATACATACTTGGCGACCTCAAAAATTATAATTTTTGACAGAGGTTTAACTGTGTTTTTTAAAACATTTTGAAAACTAAATCCGCATGGTTGCATTTCAAGTACCAATGACCTACGTTTGGGCTGGCAAAAATATTCAGCCGGCCAGTGCGGCATTTGACTCTAGTCAGATTGCATTCGTCACGTTCAAGAGACCCTGTAATAATTAATATTAACCATTCGGACGATGATTCAAGTACTTCCACCGAATAAAGAATTGGGAAAAGTATGTGCACTTCTTTCTATAAAAATAATCATTTATTATGTTAGATTATTCCAAGACCATTGAGCAAAATATTGATGATGATGCAGCACTAATTATATCATTTATCTCTATACCTTGTTTTCCTTGTCCATCAATTTCAAGGATTTCATTTTTTCCTTCTACCTCTATCCAGTTACACCCTTGTATTTTTATGATCATTTGCAATTTTACTCTACGACTTTTGTGTATATAATCTCATTTCTTGGCTATTCAAACAGCTTTTCCATAGGCCCACATATATACTTCAAGTCCCTCTCAGTTTTTGTGAAAATTGAAATATCATCAGCAAACGCGCACTCGGACAAAGTTACTGGCTTTATGTCCCTGCATCCTTTTACCTTTTAGCTAACCTGTTTGATGACCCGATCCATTTCTGTCATAATGTCATATACTTAACATCCAAAAATTTTGAAAATTCGAATCAAAATAAATCAAGTGAATGATTCTCATTATCTTGGAGACAATGTCTGCAAGCTAAATTTATTCCAATGCACTCAAATCAAGGTTAACGTTACATGAAATAAAACGCTTGACGCTTCGAACAATTTGTGCCGAAAGGCAGTTATTCTTGGCGCCTTCTGTGTTTGCTCTGTACACACATCAATTTACGGCCGACTGATTGTTTAATGTTTCCCTTGTGCTGCAAAGTGAATATATCTACATAAGGACCAAAAGGTCCTACTCGGAGCTATGAAGAGTACAAGAGTACGGATTGCTACCCTGAAACTTCTTTTATTACGAGGGTAGCACCACTTGCTTGGTAACGTAACGATAGGGGAGTTGTCCTTTCATGGCTAGAGATAGGGTCCGTAAAATGAGGTTGTTGGGAAAGACGTTTTGTGTACCTCCCATGTTCCACCGACTCATGACATGCACAACTCTACTGTCTATTCATTATGCTAATTAGCAATACAATAATGGCCACGATATCTCTCAATTATATTATCGGATATTAAAACACATTGCATTGGGGAACCGTAGCATCCTACAGCTTAAAAGTCACACCTCTGTCTCTATAACCAGGGACACCTTAATATTCTGGTCCTTGGACAAAAATGCCAAGTTTATTGATTGTTACGAAAAGTACTCCACAAATCAGGACATCACGTTGCCGTATCAGTAGCCCCCTCAGTAAGTCTCACAACAACCCTCAGGATCTGGAGGCGTCTCACCTCTGTAGATGTTTGACTCTAAGTTACGTCTAACTTTATCTTTTAACAACTGACAAACACACTTATTTTGTCTGACTATTTTTGACTTATGACAATTATTATGGTTTATACATGCAGTACAGCACAACAGTAAAAGATACTCAGTAAAAACCCTCACCGTATAATTAATCGAACCTTGACCTGCACCACTGGAGGATTTAGAGAGGGCGCCCCCCTCCCCTAGACGTCTGACATTTGCTTTTGAAATCTAACGTCATTGTGTTACTTTCTGTCACATCATGGTGAGAGAGGCATACTAACTACAAGTTATAACTATAGGAACAAAATTTGGCATTACGGACATGCCGACTGGGAGGGGCTCAGAGACTTCTTCTCTGCCTATCCACGTCGGAATGGAGAAATACATGCCTCATACTCCTGATATAATAGAAGTGCTTGATTGTGTCAGTATTTACACCATTTACTTGATTTGTTTAATGGGCAGTTCATAGTCTTAATCCTTAAGCTTGTTACATACTAGTAGACCCCGTTGCGCAATTTGTTTATAGGCAGGCTGGAGACGGTCTCAAGACCTATAGATGGTCTACAGACATCCTTCTTTGTCTTGTCTAGCGTCCATACGATAATGTGAATTTTTTGGTCTCATGTTTTGCAATCAAAGCATTGTTTTGTGTGGAATGGACTGGGATATGTCTCGAGGTCCCTCAGAATGTCTTATTTATTTTTTGTCGGTTAACAGAGCAATGAAGTTTTTTATGTTTGAATCTTTAATATTATTACACTAGTTAATTATAAATGCCACGTACTTATTTTGTTCTCATATAATAAAATATTGGCTTTCTGAGGATTTCTGAGCCAATTTCCATGTTGTTTTTTCAAGCTGGCCTTGACCATATAGGACACAATGTATTTAAGGAACAATAATAGGATAAGTTCCACTGAGGTTAAAAAATGATCAGCCCCAAATATCGTTTACCCCCCTTAGACGAAATCCTGAATACGCCCTTGACCTGCACTTGATTTGGGCACTATTCACAAAATCATAACACAGTCACTTCGACCGTTCAACTATTCGGACAATATTAAAATGAACTAAGAGGACCTGTGCCTCAGCGTGCCGTTGTTTTCACGAAGACTCGTGAAATTTCCCAGGGTCGTAAGTGGTTGTCGAAATGTGTATGCCCGGAGTGCGTTTTCGTAGCATTCCGTGTGTCAAGTGAACCTTTTACAGGGTGTCTCACATTCAGAAAAGTGTCTAAAATATTGTGTGTATGCTTAAAGGTAGCCGCGGTGTCCTGGCATTTAGGCTTCTGCCTGCGCGGCTACTTCGGTATAAAAAAAGGCTAATTTTACATACGAAGAAAGCATGCCCGCAACAGAAAATACACGCCACTGTATCACATCGGCCATCATCTAGCAATCATAATTCGATCTGTAATCAGTCTGAAAAAAACAATCTGGGTTGCTCAAGCACCAAGCGCCAATACAAACGGTGATGTCATAATGACCAGCCGAGCAGGCGGCTTGCACCTCCATAAAAGGACTTCCAACGGTGCTTCACCGAAAAACGTAAGCAGGCTCCGGCCATACGTAACTCGATTAACGATCTGCTGACCTTCACACTGTTCCTTGTGACCAAACACCAGAAACGGCTTATTCATGTTTCCATACCTATTCAGACAGTAAATATCCGACATTGGGTAGTTTCAATTTATTATTTTGGTAACTTATAAGCATTGGGTAGTTCGTTATGAACTACCTTTAGCCAATCCCAATTAGGGTTGATTAAAGTCATGATTTTTTGTGTTTAATAGATTTAATGATTTTTTTATTATTCTTCTATTTATTATAAATTTGACTTAGTATTAAACTGTAGGGTTTCTGTATCATCTGTTGGGTTGTTTGTCGAAAATATTTGAACATCCTGATATGGATCATAATAAAGAGATTATTAACTTTCATTTGAAGTAATAGAAAACTTGTTTTCTGGTACACTGTGAGTTGTTCTGCTTACTAGTTTCACGTTCACTTCTTTATATTAGTATCATTCAAAGAGGTTTTTAATAAGGTTCCTCCCCTTGTCCCAATTGGAATAAATTATGTTTGCGAAGCTTGAAGTACTGCCAGATAAAATCTAATGTCTCTGTAATCATTATGTAAATCATTGTTGTCCACTGCCATGAGGGCCCGCAGGAATTTTTCTCTGGGGGGGACCGATCATCTGCAAGATATGCGGTTCTTGTTCAAGTGTACCTGTCCTATAAACCTTTGGGAGTGGCCAAATATTAAAAATCAATCAATTAAACAAATTGTACACACAATCATGCTAAATATGCAAATTTTGAGTTCCAACCGGATTCTTAGTGGGCCCCCTGCGGACGCCTATATCTATTGCCCGATTTTAATACGCAGAGATCTTTGATTGAAGCCTGCTTCATACCACGATCTTCCAGGAAAGCATGTTTGAATTTTGCGGACCCAATTTGTCTTGGCGGATTCTGACAAAAATGTCAAATAACAGTCAAAATGCATAACTAAAACTCAAATTTCCTGACAGGAATTCAGCGTTGTCGTTACGAAAATGTTTTTGAGATGCGAATGTTCTTAACTTAAAGTCAAGATTGTTAGGTTATGTTTTTTCACCGTTTTTTTTTTTTGCATTAAACCTATATTAAACCGATACACCAGACAATGGAGGATGGTAAAAAACTAATAATGTATGACCCAGCGTCACAACATACATTTGAAATGTTCCTGAATAATGAAGATTACAGGAAAGCGCAAGAAGGCAAGTTCTTAGTATCTTGTAATTGGCTTCATCTTTGAAAATAATTTTGAATGTCTACACTAAAGTAGTAGGGTAGAGCTCGACTCATTCACACAGAAGCTTTACAATAAAAATGCAGACGTCTGACGTGTTACGCCATCATTCTAAAAGCATCTTCAGGCATAAATTGGACAGCCTGACAATGCTTCTGAAAATAAAGGAAGAATGTGTTTCACATTTTCATTGTCAGTTTGGCAGTGTCCTCACCAACTGTCAATGTCAAAGCAAAAGATTAAAAGACAGGTTAGGTTTTTAGCGTTGCGTCCTGGTGCACATTTACTATAATTTATCCAACGAACCTACGGAGTAATAAATCATCTGACCGGCATGCGTCTCGTTCCTATTGGTCCGTTTTCGGTAGATAAGCCGCCAAGTTCACAATAGCACTAAGCATCCCACAAACCGGCGCGAAATAATCGCGGCGAAGTATTCGCAACGAAATTCAGAGCGAGATTCGCAATCTGTTTCGCCTGTTTATTCATACCAAAGCGTCTTATTCGCTCCGCGAACGTGAAGGTTTCGACAGGTTGCGTACATTTTAATTTTGCCTTTTGCAATGAGCTCGTCTTCAGAAGAGGAGGCACTTCTATTTCTTGCTTTAGAAGAGGAACAAAATGCACGGTAAGTTATGTTTATTTAACGCCATTTGATAGTTGGGTATGTATTAAGTTTAACGAAGTACATAAAACAAATATTTTCAATTTTGTTTAGGAAACGAAGGAAGTGGGTACATGATATTAACTTGGAACGAAATAAACCTTGATGCCACAACTTCGGCTGGATGAACAGCGCTTTTACGTATATTTTAGAATGACTCCAGAGTGTTTCGATGAAATATTGAACTTGGTGAAAGATGAAATACGAAAATCTGACACAAATTATCGTGAAGCTTTTCGCCAGAAGAACGACTTGCTATTACACTCAGGTAAAAAAATTATATGTATTAAAATTAGTAGGCTTATCGAATACGAAAACTTCAGGGATCGTGAAATAAATATTTTATTGTAATAATTGGACTACATGTTGCCACTAGGATTAAATGTTGCTAAATAATTCGAGGCAGAATTTGCCTCCTCTGTTGGGTATATTATTGGAGTAAACCCAGTGCCGCTTGGGAAGGACGACATACTACTATCATACATACTTGCAGAATTCTGGGTAGACGCTGAAGACATTTCTTCAATATGTTCAAATTCTTCGTGCGCTATTAATTCGGCTATTTTTAGTTTTATTCGGGCTTGACGCTTTAAGAGAAGTGTTTTCACAGTCTGTGCATGTGCCAAGAAAAGTGAATCAATGGCCTCGTTCTCTTTTTTAGGTTTTTTACCTTCAAAATAATCAATGAGCTGTTGTACAGACGAAGATGGTGGTTCATAGCGTTTTCTGCTCGTTTTATATTTTGGTGTAGTTGCAGTCTGCGGAAAGGTGTGCCCTGGAGTAGTCACTGCTGTAGTGTTCAATGAAGAAGGTGGTGCTGTCTGTGTTGCCGAGGCGTTCTGTGCATCTTCTGCATCTACATCAGCATTTTCATCTTCTCCATGGCTGCGGTCTTCCAAATTTTCGGTTTATACATTTCCAGCCCTTTCCTGATATACATATTTGAGTTAAATTCGGCAGTCTCATAATGTATGACGTCAATATCTTTCACATTAGATGACGTTTGGCAAATGCCAAAAAAAGACGGAAAAATTCCATGTAGTCAGCCCACTGCCATTTCTTTATGTTGCCCACTGCTTGGCCGGTCTTTGGTTTGGTAGATTTTATATATTTTGCAAATGTGTCTCTGATATTCTTCCACCTTTTTTTTACTTCATCACCTAAAAACAATTTTTTTATAGATTCCTTGCCACTGGTGACACCTTCTATACCATTGGGCATAGCTTTCGAGTTGACTTTACAACAGTGAGTGCAATCGTAACCGAAGTCTGTGAAGCGATATGCCAATTGCATTGGCAGCGTGGACGGTAAACATGTAACAATCAAGAGACCTAACAACAGTGGCTCCAATTACTGGTACTATTTACATAAATATTCAATAGTACTTATGGCCATTGTTGGCCCGGACTATAAATTTATATGTGTTGATATTGGTGGTTTCGGAAAAAATAGTGATGGGGGTATTTTCGAAACCTCAAACATGGGAAAACGATTTGAACAAAATTTAATGAGTGTCTCTGCACCTAGATTTCTCCCTGGGCAAAATTAAATCTGCTCGCACGTCTTAATTGGTGATGAAGCATTTGCTTTAAAACCATACCTTATGAGACCATTTCCTTATAAGCAGACTTTAACAGACGTCAGAAAAGAGAAAAATTTTTTTTTTTATACTCCAACTACCACGAAGGCCTAAGGCCTAAGCACCCATTGGGTACCGTGGGGCTATGGGGGATACATGGGAAAGGGGGGACGCCACACGGACTCTGGCGAGGGAACACGTGTGCATGCAACATGCACACATTCTGGCTCCGCCTACGAGAACCGCCGGGTGGTACCTCCGCGTTCGACAGTCAGAGACCATCTACCACCTACGGACAATCACAACATCCATGGCCAAGAGAAACATTTCTCCTGGGACGGGACTCGAACCCGCACAGCGCACGGCGGCTGATCAGGAGACCGAAGAGTCTACTACTGCGGCCACCGCTGCTGCCTAAAACAAACACACAACATCCATGGCGAAGGCGAGATTCGAACTCGCGGCCCGGCCGGCCGGCTGATCAGTAGCACGACACTGACCCACGCGGCCAACCGAGGTCCCGAATACAATGTAAGACTTTGTCGAGCTAGAAGGGTCGTGGAAAATGCGTTTGGTATTTTGTCTCAAAAATGGCGAATATTTTACAGGCCATTAGAAACTAAAGTAGATACTACTATTCTAATTGTACGTACGGCATGTGTTTTACACAATTTTTTACGAAGTAAAAGTGGCGATGACAAATATTTTCAATTCTTAGATCCCCCAGAACCCGTGCTTGGAGCTTTTGCTGATATAGCAAATGATCCTCGGCGGGCAGCAAGGCTAGCATTGTCTACTCGTGACAAATTCGTAAATTATTTTAATTCTGATATGCCTATGCCCAATATATAGAGTGTTTGTTTTCACATTTGTGTAGACTGTAAATTATTTAACAAGTTAGTAAAAAATATTAGGTACATACCATTTGTATTCAATTCTTTTCCTATTTCCATCCAAATCTTGTTTTTCTTTCTCACATTCCTGTATTCATCGTTCGACAAATCATACAAACACGGATACTTTTTCACTATTTCTATCAATAATTCCGTTTTTGCCATTGCGAATTTTTGAAGAACGGCGTCAAAAACGCGGTCAAAGGCGAACTGAAATACGCCGCGATAAAAACGCTGGAACAATCGCATTCGCTTCGCACAAGTCTGAGCCTGTCCGTAAACCGCCGCGTTTTAATCTGATCGCGAATTCATCGCCGCGAAATTTTCGCAGCCAAAGCGAATATTTCGCGCCGGTTTGTGGGATGCTGTAATGTTCAATGAAGAAGGTGGTGCTGTCTGTGTTGCCGAGGTGTTCTGTGCATCTTCTGCATTTTCATCTTCTCCATGGTCGCGGTCTTCCAAATTTTCGGTTTCTACATTTCCAGCCCTTTCCTGATATATATTTGAGTTAAATTCGGCAGTCTCATAATGTATGACGTCAATATCTTTCACATTAGACGACGTTTTGGCAAATGCCAAAAAAGGACGGAAAAATTCCATGTAGTCAGCCCACTGCCATTTTTTTATGTTGCCCACTGCTTGGCCGGTCTTTGGTTTGGTAGATTTTATATATTTTGCAAATGTGTCTCTGATATTCTTCCACCTTTTTTTTACTTCATCACCTAAAAACGATTTTTTTATAGATTCCTTGCCACTGGTGACACCTTCTATACCATTGGGCATAGCTTTCGAGTTGGCTTTACAACAATGAGTGCAATCGTAACCGAAGTCTGTGAAGCGATATGCAGACATATGGAGCATATATATTTACCAGAACCAACAGAGAATATATGGAAAAAATGTGCTGAAGAATTTGAAAATAGATGGGGATTTCCCAATTGCATTGGCAGCGTGGACGGTAAACATGTAACAATCAAGAGACCTAACAACAGTGGCTCCAATTACTGGTGCTATTTACATAAATATTCAATAGTACTTATGGCCATTGTTGGCCCGGACTATAAATTTATATGTGTTGATATTGGTGGTTTCGGAAAAAATAGTGATGGGGGTATTTTCGAAACCTCAAACATGGGAAAACGATTTGAACAAAATTTAATGAGTGTCCCTGCACCTAGATTTCTCCCTGGGCAAAATGAAATCTGCTCGTACGTCTTAATTGGTGATGAAGCATTTGCTTTAAAACCATACCTTATGAGACCATTTCCTTATAAGCAGACTTTAACAGACATCAGAAAAGAGAAATACAATGTAAGACTTTGTCGAGCTAGAAGGGTCGTGGAAAATGCGTTTGGTATTTTGTCTCAAAAATGGCGAATATTTAACAGGCCATTAGAAACTAAAGTAGATACTACTATTCTAATTGTACGTACGGCATGTGTTTTATACAATTTTTTACGAAGTAAAAGTGGCGATGACAAATACTTTCAATTCTTAGATCCCCCAGAACCCGTGCTTGGAGCTTTTACTGATATAGCAAATGATCCTCGGCGGGCAGCAAGGCTAGCATTTTCTACTCGTGACAAATTCGTAAATTATTTTAATTCTGATATGCCTATGCCCAATATATAGAATGTTCGTTTTCACATTTGCGTAGACTGTAAATTATTTAACAAGTTAATAAAAAATATTAGGTACATACCATTTGTATTTAATTCTTTTCCTATTTCCATCCAAATCTTGTCTTTCTTTCTCACATTCCTGTATTCATCGTTCGACAAATCATACAAACAAGGATACTTCTTCACTATTTCTATCAATAATTCCGTTTTTGCCATTGCGAATTTTTGAAGAACGGCGTCAAAAACGCGGTCAAAGGCGAACTGAAATACGCCGCGATAAAAACGCTGGAACAATCGCATTCGCTTCGCACAAGTCTGAGCCTGTCCGTAAACCGCCGCGTTTTAATCTGATCGCGAATACATCGCCGCGAAATTTTCGCAGCCAAAGCGAATATTTCGCGCCGGTTTGTGGGATGCTTTTTCCGAAGGTCTGTGACGTGCGGTTAAGTTTTTTTTGTGTATTTCATTTATTTTTGTGAGACAACTTTTAGAAGGATATTTCGACATGAGTGCCTTATTAGACGAGGGCCAAGTACCAAGAAAACGGACAAAAAGAGCTTTGTCGGTTTCTGAAAAAGAAACTATTATAAATATTTATATAGCTTCTCGGGAGCGCTATCCAAATGAAACTCAGAGAGAACTTTGTAGCCTTTGTTTCAAAAGCATCAGGTGATGATTTTGCTTTGAAGTATAATTAAAAATGTTTTGTAGTTTGATGTATTATTCTAAATATCTAAATAATAGTCATTTTCTGTTAAATATCTTACCCACTAATAGGATAGCTACTTCTAGAGCACACATTTTGATTTTTATAACTTATTCTGGATTATTTCCATTATTTATTAATGCATGTACATATAATATATGCAAAATTTGTTTTCATGAGCATCAAGTAGCAGTGTATATAAAATTTTGGCAAAGCACAAAATAAGCAACAGTTTTTCTCCTCCCAAAGGTTACCATAGAGCCAGAGAAGTTTTGGAGAACGTTTCACAGGAAACTAAGGCATTAATCCGAAGAAAAATCCACGAATTTTTCTTCCGAAGCGAACCACCCACATTGAACAACATTTTGTTATCAATAAACGACGACGACGACTTGCCAGACTTCAAAATATCGACGTTGGCTGCATGATGAAGGAACTTAATTTTCGGTAAGTGTTGTACAAACAACTTATTTTGTTTTATTTCTCCTTGTAAGTAAAATGCAAAACTAAAAAAATCCGTAAAATGTTCACACACAAAAATAGTTTTTATGTTTTTTATCATTCTTTATCTATAGGTACTTTATGAAAAAACTAAATTTGCAATTTTGTTAAGATGAATCACCTGAAATTCGTTATTCGTATAATATGGTTCATTGAATCAATGAATTTGAAGATTTAATGTAATTTTTAGTTTTGTAGGAAGGAAAAGAAATAGCATCTTGAAAGAAAAGGACAAGATAATATGTTGGAGACGTAGATACGCGAAATCTGTAAGTATAGAGAAGAAGGCAGGAAGATATACTACCTAGACGAGACTTGGCTCAACGCAGGGCACACTGTTGGCAAAGTATGAGTGGATTCATCAGTTGAGCATCCTTGGCAAGCCTTTCTGGAAGGTCTCTCCACGGGATAAAAAAATCCTTCAGGTAAAGGAAAACGGCTAATTATCTTACACATCGGATCTGATAATGGGTTCGTGGAAGATGGACTATTGGTATTTGAATCAAAGCAAGCAGGAGGCTACCACGCCGATATGAATGCCAATTTATTTGAAAAATGGTTTGAAAATATTATAAGCCGTCTAGAACGCTTCATACCATAGTAGGCGTATTGATAAAGCACCAAATAGTGGAAATAGAAAAGGGGAAATACAGGAATGACTACGAAGGCATAATGTTCCCTTTGACAACGATATGGCCAAAGCAGAACTTTTAAATCTGGTCAAGGGCAATAAAAGTGCTGATAAGTATGTCATCGGCAAAATGGCTAAATCTACCAATCGCACTATTTTACGCCTGCCTCCTTACCATTGCGAGTTTAACGCAATCGAGTTAATTTGGGTGCAAATTAAAAACGAAGTTTCCAGAAAAAAAACAACTTTCAAGATCGCAGTTGTAAAGCAGCTTTTTTACACTGCGATACAAAATGTAACTCCGGAAAATTGTAAAAAAGCAATCGAACATGTTGAGAAGGAGGAAGAAAAAATGTGGACAACTGACCAATGTATGGAAAGAGTGGTTGAACCAGTGATTATTAACTGAGGAAACGATTCAAAATCTTCAGATTATACTGATAGTGACAACGATTAGTTAATAAATGTACTTTGTATATTTACTGGATACTGAGGAAGGACCTATATCCCTAAACATAGTTATACAGGGTGACTTCGAAGTTGAGTCATTTATTTTAACAATGAGTAGATCTGATCAAAAGAAATGTTTTTTTCCTTTACCATTTTTCTGGTAAAATTAAAGTAACAAAGTTATAGCCCTTTGGAAGTTTGAGTACCGCCCTGTCTCAATAATAATATCATGTGCTCGTGTTTGGCAACAACGGATATAATCCGCCTTATCGGTTCATCGCATCGGAAACAAAAAAGCGAAAGAATTTGGAACGATGTTTTTACAATTATTTTATTCAGTTCAGTTATACATACAGTCACTGTCAGTCGGTAACGCGTGTGAATAGTGTCTGTTGCGTGGCTCAAACGAAATAAAAAATGGCACATGTTTATGCGGATCGGTTTCCCAATCGATTGCAACCAACCCCTCGTGCCTTTGTTAATGTAGTACAACGGGCTCGTGAATCAGGTGACTTAAGACCTCACAGGGGACCTCACGATCAAATACAGGTCCGCAGTGAAATACTTGTCGGGAGGATACTTTATAAAACAAGGTAAAAAATTTTTTTTAATTTTTTTTTATTTTTACACACATATTTTGGTTTATCTTCCTTCTACAATCATTATCTGAAAATTAATGACTCAACTTCAAAGTCACCCTGTATAATTACCATGTTTATTTCTACGGCTCTATCCGGATAGACTTCAAAGTAGGTTATCCCAATCCTGTGTTAATCCTGACCGCTAATTTCTAAGGAGTCCTCTGTCCAAGATTTTGATGTTATCAGTTTTGGTTTGACTTGTGGATTGGCGAAATAAACGGTCAGGATTACACATGATTGGGATAATCCACTTTAAAGTATATCCGGATAAAGCCGTCGGAATAAACGTGGTAATGAATACAGGTAGATTCATTATTAGGTAGTATATTAAAAAGATCCAGAATCCAATCTAAAAAAGAATTTAATTTTTGAGCCTTTTCTTTATTTTTCCCCATGTATTAAAATTATTTTTGTAATATAAAAAATATGTAAGGTTAACGAATCCTAAACTGGAGCAGCATATTTAATATATCAATGTAATAAACCTTGTAGCACCTTGAATGTAATGAAAAGATTTCTATCTTTCTTCTGAAACAGCGAAAATAAATGGTACCTCAATTAATTTTAAAACCTACACGCCACTGGCGATAACGCATTATCGGTTTTGCAGGTAGTTGCGGTGTAAATCGGGCTGCCTGTCACTTGTTTTATTACTCCGTACGTTCGTTGGATAAGCAAAAGCATTGGAAAGCGGATAAGAAAAATATCCAAATAAAGTTATGTCAAAAACTGAATCAAAATATACAAAGGAGTTAAAAACAGTATTATAATACACATACAAAAAAAAATAGGACAATAAATTACTCCCTCACATATGCAAATAAATAAGAAGTAATAAAATGCATACAATGTGAAAAACAAAATCGGAGATGCCAGTGTCTGCTGTATTCAACCAACTGAACCCAAACAGGATTCACAGACCATTTATTGTCGGGAGATGTATGTATTATGTATGTCGATCGGTCAGTATGTAAACATTAAAGCAACATAAAAACTGTTTACTCTGAGGAATTTAATCTAAGAGGAAGAACGATTTTCATATTTCTACATAATAGTGCTGTAAACAAAAAAAAATATTTATAACTTCTTAGATGTTGGAAAAGAAGTCCCGTTCCATAATTTTGGCTACTCGTATACATTGTAGGTGTACGGTTAACCGCTGAAATGCCGGTAAGGTAGCAACTCTGACTGAAAATTAAAAAAGGACTGGTAGAAGCGATACCATCATGATCAACAGTCACGCAATATTTCGCGAATCGATAGTCGGATGTTTTGTTTCCGCAGTTCTATAGTGATGATTCATTCTGCCAAATGGTGGCAGTTGTCAAGGACATTCCAACAAAGTTTACTTGTCACTTAGACTGGAGTAAGGTTGAGTAGCATCATGATGTTTCAACGATTGAATGGTATGACTACCCAGGGATTTCAGTACTAACATCAGATAGCCAAAAGTGAACTGTCGTGTTGGAAATACCTTCTAAATGAAACCCTATATCTGTATAATGAATTTGCTGCATAATAATAATAATTGTCTTTATTTAAACTGTACAATTTCATACAGAGAAACAAGAGTTGCATATGGTGACGAAGTTTAGCAACATGCTACTCTTACACTTAACCACCCATGCAAAAAAAAACAAGTACATACATACTCGTACATATATACATACATATACACACATATATATATATATATATATATAGTTAGGTGAAAAATTAAAGCTTCCGCCTTTTGTTGGGTACTTCGACAAAATTTAAGCAAAGAGGACTCTTTATACTTTTTTTAATTCTCTCTAGCTTTCAATGGACTTTGCCATCATCATCAGGAGAGTAGTATGTGAGGATGTTGCTAATTGTTGTTTACGTATAGGATGAGGGAAACGTCCAGTAACATGGTGAGAGCTGAACAGATTAAAAATTTTTAACTTGTTCTTGTCATATTTTATATAATTTTGACCGTTGTACCATCTATCCAGCTCTCACCATGTTACTGGACGTTTCCCTCATCCTATACGTAAACAACAATTAGCAACATCCTCACATACTACTCTCCTGATGATGATGTCAAAGTCCATTGAAAGCTAGAGAGAATTAAAAAAAGTATAAAGAGTCCTCTTTGCTTAAATTTTGTCGAAGTACCCAACAAAAGACGGAAGCTTTAATTTTTCACCTAACTGGTCTAGACGACAATGACCACGTCTCAAGTTATATATATATATATATATATATATATACATGTTGGCACCAAGATTTACTACATGTACACAAGGGAAGTGAAGAATCATTTAACAATATATCAATAGCAATCTAATTAAGACTATGGGTCCAAGCATATATGAGATTTGACAGCTTTCTTGAAGCAATTTAAGGACATGGTTTTGAATTCAGGACTCAAGGCATTGTATAACACTGAAGCACTGTACGTGAAAGAAACGCTGGAATAAAGTTGTGGATTGAATAGGTGTAGTTATCAAATTTGGAAATCTAATATGTCTATGATGAATATTACGCCTAAAGATCAGCTTTTCTCTTAAGTATTAGTTTATGAATGAAAACAAGGTAATGATATTTGACAATATTTTTTGTTATCATCCAGTTTAATTCAATAAGACTACCAGAAACATGGTCAAAGCGCCTTAAACCGCAGATGAACCTAGCACAATTGTTTTGCACAATTTGAATCCGATTTCTAGTAACAACATTTGAGACACGGATAATATAAAATAATATATAAATGCTGGATATTTCAAGTCCAATGTTTTCGATAGTTACAACAATAAATTTATAAATCGATAACTTTCGACTTTTTTGCAAGAACAAAAACACTGCAGAAACTTAAACAGGTCTTTGAATTAAAAAGTTACCCAGGCAAATATTTTTATATATTTCCACTCATCTTCAAGAATATAAAATCGGTCTTTACGTTATTTCCTGAAATCCTAGATATTTTGGTATAGAAACTGAATTTGTTGGTGGAATATTGAGCTATACCACTACCATGTCAAGGATCAAAGAGCTTTAGTTTTTGAGAATCGGTTCTGTGGTGGTAGGATTATCGTCACCAAGAACAAGAAAGACCCATTGTTTGAATGTTTTCTGAAGGTCCTAGTTTTTGAAAGAATTGTGGAAAGGTGAACATGTGAGAGGCAAAAGGGTGAAATTTGAAGTTTGTGATAATAATAATAATATATTTTATACAAATTGCTTTGCGGATATGAAACGTCAATAGGAAAAGGTCTGAATTACATAAGTAAAGGAAAAATATACATGATTTAATTACAATAAAAAAATAGGTGATACGCTATAAAATAAGTATCAAAAAAATTATGTTTGTTTAGGAGTATAAATAGATAAAGAATAGAAAAAGTATGCAACATAAATGTATAATAAGTAAAAACACTTAGAGTAAAATACCTAATGCTAAAAGTTGTTTCTTGAAGAGTTTCAAGTCGTTGATGGTTTTTAACTCAAGGCAAATTATTGATGATATATCCGCATAAGTAGTCAGGACTATTACGGTATGAGCTGAGGCTATAGTTGTGATATGTAACATTATTATGCCTTAGTTTGTATGTCTGGGACTCTTTTAGGTAAGTAAATTTGGAAGGTGTTGATTTCACATGAATTAGTAATGATGTTAAGAATTTTACGTTTGGTACTATTTCCAGTGACTCATTGTTTATTATAACTGTGATGCTGTTCTGCGGCTTTCCTTTTGTTATACAAGATGTTAGATATGTATTAGTTACAACTAATCATTTTGAATGCGCCAAATCGGGAATCCGGAAGCACCGAGTCAATCTGTTTGACACCACTTTTAGACTACAAACATGTTTAGTCGATCGGTACTTCGGCTGCACGTATGGTCTTACTCGTCGTACTGAATCATCTCGCTTGCATCATAATTATCTTAGAAGCCACATTTTTTCTTAAAACAAACGTGCATTCAATCAATAAAATGGATATCGCTGTCAAGATATCGTTCTTATAATAACCATATGATATCATGCTTATTAAATAAGGAAGGTTTTATCGTTCGGTATGTTGCATTTAAATACGATAGTCATTTTACGTTATTTTATGAATCAATGAAGGCTGGCTAAAATATAAGATTTTTTTATTTCTAATCCCCAAATGACAACAAAGGTACTGTCGCTGCTGCAAGTCTCACAACGTCGATTTTCTATAGTCTGGAGTCTGGGGACTTTGACCGCTCGCTAGTATGCCATTTTGAACGATAGTGCATCAATATCATTGCACCTAATTTAGACTTGCTGAAATGAACTACATAATAAAAAATAACACGGGGTCTTTTTCGAAGTACTTTAAAAGAATCGTATAGGTCCGATAATGCATCAACATACATGTCATTTTTATGAACTAATACATTTTCGTAAAAAAAATCAATAATTATTCGATTCAGATTTGTGGAATTTAGGGCATAGATATAAATAGATTACGAAAAAGACGTCAATGAAACACAAATCCTTCAAAAGAAAAAATGTAGCGGATTTAAACCCTGGGCACTGATCCACTTATTCTGACTGAGTGTTGCCGAAAATAGCGATTTTGCGGTATTTCTACCGAAATGAGACCTTATTCACCAAAATACCGAAAACGTCCACATTTTCCTCGATTTATTAAAAATAATCCAGATATTTTTAGATTGTTTTGCCGAAAAAGAGCTGGAACCAAAAATAAAGCTAAAAATTTAGTCTATGTAGTTTTATGCCCCAACTAGTCACACTTGAGCAGTCGGGCACATGAGGGACGTAGATTTGGGTTGCCTACAATTATGTAAGCACATCTGTTATCCTGCTCTCCCTGTATTGGTATTTGTGGAGGTAACGGTACAACACGTGTACACTGGTAGATCACCATCATTATCGCATCACCAGACAGCAATAAGGAAACCAAAGCTCGACTCTATTTGATTGAATATTAAATTAAAATGTCAGGATTGAAACAGAACAATATTCAGAATGATGGTTGCAAAGGAGTTTGAAGATTGTCCAGTATGTTCATTGTACAAGTTGTAATAAAGAACTTATGAGTTGTTTCAGGAAGAAATGCCCTCAAATAAAAATTGTGTTACTTGTGAATATACTTTTTTCATAGAGAACTACGTGATGCAAAGTCTCTTGATCCACCATCGATGTTGTGACGGCCCTGATTTCTTGCTCCTACCGACTTTGTCCTTGAATCTGCCGAATTTCAATGACACCATCTACTGATTTCGTCTTTTTCGGTTCAGCAACAGTGATCGTGATGAATTCCCGTGGATGAAGCTACGGAATCGCATTTAAACAAAGCCATAACCACGTCTGTTTATATAAACTTTTCTCCCTAGAATGTTGTAATGAATCACCCCTGAAAGTTTGGCCAAATACTTCATTAACGCCATGTATATTTGTGCGATTCTACCAACTCTCCCCTCATAATAAGTAAAAGCATGAATAAGCAGGTATCGCGACTGTTTGAACGGTTGCCAGAGTTTGGAAAATAATTATAGCTAGTACCTAATATTCGCCCTACATAAAATGAATTTATTTTTTGATGTAACTAAATGCACCGCTCAATAATTTCGAACGGGCTTTTCAAAGTCGTATTCATTATCATTTTGTACCATCTGGGTATCACGGCATGAGGTAACTTTCTAAAAATAAACGCTCATTTAGTAATAAAAACTGTTGAAAGTTATGCGTGTTATTTACACACACCCGCATTTACAGCGTATGTGACTAATTTGTTCGTTATCAATATTTAGGAAACTGGTTATTTCGCACTTGAGAAAAAATCGGTAGAAATATCACTGAGGTGAATGGCACTCACAGGACATAAATAGATCAATAAGCTTCTACGAATGCTGCGCTCAAAAATAAAAGCACTTCGCACCTCATCTCTAATGTATGTTCTGTAACAATTATTACAAATAATGCTTAGCGGCACAAGAATACTTTCCTTATGTAGCAATAGGCTACGTTAAAAATGTTACACCTACAAGGAAGTGGATGACGGAAGCCGGTTTTCGATAAGATGTATTGCTTAGAAAAAAATTACTACAATATAATCTGCTTTAAAGGAAACTCTCTGTAGTAATTTCTTTGTAAAAAAGCCATAAGATGAAAATTAATACTTACATTAGTAGAAAAACATTCTTGGGGTGTCCTGGTCACGATCATTTTGTTAATAACAACAAAAAGCCAAACAGTGTAACGAACGAAACAAAAAAACTTCCGGGTTAAGGGGGGGCACGCACAAAACTACAAATTGTGAAAGTTAAAAGGTTTTTTAGTCAACATTTTCAAATGAAAAGTTTGTAGGTTAGGATAACTGAACGGAAAATAAACCTACCTCACAACATTCACCTGTATACTGCTTGGTGATCAATATCTTCTTCCATATCGGGTTTTCTTGTTTTGATTCCACGGAAGGTGAATAGACAGCTAGGCAACCAGTTATACAGCTGGTTCGGTAACCATGGCGCTATGGTTGGTTCTTTGCCATAGGCGTACCCACAACGTAGCTTCCATAGCGTTCAGTTGACAATTACAAGTTGCAATTTAACTATTACCGTCAGTTACCAGTTGTAAATGATAATTAGAAACAAAATATTTTTTCACTGATATCCGAAGCAAGGAAGAAATCACCATTATTGGCTGATATGCCCCACTGAGAAGTAGTTTTTCTCTCCCTAGATATGTAATGATAACAAAAAATGCCTAGGAAAATAAACATTATTATCGTTAAAAATTGTACTCTGCCAACTTAATTATATTTGATAAATAAACCTTATACATCTTTAGGCCAAATCTGCTTTCTTATTTGTAAAATGAATTATGGAAACCTCATTATCAGTGTAGTCTGTCTGTGGTCAAGCACTATACATAGATATTTGAGTCTTAAAAAAAACAAATGTGATAATAGTAGCAGTAGTGAAAAAAAATCAAACACATTATATCCATAGGCGCTTCTCAACCTTGGTATGTAAAGTACTATTTCTCGACGTCAGTTCAGCGCATCATGAAATTTACTATTTCTCGCGTATTATTACGCATAAGCGTGTTTTTTCCAAAATGAGAAACGAAAAATAAACACAGGGTTTACTTACAAAACTATAACTACCGAAATTCTTAGATACTTCTCTAACTAATTTGTCTCAAACATGACGAAGGCGTGTCTAAAATGTTTTAAACATATAATTTTTTTATTCCTTAATTCTTTTTGCAAATTTTTCGTATGTTTATGGGATACATATTTCCGTAACGTAACGTAAGTCCACAACAGTGTGATTGAAAAGTAAAATTATGTCGATTTTTTTTAACACCATATTGATTTTTTACAAGATATTAGCTTAGCACTAGCTGATAGATAAGTTGTGATCTCGTTTTGTAGTTGTACGTGTTGGCTAAACGTCAAGAGGCTTCAATTATCAATGTTTGGCTATGATGTAATGTAAAATCTGCTTCAGAGATGGCATTACTGTTGGTAACGGCAATGCTTAGGTGCATAAGCATCTATTACACAGGGCGAGATTAGTAGCCGATCGCCGGCGAGTAGCGAGTGAGCGAGTAGAACATGCTCAGCGAGCGCAAATTACACAGCGCTAGTAAAATCGCTTTACTCGCATCGTATTGAACCTTTGAAAAGTGTTTAGTTTGTATCTTTTGTGCGATAATAGAATCTAAAATGGCTGTTAAATGGAACAGTAATCAAATTATACGGTTCTTAAAAGTCTATGAACAATTTCCCGTTTTATGGAATATAAAACACAAAGATTACGTTAATATCAAACTCAAAGATGTTTTATTCAAGAAAATGTGGGAGCAATTAGAAGATGAAGGGCTTTTAAAAGGAATGGACGAAAAACAACTAAAAAACAAAATAAAGAATTTAAAAGATGTGTTTCGTCAAGAACTGGCCAAGATAGAACGAAGCAAAAAAAGTGGCTGTGGAACAGAGGATATTTATACCCCAAAGCTAACATGATTTGAAGCTGCCCATTTTTTCGCTGAAGTTTTGTCAACAAGGCATAGTAATTCAAACTTGGTAAGGAGATTTTAGAGCTATATATTTTTTATTCATACTTAAGCAAATTATACATAACAAATAAAGTTAAATTTTCTTTAACACTTTGAGCAGAATTAATTTGAAAAATAATAAATCACTTAAAAATATAAAAATTGTTCAAGCTAATTCCAATCCCACTTTTTTCCATTGCCACGGTAAAGGATTGTCTTCCATAAAATACTTAGCGTATTTGCGTCTTACTTCCTCTGCAGAATTTTTGTAGTTGTTGCTTCCCAAATGACTAACCGTTGGCAGATTATTCACGTGGTTTCTCCATTGCCCAAAAGTAATATTGCCCGTGTTAAGATCCTCTCTATCCACGGCATTTTCAGGAAAATAAGTATTTGGGTTACTTTTTTTCAGCCAGTTGTGGAGACTACATGCTGCCAAAATAACATTGTCAATTGTAGTTTCTTTTAATTGAATTGGTCTTGAAAATATTCTGAAGCGCCACACAAGAATACCAAATGCATTTTCCGATACTCTTCTTGCGCGAGAGAGTCGGTAGTTGAATATCCTTTCAGTATTATTAAGCTGTGACTTACTGTAGGGTTTCATTAACTTGGTTCTCAATGGAAAGGCATCGTCCCCAACAATGATCGAATTTTCAGGCATGTTAAGTGTGTTATTTTGCATTGCTATGTTCAAAGTACTGTCTCTAAATATTGCACTGTCACTAGCTCGGCCGTTTGCTCCAATATCAATGTAAGTAAAGCAATAATCTGCGTCCACCATTGCGAATAACACGATACTATATGTTTTTTTGTAATTAAAGTACATTGACCCAGACTTGGGAGGTTTTTTAATCAGAACATGCTTGCCATCAATTGCTCCACAACATCTTGGGAAATTCCAACGAAGGAAAAAATTGTATTGAATTTGTTTCCATTCATTGCTTGTTGAAGGCATCTGCAAGAAAAAAATATGATTTAAAAAATTTGTTCAATTCTTAAATCTTTCTTCTTTAAAAATCTTTACAAATTTGTTCTAATTTTTTTCAGACTCTACCCAGCACACAAAATATATCTGAGGAAATCTCAAATTCTCAAATTGAACAGCGTGACGATGAAGAACCCGATACACAGCCCAAGGAACAAAATATAAAACCCTCAGAGGGGATGGGACCCCCTAAATCGAAAAAAAGGGTGAGAAAACAGGCAGACACAGAAATTGGCGATGCAATCAGTCAGTTGAATAAAATAGCTGAAAATGTATCAGAAGGAAAACCGTACGACGAATTTGGAAAGTATGTAGCTGCAGAGCTGCGTCAATTACCCCAACGTGAGGCTATTTTATTGCAGCAAGAAATTCAGAATTCTATTACACGTGTAAAGCTAATGTGTTTGGGAAATGATAATCAACTAAATAATTACTACAGAGAGCCCCTTCAAGTGCAAACTTTTTCACCGTTATCCTCCCCCAGTGATCCCAGCCCTGCCTCATCAGCAACATATGAAGCAAATGTGCAAAATGACAAAGATAGCGTTTATGGTAACGATGTTATTCATTAAGCACTATTAAATACATTTTCGGGGGCAGAGTTTGAAATAGTAGAAGAAGTTTCTCAATGAAATAGATTCTATTTTTCATATAATTATAAAAATATTTTGTTTTATAAGTATAAGTACTGTGTTAAAAATAAATTGATACTTAAATTAAACCTACCTTTATATATGGCTTTAGGACCTGACAAATTGCTGCAAGTACTTCGGATACAAACAATGAAATTGTACATTCAGGCACTCGAAATAAATATTCTAGTGATTTGAACGAATCACCAGTTGCCAAAAAGCGTAGGGTTATTTCTAGTTTTGTAGCAGTTGGAATCGCCATCCTCATTTTTGTGTCTTTTTTGCGGATTGTTTCGTCAACCATTTGTAATAGTACATTAAACTGTTCATTGCTCATTCTCAAAACATTCCTATATGCCACAGGATCTTCATCCTTTAATTGTCTTAATAAAATATTAGAAGCCCCATGTGTGTCCCGTTTTGAAATCCAATTCCTGACCCACATCCGTCTCGCTTTCCTTTTTTTCTGGTTTAACCGTTCTTGAAGTTTTTTCCGAATTAAAAGGCTGACAAAAACAATTCCTACACGCACTATATCGGCCATTTTATCCAACTAGTCGGGCTTTAGCTTGTAACGGTTTCACCTTCCGATCGTATTTATTAAATCACTTCTCGATTATCATTTCATTAATCCCATCTCTAGCTTTTTTACTTGGAAAAATTTCCGCTTGGAGGGCGCTTGATGCGGAGTGCCTGATCTGCGATCTTCCTCGCGCTTTCTTTTTCACTTGAGCCGCCGATCTAGCAAGAGCTAAGAATTTTGTTCTCTGTAGCATGAGGTCATATAGCACCATGTGCTAGAATTTTGTAGAATGTGTGTCCGAATAGGACAAAATGATTGGGGCCACCCCCTTTCTCTTTCCCTTTCCCTTTGTCTTTGTCTTTGACTTCGCTTTTGCCTTTGTCTTTGACTTTGCATTGCTTGGCCTATCACTTCACCCATGCATGTGCCTTGGCAGCGCTATCACCTTTAAGTTCAACTTCGCCTACAACTGGTTTTGAAGCCACTAAATGTGAGGTCACCCCTCATAACTGGGACCTCCACTTCAAGCACCTGGCCATCCTCGCTTCAGTCCAATCAAAATGGACCAGCGAAAGATAAGTTGATAGTTTTATAGCAGCGCCAAAGATTTAAAACTTATTTTGTTCTTTAAAACTTTAAAATTGTAATGTAATGAAAATGCTTTTTTGTTAAATAAAATCTGTTAAATTTTTGTGTTCTGTTTGTTCTTCTATCCTCTAGCCATGCCATGGTCGACACACAGCTACACGCCTGTAGATGTCTTCATGCCACCGACTGAGCTACCGGAAGCTAATGGTAACCCCCTTTCTGTGATTGTGCAGAAAAGTTGGAATCTTCATTGCATTCCATCTTTTCTGGACTTTTTGCGGAAAGGAAGCGTTACATAAATTGGCACCCGCAACGTGAGGCTTCGATTGGTGTTTGGCTTTGTCGACAAGTGGTTTGCTAGTGGAAGATTGGCAGACAGAACATAGTTTTCAAAATTCTTTACAATTTTTGGCAGCATTTCTATTTTTAATTGCTTTTGGTACTCAAATTTCTAATTCTTTAATCATCCTTACTTTTTGCTTAATGTTTAAAATTTTTATTTCAAAGATTAAAATTTTTCCACCTGTTTATTTCATAGGCATACTATTAACTTTTAAATTGTCTTGTTTAGTAGTCAGCGAGATCATTGCCAGATTTTTTTTTATCACATACTACTATAGTTTTTATTTACTGCTGGGGACAGTTATAACTTTTTTCTCATTGTACTTTTGAGATTGATGATATTTTGATAATTTTTTGTTGAATATTGATAGTCTGGGGACTTTAGGTTTCCCAGCATTTTTGTCGAATATCATCAAACTTTTGATTGAGGTTGTGACTATTGTTGTTGATAGTTTATATATTCTTATATGCTTTTCATTTTTGATCACTAACCTCTTAGTTTTTGAAAGTATTTCTTCATGTGCAGTTTTTTGATTTCTTGAGACTTTTCATGTATGCATATATAGCCTAATTGTTGGATCTCTGGTGTACTGATATAGCTCTCATGATGTTTGGTACGTAGGAAATTTACTTTCAAAATTATTTTTGCCTTCCCCAAATGTTTTTACTTTTTGAATTTTTGACTGTACTTGAACTTTTGATCATTTGTTTTCATTCTGATGGCAATAATCTACTGACTAGAGTTATCTGGAGTAAATCATTTTGCGATTTATCCATTTGTCTGAATTGTATGAAATTGATATTCATAATTTTTCGTATATTTTGGCGGTTTACTTTTTTTTTAAGTATTGACACTTGGAAGTGCGTTGATACTTACCTTTCTTTTTTTCTTCAAGGAACAAATGATGTTTTTCTTGACTATATTTTTGCTACTTTTCAATGGGGGGGGGTGACTCCTAAATCATTTTTACCTATACAAAGACACACATACTCATTTATGATAATTAAATTTCAACTTGTTGTTGAAATAGTATACGTTCCTCAGTAACTATTGTAGTAATTTTGTCTCTTGTTTGGAGCATAAGTTTTCATAATTTTAATGCCTTATAGTTTTGTCTGGCATATTCTTTGGGGGAAATTAGAACATTAGTGTCTGATTTTCCATTGGATTAACAGCACTTGAACGTCTCTGTACTTTTTTAATGTACGTCAGATATAAAATATTTTTTTTAAGATTTGGCTGCTCCTGTTTTTGTATTAAAACTTTTTGTTTGTATTGTTAGTTTATTTATAGTGTTTTAGATCCTTGTTATTTCTTGACGTATTCAGGTTTTTTTTTTCTTTCAAGTGTTTCTTTGAGGTTTATTTCTCAATCATGGTTCAGTCTAGACTAAGCCCAAATGACTTATTAAGTCATGAACTCCACTACGAGATTCATATCAGAGGTTTGGAAGTCCCTAATACCGTGGAGGATAAAAATAAAGTTTTACGTGGCTTATTAGCACAAGAATTTCAAGGGCGTAGTTTCTCAGAACCTTCTGTGACTATTCCTTTTGATGAGGATGAGACTGAGATAAGCCTCTCATTCAATAAACTCACTGAGATGATCTCTAGATTTACTGGTGCATTTGATTCTGTTGAACATCGCAGAATTTGTGTGCGCTTATTGCATCTATCTGGTAGGATAGATCGAATGTCTCCTACTTGTGATGAGGAGATAAGTACAAAATCTAGATTGAAGACACAACTTGTTGTGTGTGAATCTGATCTTTTAGAGAAGCTTCAGATGCCATCTGCTCAATCATCTCCTCCGTCAGTTTTATCTCGTCCTATTCCATTGGCATCAAATCCGCCTGTGACTGTTGCTAATCCTCAAGTATTTCCACCAGTACATACACAGCCAGTCTCTCCTATAAATTTTGCTCCACATAAAAAGATACCAGTTTTCAAATGGGGAATCAAAAAATTTTCTGGAAATAGCTCAGTTATTGAATTTCTAGAAATTGTCGAATCTCTAATGTCTTCCCGTGGTTGCAATGAGATGGATCTCTTTGCATCTGCAGGTGATCTCTTTGAAGATGTAGCCTGGACATGGTGGCATAATGGCCATCTAAGAAATAGCTTTCATGATTGGCAGGACTTGATTAAACAACTCAAGGATGCTTTCCTACGTGACAATTATGATATGAACCTAATTGATGAGATTCGTAGACGCAAACAAGGTCAGCATGAACATGTTACGATCTTCATTTCGTTCATGGAATCTCAATTCAATAGATTAACCTACAATACATTTACAGAAAAGGACATGGTCAATATTGTCCGTAGAAATTTATTGCCTGACTTCATAAAGTCACTTGCTCTTCATGAAATTTCCACTTTTCCTGAACTAACATCACTTTGTAGGAAATTAGACGATTCCTTCTTGACTTGTCAACCCCACAATAGACATTCCACTTCCAGCTTGGTTACTTCTGATAGTACTCCATCATCTCACAGAAAAGCTCCTGTATGTTGGAACTGCGAGAAACTAGGACATTCTGTTCGAGATTGTAGAGCTCCTAAGGCTGTTTATTGCTATACCTGTGGTATGAAAAATGTCACACGCTCTAATTGTCCTTCCTGTTCAAAAAACGTGAGGCAAGAAGTTTCCAATCCGACTCCCGGAACTTCTTTCGCCCAGACTCGAGGAGTCATAGACGTAAAGGGCAAAGCAACTCCAGGTCTCATTCTGAAGTCCAACCAATAGCCAAGTTAAGACAACCTTCAGCAATTAATCCCGATTTTGACATTAATCATTCACGACTTGCAGGTGTGCCATCAAATGATCATTCAGAACCATTTATTCAAAAACCAAATGACAATCGTCCACATCTTTCAATATCCATTGGTGATAAAAACATTTTAGCTTTGCTTGATACTGGAAGCAATGCCAACATTCTAGGTTCATCTGGCTTATACTTATTACGTAAATTATATCTCAACATCGATTACAGTAGTACCTTGCAATTAACAATTGCTGATGGCCAGATGCAAAATACTTTAGGTTTTGTTTTGCTACCAGTAGGTTTTAATGGCAAAGTTATGTCATTAAATTCATAATAGTTCCTTCCATTACACACACATTACTTTTAGGCATGGATTTCATCCTAAAATTCAATTTCAACCTTGATTTTCATACTTTTTCATATCAATCTTGTGCTGTAAATTGTATTCAAGGTATGGAGAAGCTATCTAATATGGAAAAGGAACAATTATTTGAAATTGTTGAACTTTTTAATAGTATTGCACCTACTGACAGTATTGGTTGTACACATTTATATACACATCACATTGACACAGGTGATGCAAAGCCCATCAGGCAAAGACAATATCCGCTTTCTCATGTAATGGAAAAAGCTCTTATTAAGCAAGTTGATGAAATGTTGGACATGGGTATTATAGAACCTTGCAGCAGTGCCTGGTGTTCATGTGGCAACTCCTGATTTTGAAACTCACCTAAGGATACTGAAAGAAGTTTATAATCGATTGAAAGATGCTAACTTGACTGAAGATTTTGATAAACGTCATTTTGCTTGCTCATCTTTGACTTTCTTAGGCTATGTTGTTGATGAGAAAGGACTTAGAACAAACCCTGAAAAAGTATCTGCACTCTTATCATATCCTCAACCAACTAATACTACTCAGATTCGAAGGTTGATTGGAATGTTTGGCTATTATCGTCGTTTCCTTAACAATTTTAGTGGTGTATCTTCTCCAATTTCAGACTTGCTTAAAAATCGGAAGAAGGGTGAACCTATCACTTGGACTCCTGATGCTGACAATGCTTTTAAAGAAATTAAGAATTTGCTAACCAGCGCTCCAATTCTTGCTAGTCCAGACTTCTCCAAGCCCTTCTATATCTGTTGTGACAGCTCAAATACTGGTGTGGGAGGCACACTTTATCAAGAAGAAAATGGTTTGGAACATCCCATAGCTTATTTCAGTAAATCTCTCAACAAGTGCCAAAGAAAATACTCTACAACTGAAAAAGAACTCCTTGCAGTCATTCTTAGTATTGAACATTTCCGTTGTTACATTGAGCACACACATTTTTTTGTTATTTATGATCATTCAAGTTTGCAGTGGTTGAGATCTCAAAAAACACCTTCACCTAGACTATGCAGATGGTTATGTCGTCTCTCTCCTTATGATTTTAAAATCATTCATCGTAAAGGCAAAGATATACCTGTAGCAGATGCTCTTTCGCGTTTGCATGAAAATGAGGCTAATGTGTCAGTTTTAGATCTTACGGAATTATCTCCTGACAAGTGGTATCGTAAAATGATACGTAAGGTTGAAAACAACCCTGAATTGTATCCATCTTTTAAAGTAGAAAATAATATTCTATACAAACATATTCTTTCTGATAATCCACTTGCAGAAACTTATACTGACTGGAAAATCGTTGTTCCAGCTCCAAATAGATCTAAATTGCTCAAAATGTATCATGATGATCCTACTTCTGGTCATTTAGGAGTATTTAAAACACTATCTCGCATATCAGCTATTTATTATTGGCCTAAAATGAAGCAATCTGTTCAGTTCTATGTACACTCATGCAAAGTTTGCTCACAATGTAAACCTAGTAATTTACCTCAAGCTGGATTAATGGGTAAATATAGAGACATCAAGTATCCATTTCAAATGATTTCAGCAGATCTTTTAGGACCATATCCTGGTTCTAAAAAAGGCAATCGTTTTCTTTTAGTAGTTTGTGACTGGTGCACTAAACTTGTACTAGTTCATCCAATGCCTAAGGCAACTTCAAGCTCAATTGTAAAAATTTTAGAAAATCAAGTTTTCCTTATATTTGGAGTTCCTCAAATCATCGTTGTAGATAATGGTCCACAGTTCATCTCCTAAGAATTTAAAGCGCTTGCAGATTCATATAAAGTGCAGAAGGTAAATCCTACTGAGCGAGTTAACAGAACCATCGTTACTGCAATTAGGTCCTATATCAAAGACTCTCATAAAACTTGGGATGAGTCTATTCATCAAATAGCTCAAGCAATCAGACTTGCTAAACATGAAGTCACAGGATACTCGCCCAGCTTTCTAAATTTTTACAGAAATGTACCAGTTGATGGGTCATTCTATGGAAAGATTGCACCTGTTGCCAATAATCCAGTCAATATCGTCGTCATAGATCCAAATTTTGTTCAGCAAATTCCAGAATTTTACCTTACAGTCCAGCACAGAATGCGGCGTTCCTACGAACTTAATAGAAATAGGTATAATCTGCGTAGACGACATCTGCAATTCAATAAAGGTGATAGAGTTCTCAAACGCAATTTCTTTCAATCAAGTGCTGCAGACCACTTTTGTGCCAAACTAAGTCCAAAATTCCTTCCTTGTATTGTTCATATAGTAAAATCTCCGTTAGTATACACATTGAAAGATCTCCATGGTAATATCTTGGGAGATTTTCATGTTAAAGACTTGAAACCTGATAATACGTTGAATGTTGATCATGGCAATGGTATTGATGTTTTGCGTAATGATGTAATGAGTGAGAGTTCTGATTCGGACAGCGAATAACTTTTGCTTTTGTGTATTATTATGCTTTATATACTCTGATATACTAAAATTCAGATAAATAATTCTTGCTTAATCATTATCATTTTTAACAATACTTATTTCCGCTCAATCGAAGGGGGCGAGTTTTTCGGTCTGTACATTGGAGCGAGTAGGTTTTCCTATGTTTATTTCCTAGTACAGATGCGAACGGACAAGAATTTCCTTTGATAATGATTAAACTTATTTGCTGTAAGAGGCAGCTGATTGTTTGCTTTGGACATTTAACATCGTTGATCCTTCAACCTTTTGAAATATTACAATCAGTCCAATACTCATATTTCCGCTCAATCGAAGGGGGCGAGTTTTTCGATCTGTACATTGGAGCAAGTAGGTTTTCCTATGTTTATTTCCTAGTACAGATGGGAACGGACAAGAATTTCCTTTGATAATGATTAAACTTATTTGATGTAAGAGCCAGCTGATTGTTTACTTTGGACATTTAACATCGTTGATCCTTCAACCTTTTGAAATATTACAATTTGTCCAATACTCATATTTCCGCTCAATCGAAGGGGGCGAGTTTTTCGATCTGTACATTGGATCGAGTAGGTTTTCCTATGCTTATTTCCTAGTACAGATGCGAACGGATACGAATTTCCTTTGATAATTGTTAAGCTAATTTTCTGTAAAAGGCAGTTGAATGTTTACTTTGGACATTTAACATTGTTGTTCTTTCAACCTTTTGAACTATTACGTCACTCCAGCATTTACAAAATTTACAAGTCATAATTATTTTTCTGATTCCAATTTAATGTGTATACTTCATCTTTTGAATATTTCATTTTTCTGAGTGTACTCAAAATTTAAATTGCATTCCCGATCAAAATCATGTGACAAATACTGTGTATAATATTTTATAATGTTTTTATGCGTATATTTTCTGAATTTCTTTTACATACTTACGTACCTCTATTTTTGAAGTCCATTACTTTTGAAATTTTTGATAGTATCCTGTTTTTGAATTAATCATAACTTTCTACGAGAGCACAGACTTACATTGATTTTTGGTTCAAACTTTTGATGTTTGTTCACATGTTTTTGAGTGGTTTTGAACTTTGACAGTATTTTGTAGTCTGGATAGTTACATAGATTCGTTGCGATGTATGCCTTTGAGGGTCTTGTACTATCCACAGTTTCTTTAATTGAAAGTGTTTTCTTCATATGCATTTTATTTTCTTCTTGAGACTTGTCATATATGCTTTCCGCCTAGTTGCAAATCTGTGCGTATTGATAAACTCTTGAAACCTCTGGCGTATAAGTAAAACTCACTTTTGATATAGTAATTTATGTCTCAGTTCAATTCAATCAGTTCAATTTGATTTGAAGTAATTGTCAATTCTTTCTTGAGATTTTTCATATATGCTTTCAGCCTTTGTGCACATTTGTGCGTATTGCTAAGTCTTGAGCTTGCTTGCGACATTGCTTTCATGTTTCGCTATAGATTTTGAAATATCTGGTGATTTTGCTTTTGCATTATTGCATTTGTTTTGATAGTCTGCTCTCATAATTTTTTTTTCGACTTCTTATTTCTTTCAATTTCTGTCTTGACTTGAAGTAATCGCCAATTCTTATAGATTCAGTATAATAATTCTTTTTCCATACTTTACACTGGTAAATTATTATAGTTTTTCTAATCTTGTAATATTTCATATTTGAAATTAACTTTCATTTTACAATGTTATGGTTATTCTCAGTGTAGACTTTGAAGTGCGCTTCTGATATCAGTGATCTACATGAGAATATTCCATAGACTATAGACATTCTTGTCTAGGGCTTTGGAGTGCACCTATGGTGACCCTAGAAAGTTGTCTTTCTCTCATATTTTTGCTTTAAATCAACATTCGAATTCTTACCTATCATATTTACTTCTATTTCTTGTTCACTAGATTGTTCTTTTATTACTCCAATTTTGCACCTGCATATATCGTAGACTTTTGCATACAATTTTTGCTTGCGGCATTACTCTCATGTATCATGATTTATTAAAATATCTTGTGATTTTCGTTTCGCTATTTTGCATTTTACATTTGCTCACTTCGTTTCTCATTTATTACTCATGAAACTTTTAATATTTTGCTTACTTTTGTGTTTTTTTGAGAATCCTTCATAAAATCATGCTCATATAGCTTTGATATTTCCTTTCATTTTATGATCTTAATACTATTAGATTTACAGTTGCACTTGTGTTGCACTTAGTTTTTTTTTGGAAATTTATTTTGCTCTTGTCTATATTGAACTTCAGAATATTTTTTTTTTTGGTCTGGTTCTTATGTTGTCACATGACCCGAAAATTTTGATTGAACTTACTCTTGAATTTTAGTTCATTGATGGAACTTAAGCTAGATTTTGACTTTAATTCTCTGAAAACATTTTGAATTATTTTGTAGTCTTACAGACTGCTGGCGCCCGACAATTTTTTTGTGGAATCAGAACAGCACTTAGTTAACATATTTTTTAAGTAAAATACCTTCTTGAGCAAGTTTTCATTGGTTTAGTACTTGTAAATTGTTTTGTTATATGACTTGAATTCCTATTAGAATTTGTTAATTTCTTTTGATTTTCATGTTTTGAAAAAAAGTAATGCACAGTTTTTTATATTGGATATTGGTTTAAAATATCACTGTAGATGATATTCTTTTTGGGTTTGGAGTATTGCGAGATAATCTGGCAATTGTTTTGAGAAAGATTATTATTATTTTTTTAGTACCTCTTAGGGGAAAGTCGCCTAAATCGTACCATTTTTCGGAAACATGTATAATAAGCTAGCATTTTCAATATTAAGGGGCTGCTTTCATTTTAAATATTTAACTAAATGATTTTTACATATTTCTACTTTCTTTTGTTATGACCAGTTATCTAATTTAAGAGAAAAATACATTTTTTATAAACATTGCAAATGGTACGACTTGGGAAACCAGATGCCAAAATCGTACCACCAGGTTTCCTAAATCGTACTGATCTGCTATATCGTACCACTTAAGTATGGTAGCATAACAGTAGTATTTAAACAAGAATACAAATTTTAATATTTTAATATTTAAAAAACGACAGGACAAGCAATAATAACTAGATGTGTTATTTAGGAACAACTGTCACAAAAGTACGAAGAACTTGCTTCATCACTCACACAAAGTTCATGGACCCAAAGCTTGCACAAGGAATACTGTATCATATTTTCTACTTGACACTCATTACATATAACACAAAGCCACTGATTCTCTAGTATTTCTACCACTACGTCATTTGAACCATAGAGAAGCATTTTTCCTTTTTACTTTTTTTTTTCGGTTGGCCATTGGCTATTCCTATTTTTCTTTTTGCCAGTCTCTTTTTCTTTTCTTCGATAGTAGATTGCTTTGGTTTTAATTCGTCCTTATGTGGGGTTGAAGTTAAAACTTTTGCCGCTTGTGCACGTTTACTTGCATTTTTCTGATTGCCAGGACTATTTGGAATTGGTAGAATGTCTTCGAAAGAAACATCGAGTGGTCGAGTTTCAGAGGTGGCGCACGATTTCTGTTTTTCAACTAAAAGCGCCAAGGGCACATCATCATCACTCGAAGGTGTATCGTCAGCGTCCTTGCTTTCCGCTAGTGCTTTTGGTTTTGGTTCAGTTTGAAGAACATCTCCGCCTTCAAAATCAACATCTGTGAAAACGTTTCTATCCACAGGCCATATACCACATTTTTTAAATCCACTTATGGCATTTGCGACACATGCTGCTTTTCCATATCCTTCTCCGATTAATCGGGCCACCTGAAATTGACCGATTGTCCTCCCGGGATGTTCTCTCAACCATTTTTCAACCGATTGGTCATAATAGACCTGGAATGGCTTAAATACTGCCACATCAAGTGGTTGTAAACGGTGGGTGGTATGACCTGGCAGCTGTAAAATAATAACCCCATTCTCGCGGGCCATCTCAATGGCTGCTAAATTTCTCGAATGTGTGGTGTGTCCATCTAAAACCAAAAGCACTCTATCCTCTTTTGAAGGTTTAACTGCAGCAATGAAATGTTTTAACCAAGTAACAAACAAATCGGCGTTAGTGTAACCAGTATCCGTTATTTCGACCAGTGATCCTGGGGGAGCTCCATCTGCCAGCTCTGGCGCCATCCTTTTCCTCTTGAAAATTACCATTGGTGCCACGTATTGACCTGCAGCACTTGCGCAGCATACAAATGTAGTATTCACACCTCTTTCGCCGCTAGCTATGACACCAACCTGCGATTTTCCTTTTTTAGCCAGCACTTTCTGACATCTTTTTTGTACAGTAGAAAAACCCGTTTCGTCGACATTGTATATTTTCGGAGCAGTCAAAGCATGATCGTCAACGAGTTTTTCTAAAATATTGAAAAACTCCTGAACATTGCTTCTGTTGAAACCTTTACAAGTTGATTCTGGTTGTCTCAAGGAAAGTTGTGGATGGCGACTCATAAAGCTATAAATCCATTTTTTTCCAGCCATCCTTGTGATTTTATTAAAATTATGTTTAAGACCATTGCGTTCAGCGAATTCAAAGGCAGCCTTCCTTACTTCTCGAATAGTCACTCCAAAAAAAATTGACTCTAGTGTTAAAATATGCTTTTCCAAGTCTTCCTCCATCTCCGCAGAAAAACTACACGATCGACCTATTATTTTTTTTGATTCATTGGCTCTAACATTATAGGACTTTAAATGCCTCCTAAATATTGGTTTTGGGATACTGTATTGACGACAAACCTCATTAAAACCTATGTTTCCCTCACGAAAAACATTTAAGGCTGCTTTCATGTCAGCTTCAGACTACTGTCCGTACTTTCTCTTTTCATTTGGCTCTCCCATTATCTATAAAAAAGTAAAAAAACTGTTACTGCATAGCTTCCGTAATCGTACCAGTATAAATTGCCTTAATCGTATCGGTACGATTTAGGCAATCTCTAATAGTACGATCAAGGCAACTTTACACCAAATAAATAAAAATAAAGTTTTTCTGGAAATTATAGAAATAAGGTTATGTTTAAAGTTATCAAAAAGTGTATAAAAGTTGTTAATCTTAAAGGGATACAATAGATTTTAGGCTTAGTCAACTAAAATATCCAAAACTACTTACGGTAGATCAACCAAACTTTATATCACTTTGCCGCACAAAATAAAACGTTAAATATGTCCGCAGCGATACGCGCTACTGCTACAACTTTATGGTTTCTAATTGTGGTGAAAGATGTTTTACACATAAGCGTAATATCTGAAATATCGACTAGGTACGATTAAGGAGCCAGTAAGATATAGGCGACTTTCCCCTATGGTTTAGGTACTTACTTAGTTTTGAAATTTTTAGTAGTCAGTCGTGCATTTTGGATGCTATTGTGATTCCTCACTTCGTGCTTGGACTACTGCTGAAGCTTTTGGTTTATTTTTCTCGTCCTAGGTGTGACGATGTTTTATGTGTTGGGTTGTTCATCATATGATGATAGTGCAACTTCACTGTACTTTTCAGCGAGTTGGTGCTATAACCATCCCTCTTGTTTGGTAGGCTATCCCTTTTTCTTCCAATTCTCTTCTAACATTTTTGTATCTACCTTACTTTTGCTACTTGTTTTATCTGGTCGAATGGTTGTACATTTGTCCTTCCGTGATAACTTTCAATTTCCTTGTTAAAAAAAAATTCTTGAATGCTTCTTCGATTTTTTTTTTGTTAAGTAGGGGCGAGTGTAACGGTTTCACCGTCCGATCGTATTTATTAAATCACTTCTCGATTATCATTTCATTAATCCCATCTCTAGCTTTTTTACTTGGAAAAATTTCCGCTTGGAGGGCGCTTGATGCGGAGTTCCTGATCTGCGATCTTCCTCGCGCTTTCTTTTTCACTTGAGCCGCCGATCTAGCAAGAGCTAAGAATGTTGTTCTCTGTAGCATGAGGTCATATAGCACCATGTGCTAGAATTTTGTAGAATGTGTGTCCGAATAGGACAAAATGATTGGGGCCACCCCCTTTCTCTTTCCCTTTCCCTTTGTCTTTGACTTTTGCCTTTGTCTTTGACTTCGCTTTTGCCTTTGTCTTTGACTTTGCATTGCTTGGCCTATCACTTCACCCATGCATGTGCCTTGGCAGCGCTATCACCTTTAAGTTCAACTTCGCCTACAACTGGTTTTGAAGCCACTAAATGTGAGGTCACCCCTCATAACTGGGACCTCCACTTCAAGCACCTGGCCATCCTCGCTTCAGTCCAATCAAAATGGACCAGCGAAAGATAAGTTGATAGTTTTATAGCAGCGCCAAAGATTTAAAACTTATTTTGTTCTTTAAAACTTTAAAATTGTAATGTAATGAAAATGCTTTTTTGTTAAATAAAATCTGTTAAATTTTTGTGTTCTGTTTGTTCTTCTATCCTCTAGCCATGCCATGGTCGACACACAGCTACACGCCTGTAGATGTCTCCATGCCACCGACTGAGCTACCGGAAGCTAATGGTAACCCCCTTTCTGTGATTGTGCAGAAAAGTTGGAATCTTCATTGCATTCCATCTTTTCTGGACTTTTTGCGGAAAGGAAGCGTTACAAGCACATAGCGTTTTCACTCGTCAGAGAGAAAAATTGCGAGCGAGTAGCGAGAAAAGTAGGCCGGTGTTCAACTTTACTCGCTGGGAAAAAGCGAGCCGCGAGTTTACTAGCAGCTGCGATTTGACATTTGACGACTTTTATAGCAGCGAGTAAATTCGCTGACGAGTAACTACTAATCTCGCCCTGTGTAATAGATGCTATAGTGAAGATTTGTGTGCTAACAATATGTGTTGATAATAGTTCCATTCGATTCTTGTCTCACATTCACTTACTTCAGATTCAAAGCTAGGAATTAGTTGCGCATCCACTTTTTCTTATCCATTCTGGAGATTACATAATGCAAATTTGCTGAATTTCAAAAATGTAAGAGATAAGAAGTAATTATATCCATTGTACGCTGTCGAATTACAAGTCATACAATATGTACATGCTAACAGTTTTTGAAAACACAAAAAAGCGCAAGAAATCGTAATTTATAACTTTGAACATAACCTGACTTCAGAAAGGACAACATATAAATAACCCGACGAACACAGCAAATAGATATACTTCATTGGCAGCATATTCAGTAATGATTTTCTCACACAGCAAATATCACTGATTTTATACACAAGCAGACCAATGCACACGATCATCCAGATGCGATCTTGCTGTTAAACCAACTTTCTCATTAGAGATGAAAACTATAGACAACTTGGCTTCGCAAAACATATGCAACCAACAATGCGTGTAGTGGTATAGTTGTGCCATTCCTCCATACGCTCACAACTCACAACGAGAATAGTAAGCAAACATGATGACTGTTTGCAATGGTTTGCACCTTAACTATAGTTTGGCAAACGGATCTGCAGCAGCGTAAGGAATGCGACCGAAAATATTCGATATTGCCAAATTTAACTACAAAAAAGCAATAATAATAATAAAAGTAATTTCAATGATTTGAAAATCGATTTTTCACAATTCCAAAAAATATTAATTCAAAATACTGAGAATTTTAATGGGTTGTTAGCTCTATTTGTATTTACTAACTATTTTTTACTACTGAATCGTATTATAAGTAAACATTTTTCCAAAGATCTTATCTACATCGGTTGAGCTGGCAACAACCACCCGAAAGGTATATTGGACACCGCCTAAACGAATCTGATTGGCAGATATCCTCACATGTTTTGTCGCCATGAGAAAATTCGACTCCCTATTGGGTAGCGTCCCAGACAATTTTTTGCTCCTTTCTTAGAATATCCATACTATTGAAAAGTCCAGTGGCGTAGGTTTTATCCGTGTATGAGTTTTACAACTATTATTGTTAACTATTTATTGTTCTATTAAGTTTGTATGTTTAGTGCTGTGTGTTTTTGAATAGTTTAGTGTTTTGTTATTTGATATTGTTATTCGTTTTAGTATTATTTTTTTAAAATGAACCAATTTAATCGCGGAAAGACGCTTCATAGCCAAACAAGAGAAGTGATTGCGAATGTTTATAGGTTAGTAATAATAATATGCAATAATTGTAGTTTTTGACGACTGAGTCTGAATATAAATAAAAAACAAGGAAATGCTAAGCTAACATTCTGATGATTATTTATAGGGTTTGCGATGAGGAAGCGGCAAACAATTCCCTCAAGTTGCCGCTTAAACGTAAGCTTGATAGGGTGTCCCTTTATACCGGAGTCGGAGTATCTTCTGTTAGGAAAATTCATAACGAAGATAAAGAAAGACTAGAAAATAACCCGAATAAAATGTTATCCAGTCCCGGAAAAAAAAGACCGCGTCAGTCTCTTGTTGAGAAAGATGAAGATTTTGATTTTCAGATTATTAGACATTTGATAAACAGATTTTATCTTGAATATAAAGTTGTCCCGACAACTAGGAAGTTATTACAAAAGTTGCGAGAAGACTCAAATTTCCCCTATTCTAGGGAAACTCTCAGGAGTTTATTAAAATCAAATGGTTTTTTTTGGCGCAAATGTCAAAATAAAAGAAAAGTTTTGATGGAGAGGCCCAATATATTGCAATGGAGGTACAAATACATCCGTGAAATACGTAGATATCGTGAAGAAGGGCGCAATATAGTTGATTTGGACGAAACCTGGGTGGACAATGACTTGACTTTCAAAAAATGCTGGCAGAGCGAAACTGTTTCTGGTGTAATAAGCAGTATAGGTTCTACAGGTAAGCAAAAATGCTATATATATATATATATATATGTTAAATTTAACTCTGATTTGTAACATATTATATAATCGTCTTGTATATTTTAGGTCGACTCATTATAGTGCATGCAGGTTCAGAAAATGGATTTGTTGACAATGCCTGTTTGATATTTAAGGCGGGATTAGCTACAGGCGATTACCACGGTCAGATGAATCGGGAAAATTTCACACGTTGGCTCACAGAAAAACTCCTCCCGAATATACCTGCCAATTCGGTTATAGTATTTGACAATGCTCCATATCATTCCGTCCAGGAAGTTAAAACCCCGACAAAATCATCTTCGAAAAAAGATATAATGGCCTGGTTGACAAAGAAATGTACTTATGACTCAAAACATGCATGTACATATCAAACTATACAATAAAATATTTTATAGGCATAAATCATGAGGCAACTGCCAGAAAATTTGACTTGTTCGATCTGGTCTTACTTCATAAGCCCCCTGACAACCAAAAAAATTATGTAGTTGATCGGATCATAAGATCACATGGACATACTCCTCTAAGAACACCTCCTTATTTATGCGAGCTAAACCCAATAGAACTAGCTTGGGCAAAGCTTAAATTTCATATAAGAAGCCGCAATACCACTGGAAACTTCAGTTTAACCGCACTGAAAGAAGTTACTCAGGAAGCGATGTCCTTAATATCCATTAATGATTGGCAGAAATTTTGTCAACATGCTAGGGACATTGAAGATAAATTTTGGGAAAATGATCAATTTATGGAGGAAATGGAACCAGTTATAGTAACTATAGGGCAAGATGACGACAGCGAAACTGATGACGACAGTGACGATGATGATAATGATGAAGTTGACGAACACCAATGCTAATTCAATAGGTGAAATGTAATTTTGAAATGCTGTATAATGTAAGTATTATTTATTACAGAGGTTATAAGTTAAACGGATATGAAATGTGTTTAAAGTTCTTTGTTTCTACTTAAGCGACACCGATGCTCTAGAAATATCCACATCAACAGTCCAAAATTGCAACAATAGGAATCCAGAAAGATGCGGATTATAAAATAAAAATTCATTCTGGTCATGTTTCGGCTTGTGGCACTTTTTAAAGTAAATGAGCATATTATAAGATCACGAATGTATAATATATATATATACATATATATATATTCTCATGGTAAAAAACCACGTTAAGTATCTATTTGTATTTGAAAAATATATTTTATTTACGGCTTTGACAAAAACGCTAGCTTGATTTAGGTTTTAAATCGCGCAGTTATCATGATTTTTTGAATTGTGGCAATTTGGGAAGTGAGTAGACATTTTTCCGTTTGTTGAAGTGTAGAAACAAACTCAAGTGTTTTTTTACATGGTGTAGATTGTAGAGATACAGCTATTTTTGAGTTTACCCGAGACTTTATTTATTATTATGGACAATGCTCCATATCATTGTGGGCTTATTGAGATACTCCCCAAATTTAAAGTGAAACATAAACGTATAGTTTACTAAATTTAAACCAATTATGAAATAATCCCAAACTTTTATAAAATACCGCACGCCGCTGGCATTTTATGAATGAAACCAGCCATGTTTTGCTTTCCCCTCACCGATACCCCCATGTTGCAGATCCGTTTGCCAAACTTTACCTAGTCTGCAAGATCAAGATGACATTTTATGGGTTTTATTTGACGTTTTCTAGGTTTTTACATAATACCCGTCCCGATTTCCCATCTCTATCAGTAAAGTATGTCTTGACAAGTGTCTTGATTTGATTTTGAAATGACATACAATTTTGAGGTTAAGGTTATATAAGGTTTGAAAATAAAACTATTTTATTAAGATCAAGTTTTAATACCGTTGAAGTAGAAAAAAAATGTCACAGTATCGGTCAAGAGTGTTGGAAACCTTCAAAAAACTCCACAAAACTCGCAAAAGGGTATTTAAAGGCGACGAAAGAGCCCTTCAAGAAGCTCGAAAACAGATTAACGGAGAATATAGGAAATTCCAGAATACAACAAATCTAAGAGGAATAGAAGAATTAATAGAATATGCAGAGCAAGTAGAGAAGGAGTTGAGGACCTGCGTTATACAGGCTAAGGAGATAGCACCTGGGAAATTCCAAGCTGAAATCACTAGTGATACCTTAAAAATTGACAATGTACCATATAAAGAGCAATGTTGTGGTGGTAGTTGTGGCAAAAATTGTATCGATTTGAAGAAAGAATGTGAACCGATCTGATCATAATCAATTTTTGAGCAACTCTTTTGATTGAACATTACCTATGTCCTGTTAGCCTATGATTTTATTATATACATGTTACCAAAATAGACCAAGGAACCTTTTGATAACTTGAATTCACAACACATGAGGATGTAGGCTGTGACAATTCCAATATATGTATAAACAATGCTCATGATCGCACTGCCAAAAAACTAGATTAAAGTCTGCTGCTTTTCAAATCTATAAAAATTTCATATCAACGTTTGGCTTCTATTGATCTTTATTGTATAATATGAATACTGTAAGTCTATGAATAAAGTGATTGAACTGGAAATGTAGTTGATTCATTTCTACTAAGCATATCAAGTTTTCCATGACTTTTTTGCTAGAAAAAATGTATCCAACTCATGCTTATCATGATATGCTGCTTGTGTTTTGTATGTACTTCCCACATAACAAAGAAGTCTAGCATTTAGAAGATGATACTCTTGACCGATGGAAAGATCCTTCATAACAATTGTAACATCTATCTCTTTGAGAATGGTACACTACTACTTACTGTGTTCCTGTGCATTGATAAGGTGGGTGTGTGTGGATCTCGTCATATCTCATCATATTGAAAGATTCATGTCTTCCATTTTGGTACCAGACTATAGCCTAAGCATGTTCTTCAAAAAACATATTTTCTGTTATATTGAGGAGTATCATGTTGAGAGACGCTTGCCAGATATTGGAGGGTATTTTCTCAATAAGTCTATAGCCTACTCCGTCTGTCGCTGCTCTTAAAGAACGGTAAAGGATGGTCAGTAGAGCATATAAAAATTAATACTTAAGTTTTCCGAGATGCGATGTGACAACATAGGCCTACCAACAATACTCCATGAAGGAATTTTTTCTCAGCATCAGACAGTGGTAATAAAGGCACACAGTCGAGTTGACATTACGCAAAAAGAAATTGTCATCTCCATCATTGTTTTTTATAGGAAAAAATAAAAGCCGTTACCAACGATATTTAACTGGTAGAGCAGATTTTTTAAACGCGGTTAAGGCGTCAGCAACAATCAAGGTGGAGGGACAATAAAAATATCCATCTTATCTACAAAGATAATTTCTGCTTATCTTTTATTGATAAAAATACGAATGCTGCATTTGCGTTGATTTGTATTTTGTTTTTATTATACAAAAACGTAAATATAAAAATGAGTGTGAGTATTAATTATGGTGTTTGTTCATCTTATAACTAATTATGGGTTACCTTCCAGTCCCAAGTAACTGTTTTGGAACATCTTAAAACATATACAGGGATTCTAACGTTAACAGAAGAGGTAAAACTACATTTCGCAATCTGAAGCTATTCTGTAAACATTTGCATTTTTAGGGAATGAACATTTTAATAGTCATACTTTCAGCAGTATGTGGATATACCCTGAAAACCTACATAATATGTTTCATTGCATTTTATGCTCTAGTAACATCAGCATTTTTCTTACTACTATATCTAAGTTCAGTTCAAAAAATAAGTGAAACTCCTTGGTACTGGATCGAATGTATGAATGGCCTGTTCTTGGTGATACTATATGGCGTATCATCGTCAATTGTGATCTCAGGGCTTTCAAAAGGGTATATTATTTTAGGGGTAAGTAAAACCAATTTTTTTCAAACCTGTACCACCAAAAGGGTGTAAGAACTCCTGGGTACCATGGGTGTTACACGAGGGTGCCCCTCTCGGGCAACGTGTACATGTAATATACACATTCTGACGTTAGACGAGGACCGCTCATCGTCATGACATCCATAGTTAGAAAAACTGGATTTTTTAGCTTTCGCTACTTCTCGCAAGGGGCCAGGGGGAGCACCGTGTCCTACGGTTTGGCCTTAAAATTTGCATATTTAGCATGATTTTGTGTACAATTTTGAGGATGTTTAGAATTCGACCCATATCCCCTGCTCTCCAAACAGTTTTGGGGACAGGTATACTTTCACAAAAAGTTATCTCTTGCCGATGATCGACCCCCCTGAGAAAAATTCTTGATGGCGCCTATGATAGTATTGGCGACAAAATGGAACATTTATAATGAAAATTGAATTATTAGGTTATTTTTAGGTCTACCTATCTCAATTTTTTTATGAAAATAGTTTTCAGGTTACTGGATACATAACAACTGTGTTATATGCCTTGGACATGATGGACAAATATAAACTGGCCATAGCTCCAAAACCACATTATGTTTGGACCACGCCAAATATATAGGAATCAAATTCAAATTAACAAATCAGTATTAACCTAACATAAGGAATGAAAGCAATAGTATACCTTATTTCACGATTATCCGTCACGGTGGAATGGCAGCTGATTATTTAGTAATACCTCAAAGTTCCCCAGATCGGTACAGGACACAGAAATCTGACGGATCCGTCAACGCCAGTTTGGCAGAGCCGTATTTTGTTTTGGTTTATTGTACGCTACAAATTCATTTTGTTCTTGCCAACGGCTCTTTTATTTAGAAAAGTTCATTTACATACAAAAAACAGAACGCCACAAACAAGTTTTACTAGATTTATACCCGATTCATTATTGCCAACGTTGCAGAGTAACATAAAAATGTCACTTTCAGATCAGCTGTTCACCTCGGTAGACGGCAAAGCGTGATGGATACTCGTGAAATAGGGTTCATATGAGAGATTCTATGAGAATTTGGTCCTGTAAAAATGTTCTTTGGGAAGTATTTTCAATAAAAATTTAACTTTATGGCATAATAGTATAAAATTATTATGTTTTATTATTCCTTTACAATTTTGACATTATCCCCTTCAATGTCCTCTATCCCTACACTGTTCTATATGGATTTTTCACCGATTGAAGCAGTGTTGAAAATCATTTTGTGTAAGCATGTTCGTCGTTTCCGTCGCTTTCTGTTTCACTGCATCATCTGATTCAAAAATGTCCATTTAATGCAGCTGTCACCTTGCGGAACAAAAAATTGGGCTTCTGCTTGATGGTATTCAGGATGTCAGCACAAATGTTCAACTATAAGTCCTTTTGTTCAGGTGCACGGTTTTTTGGGGTAACTTTGAAGCATACTTTAAGCATGTTCAACTACTCATGCAAAATCAACGTCAAATGTTCTCCGCAATTACGCTTTCCTGATCCAAGTGTCGATTTTTTCATCAGTTATCACTGTTGAATGTCGCCCAGGTCGTGGGCCATCTTGAATCTCTTCTCGCCCCTCCTTAAACCTGATTGGGCGACATTCGTCGCCCTAAACCTTTTTTCAACAAAATACGAGCTTCGGCAGCGGTCGTCTGAAGTTTAACCAAGAATTTATTTAGCATGATTGCTACAATTACGAGTACATTAATGCAGCTGTCACCTTGCGGAACAAAAAATTGGGCTTCTGTTTGATGGTATTCAGGATGTCAGCACAAATGTTCAACTATAAGTCCTTTTGTTCAGGTGCACGGTTTTTTGGGGTAACTTTGAAGCATACTTTAAGCATGTTCAACTACTCATGCAAAATCAACGTCAAATGTTCTCCGCAATTACGCTTTCCTGATCCAAGTGTCGATTTTTTCATCAGTTATCACTGTTGAATGTCGCCCAGGTCGTGGGCCATCTTGAATCTCTTCTCGCCCCTCCTTAAACCTGATTGGGCGACATTCGTCGCCGTAAACCTTTTTTCAACAAAATACGAGCTTCGGCAGCGGTCGTCTGAAGTTTAACCAAGAATTTATTTAGCTTAGCATGATTGCTACAATTACGAGTACATTCTTCGAAAAACCTAAGCAATTACATATAGATATTTTAAAAAAAGAAAACTTGCATCTCTAAGAATTGTCTCTCTCCATGAAATATTCCTTTAATTTTCTCTTAAACATCTTTGAATTACAAGCATAATTTATATCATCATTTAGTTTACTAAATTCAAGTAACCCATTCTGAAATATTGATTTGTTAATTATATTACTATTGCAATTTTGTAAATGAAAATTTATATTTCCTCTTGTATAATAATATTTTGGTAATGATTATTCAATTCTATGTAGTGTTCTTAATGTTGTGGCAACAGATGATTTTTTATTTTAAATATAAAAATAAGAACCAAATATATGAAATGTTTTATATTCAACCACTACAATTCTTGTAACAGTTTTTCTTTTGGTGTACTTATTTTCATTCAATATTATTCTTATAGCTTTATTTTGCAGGACTTGTAATTGTGAGAATACAGCTTCATTGGCAGTGAACAAGATAGTTGGACAATATAGTAAAGGAACTATATATTTTTTTGGAATACGTACTAAGACTATGAGAAGGCCTATAAAAGTAATTTGTATTTTTTTTGGCAATTTTTGAAATATGTATTCATAGTGATCCTCAAACTTTACTATCAATACATATATACCTAAATATTTAATTGATTCAACATTTTCAATTATTTCAACATTTATCCTGTGATAGGTTTCCCTATTAGCATACATTTTGTTTCAGAAGTATTCAATTTTAGTTTATTTACATTGAACCAATTTACGATTTTTGCCAAGTCAGAATTGAGCATTTTCAAAGCAGTGTCTATATTTTCATCTGATATGTATCATCTGCAAATATCTGAATTTTACAATAATCTGAAATATTACAAATGTCATTTGTATAAAATAAATAGTAGTGGACCTAGTTTACTACCTTGTATATCAACAGAAATATTTTTTTATCTTGATGATGTAGATCTAATTTTGGTTTTTTGACTTCTGTCTATTAAATAGTTTTGTAGAATTTTGAATACAGATCCTTCAAATACATAGTCATGCAATTTTGTAAGTGAAGTATCCATGTCAATAGTCTCAAACGCCCTTTTGAAATCCAAAAACACTGTTACTGTATATTTCCTATTGTCCATATATCTTCTCCAGTCCTCTTAAACCATTTGTGTTGCTGTTTCAGTCGAGTGTTTCTTCCTGAATCCGGCTTGAAATTTGGTTAAAATGTTAATTCCCTCAATAAATTCGATGATCTGTTCGTGAGTAATTTATTCAAACACTTTTTCAACATGTGGCAGGACATTTATTGGCCGCATATTGGTGCACAACTCAGAATTCTTAACTTTAGAAACAGGAGTTATGGTAGAAAACATCAGTTTTGTGGGAAATTTGCCATATTTTAAACATTCATTAAGCACACTTTGAGAGAATATCTCGCTGTTATTTAGATTTGATTTAATTTTTGATACAATCTTTCAAAACAGTCGGCATTTTTTAGACGGAAGGGACAAAAAGGGTCAGAAAATCACGGCAGCCAATGTTCAACTGAGCTAGCACAATGAGCTACCGGCAGGCGATTCCGCAGCAAGGAATATAATAGCGGATTTCAAACTTACATTCTTTTTAATAACTTCAACCGGGTTCTTTTTTGAAATATAAAAAAACATGCGATACGACAGATCATTCTTGAAATCACAAAGAGGGGAAACGTGCATGAAGGAAAATTCACACTGTTACCAAAAGCACTCTGACCAACTCACAAAAATTTGAAATTCAATGTTACAGACAATAGGAACAATAAAATAAATACAATTTGAATCAATTTTTTATTGTGACATCTGAATACACTTATATTTTTATACAAACTGGTACAGGATTACACTAACACTGTGTACTGGAAACAATCAAATACACAATAACCATAATTCTAGGGATACAAAGAAAAGAAGCAAGGTTTGAATTGAATTCAGCTTTTTGGGTGTGTACAACAGAGATGTATGACACACTATGCCTTAGTCTTAAGAATATCCTTATTCCTTTCCAGCATTTCCTCCTTTTTATCTTTCTTTGTTTTATTCAAAAATTTATCCATTTCTTCCAAGTTGGTTTCAGGAGGGATCTCAGTCTCCTTGCTCTCTGTTGCACCTCCATTTTCGGTAGCCCCTCCACCTTCCTCTTTATCAGCCCACTTTCCCGCAAATGCATCTCTGCAACATTAAAAAAAGTATCTACTGAATACCTAAGTCTTAATGATATTATATTTTTAACTCCAACTGTAACCAACAAAAAACCAGAACCGTCAATCATGTATACAAGGTGTTTCTTAATAACAACCGCCCAATATTTCTAAGGCATAAAGTAGATCAAAAAATACCATGAACAGCTGATATAAATGTCTATCCTAAAACCGAGATACAGTGTTGAAATTATAATTTTGAAGTGGAAAAAATATTTCTTTAGAATGTATGAGGATATTAATTTAAAATTGTAAAAATGTAGTACTAACAGCATAACCAACAGGTAAAATGTTTTTGTCTCTGGCGATGCCAGTAGCGTAGAAATTGAGAAATTCTGACCCCTTTTAAAAAAGGAAAATTATTTTTTACACCATTGACTTTTTTTAAACATCTATTGAGTTTTCGAATAATGTGTTCAACTTTGCAAACAGCTGACATTAGCGAAGTTTGACCTTATGTTGTAGAGTTTTAGGAGAGTAATGCTATCTCCCAATAGCGTTATTTGAACAACATTCATCCTTTGTCCTGTAGAAATTTACAACACCCGAAAACGAAAGCTTTGCGGAACCCTGCTTATATGAACTTTTTATTTGTCTAAAGCACCTAAGGAGTCGTCAAATATTCGAAATATCAAAGTTAAGTATGAATGGTCTTAGGGTCAGACTTTGCCTTTTCACATAGTACAATAAAGACATTATTTAAGAAATACCTCGCAGATGCCAGGGTGAAGCAGAAATCTCCGAGTCGCTCAGCATAGGTTTACACCATGATGTTATTACTCGAGAAGATAAACCAATGCCCTACAGATGAGCGACAAACGTTCAGTTTTATATGGCGCTTCGGTACGTAATTTTTAATTAGTTTCGTTAGTTCGTATCTGGTGTGTTTCAAATAGGTCTCTGTGTGAAATACAATTAAAGAACAGTGAATTAACTATGATGTACTGTGTAGTTGTGGAGTTGTTCAACAACAAGAAAGCCAATGACGTTTCGAATTGGCGTTTCTTCAGTTTTCCAAAGAACAAACAAGCTTGCGAACAATGGATTCTGAAGAGTTACCAGTAACACAATATTATATATATTTTCGACACATGCGCATTAAAATTGACAAAAAATCATTTTAAATCGTTAATGAATTTAGCGTCGCCATTAGTGTATGTAAGGGCAGATCCCAACAATACTTTCTTCAGATGTAAAATGCATTTATTTAAAGATCTGGATGTTATATAGGGACATAAAAGAAAACTCCAGAATTTGACAGAGGAAAATGATGAAAATGTAAAATAAACTCAATAAAACTGTTTACTGATACAAAATACTTTTATTAACACCTAACCATAAAAAAGATTAAAACACTATTGACTCATAACATTTTATTCAAAGTTACAAAGAAGGAATTATCATTATTATTATATGCTGTATCTTGCTCTCCATTTTTTGTTTCTATTTAAAAAGTTAATATAACAAATCAATATGTCACTGATGCACAAAGATATTATTTGAAAATAATTTACTGCAATAAAAAAGTAAGTACCTTTTTTTTGGTTCCGAAAGCTACAGAAGCATTTTCCATAATTAAATCTCAAGTTATTTAGAACCTTCAATCCTGTCTTTTAATTTTTCAAAAGTCAACTTTATAAGTATGTATTGCCTATAATGTTATACTATACGTCATTAAATTGTGTTGACAAAATATCACAATACATGGTTGATATACCAAAAATCACCTATATAAAAGTTTCATAATAAGGTAGATAGTAAAAAATTTAAAATTTAACAAAATAAGAATATTATACCAATTTTTTGATATTCTCGACCACTGCTGAGTAAAATCTGAGCACTATTTGTTTACTACCCTTATCGTTTATCTAAATTTAGCAAACTTTTTGTGTTATTATATGGTTTTCAGTACGAGTATTTGGTTTGATCAGTTATACGAGTAGCAGTCTTTTAATAGTCCATTTGTCTGATTATTTTGTGCGAAAAAATGGCCCATGTTTACGGAAACAATGAACTAGTGGACATAATACTAACATACGGAGAGTTCTAATAAAATGCAGCCTCAGCACGCAGGTTGTATGCGGAAAGGTTTAAGAAATCATCCGGCCCCGGATGTTTATAAATTTAGTTACTAGACTTTCTGACACAGGATATTTAAAAGAACAATGAGGAGGTCACGCTGGAAGACCTGCTCAACCTGAAATGTTACAATTTGAGGAAGACATTTTAGAAATGGTCGAAGACGGCCCAAAAATGAGTACTAGAGCCATAGCAGCTGAAGTTTCTCATAGTAAAGTGTGGAAGACAATACGAAAAGAACAGTATTATTCTTATGATTACCAACAGGTACAAGCTTTACAACCTAAAGATCATCCTAGAAGAGTTGCATTTTGCCAGTGGCTTTTAGAACAGTTCGGCAGAAATGAAGATTATACGAAATTAATTTTGTGTACAGACGACGCCACAGTTACACGAAATGGGGTGCGCAATTTCTACAACAATCATGATGGGGCAGTAGAAAATCGGCATGCTGCAAAAGGAACTCATTTTCAACATAGATTTTCATTAAATGTTTGGGCTGCCGTGGTAAATGGCATGCTTATATGACCCTAGTTTTTTCCATCTCGACTTACCAGAAAAATTTATTTAGATTTTCTTCGACTCAATCTGTCACAATTATTAGATGTGAGACAAAATATGTGGTTCCTACATAATGAGGCTCCACCACATTTTAGACGAGAAGTTCATCTAAATAATGAGTCTACCAATAAATGGATAGGGCGCAATGAACTCATCTCTTGGCCTGCTTGCTCCTCGGATTTAACGCCTTGCGATTTTTTTCTGTGAGGCTATTTGAAAGAGTTTGGTATCATGATGGAGCAGTAAAGATTATGGAAGGACTTCAACAGTGCACTGAAAATGCTTGTGATTTAATTCGTGGACAGGATTTTATTTTCGAAGCTTGTAAACAGTCGTGGATTCTCGGAGCAAATTTTTTGTTAATCGGAAAAATGGGGACAATTTTGAACATTTTTTTGTAAAAACTTGAATATTTTTTAATAATTCATAATGATGTAAATTAACTCTCTTATTATGTAACTTTTATATAGGTGATTTTTGGTATACCAACTTCTTTTGACGAGTTCTACAAGCTGTTAAAATAAATGACAACTTTGAAAACACCCTGTATAAATTAAACATTCTATATAATACTAAAGTTATCGTGTAAAATTGATAACAAAGAAATGTTAAGCTAATATTTCAAATATTAAAAAACGCTCAAATACAATGCATTTCGTACCGACAAGCTGAAAATTTGTCACCGAGTGACGTTATGCACGAAGGCGTAGGAAATTCGATCGCTAAGTAAGCATATCTTCTCGAATTATAGTATCATAGGTTTACACTATGACGGAACAACCGTATCGTAAATGGCATTTCGGGGCCATTCGAGACAAAGAAGCTCCTTCTAACTTTGGTACATGTCTGAACTAAATATCCTAGAATATCAAATCCTATCAGTATAAAATGTGACGCTTAAGAGAGAGTTCCCTCTTTTGTAACGCCAACTTTGGATTGTAGGCAGTTTCAAAATTAGGAATGGAAGTAACACACAAGAATTTCCGATTTAATTCCTATGTTTCCTTTTTAAAATGGGCTATATTAAAATAATCTTATTGTGTTACTAACCTGTCAATAAGTTTACTGCTGTCATTTCCAGTATTATAATCATCCCTATCCTCGCCTTCGGACAATGGTCCCTCATGTCTGACAGCTTCAGGTTGTCCATCACCGCTGTACTTATTGATCCTTTCCTTTTCTGATGACCTTCTGGCCGACGATCTTCTAGGTGACACACTGTCTCTGTCACGGCTGCCACTGTATGAACGGCTGCGATCTCTATCCCTGGAGCGGCTTCTATCGTACCTATAGAGGAAACCATATATTCAGTATATTCCATCTTGAAAATGAAATTCCAAAATCCTCAGCGAAGAACTCCACAATTTTCTTAAATGGGAATGACACATCATGAACTTTTTATAGATGGACAATATTTATAAGACGTACAAAGTCTCTCAAAAGGTACCTCAGATTTTTTTAAATAAAACCTGAAAATGTTTCATAAATAATATTCTCGAAATGCACTTCTAAGTTGCTTCTTCAACTGAAAATTTGAGAAACGTTCTGGTCATTAGTCTTCTGTGGAAAAAAGCGCGAGGATCTTTCAAGCCCATAGACATCGCAATGGCAAGAAATCACGCGATTAGAAAAATGTGTCTCACCATCCCAGCATCATAGTTTTCATGGCAAATGAGAGAAAACTTCCTATAATTTATCCAACGATATCTACGGAGTAAAAAATCATCTGACCGACACGCGCCTCGTTCCTTTTTGACCGTTTTCGGTAGATAAGCCAACAAGTTCACAAAAGCACTTTCCGAAGATCTGTGACGTGCGGTTGAGATTTTTTGGAAACTCCATTTATTTTTGTGAGACAGCTTTTAAAAGGATATTTCGACATGAGTGCCTTATTAGACGAGCGCCAATTACCAAGAAAACAGACAAAAAGAGGTTTGTCGGTTTCTGAAAAAGAAACTATTATAAATATTTATAAATAGCTTCTCGGGAGCGCTATCTAAATGAGACTCAGACAAAACGTGTAGTCTCTGTTTCAAGAGCATCAGGAGAGGATTTAGCTTTGAAGCATAATTTAAAATGTTTTGTAGTTTGATATATTATTCTAAATAATAGTTATTTTCTGTTAAATATCTTACCCACTAATATGATAGCTACTTCTGTTGCACACATTTTGATTTTTAAAACTTATTTTCAGTTATTTTCATCATTTATTAATGCATGTATATATAATATATGCAAAATGTATTGATTTGTTTTCAGGAGCATCAAGTAGCAGTGTATATAAAATTTTGGCAGAGCACAAAAGAAGCAACAGACTTTCTCCTCCCAAAGGTTACCATAGAGCCAGAGTTGCTTTGGACAACGTTTCACAAGAAACTAAGGCATTAATCCGAAGAAACATCCACGAATTTTTCTTCCGAAACGCAGCACCCACATTGGACAAAATTTTGATATCAATAAACGACGACGATGACTTGCCAGACTTCAAAAGATCGACGTTGGCTACATTGATGAAGGAACTTAAATTTCGGTCAGTGTTGTATAAAAAACTTGTTTTTTTATTTCTCCTTGAAAGTAAAATACAAAACTAAAAAAATCCGTAAAATGTTCACACACAAAAATAGTTCAGAGATTTTTATGTTTTTTATCATTCTTTATGACTAAACTAAATTTGCAATTTTGTTAAGATGAATCACCTGAAATTGGTTATTCGTATAATATGGTTCATGGAATTAATGATTTTAAAGATTTAATGTAATTTTAAGTTTTGTAGGAAGGAAGCGAAATAGCATCTTGAAAGAAAAGGGCGAGATAATATGTTGGAGACGTAGATATGCGAAATCTGGAAGTATAGAGAAGAAGGCAGGAAGATATTACTACCCAGATGAGACTTGGCTCAATGCAGGGCACACTGTTAGCAAAGTATGGGTGGATTTATCAGTTGAGCATCCTCAGCAAGCTTTCCTGCAAGGTCTCTTCACGGGATTAAAAAATCCTTCAGGTAAAGGAAAACGGCTAATTATCTTAGGCTGTCATTGTTATGGATAATGCTTCATACCATAGTAGGCGTATTGATAAAGCACCAAACAGTTTAAACAGAAAAGGGGAAATACAGGAATGGCTACCAAGGCATAATGTTCCCTTTGACAACAATATGGTCAAAGCAGAACTTTTAAATCTGGTCAAGAGTAATAAAAGTGCTGACAAGTATGTCATCGACGAAATGGCTAAATCTACCAATCGGAGTATTTTACGCCTGTCTCCTTACCATTGCCAGTTTAACGCAATCTAGTTAATTTGGGCGCAAATTAAAAACGAAGTTTCCAGAAAAAACACAACTTTCAAGATCGCAGGTGCAAAGCAGCTTTTTTACACCGCGGTAAAAATGTAACTCCGGAAAATTGGAAAAAAGCAATCGAACATGTTGAGAACGAGGAAAAAAAATGTGGACAACTGACCTATATATGGAAAGAGCGGTTGAACCAGTGATTATTAACTTAGGAAACGATTCAGAATCTTCATATTATACTGACAGTGATAGCGATTAGTTAATGAATGTAATTTGTATATTTACTGGATAATGACGAAGGACCTATATCCCTAAACATACTTATATAATTACCATGTTTATTTCTACGGCTCTATCCGGATAGACTTCAAAGTAGGTTATCCCAATCCTGTGTTAATCATGACCGCTAATTTCGACGGAGCCCTCTGTCCAAGATTTTGACGTGATCAGTTTTGGTTTGACTTGTGGATTGGCGAAATAAATGGTCAGGATTACACGTGATTGAGATAATCCACTTTAAAGTCTATCCGGATAGAGCTGTCGAAATAAACGTGGTAATGAATGCAGGTAGATTCATTATTAGGTAAAAGAATTTACTTTTTGAGCCCTTTTCTTTATTTTTTTCCCATGTATTAAAATTATTTTTGTAATATAAAAAATATGTTAAGTTAATGAATCATAAACTGAGGCAGCATATTTAATGAATCAAATAAGAAACCTTATAGCACCTTGAGAGTAATGAAAAGATAGAAGAAACAGTGAAAATAAATTAAATCGTATCTTAATTAATTTTAAAACCTACACGCCACTGGCAATAACGTATTATCGGTTTTGCAGGTAGTCGTGCGGTGTAAATCGGGCTGCCCTGTCACTTGTTTTATTACTCCGTACGTTAGTTGGATAGATTATAGTACGTTTGCATAATTCTGATGCACTCCGTCATAAAACGATGCATAAATCTCTGGTCCTTACAAGTGTTTAAGTTTGTATGCCCATTTTTTGCACCTTTTTTTATAGCAGTATTCTAAATACTTTTCTTCTGATTATACGAGTATCACCGTGTGTAAAGATATGAAAAAAAAACGTTATCAATTTTTTTGTCAAATGTTACTGTGGATTTTATTGTGCAATTTGTCTTCAATCGTAACTTAATAAATATTGGTACAGCTCTGAAATTGTACATGTATGTCGAAATTACACTTTTATAGTAGAACTGATAGAGTGATTACTTTTATTCTTATTACTTTCTCTCTTCAATAAAATTTTGATTATTTTGGAATTTCATTTTGCAGCTAATTGGGTTTTCAAGACACGCAAGATTTTTTCTTGAGAGAAAGTGATAAGAAAGAAGTAATCACCCGCTTAATTCTTCCAGAATAGTTTAATATTCATATACAATTTTAGGGCTGTACTATTATTCGTTAACGATTGAAGAAATGTACAAAAATTCATTTTTTGACAAAAAAAGAAACTGATAACATTGTTTTTCAGTCACCTCTATACACACCATGAAACAATCAGACAATAAGTATTAAGAGTACTCCTCCAGACAGAATGTTGAAAAAGAGGGACATGCGACGTTAAGGACCGTATCGTCAGTCGTTCCTAGAATTATTGTAGTACGCCTTTATAGCCTCCTTGATTTTCAGTCTTATCTTGAGAAAGGCCGGGATATTTCTAGACTTCTACTGCTCCGTGACGGCGTCAGCGCTCTCCCAGTTATGTTTTCTTTTTGAATTGTAGGAAATTTCAAGCTGATAAAACAGACGATAAAAATCAAAAACATGAACAATTTGATTCAAATAGATAGTACTTGTAACATAGCCTCAAAATAGAGCGCCTTTCTGAAGGGCAGGAGAAACTATGAAAATCAAGGAGGCCATAAAGGCGTCCTACAATTCTAGGAACGACTGACGATACGACCCTCAAAAATAACCTTAAGGAGTTGTTGCCGGCAGGGGTATTACATATCCTGAAAAGTGACACTGTCGTTTTTATGACATTATATAAGCTTTTTGTGTCATTGGGTAGGTTTTCTGCAAGATGTCGACTTAAGAAATATCTGCTGTCCACTTCATGAGCACTCATTCTGTAGCCGTACGTGTAACCTAAACGTCATGGTGCTTGAACTATCAATGTTCTAATCAATAGGTGCATAGTCAGGATATGAGAGTGCTAATAATAAATAATTGATGATAATTCCCTTAATTTCGTGTCTCAAATACACTTACTTGAGATGTATGCTTCATCCTGGAAATGACATATGCAAGTCTGTCGAATTTCAAAAAATCAGAGAGAAAAAAGAAAATCTCTGGTTGGTGAAGTATATTACAACTAACTTGTGAGAAAATAGGGTACAGGCAGGAATATTTACGAAACGTAGAAAGGTTATTACATGTTTCAGCATTTTTCATTTCCAGTCATTTAAATTTTATAGAAATTTATTTTGCGATGTAGAAAATACCTAATGTGCGCCTAGGTGTGAGGCACTGCGAAAATGTTTTGTGTGTGATGCGTCAGTCCTACTTTTCTGCGATGTGGCTTAATTACACACAACGCGGGCGCGGTGCTGATTTCCAGTAATACTTCCAAAGTTTTTGCAAATGCAATAAAAAATGGAGAAAATTCCAATTTATAACTCTGAACATTACCTATCTTCAGAAAATACAACACAAAGAACACATCTATCTATACTTCACGGGCAGCATATTCAGTAATAATTTTCTCACATAGCAAACATCACTGACTTTATACACATGAAGACCAATATACACAATCATCTAGATGCGATCTTGCTATTCAACCAATTTTCTCTTTCACATCTGAGAGATACATACTCTACAGTCTATCTCGGCATTCTGCAACCAACAAAGCATGATGGTATGTCGTTGAGTCATTCCTAAATAGATGACACTAGGGTGACGCTCAGCGGATTGAACTATTTCTACAGTAGCAGCTATCTAGGCAGTAAGTATTCATTTTGTCGTTTTTTTTGACATTATGTATATATGTATGTTTTTACGTAATAACCCTGGTCAGATGGTAAGCTATAGTTTAGTACAGTATTATAGGTGGAAAGACAGTAAGTACAACCAAAGAATCAATAAGCAAAAGAAGGAGGAGTCCATGGAAGAACCATGGACGACTCCACCAGAAAATCGGAAACTTGAGTCAATCATAAGAGTGGAAAAAACAGAAAATCCTAGGGTGGTCCTAAGTAGACTTAAACAAGAGTTGACGCAAAAGGGTACTGAAGGAGGCTTAAAAAATATTAGACAATTACAATCAGGGGCAGTAATAGTAGAAAGCCACACTGAAAGCCAACAACAGAAGCTGAAAAATATATTGAAAGATAAGAACGACATAACAATCAAAACATCAGATGGAATCGATAATATGTTCATGGTCACAGGAATTGAAAAAGGATGCGAGGCAAAAGAATTCATAGATGAGCTCATAAGGCTGAATAATGAAATTGAAGCTGAATTAAACTGTAGTGTTACAGATAAAATCAAGATCTTTACAAAGAAGAACTGGCGTAATCCACATAAAGAAAACTGGATTTTACAAGCACCGCCCGAAATTGCTAAGTGGTTCTTAAAACGTGGTCAGATAAACTTCGAACTTCTATTTGGTAAGGGTTTATGTTAAAGAGCACATTAATTTGGAAATCTGTTTTAAATGCTCAAATTTTGGACATATTGCTAAGTACTGCAAACAGCAGACATGTTGCTACAAATGTCAGGTAACCATGAAGCCACCACCTGTCAGGAACATGATCTTAAATGTGTAAATTGCCGAAAAATGAAATATAGTGACCTTAATCACTCTGCCCGCGACCCAAAAGTTCCAGTCTACACATCGAGAATTAGGAGGCTTAGAAATAAGATCAATTACAGCCAGGATTTTCAAATATAAACAGGGAACAAATTGATGCTGATGAGTTTGACATCTATGGCTTTTTCAAGCAAATGGAGGAATACAACAGAATAGCGCTACTCCATCAAAACGTCCAGTCGCTTGGAAACTCAATAAATGAGGTTAACCAGATGATAGCAAATAATAGTGACTGTAAATTCATTTGCATCACTGAACACTGGAAGAGTCAAGACCAAATTATCAACTATGGAATTAGGAACTTCAAGTTAGCATCTTGTTTTTGCAGAAAACAAGGGAAGCATGGTGGGAGTCCATTTTATGTGAGGGTGGGAGTTCAGTGCTCGGAAAGGTCAGATATAAAATCATTATCTGTGGAAGGTTCCCTGGAGTGTGCTGCAGTAAAATGTTCCTTATATGGGTTGAATTTCATAATGTTGTCAATATATAGACCACCATCTGGTAATATTCATGTGTTTTTAGAAAAAATGGAACGAATTCTACTGAAAATCCGCGATGACAGTGCCACAATTTTCATAGTCGGTGATTTCAATATAGATTTTTCTCAGGAAAGCCTGAACAAACAACTCTTATGTTCACTTTTAAATTCATATGATTTACATCAAACTATATTCCAATACACACGCATAACATCCACCAGTGGATCTTGTATTGACAATATTTTCACCAATACCTCAACTTATGTATCTAATGTCATTAATTCATTAATCTCAGATCACACTGCTCAAAAAATAACAATGAAGGTTAATATGCACAATCTTGGTGATGTTATACAGAAAAGGATATTCAGTTCAGAAAATAAAGATTTTTTTTAACCAGCCTCAGATCTGTAAACTGGCAAAAATTACTTCAAATTCCTCAGAATGATGTAAACAAACAATGGAATTATTTTAGTAGTATATTTCAATCTATCTTTGATCAATCGTTTCCCATGAAAACAGTAGTGACAAAAAGGCTGGTTAACCCAAATCATTCTCAGGAAACGGATAATAATATTAAGGAATGTAGGAACCGACTGGATGTTCTATATGTTATAAGCAACAGTGACAATTCCTACAAACCATGCTATAACAAAGTCAGAAGAGAGAACAATCTTTTGTTAACTAATGCCCGATATAAGTTATATCAAAGACGTATACAAGAGTCAGATAATAAATCAAAATGTGTGTGGAGTGTAGTAAAGGAAATAAAAGGTCAAATTAGAGATGACTGTGTTATTCCAGGTGACCCTGAAGCTATAGCAAATGCTTCCAATGAATACTGTATTAATGAAGTAATTAAAATATTACCACAGGCAGCAATACATAACTCTTCTGACTTTTTAGACCATGTGTATGCCACTAGAATATGTTACTGCTCTAGAACTAGCAGAACTGGGCAAAAAAGTTAAAAATAAAACGAGTATTGGTGATGATGGCATTCCAGCTAGTATTTTGAAATATTGCTTAGTAGTAATTCTGGAACCTTTGGTTCACATAATAAACAACTCACTTAAGTACGGTATTTTCCCTAAAAAACTTAAATTAGCTATAATTATACCTATATACAAAAAAGGAGATCCTAGTGACTTGTTAAATTATAGGCCAATAAGCTTACTTTCTTGTTTTGCAAAGCTTTTTGAGTTAGTGATGTATTCAAGAATTATGAACCATATGATATGTAACAACTTAATTGCAGAGTCACAACATGGGTTTGTAAAAGGGAAATCCATCAACACGGCGATCTATTCTTTCAGCCACAACATCATAGAATGTCTTGAAAATATTATGATATCGCTGGGTCTGTTTTTTGATCTCTCCAAAGCTTATGATTGTGTGGATCGTTCGCTACTATTGAATAAACTCGATGCATACGGGATAAGGGGAAGTGCGTGCAACTGGATTAAGTCTTATCTGACACATCGTAAGCAAAGAGTTTTCATTACAAAGAATGAAATATCAGCCGTTTCATCACAGTTAACTGTAGAAAGAGGTATTCCACAAGGTAGCGCCATAGGACCTCTCCTCTTTTTGATTTTTGTGAACGATCTGTGTGCTAGTATTACAAGCCCAAATAATGTATGCACGATCCAATACGCTGACGACACTAGTGTACTAGTCACTGGCCAAGATTTCAACCATTTAGCTGATAGTACTTTGAGCCTCTGCGAGAAAGCGTTTTTGTGGTTTGCTCGTAATGGATTATCTCTGAATACCTCAAAAACAAATGCGATTGTTTTTAAATTAAGAAAAAAAATCGAAGCTACAAACATCACCTTAGCAGAAATAATAGAAGTCCCTCTGACAGACTGTGGAACATTCTTGGGAGTTCATATTGACCAAGCACTTTCCTGGGCTAAACATATAGAACATCTAGAAAAAAGGTTAAACAATGCATGTTATGGTATTAGAGTACTAACCAAGTAACTAGACCTCAAGACTCTAAAAACGGTATATTACGCGAATTTTGAATCCATTGTACGTTTTGGAATAATTTTTTTCGGACATAGTAGCCATACCAATAGCATCTTTTTAGTGCAAAAGCGAGTGCTGAGGTGCATCCTAAAAATTTCAACTAGAGAGACTTGCAGAGGAAAAGTTAAGAGTAATAAAATTTTAACTGTAGCCACAATATATATTCAAGAGATTCTAATTTTTACACTTAAAAATATTAACAATTTTATCGGTAACCCACGAAGTGACTATAACACAAGAAATAGAAATATAAATCTTCTGTATCCAGTCCATCATCTCACGGTTACCGAAAAAAATGTCCATTACAGCTGCACTAAAATATATAATAAGTTACCACAAGAAATTAAAAGGTTGGCAGATATAAAAGAATATAAAAGAGTATTTATCAATTGTTAATGCACTTAGAACCATATGACCTTGAAGAATATTTTGAAATGTAATATCTTTATTATGTTATATGTTTTGCCTCTGTTTTTTCTGTCTTTATGACACTGTGACGTATATTTCACCTAACAGTGTGTAATACATTGTAATCATGCACTGTTATTTTGAAATAAAGATTTATTATTATATATGAAAATGACTTATTTATTTAACCTACCTCCTATCTCTATAATCCCTGTATCCGCCTCTGGAGAAACGACCTCTAGGTCTGCGGCCCCTGAACGGTCCATGGCCTCTGCCTCTGCCCCTGTAATCTCTATCGTATCGATCGCGGCCTCTGTAGTAGCCGCGTCCTCCTCTATCGTTGTGTCTCGGATTCTGGAATCTTGGTTTGTAATACGTGCCTCTGTCGTTATAGCGGCCTCTGAAACTAAAGTAAGTAAGACATGGTCGAGGTTAGAGAAAAGTTGCCCTGCAGTGCGTCTAGATGTGTTTTTTGGAAAAAGTATATGTGTTAGGTGTTATTAGTGGTGTCTAGTAATACGGGCATGCACATGCAGTTAACGAACAGTCTCTAATAAACAACTGAAGAAATAAACTAGTCATGATGCTTTCGTTCGTCCGACAAAAAAGACAGCCAGCCATGGACAGCTGTTTTGTGCTTTTTGACTACTCATCAGAATGGTCTATATGCATGGTCTCTTGAGTCCAACCAAAGCACCGCAACCATATATTCTAGTTATAGAGGTATGTCTAGTTTATTCAAAGGCAAGTAGGCCACATCTGCTTTACAGCCAGAATCTTCAGGCATCTAGCGATCACTTGGTGACTCGGCTATTAAACGCGAGCTGAGAGCCTTAAAGATGCGATTCCATCAGTGTGCTGGAACTGTGCGGCACTCTAATGCACAGTGTACAGCACAAATGTTTCTTCTGGTCGACTCACTCACGCAAACAATAGCAAATGGCGCGCAAACATTTCGGAAATGTTCGCGCACATCAGTTACTTTTGTGCGCGCGCACATGCACGCAGTGGACTCGCGTCGGCGGGTACATACTTGTTGTTCGCGAACTCAGTATTGCTCCCGCTCCTGGAGTGAAAACATTTGTTTGTACGGGCACTTCTTTTACGAAATTGAAAATGGACTGGACCAATGATAGGATTATAAAATTTATTTAAGCAATTGAAAATTATCCTCTTCTATGGGATTCCAGTCACACTAATTATAAAAACAGAAACAAAAAACACGACGCCACTCAAGAGTTGGCTCAAAGTTTCAATTGTGACTCGACTGAGGTAATGAGAAAATGGAAGATTATTTTGGCTCGGTACCGAAGAGAAAAGAAGAAAATAGCGAATTCAAAATCTTCAGGTTCTGGGTTTTCAGATTTATTATTTGTTATTTTATATTGTTATCACAGCTACAGCTTTTAACGCCAAGATCCGTTTCAAGATGTAATGTTACTTTCTTTTGCAGTCGTGCTAACACAAATTTGATTTTGAAATCACCTGAAAGGGTTATGTGTTTGAATTATAATAGTATTTGTAAGTTTTGTGACATATTTTTATGTTCTATTTCTGACCTAAAATGTGTTCTGCGGGAGCGCCTTAGATAGTTTTATAAGTTAGGCTTTTGTAATATTTCTAATTTCAGATTTTGGCCTATAAATATTATCTGTTGGGCAATAAAAGCTATAAATAAGCCTTATTGAAACAGGGAAACATTTTCTGTAGTTGGTGTCTTGCTTTTCAATATGAGGACTAAGTGCATTGACCATATACGAGTAAAATTTTTAAATCCACTTAAGGGATCTACTTTTATTTCTTTTACAAATCTATTCGTTTCTTCATTCCATCGCTGCAGAAAAGGCCTCACCCAACATCGTGGTTTTCTCCTTCATTTCTGTTTAAGCAGACTACCTATTAAAACACAAACTTCAGCACAAAACACTACGTATTCCCGCCCATCCATATTAAGAACTGAAGTTAGTGAGAACTTTGCTTGGTAAACATGTTCGTGCACAAGTGTGCTACACTGTACGCTTACAAAAGTTATGCACTGCTTTGCCGGTGGACACAGAAGATAAATTCGATACCAGTGAGCACATTCAATGCTGGAGTTTCAAACAAAATGTTTGTAAACAAATGTGCTGAACACTATTTTGGTGGAATCGTACCATTACAGTAACAACTAAAAGCAACTATGCGCTTTCCCCAGTGGTCGATTCTAGTGTGATAGATGGCGCCTTTGTGCTATCTTATTTCGAACTGAATATGCGTAGAGGATATATAGTAATGGACGAAAGTATATAGACAAATATGAAATACCTTTAGAAAACACAATTCAAGTCTGAATATAAGCATTTTTAGTTAGATTAATAAAAGTAATTTCGTCCAAAGATCCGTTTAAAACCCCAAGACAAATAAAAGCCGAAATCGAGACAAAAGGAACTGTCAGTGTTTCTTCGAAAACTGTAAGTAGAAGATTAAGATTTGAAGTTATTTGCACGTCGCCCGAGTAAGAAGCCGCTAATCTCGAAGAAAAACCCTAAGGACCAATTACAATTTGCACGGTTGCATCTTGATTGGAGCATCTGTGACTAGAAGAGGGTATATTTCAGTGACGAATCCAAGTTCAATATGTTTGGATCAGATGGTGTTCATTACGTTAGACGTCCTAGTGGACAAAGATTGAACCCCAAGTACACTTTGCCCACTGTGAAACATGGAGGCGGGTCTGTTATGGTTTGGGGGTGCTTTACGGGATTTGGGATGGGACCTTTACATAGAATAGATGGCATTATGGATAAGTTTGTATACACAGACATACTAAAGCATGTCATGTTACCATATATGGAAGACAATATGCCCTTAAGATCAATCTTCCCGAAGCACACTTAAAATCTCGCAAAGAAATTCTTTCTGGATAAAAAATACCAGTTCTCAAATGGCCTTCACAATCTCCCGCTATAAACCCCATTGAAAATGTATGGGAATACTTAGATAAGCAAATAGTCTAATGAATTTATTTACGTATAAGTGAGTATTATGCTATAACGAATTATGTATACAGGTTGGTGTATTAATAAAACAAGTTAAAAAAGAAATATTAATTTGTCTATATACTTTTGTCCATTACTGTATATAGTGAAATGAAGTAACATGCAAATAATGACAGGAACTTAATAAAAGGAATATGATTAATAAACAAAAAAGTTTTAGAACATTTAGTTTTAGTGTTCAATTAAACAGTCGTATCAGGGCAGGTTAATGTTGAGATGGCAATAAAACAAGCTATGTGTGAGGTAAAACAATTTTCTAATTGTTAATCCCATGTGTCATCTATGGGAATGACACTGCTCAGTGCTTTGCCACAGCTTCACATAGTGTCACGAGTCGGAGGGGATCAATTTTCATTGGCTCTGCCAGAATAAGTTATATGATGGAGTGGACTATGTTGACTTTAAAGGCATGGGATTATTGTGGCTTAATGGTGTGGAGTATAAACCTACAACTTTAGAAAACTCCACAAAAGCAGTCCAGCAAGGTCTAATGACACCATTTTGTCTTGTGTTTTCAAAAAGTGCAAACCAATGCCGCCAAATGAACCCAGAAACAACTCCGAAAGTCAGAATTATGGGCAGTCATTGAGAATCGGACCTCTATGTTCTCTGAAACTGTGCAGATATTTGACTCATATCATTTCTATAGATTGTGGGCCTTTCAAATAAAAAAAGATTTTCTTATTCCATGTCAACATTAACCACTTCTTATCAGTACTAAACAATTTAAGAAAAAATCGTTAAAATGAGAATCATGTTTTACCCTCCGCGCCTGTTATATCTCCTTCTATCTCCCGAATAGCTCCTAGACCTGGACCTACTCCTCGAATAGTACGAACCGGACCTGCTCCTAGAGCGACTGTAGTAGGACCTTGATCTCGATCTGTAACTGCGCGACCTCGACCTGGATCCTGACGATGAGCTGCGGTTGCTGTACTTCGATCTGGAACGACTGCGTCGCTTCGGCGATCGGGATTCGCTCCTGGGACGACCGGGCGGCTCGGGCGGGCGACGACCTGGAATTTAGCAAGTCTTTCAAACCATTGTATAGGTTATTTTAAATTCCATAGAATTCGTTGGGTGCGCGATAATTGCGCCACCTATTGCGTGTCGTACAGAAATATTTGTGAGGGACATTCAGTCGATTTGAGGTTAGGATTAAACTGGCAAATGATGGCAGCGAAATATCTTTTGCCAGGTCTAACTTGACTCAGAATCATTTTTAATGACAAAGCTAACTAGTACTAAACTATAAGTACATATGCTACATTTATGTGGATCTTAAGTACGTGAACTGTAGAACTCGCACATGGTATAATATGGTTTACATATAAAAAAGTTTTCAAGTTCACGGCGGAATATCTTTAAATTGTTAATTTTTTTGATAGCATTATAGAGACACATGTAAATTTTCAGGCTATTATAAATGATTGAGTCTCACAAGTGTTGATTTAGGTTCTATTAATTTAAGATCCTGTTTTCGGCTAATATTGTAGCTTTTATTTAATGTTTCAAATTTAGATTTATTTTTAAAAACAAGAGTTGCCATTTCCAAAATGAACAATGATACAACAGTCATTATTTTAAGATTTACGTACAAATAAAGGCTTGCATGTAGCTCTAGGGTTGCTTTTAGTGATATATCTAATAGTTCGTTTCTGAAGAGTAAACACTTTTTTAAGACAATTTGGGGAACAGACACACCATAAGGGAATGCTATATCTCAATCTACTTTCAAATAAGGCAAAGTAACTGCTTAGGGCTGTGCTTTTTCCCTATGCTGTAAACTAATATTGTTCTTATAATAAAGGAAATATCTGCTAGTTAAGTAGGCAATTTGTCTACATGATTAGTAAAATCTAATTGATGATCAATGGTCAGTCCCAAAAATTCAAGCAAGCAGTTAAAAGTCATAATTTTTTTCTTATTATTATTAACAGTCAAGTCATTGTTGACACACCATTTTTCAATCGACAATTTTGGTCTTGATTTAATTTATGTGTCATCAAAAACTACGAATTTACCATTTATGTATTTAAGTTTATTAAATCATTAATATAGACTATGAACAGGATCGGACCTAATACGATCCTAGAAGTACCCCTGCGTTTATATTCAATTTATTCACGTTTTGAGAATTTTAAAATAAGATGATAATTAAAATATTTTTTAAACCGAATCAGTGAAATTACAGTACAACCCTATCTGGATATTTTTTTTATAATATATAATGGTTTACACAGTCAAACGTTTTAAAAAGTAGCAAAAAAGACCTATTGAAATTTTTTTACCATTCAAATTTGAGTATAACTGTTGGAGTAATGTGAAAATAGTACTGATGGTAGTTTTTTTGTTTTTGAAATCCAAATTGGTTGTCACTTATAATTTTATTGGTTTTTAGAAAGTATAGTCTAATCTAAAATATTTTTTCTATTATATTTGCTAAGTAAACACTGGTGGTAAGAGAAATATTTATAAGTTGTGGGAGCATATGAAGAGTATCAAGTGAAAGATTAGCTATAACATTTAAAGAAATTTCATCAATGCCTGATTTTTTCTTTTTGATAGATTTTAATACTAGTAAAATTGCAGTTCATAAATGTACATAGAATAAAATATCTGATTTATATTTAATGGTTTAGATGTGTTAATGGGTCATCAGTATTTCAAATCGTATTTTTTAGTTTTTTTTGCTATTATGCAGCAATAATTATTATTGTATAATAGATCAGTATTTATAGGTGGGGGGAAGTAGGAGGTTTGCATCTTAATTCATTTACGACTTGCCATGCCTTCTTGGTTTTATTTCCTGAACTTATTATCTTCTGTTTATAATAATCTTTTTTTGCTGGAGCTAAACATTGATTCTATATTCTTTGATACGTGATAGCAAAAGATACTGAAACTTTCATTTTTTATAAATTTCTTGATATAATGTAAGAATCTCCAATTTCGAGGTGATATATAAATATTTCTACTACTACTAGTCATAAGTTGTTACGAAAACATTTTGTAAATAAAAATAAAAACAAATCCTTACCCGGAGGCAACGGCTGGGCATCCGCCGACCCAAGTTTTTTCAACTCGGGCGGAGTCATCAGCCGGAAGTTGCCAAACTTATCCAGTACCACCTGTCCTTGGGGTATTTTGGGAGGTGCGGCGGGTGCCGGCGACGGCTTGCTCGACTTCTTAGGGGGCGGCAAGGGCGGCGATTCGGTGGAGGCGCCACCCTTTTTCTGCGCTGGGGGCAGTGGTGGTTCTTTCATAGCCATCGCTTTACGCACGCTGACTGCCTTTTCTGGTGGTAGAGGCGGTAGGGAGCCTTTTTTTGATGGTGGGGGGCTATCGTAACTGCTGCTCTTGCGTTTGTCCTGTGGAGCAAAATGGAAAAGGTAACTTTTGAAAAAATGCGTATGATAACGTTGCAGTTCACGAAATGTTAACAGGCAATAGCTTGGGTGACCTTTTACAGTGTTGGAGATTTAAACTTAAGATGATGATAGTGGTTAAGTTATTGCAGTTAAAAAAACTCTAAAATGAGCCATTTTTTGAGAAAAGTCAGTACTATTCAATCAATTAATAAACTGATTCCGATACACTGAGGGTACCACCACTTTGAAAATATAGTATATTCAATCACAAAATCCATAATCACTGATATGAAAAAAAATATATAAATTTCTAGATCATCGATTGAAGTCATTTGTCAGATTTTTCGGACGTCATCTGTAAAGTAAATCGATAGGAACGGTATTGAAATATAACGATATTACATAAACGCTTAGTTATATGAGCTACAGGATTAGACTTATCAAAAATATCATTAGCCATAATTATATAGGGTGTAAAAAAATAGCAATGCTCAATGACAATTGTCTTCTTCAGATACTAATATCACATGACTTGACTATTATGCTTTGAAAATTTTGCAGTTATGGTTTCGTTCAGACCTTATTTAAGAAAAACCATTTTCAATTACATCCTTCAGGAAATTGTATACCTCTTTACGAAACTTTTTTATATGAACTTGTCACAATATTGATGAATCACATATTCTTGGACCTTGTATAATTTATTATACAGGGTTACAGGAAAAGTCGTGCTAGATCCGTTAAGGGCGTGTAGTACCCATCATTTCTGACTTATTTCATTATGAAACACCCTACCCTAAACTTAACCCTTTTCGAGATATTCAACTTTTAATGTTTTTATTGAAAATTGCCGATTTTTAGGCTACTAAATGTATTTATTTTTATTTTGTGTGTGTTATTATTACTATTATTGCATTTTAACATGTGTAATAAGATGCTTTAGGACGTCAATCATTAAAATAGTCCATAAGTTAATTGAATAGGCCGTAGTAGATAAGTGAATGTTAAGAAATTGAAAAAAATATCAGAAAGTTTATTTTTCTCGAAGGGATATCTAAAAAAATATTATGGCAATTGTTCGGCAGATGTGTTTTAAAATATCTATGTTTTATCAGCTATCTAACGAGGTATAACAATCTAGGATTTGTATTACATTTCGTAGAAAAAAAGTAGTTGGGACGCTCCAGTAGCAGTTCCCACGCCTATTCTCCTTCAAGTTTAGACGCACCGTGCGAGCGAGACATGACGATTTAATGTGGGTGCGAATGAAAGAAAACATATTATAATAACCGGTTAGGGCTGGAAATCCAACACGGGATGTTTTGGTTGTCAGTCTGCTTTTGTGCTTCGTACATAGTAGATGTGATATCGTTTTGCTCTTTTCCTCGACTTGGCTACGATTCTGGACTATTTCTTCTGATTTGTGAATACTGTGCTTGTTCACTGGACTCTGATTTGTACTTGTGATACGGAAGTGTTGAAGATGACGTCCTACACACCTGAGGAATATGCTGATATGCTTATTTGTTACGGATACTGCGATTGTGTATCTGCGCAAGCTCGCAACGAATACAGAACTCGCTTCCCCGGTCGTCGAGTGCCGGATGTGGCCGTTTTTAACAGAGTTTATCTAAGACCTCGAGAAACTGGCTCTGTTTTGAGACGAAATACAGACCTGGGAAGACCACGAATTTATGACAACGAAGAACTGCAGGACAATGAGATAGTGCAACGCTTTCGAGCGGATCCGACCATTTCCACTAATCGTGTTGCCCGTGATCTGGGACTTTCGCAATGGAGAGTGTGGTTTACAGTGCATACTGCTGGCCTATACCCGTACCATTACACGCCGGTACACACTATTGAAGAAGGAGACCCCGCGAGAAGGTTGGACTTCAGCAGATTTATGCTAAATGCTGACGTAGAAGACCCAGATTTTCTAAGAAATATCTTATGGACAGATGAATCCAAATTTGATAACGATGGCATAACTAACTATCACAACGCCCATTACTGGGCCCCAAAAGTACTAAGGAATCCCAATAAGAAAAGAGTGGCGAGGTCCCAACGAAGATTCAGCGTGAATGTGTGGATGGGCATTATCTCCAACCATTTGATTGGACCTTACTTTCTCCCGGACAATCTAAATGGGGAAAATTACGAAAACTTCTTGAGAGGAGACTTCAGAGATTTGCTGGATGATCTGCCACTCAACTTGAGAAGGGACATGTGGTTCCAACATGATGGCTGCCCTGCCCATTTCAGGAGAAGTGTCAGAGACTGGCTGGACACAAATTATCCAAACAAATGGATAGGACGAGGTGGGCCGTTGCCATGGCCAGCAAGAAGTCCGGACCTAACCCCCATGGATTTTCATGTGTGGGGGTGCATGAAAAGTCTTGTCTACAGCGAGCCAAATCCAGTTTCGTCTGTGGAAGAATTAAGAGAAAGGATTGTCGATGCAGCAAATCAACTAAGGACAACGTTGACCACTGCAGTTGTAAAGACTGGTCTCCGTAGAAGGATGCGACAATGTATTAGAAACAGAGGCAGCCATCTTGAACATGAACTGTAGAGTAAGAAAAAGTTGTGTGAAAACCTGATTTAATAAATGATATTTCATGCTTACCTATTGTTTTATTTTACTTTTTAGGGCTAAGTATCAATTTTCTTCTCCACTGTCGCCTATGAAACTAAGTTTTTTCAATGCATTTAAATAAAATCCTAGATTGTTATACCTCGTTAGATAGCTGATAAAACATAGATATTTTAAAACACATCTGCCGAACAATTGCCATAATATTTTTTTTAGATATCCCTTAGAGAAAAATAAACTTTCTGATATTTTTTTCAATTTCTTAACATTCACTTATCTACTACAGCCTATTCAATTAACTTATAGACTATTTTAATGATTGACGTCCTAAAGCATCTTATTACACATGTTAAAATGCAATAATAGTAATAATAACACACACAAAATAAAAATAAATACATTTAGTAGCCTAAAAATCGGCAATTTTCAATAAAAACATTAAAAGTTGAATATCTCGAAAAGGGTTAAGTTTAGGGTAGGGTGTTTCATAATGAAATAAGTCAGAAATGATGGGTACTACACGCCCTTAACGGATCTAGCACGACTTTTCCTGTAACCCTGTATAGATACAAACTCCCAATGTCTGATTGTTATTGAAAATTCGTAAAAATTGGAAACTCTCAATAATTTCGCCCATATACTGCATAATTCTCTTCACTTTTTGGGAAATCTTGATCCCAAATAATCGTATTTACAGTAATGGACAAAAGTATAGACAAATTAATATTGTTAATGTTCTAAAACTTTTTTGTTTATTAATCATATTCCTTTTATTAAGTTCCTGTCATTATTTGCATGTTACTTCATTTCACTATATACAGTAATGGACAAAAGTATATAAACAAATTAATATTTCTTTTTTAACTTGTTTTATTAATACACCAACCTGTATACATAATTCGTTATAGCATAATACTCACTTATACGTAAATAAATTCATTAGACTGCCGTCAATAAAAAATTAATTGAAAAAACTGGAACTATGAAGGACAAAAATATATAGACAAAGCAAAAAAATTATAGAAAAAAGAAGCAAAGTTCATTGAATTATAGAAAACCAACTATGTTTGTGTTAATATTTTGTAGCATAACCATTATTATCAATCACCGCCTGGCATCGTCTCGGAATAGATTGTACAAGTTTCTTGATATAAGATTCATCAATCTGTCTCCACTTTTGCCCTAAAGCGGCAAAAAGTTCATCCTTGTTTGAATAATTTTTATTTCGTATTTGCTTATCTAAGTAATCCCATAGATTTTGGAGACTGTGAAGGCCTTTGAGAACTGGTATTTTTTCATCCAGAAAGAATTTCTTTGCGAGATTTGAAGTTTGCTTCGGGTCATTATCTCGCTGGAAGATTGATCTTAAGGGCATATTGTCTTCCATATAGGGTAACATGGCATGCTTTAGTATGTCCGTGTATACAAACTTATCCATAATGCCATCTATTCTATGTGAAGGTCCCATCCCAAACCCCGAAAAGCACCCCCAAACCATAACAGACCGGCCTCCATGTTTGACAGTTTGCAAAGTGTACTTGGGGTTCAATCTTTGTCCACTAGGACGTCTAACATAATGAACACCATTTGATCCAAACGTACCCTCTTCCAGTCACAGATGCTCCAATCAAGATGCAATCGTGCAAATTGTAATCGGTGCTTACGGTTTTTCCTCGAGATTAGCGGCTTCTTACTCGGGCGACGTGCAAGTAATTTCAAATCATTTAATCTACCACTTATAATTTTCGTAGAAACTCTGACAATTCCTTTTGTCTAGATTTCGGATTTTATTTGTCTTGGAGTGTTAAACGGATCTTTGGACCAAATTACTTTTATTCATCTAACTGATCTAGCATTTAGTTTTCTAGGCCGACCACTTCTCTTAGAGGCTTCCAAGATACCTTTTTGTTTATATTTGTTCAATATTGCCCAAACTGCTTTATGCTTCAGCTTCAAATTTTTGGCAATGTCAACTTGACGTTGACTATCTCAGTATAACTCAATGATCTTAGTTTTCACATCGAAAGAAATTTCTGGACCACGTAGCATGGTCATAAAATCAGTCAACTTATTCCACAATACTTGATGAACACAAACTAATCCTCTTCTAACACGAAACTGTAGTAAACTAATGTTGACAAGAATTTGTCTACATATTTTTGTCCGTCATAAAATAGTGCTTATATTCAGACTTTTATTGTGTTCATTGCAGATAATGTAAAAACAAGGAATTTAGCTTTTCTACTAATAACGCGTTTGGTTATGGTGCAATGAAGTATGAATTCGTTTTCTAAAAGTATTTAGGTAAACATTCATATTTGTCTATATACTTTTGTCCATTACTGTATATGTTCAAAATGACCCATGCCAAACAATTGAAATATAGTCACAGTTCTACCAAAATTGAATGATAGTTCAACGGAATTACTTAAAGGTGCCATTCAGCAGGAAGGCAGTATTAGTAGACTGCAACTGGCTACCGAAACTGAGGCTAAAATATAAGGCTAACCATATGACATGCACGTAATTTGTCTCTCCCTTGCTTTCACTGCGAAATATTATATCATGGTTTACTTTACCCAGTCTGAAGTCAGTTCTGAAGGAAGCTCAGATTTCACAAAAGGCAAGTTCTATAATTTTAATGAATTGTACGTACTGGCAACCGGAATACAGAAAATTTTCCAATTATCGCATAACTCACCTCTAGCCAATCGGTCGACGACTGCCCCGCATTGGAAGGCGGACTGGTTCCAGGCGGGGGCGGCTGACCACCACTCCCACCCAACGCGCTCTTCTTTTTGAACCTCGAAGCACTGGACTGCGCCGCCCCAATGTGCATCTTCCACTTAGCGCTTGCTGCCGCCTCCGCCACAGCTTGTCTGGCCTTCTGCTCACGGGTGGGCGACGGGGAGTCCTCTAGCGCACCACGCCGGGGGCTGCTCGGGGGACTTGCGCTCCTGGATTGGTACAACCGAAGGGAATGATCAGCGCGTGATCTGCTCCCAGCGCTACCGCCCGCAGCCCTTCAGCATGCATTATATATTATCCAACGAATACGACAAAATTAACTACAAATAGGAGGGATAACTCATCGATATCGCACAGTGAAGACAGCAATATTGTTTGATGTGCTATCAGTATTATGAGCTGTTATTTTCATGGATATCATGATGAAATGCTCTTTTCAAATTTTCACTCGTACCAAAATATTAAAAAACGAAGTTTCGTCATACAATATGAGAATACATTGCGCAAAACCCATCTGTAGCGACGCACCACAAAAGTGCTTTTATATGCGCCTAACACAGCGACCGGAGAACGAGTGCATAGCGTACGTACATACATACACCATACATATGATAATACTTATGCCACTGTTTTTAAGAATAATGATGGAATAGCAGCAATATCCGATTTTGGGGGTTCACAGGATGTTTGAGCTTAGGAAAAATGTAGATCCAAATTGAAATTTTTTCTCAAATGCTCTGCGAACCCCGCTTTAAGCCGTCTATGTCCTTATATATGAATGCCAATCTAACTTTTTTTTACAGCCAGTCTTGGGCAGAAAAGTTTGACAGATGCTTTGTCAGCCTTTCCTGCCCAAAGCATGAGATTCTTCAAAAACAAATCAACTCAATGCATAAATAGACATCATATTATTAATTTTTATGGACGACTGTATTTGACAGAAATTCCTTGTTGGAAAGAATCGACTAACCTGTAAAACGTTATGCCTGACAAATTTTTGGTATCGACAGCAGAAACCTTACAACATATCATCTTTGCGCAAGACAATGTTTATTTGCAATGTACAAAAAAAAATCCAGAAAAATCCGGCTAAGATGTGGAAAACATAAACGCAGGTTACTTGAACATATCTGTATGATAAACATCTTGGCCTAATCCCTTGAATAAAGACGTTATACTATATCTTCTATAGATTCTATGTCAATGGGTTTAACCTACATTTGAGGAGTGACAACTGTGCTGCAAGATATACTTCCATGTTCCGCTTATAAAAGTTAAGGATATCAAGACTACTCAATAAAAATGTATACGCCGGCGCTAACAAATCATAACTGGTTGCCAAAAACGGCAGGTGATTCTTGTGGTACAGCGGCAAAATGTTGATGACTCTGACTACCTGTGAGGTACATTTTATGATTTGTAAAATTATATCACTCAACGACACAATTTCAATCTCAACACCATTTCTTGCAGCCCCTAAATCACACAGTATAACTACCGAGAGATATCCATCCTATTTCTAGTGTGCTTGACCTGCCTCATCACAAAGTCTCATATTTAACATTAGAGCATTATGACAATTTACCTCTTATCCTTCTCCAGTGCATAGTATGCATTCAACTTTGACTCCAGTTCTTCCAAATCCGGTAGACTCTCAATATACCTGCAAGTTTCACTTTTATCAAAACAAGTTTAACATTGTACACAAACCAAAATGTTTTCTACGAATTACGGAAGGGAACCGCTCATTGAACATCAAACAACAAATGATACTGTGCTTCCTGAAATAGCTTTGGAAATCATATTGGTACATTTATACTGAACGATATATGATCCACTGCAACCTGAAATACCTACCAAATATGAATTATAAGATTAACATATTTTTCTACAAGAAAATGCCCAACCTGTATTTGGACGTTAGCATGCAATGTTCATCATCAGTGGTGTCCAACTATCGTGGCATATCTCTTTTGTCCAACTTTTTGAAGCTTATTGAAATTGTTATGTATAATCACAAACATATTCACAGTAGTATAGTACCATTAAAGCATGGCTCATGGAGTCATAGATCGACCGAATCTAATCTGGTACTTTTTACCCAAGTTTCCAAGGCAATTGACAGGGTAGATTATGATGTCCTTAAAAGGCTAGATAGTTTCAGCTTCTCAACAGATTCAATTTCTTTTTGCAAATCATATTTATGTGATAGAACATAGTACCTATAATGATTATATTATTTTATTCATAAATGGTATAGATAATGTAACTACATCAAATAGATTGATGAAGATGGTTTGAAAGTGTTCTTCGAAATAGCTACCATGAATGATTGTACTGATCTGCTGATCTGCAATGAACCCTTAATTTTATTGATGAATTGTGTATTAACAGTAAGTTCTCACTAAATGTAGCAAAATGCAAAACTGACACTGCTTTAGTGTTCAACTGCATCATGGATGATACACCTTTGGAATCTTGCACCTTCTCAAAGATTTAGGAGTGTTGTTTGATTCACAAATTAACTTCATCGCACATATCGATGATAAAGTTGCGGAAGCGTACAAATGTATGGAAGGTAGTATTCGAAAAAACACCATATATATCTATAACAAGGTTTAGAATGTCAACTCTTCTTAAACGTCTTTGACGTGGATAGTTTGGAGTTCAGACGGACACTTTCTTCAGTATTATTTTTATATAAAATTGATTGCTCAGATCTTGTATCCTAAATTAAACTGAATGTGCTACAGTTCAATTCCAGACACCATACAATTTTTCACTATCCTGTGGCTAAAACAAATTTGCTTAAATCACCCTTAATGCATATAAACTATAATAGCATCTCACAACATGCTGAAATGTTAAATTGAAGCATTAAAAATTTAAGTACTGCTGCAAGTTTACATAAATGGACGTAATCTGTTCAGCAATAAATGCTATTATTATCAACATCACAACCATGTTGGTAAGTAGGGTCGCAGTAATTCCTTTAAGAGTGCTGAAGGCAAAATCGATTTTCCTTTCAAAGAAAATTGCTTATTTGTTAAACATGAAACCAGTCTTCCAAGGATTATCCCTCAATCTCCATAATCAAAATTATTCCTAAGATTCCATATTATCAAATATTCCCAACAATGGGAAATCTCAAGACACATATACAGTTGCAAGCAGAAATGGTTGGTAGCTTATTTTCGGGCAGGCACGGCATTTAGTTGGATCGAGTATATTCTGGCCGAATATGTTAATCAATGATTATATCAATACACCTACACACAAACAAATAAAAAGTTACCTCTTGCTATATCCAGATTTTTGCAAAAAGTATTCTTCCTCATCAGACGGTATACTATGCCTTTTAGATTTCTTATCTTTGCTCAACTCTTTCTTGATTGCAGCTCTCAATTTCTTATGATCGTCCAAATCGCCCAATTCAAAAACGTTCTTGACACGCTTCAACTTTTCCTTCTTCTTCTTTTTCTTACTTTCCTTCTTGTTCTTCTTTTCTTTCTTCTTTTTCTTCTTTTTATCCTCGCCCTTCTTTTTCCACTTGTTGCTCTCCTCCAAGAACTTTCTCACTGAAAATTATGGAAAAAATTAGGGTCCACACAATATAAGCTCCTGGATAAAAATAAGATTTATAAATTGTAACTGAAGTATTTTGATGAAATATTATATACAATAACACAGAAAATGAGAGATATACTCAAGTCAGGAATGTCTTTTTAATACAATTTATCAATATTTATAAAACAATAAAATGGTTGACATTCAATTAAAAAGATTCTTTATGTTTTGCGATGTCTACAAGACGTAAATCAATATCACTTATTTCCGTCGGTCTGCCTGTCGGTTCGAAGGTTAGCATTATTTTCAAGTTCTCCGAAACTAATCCAGAAATTTATATGAAAGCAGCAGGCTGGGTCTGTTTGTTTTTGCATGCTTTACAACTTTTAGGAGGATATCATTTTAAACAGAATTTGAAAATATGATCTCATTCCTGATTATTTCAGGTTAGTGTGTAGGCAAAAACACTACCAAGCTCAAAAATTTTGATTCTTTAACAGGGGATAAAATAATGATAAGAAGCACTTGCGCAACAAGGATTTTCAATGTTTCTCTACAGAAAAAAGGAAAATAGATATATAAATATATATATGAATGTGGGAAGTACACAGTCAATGTACTTGACACTATTTCTTTTTTCGGAAAACTTCTTTCATTAAATCCAATATGTGAAGGTTATATTAGTGTTACAAAATTGTATGCATCCGAAGACAGTAAAAAGTCTAATCTAAAGATGATTTATACACTTTTATCTGGAGGGTCAAACATAGGCAGCATGCTATGATATGAATTTATATTCTGGCATACAGCCTAAAAATTTGCTTGTGACACGTCCGTCGGCTCCTATATTGATCGACTGATTCGAACAAAAGGTTGATTAATATAAAATACAAAAAATGTCAAGTCCCAATATAACATTAATAAACAAATAGAAGATTTGTCCACACCTTTCTCTTCATAGTCTGAATCCCCTTTGGTCTCAGCTAAAAAGGCTCTAACTTTCGCCTCGTAATCATTCTCTGTCTGTTGTTTGTGAGGTTGTTCAGGCTGTTCAAAACTGAAGTCGAAAGAACTTGGTGCAGCCGTAGGTTTGCTGAAGTTGAAGTTTGAGGGAGTGTCTTGACTCTGATCCATCAAAGCCATACGCTTGCTGAGAGGGCTCAGAGAGTTCTCCCTCTTGTCGCGTCTACAAAATAAAATTTTAAAGTTAATATTACAGATAAAGACAAATGCTCATAAACAGTATATACAGAAAAGCTACATCGCCGCTGCGCTCGTGGTATCTTCATATCAACAATGTGCAACACGTTATTATATGTACTACTTATGCCGAGCCTTATGTACAAAATTTACCTCTGTGATCTAGAACGATGTTTCTTTTTCTTCTTGAAGTCAGAATCGCCAGAAGAAGAACTGGAATCACTGCTACTAGATGATGAACTGCTGGAAGAGTCGTTACTACCAGATGAGCTAGAACTTGAACTGGAACTTGATCTTTTTCTGTTTTTGCGTTTCTTGTTTTTCTTCTTTTTCTTTTTGTCTTTCTTCTCTTCATCTTCATTTTTCAACAATTGCTTCAGGGCGTCATTAACGTCTGTTGGTTTGTTTGTTCCAAGATTTGGGAGAAGCAGTTCATTTGGTTCGATCAGATTTTTAGTTTGGGATTTATTTTTGAGAAATTCCAGAGAGTTTTGCGCCTCTTCATGATAGGGAATGATGGTCAAGCAGCTTTGATAAGCCTTCCTGGCCTCTTCGATTTTATTTTCCTCTTCATAACTCCTACCTGAAATTGGTTTTAAGAATACTACATTCAAAATTTCTGATCCACTGTATCAAATTTTTGTATTGGATAATCCAAGGTATGTTGTAAATTTTTACTGGAAGGCCACTGGAATGCTGGAGCACCAAACTAGTGCTAGTGCTAGTTGTTAGGGATTATGTAGGAAAGTGAAACAGCTTTGATGAAATGGGTTAAAAAACAAGCTTTTTATTTTTATAGTGCACTTGTGTTTTTTACAGCTTGTTAAACTGTATGTCATATTTGGTGATCTGCTCTTACCTAATGCTACAAGTGTCTCTCCCATATACTTCCTAGCATTCGCATGACTGGGGTTTAGCTTAAGCGCCGTCTCGAAATCCTCGATAGCCTTTTGGAAATTCCCACTGTTAGCGTACAAAGCACCTCTGGCAACCAGGCCTTCCACGTTCTTGGGATCGATGTTCAGAGCTTTGTTTAAGCACTGGAACGCCTCGACATGCTTGCCGGCCTTGAAATGGTCTATACCGTCGGCTACGTTGCGATACGCCCATTTGCTGGCTTGGACTTGACGCAGTTCGTGGGCGTATTCATTCTCCGGAAAACGAGACCTATGGGCAAAACAAGATGGTTACAAAGATGCCCAACACTAAGCGGCAAGAAAATTGTATATTCATGACTTGCACCGAATACACTGTTTCAAAAAGTCCGAGTGCCGGGTAGATTCGAATAACGACTACTCGGTGAAGCGATCAGCGCTGGTTCATTTAGGTTACTAAGAGCAATAGTATTATATTTTAGTTTTTGAAAGGTCTTATTCTCAAACTTGATTTACATTTTCGTGAAATTAATGCACCACACAAAAGAATTATGCGACCGAACAATTTGTTGTGAGATAATCGAAAATGTTGAATCAGTTTAATATTTAAGTATATACATTGTTAGTAGAATTTGTATAACAGATCTTTCCGTCGTATTAGGAAGCTTTGTATTCAAGGCTTCCTATCCATTTAACACCCACATTTTTGTTGAAGGTAGATAACTTTAGCTCCCGTGCTGCCAAATTTCAGAAAAATGCATTTTGGATATCACCAAAAAACACTAATTAAAACTGCTTGATGTCCATGATAGGACCAATTCAAGGACTAAACCTAGATTGCCTTCAGTATAAGTAAAGGTTCAGCGATTTGTTGATATTGGTTGCCGGTTTTAATTATTTGTTTGGTATTACGCCAGGCTAAAATGTGATTGAAGATTAAATAGCTACAAAAAAACATGGAGCAGTAACACCTTGTATATAAAAAATAAACTATACAAATACACTGAACAGTCTAATGGAGAAGATGGAGAGGGTCCACATTTACTAGATGATCGTCCAAATCAAGCATTGGATTCTAGCGAAAATATGCTGAAACCTTAGCATATTTTGATGGTGTGTTAATGTTTTGGAAGACATTTCAGGAGAGTGTGGTGAAAGGTATATAAGTTGAGACTTTTACCAGGCTGAGTAATGGGTACAAACAAATAAACCGCATTCGCAATATCTGACCCTCAGCAATTTGACAGTATTACCATGATTAAAGAACATTTACCTCAAAATTATTTCGAGTGATTAACATCTGATATTTACAGTAGACGCAGTTATTATGGATTATTAAGGAAAATCGAAATTAATAAATAAGAAAATATAAATAAAAACTAGCTTTATTTCAAGTAGGTTAAGGGCAAAGCATTGGCTCTTTGTATATGCTCGTAGCTTTTGCTTATGATGATCGGCAGCTGGACTATTATTTTGAGTTATAGTAATTGTTACTAGCAATACTTACTTCAAACCTTCCATAAGGCTGTTATGGTCATTGATGTCCATTTGTTCAGAAAGATACTGAATGTTATTTGGGTTATTGAACCCAATGCTCTTCTCTAAAACACTGTCGTAACTTTCATTCTTGTAATCCAACGCTTTTCTGTAAGCAGGAAAATACAGCTACCATTAGAACTGCTTAGAGAACAATATTGCATCAATTTTTCTTAAATGAGGAACATTATACCTGGAATTACAGAAATACCTGGAAAAAATTCATTTCAGCGGATCGTATTTCTCCTGAATACCTTCGGAAGCATTGCCATTGAGAAAATTTACAATTCTGGATTGAGTCAGCAATCTGAGCTCGCGTCAATATGAAGTCACAACTTCCAGCTGATGTTGATTGGTGCTTCTTCTAGAAAATGGCGATGGTGTAAAGTGGTCCAACATATAGCAAATGGGGGTTTACGTCCTGTCCAATAGTATTTTATGTAAACAAATTGCCAATACAATCTAAAATTGTAAAATATTCTCTATCTGGGACACGCTTCTCGTTGTTTATTCTTAGGCCCATGTGTTCAGGTCACATACATATTACATTTTCACAAAATTTCCTAAAAATGGGCACCCTTAAGATTTATCATACATACCATTCAAGTTATCGTCGATGCCAGCGTTGATCCTGCTGTTTTAAACATTTTAGGGTAAAATTTGTGTCTACACATAGAGAGGATCTCCTTTTTAGGCATTTTGTATATAACAGAAAACTTAAAATCATTTCTTAATGTCCTCATATCTTACTTTTAATTCGGGCATCGTACTGCGAAAGACATAATTATAAACAGGATGCAAAAAAGATGGTGTATGCTGAAATACATTCAACACAGTATCAAAAATGCATGGTCCTCACCTGTATACAGTAATCAGCGTTTTATTTTAGCATAGATAGTGCGAGTTTCGGACGAACACAATTGTGCGTGTACAAGCACGTTTCTTTGCGATATTTATTGATATGTGATATATTTTTCTTTAGAAGTAGATAGCACACAAGTGCCACCTGCTGCCAAAATCGGTCACTGATATTTTTCTTTGCTGTGTTTTTGGGAAAATTGATATTTTTGTATTTCAAGACTGATTTTCTAAAAAGAAAAGAAAACAGTTTAGATACACTAGCTCAATAAGTGCCCTATCATATTCATAAATTCAATTCCTTTCTGATCGCGTCAAAACTGGAAGTAAAACATTTTCTCTATGGCATAGCAAGCCAATATGATATATTTGGTACAAGTAAACACCACAAATACACTGGCTCATTTACGGCTTAGTAGACCAGAAATCAAAATTCATCTGTAGTATTTTCTCCGTGGTTCCAAATTATAAACATAGAACTCCTAGCAGTATTCTGTCATCTGTTTTCCATATGGGCACGTCATTTTCTGAGGTCATACAGACACATATTTCCAAATACACATTTCTTATATTTTCTTGGTTTCAAGGTGTTTTTGATTGTACATTCTCTTGGATCTAAAAAGCCTTCAATGTTCATAAATGCATTTGTGGAGCTCATTCCAAAATTCTTTTAGAATAGCATTTACTTGAACTGTTATTTTATATCAATTTTAATAATGTACCAATTGTGATGTTTTTCAAGATATTTAAGCTACCCATATGTGTTTAACAAAGTTTGTATGTTTTTGTTTCATTAAAGAACTGAGTCAAAAATGCATTATTAAATCTGATGAATACACTTAAAGTAAAATTCCATTTATAGAGAATAGGCTACTGATTATACCCATAGCACTGATTTCCATATATTTAGGAAAAAATCGGCAAATCAGAAATACTTCACTGTGATCTTCAAAAACTCCAGTCATCAATCCCGTGGTGGCATAAATTAATTTTAGTTATCCTCTTCTTTTTTCTTACACAGTTGTTAATAAACAGGCAAACTACAATTTTTATCCTTACAGTATAATGAGTTCGATAAGATTCATGCCAAGCTTTACAGTACAGTCAGCATACATCAAAACGTCGGGGCGCAAAGATCCACAATCATGTGGTTACATAAAAACAATGACTCCTTGCTAAAAGATGGTTAACATAAACATGGTAGTGACAATGTTAGCTAATATCTTAACAACAGAATCTCAAGCTGAATCCCTTTAACATTTAACATAAGCAGATGAAGACATGATTTTAAAATACCCACATAAAAGCCACAGATGATGACCTTCAAATGCACTTGTCCATGACCATGAGTGTCATTTGAAAGATTCAACCATCAAATTCCAAGGACAAGGATCATCAAATTGTGTTCAATTACATACGCAAATTCTGTATAAAACACTTTTTTTCTAAAAAGAATTACAACTACTCTCCCAATAATAAGTCATTGAACATATTTCATATGCCTGTTGAGCTTTTGCAATATTTGCAGGTGCAGTTGCAAAGTGTTGGGACTACTACCACACAAAAACATATGCATTGTGATGGAAACTGAAAATGAAACACCTCAAAGTAGAAAATGTTTATCATATATGGTGGAGGGTTTGACTAAGTTACACTTACTTGTAAACTATGGGGAAATCGTCGGTACTGACTAGGCCGAATCGATGCAGGGTATCCACATCAGAGGGCTGTCTTGTGACTCCTTTCATGCCGCAAACGACTTTGTCAGTATCGGCAATGATTTCGAGCACTTCACAGCACACATAATCGTTCATCATGTAGCTACGAGTCACGCCTTTTTTGTCAACAGCTGGTATTATGTTCGCTACTGGACAGAAAGCCTGAAAAATTTCAATGAAAACAGAATTAATGTCAGGAAATAAATTTAGTAAAAGTTACATTTTTTTAAATAACATATTTTACATGTATAGCAACATTTTTGTGATCAATCATATTTATCTGATTGGGTTAAAAACAAGTGACTTCTTTTTATGCCATCTCTAGTAACAGACACTGGCTTTACCATGTCCACAATCATTTTTAATCAGATCACATCTACCAGGCTGAGTTATGATATCATACCTTAACATTGATGTCAGCAGCATACAGCATACTTCCATCAGGCCCTACAGCATACAAGACCTTCAACATCATCCCAGACTGCTGCTTGCTCACAATAGTACCCAGGATAAGGTAGCCTATTTTCAAACTCTGTAAAACACATCCATCAGATCATTTGTGATCTTCTCTTTGCAATTGTATGAATTTCAGATTGAAAAGGCATTAAAAAAATTTTTTCTTTAGTGTATATCCTGGGTATACTCCACTATGCATAGTGCAAAAGACAAAGGTCATTATGAACTAACTCAGATGATAGATAGGTGAAATCTTTTGTGGCGTTCTTCAAAATTCTAGGCATTCAGAAAATGAATAAGTCTGCAGTCAGAATAGTTCACGTTATGACGTACTATATGGAAAACATTTAGTAAAAGTCTCGGCTTTCTGAAATCTCCAGCAATTTTTTGATGGTAAACTGATATGTGTTCAGCTAATCTTGTGTCATTTTTACAAATACCAATTTCTATGTACTGCGATTGTTTTTAAACACTGACAATTAAGTATTTCGACTCAAACCGCATAAATTTTTACTTAAAATAGATAGATATCCTGATCAGAATAATTTCAAAGTTTAAATTTCGATGAACCTCTTACGGTTAGCTGCCACATGCAGGAAGAGGAAGAAGCAAACACTTTTGATTGAGGAGGTATGAGCCACCCCTTGCAGCCTTTCTCCCAGGCCTATGATACTCGGCTAAATACACCCCTCAGCATGCTCCAGATTGCTTCAATAACCTCACAAAATAATTTATTGGATACATACCCAGCAATCTTTGTGGCAAATGATAACCTCCATACAATAACAGTAAGGGATGTATCTGGATTATTCACACCTCCAAGTTGAATGTTTCAGTAAGGCCAACACTGGAAACAATTGGTTACAATGTGATGGCATACCATATTTGTCAGGTAGAAACCATCTTTAATCACACTATTATAAGGCGGATCCGGCGCCACAGCAATTTGCCAAGGCCTCTAAGATCGCTCCATGTGATTCAGCAAACTTTTTTGTCAAGTTTACAACTAATCACCATAACCAAATTGATACCCAAAACTGAATTAGCTCTGATGGACAGATGTTTTTGGAAAAAGTGTGAGGCATGTACGACAAAATCCTGGTAGCCATTTTGCTCAAATACTCTGGATTTTATGTAAAGGACAATTTTTGGACATTTGTAAAACTTGACTGGAAAATTACAAGATGTGATATTACACTTTTACAAATTGAATCAGTTTGAAAAGCCTGCAAGTCCATTTTTATCATCATGTTTTTTTTTTTATTAAAACAGGGACCCCATTGATCATACTTATACCATGAAAGGTTGTCCTCTAAAGAGTGTATCCCATGTTAGGGATTTAGGGGTAATTCTTGACCCAAAATTATCCTTTATTAGTCATATAAATATGATTGTTTCTAAATCTCTTCAACTGTTGAGATTTATAAAATCCTGTGCTAAAGATTTAAAACGTTGTTTTGTTCTTTGGTGAGGCCTCATTTGGAGTATTGCTCTTGTGTTTGGTCACCCAACTATAATGTTCATATTCAGGCAATTGAGAGAGTGCAACACAAATTCTTAAGATGCATTTCATTCAAACAAAACATGGTTGAAGATATTATCTATTCCATCATTGAAAGCTATCTCAATATCTCAACCCTTCAGGCAAGACGGAATCAGAGGGACCTGTCACTATTTTATAATATTTTGCACTCTCTCAGTTTTGCTCCAGAACTTTTGAAAAATATTAATCTCCATGTGCCTTCTCATCAAACAAGACTGAATCAACCATTCCATGAGGTCATTTCATACTAATTATACTAGTAATTCCTTCCTGTCTAGATCTTCAAGGTTAGCAAATCAGTATTCTAATAAGTTGGATTTCTTCAGAAGTCAGAAAACATTCAAAATTCAATTGGATTCCTGTCTGTAATATTTACTTTCCTCATATATTTAAATTTTAATTAAATCTGTTTCAATTTAGAAATGATCTGGATTGTAAAGAGTTTGTAACTGTTTTAAGTGTTAAATATCTAAGTCAAAGTAGTGTTAGGTTTACATTAATTTTCTATGCTGTACTTTAATTGGGCAGTTGCTCGTTGATAAATAAATAAAAATGCTTCACTGAAGGTAGGTGCATATTCTAGATGTTCACCTCTTAAGTCACTACATTCCTTCCTCATCATAAACACCACATAATACATATTCAGCAACATAATCCATGCCTTACATGGTTTTTGCATGGACTACTCAATGACAGGTACTTGAATGGGTCATTTCAAAAATGGTACCAGTAAACCTGTATTGTTTTTTCATATTTGTGCTATATGCACCAAAAATTAAATTTTTACTACACTAACTTCGAAAATAAGATTACAGGCTTTGCCCTAAATCGCTATTTCAAGTATTTTTTTGTCGCCTACAAAAACCATTTACTCAATTCTCATTTGTATGACTAAAATTACACAATATCCTAAATAGCTGGACATATGTGTATTTTTCAAATTCAACTTTCCCAGCAATATATATATAATCTGTAACCTTATATACCCATAGGTGTAAGTTAATTTCCCAGCAATGCAAATATGATATTAACCAATGTTCTTTTGCTTCAAGTTGTATATGACTAACACAATTTCCTCAAAAACAATGCCATAACAGTTTTTCAGGTTTCTGACATTACGATCTCTCAGAACTCAAATACAACATTGGGACAAAAAATCCTTTAAATTTGATTTATTTGTCAGTGACACTGTTTTTACTGTCATAATTCAACTGATGGACTTACAAGGTTTTTGCACTGAACACTTCAATTGAAATCAATCAACCCTTTTTGCCAGTGATTTTTTCACACTACAGCATGTCAAAGCCAAAATCAATCAGTATACATTGACTTCAAAATAATTTTTTTAGATTCCCCAGATTTGGCCTAGTTTAGAGGTATAGTTGCCCAAAGGGAGTTTTCAAAAAGTGTCCAGAGATGCCCTGGACACCTTCTAAAGAAATCTTATCAAATGTAATAATAAATAAATAAAAATAAATATTTTGTCGTACACCCCAGTACAAAATCCTGCATCACCTCTACGAGCACATTATTTACAGTTTCAAAAATCATAATTATGATTTGTTTGTAATTTGATGCCACAAAGAAAAGTGATCCTAATTATTTTTGTTAACAGATTACATCAGAAGAATATTAGTAATGACTTCGGTATTTCATTTGTTATGCTGCCAGTTTGAGATTTTATTTTTTTTAATTTAATTAATAAAAAAAATTGAAAATGGGAATGTTTTCATTATAAAATTTTTTCCATAATATCTTGGGGTCTCTTGTCCAGCATTAGTAATTAAGGCAATGGCAGCCCTAGTTTTGGCCATTTTGCATGAATGGGATGAAATCCTCAAGTCCAATAAAGGGAAATTAATATCTGTAGAAATAGCACAAGAATAACTAAATGCTGGCCAACCGTCCACCAAATAAATGCCTAAAATCTCAAAAACTATGAGACATGCTGAAACAAAATATTGCCAATCATAACACCTACTTGCAGTTACAAGATTAACTTTAATTTTCTGGACAGAATAGGTAAGACATTAGTTAAAAAATAATTTTCAAAATCATACATTGAATGATTAAATTTATAAATGTTGCTGAATTTGATTATCTCCATAAGATATAACAATTGATTCTCAATGTGCAATAGCTCTTGTCACAACCTTCAGATGTTGATGCAAAAATTTATATATATATATATATATATATATATATATACAGGGTTATCCAAATTAAGTGTCCACCATTAGTAACTTTGTTATTAGTGAAAATACAAAGTTGTTTGAATTAGCAAACTAGTAGCACTTTTAACGCTGGTAAAAATGAGAAATAAAAAAAAACAATTGAGAGTCGTTATTTTGATTTTTTTCAGTAAAATAACATTTTTTAAATGGAAACCCCTGTATATTATATTTTTTTCTGTTAAAGCATCAAATTTTAAACAAAAATGTTCATAATGACTTTTCCGCTAAAGTCAAAAATAAAGTCAAAATAACGATAAATATTTTTAATTATTTGCAGTATTATAATATTAAGACGGCTATGAAAACAACATGGCGTTCGCGATTTGACAGCATTAAGATAAGCGACAAATTGTTAAACTGGACATACTCGCAACTAGAAGGCTTTGGAAAACAATGATAAAATCAAATAATGTCAAACATTAGTGTAAATACTTGTTTATAAGCTTTATTGTGTCATTAATTTAAAGAAAAATGTTCTCCCATGAAGAAAAGTGTGATATGTTAGAATGCTATTTAGTGTGCAGAAAATCCTCCTTGAGAGCAAGAGAATACTACAGTGAATTATATCCCGCTCGCATTCAACCGTATGAACGATATTTTCTGAGACTTTATCGAAAATTTAGGGGCAACGAAAATGTTTTTGCTAAAACAAGGGCAAAAAAAGAATTCATAATAAGCGAGGCCACGGAAATTGCAGTTATTGGATATTTTGATGCTTATCGTGAGAATTCAATAGCAGATATTCTCAAGGACTCTAATTTCAGTTATGGTACTGTTCAAAGGATTTTAAAAAAATACAAATTTATTCCGTATAAGTACCGACCAGTTCAAACGCTTTTGGCAGGGGATCCAGAGAGAAGACTTGTTTTTTGCCATTGGTATCTTAGCTTCTGTCGCCAAAATGTAAATAACTTTCGTTACCTTTTATGGACAGATGAATCAAATTTTTCAAATTCTGGAATGTTTAATAGAAAAAACCACCATTATTGGTCAAGAGAAAATCTTTTGTTAGTACATCCAAGAGGCCCACAAGTCCGTTTCAGTTTCAACGTTTGGTGCGGTATAATTGGTTCAAAAATTGTTGGCCCGTTCTTTTATGAGGGAACCCTAACTGGTGAAAGATATGTGGAATTTATGTCAGAAATTCTGACTAATTTCTTAGACGAATTGGATCTTATAAGTAGACATCATCTGCATTTTCAGCAAGATGGCGCACCTGCCCACAACTCCAGAGGTACTTATCATTTTCTAAGTACTACTTTTAATGATCAGTGGATAGGAACAAATGGCCCAATACAGTGGCCTCCCAGATCACCAGATCTAAACCCACTTGATTACTTCTTGTGGGGTTACTTAAAGAACCAAATTTACAAGCGAAGGTACGATAACCTTGACGCGTTAAAGACTGCAGTTAGGGAAAAGATAACCCAGATAGATGGCAGGACCATACTTAAGACAGTTCGAGCAGTTGAAAAACGTGCCCAAAAATGTATTGAAGAACAAGGTGGTGTTTTCGAGCATCTTCTTTAAAAAAAATTGTTATTGTATTTTGTAAGATTATAAGTTGATGTTGAAAATAAAGTTTGTCGATACAATTTAATTGTTTCAGATTGGAGGCCATAACTTCAACAATTTGTAACCTAGGAGAAAAGTTATTGTAAGCTTTTTTGTTTAAAATTTGATGCTTTAACAGAAAAAAATATAATATACAGGGGTTTCCATTTAAAAAAATGTTATTTTACTGAAAAAAATCAAAATAACGACTCTCAATTGTTTTTTTTATTTCTCATTTTTACCATCGTTAAAAATGCTACTAGTTTGCTAATTCAAACAACTTTGTATTTTCACTAATAACAAAGTTACTAATGGTGGACACTTAATTTGGATAACCCTGTATATCTACAATTTGGCAAGATGGTTTAAAAATCACAAATTTCAAACACACACAGTTCCTACATCTGGTTTTAATTGTGAAGAGTTTGATAAAATGCCTTCTCTGAAACGTGCAGTGAAGGAAACTTACAGTCATGAAAAATTGTAAACGTTTCTGCTTATCAACATTACTGTATGTCTCAAATGGAGGCATTATGGCATACAGATCTTCAGAAACAAGTTCATTTGTTTGCTTTAGCTTGGATGGTTCTAAATTGAACAGTGTATTTGCCTTCTTGATGATAAACTGTTGCAACTTGAGGCGCTTTCCTCGGTCCTGGAAGGGCAGATGCTTTTGTCTTTGTCCATAGATGTTAAAGCTTAAGTCTTTGATATTTCTACGAGCTAAATCATTCTCGCCGAATTCTCCTTCCCAAAGCTTCTGCAACTGCTGGCCATGAAAATTCAGAGTCTTCTCCAGTAACTGGGAATTCAGGTGCTCCATTGTAGAAGCTGAATCTGAAAACATAAAAATTGCTACTTTTTGAATGAGAGTCTATGTGTAAATCATTTCAAAATTGAACATTTTAGAACAATGCTAAATTTTTGTAAAGAAATACCTACTCCTCTGTTTGTTGTAATGATTACAAAATGGCGGCGATAGCTTCCTACAAAACATAAATCGATAAAATGTACTTCAAGATATAAAATAGAGCATTAACGATAACAAGTAGTGTTTACTTAATGAATATTGCAGTTCTTAGCTATAGCACTTCATCAAGCCATATTTACCTTACGAACGGAATACGAATTAAGCTGGCGCCTCCCTAAAGATAACGATTAGAATCATGTCACTTTTATGTCCAAAAACACTAATGGCACGCAAGAAAACACAGGAAAAGTAAAAAGCTCACACTATGGACTACTTTCTTGTCCTTTTTGATCTGATGCAAATGGAAAATTATAAATGATTACACGTGCAAAAGAATACCACAAAAGACAGAAATCGCCATTATAAAAGTAACAATCATAAAACACAAACCCGGCAAATCCCTCTAACTAAAAGCACAGTACACGGAACGACACAAGGGACCGCGATAGTAATTGTGAACCAGATTGTAACTGCCATGCGGACTTTAACTTGTCCCAGATGCAAATTCTTCTGGTTGACATAGAAATGACAGAACTTTTTGACATTAGCAATGAACGGCAGAGGTATTACGTAACTTGACAAGTGACATATGTTGGTTTATCATGATAATAATCAAATCCATGCGAATAACCAAAATTTCTGTGTTATGTGCCGCGGTTATAATATGGTTCAAGATGACACAGGGGTTGATGACGTCAGTCACACGAATCGCTTGAACGCGTTGGTTTTAACCGCGGTTTTGTTGCAAGTTGTTTATTTTAGAAAAGCGCGTATATAATCTCTGATTATTTTTATTATCACTTAATAATCGGTGCTTTTTCGTCTACAACTGTATATGGAAAGTTTAAATAAGAAACCTTTCATAATATTCATGGGAGAAATGTTTTTTCAGATTTTTTTTTTAATGATGGAACCATGACTTTATAGCTATGATAACTTTCAATTCTCTAAATTTTTCCGCATGTCAAAGAAAACATTTATTGATTCAGCAGAAATGATGAAAAAAGAAATTAGCAAAACCGTATACAGGTGGACATCATCTAGTGAGGTTATATGGCCATATTTTAATATTCTTGTGGTATATGGCTACACAGGATACTTTGTTAAGCTTAGGAACTACATTTAAAGTGCCCCCAACAACAGTAATGAGTATAACTAATAAGGTGATCCACCTAATGGTAAAACTGAAGTCAGCCTGTATTAAGTTTCCCAAAAATGAAGCTGAAGTGCAATAACAATATCCAATACCTGGCAAAATTCAAACTTGTCACATTTCAAATAATAACCAGAAATATAAAACTACTCCCGAGTTGGGTAAATCTAAATACCACAATTTTGCGGTGATAACTATGACATATAACAGCTGATTCATGACGTCACGGATCTTATAACCAAGCTGATAACCACACTCGCTTGAACGGATCGGTAAATACCAACCCAAAATGGTAAATACCATTTTCATTTGGTTATCCGCTTGAATTTCATTCATTTACTACACCACAAAACATATACACCGTGACAAGATAAATGTTCCAGTCACAGAACACAAATTCCAGCACAGATCAACATGTGAACTAGATATTAACCTTGTATGGTTTTGGTTAATTGACTAGAAATATAATGGAGGATGCGAATCTATCCAGCTTCCAGACTTCTACGCGTCAATCTTTAAGTAGATGCTCTGTGCTGTAATGTTTGTGCTTAACCGGTCCCACACGATGTGGCAAATGCCTTATAACGTTGGACACATCGCCATTCGCCACATCGTGTGGGAGGGCGCTGACAGATTGCATGTGTCATGTGTCCAACGTTCGCCACATGGCACGATCGGGCTCTTGTATGTCTTATGTTTTGATATTGCGGCTGCGCGTTGTGGTGTGTGTGTGGATGTATATTCTCTGACTCAGTGAGTCGTTACTATAGGCAACACAATACTCTCGTCAGCTTCGAGGCCGGTCGGTAATCCTATCGTTCAAATGAACGTCTCAGTGAAGAGAGATGAACGAAATGAGAGAGCTCAGAGAAAAGAGTCGTATGTCTCAAGCCTATACGAAAATAAAATAATTATAGAACATAAGGAATCTCAGAGAGAATAAATGATCGAGGACGACAACCATTCATTCAAGTACAAAACACTGGGTTGACAGTGGCGCTGCAACCTACAACGGCTGTTAGCCTACAGCACGCTGCAGTAGTGCTGCGGGTCAATGTTGCCAGGTACAGTGAAATTTCACTAGATCTAGTGATTTTTGAACAAGTTTTGTGATTTAGTGAAAACTTTTGTTAAAGTCATATTTCTAGTGATTTTTTGAAAGGTTTGTGGCAAAAAAGAAATGAAAAATACAATGAAAAAATATAGAAATGCAACCAAAAGTTGGTAAGGAACGTATACAATTATATGCATCGCAGTTTTAAAAGATTTTCGGAATTTCAAACATTTTTTAACATCAAACCCCACAAATTATTGCATGCATCACAGACCAGTTGGCTGTCACTGATTTCCGCTGTAAGTAGAATTATTGAGCAATATGATGCTCTAGAGAATTATGTTAATGGTTTGTACCACCTCAATGTACAACTAATAACGACGGCAGATCGATCCATTGTACGGTTTCTCCGGATTGATTGCTTAAAGTTTGAAAATGATGCAAATTCATTGCCGGATCCTATTCATTTCGGCTGAACATTTTCTAGATCCGCCGCTGGTTAATATTTTTGTTTTTTTGGAATATTCCATGGATACACAACATTTTTTTTAATTGCTATTTTCAAAATTGAAGGTATTACAGATATCCAATAGTGACAACAGAAGATGAAAAATTGATTTTTCCATGTTCAACCAGATTAGAGGATGTTTTGATACAAAAATTTTGCTCGTTTGATTTCTTTCAAACTTCGACCAATAGGTCCGAAGAAACCGTTTTTTGAAGACCGTAAATTCTTCCTTGCGCTGTTACTTTGCTCCTAAAATTTGTCGCCTAAAACACCTGAAAACTAGAATCTTAATGCTTTTTTCGACGTCTAATTACGACCATTTCTCATCGAAGAACAACCAGTCAAAAGTTACTGAATTTTTTTTTCTTGCTTCCTTAATTTTTTTGAGTAGTGTACGTTCTTAGTGTTTCCAGTTTTTTGTGAACTAGGAGTGCTACAACCATGAACGGACATAAGGGCTATTTTAGAAGACTTAAACATAAATAATACATAAACGATTGTATATTAAGTTATAGAACACAATTTGGAAGTAAATTCTGAATCAATAAATTAATTTTCACTATCCCAAGACTGTCACAAAGGTAAATGACAGCAAATTGAATTCATTCTTTTCCTTAGCAACAAATAACTAAACAGGTATGCCAATAAAAGCAGTTCGCCCCGAAAAAAATCACGTTGTTGGTAGCTACCGTTTTAAATTATAAAGGTGAAGTAGTTAGTTTTTGCTTAAAAAGTTGAAACCCTTGTCAAATCTTTTTCGATAAATCCGTGGTGGGAATGCAAATTGTATCATAAACTAAAATATGAGCATTTTTATGGTTTTCCCTAGGACACCAGAAAATGACGCTAAACAATGGTAGTATATTTTGTAAGTTATGTGTAAGCAGAATAATCTGTTACTCATGAAATAATCTTGTCAAATACCATTCGGGCATCTAGTTTTTTCCTGAAAAAAATCGGAAAAACAGTGCAAAGTAATATTTTTTTAACAAAAAACATGTGTGCAGTTGCAACAATCCTGGTTCTCAACTCGGATTTTTGTTGCCACTAGCACTCGTGCTTCTTGAATTAGATGCACTCATGATAACCCCCCACAGTTCTCTGGCCAATCTAAACCACATGTGTGTTAAAAAATCTTCATTTAGTCTAGTCCGAAATAATTGTAAGGTCTGGTTTTATTGGTGCAAGTTGTTCAAGGGGGTATTTAAAGCATGGACACATAAAATGGGTACACCAATTTTTGTCGGAAAACTTTTTATTTGACAACAAAGAATGAGAAAATGTGTTTTTGGGATTCAATCGAAAGTATTGACAGGAAATAAAAAACTTTTCATATAAGATTCTTACGTATTTATAAAATCTACAAAATGAAATTACACGTAAAAAGACCCGGCTAGTAGGAAAAATGTTATGGCCGAAAAACGAGGCAAAATGCAGGTTTTGGCACTTGTTGGTAATGCGACGATAATTTCACGCAACTAATTGAAATTCCTCAAATCCGTAGGATTCATACTTCTAAATAACAACAAAAAAATTAGATTATATGGGTCAGGTAGTTTTTTGAGAATTTCTAGTTGTTTATCCCAAAACACCTGTTCTCCGGCCATCATTACTAGTTTATTGAGCAATATACATCCTGTGGTTTTCATATCGACTATTTCCCTCATATTCATTTCTACCAGTTACAAACGTGCAATTTTGGATTACAAATAGTTTCTAGATGGAAAAATTAGTAACACAGCACCTGTCAGCAGTTTTTTCGAGCTTGCCCGCAGCAAAACATGACCAAAAATTACAATACCTTTGATATTCACGGTGCGCAATTGGTTCTTACTTTAAAAAGGCTACTCGTAATTCACTGACTTCTTGCTGATAAAAGTGTTAGAAAAATAAAATTTGGTGAAAGCTTTCTTTTGTGGCGCCACTGCTTTTTGCAATAGGTTTCAAAAGTTATACGGGGTGTTCGAAAAATAGACGGAGATATTTTAGAGGGTGTTTCCTTGTTAAAAAAAATTATAAAAATTAATAGACCAATTCTGTCCAGTGACATGCAATGTAACGGTAAATTTTTTTTTTCTCGAAAACGAAGTGTGATACGAAAAAAATACAAGAGGCAAGGACGTTGTATTTTTATATGCTTAATCAAGCAACAAATATTACAGTTACAAAAAAGGCAGTGGCGTACATGTGTTTGCCAATAATATTTGCTAAGGTGCCCCCGGAACGCCACTGGATCTAATAATTTTCATCTATTTAGGGCTAAATGAGCCTCTTAATACAAAAAATAGCACTGTTTAATTTCAATAGAATCGAGTAAATGCTTTTTGAGGTATTAGTAGATAGGGTTTGTATGTTCTGGGACGCCCTTGAGCGCCGACATTCGTTGCCAAACGACCTTGAGAGCTGACCTTTGGTGCCAACCTTGAAACGTGACCTTGAAGTGTGACCTTGAAACGTGACCTTGTGTTCCCGAGTCACCTTGAAGTGTGACATTGAGTTTTAGAGTGACCTTGAAGTGTGACATTGAGTGTTAGAGTGACCTTGAAAAGTGACATCGAGTTTCTGAGTGACCTTGAAGTGTGACCTTGAACATATATGACCTCGAGCACTCTCGACCTTGAGTGGGTGTGACCTTGTAGGAGTGAACGAAAATCCTAAATACACTTTCATTTCTGCAAACTGCTATAGTCTCTGTAAAAAGTGTAAACAGCAATACTAGGTTATTACAACTCCCACTAAGACAGTTTGGGCAGAAAAAGCGTTTCCGCATGCAAACGGCTATATAGCTTTCTTCTATCTAAAAAAAAGTTACGCTGGTATTATTTTCGTAGTTTAATTGCTTCCATTGTATTGCACTCATGTTTCCGAATATCTGGTTAAAAAAATGAATATACATGAAATAGTTCGCTTTAATATATTGACTCCTGTTACAAAACCTGGTTCACACGCGCGTGGAAAATATAGCTTGCACGTCTCGCAGTTCTAAAAAAAAAATTTCGATAAATTGTCAAAATATATTGCACAGAAGTCCTATGGATGAAAACATATTTACCTCGAATGTGCCCCTACATAAATGAGCAAGGGCGTGTTGTCTGTATCCCTCGCTAGGCCCCCACATCGCAGAGTGCCCAAACAAAACTCCCTAACATTTCCGTATCTACTCGCTACTACCGACCACTTATTTGGAGTTTCTGAAGCGTACGTTTTATGTAATTCTTCCGATTCTCTCTACTTTCAAAGTTTCCAACCATGAGATAGCATTTTGTTATTATTTTTCCTGACCTTTCTACTGAACTGACGGCTTTTCTTAGTGATTCCTAAATATCTAAATGGAGCACCCTGCCTGTTGGAGGGCAGTATGAAGAGTCGTCAACCAGTAGGTTTTACAACCTGGCAGCTCTCTTTCGTAGTCTCCTGCAAGCCCGACACCAATAAGAAAACCTTAAATGCACTTACATTTCAGCAAACTGTTCTAGTTCCTGGAACAAGTAGAAACAAAATGAGTATACAAGTACTAAGTTATTAAATCTATCACTCTGATACTTTGGGCAGGAAATTCGAGTGGTACAATTAATCTATCGAGCGTTTTTGCATGCTATAAAAGCTTATAGCCATAAAGGGCGAAAAAGAAGCAAAAAGTAGGGATTTTTTTGAAAACACTTAAAAGTGGAAATATCTGGAAAAATAGAAAGCTTTCACTAAGGTCATGTTGATTTTATCTGATTGATCTACCTCTCGTATCACTCTGGCGTGTTATTTCTGGGACACCCTGTATAAATAAAATATTTCGGTATAATATATTAGCACATTTTATCAAAACTGGTTCGCACGCACATGGAAAATATCTCTTGCATGTCCGTGGAGGTCGTGGTTACCAACGATGAGCCACTGCCAATAAATTATCAAAATATGAAAATGAAAAATTGTCGTCAGACTATAAATAATCACTTTATTTTCCTGTATTTGTATCCTTGTCCTTATGAAGCATTTTGGCAAAATAAAGAAGAACATTTCCGAATATTTCAGAAACTACTATTTAGCGACTATCTTACAGAAAGCTATATTTTTGTTGTTTAACAGGATAAATTATAAATACAGGTAGTTCCATAAGAAAAAAAAACTGTTGGGTTTTTGTAGCTTAGTTTTTATTACATACTCTTTTTTACTACTGTTTATTAATTATCCTAATATTGCATAAGGTCTACTAAAGCAGATCTTCCGTGAGATAACCGTTACAATCGTGTGACAACACAAATATAGGGTGTGACAGAAATAACACATCAGAGTGACATGGAAGGTAGATTGGCTTCAGATCAATCAGGTAAAATCAACATGTCCTCAGTGAAAGTTTTCTAGTGTTCGAAGTATTGAAACTTTGTTTTTTCATCACTATCTTTTGCTCCCTTTTTGCCTGTTATGGCTATAAAGAACATCTTACATATAATTCACTCCTGAGCTACCATTAATAGTAGGTTGAGATAGCCGAGTATTAATTTCTTTGAAAACCAGCACGGTATGCTAAAAAAATAAATTGTTACATTTTGTTTCAATGTGTAATGCTCTTTTAAAAATAGTATAACGTTTGTAGGATCTTTCTACTAACAATTGAATAACCCCACTGAAGTCGTAATATTTGCGAAATACTGCAAATAAAAGATAAGTGCAGCCGTCTTTTGTAACCAAATCACTAAGGAATGAAACGACCTAAACATGTCATTGACTATCTCAATCTCACATTCATTGTTCGGTGGTAGCATTATGTCACCACAAGAAATAGACGGGGTACATGCGCAGGATTAATTTAGTACTGCTCCTTGCGGAAAATCGGGGACAAATACTTCCCGGCACACAATGAGTGGAACAGCAGCAGAGCGTTGTATGGAGGGGTCGGCGCACCACGCTCCCCAAACGCCAACCGATAACTGAACTACTGAACAGATGCACGTTAGCCCGCAGCGTGTAGTACGCCGGTACGTGCGCCGGTACCGCTATTCCTTCTGCGTCGTCATTGGTTGGAATTTAGTCAGGCGTTTTTCCACCACCCAATCTCTTTTGTGCATTTACTTAAACAATAGAACATCAGAAAAAACGTATCACAAAAAAAGAAAAGAAACAAATAGACAGATCATCCTACCTGAAAGCAACTCAAAATAAACGCATAAATTGTCCACGATTTTCCCAACAGATCATTTTAAACGAAACATTAAACTTTTTATTATTTTCAATATTCCTGATATTAGAAGGAATCAAATTGTAAAATTTAGATGCAATATACGTATAATTATGGGACACATAATTTGTATTTAATTTCTTATTTGCAAGTACAAAAAAAAAATACATTTTATACTGCAAGGATTTATTTATAAGATTCTAATATTGTTAATTTCTTGCATAGTGGGATATAATCTAGGTTTTTTTAGAATAATCCTTACAATATGGTTCTGCATCACGTTTAGCTGCCCAAGATTTGTACCGTATATCCCACCCCACACAAATATGCCATATACCAAAAGGGGCACCACAAGTGCTTTGTAAATCATCAAAATCTATTTTTTTTCTCAAGTACAGCACATGCTGGTCCCACTGTCAGTGTTGCCGCTTGGTAAACAAGCGCGCGTACCCCACTCTGTATAATGGGTTGCCTCGCATTACGCGGATTATCTCGGCAAACATCAACGGGAAAAATTGCCGTCATACAGTTCTCACGTTCTATCACAGCCGACGTCAACTACGAGCCGTGATGAAAGAAAGGCAACACCGCGCTCGGACGGCATGGTAGTGCTACCTGTGAACGTCGGCCGGCTGCGGCTGTGTGCTCCGTCTCCGTGTAACGTTCAAGAACTAAATTTAATTTTGGAAAAGAGGACAGTTCAATTCAATACAAATCATCTGAATATGAAATAGCTCTAAAAAATTTAAAAATACGAAATAATCGTGATATATATGAGTCGCTAATGCAGTTAACCTAATTAAAAGTATTTAGTTTACGTTTTTTTTTGTCAGCACACTGTGTTCCAACAGGCCCAGCTTGGAAATGTGGAGTTACCTGTTTGTTTTTAATACATTTACTTTCAGTTTTACTGTTATTTTTCAATTTTACATAATCATTCAAATTTATGTATAAAAAAATAGACAAAAGCTTAGATAAAATATCTGCATAATTGCGGCCACAGATGCAAGTTAAAGAAAATTCACTGTAAATAAAGTCAGACTGAATGCTGAGCAAGGTTAACTGACAAAATAAATTTTTGATTATTGCTTTTCAAGAAGAAAATTTCCAATCTATCTACATTAATAATAGATTCAAAAATGGCATACATATGGTAGAATATGATTGGTACATAACTGGTTGGAATTGACAGTTCTCCTCTTTGCAAATAATCAAAATAAACATTTGTTGTTAATGAACCTTTTTCTTTAACTATTAGCGATTTGCATATCTCGCAGTTTAGGTTTTTAGAGATAGCGTGTGAAGCATATCCAGATATATAAGTCTTAGTACTATCCTCTATGTCACAATTGGCTAAGTAATTTGTCTCAAATACTTCATTGAATATATCCAAAACTTCAGGATTTTGTTTGGTATCCAAGAAATCAAAATTTTCTTGAGTTTCTAAGCAGTTTTGGAACCTTGTTTTAATTTCTGCTAAAGAAAATGACGATTTCTTTTCATTGAAAATATGCTTCAGCCGTATTTTCTTTTCAGCATTTAAAATTTCATCATATGACACATTGTAATTGCAGCCACATAAAAGTCTATAATTGCCAAATCGTTTTTCTAAATTATCAGTGGTGAATTTTCCAGGCAATACATACTCAATGTCAAATTGATTAAATGAATATTCAATTATATTAAGTAGAGTCAGCATGCTTTGATATAGAGCTGTATACATTTCTAGTGTCAGGTGTCCATTATTATTCTCTAGATTATGCCATTTTTCTAACCATATCAGGAATTTTTAAAAAAATTGTACTCTATAATCATATTTATTGGTAATAGGCTTACAAAATTCGTTTCGCTTCAATTCTCCTTTTATTACACTTGTATTACTGACAATATCCCACCAATTCCTGATTATTTCCAAAAAGTGTGCAGCATCATTAAACTTTAATTCTTTCATAGCAGCTATTGTTGAGTGATGGAATAAATTATCTACAAATTTTACATTTTGCCTTTCAAATGAATTTGGATGCAATGTTTTATAATTTAATTTATATGCTTTCTTAACTACAGCTTCTTTTTCCAATTGATATACAGCACAAATGTTTTCAAATTTAGCATACTGAATAATATCATTATTGTCAAAATTAGGATATACAAAAGTTTTGTCTAGGTTTTTTAAATTAATCCAATTATTTCTGATTCTGAAAATATGCACAACATCATAAGTTAAATATATGTTCTTATCAGGATTATGTGGATTTGGAATAGAATAACTTTCTGATGAATCCTTTGCTAATTTCCTGAACATTGCTCTATTAATTCGGTGATTATCAGTAACAACACAAATAACTTCAAATCCACATTTTTGAACTAAATTTATCACATGTTCAACCAAAGGTGTCATTTCATCACCTGTTAGATTTGAAACTGTTAGTAATTTGATAATTTCTGTTATGTTTCCAAATGCTGAAGGCTAAAACAGTTTTAGCCATGTCATTTTTATTTGAAATTTGAAAAATACAACCAGAATTTGCACGTTTTCAATAGTTGAAATCCTTAGCGTCCTGAGGCGAGAAAAAACAACGGTCACACTTCTTAGTTTATTTTTAAAGCACAGAAGCACTACAACTGGAGTCTATTTCTCATATATTATAGTCACCGATCATTTTGAACACATACACACACTTTGAAGTTTAAAAAACAAGCTTATCTCTTAATTACAGCCTCTGCGATTCCAAAATCACAAATTGAAAAGGTTATGTTTTCTCAGCGTTTTGAGCGCCGGGAGTAACACTACCACCTACGTTGCCAGATTTCTTTGTTCACGGCTCGTAGTTGACGTCGGCTGTGGTTCTATGTATTGACATGACGCACATATTTTTATTTACCCATGTGCATTAGATGAAATGAATGCGACGTCTCCCGCTTTTATGACTTTTGAAACTTAAAAATCAAAAGATCGTTTTCAGTTATTTTCGATATTTAACCGGTTTCAATTCAATAACAATAATATGTCGGATTCCGAATCAAATTGCTCTGGAAGAGAGAAGCACAACAAAAGATGCGATACTCTCGAATACATAAAAAACAAAACAAAAAAGGAGCGGAACTTTGAAGAAAACCAAACATAGACAGCGAGCTTATAGGAAAGAGTGGGAAACAAAAGAGCCCCCCCCTCCCCGAGACGGAAATTTTCCTTCATCATGAATCCTGAGAGAATCTAAGGATAATGTACGATAATTTTGACGTGTTTGTACGATAATTCCCTGCGACGAATCTGGCAACGCTAATGTGTGTGTTTATGTGGCTGGTTGCGCATCAGCGCAGCGTCTGCGCGCTGCGGATCCTGCCGATTCAGATTTTAGGTTATATTTTGATTTATGTTTTGAATTTGCATCAGATTTGCATATATACATTTGTTTTGATAATAAGGGAGTTCCATGACACTTGTATAATTTTTATAGCATAATCTGAGAATCAAACTTCCTGAAAGATGCATGAGGCATATCAAAAGACGTCATTGCTGAATAATGTTCAGTTTCAGGTTGAATCAATTACTGCTTATGGTAGGAGAAGCAAAGATATCCTCTTTAATGAACTTGTTATACCAATATGATTGATTGATTTTTTTTAGATGATAACTTATTGGTTGGTACCAGACAGGGGCAATTATGCATGTACAATCTTTTGAGAACAGATGAAAAATGTGAAGTGCAGCTTATGAGGTACAACAAGTCTTTTAGCAAGAAACCTGTTCAGCAACTGGAAGTCATACCTGATGGTAGTCTTCTAATAAGTCTAACAGGTAATGCTTCCAGATCCATTCCAGCTATTGTATTATCAAAAACTGCAATGAATCTAAGACACAGACCAACACTGAGACTGTTCATTCCATTCTGATTAAATGCTGCTTTCCAACCATTTTGGAAACTTATGAGAATGTAGCACAGAGATTGTTAGCTACATCAATTTAGCATACCAAAACCCGTTGGACATTGTCATAATTGCAAGTATGGTAACATTTGCAAAACATTTATGATGACAGACCCTTCAAATGACCACATTGCATGGGAAGTAAGGAGTCAACCTACATGGTGTCATTTTTTTTTTAGATAATTTAATTCAGGTTCATGATCTAAATGCTATCCATTTCACAACCCTATCCCAGGTCCAAAAAAGCAAAGGTGCAACATTGTTTGCTCTCAATACAAAGGTGAGTAATGGACACTTTAGCAAATGTCACATGATCAGTGTTTACTGTGGCCATACCATCAGTATTCACTGATCGTTCTATCAATATCAGTGGATGTTTACGTAATCATACACATTAATAATAACTGATATCCTGGTAACATGATCAATAAATATCACATTCTATAATAAATACTGATGGATCACAGTAAATACTGATCATGTGACATTTGCCTTAAGAAGTTCTTCAAATAAATTTCCATAACTCTGGGTATACTAACAATGATTAAATTTTAAATAATCTTGACATATTACATTATTATTGTATTACCTTGTTAGATTGGTTATTATTATAATTCTTCAGATGTACTTTATAATCTATACTGTCGATGTGCTAGTAAAATTTTATTTTGTATATTTCTCAATGCATTCAAACTTTTTCAGTTATTGCATTATGTATCTCTTTTGATTTATTCTTGTAAATTGTTCACATACACTTTCTTAATATTGATGATAATATTTCCTCTTTTGAAATCTACACACAATTTATACATACAGGATGAGGTTTTAGTATGGGCGCGGCCGATAGCGCACTTATTATAAAAAATATTAAAAAAATCTATTTATAAAAATTATAGGCAAGTATGCACTGTTTACTTGGAAAATATGCCGCTTTCCACAGGGTGCTTTTTTTTTAAATCAAATACCCTATATATTTTGATAATAATGTTTATTGGAATATTAATACATAACAGAATAAAAATATGAGTAAATAATGTAATACAAAAAATAATACCCCAAAAGGCTGGAGATTGACATAGTCATCTTTCACCCCCACCTGTGTAGCTAATTTAAATGAAATAGTGAATATCTACAGAATTTTAAATGATAATAATAGTAAGAATGACATATACAGGGTGTTTTCAAAGTAGGGTCATTCATTTTAACTGCTTGTAGGGCTCATCAAAAGGAGTTGATATATCAAAACTCACTTGTATAAAAGTTGCATAATAAAAGAAATAGTAAAAGATTAAAATTCTTAAAAATTAAGGATGTTATTACACAATTTTTTGATATCCTCGACCACTGCCGTGTAAAATCTTAACGTTTTTTGTTTACTACTCTTATCGTTAATCTAAATTTGGCAAAATTTTTGTGTTATTGTATGGTTTTCAGTACGAGTCTTTGGTTTGATCAGTCGTAATCAGTATTTTAATAGTATGTATACTCTAATTTGTGCAAATTATGACCCATGTTTCCAAAAACAAAGAACTAGTGAACATAATATTAACATATGGAGAGTGCCAAGAAAATACAAGCGCAGCATGCAGGTTGTATGCGGAAAGGTTTCCTTTAAGAAATCATCTTGCCCCACGGATGTTTGTAAATTTAGTTATTAGACTTCGTGACACAGGATATGTAAAAGAACAACAAGGAGATCACGCTGGAAGACATGCTCAACCTGAAATGTTACACATTGAGGAAGACATTTTAGAAATAGTCAAAGACGACCCAACAATGATTACTTACTAGAGCCATAGCAGCTCAAGTTGAAGTTTCTCATAGTCAAGTGTGGAAGACAATATGACAAGAACATCATTATCCTTATCATTATCAACGAGAACAAGCGTTAAAACCTGAAGATCATCCTAGAACAGATGCATTTTGCCAGTGGCTTTTAGAACAGTTTGACAGAAATGAAGATTTTACAAAATTAATTTTGTGTACAGACAAGGTCATATTTACATTAAATGGAGTGCACAATCTCATTTTCATTATAGATTTTCATTAAATGTTTGGGCTGCCGTGGTAAGTGGCATGCTTATTGGACCTTACTTTTTTTCACCTTGACTGACCGGTGACATTTATTTAGATTTTCTTTAACACAATCTGTCACAATCATTTTAAGGTATTCCTCTAAATGTGAGGCAGAATATGTGGTTCCTACAAGATGGGGCTCTTCCACATTTTAGACGAGATTTTTATGAACATCTAAATAATGAGTTTCCCAACAGATGGATATGGCGCAATGGAACAATTTCTTGGCCTGCTCGCTCCCAGGATTTAATGCCATGCGATTTTTTTCTTTGGGGCTATTCAAAAGAGTTGGTGTATCATGATGGAGCAGTAAATACTCTGGAAGAATTTCAACAGCGCACTGAAAGGCTTGTGATCTAATTCGTGAATTTTTATTCTCGAATAGCTTGTAAAGAGTCGTGGATTCGCCGAGCAAGATTTTGCGTTAATCGAACAAATGGGGACAAATTTGAACAGTTATTGTAAAAACGGTATCCATTTAATTTGATAACGATTTTTTTAATAATGTAAACTAACTCTTATTATGCAATTTTTATGTAGGTGGTTTTTTGTATATGAACTTCCTTCGACGAGTTAAAATAAATGACTCAACTTTGAAAACAACCCTGTATTCAAAAACTTGTAAATTCAGTAATTTGTAACTTGCAGCATTTTTTTGGAGCTGTGAATGGATTTTAGTTAAAAAAAAATGTGGGTATTTATTTATTATATTCTGAAAAACCCATTCAAAAGCAAAATATTGATATGACATACTCCAGGGTTTGGATTGCTACTTCTGGAGCTACAGCATATTTTGGCTGAGAAATACTCAACTTAGATGGTAAATCAGTCACTTGTGAAGATAGAGCTTTAAACTTTATGTCAAAATCAGCCTCATATTCCGTTGTTTCTCGTCATTTAAACGCTTTTCACAATTTATGGATCGTTGTATATACGCAAAATATACTTATTCTCAAAAAATCCAAATGGTCTTGGTTTATCCTTTTCATAAACTTTATTTTGGTATAACATTTTTGGGGGGTTTAATTACTAAATGCTTTAATTATTTGCAGTTACCCAGAAGTTATAATTTAATAAAATAAATACCACACGATTCATGGTCAGGAAGACTAAAAGTCGCAGGTTTCCACGAATTATATGGAAGCCGTTTATTTAAATTGTAATTTGTGGGAAACTGGAAATAACTCATAATAGTAATACAACCCATACCAAAATGAAGCTTATAAAAAGGATTATCCAAAACCGTGAAAATATATAAATTCCATTTGAATGTTTTGAGTAAGTGCATTTTACGTTTATAAACACCCTAAATAGACAATGCTTAAAATTCTAAAGACGTTGCTACTCTATCTGCAAGATACCGTAGCTTCAATAGTAGCGATTCAAACCTTATAGTATGTTATATTAAACTGCTTCTATTGAAGGGGCTTTCAGAGTATACCCATACCCTGTAAAGGGGGGCGTATTTTCCAATTAAGGAGCCTATGTTTGCCTATAATTTTCGTAAATAACATTTTTAGACATGTTTGTATAGTAACAGTGCTATCAGCCGAGCCCACACTAAAAATTCGCCTTGTATAACTGACGTTATTTTCAAGAAACAAACTTCAATGACTGGCGAAGTCAGCATCATAGTACGAATGGCTGTAGTGGTAAAACGAAGAATGCAACTGTATTATTTGAAAAATAATGAGTTTTTTCCTCTGATGAATGACATCAGCTTGAATGACATACCCAAGGCAATGGTGTGGTGCCAGGAAACTATATGTGTCGGATTCAAAGGTGAATACGCGATCATCGAGGTAAGTTTTGGATTAGTAAACAACTTGAAAGGGAGTCAAAATGGGTGGCGGCGGGATTCCAACCCGCATCTCATCCATTCCGTGGAGTCGGCCTATCCAATTAAGTCTACAGCACTAGCTGTCAACCAACTTTAAGGATCAACTATTACAGGCAAATTCAACCTTACCCTCGCCACTGTTCCATTGTTTTTTCGAGCTGCTTAAGTTGACGTTGAATGTAGTTGAATGCCAGAATCTCAAAACCAAGAAATCTCACAACGAAATTTTAAGATTTATATCGAAAATGATTTAACGAGAAAAATCTACAAACGAGACAATTATTTCAGTAAATGTTTATATTATTATTACTCTGTACAATGCGCAGGTAAGACCTATCCTCGAGTATTGCTCACATATTTGGGGTGCTGCCGCCCCAACTACGTTATCCATGCTCGATGCATGGAGGAGAGCTGTCCGACTGATCAATGACTCTTCTCTAACGTACAGTCTCGGAAATCTTTTGCACCGGCGGGCCAATGGGCTTTGCTGATTGGGGCTCTCCTCCATGATGCCGCTTCGCGCTGCGCCAGTCAGACAGACCCGCCTCGTTTCAGCCTCCCATCCTAACCGTATCGAACTGGTCGATCGCTCCTTTGTCGAGATTGTGGAACAATCTACATGAAGAGGCTTTTCCCAGTACTACTTACTTTAGGCAGTTCAAAAATCGGATTAACGAAGTTTCTTTAGGCTCCTTATAGCGGCCGCGGTTCTCTGGTATTTAGGCTTTTGCCTGCGCGTCTGCTTCTGTGTAAACAAAATATTATTACCAATCTGTTTTGCGTACAAGAAACTCGGAGTTAATCGAATCACTTCTTTGCCAATAATGCTGGGATACTATACTATCAATAAAAACAAAAGTAGCTGTATTTTGTGGAAGGTGCTTACAGGTAACAGTGTCTCATACTTTTCTAGCTTGATGGTGATCCACCTGGTAAACTGACAGAACTCTTTCCCACTAGCAGTACTAGATCCAGTGAGCCATGTATAACAAAGGTGTCTGACACAACATTCGCATTGTGTCGTGATGCTCAGAGTGTTATAGTGAATGTCAAAGGAGATACAGAGAGAAACAAAGGACTCAAGTGGTCTGAGGTCCCATTGAACATTGCTTGGGATGAACCATATGCATTGGGCATTATCACTGATGGTATTGAGGTATGCTGGATAAAATGTCGCTTCTGATTTTCATTGTTATAGCACAGAGTAGTTGTATAAAGGGAAGATAGTTAGACAAGACGAGACAGATGGGATATGACTCCAAAAACATGGCGTCAAAAAAAACTGACGACGTTTAAACAAGGCTGTTCTCATTTATTCAGAAATAAATGCCAAATAGATAATCCATTTTGGAAGGATTCATTGACCACTACTTGCAGTGAACGCATTTTTTGTTCAAATTTAATTTTGTTCGGACATTTATTCATGGTGGGGATATTTATCAGCCATTTGCAGCCTACAGAATATATTTTTGATTCGATAAAGTTATAAATCACACTTTTTATGAGAGAAGCTGTTCTCAAAACTTGTAAGTTATCACATAGCTATTTAATTTTGAGGGTTCTATCCGGAAAACTACACGACGTTTAGAAATAAAAGAAGTCAACTTGAAATTAAAAAGTTTTCTAACCTCAAGTTGCCTATTCGACAATCGTCGGTCTATTTGACATGGTCGTGAGTTATGACGATATGTTTATTTTTTACTATGATTTTTTGACTTTACCACCAAAACCCGTGAAAATGTAGCATTTTATAAATATTTAATGGCAGCTTGACAACACCGCCTCCGTAGCCAACCTAACATATAGTCAACGCCAAACAAAGTGGCGTGCACGTCATCAAGGTGGGTGTGTTGAAAAATTTACATTGTTGCCAAACTTTTTGTAAAATAATAAAATTTATTATTTACATATCTAGGTTTATAAGCAATATGAACCTCAAATGAGAACAAAAATAATAGTATAATAAAATTATAGATCTGTACTTGCATAATCATTAAGTATGACAATTATTGATCAGATGACACTATGAAACTACCATATTTAATTGATAGCTTAAAGGTACTGAATAAAAATCCAAATGGGGTCCTCCAAATTTTATGCATGGTATTTATTTTACAGAATTCATACAGAAAAATGCATTCTAAAATTAGGTAAGCTACTGGTGTAAGCTTTTTCTGTACAATAAAGTTAGTCGGAGTTTCTTTCTTCAGCGCTGTCTGAATCTGAATCTTCATCACTCTCAAAGTTGATTATTAAAGGTTCGATGTCTGGTCGATCAAAAATTCGTTCTCTTTCATACCATTTAAAAATTTCTTGCTCAGTATGTCGAACACTATTTTTCCACATGTCTGGGGTAACCGTTTGTAGAGCCTCGTTCCACATATCCAAACAGTCTTTTTCACTGTTACCATCTCTACCAATATGTCTGTTATAGTAACCTTTTGCTATGCCCCAAATTAACTCAATAGGGTTAAATATACAATGGTAAGGAGGCAGACGAAGAACTTTGTGCCCATGTTGTTCCGCCAATTCATCAATCACGTATATTTTAGGTGGTTTGTTTCTAAAAAAGCAGTTATTTTAAGAATAGGAATAAACAAAAGAAATATAAACTGTCGACCAAAATATATATAATTAAGAAGCATTATGTACCGAGCAACAATACTCAATAGCTCTGTTTTAAACATTGTGTTTAAAAATGGTATGTTTTGATTTGTCAACCAGTCTTGGATATTTTTTTTTGTCCATGCATTGTTGGGCACTTTGTTCAATATCATGCTGTGATAAGGGGCGTTATCCAGTATAATCATAGATGGACTCTCCAATTTTTCTAATAACTGATGTTGAAAACATTTCAAAAAATTGTCCTGGTTCATCTCTCCATGGTAATCGCTCAATTTTGTTTTCGAAGAAAATATCGCTTCACTACCCTCAATAAACCCATTTTCATTTCCAGCATGTAATATAATGTATCTAAAATATATTAGTTTTAAATTTTATAGTGCAAATTGTGTAAAAGTACATACCTTTTACCATCTGTTTTAATAGCTTTCACGCTTTTTTGGTTTCATCGAGGAAGACAAACTGGTATAAGGCCTCAACCTTGGCTTGATTGTATTGCCTTAGAAATTACACCCTTTTCAAAGCTATACTTGGTAGTTCCATGAGCCCTCGTCGCGGATTGTCCTTAAGCCACTTAAATCCAAGATCTCTAAGCAACCGCCTTAAAGACGTGGCACTACCATCAAATAATGCCCTATCTCTTAATCGAGACCATAAAGTTTGTATCGTAACTTGTTCTTCTGAAACCATGTGTAATATGACATTATAATTTAGTTAACAAATTAATGCAAATTTCTGATAAGTTATTATAATAAGATCTTACTTTTGTGATACATATTATAGATCACTTCTCGAATGGCACTTGTATCCAATGTCGCTGTGTTGGTTACACGTTTAATATAACTCCGCTTTTTCTTGGGCGATTCTAAATTTGCATCACTTTTCACACCCTCGGAAATACGACTAACTGTCCTTAAACTAATTTTTAAAGCAGCAGCAACACGCTACAAAAAATGAAATAAAATTTCACTATTATTAATATACATTACATATAATTATTAGTAACCTACCTCTTGAACAGCATTTAAAGGCAACAAAGGCCCGTTGTTGCCCCTTTCTTGCTCAAAGTAGTGCATTAACGAGGCCACGAGTTCCTTACACCGACTATTTAACTGTTTGGGCATCTTTATATACCAAAATTGCCTTTATCTACTCGTAAAATGAATAATTTTGTTTTGAAACAAACAGTTGTTGATTTACAGTATGCGGGGCCAAAGGATTTATAAAGATTTGAAATGCCACAAATTGATTCAGTGTCAAAATTAATACAAATGTCAGTTCCCAGTTTAAATAAGTTTCAAGGTGACAATGTCGATAAGTGATTGGAGCGTTTGCAAAACATTTTATTTCGCATAATGCGTCTAAATTTATCAGAAAGCAACTTATGTGATATTTTAATAACAATGTTTATATGACTATTAACCATAATAAGAGAGTAATGACCATTTTACAATTTATATATCACATTAATATGAAACTGCAATAGAGCAATTGTTTGTGATAGAAACCTAGGCATTAGGTCGGGGAATTTTTATCGTGATGACGTGCACGCCACTTTGTTTGGCGTTGACTATAGATCGCTGTTTTTATTTTTAACCCCGAAATAGCCCAAGAGCCGACCGCATTGCGTACTGATATGGAATATTAAAAACTAGTCAAAATACGTAAGATGTGACTTGTTTTTATCGTATCATATCAGTACACGATGATGTAACAAAAAATGTATGATCTGCATTTCTACTACACTACTCAAAAAAATTAAGGGAGCAAGATGAAATCCAAATTTTTCTGTGATCTTTGGCAGGCTATATTTCAGTGAAAAAATGCTCGTATCAAGACTTTTAAAAATGCATTTAGAAGCTCTAAGATTCTAGTTGTTAGTTTTTTCCGCAGAAAAATTTTAGGAGCAAAGGTTCTCATGCAATTCTAGCAGATAGCACAAGAAAAATGTTTTGCAAAATTTTTGACTTCGTTTTAGTCGACAAGCTTGAAAAACATTTTTTTCCGTTAGGTCGTCATATGCATCGGATAACCGGCTTGTTCAGCTTCAATATCTGTTTTTAAAATCTCGATACGATCATTTGACGCGGAGACATCCGATTATGAATGAAAAAGGATCCCTGTGCCTTCCACCAATGATATCTATGTAACCAGTGATCGCACAGAGAATGTAACTGTATTTCCGAAAACTGGAATAAAGCCCCAATAACCAAAATCTACCGTGCAACTGCTAATATTTTCATGTCTTTTATATCTCAGTACCCCTAATAACCCCGCACGACGGCAGATCGATCCATTGTACATTTTATCCGGACCGATTGGTCAAAATTTAAAAGAAATCAGAGAAGCAACATTTTTGCATCAAAACATGTAATCTGATTGAAAATGGAAAATCATTTTTCTTGTTTTGTTGTCACTATTGGATATCTAGATCTTCTATTTAAAAAAAAGCTATAATTGGAAAAAAATTAAGTTTTATTCCAGTTTTTGGAAATTCTCTTACATTCTCTGTGCGATCACTGGTTACCGAGATATCAGGAGTCGACAAAAAGATCATCCTTCATTCAAAGTCGGATATCTCGGCGCCAAATGATCGTATCGAGACTTTAAAAACATAATATTGAAGCTGAATAAACAGGCTATCCGAACATAGAAAGTTGTTTTTCAATCCCGTGAACTAAATAAAAAGAGGAAAAGTTTTTCAAAAAATACAGCCTGTCAAAAATTACCGAAAAATTTGGATTTTTTATTACTCCCTTAATTTTTTGATTTATTATCATTATTACATGTAGTTTATTCAAGTGATTCACTGCTACTCAGTTGAGCTAAGCGCAATCAAAACATCCCTTCGAGTAAAAACACGTGTGTGAATTTTCCGCAAACAGTTAATATGCCTTTACAAAACGTTGCCATTTTGCGTAAGAGAAACAGATTTTTTCAAGCCCGTGGAATAAAAAGAAGGCAAAAATTTTACAAAATTTTTTTCTTGCACCATCTGTACAAATTGCATGAGAACCGTCGCTCCTAAAATTTCTGCTAAAAAGCCTGAACACTATCGTCTTAAAGCTTCAAATGCTTTTTTAAAGTCTGGATACGACCATTTTTCACCGAAATATAACCTCTCAAAGGTTACCGAAAAATTTGGATGTTTTCTTGCTCCCTTAATTTTTTTGAGTAGTTTATAATGCAATTGACTCCCAAGGTCAATGGGGCTGACCAGCGGATTATAAAGGCATTCCACGAAGTGTCTTCGCTTGATATAACTACTGTTTGGTTATGGTGAGATATAAAGGAAAAATGCTAAACATGTGATTTTGCATCGTTTTTCATCCATATTTTCTTGATCCAGGTATTAACTTTAGAGCCTAGTGGTCTGGTACAGACATTATCAGGTATGCCAAAAGTGAGGTTCATAGCCTCTGCTCAACAGGGTTTGCTCTATGCAGCTGCTATTAGTCAGATTTGGTGCATTCTAGCTGTGGATATAGCTAAACAAAGAAAGATTTTAGTGGATGCAAAACAGTTTCAACTAGCACTTAAGCTAACTGTAAGTACTATGAAAAGCCCTAGTGTTCTACCCGTTTTTTTCCTATTGTTGTATTTGGATGCTCACTTCCAATTCTTGTCAGATGGCGTCACAACCATGTTGCCAAGTAGGATCGCAGTAATTCCCATAGGAGTATTAAAAATTAACTCCATTCTCCTTTTAAACAAATTTGTTTATTGAAACGTTTGCTTTCCGTCTCCGTAACCACGACCAACCGCAGACAGCTCTGTTTCGTGCTCATTAGTAATTATTGGGTACGGTCTTTTGAAACACTCACAACACACCTACCAATGGCGTAACAAGGTGATCATCATCATCATCCCTTACGATGAAGATGACGGTTAGACCTCTAAGCTACCGGCTCATAACTGCTCGGGCTTCGAATAAAAGTCGTTAGATTTTCATCAGCTATCAGAAGGTGACTTTCTATTCGATCTTCATTCAAGGTCAACTTCAACATTTTAAGTGTAAACCCCTATTTCTGAACCCGGCAATGAAATTTTTACATTTAAAAAGTCTAAATTTGACCTTCAAATAACCTTTAAAGTTTAATCCAAGGTCACCACCGACCGATAGTTGAGGGCAAACCCTACAATTTTTATTTGTAGCATTTTGCCCTAAAATGTATTCTCAAAGAGTTATCGAGCCATTCCGGTACTTTTGCCATACCCTATATGAATAAATATGTTACACGACTGAAATGGAGATGTTTGCTTTCGGTCCCTGTAGCCACGACCAACCGGATGCAGTTATGTTTTGTGCTCATTAGCAATGTATCAGTGCAGTATAGGTCTAGTAGTTCTGGAACGGAAAGCAACCAAGTGCGACACCCATCTGTAGAACGTCGAGCAGTTATAAGCAGCAGGGTTTTTACGTAAAAAAATCTATATGTGGTCAAAAAAATCTATAAAACGTCAACTTGTACACTAGGTAGCTGCTAGTGTCGTGTTAGTTTCCACGCCTACTACAAGTGAGCATGGAAACAGTCTCAGACATAGCAATGCCGAGAATTCACAAACCACTTCAGGGTCCCTTGAAACTTGAGAAACCCTCAATGGTTATTTCCTGTTTCATAGTGGCTGGGCAGCGACAGCTCAATTGAGGGTCACTCACGGGATTATGAAGGGTTTCTGGAATTTATTGAGAACAACGAGAAATCACAATTGAGAGGGTGGCAAGAAGATATTTGAGGGAACAACTGTTTAGAGGCCTACGATATAGATTCTCAAAACTCACAGTAAGAGACAACATAGCAAGATTAATTCATGACGACTTAAATAAGTCGACCGGCAGAGGATTATCAATTCTACTAATATAACAATTATTTGCTGCAATCCGTTTTTATGCTAGTGGAAATTTTCAGGTTTGAAATTCTGAGAAAGCATTTTTGTATATTTGCCTATACAAATTCTTTGTTCGTTTGTAAATTGTCGATGGCGATGTTCGAGGATATCACAATTAACTGTTTCCAAAATTATGAAAAGTATATCTGAAGCGATTGCTCCTCACCTACCCAATCGCGTTAGGTTCCGCCGAATGTTCACGCTCAAATAATAATGATTAGAAAGTTCTTTTTAATGTGTAATTTTTCACCAGTCTCATTATGAGTTGATGGGGTACATATAGTATATAAATTAAAAACCCAAGAGAAGAAGTAGGAGAGATTTTCCGAAAAAGAAAAGGAAACTTCTTTTAATGTTCAGGTTGCAGGTTTGAATTTATCAGTAGAAATGTATGAAATAATATGAAATAACAGGTTGCTTTTTGCTTTTGATTTAGAGATGTCCTATTAGTATTTTCGCCGTGTGTTCATAACTACAAATTTTGGTGATAATGAGTTATACTTCATTATAATAAATGTTTTGATTACACCTAAGAAGATTAAAACTTATTTCGCATACCTGCCTAAAAAGAAACAAGGAGCACGAACATTCAGTACAGTAAGGATAACCCTTAATTAATACGTTAGTCAATGCTTTATCTCATTGATAAACGTATTCAACCTGATATAACTTGAAATATACAGATATTCACGTATTCATATAAAATATATCTAACAGGAAGTTCCTCTAGCTTGAATACTCCACATAAAAATAAGGTTGGTTTCCACGATGGTTCTTCAGACACAACGACAATTTTTCAAAAGCGTGTTTATTCAAATATATATCTTGCAATAAAGGCAAGTACAATAAACAAATGGAACAAAAATAAACACTCCTAAACAACTTTTTAGCAATAGATAAAAGATTAACATTGCAACAGACAAAATAACTAAACTCTGGGCGCTGAAGAAAGACATTAAACGTAAACAGTGATCAGCACGTGAACAGATCCCTCGAAAGCATCCACGGATATACTCCAGTCACTTTAGGTCTAAACATCCTCGGCAGTGTATTTCTAGTGAATCCACAGACCCTTTTTCGTGTCATCTTGAGACTAGAAAAAGGATGACTGTTAAAATAAGTTACCTTGATCTTTCATGAGCTCCCAGTACAAAACATCATCGATATATTTTTGATGTAGGAACAACAAATTGGTTTAGAAAACATCCACTTTGAACCTAAATTGACTGGAGTAACATCGATCTACAGACAAATTCAAGGTCACTAGCAGTCGTCGGCGCTCTACGAATCTGCACAGGTTTGGACTTGTAAACGTGATTGTAGATGACACGACAGGCATCTAACAGTTAATTCACGCACAGGATTGCATTGCATACGCATTACGCATTCAGTAGCGTATACTCGTTTTTCGCGAGTGGAACGTTTTGTTTATATATTGCCTCTGACACAGATACAGCCGACGAAGTGGTTGACATCAGCGCAACCCCACCCAAAAAAAGGGCTAAGAAGCTACATTTAAGTGCAAATGAAAAACAAATAATATTAAATATATACAAAAACCAAATTCAAGAAAAACCCGATTTGGTCGTGGACGAAGTTATATGTAAGGTAGCACATATTTCTGGAGTATGTCGGTCCAGTGTTTATAGGATCATTAAGGAATATGGGAGCACTCACTCACTTTCTGAGCCAAAACCGTATCCTGCAAGAAAAAGGATAACGGACGGAGTAGATGACTTTGACAGAACTGCCATCAGGAGGAAAGTGCATAATTTTTTCTTCCGAAATGAGATACCTACAGTAGATAAGATATTAAGATTAGTTAATGCTGATGAGGATCTTCCATCATTTAAAAGAACCACATTCCGAAAACTTTTGAAGGAACTTAATTTTCGATTCTTGAAACGGGGAAGAAACAGTATGTTAATAGAGAAAGAAGAAATTGTTGTGTGGAGAAGGGAATACCTTAGGAAGATTCGGAAGTTTCGCGATGAAAAAAGAAAAATTTACTATTTGGACGAAATGTGGGTGAATGCTGGACATACTCAAGCGAAAGTTTGGGTAGACAAATCAGTAACATCATCAAGGCAGGCTTTTCTAGACGGTCTTTCGGCTGGATTGAAAAATCCTGCAGGTAAGCTCCTTCATCTATCCGGCAATTTAATTTTGATAAATTCGGGCAAATAATATGCTGTGATAGCAGATAATGTGTGATATTCTCCAAAAATGGTGCATTCGCAGTGTAGTCATTAGGAAAAAAACTTCGACCCTCTTTTAAGCGTTATTTTGAAATTTATTATCATTTTTGGGTGCAGTCAATTTGCTTTGAATGGGTTTTGAGAAGTTGCAAACTTCAATTTTCTACGTTTTTCAGTTTTTGATCAGCATTCCGTGACTCTTAAATTCAGCTAAATGAACTCAATTGCCTCATTCCTTCAAATTTAATCAATCCATAGTGTAAGGAATAATTTATTTCCAGGAAAAGGCAAACGGCTGATCATTTGTCACGTAGGTAGTGAAGACGGCTTTGTTCCCGAAGCACTGTGGGCCTTTGAATCAAAAAAGACAGGGGACTATCATGAGGAGATGGACGGCAATTCCTTTGAAAATTGGTTCTCCAAAATGTTACTAAAGCTGGAGAATAACGCTGTTATTGTACTGGATAATGCCCCGTACCATTCTAGAAAAATAGAAAAAATTCCCACAATGGCAACTAAAAAAGCAAACATACAACAATGGCTGGCCTCAAAACAGATCGATTTTGATGAAACAATGGTCAAGGGTGAATTGATAAGTATAGTCAATAGACATAAATACAAATACGATTTTAAAATGATCGACGAAATGGCCAAAAAACAAAATAAAACTGTCTTGAGACTGCCACCCTACCATTGTGAGCTGAACCCTATTGAGCTGATTTGGGCCAACATAAAGCAATACGTGGCGTCGAATAATAATACTTATAAATTTTCTGATGTTAAAAATCTCTTTCACATCGCAGTCAATAGAGTTACGGCAGAGGAATGGAAAAACTGTATCCGCCACGTTCGGGAGAAGGTTGAGGTCAAAATGTGGGATTTGGACAATGTCATCGATACCCAAATTGAACCTCTAATAATTCATTTTAACGATTCAGAAGATTCAAGTTCCTCTTCTGAATGAGTGCGCGCAGCTTACTTACTAATAACTAAAAAGTGTAGTTAACTCATTTGTGAATCTCTAACTGAAATTTACTGTAAAAGATAATAATTATCTTGTATGAAATTTTTGATGACTACCCATAATATCTTGATGCGGTCCTGTAATGTCTCCTGCGCCTAAACACTCACTCACGAGCAATATGCGTGTATTTGTTTGGGTTTAGTTTCTTTCTTCAGCGCCTAGAGTATAAACTTTGGAATTCTCAGTATACGTATATTCTTTTGGTATCTGCTTTCCTTGTCCTGTAGGCTGCTTGGAATTCCTTTGGATCATTATCTGTTAATTGTACAAATTGCTTATTTTTCCCTAGGGTTATTACTTCTTTCGTATGGATACACCATCGGTTTTTATGATTCGATAACATCTTTGTATTCTACAGATAGATTGCATAATAGGAATGTTTCAGCCTCTGAAGAGTATTTTGTCATTTTGATCTTTCAGATCATGACGTTGCCAATTTCGAGTACATTAGGAAACGCGTGACGGTCACTTCATTGAGGTTTCCTCAAATGTACTTGTGAGTGGCGATTGAGAATATGACTCTCAAAGGCGGTGGTAGGATATCATACGCAGTTGGCGATGCCACGGTATATATGCTTATTTTCACGCAGAAACTGCTTTCAATGTGGTTGAGTATCTTCTGGTGGAATATGTTAATCAATGCTCTAAGCAATTCCAAGCTACCTGGAAATTTGTAAGCAAGCTGTTTTTAACTTATATATTTTTTGCTTAAAGCAAATTTCGAATGAGTCAGAAGAGGAGAAAAAAGAAAAAACTCACCATATCCAAACTTTGTTAGCGTACGACCTCTTCCACAGAAAAGAGTTTCATGAAAGTATGAAGGAATTTCTGAAACTAGGTACTCCCGCTTATGACGTTATTAGACTTTTTCCAGATCTGTTGCCTCAAGCTCAGGCAGCTGACACTGTGGAACCCGTCAGGGATCTCACTGAAAAAGAGCTGGAAGCTAGCAGATTAGCCCTTATTGATTATTTGACAGAAATCAGACATAGGTTACACGCCCCAGAAACTCAGGTACATGCTCAAAACACGAAGTTACAATATATATATATAGAGTTCCAGAAACTTCCTGCTCATATATTTTTGTGTTTTTAAGGCCAATGTGAACGCTAGGGGGAATTTAAACGAAAGAACAGCCAGCAAATCCACACAGCAGCTTCTTCAAATTATAGATACTACATTATTGAAGTGTTATCTCCAAACAAACGATGCATTGGTCGCACCTCTTTTGAGGCTTAACCATTGTCATTTGCAGGTAATTGTCAGGAAAAATATCCTACCATTTGTCTTTAGTAACTCCAGTTAGACGTATGTATATTTAAACTTCAGTGATTTTCCTACTGGAGAATAAAATAACTATTCTTGTTCATATCTCAGCAATAATTAGTTTACAACGAAACTTTTCCGATCAGTTTCGGTTCTGGGTTTTCGGGCGCCTTCGGAAGGGGTCGGGCTGATATTTTGATATCCACCTACATGTTTTCATTCTTTTCGTGATTGTTCTCTTCATGTATTGTCGTTTGTATCGTATTGGTAGTAAGCTTGTTTTTAGCCATTTAGGTGCCCCTAGGCATATAGCAGCTATGGGCCTGCTTAAAAACTATAATTTTTGAGGTCGCCAAGTATCTAAATTAAAGTTAAAACCTTGCTTTACCAGACTTTAAAGAGTAGTTTGAGATTACTTTATTTTAAAACGATTTCAACTTTGTTTTTCAGGCTAAAACTTTTGGTCTTCGCAGATTTTACATAAATCAAGTTTTTTCAATATCGTTTTTCATTTTGTTTTTTTATACAGGGCTGACGAAAAAGAAGACTATTGCTCTAATTTTAGTACACGCTGTATATTAACCAAAGGTTGCAAACTTTGAAGAAATATGTTATTTTGTTTTTTAAGAGAGAGGAGTATATCCGTTTTATTAGACTTTTTAATTATATCTGGCATAGAGACTTATTATTGAAAACAAAGACTGATTTCTGTAACATTTGCTGACCTTGTGTATCAACTAGGAGACGGTTTTATAAAGTTTGGTTTCTGTTGAAAACCTAGTGTCAGTCGGGCATCAGTATCAATTTACTCAACATCACTAAAAGACAACAAACTGTTGCTTCATGTTAAATTGGTTTGATTTCTTAGGAGACAGAAAAGATACTGAAAAAGATGGGCAAGCACAATGAACTGATCATACTCTATCAAACCAAAGGACAACATAGAAGAGCGTTAGAGTTATTACACGCAGAAAAGAGCATTGAGAGAACTGTAAGTTATTTACAGCATTTAGGTTCTGAGCATATGGGACTGATTTTGGAGTTTGCTGATTGGGTTTTAGAAGAATCACCTGAGGATGGGTTAAAGGTAAATGTCACTTGGAAGATTCTATGTTATTCCAATCTATACCAATTTATTTTATGTATTCTCTTAACTGTTTTTTAGATATTCATAGAAGATATAGCAGAAGTAGAAGCACTTCCTCGACCCAGAGTGTTGGACTTCCTGCTAAAATCTCACACATCTGTGGTTATACCTTATCTGGAACATGTAGTTCATACATGGGATGATACTAACTCACTATTTCACAATGCTCTTGTCCATCAGTATCGTGAGAAAATTATGGCAGGTAATCTCTTCCTATTTTCCTTCTATACTTCTGAGTGTACGATTAGAAATGACTTGAGGTTTAAATTCTTTATTCGCGATTACTATCGAATGTGCTTGTGGTTTAGCCATCACATACAGCATCATCATCAGCTTTAGATTCCTAGAATTACTTTTCAAGTAAAATTTTGTTTGTTGACTTTGTCATTGGGAAATAGCTCCACGTTAACAAATAGCTCTTTCATAAATGAAGAAATGGTAAATCCTACAACTTTCTTTATTTTCCGGCAATTCATCAGCCAAAACTTGCAATAAAAAAATAAAAAATACGCACGTTATCAATAATGCACTGCTTCTCATCATAAATTTCTCTTTATTCAACACTAACGGATTTATCCCTTTATTGCAATATAATAACCCAACTGAGCACAGCCTTAGTACTCAGTGAAGTGATTCTCTCTTCCAAAATCTGATTTACTTTCCTAAGATACAGAGTGGCCGATATATAACTGACTGGTTTGTATCTTGAATATTTGTGAAATGAAATAAAATCGTCCATTTTTTTCATCTTAATCTCAGGGCGCTCCACTACACTTTCACGAACTCTCTCGATATTTTCCGGAGTACGAACAGTTCGAACACAGCAAGTCTTTAACTTCACCTGTTGTTAAAATTTCCGCACCAACTGACGAATGGCGTTGATACTGGGCACATTATTTAGACCGAAATCTTGTCGTATCTTCCGAATCGTTGCAACAATCGACTCATTATTTAAGTAAAACGTTTTAACAATACCGACGCGTTGTGGGATGGTGTAGCGAGCAATTTATATGTTATATGTTGACCACCCTGTATATGTAAAAATTAAAGCATTTACAAACTACGTGTGGACTATTAAAACTCGAAGTCGAACACTGTTTCTGCGGTGTTGGTTATAATAAACATATTGGTGTTTGACTTTCAGGAGCGGCAGTAGCGGCACATACAAAAAAGAAACTGATCGACTTTTTGGAACGTAGCAAATATTATATACCAGAAAATGTTCTTAACGAATTTCCTACAAATAATTTGTTAGAGGAGAGAGCTATAATTCTTGGAAGGTTAGGAAAACATGAAGAGGCACATACCATATATGTCAGAGCTTTGGGTGATATTGACAAAGCAACTGAATATTGTAAGAAGGTGTATGACAAGAACTTACCTGGATATCAAACAGTAAGCACTCCCAATAATTTAATCGACTACCCGACTGTATTAAATGAAATTGTAGAACTTTTGACCCCTGAAAATATTATTTTTGTGTTACTGATTTTTTAGGTTTACGTGTCACTGATAAAACTAATCCTCAACCCAGACAGTTGTACCTTATCATTGCCAGGTCTAGTACTATGCCCCAAAACTGCTCAACCGGATTTAGAATTAGCATTGAAACTTCTGAAAGAACATGCTTGCCACATGGATCCTCTGGACGCCTTGAGTATACTTCCAGACAATGTACCTGTTTCAAGGATTGCGAAATTCCTGTCTGTGGCACTTCATAAGGTATGGCTATAATTAAAAATACAAAGGGTACTATAAATGTTTTGCAATATGACTTAACAAACGAACGCATGTTAAGACATGTTCATGAGTGCATAATAGCCGCCAGCAGCACGTCTGTTGATTTAATTATTCATTCGATAGTGTAAAGTGCTGACTATGTCATCGTGGTCACGTAGTGAGATAAGGGCAGGCTTAAGGTATAACTTTACGCGTTGTTCAAAGATAAACCAGTGCTTAGAAGAAATGACGCTTACATTAAAGAATGATGATAGGTGGTACAGAGAATTCCAAAGGGGCAATTTCACTCTGGAGGACGCTGAGAGGGAAGAAAGGCCGCGACGTCAGTAACAACGGAAAACATTTCTGTTGTGAGGAAAAAGCTTGACGAAGGCCGGAGTGTGACATACCAACAGATAGAGGATACCTTACACCTTCATGCACCAGCAATTTATTCAATTCCGCATGACCATTTACAAGTTAGGAAACTTTGTTCTTTCTACCGCATAGTCTGACGGAAGAGCAGAAGATGCTGAAAATGTTTGATAAGGGACAATCTCCCAGTCTCGGTATGTGAATAGCATCGTTACAGGTGACGAGACTTGGCTCTATTATTACGATGTGCCGACTAAGGTTCAAAACAAAGTTTAGGTCTTTGATGATGACACACCCGTAGCTGTCAGAAAATCCCGATCTTTCAAGAAAAAAATTATAGCTGAATTTTTCATATCGAGCGAGATTGTAGACCTTGTCGTTTTGGACACACAGAACACAGTCACAGCTAAGTGGTACACGGAACAATACCTGCCTAAATTCATGGAGTCTATGAAAAACCTGCGAACAAAGTCAAAAATGGACACTTGGTACCTCCACCATGACAACGCTCCAGCTCACCGCACCAAAGCCTGAACCGAGTATTTGACCACTACTGGACTGAAACTTATCGAGCACCCTCTTTACAGTACAGATCTTGTTCACTGCGACTTTGCACTGTTTCCGCATGTTAAAATGAAGCTAAAAGGGAAACGGTTTTCTAGCGATGAGGACCTTCTGAGGGCTTGGGGACAACAAGTGTGCCGCACTCCCGGGTGAAACTTGGCAGAGCTGGTTTAAGGACCGGTTGTGGCGGATGGAGAAGTACATTGAATGTGGTGGAAATTACTTTGAACGAAGTCAATAAATAAAGATGTATTGCAAAACTTTCATAGTGGCAGAAATTCATTCAACGTGTTCTTTGGAAAACTCTGTCCGACTGAATGATGACACTTCCCTAACATGTATCAAGTCTCATACCGGCGCGCAGTTAGTGATCTACATCTTTCCTATCGATATACCAACGGACTTTGCTCCTCTGAGATGTATTCCATGATACCACCACGCCTTAAGCCTGCCAGCCGAATTCTCCGGACTTGCTACTTATTCTAACTCTGTCGTGAACTGACCGGTACGACAGATCGTTTGTCCATCGAAATATGACGGCACAATTAATTTACAGTTTTTATTCGAGTTTTAACGCAAGTATGGATGATATCTTTTTAAGCTTTTAACTATTTGTCCTCACTGTTCGATGTTTATTGTGTTTATATAGGTATGTATTACTAACAGATTCTCCCACCATTTTTTTATATCATCTTCAATGATTTTTATCGGCTAGACGAACATTTTTTGTGATAAAAGTCGCTGTATATGTATATATTTCCACCGTTACAGATTGAACACATTTCGATTATTACGCTGTATCTGTATTGTGATTTAACCTGTTAAAATGTTCACTTTTTTGTAATTGTAATGACCTTGTTTATTCTATATTTATAAGTACTTTTCCGGCATATTTGCTCAAACGCATATATGACCCTCAAATTCATATTGACAAGTCTTATATCATGTAACATGATCTAATAGGACAATCAACGATCTATCTGTCTATCTATTTTCCCAATGTCTTCCGCAGTTCTACTGAACTTAGGCAGTTCAAAATCGGAAAAAATATCCCTCACCCTTCGTTGCTATTTTAGAAGGACAAAAAACATGTTTGTTATATAAATCCTGTGGTGATAGAATTCTCGAGGCTGTTGGTTGCGTGCCTAAAGATTGCGTCGTATGAAATGTTTCTAAATTTCATAATTGTTGTTTTCTGAAATTGTATCCACACTTCTAATGTCGATTGCACTCTAATTACTTTCAGGTGATACAGGAAAGAAGAAATGTACAATTGATGAAAGGTTTGCTGTATGCTGAGCATCTTCAATGTCAAGAGATGAAGTTAGCCTTACAAAGCCAACATGTACTTGTAACCGAGCTGAATGTGTGTCCAGTTTGCAAGAAACGATTTGGAAATCAAAGGTGAATTTGTTATTTTCGTCTAACTAATCTAATTCATAGTAAAAGTAAACAAAACGTTCATTATTTTTTCTTTGCAGTGCATTGGTACGTTATCCCAATGGAGATGTTGTGCACTTTTCATGTCAAGAAAAAAAGCCTCATGAGGATTTCTGAGTTCTAAGTAATGTGATAGCCTTTTAACTAGGACATTTAAAATATCTATGTCTGTAATTCTATTTTCAATGTTTTATTTTATATGTTTATGTTTGTTTATATTTTTGTATATAATCTTTATTAAATATTATCAATACAGGTTACGTGTTTTATATATGTCTTATACAGTGGGAAAGTTCACATTTCAATCTGAATTACGCGGCAACCGGATACGTGAGGAAGTGGTCGCGTTTGGCGTGCGGGTTAAATAGTAACAATAGAACGTTGGACCGGAACGCAACGTGCATTTGCTATCGAGGCTTACTTTAAGCAGCTAACGCAGCTGCCCTCCGGAAATTTTATACAACATTCGCCGACCAAGAGATGCCCTAAGAAGAAGCTATTGAAAAAGTGGATTAAGAGCTTCCGTGAAATAGGCTCTAAACTTAGTCAACCCATTCCTGGCCCTACCCCTACTTTATCTACCGAAGAAAATGTGCGTCGAGTAAGTGATTCGGTCATTGCAAATCCTCGGCGTTCTGTACGGAAGCATTCCGCTGCTTTTTGAATCCTTAGGTCAACACTGCATGGCATAATAAAGAGAAAAATGGGTTTTCAACCTTATAAAATTCAATCAGCCCATGCTCAAAGGAAAGTGATTACGTATTACGAAAATCTTGTGCTGAACGGATGTTGAATCTTTTTCCTACGCAGAACGTAAATTAGCTAAAACCTACACCCATCGCGGCTCAAAGAAATTAAAACAATACTAATGTGAACATGAAAATTAACTACAACTTTCCACTTAAAAACGATAATTTTTCAACTTTAACGGCCTTCGACAAAAAAAAAACCGTTCGCTTGAGATAGGGCAGATACTTACTTTTTTTAACAACCTCGATTAATCTGGGGTAGATTTTGATCGTTTCTAGTACCACTTCAGGGGTAAAAGCGATTCATGATAATATTTATCTCGTTCGGCTAGATTTTTGACTACCCAAAGACGTTTTACCTCAAGGCCACAATCGTCCAAAAGGTCTGCTACTGTTTTCTTCTTCTTCAGTTCTATTGAAAGGCCGACATCTACAAACCTAGGGTTGTCTAGATTATTATTTATTGAAAACCTGAACTGGTGAAATCAAAAAACAAAAGTGTACATTGTTTGAGCTTTAGAAAACGTGTATATCTCATAGTTGCATCTACTATGTGAGCGACAATTTATATGAAATATTTAAATTTGAACACCCATCTTAACAAACAAAAAATGAAATATATAAAAAGCAATACGAGCAGTTACCTGTCCAAATGTTAACCCCGACCGACGCTGCTTAACTCGGGCAATTGGATGAAATATTGAGAGGCGACGCTTTCACTGACATTATTCTTGTGTAAAATTGTTCGCTCACGAACTAGTTCGTTTTAGGGACGGCGACGTGAAATGAACTAGCGCTGATGGTGTGGTTGACTAGTGTAGTTCAGCATCATGCCAGATGGTCGATACTTAGAGCAGGGAAGAAACTAGCGTTAGGGTTATTAAATGGGTGGGGACTATGGACTAATTGTATGAGCCTATTTGGCTGACTTAAGCCATTTATTTGTTTATAGATATTTGTAGGTAGTTCAGGCTCGGTTTGTGCGCTTCGCCTACCCTTCAGCTCTTGACATGATGGAGTGTCTAGCAGTGCAGACGTTTGTGAACGGCGAAGCTCAGCAGGCACTTCGATTGGTCTATCCAGAGACGCTGGTGGATGGTTTGACCTACGCATTAGAATTTGAAGCCGTCAAAGAAACACCCGAGCGAGAGTGGCTAGCGAAGAAGCGGAAGAAGGTAGTCCTAGTCAGCAAACCTTTCTAGGCGCTGCTCAACGAAATAAAGGGTTCCCTTTCGACTAGAACAGATCGTCGCGATGGGGCAATTACAAAATGTAACCCCATGCTACTGTACTAGTGGCTTCAGTACAACACCAGGATGGAAGTTTGTACGTGGATGGAAAACTCAACTGCAGGGCATACGCATACCTGGTGGACACCTGAGCCATGGAGACCATCATGAGGCCAGGCCACCTTTAATCAGATCTGGCCTCAAGGAATGCTATTTTTGCCGCTGATCCTTCCATCCACGTATTTGAAGCTCTCTCCTCGGCTGTTCTTATTAGCTTGCATTCTCTTCGGAAGTGGACCAAATCTCCACGGTTTCAGCAGCGGCCAGTGGCATTGTAGGACGGACCAATCAAAGTGCATGCTGAGCTTAACCGTCGTGAGTGCCGTCCACAAATGTCTGCGCTGCTAGACATTCCATCATGTTGTTACGAGCTGATGGATAGGCAAAGCGGAGCAGCGTCCGCTTCGTACTCCTGCAAACTTTCGTTTGCTGTCTGTCGACGGTTTTTTGTCTGCGGCTGCTATACCTGCTCCAGATGGGCGTGTCCATACCGCATTTCCAAGCGCATGACGAGCTGCGTCTAGTTGTCCACGTAATCCGATACTGTCTGAAGAACATCCAGGACGTCTCCTTTGAGGGCTACAGTCATTGAGACGGCCTTATCCTTGCTGGACCAACCATTGGCTCGAGCTGCTGCCTCGAACTGCTTCAAACAGTTTGGCCAGGACGTCTTCTCATCTAATGTGTGAGGTTTCAGCGTGACTGCAGAAGGTATAGGCTCTTCCTGCTTCACAAGACGCTTCACATCGTCTATCACGACTGATGACTCGATGGATCTGCTCCTTAAGTTTTCGCAGCTGCGCGTCTCGTTCAGCAAACCTCTGTTGGAGCTACGCGACTCGTTCAGCCAACTTCTGTTCCACATCCTGCACCTTCCCTTGTAGCTCCCCTTGAAGCTTCTTCGTCGTCTAAGATAACCCGATGGTAAATTCATCTCTGAGGGTACGGATGATGTGGTCCATCTTCTCAGTGTCATCCAGTTCTGGGAAATTACGGGTTCTCCTTTAACATCTGCGACAGGGCCTGGTTCTCCTCCTCAGCATCTGGGACATGGTCTGGTATCCTCCCACAGCGCAGTGGTAGTGTTGGTCATCGTCTGGGAAAAGGCCTTATTCTCCTCATTCAGCGCACTGCTGCTTGCAATCACCATCTGGGAAAGAGCCTGGTTGTCTTCCTGGAGAGCGCGGCAGGTGTATAGTTTCTGTGAAATGGCTCTCTCCCTTTAGGGCCCGGCTGGTGTTGCCAGTTTCTGGGAAAGGGTCTGGTTCTCCTCCCTCAGGCAGATTGAAAGGTCTGTGGATCTTCCTGCTGGCTTTCTAAGTAGTCTTGAAGTCAGGTCTCCAGTGTCGCCCTCGATAGTGTCGTCTCGAGCTCAGTCTCCTCTAGCTCCATTTTCAGATCCACCACTTTCAGATCGCACAGTTTTTTCACAGGCATTGTCTCTCGCGCACACACCCGACAAGACGTATACGAAATGATCACGAAAATAAAAATTCAAGGTCCCTCAAAACAGTCACAGCCACTCCCGATATGCGCACAGTTCAGGTTCAAAAAATAGTTACAATCACTATACGCACGACATACGCAAGGTTCAGTTTCTTAAACAGTTAAAGTCACTCCCGATGCAAGCACGTACTTCTACTAGTCCCACGCTTGACTCCACTGTAACAAAAACACCTATTTTATTATTTAAAGTCTAATTTATTATTCTCATACTAATTTATTATAATTTATCACAAATGTTTGACTATTGTGACAGGACAATAGTTATCCGCGCTGTTGACTCATCGTCCGCTGCCGACTCTGCCTGCTTTTGTCCTCTGTGCATGTATTTGTTTTTCTAGGCCGAACTCGAGCCTTCAACGAATCCTGGTAAATGGCGCGTTGACAGTCGATACTTCCCGATGCCTGACAAATGTTCACAATAAGCGGTGGCGTAATTCTGGTTTCTTAAGCGTGATGTTATGAGGGTTTCTCATTGTTACTCAAAGTTCTAGTTACGAGGGCGTAACATTACTAAATTCTCTGGACTATAGGTGTTCAAAGTAGTCACCATTGGTCCTTACGCATGCCTGCACCTTTTAATAAACGATCTTTTTAGTTTGTGAGAATGCCCCTGAGAGAGACCGATCTTATTTTCGCATGTAACTGTGTTACATAAATCGCCTCTGTTTGATAGACCATATATTTAAGGCAATCCCAATAAAAAGGTCTTGGAGTCAATGGATAGGACCAAGGTCGAGGATCCACTTTCCTGAATAAAGTTCATTTTGGTATCGCGGACAGGACGACCGCAGTGTGCTGGATAAGCGTCCCGTTGTGGCCACATTTCTCGCCTTATCGATATTGGCACATCCTCCAACAGGTTAGGCAGCCAGTTTCTTAGTGAATCCATGTAGATGTCCGCTCTTAACGTTCCTGGTAATTCATATGGGCCAATCACCTTCCGTGTCCGTGGGCGATTTTGACGTATTGCGTAGAGATCTTCCACTTGCCAATTATGCGAATGCAAATAATCGCCACACCACACAATTTTGTCGAAAAATGTGGAATTCATGGATCACGCGTTGTATGTGGAAAGGTTGCAGATGATATAGTTTCAAGGAGTCACGCATAATGCTTTTAGGGAAGCCCATCTTACTAGCTATTTTCCGAATTGAAGTGGAGTGGTCATCGTTCACTTCGTCCAAAACATCCTCGTCCATTCGAAGTCTGACACAGTTACCTCTTCTTTTGCCAATGTCTGATATCACGTATTCGCCAAGATCGCCAGATCAGAATCCATTGGAGTTTTCAATTCAGCTCACCTAAAAGACATTGTGTATCAAACAAAAGTGTTTATGTAATACACGTGCGTAGTAAAATCTTATCGGCCGACAAAGGACATTTTACACAGAGGACACTCGCGCAAGTTAGCACAAAGTAAGGGACTCCTCTGTTATTAATAAAAGTAAGGCACACATAATGGTTAACAGTGGTCAATCTGATTGATACCTGCCCTAGTATAATAAAAAATATCTGTCATGAAGTCAATTCTTCCATTATTTCTTACTCGCGTCATGCATTTTTTTAATAGTTAAGAAACTTGACGAACTTAGATTAAAATTGCTATAAAACAAGAAAATGTTGGGGTGGCATTTCAAGATGGGCATCAAATAACCAAATTTTAAAGTATCCTATCCCATCCTTTGTTACTACAGGGTATCAAATTTATACACATAAATTGGTTTTAATTGAAATGTTGCATTAGAATAATTCGGATGTAGATTTCGCTTTAACACAATAAAAGAATGCTGATTTTCATGAAACAATGGATTGTGATGAATATTTTGAAACAAAGCTGGCTCAAAAAATTGATATTTGTAGAAATGGTAACAACTAGACGAGTGTCGATTTTTGCTAAAAAATTGATATCTCGAAGACAATGAGACTTTCGATGGAACAAAATTTTGCCAAGCAGTAGGTTATGATGCAACCTATTCCCAGTTCAAAATTATCCTTTTATTTCCGGACAGCCTGTATAAATGAAAAATACCACATATGTTAATTGATTGGGCTAGATTGAATTTGAAAAACATGTTACTTATACGATTTTAGGTCTTTCAAAGTTTTTGAGAATAAAAATATTCTATTTATATTCTGCATTTCTACTAGTAAGTATTTATACATACTTTGTGACTTTTTCCACAATCTCAAAACTAGACCGCCATCATAGTTGCTTTCGGTGAGAACGCAAAAACAAAGCAACCGAAGTCGGGATCGGACTGAAGTCCAGTTGCCTTTGGGTTGCTTCTGTTAAGAATAGTATATATTTAAATCACCGACGATAAAAACCTTAACTAACCCCATCACTGAAGATGATAGAAGCATCAGTTATTATAACGGGTCTTGGATAATTACCTTTTAATGGTACTTCGCGATCAAATAACTAATTTAAAGTTAAAAACAAGTCTGAGCCTACCTGCCTCATGGTCTAATTATATTAGACTAAAATACCCCTAGTTTTCGAAATAATTGTAGAGTCTGGTTTTATTGCTACAAGTTGTTCAAGGGGGTACTCAAAACATAGACGCATAAAATGGGTACACCAATTTTTGAGCGAAAACTTTTTATTCGATAACATAAGAAAACGTGTTTTTTGGGATTCAATCGAAATTGTTGGCAGGATCGAAAACATTCTTCATATAAGATTCTTAGGTATATATAAGACCTACAAAATGAGACCACACGTAAAAAGATCCGACTAATAGCAAAAAAGTTATGGCCGAAAACCGAGGCAAACTGCAGGTTTTGGCAATTGTTGGTAATGCGATGGTGTCTCGCAGATATTTGAAATTCTTCGAATTCGTAGGAATCGTACTTCTAAATAACCACATTGTTTATCACAAAACACCTGTTTTCCGGCCATCACTACAGGTTTATTGAGCAATCAATATACAAGGTTAATTCAAAGGACATTTTATAGCAAAATACACTAGTTCACCTTACCAATATGAATCGCAAACCATTCCCGAAGATAAATGTTATTCTTATGCAAAAAGGATGGGTTACGTTTTTTCTGCTAAACAAATTCAAACATTTCGTATTTGTGAGTAATTCGCAACAAAAGATGATAGAAATATCCGCTTTGACTTAAAATGTGTATAGTAACGTATGTTTTTACGAATATTGTAGCGCATTTGTTCAATTACTCACAAATACGCAATGTTTGAATTTATTTAGAAGAATAAAACGTAACCTTCGTTTTTCGCATAAAAATAACATTTATCTTGCGGAATGGTTTATGATTCATATCGGCAAGGTAATCACGTGTATTTTGCTATTAAATGCTCTTTGAACGAACCCTGTATATTGCTCAATAAACTAATAGTGATGGCCGGAAAACAGGTGTTTTGGGATAAGCAATTAGAGATTCTCAAAAAAATAATTGATCAATATAAACCAATTTTGTTGTTGTTATTCAGAAGTATGACTCCTACGGATTTGAAGAATTTCAAGTAGTTGCGTGAAATTATCCTCGCATTACCAATAATTGTCAAAACCTGCATTTTGCCTCGTTTTTCGGCCATAACATTTTTCATTTTTGCTATTAGTCGGATCTTTTCAGGTGTGGTCTTATTTTGTAGGTCTCACAAATACCTAAAAATCTTATATGGAAAGTTTTTTCGTTCCTGTCAACACTTTCGATTAAATCCCAAAAAGCACGTTTTCTTATTCTCTGTTGTCAAAAAGATTTCCCACAAAAATTGGTGTAACCATTTTATGCGTCCATGTTTTAAATATCCCCTTGAACAACTTGCACCAATAAAACCATACTTTACAATTATTTCCGGGAAATTTGCTAATATGATTAGACTATCAACCCAAGTAGGGATCAAAAAACATCATTGAATTCGATTTATGGATGGCCTGTAACAAGTTCCCTTTCGTGACACCTACTTAAAATCTTCGCCAGTACGCCTATGCCATTTAAAGTAAACGTGTGCGTATCCGTGATTTTGTTGAATTTTAAGTGACGTTGAACTAGAAAAATAGATTAATAACGTGATATGAAAAGAAAGTAGGTAGAATTTGCAAAATATAACTAATGAATACCACTAAACAAATTGATAAATACCAATTATGTCAATATATTTGAAAAATTCCGCGGTTCGATCTGATTGGTTGCATTGACAAATAGAATTTACCGCTAGAGGTCCAACATGGGTACCCAGTCTGTTTGTAAACTGGGTTTTTCTATATTTTTTTCCAAAATAGTAGTATTTTAAGTAAATAATCTTGAATTCTAGGCTGAACTGAACCCGATTCTTGTTTTCCAAGCTGTGTACGCCACGTCCTTTTGGTCAGTTTGCAGTGAAAATATATTATAGGGGTTAGGTTACCCTTGCGGCCTTATTGCTAACGTAGGATACTAATGAAGTGTTTTAAATTTATGTGCAGTATGTAAAAACGATGTACATATGTGTCTTTAAATAATAAGGTGAGCAATCAGTCCAATCAAACCGCTATTTTTCTAATTTGACCTACAAAATGGGTCTTAAAGGGATGAAACTTTCCCAAATGTCATTTTTTCCAACTTGTCAGATCACTTTTGGAAATCCCAAAATCATCAACAAGCCATCAAAAAGTGAACTAAACACCATGTTTTTCAAATAGGTATATGATTAAAAAGAAAATATTTCAATCTGACAGTTAGTAGTGCAGTAAAATTCTAACTAAATTTTATTTCAGATGGGGGCCCACATCAGTTGGTATCCATGAATATAGTTTTAATAGAATGTGGATATTCTGAATGTTGATACCAAACGATTTTCAACGATGCAAAGCCTGGAGGCTGCATGTGATGAGGGTGAAGTGAGTACTATAGAAAACATTGTGGTAGCCAAATATAACATGACTGTGTTTTTAGCGTCCAGTGAAGAAAGCTAAATTAAGTCGTTCCTCATTGCCTCTAATACGCCCCCAGGAACCCTCATGTTCTACATCACAAGACTATATAGCAGTTACAACTGTCAAAGCACCATTTGACATTTTTGCCAAATTGAAGGAATTACATGAACAGGAAATTGCCAAAAGCTCTGAGGTAAGCATATTCTTCATTATATTATAATGCTCCTTAATTTGATATACACATTTATTATCTTTCCATATGTTGTATAAATCAGAAACATGTACAGGAGTATTTTAAAAATCATTTTTATATATCCCTGATTGTGATAAATTTTTTGTTGAATTTGCACTTTTAACAATGAATGGGTAGTAATTACCAGGTGATATTTTTGTTTACTCATATCTGCATTGGGTATGTTTGTTTTGCATATTGTGGCTGTAGAGCAAAAATTGTTTTAGATTATGAAACAAATTACAATAGTATATTTTGTCTTGCATCTTGTAAATAGATACTGCAAATCTATGAGGCAACAACATTAAGCATTGAGAAAACTATACTGTTTTTATTTCATCTTTATAACAGGATGAAGTGCATTTATTCTACATATTTTGTAATTGTATTAAGTGTAATTTTAACAACTGACATTTTTCACAGAACCATATTGAATAGTGTCAGGTTGTATATGTTAATCAATGATAGTAGTTGGAGTGAGTTTCCTGATAGGCTTATGAGTCTAACAAATTTATGAATCTGTCAACTAAGATTCACAATGCATAATAAAAACACATTTTATTAATTTTTTATAACAATGATTCCCCACATGTACACATACAAAAAAAATGGTTTGTTATTTAGATAAAATCTTCAAAATATAAAGATGTTTTTTTTTCATTACCAGGAAGAGAAATAATAAACTCTGACTTTTAGTCAGTAGCTGCATTAGTCAAATGAATCTAGATATTAATATATAGAAAATAACAAGCACCCCATAATATTTATCCGCAACAAAAAGGTGAAACATCTGATATCACAAAACAGAACTGTCAAGAATACTTTCTCCTTTCTTTCAGTCTGTGTCTGGCCATTAGATCAACAACTAGTCACTGGTGATCAATAAGTTTCAGTTTAAATATTAATATAACAAAACAATGTATTTTAATTTTTCAATTCATATGTGTTCTTATGAAAAGAAGTATTCACATCTATTTTTATTTAAACTTTTAATCAATATGAGTGTAAAGTTAGTGTTTTTAATTTTTGAGGACTGATATATATGTTCCAAAAATGAAAGGCTATATGAGATTTCCATTCCAAATATATGAATTGGTATTTTATTTTCCTGTTAAATAGTTGCAGGCACTATAAAAGGTCAAATGTCAGACAAATTGATGAGAGCAAAACAAAATCCACAGTTTAGGAAATAAATTGTAAAATTATTATGAGTTTAGGATGAAAACAACAAACTGTAAAAACAGCTCTCTAACAAAAATACCTTGAGTTCTTGTTCAAAAATAACTAATGTTGGAGAATTCATGATGCCTACATCAAATTTATTAAAGACTTTACAGTCTATATAACTAATATTTTTAGAATGTGCCTGTGCGATATTTAGGGGGTACTAACAAATCCTTAGCTCTAGATGGTCATCTTTTTGTTTCAAAACTGTTGATTTGTTTTTACACACAAAAATTGACAACTCATATATGTAAATACTACTAGTTATAGTTAGAATATTTAGAGATTTGAAATAATTTTTGCCTGACTGTGACAACCAAAGTTGGATTGGTAAAGAGTTAGTAATATCTGCTTACTACAATCGTTTGATAATAATCTGATTCCATAACAACTTTTCTGAAATTTGTTACATAGTGATTCCACATGAGGCTCCCAAATTGAATGATGATCAATGGTCATACCCAGCATTCTAAGGGATACAGAAGATTGAATTGCCAAATTATCATGCATGCAAACCCTGAAATCAAGATTATCTCTTGGTAAAACTTCATGACTTGTGTCTTTTTTACATTCAGTATTAGACCCTTCTTTTCAGACCATTTTTATGTATAGTTACAAATTATTTCTGTTTTCATGGTAAGATCATTCCTCAAACCAGTTAGTAATAAAAGGTGGGCCATCCGTTGGTTTCTTTTTTAAATTGGTATTAAAACTACTCTCTTCAAAAATATGTAACACTCGATACTTTATTCAAAAGAATACACCTTCTGATTATTTATGAAAAACTATTCCAGTTAAATGGCTGCCGCGGCTGGCCTGGCAGTAGTCCATCCTGTTAACCCAATTTTGAAGCACATTTTCGATAGTTTGTGGGTATATTTCATCAATAGATCGACGGATATTTTCCTTCAGAACATCAATTGTTTGAGGATCGTTAGTGTAACAGCGGTCCTTAACAGTACTCCATAGGAAGTAATCCATGGGCGTCAAATCACAGCTGCGGGCTGGTCAATGAACGTCTTCAAAACGGCTGATAACGCGATGACTGAACTTAGTGTGTCAAAGATCGATTGTTTCACGGCTGGTGCGGCATGTTGCGCTATCCTGCTGGATTCAGAGATTGTGCAAGTGCATGTCTAATAGTAGCCAACTCCTCAACATGTCTCTATAGCGTTCCCCGTTTACCGTCACGCTGATCCATCCTCATCTTGAAAAAAGTAGGGACCAATAATCCCACCACTCCAAAAGCCACACCAAACAGCTACTCTTTTTGGATGCATTGGTTTTTCTATGACATGTGGATTTTTAGAAACCAAAATCCTATAGTTCTGCTTGTTAACATAACCTCCCAGGTGGAAATGGGCTTCGTCCGAAAAGATGATTTGGCGACCAAAATTGACGTCCATTTCCAATTGATTTAGAGCCCACAGAGAGAAACGATATTGAAGTGGATGGTCATTTTGTTTCAACTCTTGCACAAGTTGCACCTTGTAAGGAAATAATCCCAGGTCGTTATGAAATATTTTCCGCACAGAAGTGCGATTGATGCCCACTTGTTGTGCTCTGTGATGAGTTGACATTCTTGCGTTTTCACGCACACTCTGGGCAACAGCAGCAATGTTTTCGGCTGTACGTACGGGTCGAGCACGCTCATACCTTCTGTTATCCACAAGCAGGCCAGTTTTACGAACCTTCTTCACGAATTTTTGTATACCAGTCGCGGACAGAGCTTCATTCCGACCACATAGTCTTCTGAATGTTCGCAAAGTTTCTGCAACACTCACTTTGAAAATAGTTTTTCAATATTTCCCACATTTGTTCAAGATTAAAACGATCCATTGCTCACAGCGGAAGCTTGACACAATATATGTATACCAATATGTTGAGCATGGAAGTGTTACCAACTGTCAAAATAATGACAACTTAAAAACAAAACAACTGATGGCCCACCCTTTATATTAGTATCATATATGACACCACTTTACAGTGAGAATATATGCTAGAATATACACTGCATTAAGGTTGATAGCAAACAATAAAAACAGGAAAGGCCCAATAACGGGTCCTTGTGGGGACACCCATATTCAAAACCTTCGTCTTGCTATTTATCCCATTAACAGAGACATATTGCTTTCATGTATCAAGATATTACTAAAAAAGTTGTAGGGGTTAAACATCAACAGTTTATGACCGACAGAAAAGTCTAAGAAAAGACCACATATTTGTTGTTTTTTGTCAAAAGCATTTATAATATTACCTGTAAAACTGTATATTGCAGTTTCAGTGCTTTTACTGTTGATGAAGCCATGTTGATTTTTGAGATCATTTCATTCTTATTACAAAAATATAGGATCATTTTTGTAAACAGTAATCTTACATTCATCAATTTGAATGTTGTCAATCAATTGTTTTTCTCTTTTCTAGAACTCGTGCGAAACATCCCTTCTGTTAGAAAAACTCGTAGCCCGTGAAAGACTGAACACGTTAATATTTAATTTGTATCCTGGTAATAAGGGATACTCGTTAGCCTTCCGTACCGCATCTTGCCCAGACCCCACCTCAGATTTTGCTGAAGATACTGCCGCCGACATGATTGAAACCAATCCGAGGCCTTACGAGGAGGGCAACCTTCTCAGATATATCGACAATGAAGGTAGGCTGAAATTTTCATATGTGGTATGGCAATTGTTCCCAGAATATTGTAAAAATTCGGGACCAATCGCCATTATCTGTCTAGAGATCATCTTCCTTTTAGTTTTAATTCAGTTCCTATTGAATGTGTATTTCTATCTCTCACCCCCGAAAATTGATGGTATGTGAGGACGAGTGCATGTCGAATAGGCGGATGTTTGAATGGGCGACCCAGTTCAAACCTGCATCTACATCGGTAGAAAACGATTCACGTGAAGGAGCTCACACCCCTTCTATCGGCGAACCGTTTGCACGAGCTGATCACGTGTTCACTGCCGCCGTAGCATTCATGTGTTGTCTTGAGATATAAACATCAACAGACAAACCGTTCACGAGACGTTACACGAGAATTTGAAAAGATGGTGCCAAAACTTCTCATCCATTCCTTGTTCCATGAGTAAGAATTTTTCTAGAAAATTATCATTGCCATACCCGCTGTAACCTTTTTAATTCCCCTTGTTGAAATTTTATCTCATAAGCCTTCATCTTGGCGGCGTTGAGAAGGTCAAATAAGATGTAGCCGGCACGGGTATTATATAAAAAACCTATAAAACGTCAAAAAAAAAACAAACAATAAAATGTCATCTTGCAGACTAGGTAGTTTTTAGGGTGAAAATAGTTCATTCCACGTTTGATCGCTGTGAGCGTCCATCTATGGAGGAATGATTCAACCACCCACATTGGTTGTATATGTTTTGTTTATGATTAAGTGTGATATTGTGATATTTGCTGTGTGAGAAAATTATTGCTGAATATGATGCCAGTGAAGTATATCTTTTACGTGTGCCCGACGCGTTATTTATATGTTGTCCTTTCAAAGTTATAAATTACGATTTTTCCTGTTTTTTTGTTTCAAAAGCTTTGAGGAGCACTACGAAAAATCGACACTGCGCCCGCGTTTGTGTAATTAGGCCATATCACAGAAAAATTAGTAATGACGCATCAGTCATCAAATATCTTGGCAATGCCTCACATCTAGGCGCTGATTTGTATTTTCTATTGACATCGCAAAATAAATTTCTATAAAATTTAAATGACTGGAATAAAAAAAAATATTCTTGTCTGATCCTCCACCAACCAGGGATTTTTTTTTTCTCTCTCATTTTTGAAATTAAGCAAATTAGCATATGTAATTTCCAGAATGAATGAGAAAAAGTGGATACGCAACTAATTTCAAGCTTTTAATCTCAAGTAAGTGTATTTGAGATAAGAATCTAATGTCATCAATACATATTATTAGAACACAAATCCTTACTATACACCTATGAATTGCCGTTTCCTTCTAGCTATAGTATACAACTTAATAACTTAGAGCTCCAGTAATACCATCTCTGAAACAGATTTTACATTGATAACTGAAGCATCATGACGTCTAGGCAACATGACAACTGCAAAACGAGTTCACAAGTGTCGATCAGCTAGTGCTAAGTTAACATCTTGCAAAAAACCTGCATAATGCCACAAAAAACAATACAATTTCAAAAAGAATCGACATAATGTCACTTTTCAAGATACGTAATACCCGCATCCTAAAAATATTGCCGTATGTTGTACACAAAATAAATCGTGCTAAATATGCAAATTTTAAGGTCTGACCAGATTACCAGTGGAGCCACGACTCCCCTGACCTCCTCCCTGCGGGCGCCCTTGATGGCATCTAGATGATGCAGTAAAAATATTGCCCATTCAGCGGCGCCATAATTCAAGCTCAATTAGCTGTACCATTCTCGAAGTTTCATTTTACTTTGCGCTCCCAATTTATAATAAACACTAGTTTACCATGCGATGTATTTCAGAACTGCCCCCCTATATTGTGGACTTACTGGAACCTGAATTCAGTTACTTATTCTACAGTGGTTGTGTTATAGCAGAGATCAGAGACTATAGACAGGCATATCCACATACCAAGTGTGATACTCATCACGTTCTGCTCAGGCCTACACTTAAGGTAAGTTACAATTTTCGCTTCCAAATTTACTACTTAAAAAAATAAATTTTCCCGCAAAATTTGGGATTAGTTTAGATTTTTTCTGACATGTGGGAATAAGTTATAAAATTATCTTTCTTAATAATAATATATGAATGTAGTTGGAGAAAAAGTATTGTCAGTTTAATTTAATTTTTTTAAATAATCGAGGCCAACTTTCATATGCACTGATATTATTTGCTTGAGGTAAATGTACTAAAAACAGATGAGATCCCTTATTTCATGAAATATCTTGATATTCGCAGAATACTTTTTGATTATTTTTATTCTATAAATTATATTGCCCCGATAGTTGCAATAGAGAATATTTAAATATGGGTTAATTATTTTTATTTACAGTCTATAGAGGGTTACAGGGGAAACGGAGGTGACGCCACACGAACTCTAGCGAGGGTACACGTGTGCATACAGCATGCACACATTCTGGCCCCCCCTACGAGATCCGCCGGGTGGTACCTCCGCGTACGACAGTCAGAGACCACCTACGGACACTCACAACATCCATAGCCAAGAGAAAATTTTCTCTTGGGGCGGGACTCGAACCCTCGCGACGCACGGCGACTGATCAGGAGACGACGCGTCTTCCACTGCATATAATATTGCTACAAAATGACAGCTTCAACCTTATTTTATACTTAAGCGTTATAAAATCACGAGCATTTATTAATAAATAATGAAAAAATACGAAATTTAAAATATCGAAACGCAACGCTATTGGCGTGACATCACTATTTGCGACATGTAGTCAGCCAACCCTTTGTTGATTGGTCAGTCCGATTTAGAATGGCAATGTTCTCACTGTCATTGATTGTCAACCTGCTAGTTTCATGTTTGATCGCGATTTTGAAAAACTGCAAAGCTTTTTCGTCCTTATTTACAATAAATATATTGTTTTCAGAGCTTTCTGTCAGATATAAACAATTTAGCTGATGACAAGCCAGAATGGAGCGTTGATGAGAGAGATCAACTAGAAAGCCAAATGCTGATGGCAAATGAGCCAGCTTTATGTTTAGATCCTGATAGTAGCGTTAGTAGCAAAGTTGTAGAAATAAATAACCAAAAGCAAATTTTCAATACACAGAAGTTTAGACGGATGGCTAAGAAATTTTCTCAGGTAATTTGGAGAATTCCAAATCCCATTCTTCGTATGAGCTGTAGAGATGACCAACATTTGAATATGATTTTAGGTTACTGTCAATAGAAAACGGAAACTGGATAGGTTCACATATAGACATGGTATGGAGTTATTCGAATTTCTTAATAGGACTAGAAGTAAACCAAAGATTGGTACACTAACACAAAAAGGTAAGGGTTTCGGTAGTGTAAATTATTATATGTTTTCGAGATTTTTTAATTCCGTATTTTTTGAATCTATGTTGAATATTCGCGTCTAATCGCGGCATATCACAGTAAAACTACCAGGTATCATTTTCATCCCTCAATCCCCCGTATACATCTACCTCTATATGCAGACATTTTTTGTAAGCTTACGCTTTTTTCAGTTTATACTTGCGTCCGTGAACATTTTTTCATTAAGTATGAGTGTCCTACAATTATGCTTGTTAGTTTATTTGACATTTCAGTCACTGATTTATGTGTTATAAATTCTAAGATTAACGCTTATACATGTATGGTATTTGCAGCTGCCAAAACACTCTCTCTCACTTGTCATGGGCTTGTGATTTGCAAATGAAAATCCTCAACAAACAGACAAACGTATCAAATCGAAGTTACATCGAGAGATGTCGAATTCGAAATATTTGTACAAGGTGGCCATTATATAACTGGCTGATTTAAATTGCGCGCCATTTTTGATACACGGATTATGTGGCGCCCTAGTAGTTGTTTAAAGCACATGTGTCCAATTCATCATGGGACGCTACACGATTCCACAACGCGTCCGTATTGTTAAAACGTTTTACTTAAATAATGAGTCGATTGTTGCAACGATTCGGAAGCTTCGACAAGATTTCGGTCGAAATAATGTGCCCAGTGTCAACACCATTCGTCAGTTGGTGCGGAAGTTTGAACAACAGGTGAAGTTAAAGACTTGCCAAGGTCGGGCCGTGTTCGAACTCGTACTCCGGAAAATATCGACAGAGTTCGTGAAAGTGTAGTGGAGCGCCCTGAGACGTCTACCAGACATCACATCTCAAAAACTAGGTATTCGTCGCACGTCATTATGCACTATTTTAAAAAAAGACTTGCATTTGCAAAATTTGAGGCAATCCAAGGAAATCAGAGACAATCCAAGGAAAATCGAGGGTATCTGAGGAGACTTATCTTCCTAATCACAGTGGGAGGAAATCCGAAGCAATCCAAAGAGATTTTTTATGCCATTGGGACAAGATTCGAGGCAATCCAAGGAAAACAGAGGCTATCTAAGGATACTTTCCTCCCTCCTCCCAGTGGAAAGGGAGGGTATCTGAGGAGATTTTCCTCAATAGTTTTCGTTGGAATAAATCCGAGGTAGTCCAAGAAGATTTTCCGTGGCAATCAAGGAGATATTTCACCCCCAACATTCAGTGAACCTAAAAACTACAGCCTAGTGACCATGAAAGTCGCCTACAAGATAGTCATGCAATATTGCAGCTTAATACCCAAAATAACGTTTTTTACCGACAACTGATAATGAGCGATGAAGCCCACTTCGATATGAACGGATTGGTTAAGTAACAGAATTGTCGTATCTGGGCATTAGAGAACCCTCGTGTCATCCATCAACGAGCACTACAGGATGTTCCATCTTTTATGTCAGTATGTAAACATGAAGTAACTTTGAAAACGAAAAACTGATTTCTATATATCTATTATTTTTATTAAATATGGTCCTTTACAATTTATTGGGACTAGTTTTTGTACACATCTATCAAGTGACCATCTTTATTGGGCAAAACAAAATGTGCCCGTTTTGCTGCGTTTTCCAATACTTTTTCGAGCATCTCTGGTGGTATAGCGGCGATTGCGGTACGAATCTTTGCCTTGAGTTCTTCAGTGGTCTGGGACTTGCTGGCGTACACTTGACTTTTCAAATAACCCCACAAGAAGAAGTCCGGTGGGGTCAAATCTGGAGACCTGGGTGGCCAGTCAATGTCACCTCTTTTTGACATCAGACGTCCAGGGAATTTTCATTGCAGACACTAGATTGTTTCATTTACAGTGTGGCATGGCGCACCGTCTTGTTGAAACCAGTAACCATCAAGACCTTTTTCACGCTTTTGTGGGCAGACATAATGAGCCAACATCCACCGATATCGATTTCCATCGACTGTTTCGTTTTCGTTGAAGAAAAATGGCCCAGCGATGGTTTTGGCGCAAACGCCGCCGCCGGCCCAAAAAGTCACTTTTCGGTCATGCAACGGCATTTCGTGGATCCCATGTGGATTTTCCGTCCCCCAAATGCGGCAGTTTTGCTTATTACCGCCGCCAGAGAGCGCGAAATGGGCCTAGTCGGTCATCACAATTTGCTTCCAAAAATCAGGTTCAGCACCAACCATGCGAGCGACCGTTTGGGCGTATCCCAAGCGACGTAGACGGTCAGTTGGCAATATGTTTTGTGTTAGCTGCACCTTATAAGGAAACAAATGCAAATAATCCTTCAAAATGCGCCGCAACGTGGTTCCACTGATGCCAAAATGCTGAGCGCGGTGACGATACGACACTTTTGGGTTCTTGTCAACGCTGTCTCTGACCGGTTCAACCAATTCATTTCAACATCTTGGTCGTTGATGAGCGGTATGTTGACGATCTCCCACTGTCCCGTACTCAAGAAAATTCGAAACCAAACGACGGATAGTGTTGTCAGACGGTGCCTGTTTGACACGATATTGTCGACGATATGCTCGTTGCGTTAACACAACTGAACGACGATTTTCAATGTACATTGTGACTATTTCGGCGCGTTGTTTCGGTGTAAAGGGATTCATGACTAAAATTGTAGTAAATTGACGTTTCAGAAACACATAACCAAATCACTCGATTGGTAAATATCAAAGTCATTCGATGATTCAATACCGACATAAAAGATGGCACACCCGGTACATCCTCGTTGAGTCACAGTTTGGTGAGGTATTTGGTATGGAGGTGTCATTGGACCTTACTTCTTTGAAGACGCTGCAGGTAGTTCTCTTACTGTCACTGGCGAGCGCTACCGTGATATGGTGCAAAACTTTCGGGCTCTTCAAATCCAACAATTTAACCTGCAAAACATGTGGTTCCAGCAGGACAGAGCAACTTGTCACACAGCTAGGGAAACAATTAATCTTTTGGGAACAATATTTCCGGGATGTTTAATTTCTCGATTTGGTGATGTCAACTGGCCACCAAGGTCACCGGATTTACGGCTTCCGACTTTTTATGGGGATTTTTGGAAAATAGGGTTTATGCCAACAAACCAAATACTCTTATCTGAAGAACAATATTACGGAAGCGATTGAAAATATTCCTCCCGAAACCTACCAAAAAGTGATGGAAAATGTAATCAAGAGCGCTTCTAGAGGCGGACATTTTCATACATAATTTCTAAGTTTCAATAAAAGATGGACGTATTCTATTTCATTTCACAAATATTCAAGATATAAACCAGTCAGTTACATATCGGCCACCCTGATCTATGGATGCTGGATCATCACCTTACACCGTCACAGAATTTTACGCGCTGTAGCGATCTAGCGATAGCTACAAATTCCCAGTATAAATGTCAGTAGACATAACGTTCTGATACAGCGATCAAGGCAACATTTGTGGTAGTCACTTCAGGCTAATGGCTTCACTGACATTTTGGCTGCCATTGCAGCACTTCGAGCAACATCAAAAAATATAAAATTAATTTTAAAGTTAAATACTATGTTGATTACAGGTGCGACATTGTCGAAACGTCTGTCGACTTCCACAAGCACATCACTGGAAGACACCGCAAAACCGGTTGCTGTGCCAGCTCCAAGTTTAGAACCGTCTATACAACTGGTGCCACCTTCGCAACCTGTCGTAATCCAGTCGTTCAAGACATATCCAAGGCCGAAAGAGTCTAGCGATTGGGTGCCGCAGCTCATTGAGGAGTATGTTTTGGAAACGGATATGCCCTCGAAGGTAAGAATGTTAGGTTTATATGAAGTGTTTGCTTATACACCCATCATTAATGATCTTATTTGAGTAACTTAGAGTTAGAGGTTTATTTTATTTAAATCATATACACCTATTTCTAATCTGTTTCCATAAATCTATATTTTAATAACTAAACATTATAACACGCTTAACTCAAGTAACAATTGTTTATAAACACATTTCATTACTTAATATACATTTGAAGACTAATGTTACGTGACGCAGCTATTCTATTAATCAACTCTTTTATTCTCAATACTGTATGGCTGTAGGTGTATCAAGAACTCATTTAGATTCCTTTTAAAGATCTTTTCTTCCGTGATTTGATAGTGTTACCCAATTTGTTAAAAAGCTTAATTCCCATATAGTAGGGACACTTCCCAAACAGGGTGAATCTGTGTTTTGGGAAAGAGATATTATTTGTTCGAGTATTTTATTATTAAAAACAGTTATATTATTAAAAACAAATAACATAATTTCATAGATGTATGCCGCGTTCATTGTTAATATTTTGTTTGATTGGCAGGACTGCAAGAAACACATGTACATATATATATATTATATATACCCTATGATCAAAAAGTACCGGCAATTTTTAATTTTAGCAAACTGCACATGACAGAACCGGTGATTTTTAGTTTTTTTAGGATGGTACCACCTGAACTGACATACGTGTCAATATTTTAGCGCCAGTGCCTTGTTGGTATCTGACTGGCGTCTGTTTACGTCAGTCAACTTTTTAACTTTTGTCGCAGTTTGATATGGGTCGTTTTGTTGAGCAAAGAGTTTGTCTGAAATTTTGTGTTGGTAACACTCAAAAAGCCTTTGTGGAGTCTGAAATGTCGCCTTATCGGGTCAAAATTGTGCTTGATTATTTGACCAAATATCAAGTAAATACCATTAAACAAGCGTGTTCACCTGATACGGCTCCTTGCGACTTTTTTCTCTTCCCAAAACTCAAATTACCACTTCGGGGAAAGAGATTTTAGTCCATAGATGACATCAAGCAGAATGCGACGAGGGAGCTAAAGGCCATACCTTTGGCGACTTACCGGCGGTGCATGGACGAGTGGGTGACTCGCTGGCATATGTGTGTTGCTTCAAATGGATGTTATTTTGAAGGCGATAAAATAAATTTGACTGAAAATTAAACCGTTTTCGTTTTATTCTTTAATTCCCGGAACTTTCTGATCATTTGGTATATATATATATATATATGTTGTACGCAATTGGTGAAAACGTTCAGTGCCCGAAATGGATACCCACAACGCGATGTGGATTTTATGAATTTTCCACATCGCGTTACGGATATATTTTATATACCCAAAACGCGTTGTGTGTAAATTTCAAAAATCCACGACGCGAAATCACGATTATCATCGAAGATACGCGACGGTTTTCGTGTTATGGGTAATAATAAATACTCATCAGGCGAAAAATACGTAGGTTCTTAAGTAATGTGGAGAAATCAATAAAAAAAATTGTAAAATAAAAATACCGACACGTTCTTAAGATCTATTTATGAAGTACACATTTTTTAGAAAACTAATTATTATTTATTCTTGCATGTTAGTGATCCATGACATTTTGAGTTACACTTCTTGTTTCATTGTTTGCAGGAACATTTATTATCACCACAAAATCTTTTACAATTGCATCTGAGAAAACCTTGACCGGAACCTTTAGATGACATATTTGCTGCAGTTCGCAAGGGTATTTTCTTGATATTATTATCATTTGATTGCGACATGAACTGCGAATCTGCTTGAAGTTCATTTCTTGAAAATCATCTGTCCAGCGGCCCATTCTCAGTTTATACAAGCCATCATTATTAATTTCAGAAACAATGGCTAACACATTTCTTCGAGTTATTCGGCCTCGGTCTACATCTGGTTTTCGGATCAAAACATATGTTCCAATTTCTAAAGGAGCAAATCTTTTATTTGACTCACACAACATTTTCGTTGCTTGAATTTTCATCATTTTATGTGAATCCTCTCTTTGATTCAAAATTATTTTATCCCTTTGTGTTATCTGATAATTAAAGCTATTTTCAACTTCGCTTTCTGTCCACCATTTCATTAGCTTCATTTTCATTATTGTCTTGATTTTTCTGGTCGGCGTTGTTATTTTCATTTTCAACATTTTCTCTATTTGTTAAATTAGTATTATTATTGTCATTTTGTTCGTTCTCCGGACTATTTATTAATTCTTCTAAGTCTTATTCTCGTGGAAGGTCGGCATCTCCTAAACCATTAACCTGTCTACTGCCAAACACAGTCTCATAAGGGCTTCTGCCAATTCCTCTATGAAAAGATCGGTTTTTCTGTGACTGTATGAATTTCAACCCTTCTGACCATTTTGTGTTATTATTATCGTTTACCCAAGTAATTAGCATATCGCGAACATCTTGGTTAGCTCTCTCTACCGAGCCTTGGCTCTGCGAGTGTCTTGGTCGGCCATGAACTATTTTAAGACCAGGCCAGAGAGTGGTAAGTTTTGTAATCACCGAGTTGACAAACTCACGGCCGTTGTCACTTTGCAAAATATATGGTGAACCTACAAGACAGAAAATATCAACCAAGTGTTCAGCCATTTCGTGTGTGTTGGTTTTCAGTGGTCTCAAAAGTAAACATTTTTTCAAATGATCTTGGTAGTTAAGAATAAAATTATATGGACCATCTGGCTCTGCATGTCGATCAGGTCAACCTACAATATAAGTTCAATTAGGTATTGCTGTTTAGTGAATATTAAAGTGAATTATTATTACCTGACATCCACAGTTCATGTATTTGGAAATAATAGGTTTCACAACTAAACCCTTCTTTGGAATCTTTTTCTTCAACTGATATGACTTACATTTACTAAGATACAAGTTTATAATGTTTCGAGTGATGTTTGTGCATTTTTTTTAATTCATGCTCCATTCCTAAAAATAAAAAAAATATTTCAAAAAAATATTTTTAAGAACTATCTCATATTTAAATTCACTAAAAGAGTAACGTGATTCCTTATGATAAGAGGAATTGGTTTTAATTCAGCTTATAAGATTTGACCCATACCCACACACACATAAACACACTAACTCAGCAAGTTAAATAAAAGCTTGTAATAAACTCTTTTAAATGTTAATATTGTTAAATATTAAAAAAATTAACCTACCTTTTTCTCTTTTATGTCCTGTATTAATATGGGCTGCATGCACAATATCGAATAATTGTTCACTTTTCCTCCTCTGCAATATTTAGCAATTCATATCGATTCAACCTTCGATAAAGTTTTGATGAAAGTGGTTTGCCCAATCTGCGTAATTTTTGTGCTTCTTTAACTTCACTAATAATGTTTTTATAATCACCTTCAAAGAGGAGTGTAGACCTAATATTTGATTCTATATAAAGCTTATTTAAACCATCTTCGAATTCTTTTTTAAGATTTTCGATTGATTCATCCATTTTTATCGAAATTTCACTTAAAACTTCGACAAAGGACAAACAAATAAATAACTGCTGCCTATTGAAATAAGTAAGGTTATGTGTTTTCGGGTTGTGGCTATTTATTATTACCCATAACACGAAAACCGTCGCGTGTATTCGATGATAATCGTGATTTCGCGTCGTAGATTTTTGAAATTTCCACACAACGCGTTTTGGGTATAAATTTCGGGCACTGACCGTTTTCCCCAATTGCGTACAACATATATATATATAAAAATCATACCATAGTACTTCCAAAGTTTTGTTTATTTTGTTCAAGTATTTTCAGATATATCAGATGCAGTATCAAATTTTATTTAGTGTTCCATTCAAATAGTCTGTGTTCAGACCAGTCTAAAAATTCTTCAATATAGATGCCCAGAAATTTCTATATGGAATTCAATTCATTTAGATGTGACCATAAAAAATCGCGAACTTCGTCTGTATGATAGCACATATTTTCAGGACATTTTAGAATTTTTTGATATAGCAAAGCTTAGGCTTTATTTTACAAAAGTTAGTTTAACCTATTGAGAACTTTTAAAATGAAAATTTTTACCTAAATTACATATAGCTCTTTTCACAGTTTTAAGTAAACAGATGCCCTAACTGTATGTGCGGAGCTTAACTTCCCTAAGGGAAATTTCACACTGCTTAAGCAGCTGCCACTCGCTCGCCCGCACACGCACACACTCACACTGCTGCCGGTAGTAGTTTCATAGCTCCATCTTCCTGATACATACAGGGTGTCTGCGAAAGGTTGGGAAATCCCGAAACTGGAGATACTCTAGACCAAAATATGTGAATTGACCTAAACGTTACCTCTGTCCAAAAGTTGATAGATTGCGAGATACAGGGTGTCAAAGTTACAATTTTACTTTCTATTTTTCCTTATTGCTCGAATATCTCGAAAACTATTAGCTTTACACACTTCTAACAAGTAAACCTTTTTTGTTATGGAAATACGAGAAAATAAGATTTTTTGTTCAGTTGTTGTATACACGGTAGCACAAAAAAATTATAAGTTATTTACCGAAATAGTGCTGTAAGTGACGCTCTCTAGAAGTTTGGCCATAAAAAATCACGGATTCTTGTTTTTCATATCGAGCTTTATGCCAAAATCTGAAAGCAATAAGGAAACATAGAAAATAAAAGTGTAACTTTAAATCCCTGAATCTCGCAAACTATCAACTTTTGGACTAAGGTATGTTTAGGTCAATTCACATAGTTTGGTCTGTAGTATCTCCAGTCTCGAGATATCCCAACCTTTCGCAGACACCCTGTATACATGCAATGTATTATATTATATAAATAATTTTGTAACACCGACTCCACGTGTGCTCTACAACTATGTGACTATCATTACCAACAAATTCAAATAGATTAGAAAAAAACAAGCCTACATGTTTGCATTGTTTGTCGCCAAAATTGCGTAGTTTTAGAGCATACTACTACCAGAGCCTGCCAAAGTGACAGCATTGTATCAAAACAATGATATTACTGACCAGTGGAAACACCTCCCTTCATTAGGCTGCTGATGCTCTTTGCACATTATCCAAGAAGTACCATGTCTTGGAATCGTCTAACACCACAATTATCTGCAAACATCCACATTTTTTAAAAATAGCACTAAAAATATGAATGTAATGACAGAGCTATCAAAAAATTAACTTATGTCAAGTGCACTTGTGGTATGCAATATTACCCACTTCATGCGAGGAAGAACGAGCAGGCATAAGCTCTGCTCATGGTACAGTTGGTCGATCGGTTTACAGACTATTTTACGAGTATCCATTATGTTTTGACGTCTACTGAGGTGAACAGCTGATCAGCAAGTGACATCTTTGTATTAGTCTGTAGCATTGTCAATAATAAGTAGGGTGTATACTTTACTGACTGGGAACTTTGACAGACAAATTTTTATTAGAAAATTATTTTAGTACATCTGGAATTTATTTATTGCGAGATACGTAGATAGAACAGACTATGTTGTCCTTACCAGTAGCTGTAATTTTACCTGTAAACATAATATAGACACGTGTTTCTGGTTAATTGTTCGTCATAAGTGTAATGTAATTCAAATACAGGTTAAGTATGTGCCGGACCTCTCATAGGGATTAATAACGAATACAGCTTGTTTAAATCACCACTGATGTAAAAAATTAATCTTACACCTTACATGAATCTGCATTATTCTTTTGCCCATCTGAAATCTTTTTAAAGATAAAAAATTAAAATATTTTTAATATCTTATTTTCTTTGTAAAAACCGGAAACTACATTTCTTATTTCCCTCCATCAAGCGCTGTCAGCTTCCACGCGTCATTAGCGTGTCGTCTGGATTTTTGCAGTGTTCTCAACACTAGGCCCATGTCTGCATTCACGAACACTACATTGTTACAGTTGACTACATTTTATGACTTCCTGCAATAGTTATATATTCCACTTTCATTTTTCTAATTTCTAACTTGTCAGAACTACGTGAGTGATGCTCAAACCTAATTGAGGAAATCGAACCTCTATCAATTGGGTCATATGCCGCCGCACATTTTGAATTGATTGTATGGATGTTTCATTGCCCTTTAAAGTCCTATGGTGTTTCAGGTTCTAAAAAGTAGAGATGATTAACATTCTCAAAAATTTTTTATCTTATTTCTTTCCTACCTGACTCCTGACTTGGAAAAGTAGTCATTATTATTAGCAGCCATTTTGCTTGTAGCGTTTTTTTTGTATGCGAAGGAACTTTTCGTAATAAAAGAGTTGTTAGCTGCTAGTACAAAATGAATAACCGGTAGGGTACAAAAACAACAAAATATGGCTTTGTGTACCTGGCGTTGACCGATCCGTCCGAATTGTTTGTCACTTGTTGTGTGATTGTGATTTTGAAATATTTTACTAGATAATCAGCTGTCATTCTACCGTAATGAATACTCGTGAAAAAGACAATACTTATTTCATATAGCAATGAAATTGCAACCGCCAAAAATCACGAAAAGATACCCCATTATTGATAACATTTTAACTCAATTCACTATAGATCAAAGTTTTTCTCCATTGTCGATTCTGAAGCCATTTTCAAAACCTCAGATGTCGGAAATGATAGTTCTCTTATCACTGTTTATGCAGAACCAAGGATTTCATTTCATATTTTACTTTCCAGGATAAAGGTCGACCTCGTGTGTATCACATAAAGTTGAGCATATTGCAGAGACCGTCTAATTCAGAGTATCTGGGCGAGCTGTATTTAGATAGGGACCATAAGAAAAATGAGCAAAATGGAGTTGCATGCAGGTTTAGTTTAGGATCTAAAGCAAATGCAAATAGGTGAGTTTACATAATGATGTTATCGTCAGTTACTCAGTGTGCCAAACTTTATTTTTTTTCCACATGGCTAAATTTGTGTCACTCTCAACTAACTAATTCGGTGAATATTGTGATATGCTTGAAATATGTTTAATTAGTCTTTATTTTTAGATACATTCATCAATTTGCGGAAATCTTCACAGAAAGCGGAAGAAAGTCCGTACGTATACGATATGGGTCGAGTTCTAGTTACAAAGTCACCCAGACTCAAGCACAGCAAATTCAGGTAATTCATATTCTATAAACGCACGCATGGACAGTTTTTGGGCCTAGAAAATAACTGTTTAAGTTGCAATTTTTGCATTTAAAGATTTTAGAACATATGTATTTTAAACTTTTAAATATATTTAATAGTATGTACTTTAAAATATCATGGCTCGGAAATCTGGCATTTTTTCGAATGTCTACCTTACTATTTTTATTCGAGTGCATGGTGCAAGTTCTTGCTCTTTTTGTTTTTATTGTGAGCGCAGGTGAAACACCTTCATTTTTATATAGTGTGTTTTTCACAAAGGTTCCTATTATTTTTTGAGCGCATCAAGCTAGCAAGCTAAATTTCGGCGTGATGAAATTGATGCATGGATAATATTTTATCGTAAGAGAGGTAGTTGAAAATTTCATGCTAGCGGCTGGGCGTCATTTTGGAACACTTATTTAAAAAAAAAATGAAGCTTTATGAGTACTTTATATAAAATCACCGTCTTTCAAAATGGCAAATTGGCATGCTGTCAAAATTGAACGTTTTCTGTTTCCCACGCCCACTGGCGGGTAAGTAATCGTAAGAATTTTCGAAAATGAGATATGTTTTTTTGGATGTTATATGACATGTCCATCACGAAAAACTGTCACTCATTTCCGTCTGTGCCACTGGGCGTGGGAAGTAAAAGAATAACGATGATTTTTGTATGTTGAATATTTATTTAGCATTAATGCTACGATGTCAATTTTTTATATTTATCCTTTCAAACATTTTTTTAACCAATTTTCTGTAATTTCACATTCTTACCTTAAACATTTTTAAATTCTAACACTGTTTAAAATCATTATTAAATTTACTAAATCCAAATATTCCCTTTTTAAATACAGATTTGCCAGTTAAGCTACTACATATTTCAGTTTTGCAGATGAAAATCTGAACACTACTCTAGTTTCGTAGTTAAGATACTGACTATTTAATTTTGTTAAGTATTCTAAACGTGGTGGTAATAAATGATTTTTTAATTTGAATATGAAAATAAGAACTAAATAAATTTTTCACATTCGACCACTACAGTTTTTCTAGCGTAATTGTCTTTGTTTTCATTTGCTATCAACAAGATAGTTAAATAGTATAAAAAATGGGTAAGAATAATTATAAGGAAAATAAATCTGAGTATCGTCAGCATAAAAATGTACCTAACAACTTCGGAGACGTTGGGAAAGGTTTGAGGTATAAATACTAAAAGTCAGAGGACCTAGAATGGAGCCTTATGGAATACTGGTTGGGATAACATCTTTGGAGGACATACCTTTATCTGTTTCTAGGTATTGTGTTCTGTTAGTTAAATAGTGGCACATAAGCATGCTAGCAGATTCGGAAAACCCTATATGGTGTAAAATACCAATCAACATGTCATGATTTAGTTTATAAAATGCCTTGGAGTAGTCCAAGAGCACGAGAGCGGTGTTTTTTCCGGAATCTGTTGCTTTGAAGATGTCATCAGTTATATTTAACAGTGCAGTTTCCCATCTAAATTCTTTCCTAAATCTTGATTGATAGTCTGGTGCCAAACTGTTCTCAGTTAAATAATCTATATAATATTCACGTACAATTTGAGAGCTGAACTAATAATTGTTAAACAGTTACGATTGGAGAAAAAAATGCACAAAAAATACATTTTTTGACAAAAAAAATAAAAACATTGTTTTTTAGTCTTCTCTATACACACCATGAAATAATCAGATGAAAAGGATTTTAAATACTGCTGTAATCAGGTAGTTGAAAAAAGCGAAACAGAAAAAAGTGAGGTGCGGCCTTAAATGCATCGTCGATGAATAATACAATTTTCGTTGGACAGGCACAAAGTTCGGCAGTGCAAGGGCAACCAAATCTAGCTCAACAACATATAACACAGTTGACTCAAAGTTTGCAGGCGCAAACGATGGTCAATGGTAGTATAGGAGGAAATGTTGGTGGAAGTATAGGAGTCAATGTAGGTGCAAGTGGAAGTATAGGCGGAAATATAGGAACAAATGTAGCAGGCAATATAGGAGCAAATGTAGCAGGGACTATAGGAGTACAAAGTACAAGTAGTGTTCCAATACTGGTTAGTAATATTTACTTTGTTATTACAAATTATTTTTAATACTAATTGTGCATGTTTTCACCGGGTATGATTATTTGAAAAATATTTTTACTTTTTCAGCAAAGTCATTTGCAAGGAATTAGTCAGCAAAAGGCGAGCCAAAGTCAGGCACTGTCGAACCAAGAGCAAGCAATTAATGCTCTGGCAAATAATTTGATGAATTCAGTACAACAGTATCAAGCTGCTGGTGAGTGTATTCTCAAAGTATTTGTTGCTATTACTTTTAGATGGCAGTTTTTTTTAAATCTGACCCTGAAAAGTAATTCTTATTAAACAATCTGAATTGGCGACTGTAAATTCCACATGGAGGTAATTTTTTGGTGTAAGTAAAAATCCAGCATCATTGATGAAAAATGGCATTCAGATGGTGACGGACTCATTTTTCTCATTGTTACTCATTATTTTTATGGTACTCGTTTTTAGTCATTTTTCTCGTTCCTTTAAAACTTTTCCACAAAGACATATCCTTAGCACGTCGATAACTTGGAAAATACCGCTCGGATTTTGATGAACCTTTCGCACAATGTTACTACTTTGCCCAGGACGGAAGAGTTTTATAGTTTCTGAAAAAGACAAATCTGGCCGTGAAGGGTTGACATAGTATTTAAATTGTCTCTGATTTTATTCCCTTTCTATCCATAGTGAACGCCAAACAACAGCAGCAGCAACAACAGCAGCAACAGAAACTGCAATCGAACAACGCGGCGATCATTAACCTGTTAAACTCCCCTGCGAGCGTGGCAAATAGCGACGCTAGCGCCGCTGTGGTGAATGCCATCAACAGTGGAGTGGTGGCAGGCAGTACGTCAGGGCAACAGTACTTGAGTACTGCTGTCGGACAGAAATTGTTGGCGACAGGGTTGGGCAGAAAGATGACAGCTGCTACGGCAACCTCTCAGACGGCCGTTCAGGCTAATGCTAGGGTGCTGAATCATGGAGGGTTGATTGCGTTGAATAGTAACAGGTAAGATAAAATGTCAAGCATGTAGTGTAAGTCATTCTTTATTTCCGGATAGGGTCTACGTCTGATTTCCATTGAAGGTCAATTATTTGTCCACGACTAACACAACGTTTAGCACTTTGAAAATGTGCCGTAGACGAAAGCTCGGCATGAAATCAGATGTAAGTTCCATCCGGAAATCAAGAATTCTCTAGTAAATGTTCCCGAACTCTATTCAACAATTGTTCGTGAATTTGTCCAGCCAGAATCTAGTCGTCTCCCTTAATGACTTCAGAGCTCTTTCCAAATTATCAGAGCTACAAGTAGATTGATAATTTTGTTTTGTCGTACCGATATGATAGTTTGTACTTTATAAGCATTTACAGTGCGAGAAATGTATGACTCCTATTCATACCTTGTTTATTAGGAAAATTGTAAATGGTCAGAAAGTTGCGAAGGAGTAATAATTGCATTATTTATTCAGTACGCAAGTTTCTACTATTAATTATTGGCGGTATTATTTCTAGGCTTCAACAACAACAGGCTCAGACGATAACTCTGACGTCAATGGGCACTAGCGGAAATTATACTAACTTTACGGTACCAGTGAAACAACAAAGGATAGTCAATAGCAGTAGCGATTCCAATAAATCTGCGTTATCTGCTCTTCTAGTAGGGACACCAGCAGCAGATAGGTAAATCTCCATTTATAAGATATAAGTATAGGGTGTTCTTAATGCTGGGGCTCCACTCTACACAGCATATAGCTTTTGCCAAGTTTTTCTAGTAAAATACTCTGAAGATTAACGAGTGCCATCTATTACCAGATAGAGGATAATTGCTTAGCTTTTGTTCGTAGTCCTATCTGAGGTCAAGCCTAGACTATGTTGATGAGTTGCCAAATAGCACGAAACAGCTGTCCATGGTCGGACGAACGAAAGCTGTATTAGTAGTTTGTTCAATGGCGAGTAGATCTTATCAACTATACCACCAGAATCGGCGGCATCTAGCGGCCACAGTGGTGACTCGCCGTAAAATGCGAACTGGGATAGAGTTCCAGCAGTCAGCTTGATGTTTCACTCTCGCAGTAGTCCATTCTGGGAATAAATGGCTTTTTGCCCTGCCTTATTTCGTTCTTTTTAACGCACATTAGTTGTTTCTGAAAAGGAAAGTCCCAACTTTCAGAACACTCCGAATAGCATACAAAGAAAATTATGGTATTGGTAACGTGTGCTTTGTGACGTCTACGTTTTCCCTTTCTTTGCTTTCGAGCGCGGTAATCAACCAAATATTGAAATACCTTAAAAGGTCGATAACATGAAATTCATCATTTGTTATAACATGCGTACCTCCTTTCTCATTCCGAATTGAATGATTAAAGTCGAAAGTTACGATTTGATTTAGACGTTGGAGGACGCATTGTCTATTGGAATTTAATGTGTCCATGTGTTTGAATTGTTCAATAATATATGTTTTTCTCCAAAATCCAATACAGTTTATTTCGAACTGTTAATAACCTCATTCAAATTGAATTTGGAAACAAAGTTTTGTTAATTGTAGTCTCTAGGCGGTATTTTTATCAGGGTTCGACCGTTAACGATATGCATCTATGTCTTGGCAGCATTATCTGCAATGTGTCATTTACAAAATTCGACAGTAGATAGGAGTGTGTACGGAAAGAAACGGACGGTCGGTAGGCCAATACTGCCGATTTATCGGCCAGTCATCGGTATCGGCCGATTATCGGTATCGACAAAAATCCTACATCGGTCGATCTCTAATTTTCATGTTTGGTTGATGGCCGAGCTGAAGGGACAAATATACTAATTTTTAGGTATTGGCGTGTAGCCAGCAATGTGAACATTGACATTTTATGATGTTTTTCTTCCCTAAACGTTAGGCCTGACATAATTGGTCCGAACACCAATTCCCTCCTCTTAGAAAAATTGGGTGCAGCTACCTCCACGCCGCCACAGTACGGACAGACGACAAGCGGTAAATCGGCAGCAGCGACTGCCCAGCAGTTTCTTGTGCAATCGTCTCCTAAGGGGGCCGTTGCCAGTCCGATGTCGAGCCCCCCACTTGCCCAGCAGCACCAGCCACAGGCGCAGGCGACGGTGCAGTCTGCACCGCAAACTGTCAACGTGCAGGGGTTGAATTTCGCGCAGCTGCAAAGTATACCTGGTAAGTTTGTTTTTCTTTTGTCATGCGTAATGCATACCATAAAATAAGAAAATTGCCGTTGGCCGACGTGCAACTACGACTTTCTAGGCTGAGCTTGCTTGATAAGCATTTTATTTTTGTCACATATGAGTGTGGATATGAGAAAAATTGCGTCAAGTCTGAGAAAAAAGTTAGCTATGAACATGTGGCGTCTGTAAATTAATAAAAGTGCAAGGGTACATGTGTGGGAACATCTATGATGAGTGAAACATGTCTAATAGGTGCGTAGGATTACTGGAGTTGGAGTCTTATAAATATACCAACGTCAAAGAATTGAGATATACCCTCCCCTACCCGCTGCACCTAGCGTTGCCAGGTCGCCAAACCTAATAGCCGGACAGACCAGCCAGTTTGGCCGGACATTTGGTTAAAAAAGCCGGACACCCTATATTATTGAGGATTTTGTCTTAGTATTAATAGGTACGACAAAAATTTTTTATGTAAAATCAAGTCTTTTTGATTATCATCATAAATCTTGTTAATTTCTAGTGAAATAACAAATAAAATCGAAAGCCAAATCAGTCTTAGATAGGTACTTTATTATTAATCAGTCAAATAGTCATCAGTCAAAATTAAATTCTAGATACTTAAACATTTATCAACATATTTGAATTTTTCTTAAATAATAAGAAAGGCACAAATTATACTTTTTTAACTAAAAAAATCAGTAACTTCTCTTTAAGTTAAAATATAAAACAAACAAAAACTTTTTCTCTTTGAGTTACACAATAAAATTAAATTCTAGATAATTTAACATTTATGAACAAATAAGACATTTTTAACTAAAAAAAAATAAATAACTTCTTTTTAAGTTAAAATATAAAACAAACAAAAAACATTTTCTCTTTGAGTTACACAATAAAAATAATTATTAATATTTTTGGTTTGTCGAAACCTGCTTTAAGAGCTCAGTTTCTTTCAAAATTTAGTTGTAAAAATCCTTACATGTCAAATGTTTTAAATTAAATTCTACAACCAACATTTTGGCAACAGTATCAACATGTAACTGTTGCGTTCTTTCGTCCATTGCTGATCTATCAAGGAAAAAACTCTTTCAACGTTTGCGTTATGTCCTGGGATAGCAAAGTAATACTGACAAATAGTTAGGAATTCTGAAAAGCAATCTTGACTTATCATCGATTTAAAATAGGCTACCCATTTCTTATGTGCTAATAGCTTCTTGAAATCAACGTTCTCTTTGTTAGTATTCAGAAAACTTTTAAGATTTTGCAGTTGGTCAAAACATTTGCTATTGTCGATTTTAACGTTGTTTTGCGATAGGATACTTATAGTATCGGAAACTTGATTCCATTCAGGAACATCTTTTAAAGTCATCCATGTGAATGTTTTGTGTCTTTGTATAAGTTTTCAGTCCAAGATCGGCAGTGCTCGCTTGTTTGCTAAATGTAAAAAGCCTAACAAAAGCCGGACAAGACGGACACCGTTTATTTTAGCCGGACATGCAATCAAAAAGCCTAACTATGTCCGGCTTTATCCGGACGCCTGGCAACGCTAGCTGCACCCCATAACCCCCAAAAACGAAGATTTTAATTTTATTTGCAGTTTTTTGATTTTTTCTCTGCTTCGACTGGGTCGATTTTCAAAAACTTTTTCGTGCTTGGCATGGTAGTAACCTTGTCTGAAATGTTCATCCAAATGCGAGCGCTACTTTCCAAGTTACAGACGGGCCAAGGATTAGGGGACAGGCAGACAGAAATGAGTGGCATGGTTTTTTGGGATGTACAAGACAAAGAACGTCCAAAAAACATATCTCATTTTCGAAATGTTTGCTAATACAATACTTTCTCGCCAATAGGCGTGGGAAGTAAAATAAATATAATTTAAAACTATTCATTTATTTTTATTACTTACATACAGTATCGGACAAAATTAGAGAGACTAGACTAATTATGACTTTGATGGAATACAGAAATTTGTTGAATTTTTGTAATTGAGTTAAAAGACTTATGTCATTAAGTAGTTTCAAATGATACTAAAATAAATTCATAAACTTTGTTTCCAAAGATTTATAAGAGAAAATAAAAAAATAAAAAACTCTATGCGACAAAATTAGAAAGACTTATCCTTAAAATACATTTGTATCCTACTTATGTCATTAAGTAGTTGCAAATGATACTAAAATAAATTCATAAACGTTGTTTCCAAAGATTTATTAGAGAAAATAAAAAAATTAAAAATTCTATGCCACAAAATTAGAAAGACTTATCCTTAAAATACATTTGTATCCTTAATGAAACTAAACTAATACTTCGTCCAGTTCCCTTTGTTCTCAATGACTTTTTGACATCTATTTGACATCGACCCAATGAGATTGGAAATTATAGCTGGACCCATCGATTTCCAAGCATTTTCAGTCTCTTCAAATACCTGAGCATGATTGCGATATTTTTGGTGCGAATCTTTTTCTCAATTATCTGCCAAAGATTTTCAATGGGGTTTAAGTCTGGTGTTTGCGGTGGCCATTTTAAAACTTGAGTTTTATTTGCCACCATTCCTTCACAAGTTTGGCAGTATGATTGGGGTCATTATCATCTCAATTTTGTGGATTGGACCCATTCCGTAACCTGTAAGCTTCTATAATTTTTCTTTTAAATCCATGGAATAATGTTTTCCATTAGACATTGCTAATAATTTTCTCTGTTGATTCAATACTTGACCAACTGCACCTCAGCGAAACTAAATGCAAAACGAGTCTCTCTAATTTTGTCGCAGGCATTTCTTTATCAGTACAAAAAAATATCCTAAAACGAAAATACCATCAGGTACACAAATAAACTGTTGATAATAAGATGCTTTTGGTCGCCGGGAATACACTGCTTAACAAAAATTAATATTAATTTAAGTACAAGAAAGCTGGAATGGTCAAATAGCAGTCTCTCTAATTTTGTCCGATACTGTACGTCATCTCAGCGTACCGAGTTTCGTTCATTTGTAGATACGGAGAACGAAAATTAAAATTAGCGTGGTGAATTTTTAGTTTCATGGTGTAAATATTCAAATATTTTTAATTTTTTTGCGTTAGTAAAACAAAATTTTTTACATTTAAAAGCTCCCTTGATTTTATAAATTCAAATAATGAATTGATACACAGACACCATCAAATTTTTGAGACTGACCATTGATCGTGAATTAGATTTTACTAATCATGTAGACAAATTGCTTACCCAACCAGGAAATATTTCCTTTATTATAAGAACAATTAGTTACAACGGAGGGAAAAGCTCATCCTTAAGCAGTTAATTTGCCCAATTTTAAAGTAGATATATTGAGATTTCGATGTGTCTGTTCCCAAAACTGTTTGAAAAATTGCTTATTCTACAAAAACGAACTATTATATACATATCTAAAAGCAATTCTAGAGCTACACGCTGGTCTTTATTTGTAAATCTTACAATAATGACTAACATATCATTGATCATTTTAGAAACGGCAACTATTACATTGATAAACACAGGATTTGTGACATGACAATTTTTGGGTGTATCTTATGTATTTTGAGACCCTTAAATCAAATCTAAAAACAGAATTTTCCTATCAGGCACATATACATGTATAATGTTATATGCGAGCTCTATGTTTAGAGAGCATATTGCGTGTATTAGTAGACTAATAGCAGCCCAGTCAGTTACATTTTCTGTGTTGAAGAGTACTGAGATGTTCTGAGTACTGTTAATTTTTGTTAAAACGGTGTGTTGTTTTTAGTTTATTGTGATCGAGACTAGCTTTATGGATAATGACTAGAAATTGTGTAAATAGTGCGAAACGTTTTTGTTAGGTGTTCGGGGAGCTAACTTTTAAATCCCAAAAACGTACTTTTACTCCCCTTGTGTTGAAAGCATACGAACTTTATTTTGGAATTAAAGTTGGCGACCAAGACAAACTATGGGCCCCTCATATAAAATAAATTTGTCAGTACTTTTGTAGATGAACTTTTATTAATGCATCAGCAACAGTTGGTTACAGGGGATTAAGTAACGAAATGAGTACAGAGAATGGTCGACGACCGGTTTTATATCTCAAGATAACAATTTTCCAGAAATGTGTCGGGTGAAAATGCAAGCTTCACATCCTGTCTCACGAGTATAGAACGGTATTATACTCGTTGGGACTTGGATGATGTTAATGTTATCAGAATACCATAACTCCTCCCCACGGTGAAAAAGATTCGTCTCGAATCAGAATAATTAAGTTAAAGGTATTTACTCAGCTGGTTGAGAAATTGGAGGCGTGGGTGGAACTTTGGTGTCCTTCACATAACGATATTTTACAAATACAATAATAAAGATGATTAAAAATATGAGAATACAAACCAAAATAATAGGATACGCTACGGTAGATCTATAATGTAAATTTTGAAATTTGACTTGCAAAGAAGTAAGGTTTTGATGCAAATAAGAGTTCAATGAAACATTTGTTTTCTGAAAATGATATTGTGTACCTGTTGCTGCATAAGCTAGGTCTAGCTTAATTTGAAATGTAGTATCAAATTCTAAAATTTGATGATCGACTCTAAAATAATATGTGTTGCATAATGGATCAAAGAAGTACCTTTACAGTCTCTTATCTTTGTTAATTGATTAGTATCAATTACATAATTATTTTTATTTAATTCTAATATTCTCGTGTAGTTTGATATGCTTTCAGACTCACACATGTTGAACCTCTGTGGTTGACAGGGAGACTGGAAAGTACTTTTACAAACGTACAGTTGATTACTTAGCTTAACAATGTCAGAACAGTAATAATTCTTTTCATAAGTCAATAAATGCTCACTTGGTAACATAATAAGTTCATGATTAATAGAAATTGCAAATAATTTATAAAATGTATATTCCTTAATATCTAAAATGGGAAACTTGATTACAAATATAAATTCATCTTCTAAACAGATAATAGACATTTGAGAGAGGTCATAGATTTCGAATAAATGAATGGAATCAAATGGCAGCAATTGTTCCTTTTTAAAAATGTTTTGTAGATGTTCAATAAGTAAACTTACTTGATGATGCCTTAATTGCAAAGTATTGAGACCAGATTGTTGGTTCATCTGAATGGTAAGTAATAAAGAATTTAGATAATTGTTAAATTGTTGCATGTTAGTAATAATGGAAACTTGATGTATCATCTGATGTGAAAGTAAAGTTTGCTTTTCAATAGTCTGAGCATTGTATAAAATAACAGACTGAATACGTTTAGTATTTTCTTGAAAAGTTTTCTGTAGAGACTGACAAAATGAAATAGTCTTTTGCTGATTAACCAATAAGTAATCTTGATTACTTCTGAGAGCTTCTTGATTCTTAGTAATTTGTTCTAAATCATTTTGATCTAAATTTCCAGATATGAATCTAATAACAGATCCTAATCCATTAATTAAACCTCTTCTTACTCTGTGTTGAGTGAGAGTTTCAAATTTGGACATGGTATGATTATACAGATTTCTAATTTGATTGTCTAAAGTTGTGGGAATCTTTTGATGAATTTGAATTAGATTTTGAAAGAGTTCCATGGTATGGCGAATGTCAGTGAGATTAATAGTAAAGTAGACCTTATGATAATGATCAATTAACTTAGCATTTCCTAAACGGATTTGCTGGATTGGTTGCAAGTAACTTTCGGAGTGGATGTTGACGGTAGTGATTGTGGTAATGCATCTGAAACAATACGAGGCGGTTTGAGTTTCTTGATCATATGAGTTCTGTTTTTAACTTGGATTTTTTCACCATTTTGAAGATAGGACATAACTTTATTATATTTGGGAAGGTTTTTGGGACGTCTAGTATGATCTTGTGGTTGCATAAAGACTGGACCTTTGAAAATAGGGATTTTGGAAGGTTTAATACGCGAATTTCGCTTTTCATTAATAGCTTTACTTTTGTCATACATTTCTTGGGCTAATCGAACATGTTTTCGTTTTTGGAACTTCTGAAATTCTTCATGAGTGGCAATGGGATCATTATGGCCATAAAGTAAGTCAAAAGGGGTTCTCTTGGTTTGGGAGTGAATGGATTGATTGTAGATGAGTAATGCATCTAAGAGGATATCAGTGGTTAAGTCTGATGGACGTTCAATTCTCAATGTTCGGAATTTTTCACCTAGAGTTGAATGGAAGCGTTCAATTGGGGAAATAGACGTAGGATTGGCAGTAGAACCAATGTGAAGGCGAATACCGTGTTCTTTGCAATAATCTTTAATGAGATTTGAATTTAATTCACCAGGATCGGCATGAATCGCTTTAGGAAAGGCATGATGTGCAAAGAAGTGTTTCAATTTGCTAAGGATAGTAATTTGATTGGAGGAGACTAAATGGTAAGCTTGGGCGTATTTTGAAAAATGATCAAAGAACGTGAGATACTTGTTCTTCTCAATAGTGAAGACGTCAATAAACATTAATTGGAATGGGGCAGTGGAAAAGAAGGGACCTTGAATAGGTTGAACTAAAGGATGTCGTTCGTATTTTGCTTTGAGACATGTTTCACAAGTATTTATATAATCTGAAATAATAATCTTGGCTCGAGGAGTATAAATTAGTTTTCTAAAGTGTTCATAAGTTTCGTTAATTCCGTTGTTGTTTTTGGAATGATAGAGTGAGATTTGTTCTCTGAAAGTATCTTGTTCTAAATATTGGGGCTTAAAAGCGGCTTTTTCGAAACGGACTTTATGGGAAATTTTGTCTAGGACTTTGTAGAGAGCTGACGTGAAGTTTTCGTCATCATACCAGATTCCGTATCTTGTAGAAGTGGAACATTTGTTTGCCAAGAGGTTAGCAAGAGGATCTAATTGAAAAGGATCAGCATAAACATCAAAACAATTACGAGAGTGGGTAACAACTTTGAATTTGTCTGACTTAATGAAATAAATTCGATTAGGATATGAATAGAAGTTTTTATCTTCTGAAATGGTAATAAGAGTAGGATGCGAATCGGGACTTGAATGTTGGGTATTGGTAGATCGGTTATCGACTTCTACAGGGTTTTCTAAAAGATCGGGGATCATTGAAACATTTCCGTAGAGGGAATCAGTGGAATTAGAAAGTGCATTTATTTCAACTCGGGAAAGGGCATCGGCAACATAATTTTCTTTGCCTTTCTTGTATTGAATTGTATAATTGTATTCTTCAAGTTTTAAGCGCCATCTCGCGAGGCGTTGATTTGGTTCCTTTAAATTGGATAACCAAACGAGAGGTTTGTGGTCAGTTTCGATCACGAAGGGGTTTCCAAATAAGTAAGGGCGGAAGTGTTTGCATGAATCTACGATAGAAAGTAATTCCTTTTCGATAGTAGAATAATTGCGTTCAGCTGAATTCAAAATTCGGGAATGAAATGAAATGGGTTTTCCATTTTGGGAGAGGACTGCACCAATGGCTATGTTAGAAGCATCGGTGGTGAGTGTAAAAGGCTTAGAGAAGTCGGGGTATGTCAAAATTGGAGGGTTACATAGGAGTTTCTTAATGGTATCGAAAGCAGTAAGATATTCGGTGGACTCAAATGGGATTTTCTCACCTTTTCTCAAACATTTCGTGAAAGGCTTGGAAAGTGAAGCGAAATCTTTAATAAATTTTCTATAATAATTGGCGAGACCTAGAAATGACTGAATCTGCTTAATTGTTTTCGGTAAAGGATAGTTGAAGATGGCTTTAATTTTCTCAGGATTAGGCTTAATACCATCGGGTGTAATGGTATGGCCTAGGAAAGGGACATCCTTACGTAAAAACTCTGTCTTGTCGAGTTGAATTTTCAAATTATAGGAAATGAGACGTTCAAAGATTTGCTTTAAATGAATCAAATGTTCTTGGAGCGATTTGGAAAATATGATAATGTCGTCAAGATATACAAAGCAGGATTTTCCAAGAAACGGTAGAAGGACAGTGTTCATCATGCGTTGAAAAGTCGCAGGGGCATTTTTGAGACCGAAAGGCATTCGAACGTATTCGTAATGCCCGTTCTCGACAGTGAAGGCAGTTTTTTCAATGGAACGAGGATCCATGGGAATCTGATGGAATCCTTGCGCTAAGTCTAGCGTCGAAAAATATTTGGCTTTACCTAAGTTCTCTAAGATTTCATCGGTACGGGGTAAGGGATATTTATCCTCAATAGTAATATCATTCAACTTACGGAAATCAATTACCATACGGTATCTCTTAATACCTGAAGCATCGCCTTTTTTCGGGACAATCCAAACAGGAGAAGAATAAGGGGATGTGCTAGGACGAATAACATCATCGTGGAGAAGTTTGGAAACTTGTTTCTGAATTTCTTTCTTTAGATGATACGGATATCGAAAAGAATTTACGAAAATTGGTTCGTCAGTAGACGTGCGGATAAAGTGTTTGGTAGCTTTACAGGCTTCTAACTTTTCATTAGGCTTGAGAAAAGCTTGGGGATATCGAGAACAAAGATTAATGATCTTCGATTTCTCTTCACGATTCATGTGACTGGTACGAATTAATTGAGACATTTCATTGAATCTGATAGATTCCGAAAGTTCAGTAATTTCATACTCTGAAAGGGGTTCATACTGCATGTTGTTATATTCAACATACTGTAGATTTTCTGGATAAAGAATTCTGTTCTTTACAATGGGACAAACATAACTTGGGGTGTAAGAATTAGAATCAACATATTTCATGGGAAATACAATTGCAGATGAATCTTGAATTTCTGTAAGAATAGTATCGAAAATTTGGTTTGGGATCCGTTGAGGATCTCGATGCGTGTGGCATAGGATTTCAAAACGTTCGATAGAAAGCAAATTATGAGGGATATCGAAAGTACTATGGAATTTTTGTAGATCATGATATCCTAGAAGACAGTCGTATTCCTGATGCCAGGGTAATAAAAGAAATTCTACCTCAATGGGGATACCTAAATCGTTAAAAAGAGGGATTCTACAAGCGTGCGTACCATTTTTCGTATCGATAGCAGTTTTGATTGAAAAGTTCTTTGGAAAAACGTAGTCAGGAAATTTTGAATAAGCAATTTGAGGATTCATTAATGAAGCGGAAGCACCTGTATCAATTAAAATGAGCAAGTCTAAAATGTCATTATAAATGTAGGGCAAGTGGACTTCTTGATAATGATTCAAATCTATTCTGGGGACGTTGGGGGGCTGTCCTGTTGAACATTTTCGTTTTCATTAGGGATTTGCGGTTCTACATTCGAATGATCATATTCGAAATAATCATAATTGGAGGGATCGGAATATCCGTAGTTGGGGTCATAGTAATCTGAACTTTTCTGGAGGTCTTGGAATTCGTTATTAGTTAATTCTTCGGCAATAAAATTTGGACGTTGGCCGTTATTTGAAAAGAAATTTGGCCGTACAAATGGACGTTGTTGGGGATTCTTGCTTTGAATAGTAGAAGTAGACATAGGAGTAGGCTTGTAAAGAGCATTAGGATTTCTTGAGAGAGATTGATTAGGCTGATTAAATTGCGGTCTAGGGAATTGATTTTGTTGACCGAATTGTGGTCTAGGAAATTGTTGAGGAAAAGGATTCCTCTGAAAGTTTTGTTGTGAAAAATTGTTATTGGGATGAGCAAAGTTTTGTCGATAGGGGGGTCTTAGATTAGAGTGATTAGCATGAGGGACATTAGGTCTATGAAAAGATGTGCAGGGTTTTGGGGTATGGAAATTAGTGTTACTAGAAAATGTAGAGGAATCTTTAGCACGAATTATAGTCAATGCATTGTCCTCTTCTTCACAAATTTGCAAAGCATCTTGTAAAGATGAAGGTCTGATGGATCTGAGGCGATCTGAATAAGGATTTTTGACACCTAATATGAATGAGGAAAGAGCTAAACTTTCGTTACGTTCAATAAGGACGGACTTAATTGCTCGCTCTGAATGAGTAAGACTTATGCATTCATTCATTTCTTTCAATTTATCTAAAATTCGTTCATAAAATTGACGGTAAGTTTCGTTGTTGCTACGCTTTAACATAGTTATTTCATTTGATAAGACTGTTTCATTTTTAGTATTCTTATAATTTCTAACAAGAACATCACGAGCTTCGACCCATGAAGTGGCACCGTGATTTCTGACCTTTTCAAGAGCTTGATCTCGAATATTTAACATGACCAATTCGACAGCAGGCTCTTCGAATTCTGTGTTTTGAAATTTTGAAATGAACAACTCACTTTCTCGTATAAAGGTAGACAAATTACTTTGGTTAGGAGAAAATTTTGGCAGAGAGTCTTTGAGACTCCTGAATCGTAGTTCAAGCATTCTGTAACGTTCATTACCATTTGGTTGTGCCATTGTGATTTCAGAATTTGAAATATCTGGTTCAAGAGAAGAATCACTAGAACTAGAACTTAAATGTGGATAAGTGTAAGGGGAGTATGAACTCTCTCTAGTAAATCGTCTAACAAGAGGCATAAAAATACAATCTTAAAACTAGCAATCAAAGATGTAGCAAAATCAAATATTTTTACAAATAATGCGTCTTGTTTTCCAAATTTTATCTCTTCCTTGTACAACATCAATTAATTGCAAAATCTTCTTTCTTCTTTGATTTCTTCAATAAAAATCTTCTTATTCTTAATAAGTTTCTTAAACTACTTACAATGACGTGATCAGCATCGATGTCGTCAAGGGACCCATTCGTTCTGTTTTCCGACTGTTCTGGATGCAAAAGTTGTCTCCACAAAGGTACTGGAACTTGCGTGGTCTTACCGGCCACTAGGATGAAGTTGAAACAGGAACTTGAGAGGTCTTACCTTAAGTTTGAAAACTTTTACCTTCAAGTTCAGCTGGCTTCTCAATGAATCTTCGTGATTTCTGACTAAGTCACACTACTCGATGAAGGCTGGGTATCCTGTTCGCAGCGCCAAATAAATTTGTCAGTACTTTTGTAGATCAACTTTTATTAATGCATCAGCTACAGTTGGTTACAGGGGATTAAGTAACGAAATGAGTACAGAGAATGGTCGACGACCGGTTTTATATCTCAAGATAACAATTTTCCAGAAATGTGTCGGGTGAAAATGCAAGCTTCACATCCTGTCTCACGAGTATAGAACGGTATTATACTCGTTGGGACTTGGATGATGTTAATGTTATCAGAATACCATAACTTATATATTATAAGACTTGTGCAACGTTGTTAACGGGTTAGTTAAGAGGCGACAATGCCCTTTGCGGTACCAATGGTTTCGAGAGAACCAAGAGACCATACTACCGATTGCTATTTTCGCCTCACAAATATTAAATCGAAACATACTGTTAAGTATTTTAATTTACCAAGCATAGTGATAAACTTTCTGTCCCAGTTCCACCAGAATCTTCGTCTTTGGATGAGAAAGTCGAACCCCCGATTCTGAAAGTGGTGGTACAGAAAGCGTAAAAATTTCCGATCCTTCGTTTGACCTGCCAGGATGTTCAACAGCGCCGTATTTGATTACACTGGGCGAACTTAATGACTTAGTTCGAGAATTAAATCTGTCAAAATCCCAGTCACAACTTTTAGCGTCAAGATTTAAAGGATGGAATCTTCTCCAAGGTGATGTTAACATTACTTTTTACCGAAAACGGCAACAAGACCTCGCACACTGTTTCTGTCAAGAAAGGGAGTTGATATATTGCTCCGATGTCAACAATTTGTTTGACGCGTTAGGACAGAAACATGATCCAAATGATTGGCGCCTGTTCATTGATTCCTCCTCTAAGCTTAGTTTAAAAGCGGTATTGGTACACAACGGTAATAAATATCCATCTGTACCTATAGCGCACGCAGTTCATATGAAGGAATCATATCAAAATATGCGAGTTCTGTTAGAGCATATCCGTTATAATGAATATGGATGGACCATATGTGCAGATTTAAAAGTAATAGCCCTTCTTCTTGGAATACCAAATATTGTTGTTTTCTTTGTGAATGGGACAGTCGTGCGCGAGATCGTCAGTATGAATAGAAGGAGTGGCCACTACGTCAGGTATTAACTCCGGGCCTCAAAAACATTGCTCATGAACCACTAGTTGATCCCAAAAACGTGTTGCTTCCACATTTGCATATTAAGTTGGGACTGATGAAAAATTTTGTGAAAGCTATGGATCGAAATGGAAGAGGGTCTCTGCATTTAAGACAAACATTTTAGAGACTTAGTGAGGCAAAAATTAAAGAGGTCATATTTGTGGGTCCACATATACGGAAAATCATGAAGGATGATGTATTTGACAGTGCTCTAAATGAATTACGAGCTTGGAATGCTTTTAAATCAGTCACTGCAAATTTTTTAGGCAATGTGAAGGCGGTCACTAATTAATGCTCATAAAGGAATGTAATGTAACATGTCTCTAAAAAATCATTTTTTGGATTCTCATCTCGATTTTTTTCCGGAAAATTCAGGTGCGGTAAGTGATGAACATGAACGGTTCCACCAAGACATTTCTGTTGTGGAAAAACGGTATCAATGCAAATGGAGTGTCAATTTGCTTGCTGATTATTGCTGGACATTGTTGAGAGATACTTTAGGAGCAACATATCCGCGTAAAACATCGACAACATTCTGAGATTAATATTTATTCGAGTGTTTATTAGTACTCGTACACACATATCCTTATATTTTACGAGTATAAGCAGCAAATAAAATGCCTTATTGCAAGAAAACCGTGGGTGAAAATCGAATGCTACTTCCGGCTTTTTGGGTACGTTTTACATAATAACCATCTTGTTTTGTCCATGTCACAAAAATTATTTTAATTTTGTTCACCAGTGTTATTTTTTAAAATAAGTCTAGCTTTGTCATAAAAAATGATTGTATTGTTCAGACAATAAAGCATATTTATCTATCTATCTATATAGTTGCCTACAGCTCCATCTGAGACACAAACTTTTCAAGGTAGATTTTTAATTATTGCGTAGAGGAGAAACAAAGCTGTCACAAATTCGCATAAATGACGCGACCATATTCCATTATAATATTAGGATGGCTATGTTCAGGTAGAATACGTAATCAGTGATGCCACAGAGTATACCAAAATGCATTCATTAAACGGTTTAGCTAAAACTGAAGACTGGAAATGACTGTTAAGTTTCAGTTTATTATATACGTAACAAAAAATAGTTGAGTTCGATCACTCATGTAACGCCGATTTATATATTTGCGAAATAGATCGATATTCCCTTTATAAATATCGGTATCGTTCGATCTCTACTTTCTACAACTTAATTCCTCGTTTCCAGGCCTACAAAACCTGCAAGTACAGCTACCCGGCTTTCCGCAGCCGATCTCACTGTCATTGAATGTATCATCGACAGGGAACGTGCAGGGTCACCCCGGCCTAATAGTCTCGCTACCTGTCACCACGGCAGCACAAGCGTCAAATACGGTGACGCAGTCTACGGCTAATGCGGTGCCAACTGTGAACAGCTTGGGAGTACAGCCACAGACTGTTGTTTTGACGAATGCAGCTACATCTAATTTAGGTGAGTCGTTCTTTTGACACCTGAGACACTGTTTTCATCAAAAGCAACCCAATGCCCGCTCGACTTAATAATAATAATCGTTTTTATCACCATCATCTACAAAATGCGAGATTTTGCTTAACAATTAACCGGTGTGTTGGGTCAACAGTTCTGGGTGGGTTTTTGACAGATAGCCTCGTACTCGCTTGTCGTTTTGGAGGGCTGGACGTCCTTTTTTTTAAAAACGGAAATTCCAACCCCACGAGCTCCTGGGCAGAGCTGGTTTTGCGTGGTGCCAACTTGAAAATTAGTATGGCACTGTATAATATATTGTTATTAGAAACTTGTTAGGTATTGCAAGTAGTATAATTCACCGGAAATGCTGCGCTACGCAGAGGAATGACCGAGGTACCTTGCAGTACCTATCAATATACATTGTTAGACAGAATAAATTTAATTATCCTGAAATCAAGTTTTGTTACTAAGGGCTCAAAAGCCCGAAATAGATAAATCTATTACAAAAATTTGAAATGATTACGCGCAATCTCAGCTTGTTACGCGATATTCATACTATTGTAGTAGCACACTGTTTAGTAATGTGATAATGAAAATAAAAAACAAATTTCGAATACATAAATCAAATAATTATGTCATTGTACATTACATGTGGTTTTATTGGACAGACAAGCATGGGTGGTATTGTTTATCAAAAACTCCCAATACATACATATGAACAACCTCGAACCTCATATGCAAACATATTTCTTGTCTCTGATGCACCCTTTGTACACTATTAATTTTCTCACTTCTGCTGCCCCAACTGAAGCACTTCGTGGAGCATAAAAAGTACTTTTATCGGACATCTTTCGTTAACTGATGAGCATCTCCAAACCGACTAGCGACGACAGTGCGTTGGTGAGAACCCTTTCTAGGTTTGTAAATTAACTGATGAGTCTGTTTTAAAAAAAAATGTATTCAAATATAATTACAATTTTATATTGTCACCCTCAAAATAACTTCCTTCTGAAGCCACACGGCGGTGAAGACGATTCTTCCACTTCCACACTGCAAATGTACGGTAAATGTGTTACCAAAATATGAAGTGTCCGACTTAAACAATTTTTTTCAACCAACACCGAAAACAAAACCGTAATTTCTGCCTTTTCTTTAGTTTCGGCCGAATCCGAAACTTTTTATCGAGGAATAAGCGGTAATTATTTGATAAGATGTTCTGAAAACTGTTGATGTGGGATTTTACGTGGTAATGTATGTATGAAAAGGCAAACTTTCTCTTTCTCTTCGTTTTAATAATCAATTTTTATAACAATTATAATTAAGACGGACGAAACAGAAATAACCTCCTCTCTCAAGAGAAGCGAAATAATGTCTTTCATCTGAGCTCCTAACCTTTGGTTATCATACTTGTGCCTTCTAAAATTGGGGCAATAGTCTCCTTTTGTATTCTTTCGGTAAATTAAGCAAAATGAAAGACAATGTCAAAAAAGTCGGTGTACCAATAAAGCCAATAAACTTCTGTATGATTTTGTAAAAAAGTAGGTTGAATTCGGATACATTATTCATAGAAGGAAAAACGCAAACTATTGATAGAAAATGTATTTGACTCTAAAAATTGATCCACTGCACATACTGACCATCAGTAAAGAGTAAATTGTAGAAAAAATGCAGTCTTTGATAATGGAAGGCATTGCATTCTCATTAGCTTCCGAAGTTATCCCACATAGTGTCTTTTAATGTTGGGATAATGTAACCTTATTTTGATTTGCTCTGTATAACAAGCTAAAAAGTAACTACCAACAAGAAACCGAACATGCAGATTAAAGTTGAACATTGTACGCCTGTCGTTTGCCGTGGAAACCCATCAAACAAAAGTTGTAAAAAAGATATAGAGAATATAGTTTCGGTAGTACTTTCGGTGGATTTTGTACCGAAATCCGAACTAAACCGATGCTCGATGGCCCGAAACTTTCCGAAACCAAAAGTTATGTATAACACTGCAAACATGGATTTTTGTTATTTCAATAAAATAGGGCTTCTTGTCATACGGTGAGGGAAACCTTGGGAGTGTCATTTTTCTGATGGCCGTGCGCGGACTTATTTCTCGCAATGGTGATATAAGCTGGTTTGTGATATCATGCAAGAAGCTATCCTGCTTGATATATTTTATGCAAATTCCTCAAAGATAAATATTCAAACAACCCGTAGACGATTAGTGACTTACGGCCGTATTCACCAATTCGGCGTTTGCCTTATCAGTTGTACAAAGTATAACAGTCTGTTAAACAATAGTGGTATTCACCAAGACTTTTCGGCTTCTGATAACAAACTGACTGTCATATAGTGATGTAAAATAATTAAGTAACGCTTACAAAATAATCGTTACAAATGAGTAACTAAATGTAACGAGTCCTACTTTTTGAAAAGACTCGTTACTTTTTATTTGAATTCGTTACTTTGAATGCGATACGGTCTTTTTCAATGTATACTTTTTAATTACTGTTAGTTACTACGCTATATATAACTTTAGATACAAACGTTACTGGGATCTAATGTAGCCAGTACTGCCAGCGCGAGCAGCAAGTGACTTGGTTCTTGGATGTAAACTGGGTGGAAATGAAATGATGCGAATATCGTTAGGCTTAGGCAACTTTAGATACTCTTCTATCAAACGAGTTGCGGACTGCGGAGCTTTAGGTTGGCAATGTTTGTGTACACCTGTACACTTTTCATTTGACTTTGAGAGCTAGCGGTTGGCGGGTTGTTACTGGTTTAGACGTTGCCGTACAAGCTCGAGCAATAATATAATTATTATTTGTACAAAAATATGGAATCATCCGCGTCCGGTTCAGGAGAATCGCAAACTCAAAAAAGAAGTGTTATTTGGATGCATTTCACCAATATATCGGAAGCTAATGCAAAGTCTAATCTTTGTAAAAATATTTATTCGCATAAAAATGGAAACATTAGCAATTTAAGGAAGCATTTGAAAACTAAACATCCGACTCTTTCATTGGAAGGACAAAGGGCAAAACGGCGGGTGGAAGACGAAAATATGCCTAGGTGCAAAAGGATCTTAGTTTCAGGTATGTTTTATATGTATATTATAAGTATTTTGTTGAACACCATTTACAGTGGAGTAACCAGACTGTTAAGTAGGACAGCGGAGTAACCAGACTGTTAGGGCAGGGGACGCTACTCAACTAAAGTAAAGAGTGAGGAGAGTGGTTCCTCCACGGTACCCATCTGGTTATGCCACTTGTAAAATACTATTTACAGCGTACAGCCAACGAACGAGACGTCACACAACGACGAGTTTAAAATATAAGTACCTTCTACGTATCAAATATCAAAAAAATTAATAGGCAAGGCATTAGACAAAAAATAATAATTGGATCAATCCCAAAGTAATAATTTGATATAATATATAGAATGTAGGTTCTAAACGAAATGTTCAAAGGGTAACTAAACTAACGAGTCCTTACAGGTCCTAAAAAGTAACGAAACTTTGCATCACTACTGTCATACAAAGATCTTAAATTTCTTTAAGTGGGTGCCTCGTGACAAAAAACGAGAGAACCAAATCTAACCTCACTTTATAGCTGCTGTGTGTTGTCATGTGTCACAGTGTCAGTTTTGTAATGGTTTTGCATCATGGAAAAGTCATAAAAAAAGATCAGCTAAATATACATCAAGAGACAATATTTTCCTTGGTTGAAAAATATCGAAGTATAATTGAAAACAAAAAGACTAACTTGATATTTAACAAGCAGAAAAATGAGTGTTCGGAGAAGCTTGCCTGGATATTCCATTCAAACAACTGGCCTCAGAACTGGCCAACAACTAAAAAGCAAAACAACCTAAATCTGAAGACAAGGTATCATTGGACAAAGGACAAAGACAGGATTTGGACAAAGAAATTAACTTGTTCTGTTTTTTCAGGTGAATTTGTTAAAAACGAATAGTGGGGTATCTATTCCTCGAACTACTACATTTGATGAAAAAGTTTTAATCCTTAGTTATATTAAATAAGAGTATATGAAGTATTTATCACTAAATTGAATTACTATTTCTGTTCCCATGAAGATACAAGTGCCGATGATAACTTATAGGCAAAGTTATCCGTATTGAATGTAATATACATAAAATAATTTCAATATGAATTTTATTTTAAATGGATAGACACTTTGAACACGTAAATCTCTACATGATAATTAATTTTTTCATTTCAACATACAAATTGATGAAATTATTGAGTCTCTTGTTGCAGTATTTTGAGATCCAATTCGGTCCTGGATCTCTTCAATTTGTTCCATTTCAGCTCCATTCTCAAAAAAATCGATAGTGTCATTCTGTTCTAAGCACATGTGCAGCACAGCAGTTGCCACAATAACCTCACACGTAGTTTCAAGTTTTAGCCCCCATATCAGATTTGGTTTTCTTTTGAGATTGGCTGGTTCCTTTCATTTATCGGTTCTGTAACATTTTGGGATACAGTTTCCAGTCGCCTAAATGTATTTTTATTCATTCTAAATCTGATTCTGAACTCCAAATCATCTAGTTCAATCAAGGGAGACCTCCTAGTTCTTACAATTCTTTCTCTAGGGATATCTTCAATGTCACTCGTGTCTGTTTCCGAAGATTCTAATATGTCGATAATATCAAATCTACTGAGGCTATCCATTTTGATACTTATACAAGACAAGCTCTTACTCGCTGTTTGCTGACTGTATTTTGTAAATCACTTCTACGAAATCTCCAGGCAAAATAAAGTCGGGATGACACTTTTGACCTTTTAGTATTAAACAGTCCGTTAGTGGTTTACCAGTCCAACATCGCGCTGTTAACTTATCCATGACTTTAACAGACTGTTTGCTATGATGTGTTGATGGTGGATACTAAAAAGGGATTTAATAATGATTGTGTTGAATAATTTAACAGTCCGTTAGGGAATGGTAAATACGGCCGTTAGAAACGAAACACTTTTCATGTTGCTGCTGGAGTTTATCCGTAATTGTACCAAAAAGGTACTAAACATTTTAATTTAGGATGTCATCTGAAGAAATAACGAACATTTAGAAATTGTTATTTATGAAACACGATTCATATATTTCTATAATATAAGCTGGCACAATTTTCCAAAATTATTATTTATTGAAAATCATAACTCCCCGATACCTATTGAAAGTATCTGCGGCCCCTCAAAGTGCCGCCACTGGTCTATCGGTGACTTGTAGAAATCGATGTTGAAATTGTTTTGTGTTCCATGTCATATGTCAACAATGAAATGTCAACATGTATAACCTCACTTGTGGGAATCTTGCCTGTTTTTGTTTATAAAATGGATGATTCTAAGCGAGAAAGCCGGATAAAACGAACAAAAATCGAAGTAAAAAATACAGTTTCGGGATACTTACAACGGCGAAATTATCTACAGACTCAGCCATTTGAAGTAACCACTTCGCAACATATTACAAATACGTTAATAGACAGTGCAATCAGCAGATCCAACTCCATACTTTATAGTTGTTATAACAGCGATCCACCAGCAATTGATCACAATTTCTCAAAATTTGTACAGTGGTTAAAAGAAGAGAACAAAAAGAATCGTTGCCAGGATGTTGAGCAGATTGTGGGATTGCTATTTTGTCATTTGTATATTGACATCCTTAATGGAGGAAATGCTGACAAAGCTGTTTCATTCTATAAGAACCACTTGAATTCGATAGATAGAAGCAAATGTTCAAATGAAGTTGAGGAATTGCTGCACATTATTGGTGCTGAACGTGATGTTACTCAAGAGAAGGAAATATTCAGAAGCAAACGAAAAATCATAGAATTGACATCCGAATCATTAAGTTTGCTTAAGAAGTTTATCCTGGAAAATTGTCACATATCATTTTTACAAGCAATGCAAACTTGGTTTGATTTTCGTATTGTCAAGGAAGAAACTATGAGTGATACTGATGAATGTCCAATAAAGAAAGACCCTTTTGAAAGTGGTGGAATACAAAAGATGTTGGATGCTATCAAGGAACTAGAAAATGAACCAAAACCTATATATAATGTCAATATATGTTCCACCAAAGAACCATTGAACTGTGGCCTGCTGAAAAGACAGTGTGGACTTGTTGCATTTAGTTACAGTAATGTAGGGCGCTTAAAACCTCTTCATGAGTATGATTCCTTACTTGAATATAGCCATATGTATGAGCAAATCAAGCTAACTGATCATTCAGGAAGAATATATGGCTTAGACATTTCATCTGATAATTGTTTTTTTGTTACTTGTTCAGCAGATCAAAGTTTGTGCTTATATGACTTGAATGAAATGAAGCTCATAAATAAATGTCATGGTCACATTGGCCCTGTGTATTGTGTTAAATTTAGTTGTAAGGGAAATTATATTGCTAGTGGTTCTCAGGACACAACTGCTAGGTTATGGGAAGCAAGTACAGGAAAGGCACTGAGAGTATTTATAGGTCATACTCATGCTGTGACTTGTGTAGCATTTCATCCAAACTGTTTGTATGTTGCGACAGGCTCTGCAGATTGGAATGTACGCATGTGGTGTATCAACAAAGCTACTTGCTTAAGGCTGCTACATGCAGCTAAAGGCACAATCCACACATTAAGTTTTGACCCATTGGGAAAGCATTTGGTGGCATCCAGTGATGATCACAAACTTAGATTTTGGGATTTGTTAAATTCAAAGGTTTTGCTAGAATTAAAGACTAAGGATGTCAACATTGCACATCTTGAGTGGAGTACTGATGGTTCTGAGCTATGTGGTGGTAGTATTAATGGGAGTATTCAAATTTGGAATTGTGGAACTTTGAAAGAAAATGGGGATAATGAAAAGTATCATGAACCTCAAGTTGTACATAAATTAGAGGGCAGATTGTTGTGTATAGAATATTCCTTTGGTACATTTGGAACTTTGAGCACATCATAAAGATGATGTGAATATGTTAATGAGTTACTCTGGATAAGCTATTGTAAATTTGTTATGTATGCAGATATCTGTTGTATGTAGAAGCAAATTATTTGGCAAGATTCATGAACTTTTTAATTTAACATATCTATAAGAAGTAAGCTGTAAGACTGGCACATGCACTTGTTCTTATTTTATATATATTTTTTAATTTTCATTATTAAAAATAAGGGATTTTTATTTTTTCTAATGCTTGTTTTATTAATTTAACATATATGAGACTTTTAAGGTCAAGATAAACTTGAGATGCATGTCAGGAAGTAATAGTCAAACTTAGATATTGCAATATGGGTGCCTACTTCAAAATTCAAATGGATGAATACTAGGATGACCCCAGTGGCGAAGCGTCCATGTAACCATTGTTACCATTGGTAACAGTTAAAAGTCTTAAAAATAAATATTTTATGACTAAGTACTGTGAAATAATTTCATGTATTTGTTTACCAACAGCGATATGTAATAGTAATTCAGTAAATAGCAAATTAGCCCCACGAAAATAATACCCCCTATAGTGTCTAGGTTTTGCGAACACGATGTAGCTGACTCGCCTCGACTTGGTTGTCGGTTGTTACCATTTTCATTTATGGATACATTTGGTAGTCCGTCGGGGACTGTCGGTACCGGCTCGTGTCTGATCGTGAGTGCGTGGGACGCTGCGACATTATGTGGGCTTGTTACCATTTTATGATTTGGTTACTCACATCTCACTCGTTAGTAGCCGTTTTGGTTACCGGCTGTAGTGTGCGTGCAATTAAACATGGATGAGTGTCGCTGCGTAATCGATCAACTACTTGAAAAGATCATTGAAGAGGGAAGACCAACATCTATTTTAGATAATTTTAAAAAAGAATAAAAAAACGTAGTTTCATATTTTAAATTAAGTTGGTATATTGAAACTCTTGGTTATGTGGTTGCAAAAAACAGATTGTATTGTTGGCTATGTCTTCTGTTTTAAACAGAAAAAAATGGGTGTACCAGCAGCGGAGTCAACGATTTAAATAGTTTTAGGGCTCTAAAGAGGAGACATGAAATTTCTCCATTACATGTGAGATGTGTAGATAATTTAATTCAGTTTGGCAAAACAAGAATCGAAAGTTGTCTTAACCAAGCTTTTAGGCAGCACACTTCTAGCTACCGTATGTTTATTGGCAAAACAGGAATTACCGTTCGTTTTGAAGGGGATGACTCTGACAATAGAGGAAATTACAGGGAGTTGTTAACATTCATTGCCAAAAAAGATCAAAAATTTTCAGAACATCTAGAAACATCGACTGTTTTTTTGACGGCTTGGATTAGTCATAATATAAGACGATGAGGTATATCAAGTGCCCCAGACGCTCAGTCCAGGAATGTTTACCTTAATTTAAAAATAGTTTAAATGAAATACCTAAAATAAGCAACAACTTATACAGGGTGTCCGCAAAGTTGGGGTTTTCCTTTTCAGAAACAACTACCCTTGAAATAACAAAGGTAATGTGTAGTGAAACGAGGGCGGCCTAAAGGAAAAAGTACTCACTCTCCAGTTGACGAGAAGGGCTAAGTACGTCTCTGCCCGAAATCACCGAGCAGACGCCGACAGTGGTGCAGACCAAACAAATAAGACGGCGTTGCCGCGTTTTCAGTTTTTAGGTAAACGTACTTTATAGGTTGTTCGAAATTATCGCCGTTTGATTCAAAAACACAGGTGCGTGCACGACGTAGCCAAGCATCGGTGCAGGCTTTGAGAATGGAGTCCCTCCCCCGAATGAAAGCACCAGCTGGTTCAATTCTGAGACGAAGTTCGTCAACCGTATGCACTTCAGTTTTGTACACTAAGCGTTTCATTTCTCCCCAAAGAAAAAAAGCACATGGTGTTAAGTCTGGAGATCGCGGAGGCCACGCTACGGGTCCATTACGTCCGATCCACCTATTCGGAAATAATTCATCCAAAAACTCACGCACTTCGCGTCTAAAATGGGGCGGTGCACCATCGTGCAGAAACCACATTGATTATCTTACACTTAATGGCACATCTTCTAACAAGGAAGGCAAAATGTTGCGTAAAAAGTCTAGGTATTGCATCCCGTCCAATCGATTTGGGAGAATAAATGGTCCAATGAGCATACCGTTCACCATGCCAGCCCAAACATTCACCGAAAATGTTTGTTGAAAATGTGCCCGACGGACAGCGTACGGATTTTCTACTGACCAAACATGAGTGTTGCGAAAGTTATTCACCCCATTACGCGTGAACGTAGATTCGCCTGTCACCAATATGCACTTCAAAAAGTCCGGATTATTGTCATGTTGATGCAACAACCACTCACAAAACCGCACTCTTGCTGGTTGAAGGTTGAAGGGCTTGTACACGTTGGACGTGAAATGGATACAGCCCCTCTTCACGCAGCGTTTGCCACACTTTAGTTTTTGATACTTGCACTTCTCTAGCCACGTCTCTAGTGCTTGTTGAGGGATTCTCGTCTACGCGATTCAGTAGTTCTTCCTCAACTTGCACCATTCGTGGTTGTCTAGGCCTCCCACTGTGCCCACCTCGAAATTCCTCCAAATGGTCCGTATCATTGACTCTCTGGACCAGGTACACAAATCTGCGGGGCCTTGGATGATGTCGTCTAGGGAAACGAGCTGCATACACTCGCGACGCCTGTGTAGCATTTTGAAGACATTCGCCATAAATTAACAACATATCAACTAGTTCATTATTGGTGTATGAGTGTGCCATTATTTTTTTTTTTTGAAACGCAATCGATTATACGGGTACGTTACCTCTACACGCGTGACCATAACCCTCGGTTGAAGGTTGCATACTGACTTGACACACTGACCCCGACCGAGTTCTGTCGTCGGGTTGAGACCTTGTACCAACCGGTGATATCCCGGCGGGTCGCGGCTACAGGACGGTATTAAGATATTTTTGATGTTGTAGAGCCCTTCATCTCGGTTCCCTTAAGACATTGGTGTATATGGTACTAAGAAAAATTGCTTATGTTTTCAAGATCTACACGTCGTGTAAAGGAAAACCCCAACTTTGCGGACACCCTGTATTTGGGAGGTTCAAAATAAACTTTTTTTGGTAACAGTTTAGGAAAAGTCACGCGTCGCCACTTGATGAGCCTATAATTCTTTTCGTCGATTTTGACGGGTCACACTAAAACAAGCAATCTACCTGTGTGTGAAAGTTTGGTAGTGTGAATTCAAAGACAAGTTAGTTTTGTCGCTCCATCTCGAAAGATTCTCATTACATATGAGTATTCTACAACTATGCTTGAGAGTGGACATGTTTATACTGTGCATAGCCAAATGCTTAGGTAGCTTTAGATTACCAATAATTCATATTACATTGAGCATAAAATTTCTAGAAAAGCTTGCCCTAGTCAGCTGTTCAAAAAGCTATAAAACATCAGACATCTTCACATGTAATTACCTGGCTTATGTGTTTGTGTTATCACCTTAAAATGAGAAAAAAAATCAGTATGAAAGCGTCAAATTATTATCAAATAAACAGATTTAGATCAAATGATAATCCTTTGACTAATCGATAATTTCAATGCTTATTTTAATAGATTTAATTTGTTTTTTTAAATGATCCATAGAAACCTCTAAGTTGTGATTAGAGGTATTGACTTTCATGCTCCTGCTTACTTGATTTGAGTTGTTTAATATGTGCTAGAGAAATTGCTTTAGCTTAATGAATTCTATGAAATCTGATAACTGCCTGTGTTATGTATTTTTGAAGTGTAGTTTCTTATTAGCCCCAAACCTATAAAAGACAATATCGCCATATCAAAATTCATTGATCATTCCAAAATGTTCTGCGTCTGTAGATCAAAACTTGTGATAGACTCAATCATTTATAATGGTCTGAAAATTTACATGTGTCTCCCTGATGCTATCAAAAGAATTAATAATTTAAAGATATTCCACTGTGAATTTTTTGATATGTAAACCATGTAAGAATAATTGTATTCTTCAGACATACCTGTAAAAGCATATTTATCTATCAATCTAGATGTCGCACCACCAAAACGATCGACCGGAAGACTAAGTATCCACAGACCAGATGAACAATGGCTTTCAATGAATATACAGTAATGGACAAAAGTATATAGACAAATATGAATATTTACCTAAATACCTTTAGAAAACGAATTCATACTTCATTGCTCCATAAACAAATGCGTTATTAGTAGAAAAACTAAATTCCTTGTTTTTACATTATCTGCAATGAACACAATACAAATCTGAATAAAAGCATTTTTTTATGAGGGACAAAATTATGTAGACAAATTATTTTCAACATTAGTTTAGTACAGTTTCGTGTCAGAAGAGGATTAGTTTGTGTTCATCAAGTATTGTGGAATAAGTTGAGTGATTTTAAGACCATGCCATGTGGTCCAGAAATTTCTTTCGATGTGAAAACTAAGATCATTGAGTTATACAAAGATGGTCAACGTCAAGTCAACATTGAAAAAAATTTGAAGCTGAAGCGTAAAGCAGTTTGGGCAATATTGAACAAATATAAACAAAAAAATCTTGGAAGTCTCTAAGAGAAGTGGTCGGCCTAGAAAACTAAATGCTAGATCAGTTAGATTAATAAAAGTAATTTCGTCCAAACATCCGTTTAAAGCCCCAAGGCAAATAAAAGCCGAAATCGAGGCAAAAGGAATTGTCAGTGTTTCTACGAAAACTATAAGTAGAAGATTAAATGATTTGAAGTTATTTGCACGCCGCCCGAGTAAGAAGCCGCTAAAATCGAGGAAAAACCGTAAGGACCGATGACAATTTGCACGGTTGCATCTTAATTGGAGCATCTGTGACTGGAAGAGGGTATGATTCAGTGACGAATCCAAGTTCAATATGTTTAGATCAGATGGTGTTCATTACGTTAGACGTCCTAGTGGACAAACATTGAATCCCAAGTACACTTTGCCCACTGTCAAACATGGAGGCGGGTCTGTTATGGTTTGGGGGTGCTTTTCGGGGTTTGGGATGGGATCTTTACATAAAATAGATGGCATTATGGATACGTTTGTATACACAAACATACTATAGCATGTCATGTTACCCTATATGGAAGACAATATGCCCTTAAGATCAATCTTGCAGCAAGATAATGACCCGAAGCACACTTCAAATCTCGCAAAGAAATTCTTTCTGGACGAAAAAATATCAGTTCTCAAAGGCCTTCACAGTCTCCAAAATCTATGGGAATACTTAGATAAGCAACTACGAGATAAAAATTATTCAAACAAGGATGAACTTTTTGCCGCTTTAGAGCAAAAGTGGAGACAGATTGATGAATCTTATATCAAGAAACTTCTACAATCTATGCCGAGACGATGCCAGGCGGTGATTGATAATAATGGTTATGCTACAAAATATTAACACAAACATGGTTGGTTTTCTATAATTCAGTTCTTCTTTTTTCTACAATTGTTTTGCATTGTCTATATATTTTTGTCCTTCATAGTTCCAGTTTTTTCAATTAATTTTTTATTGAAGAGAGTCTAATGAATTTATTTATGTATAAGTGAGTATTATGCTATAACGAATTATGCATACTGGTTGGTGTATTAATAAAACAAGTTAAAAAAGAAATACAGCACAATATTAATTTGTCTATATACTTTTGCCCATTACTGTATGTACCAGTAAACCTGATAACCGCTTGGTTATCCACGGTGTAGATACGGCCATTTTAACACCAACGACTATGAGTTAATTAACCTGAGCTCCCAAAACGAATTTACGGGCAAACAGCTAACTTGCAGCTGACGTGAAAACTAACTTTAGATTGAAAATTTGAGCCCCAGAGACAAAAATATTGATGCCAGCAACTTTATCGAAATGTTGACTGCCGTTATAGCTTCATTCAAAACTAAACATCCAAAATAAACGTTCATATTGAAAACTGGAATTTCGCTATTTTCATTTCAGCTCAACTGGTGACATCCGGAATGAAAGCAATCCCCCAACAAGCCGTACGCTCCTCATCTCTTTCCAGCCAACAAGTGACCGCTCAACCCTTCCAACTGATCACGACTGCCCCTTTGCAAAGGCCACGCCTTCAACCGGGGGTGGGGGTGAGCACCGGAAATGATCAGGCATCGCCGTTAGCCAGGACAACGACGGCGTTGCAACGTGCTGCGCCAATCACCATCAAGATGGCTGGGCCCAACACAAGTCAGTTGACTGATTTGCAGCTGAGAGAAATCACCACGCCTACATGTAGGTGATTCATGCCCCTTACCTTATGTAACTGTCTAGGTCAAAAGTTTTTCGGATTGTCTTTGTGTGAGCTGTGACTTGAGTTACTCGGTTTATTGCTGCTGGTACATCTTTAAAACGTAGCTTAGTCAGTCATGTTGTGACCAAGAGGAGTACAATTAGTTGAGAGCGGGCTTTTAATTTATAAAATGTAGCTCGTTTTGTAATAACATTCAGTTTCTCATTTCAGTGTGCCATTGACATGAAAAAAAACGTCATCTAGGTTGATGCGAAACTAATTTCTAGCATTGCATAGTTTCTTGTCTCAAGCCATCAGTGTCTTTGAGGCAAGAGCCAGCCACTGTGCACTGTGGTGTTTCCCTCTGGCTATAGGTAGCACATACAGCTTAGACCATAGATGCTATGGATAGCCTCTGAAGCAGATGTTACATTAAGTCGTAGGTCGTAGACGGTCTCTGTCTTATGCGCAGGTACCACACGGCGGATGTCGTAGGTGGGGCCAGGATGTGTGCATGCTGCATGCACACGTGTTCCTTCGCTAGTGCCCGTGTGGAAACAAACACAGCTACTACAAGTGAATTATAGCTAAGACGTAGTAGAAATAAAGGCGATCACGAGTGTCAAATTGCGATTGACAGTCGCCGTCGCTTTAATTTTGCAGTTACGTAGTAATTCTATCTAAATTATCGTTTTTCTATAATTTATTAGAGCAAAGTCATTTTTATTAAATCCGACCAAAAGCGCGAACGCAAAGTGGATGTCTATAAATTACCCCACTAAGGGACATGGCCGCCTTATCGCACCTTACTAAATCTCATCAAGATAAGAGTTTGGAGTACCTAGACAGTAGTACATTTTTAATAGTTGAAGCAGTTGTTTACAACCATACATATATTTCCTGCCAAAGGGGTCCTCCAATAGGATTTGCGAATTCCGATAGAACTTAACCATACATTTCATGTCAGATTACCAACTTCATAAAATTAAGGTTATTTTCCTCACATTTGACCGAAGTTCGTGACAGGAGAATGGTCACACTCTAAGGACAGGGAGTGGAAGAACGTTAGAACTTATTTCCGACACAGCTTTGGTTTGGAATTTTACGTTTGAACATTTGAACTCGGAATACATTTTTCAAAGCAGAATATTCATATTCCATTCAAATATTTTTTTAAACATTTCATTCTTGAATGATTGTTTTGGGAGAGATGGTAAGGGACACTGATACCCTTAGATTTTTTTTTAACTACAAAACGAGTTCACAACGTGTCCATCAGCTACTACTAAGTTAACATCTTGTAGAAAAACCTACATAATTAATATAACAAAAAAACAATATAATGTCAAAAAAAAATCGACATAATGTCACTTTTCAAGATACCTAATACCCGTGCAGAGCTTCCTGAATATCTGTGTAGTCAGATATGAGCTCCGTGATCTGATATACAAGAGTTTCATAATAAGAAACTCTAGTAATTCTGTAGATATCTATTAAAAACCGGTATGAATGGAAGCGAAACCAACTTTTTAAATTCAAAGTATTTATGTCATTCTGTAAAAATTGGTTCTAAACACATAGGAATTTTTTGTCAAAATAACGAAGTTATATTAGTACGTAGTGTGCTCAGGGTTAAATGTTGTGACTTGTTGTTTATTTTTTTGGCCAATTATGGAATGGAAGTATCGGGATAAAAAACATCCCACTTTTTCAAAATTTGAAATATTTTTCCGTTTCTCGATAAGCATTTTTAAAGAAAGACTTAAAACTGTGATATCATTTATAACATTAAATCGTTAATAAAATTTTGAAAATCAAATATCTATTCAGAACTTTACGTCGCGCGTATCCGGTCATATAAGGTATTGGGCGTGAAACACCTGCGTGCTTAATAATCAACTTACTAATGAATATGTTTTTAAAATTCTAGGAGAATGAGATTCAGTCAGCTCCAATAATCATGCATGCTTGAAGTTGAATATGATGCTTTTGAGTAATCCAATTCTGTGATAATATCCATATAACAAATATACATACCACGAATAATATTTTTGAGTTAGTGTTGCATTAATTTTAAACGAGAGCTTTGAATCCAGATGTGATGCAATCAAATTCGGGGATAACAAGTCAGCTGCAGAAACAGGCGCAGCTGCAGCAGTTTCAGCAAGTGTGTCTCAGCCCGCCGAATTTGCTGGGGAACAGAAGACGATCCAGTAATCAGGAGACCCAATAGTGGGTAAATAGCAAAACATGAAAGCTTTTTGGTACAGAGAAAGGGAATTTTTGCATCAAATTCATCATACTTTATGCACAAAGGCTGTTTCCTAAACATGGAGCAAATGTTATAGAGATGACTTTTGGGTATTCTAAGGCTGTTTTGACCTTTGACGATGACATTGAAAATCGCTTTTTTGTTTGTGATAAACACAATTTCCTATAATAACAGTAATTGCTAGAAAAAATCACATGTGAATGATTTCAATCCATAAAAACTTTTCATTTCTGTTTTAACGTCTATAAAATATTTTTGTAAATGTATTTGTTTTCAGTAACATGTTCCTAGGTTCCCCTTATAATTCGTATGCAAAGTTAACTTCGTAGATGAGAGTGATGCTCGACGGCAAGACTTTTGCTCCTGCGAATGACGCGGGAAGTGACTATCCTTTCAGAGTTAAAAATACAGCTCCTCGACAAACAACAGAACTATGCCCACTTCTTATCAGTTGTTCAATTCCGTCCCACAGGAGGCCAATTCTTAAAAATAAAGGAGTATCCCAGTGATAGAATGTGGCGTGGCTCTTTTACCTTCCAGGGAACTGTCTTCCTCAAACAATGATAAGAGTCGCTTCCATGGATGTTCTCTATTTTATCAGCGTTAAAGAATATTGTTTCTCAGAAGTATCCTACTGATAGAATGGGAAGTGTATTCTTCAACATTGATAGAAGAGTCGCTCTCTGGGTCAATTTCAGGAGTAAAGGTGCAAAAATCTCGCGGTCGTCCATCATTCTCATCTCTAAAGAAGAAGTTGACTTTGCGCCGAAACATTTAATTTATTATATGAAGGAGCTTATAAAATAAATATAAAAATAAATCAACACATTTCTATCAGATACATAACAGAACACTTAATACTGGTTATTCTACTTCTTCGTTTTCTATAATTGACCCCCTGATAGAATGCAACTCTTTCAATAAAAATGTGTCAATTCTTATCGAGTTGCACCCAGCGTGTATTAGACATTCCGCTGGAGTTGTGTAGACTAATAACTCTGAATAAGTTTCCTATTTTTTGAATCACACTTAAAATTATAGTTTAAGTAATAAATAATATTTAAAAAAATGACAAAGTTAAGCTTTCCAGAACTTTTATGGGATTCTATTACTTGCCAATCGACACATATAAGACAACAATAATTAACTTTTTTCTTATCTTTGACAAATGGATATCATATTCGTTATCTGCGACTTGAAAAACGAAGAAACGTTTTCTTTTTGTAGAATTTAGTGAATTTTTGTAATTTTGGTCACATTTTAGGACTTTGGAACCACTGTGGCATCTAAAGTATTATATATAATTAATTATAAATGTTAATGCGTATCAAAGCATAAATGTTTTGCACAGTATATTCAATCATTAATTATTATTGTATCCAACTTTGGAAAATTAGTGGAATCGGTACGCAGAAAGCCTTCTTCCATTTTATTTATTGTACAGGGTGGGCCATAAATTTTTGCACTCTTATAATTATACTGGAGTGAATATCGAGCAGGAGGGGAAAGTAGGGCCACTCACGTTCGGCTCCTCGCTTCTTGGAAATTCAATCACGATGGGTCGCTTCACAGGAGAACAATGCGCGTTCTTTATGGCATCATCAGCCCGTACTTTTTTGAAAAAACACGCGGTAATTCTGTGACAGAATGATGCAGAATACGTGCAGTCTATGCCAAGATACATACAATCTCTTGCGAATGGTCAACTTGAGTGTGCCGAGGATGAATGCGAAATGCAAAGGCGCCAGTGCCGTAGCCCAGAATGCGAACTTATGTCATGTGATGTCACGACTGAACCTCGGCGTGCGAGAACGGTTGGCTATCGCATCCACATACAAAATAATAATGATAATTGTTTTTAATGTCATAACTTCCTTAAATTTTAAGGTATCGGAGTAATTCTTTCAGATTTGTGAAAGACACCAGATATACTATTATATGCAAATGTAACTAGCTGTATTTTCGACTCAATTGCCCCATAGGAAATAAGTAGGGGTCCATGATCAAAGATCGCATAGTCTTCAAGTCAGGTCAACGACAAAAAGAGAATTCATAAGCAACCTTATTGGAGTTGCTCAACCAAGAAATGACCCTTTTGTATTTGAATGATTGCGACAGTATGGTAAGGAGATTGATATCTTGAATTTTAGCTGGTCGTACCTAGGTATTGATGACTCTTGAAGATTAATAATGTTCAAATGTAATTTTTACTAGTAAAAAATGCCATATTTGAAACGATGTAGTTTTTTGTTTACTCAAATAGCTTGACTATACAATTTTTATGGGATTCATATGTTGTATTTCGTACAACTACTATTATTAAGAGTGGTTTACTATTGCAAATGTTCTAGACCCACTTTTAGAAACCATATTAAGATTTTATATCACATCATATCTGATAACTTGAATTTACTTTTACAAGACCTATACGGTTCTGTTTATATATTTTTATTTTCACAAATTACAATGAAATTCTTTTAAAATCCTCCAGCAAGATCCCTCTCTTTGTATCGAAAGGTGTGAAAAATTTGTACATTTTGAACTAGTCTCTATTGTAATTTGTTTTGTTTCACACATTCGCTTATCACTTTAGTCTAACATTATGCTGCCAAGGTTTAACTATACATCCAAGAACACACAAATACCAGAGATAGTATTTTCAAATCGGTAAGCGAATAGGCCTTTCTAACACTCAGTCAGCAGTCAAAAAATACTTTCTTTTATAACATTAGAAATGCCTGTATGTTATTGCTGTATTCTTTCGATCAAATTGAGTCAATTCTCCGTTCTTCTTTCATGTCAAAATCAATTCCAGGTCAAGCTCAGAGTGATAGAAAAGATGACATTTTGATTAGTATCAATTCTGTCATATTAATCAGTTGGAAGGATGCAGCAATTATTGACACATCCAAAGTATGCGTCTTTTTCGTCTAGCGATTTGAACACGCTATGCTTTTTGAACAAGAATATTGAAATATTTCTACTGTCGTTCGCTTGTGGTTTCTCCAGCAATTGGTGCCAAATGTCATACACCAGCTGTGTGGATCGAAAAAACTTGTAATTCAGCCACTTTTTAAGATTGACCAAGATGGCAAATGATTCTTTCAGAACCTCTTTTTTTATCTTACCTTTATTGATGAACGCTTCAACCCCGAAGGTTTCAATATTTACAAGATATTTATAATAAAAGGCAGCTAAATCAATATTGAACGTTTACATACATATTGCAATTATTGTTGTGCATGAAATAATGTTCCCTCGATAAATCTTGAGATGTGTCATTGTTCCTTTGAGCGGTTGAAAACCTCAAATGCAAAATACTTTCTGATCTCAAACCTCTGCATTACATTGCACAATATCGTTGTTCCTATAACTTAGACGAATGTCATACGATCATTATTTAGTGTCGGTCGTGTTATCAGTATTTACTGATGGATCCGTCAGTGTCAGTGGATTTAGACGTAATCTTATATATCAGTGATTACTGATTGGCGACACGGCGGATAAATGTCACATTCCATGATAAATACTGATGGATAACAGTGAATACCGATCATCTGACATTCGCCTTTGTATCGGTGCCAAAAATGGACCTACAATAAAATAATAAGTGCTTCAAATATCTCCATTCTGTTTCGCGAGTCTTCTACTTTTTTACAGTACAAAAACGTGTTTGGTGAATATTTTTTAAACTTGGTTAACTAAAGAGTCTTTTGTTGTATTTTATGATAACTTTGTTATTTAATTTCATCTTTTAATAAGACTTCAAATTGGAACTAGTATGAAAAATATTCATCATTAAATGAACAATGATGTGTTTTGTAAGCAGTTAATTTTAGAGTTCATAATAAATCTGTATATTTTTTGTTATAGCTATTTGTATATACTAGAGAAAAGTATTTATTAAAATATTTTAACCAACGAACAATAACTATTCTTTACAATATTAAGTGAAATTAGTGATAAGTTTAATAAATTCTTGGCTGGAAATATAAAAGTGATACCCCAAAACTTCCAGCCGCTTAAGTTTTCGATACTTTTTTTTTGTATTGTGGTTGTGTACTTCCGTTTTAATTTATTTTCACTGCTCATTAGTTTTGTAGTAACTGTACATAATGTATATATAGTAGTTTTATAATTTCCAAGATATTTGGAATATGTCTTATTGAAAGCGATGTATTGTTACAAATTCGTGCTTTCAGGTTTTTCAAAATACCGTTCACTACTCTCTGAATACTGGATAAAGATTATTATTGAGCACTGCAAAATTTTAATCAGCATCAAGTTGAAATTATAATTTGTTTATCCTCAATACCGATAATAAAAAAATCTGGCTGACAGAATTAATGACATCGCGGTTAATATAGTAAACAGATTCTATCATGGATCTATACACAGTATACTTTTTAATAGCATATAAGTTAGTTTGAGGAAGATCAATATATAGCATATTTTAATGTATGTATTTGTGCGATACATACTAAGTTTGTGTAATAAATACAGGCGGACGATTAGTATCTAAAAAGCTATCATGACTTACTAAGATGTCCTCGTTTTGATTAAGGTAAACGGGTATATGATGGTATCGAGAATCAAGAAGTCAGTTTGTTTACTAATAATATTACATATTAGTATGTTAGTGGCAAGGATTTACAGCTTTGTTCCATTGTTTCAAATTATCTCAAAAGCCATTGAAGTTCAGATTCATAATTTTTTCTCAAAAAATTAATCGATCATCACATTTTGTTTGCCAAAAAAATAATATGGTTGAATGTATTCTCGAAGATGTTGTTGCTCGAATATTCAGAATGTATTTTAATAATTTATTTCAAAGAATATGGCATAAAGTTTTATGGATGTGATGTAATACAGAAACGATCCTGGTTATACGATCTTCATTTTGGACATTCCACAATGTTGAAAAGCAATATAGATCAGTTACTTTTTTGTATAACATAAAACTGCCACATTTTTCATTTTCCGGCATACCAAGAGATCTTTGAGTAATCACGTTACGGCAAACCTTAACCTTTTGCCCATGGAGCCTACGAGGGCGGTTCAATAAGTACCCGTGTTAGAAATGACACCATTTTTTCCAAAAACATTTTTTTATTTTTCAACATAGGCAGTGATCGTTCTTCCTTTTTCTAAAAAATCCATGAGGATGACGCCGTTCGCATCCCAAAAAATCGTCGCTGTGACCTTTCTGGCCTATGGGACCGCCTTCGCCTTCTTTGGAGCAGATTCACTGGGAGAAATCCATTGTTTTGATTGTTGCTTAGTTTCTGGTGTGTAATGATGAATCCAGGTTTTATCAACGGTGACAACTCGACACACAAAAACTCCTACGGATTTCTCTTAAATTGCTCCAAACACTGCATCGAAGCCGCATCCGCTTGTTGTCCACCGTGAGCACCCATCGGGCCGACAATTTTTTTATCTCCAATTTATCATGTTAAATATTCGTTCGTCGATCAGCGAGGATCATGTGGACTTTTTGAAAGATTCCCTCGGTAACCACGTCTGCCGGGCGTCCTGTTCGCTCCTCATCAAAAACGGATGATCGCCCACGTTTAAATGTTAAACTCATATCTAAGTGTGATCATCGATGGCGAAGTGTCCCCATAAACAGCATCCAACTTTTCTTTTATCTCCTTGCATTTGTCCCATCCAAAAACAAAAAGCGAATTACCGAACGATACTGCTCTTTTTCCATCTTAGCGAAAATCACGTTAAACACGTGTTACTCGAATGGCTGCCAAATCCAAACTAACCTAAATTTATTATTTATCAGTCTGAAATTTGTTGTGCCGTTGTTTGATAGATGGCAGCACACGATGATAACATCAACTCCCCTCAGGAACACATTCTGTCGTCAAACATGGGTACTTATTGAACAAGCCACGTATATACCCCAAAACTTCACGCCTGACTGAGAACGCCGTGATTGAAGCATCTACTGCGCATAAGCATAGTATCTGTGGTTATCGTTCGGGATCCGACCGCTTAAATCTGCAGGTACGTTTTTTGATAAAACTTAAATTTTATGAATGATAAAACAGGTTACAGCAGAGCGGGAGATGCTTTCTATTCGCGAATCATGTGATTTCTCACAGAATATTATATATAAAAAATCTCAAAGTAAAAATCCAAATTTGAGGAAAAATCCCCCAACATGACAACCCTGTCAAAGCAACACTGGTACTCCAGGTGTCAAGTTTCCGAGTACGTTTTTGCTGCTGCTTTCACGCATGCCATGACTGAAATGTTAAAGAGCATGCTAATATTAACGTACGCCATGATGTGACTACTCATACAGGGTGTTCATTTGAAAACTTCCCACCAGGGATTTATCAAAAACCACTGATTAAAATAAAAAACGCCGAGACACGTCAAAAGACTTGCCCAGGGGACAACTTTTTAACCAAAAACTACTTCATCCCTTCCTCCCTCTGCCCCCCAGAGTCATACACTTAAAAATTTTAAATGACAAGGGGTATCGAAAGTCCTTTATTTTGACGTTTGACTTTTTTAAATAATTTGTTCGGATAGAAAACAAAAAACGCACGAAAATATCACTTTTTATTCCAATAAGTGTTAAAAATGTTACCCGTTATTGGCCAAACAATGGTATAAGCGGTGACATGTTGTGGGAAATCATGGCATCTTTCGATGATGCGTTGACGAAGTTCATCAAAACTTTCAGGTTGGGGAGTAAACAAAATAGATTTCAAATAGCCCCATAGAAAAAGTCTAATGGCGTCAAATCAGGAGATCTAGCAGGCCATTCTACAGACCCTCTTCGCCCTATCCATTTATGTGGAAACTCGTCGTCTAGCCATTGTCGAACTGGAAGAACATAGTGAGGAGGAGCGCCGTTTTGCTGGAAATATATTCCAGCCTCATGCCCTTCTACAAAAGCATAATCATTTTCATTGCTACAATACCTGCACTTATGCTTATTAACAAATCCATTAGATAAAATGTGCATTCATCACTGAAGCAGATATTCTTTACATGATCGATACAGGCATTTTTTCACAAAACTCAACTCGCCTATCGAAATCATCTTCGGTTAACTCTTGCAATATTTTCATTTTGAATGGATGAAATTTATGGAGTTTAGTAACTGTGGGTACAGAGCCTAATCAAATACCAGTCGCAGCAACAATTTTTCGTAATGAAGCATTAGGATTTATTCCAAAATGACACAAACTTCAACTTGAGTGGCTTCATACGACTCTCCGATGATCACGTTTATAATTTGCAACAGATCCAGTTTGAGTAAATTTAGTAACAAGATCCAAAACGTGACGGTAGTTTGCAGAGCATATTGATTTTGTGCACGACAAATTAGAATCATTTCCACTCTTTCGGCTAGTGTGTTAACCATTTTGGAAGTAAAATCTGAATCAGTAAACGAATTTTCACTATCCCAAGATTGTCACAAAGGTAACTCACAGCAAATTAAATTCTTTCTTTCCCTTAGCAACAAATAACTAAATAGGTGTAGCAATAAATACAGTTCGCCCAGGATATCTGTGTTGATGAAAAGAATGCGAAAAAAATTCGGGTTATTTGGTTGTTGCCACGTCTAATCTTCGGAATTGATGTTTATGTTGGTAGTTTCCGTTTTAAATTATAAACGAATTGTAGATTTGGTGAATCTTTACCGGCATCATTTTGAACACTTATTGAAATAAAAAGTGATATTTTCCTGTATTTTTGTTTTCTATCTGAGCAAATTAAGATGAATAAGAAATTTTCTAATTTTCTCGTAAACGAATCGACTGATTTGAAAAAATTAAACGTCAAAATAAAGGACTTCGAAATACCTTTCAAACAAGCTAATACTCGATACCCCTTAAAATTTAAAATTTTCAAGGGAATGACCCTGGGGGGCCGAGGGTGAAGTAGATTTTGGTTAAAAACTTGTCCCCCTTGAAAAATCTTTTGACGTGTCTCGGCGTTTTTTCTTTTAATCATTGGTTTTCAATAATTCCGTGGTGGGAAGTTTTAAAATGAACACCCTGTATACTGTCTAAGCTTGATAAAGGTTTCACTGGACATTTTTCTCCTATAACAGCATAATGTAAAATAATATTTGCGTATTTAATTTATCCACGTTTGTCTACGTCTACGGTATAAAAATTTTCAAAACTGTAATGTTACCACTGGGAAATCAATACAACTCACTGCAAAAAAAGGAATTGTATATAGATATTTATTGCGGTTATAATGAAATTTTGTTGGTTGTTTTAAATTGACATTAAATCATAAACATTTTCTTAGACTTGTATAAACTGTATTTAAACCAGTAATTGTAAAATAGGTAAGTGGTGCGCTGTAGTATTTTTATAACAATTGTATATTGTTTTTGCATATATTTGTATATAATAATGAATAATTTGTCTCACGTTATATATTTTTTTGCAATAATGATATACTCCAAAAATATTCAACATTGTTTCTTTTTTTTCTATAATTTATACAAAACGGACATTTTGTATAGAATGTAAAGACAATAGTTTAAATTTATTGTAACCATTCAGTTATTAAATTTAGAACTGACAATTTTTGTGGATGATTACTAGTGTATTACTCATTTTTTATAACAAAATTAAATGGAGAGATAAATACTTGTTGAAAGATAATTATCTAGTAAATACATTTTCCAATGCAGGTGTTTTAATTTTGTCATTTACGCCATAGCACATGACGTTACCCTTTTTTAGTTGGTTTCACACTCTTCAGTTCACTGTCATATTAAGAAATGAATTAACTGTCAGGTTATGAAACCGGACTTAATAAGTACGTTCTTCTCCCTGCAGACATTAGTCAAAACTCCTGACAAAAGAGCTGCAATTAAGCAAGCGAAGAGGTCTTGTTATCCAGATGACATTCGCAGAGCGACGAATCTTGTTCATGAAGTTAGAAATGCTCTTCCTGAATTCCGTAATTAGCAATGGAGCGACTTTCTGTCAGGAATGCTTGACTCAAGTATTCCTCTCTGGAAAGTCGCTCAGAAACGGAAAGCTAGAACAACTTCCGCACATTCACGGTCCTCGTGGCATAGTCTGTAGGACAGAGGAAAAGGTCGAAGTTTTCGCTGATGCAATGGAAAGTCAGTTCTCTCCCAACTATGACCTTGATAATGACCTCGACGAGGAGCAACACTGTAAGATCCGTCCGGAGATATTTTAGGGCCAACGGTATCAATGGAAGTAGCGCCTCCCTTGGTGATTCTTCCTCAGGTGTCTTGTAGACCACAATGTGATTCCTGATGTGCAATTTGGCTTTCGGTCTGAGCATAGTACGGAGTTACAGGCGGTTAGGCTTGTTGAACGAGTAACCAGTGGGTTCACCCGTAACGAAGGTACTGGCATCTTGCTTCTGGATGTCTCAAAGGCATTTGACAAGGTGTGGCACAAGCGCTTCCCCTTCTGGCTCAAAAAGCTGTTGAAATCCTTCCTTGAGGGTAGGAAATTTTGGATCAAAATTAATAACGTTCTGTCGACAAAACGGCCCATCAAAGCCGGTGTCCTCAGGGTTCGGATCTTGGACCAGTCCTTTATTCACTTTTTATTCATGACGTCGCTTACCCCAGCAACTGTGAAATCTATCTCTATGCTGATGAAACTGCCCTGGTTTCCCAGTCGTGTTGTGGGAATCTAGCTCATGACACTCTGCAAAGTGCGGTGGACGAGGTATAGGAATGGGCGAATCGGTGGCTGATCAAAATTAATTATTCGAAAGCGTAGGCTATCGTACTAAAAAACGTAGCGGCACCCCGCCTGAGGTTTTAGTGAATGGAGCTCGGGTACCATATGGAAGTTCTGCTAAATATCTCAGTGTCACTCTTGACAAGGGGATGACCTGGCAGAAGCACACTGAAGCGTTAAAAACTAAATTCCAAATCTCGTTTGGGCAAGTCTACCTTATGCTATGTAGAACCTCAAAATTAAATTAAGTTTAATCAACAAAGTTCGGCTATACAATATGGTCATTAGACCAGCGATCTCTTACGTAAGTGCGGCTTGGTGTTTTCGCGCCAAAACGCATTTACGTAGTCAGCAGGTTTTGCCTTGCGTACAATCACTAACGCCCCATGGTTATGTCTCTAATGAGACCCTTCACAGATACCTTGACATCCCTTACCCAAAGGACTACTTCCAACAACAAGCGCAACTATGTTATAGTCAAGCGGAATCGTATAGCAACAATTTGTTGCGCGAGTCAGTAGACTACACAGTCGAGTAAGTTCGCAAGCACGCTGCGACTTTAGGTCCAACCAAAATTATAATTTTTCTTTAACAACCAATCTCTAAATTAATTGTAGGATCAATTTAAAATTTTCGAATATTAGTTAGCAATGCCAAGGCATTCCTCAAATTGACGCACTTCCTTTCTTCTTTGCTCTCCTTTCTTCCTTCTTCTTTCTCTCCGACTTTGTCTGGTGTCTGGGCAAGCAGACCTGACAGACCTACTGACTTACAAGACTTTAACCAAGAGCAAAGGTCCTACAGACAATGACGAATAGAGAAGTACGTTCTTTCCTACGTTATTCCTGCATCGTGCCAAAGATCTATAAAAACCACAAGTTTTAGTTTGAATGTTATTTATTTCACTAACTGCTAGTCCTTTTAGATCCTTTGTATCAAAATAATCATCAATAGCGATATAACAATATTGCTATATTATAATGACAATAAATTAAATATATACACAAGATACTCATATTAAATCTCAATTTTTATAATTATTTAATTATTCAACTGAACCAGTAAATATACACACATATTTCTACAACTGTTTGCAAATGTACAAGTTTGTTCACACTCGCCGCTTTAACAATGGGGTGTTCTCTATCTATACTAAATTGCATTTTTGCAGCTCTGGTGCGAGATTCGCGTTTGAACTTCGGAGGGTAAGTTTTGCCATTTCTCGTTGTTAGTGAAAAGTAAAAACAGTGCTTTGAATGTGCTTTTTGCAGACAAAATATTCAAAATAGTTTTAGACCAAGCTGTCTGGAAAGAAATAGTTGTAATTAGCGGTTTTACAGCGGAATTATATTCTTGAGTGCATATGATATGATATATTTATTTACTCATGTTTGGGGTGCAACAGAATGTGAATTCCAAAGACAGCACCCGCTGCTTACTATAGTGATAAATTAAAAAGATACATAGATTACAAAATCCAGAAGATATGAAAATCTGTAACACAAGCCTACAATACTATGATATAGGAACTACTATATATATATATATATATATAGTAGTTCCTATATCATATATAATATAATATAATTTATATCGATATATATATATATATATATATATATATAACGATATAAATTTAAAATTTAATTTTTTAAAAATTAGCATGCATCAATTACAGAATTACACTATTCCATGAATCGCACTAGTCACCAAAAAACACAAACACAGCACGTTACTAGACAGCTTTGATAACATAACATATAAAATACTATATAAAAGTATTAATGGTTGACAACAGTATCACAGCAAACAAACAATTAAGTAGTATGATACTATCCTACGTAAGCTGCCTCCTTACCGTTGCTTTAAACTTGTTAAAACTAACCAAAAAAATGTCCAAGTTTATAGAGGTATCGTTAAACACCCTCTGGCCCCTAATTACAGGTGAGTTGACTCCTAAATTCGTTCTACAGAAGGGAATCCTGAAAAACTTGGAATGGCGGTAGTTTCTATCTTAATATTTATTCCTGAAAGCAAATAGGGACAGTCAACATTGTTGAATATTTTGTATATAAGACACACGTCGGACATCATTCTTCTACTTTTTAAGGTCATGATATTGAAATGTTGTCTAATATGATCATAGTTTCCGTCACGGACCGGATTGCCGATTTTAAAACTTAATCTCTTCAGGAATCTATTTTGTACACTTTCAATTCGATTTATGTATGTAATATACTGAGGGTTCCATATAACGGAAGCAAAGTTCAACTTGTTATAAATATATGAATAATATAGTGATGTCATGGCTCTTGCACTCGTGAAATCCCTGCAGATTCGACAGATAAATCCCAACAATTTGTTTGATTCGCAAGTCAAGTTTTCTATGCGTGGTTGGAAAGTCATTTTTGCATCTATGAGGACTCCTAGGTCCTTCACTATATCCGTTTCCTTAAAAGGTATTTTTTTGATTTGGTACCGGTATTCTATGAGAGATTTGTTCCGGGTGAGTCTAATAAAAGTACATTTATCAGCATTTAGAAACAAATCATTATTGTCACAAAAATTGACAAAAGTATCTATGATATGATATATCGCGAGATAAGCAAAAAAATTCTGGATAACTTTTTTTCAATAAACGTTAAAGTTGTAAAAATCACTTTTTCGCATATATTCAAATAGTTGTAAATTACTGGAGGTGGTCCAAAATAATTAAGTGGATGAAAATACCTTCAAGCCGTAGCTGAATTTATTACAAAAAAAAATCAGAAGCCGTCGATTTATACACTTTCTTACTTACTACTAAAACTACTACTACTTACATACATGTCGGTAAATCTGGAATAATAGCCAAAATGCCCTTGTAGTGATTAAAATCCATAAACAAAATTTTGCAATTTTCTAATAATTGTTACATATTTTTTTCAGAAAGATGAGCTATCCAGCTACTTTGGATTAATCCAGCGAGCATATCGATGGTGTCAAGGCAATACCTCGTATCTCCATTTTTTGATAAATTTGAATTGCCCGCTCTAGACAAAGAGCTAGAGAGCATAATAGTGCTGAACAATCAAACGGTTCCTTTTTGGCTTGCATTTACCCATAATTCCCGCTCAAATTTGTGCAATACCTCGTATCTCTAAAAACATGGCGTCTTCTGTAGAGTGTTGATGCTTTAACGCAGAAAAATAAGGTAAGAAATCGTTTTATATTTGATTTAATTGTTGTAGGTATTAGTATATATATTAAACATGTAGTTGTATTACATATTTGGCAAGAAAAGTAGCAATTAATGTTGTTTCAGCTTGTATTATGTAGTTGTGGCAGATACGTGGCATTGAAATTGACAAAATATTTCTTATTTAGAAGATACAAGCTATTGCCTAGCGATACGAGTAGTTGTTTCGTAGATACGTGCTATTGACCTGTCAAAATATGAATTTGCATGTCAGATAAGTGCTTCTCCTTGCAATTTGTTATTTTTGTTATAGATCAAAAATTGCAAGATGCGTGGCAAAAAAATATTGGAAATGTGCCAAGCTGCGTCCTTGTCAAGCACAAGTAAGTTATAATTATTTATATATTAATAACAGAATGTATACCATAGGATTAGATGAAAGTTCCCATTGATTTGATGTCTTATTTTCTTATCAGTTATGCTTTCCCTTCGTTTCTCTTACATTTTTATAATGCCAGAAAACATTGTGACGGCTAAAAATTCACCCTCCTCGCCCATCCTATTAAAGGTTTAAATATAATAATTATATAAATTACTGGATACTTTTTTTAGTTGGTCATGTGTGAAATAAATGAACAACTTTTTTCCTAAATCATAGTAGTACTTGAGGAAAAATTATCTCCTATAGGTTTTTTGATTGGAAAAATATTGTTTCAGATATTTCTGAAACTCAAGAGCAGCAAACTATGGATTTTGAAAAATTAATAGACAAGCAGAGATGGTTTTTGATAATACAGACAATAATGTGGATAGCAGAGAAAATTTAGAGGAACCACGTAGTCCTAAATTCAGATTTTCTCGAACTACAGAATAGCACTATATCACACGCTTTCGAACCAGCAGTAGCCGAAAATCTGAACGATGGTTCTCCTACTACAAGTATGCCTGAAAATTTAGACACCAACCAACATGAAATAGTGCCATTTTCTGTACAGAATGTAATCCATGACATCAGCCTAGATGCTATAAATAATCACTCAGTAATAGGTTCCTCAAGTGTGTTTGCCGATCAAAATGGTGTTTTAGAAGAGACAAGGGTACAGTGGGATATCATTTCCGCTGAAGATACACCTATTCATATAAATCAAATTTCAATGTGTCATTCAAAAGAAATAAGGAACTTAGAATGAAGGGTATGGTTTATATAGGATTTAGGCGACCACGAAATAGAAAAAGAACGTTTCAAGATATAGAAAGAGCGGAAACAAGGCGAAAGGTGTAACTCAGAAACCTGTAAGAACAGCTCAAAAAGAAAATGTAATGAAATCAGAGAAGAAGCACGAAAAGAAATGTTTACAGCTTTTTGGAAGAACCTGAGTTGGGACCAAAGGAAGGTATATGTCTGCAACCTTGTTTCAAGACAGGAGACCTCTAGAAAAACAAAAGATGAAAATTCTCGACGTTCCTGCTCCCTATACTATAGCTTGAATGTTGGTGATAAGCTTATACCCGTCTGTAAAAAAATGTTTTTGGGAACTCTGGGGCTTGGGGAATGGAGTGTAAAGAGCTGGGTGGAGACATCGCATTACGGTACACCTTCCAGTGGAGCAGAAACTAACAGTCGTAGATTACCCAGAAAATCCCAAAATGATTCATTTATAACAACATTTCTAGAAAAATTGCCAAAGCTTCCTAGTCACTATTGTCGCAAAGACACTACAAAGTTGTACCTTGAACATGAGTTTTCTAGTTACTCAGACTTATATAAAGCTTTCGTGGATTATTCAAAAACACAAAACACAGCACCAGCCAGTAGAAATACATTAATAAAGTGGGTACATAAAAAGAATATTGGTATATTCAAGCCTCGCAAGGATCGGTGTGATACATGTGTACAGTATGAATCTCAAAATCTAAGCCTAGAAGACTGGGAACAACATAGAACAGACAAAGAGAGAGCTCAAAAAGAAAAAAATGATGATAAAGAAAAAGCAATGCAGGTAGTCTGTCATGTTATTACAGTAGATCTGCAAGCCGTTAAAAAGTATCTTCAAAATGCAGCCCACATAAAACCAATAATAATTTATTCTGATGGTTGCACATATCAGAATAGAAACAGTACCATGGCAAATGCTCTGCTTAGTCTATCACGCCAATATAATGTGCAAATAACTCAGAAGTTCTTGATTAAAGGTCATTTTCAAATGGAATGTGATAGTGTTCATGCTGTTATTGAAAGAAAGCTAAAAAATAAGAACATCGAAATACCAAATGATTACTATCGTCTTACTGGAGAAGCGCGTCAAAACCCATTTCCTTATGAAGTCGTAACTCCAGATTTTACTTTTTTCAAAAACTATAGTGCCGATTTGGTCTACTATTCAATCCGCCCTGGTAAAAAATCCAATGATCCGACAGTCACGCAGATAAGGGCACTGCAGTATGAACAAGGCTTGATAACATACAAAATTAATTTCGACCAAGAGTTTGCAGAATTACCTCATCGTCCAAGAAGGACCCCAAACGACATAAACCAATTTCTCCAATTGTTTGAGCACAAACTGCCAATTGCAAAGAAAGAAATACGATCATTTACAAGAAATAAAAACCAAAATTGGTCAAAATTATTGGCCATTTTATGACAGTTTACCTTTCAAATAGGTTTTTATTATTTTTATATTTCCTTGTTTCCTGTTCATTTTTTTACTGTAACTTGGATATAGTTTTTGTGTATCTTTTATTTTGTATTTTAATGGATTTGAGATAAAATTGTTCTAAAATCTAAATGGGTTTTCATTATAAGTACAATACCTCGTAAGTTCCAAAGTTGACGAAAAATTTTGTGCAATACTTCGTATCTCACATAATAATTACTAAATACCTATTTCTTAGAAGACAACTTAAAATAATAATTTTTTCGCTTGTTTAGAGGCCTAGAACAATGTTAAACTAAATAAAACACTTGCAAGTATTAATTATTATGCAAAACATTGTCTCCTGAAATTTTGACATTTCGTAGGTACGAGGTATTGCATTGACACCATCGATATCAAAAAAACATTGAATAATTTACTAAAAGGAAAGAAAAACAAAATTCTGACATATTCAAAAATAAAATACACATTAACACTGATATAGTCGGTGCACTTATAAACAGGACTGTATTTATCAATACTAAATTAAAAATAAGTTTAATAATATTAATTGTAAAAAATAATAATTAATAGTTACTCCCTTGGGCCTGCTTGCTTGTCGAAACAAGGTTTAATATTTGAAATAGACGCTCTGTGTACTTTTTCTATATTTACCAGCGATCTATATTTAGTCTTCAAAGCAGCCACTGCCGAAAATCCTGTTTCGCAGAGGTAAGATGTTGAAAGTGGTAGTAGTATACGAAACGCTCTGGTTTTTAGTGGCGAAAACTCATCATTCAAGCCTGCCCAAAATTCAACGAGGGATTTATATGAAACTGTTTTTTGATTTCGGCGTTTGCCGTCAACTCTATGAAGATTTCTTCTTCGGTGGTTGAGAGCCCTTCGGGAGTAATTTGAAACGGATTCCTAACCCACTCGTAACTAAGTTTTAATTTGTCGTCGGCAAGAAAATATTTTTTAAAATGATTTTCAATGGCTATGAAAACAACTTTAATGTGTTCTTCAACCTTGTAAGTTTTAATACACACATTTGCAAACATTTCCAGCTTTTTTTGCTTTAAATTCCAATGTTCTACAAAAAGCGTTAACTTTATGACTCATGTCCAATATATGTGTATTTGCCGCTTGGAGCTGAAGGTTCAAGATTGTATTTAGTTTCTCGAATATTTCGACCAAGTAGCTCAATTTCATTAGAAATAAACCATCTCGGCTTGCGGTCGGTTTTCTTCTAGAAAAACGGCGATTTCATGTCTTAATCCAAAAACACGTTGTGAACATTTCCCACGTTATAACTATCTTGCCTCGCAATAGAATTTTTGAATTCTGAATGTACTGCATCCATATATTTACAAAGTGCAGAAGAAAAGATTCTAGTTGTCAAAGGTCTCATTTTTATGTAATTAACTTCTGTTACAACCGTAGTTTGCACAATATTCAGGCCAGGAGACATTTCTTTGGAAGCCAGAGCTTCTCTGTAAATCATGCAATGTATCCAGATGTACATGGCAAATTTTTGTTTTACAAGGGCTTGTATACTTTCAAATCTTCCTGACATTGAACGAGCCTCATCGGTGCATGTTCCGACGCAATTCTTCCACTCTCGATTATATAATAATTTAAGATAGCAAATAATGCGATGAGCATCTTTATTGCTGTCCGTTGCCCCATCAAGCTGAACTGAAAACAACTTGTCTCGCAACTCCGCGAGTAGCTGATGCTGTACATTTGATAAAGGTATGGACCCCATTTTATTGTTAAAATTATCTCCAAACATAGTTTCTACAATTTTAATTGCAGCTGGCAAAATAAGCTCTTCACCAATAGTGTGAGGCTTCTTACATCTGGCTATTTCATATGAAACTTTATAAGAGGCAAGTGAAGCTTTTTCATTCAAAAAGTTTTTTTTAAATGATTTTTGCTTTTTGTATGATTTTAATTTTAACTCGAAGAATTCTCGGGGTTTGTACTCACTATGAAGTGGTTTCAATTGTCATTTAAGTTTATTAGGTTTCATGCTATCTGCTGCTAATTTTTTTGAACAAATGATACACAGAAGCATCTCTTCTTCATTGACTTCAGTATATGTAAACCCAAAATTTGAAAATAATTATTGAAAATTGGGTCGCGAATGGTAAAATTTTGAGAAACACTGGATTAATCAAATCGCTTCATATATATTAATATCCAATGGAACATCTATTTTTGCCTTATAAACAATTAGAATAAGTCCGTTGTTTTTTGACAGTCGTAATTCCCATTTCTCAAAAGCAACATACATTTGAAGAAAAAATAAACTCATTAAAAACAAAAAAAGCATTTTGCATAAGAATACTGAGCATAACCTATGACTCCAAAAACAAACACGTAATTTGAATGCGCTGAGAATGCCTCATCTTGGTAAGGTGTTTGTAATTGAATGTATGAAACCATACAGTTTTGAACAGGCAGTTTAATAAACTTCAAATCTTTTTTTATACGTGGGTTTTATTGAGACCCTTAATGTTGGTAACAGACGTTGAGGTTGATTCTTTGATTAAAAATGGTATTTCGGCTTCAAAGGGATAAAAATCATATATTTTTTCATCAGTGTGTATGTTTCATAAGCTTTTCAGTGGTGAGCATCATAATTACGACTATAAAAAAAACAACGGACTTATTCTAATTGTTTATAAGGCAAAATAGATGTACTCTAGCCTCTTGTAATATTAAACTAAATCTCTAGCAAATGTGAAGCCATATGATTGATCCAAAGTCTCTGGACACCTCGTCAAAAAAGGCCATTATTCTGAAAATTATTTCAAATTCACTATTATGCATTTTCCAGTAAAAAATAAAGGTAGAAAATACGATGTCTGACGTTTTTTGTAATAAATCAAACTTTAGGGAAATTGGTCGTGTCAGATCTTATTTTGAAGGTATTTTCACAATTTCTTTTGGACCACAATAGTTCAGAACTATCTGAATATACGCGAAAAAGTGGTTCCGTATACCCTCAAGAATATAATTCCGTTGTAAACCAACTTATTACAATTTTTTAAACTCAAGTTCTAGATATCCTGGTTTATTTACGTAAATAACTCATTCGACTGATGCCGGTTAAAATCAATGGTGATTCTTAGAAACATGCTGTAATTTTTGTTCTATGTGAAATAAATATAAAATATGCAGTGCAGCGGCATAGCAAGGGGTGGGAGGCGTTGGCGGGCCGCACTGGGTGTCACCTTTTTTGGGGTGATACCCACCCGGTATCTCAACTTTAAGAACAATGTACAAACAAACAAGAAATTAAATCGCCAGCAGAGTTGTCTACTTCGGTGATTCCTCCACAAGCACCAGCCCAGCTCTATGTATAATTCGGGGATTCCCCCAAAATCAGAAGACTATGATATTCCAACAGAAAGACGACTTCATCGTAAAAAACGGTGGCTGGTGAGATGGCCAGTGATGCAAGACTCACACTGAAAGAAGAACTTTAAAAACATATGTGGGAATGTCTTGACCGATTCAGAGTTGAACTCCAGACAAGATCGAAGTCTCTTCAAGACCTAGCTTCATTGTTCACGATCGTACAAACAAATACTTTGCGAATACTGAAAAACTTAAATCAGATACATCCAAATTTACTGATTTTTATGATGAGGTCTCAGAAACAGAATTACTTTTGGAGATACCAAGACGCGAAGACACCTAAAGTTAAAGTTTATGATTGGGTATCTATGGATTTTTTAAGGTTTATTGTAGAATGGGATTTTACAGAATCTCTTCCAAATCTTATGGTTGCCCTAAAATTGTTCATGACAGTAAACTAAAATTAATAAAAAACTATTTGCGGGCAACAGTGACGCAATCGCCGCTTTGCAATCTTGGTATATTAGCCATCGAAGACGAGATAAATTTTGATGAAGTTATTTCCGAGTTTGCAGCTGTCAAAGCTAGAAAGAAGAGATTTTAATTGTAGGATAAGAATATTTTTTGTCTTAGTTTTCATTGAGTTTTGTTATTTGTTCAATATTTTAAATATAAATACTAAATCCATGACGTTTATAAATCATATAAAATGTACTGCTTTTGACTTTCGATGGGGTGACACCACCAACTTCCGCACCGGGTGCCACTCGAGGTATCTACGCCACAGTGATCAAACTTGTACATTGTGCTCAAACTCTGACTACTATAAGTAAACGATTCTCGTTAAATACATATTCCTGAGATAATCAGAAATACATGCCAAGAATACGACAGATCTGTACTGATGTACAGGAATCATATCCTTAAAACTACAAATTAAATTTTTATTTATTAAACTGGGCAACACTTTGAGTCTTCACACCACCGATCTGGGTCGAACTAACCACCGATCTGGGTCGAATCAACCACCGTTCTTTACAGATACCTCGATATACGTTGAACAACTAGAGGAGCAACGCTCTTCGATGGGGCGCGAGATGACAGTGTCACCCAGCGGATATCGGACAAATAAACAGATAACAATGAAAGTAACACACTGAGTCGATTTGAGGTTAGGAAAAAATTGAATTATAAACTAACAATTCTGTTTTAATCTGACAAATGATGACAGAGAAATATTTGCACAATTGCCAAGCCTCAGATGACCCACACGATACAGATTTCACTATAGAGACCTATCTTACGAGGTTTATAAATTAAGTGATGAGATTGATAACGTAGCGTTCGATCTGGCAACACTGGTGGCGCCGGGCTTGCAGACGAGACAGGGGAACATGTGATCCGCCTTCAGTACAAGTTTGAACTCGCGAGAGCCATTTGGTCGTCCGAAGCGAGTTTTTTTGTTAAACAGTTTTTCCTATTGTGTTCTAAAAATGAGTGACATCAATTTCGAGCAATGGTATGCTATCAGGTTTTGTTTCGGACTTGGTGATACGGAAACTCATGCTAAACTTTAGCAGGCATACGAAGATAGGGTTTTATCAAGAGTCCAGGTTTTTCGGCGGTTTCAGTCTTTTTTGGAAGGGAGAGAGTCGATTGAAAATGAACTACGAAGCGTAAGGCCTTTATCTTCAAAGAACTGATGAAAATATCGACATACTCCGGGATCTTATGCATTCAGATCGTCGGTTGACAGTCAGGATGATCAGGGAAGAGACAAACTACCGTTCATCAGATCAAGGACTACTGGGTTTTGCATCACGATAATGCTCCTTGTCACACAGCAATATCGATACGAGTTTTTGCCAAGTAAAAACATTCCTGTGGCTCTTCAGCGTCCTTAATCACCTGACTTGAGTCCTTGTAACTTTTTTCTCTTCCCGAAGTCACCTCAAGGGAAATTATTTTGGGACAGTCGAAAACATTCGAACGGCTGTAACTGATCAGCTGAAGGCTATTCCAGTATCGGAGTCCATCACTGCTAAGAGGAGTGGAAGAAACGTTACCAGCGCTGTGTGCCGTCAGAAAGAAGTTATCTTGAAGGTGACAATATAAAACTGTAATTATACTTGAATAAAAAAAAAATAGTCTCATCACTTAACTTACAGGCCTCGTATACTTCACAATACCAAAAATGACTCATTGAATTTCAATGCGTCAAACTATGACTGTTTGCTGTGTGATAATAGGACAAAACATGAGCGGTTGTGTTTGCAACACAACTAGCGCCTGCAAAGCGTTGTTCCCTGGATCTGCCTGTTCGCTATGTTAGACGATAACCGGATGTTAATTCGTCAACGTATACTGTGCTGTCTTAGGGTAGTACTGCTTGTGATACAGCCATCGCTTGGGACCCTGTTAAGGCCCACCAGGTGCTGATAGCCTGGGTCTGTCTATTCGCTACGTCGGAACATTAAGGCCGTACTAGCAAAATGACTCGATTATTGGATTTCTACATGTCAATGTAAGTATGACATATGTTGAGTGATTGCGTTTGCCATGCAGCTATCGTTTGTGACGCTGCCATCGCATGCGAAGTGTTGATCCCTTAGGTCTGCTTCCTCACTATATGAAACAATGCACTAGCAACAAAAATAACCTGACTACCGGATTTCAATGGGTCAACGTATGACTGATACTCTGCTGTGTGATAATAGGGTAAGACATCAGCGGTTGCGCTTGCGACGCTGCCATTGCTTGTGATGCGGCCATCGCCTGCGAGGTGTTGATCCCCTGGGTTTGTCCATTGGCTGCGGATCTATGCATATCGGGAGCGATTGTTTGGGTGGCGATCAGTTGCTGATTAGTGCTGGCAGCTAAAACCAGCTGTTGCGGAACGTTGGCCATTGTAAGTTGTTGAGGTGTATTGGCTAATGCCAATTGTTGTGCCTGTAAACGAAAATATTAGACAAACATTATAGTTCATAGGCGTAATTCATACCGAGCCTGTATTTAAATCTGGAGATAAACAGAAACCTTGTAATTATCGACAAATTTCTGTATTGACAAACTTTTCAAAAATTTTCGTATAAGTTTTGAAATAACGACTTTCAATTTGTATTGCAAAATACAATCTAATATCTGAACAGCAATAAGGATTTCAAGAAGCAAAGTCAACTCAGGATGCGTTTATTCAGTTAAAAACAAAAAATAAGTATGTTGATAGTAATAAGCGACAGCATGCCTTTTTGTAGACTTAGCTAAATCATTCGATAGAATTGCACATCAAACATTTTTAAAAACCTTGGAAATCTTAGGATTTCGTGAAGCCACTTATCAACTATGAAAAGTTATTTGGAAGACAGAAAACAATGTGTGAACATTAACAGCGAAAGTATGGCAGTTAGATGCGGAGTTCCACAATGAACCGTATTAGGACCAATCCTTTTAATTCCCATATCAATGACCTTTTCAAGTTGAAAAACGATGGAGAAATTATTGGTTTGGCAGAAGATACTGCGATTATTTATTCAGACAAAGATTGGACTTCTTTAAAAAGCAAAATTGTATGGTTTATAACTTTTTTTTCACGGAAATGATGAGTCAACTTCAACAAAACATATTCTATTAAAACGAATAGCTACAAAAACATACAGTCAGTTGATAACTTAGCATGGGGGAAGCCATGATGAATTATTATAAAAAAATTGAAATTACGTGGAAAGTGAAGGTTATGTAGAAGAAAAAGAAATATTATCCCACAGAAAATCATTGCAGCGAATCTCAGCTTTTCGACTGTCGGCAAATATATGTTTATCACACAATATATTTGACAAAAAATCCAAAATTGTTACAGTCTATTAGTCACAGCCATCAAACGCGATTCAATGAAACATCTGCACTTATTTGCAGACTACATAAAACTTGATAGTTTCAAGATCAGTCTTCTTGCTACGCTCAAAATTTTATAATCTGCACACTTTAAACATATAAAATGTGAAAAACGTTTAAAAATTGAATTACTGTTATAGATCTATAAGCATATAGATATTAAAATTCAATATGTTATCTGACAACAAATTGTTAGAATTTTATTCATTTGACTAGAATACCTACAGGAAATTTGTTGTATTCATATACTTCAAGTACATTTAAAACCGAAGCACAAGTGTATTATTTGTTAGGCATCTTATGTCTAATGGATACTACCGTTATTATTTATAAAAAAACATTATTATTATTTATTATCCATGAACATTGGGAATATTTTTCCTAAATAAATCGTCGAAAAAAAATGTATGTTGTAAATAATCGTTCAAGGCTCGAAGGGTATTTAGGTTAGGAAAAATTTGAATTTCAAACAGACATTTCTCTTTTGATGCCAAACTAAATCTAGTGATCTCGCGCGTGGAGCCCTAAAAAACAATAACTTATGTGCCAACTTGAAGGTTTTACTAATAACTTCTGTTTTTTATGAAGTTATTCCTAAAACCTGTAACTTAGGCGTGTATGTGTGAATACAATGATGCCAACGTGATATATCTTCCTCAAAATCAGTGTACTGGAATGGACAGTGGTGCTAAAAAATATTAAAAGGTCAGGCACATCGTTCAAGTAAATTATCAAGCACCTGAAAAATAATCAGCCTGCACCAGTCTTGATTCTGCCCTTCCATAGCAGAACTGCAGATGTCACTTGTTTAAATGGATCACAGCATACCAGTAGAAAATGATATTAGCCTACACTACAGTGGTATTCAAGGAATGGACGAGCCTTGCACGCCTAACATTACGAAAATCTAAAAAGACTATAGATATTGATAGGGGCTGTTTTAGATGTGCAAAGAATATCTCGTAAGGAGAAAAGTGAACGGTGCATCTTTTATCTATCTTTTATACGAATGGGAACGGCCTTGTATGACTCTTATTCCGGAAGGATACAAGCTGCCAGTTTGATTCCATTGAAGATTTAAGTAAATATTTAGGTTCAAAAACACTTGCGATGTACTTTGAGACCTTACCTGTGATGTAAGTTGTTGCGTAGTAGTTGCTGCAAGTGCCAGTTGAGCTTGGGATGTCAACTGTGGCTGTGCTTGCAGATTGTTAGCAAGATTTTGCTGGGCAAGAGCCAGCTGCGCTTGCTGGGAACTGTTTGCTGCTGCAGCTATGGCGAGCTGCGACGTCGGGTTGGTTGTTACTGAAAATCAACAATTAATTTATTTGTTGTACATCGGTTTTCACGTGTCATAGCAACGATTCCGAATAAATGCATGCGTAAGCAAGAATTGTTTTTTTGAGCTAACTGTTGTATATAGTCCATTTTTATCTTAGTTAAGAGGCTACTTAAATCCACTCTGGGTATCAAAGGATAATTACAATGCTTTAGAAGTCGTGGTGAAATTTGTTGTGTACATACATTCACATTGGTTCATGCATACAGTGAGAACCAAATTTGTCTGACGGTTTGAATTCAATGTGTACGAGAGAGAACTATGCATGTCAGGAAGAGATAGAAGCCGGCTGAATAGCGAAGATCATCACCGCGTTGCCTAACAACGCTGACGCGGCAATGTGCTAAGTTGCCAATATGTTGCACAAATTCCTTGAATTAAGATGCATGTTGAAAATAAGAGTTAGTTTATTCTCAACGTCCAAGTAACGGTTTTATCTGGAGCGTACACATTTATGAATTGTGTCGAATCTGTTTAGGATCAATTTCATTTTAGGTTGAAATGAAAGGTCAGGATCGCCACAAATTCTGCAACATTGCATCATTGGTTCGCCCGGCAACATCGCATATCGTACACTCCACGGCAAGGTTTCAGCCTCCGTGATCATAGATGAGCGATACTGGTAAGTACCCATCTAGCGCTCATTAGGGAGTGTCGTCCTGCCTCGAAATGGTTTTCACCTGCGCACACGCAGGCAGTGATAATTTGTATTGCGTAATGGTATTTATTACATTTTGCGACAGCGAGTGGTCGAATGTTGATTTTATCAGCTTCCGTGGAAATCAAAGATAATTCTAAAATAAATTAAAACAATAAGTCGCATCAAAAAATAATTCTAATCAAAATGAAAACAAAATATTAAATTAAATGTTCGAACAGACCTCCTTCTTGTGTTTGACAGTAACCTATATAATCTATTGTAGAACATTTTCTGGTGTAACATATTGGCAACGCGGCAGATTGCTCGACCTTCTGCGTCACCATTGCTAGACAATGTGGTGATTACCTTCGCTCTTCAGCTGGCTTCTATCTCTTTCTAACATGTATTGATGCACACTTCTCGCGCTTCTCTTTCGTACACATTGAACGCAAGCTGTCAGACAAATTTGGTTTTCCCTGTATACGCGTTGCCACAGAGTACTACATGAGTTCGATTTCCCGTTGAAAATTCGTTTGATCTTCAAATGATCTTGATGGTCATTATCATGTCGTGGACATACTTGGTCAAAAACTTAACTTTTTGTGTAAAAATAGGGGTTTCCATCTTGACCTTCAAATAATTGAAGGTCATACTCAAGGTCATGTTCAAGGTCACCATTATATGTGACCCTTTTCAAATCATGCCACTTTGTTCTGCAGCATTGTTCTTTAGTACGGGTTCTTCACGTGGTTGCAAGATATACAAGAAAGCAATCAAGTACGTTATTAGAAAATAAACTATATGCTAAAATCACCAAAGATTGAAAAATCATAGGACGCGAAACCATTGGTGTTATAACAAAAATATAAGTCATGGCCACATCAACCAAATCAATCAAGGAATGCTAAAACATTTACTTACCCAAGATTTGCTGACTCGGTTGTGCTAAAATTTGAGCAGCGGCAGCTGGTGCAATACTAACTGTTGGGCATCCAGCAATGCTCACCTATGAAAAAACAAACAAAATAAGAATCTATAAAGTTTTGCATTAGAAACAGAGGTCGAGGATTCGACCAATCAGCATTGATGTTCCTACACTCTAAAGCGGCAACGCCGTCAGTTTCGGTCGGTCTTCGCAAACATCACTTTGCGTGGCCGGCTGAGAGCAATAAAGGTGATTGCCCATTATACAGTATCATAATATGATCGTATACAGCACGATACGTAGCAGCAGATTGCGGATCGACTCAGTTCTATACTAGTTTATATCGTATATACAGAGAGTTTCCCAAGTACAGTACGAATCTTCAGAGGGATGACTCAATAGGTCGTTTTACGAAAAAAGGTCCCGCGAACACATTCCAGAGTTACTTCATTTCTTAGATAGAGGACGTTGAAGTTGAAAAAAAACTCTACCTGGATCGAAATTATTAGATCCAGTGGCGTTTCAGTGGGCACCTCAGTCATATTATTGAGAAAAAAGTACGTCAATGATGTGTAGTTTTTATGTTTTTTTTTAGAGTAAGCAATTAATACATAACGTTTTGGTCTCTTGCGTCTTCTTCATATCTAGCTCCGTTTTCGAGAAATAAAAAAGAAATCACTTTAACTTAGTCTCCCAACTAGTAATGGACAACATAAAAAATAAAAATTAATTTCGCTCTTAAAGTAAATGAGCAAAATGTCCACCCTCTGATAAAATACATGATTGAAATCGATTTGTTATTGAATGCCTGACGCATTTAAAAATATCTGGAGTATTCCTTATGACATTGCATATGTCAATGTCAATTATCCGATTCCTCAATTCATTCACACCTGGTACGGGAGTTTTATAAACGAGAGACTTCAGATGACTCCATAAATAGAAAAGATGCTTCATGTAAGTTCTGAGAGCTGGCCGAATTTGAGGTAAAGCACGTCCAATCTAGTGAATAGGGTACGTGAATAAATGATCCCAAAAAAAGTCCGTGTAGAATTCACGTGTTAATCTTACTGGTGGAAAATGGAATGGGGATGTTCGTAGGCCGAAAAATGGTCATTGTGAAACTTCATAATAGCATGCCGTGAAAATTTTGAATTTTGCCTAGTTCGAAAATAAAATATTTGGTAAACAAATATCGTATGAATCAACCGCTTGCAAAACATTAATGTTGCGTGAAAATCCCGAGGAAGTAGAGCTTGGAATCCGCTGATGTGATAAGGGTACAGGTTTTTTTTTAGAACTTTCCAAAAGATTTTTGGGCTGTCTTGAAGCTGCAGTGCAATCATCCTGGTACTATTTAAAGGATCTTCGTCTATTGCATCAAGTATAGTGTTTTCTAGTTCATGCGTTGTTGCTGTTTCTGGTCCTCAACCAGCTGTATTTTTATTGAAATTCCCAGTTCCACATAATTTTGCATGTTTTGGCACATGGAATTACTCTTGTTAGAATATATGTCCTGGTAAATTATCTGTACTTAGCCCGCATTTCATGAGTTAATCCATAATGAAATATGTCATCCATTTCAGCGTTGGACAAATTATTTATGATGGAATCACGGCTAATTGACAACTCTAAATTTTGCTGATATGACAACACTAAATACTATCACCGTGAGCTGGTCTCCAAAGCAAGTAAGTAGGTACTTGATTAGATTTGGCAATCATTTGTTGTTAACAGGAGATGACTAAAAAAGTCATTGTCTTAATTTGTTTCTCAATAATATGGCTATGGTTTCCACTGAGACGTAACTGGTCCTAATAATTTCAATCTAGTTAGAGCTAAATAAGCGCCACATTACTTCAAATAATTGTACCAAATTTCAAGCAAATTCGTTAAATGATATTTATGATATTTTATAGATACCGTTTTTTCAAACTTCACCGAAATAAATCTCAAAACCGCGGCAACTCCGGACATATAATTATACGAACTTTTATTATGAAAACGGTTTAATAAATCACCCTATGACAGTTCGTATCATAGTTGGGAAACACCCTGTATATGCGTATCCCACTCGTTTAGTAACCTCCATTGTCTGGCCACTAAATCAAATCACATAAGTTTCAATTACTGTTTATTTTACGACATTTCGGCTACCACAGTAGCCTTTTTAAAGTATAATGACAATGGAGTCCCATCAACATGATAACCACAAGATAAGTTGCAAGTGTTACATTAACCATTTTGTAAGCGTGCCGTTTTAGTACAACTGTTGACATAAATGCCAAAATGACAAATTTTGTATATCGATTTATGATGTAATTGTTCAAGAGTTATGATTGCTACCATATTATGAATTAAAATCAACCAAAGGAACCCTATCTCCCCTCTTATATCCAAGAACTTATCGTTCTTCCATTCATTATAATCCCCATGGTCTGTTTGTGAGGTGTTATCGCTCGTTACCCAGAGTGCGTGGCGTTCCAGCGATATGGCTGATTAGTTTTCAAAATGATATTAGAAGTGTTACACCCAGAAAAAATAATTTCTTCAGCTTGATATTTTGGCAATCAAACAATAACATGCTCGCGAAATTTTATTGACAAGTAATGAGAAAAAAATTAATGTGTTGGCCGACCCCGCAGCTGAATACACTCCTGTATACGTCCAGGCATCGACAAAGTGAGATGATCGATGTCTGGTTGTGGCACCTCATTCCAAGAAACTCGAGCTTCGTGGATTAGCTGTGGCAGAGTCTGTGGCGGATGGTGAAAAGTGGATAGTCTCCTCCCCATCACATCCCACACACGTTCGATGGGATTTAAATCCGGCGAACGGGGTGGCCACAGCAAAAAATTAACGCCTGCTTCTTGAAGAAAGTCCGTAGTATGACGAGCAATATGGGGACATGCATTGTCCTGCTGAAAAAGGACGTGTGGACGGCTCTTTAGATAACGACAGTAAAGTGGTTTGTAGGACATCATCAACATAACGCGCAGCAGTCATATTGCCTTGAACAAAGAGAACCACTACTCCAACAGTCCTGTGTACTTTCCTCTCAACAGCAAATCCAATATCAAGCCGTTCTCCATGGCGGCGTCTTATCCTTCTACGACCATCGAGCGTACCTACACAGAATCGCGATTAGTCGCTGAAGATGACATTATGCCATTCTGCCTCCCAATGTTGCCGTTCTCTGCTCCAGTTCAAACGTTGACGACAGTGGTCCGCAGTCAGAGGAAGCACTAACCGTGGCTCGAATGCGGCGATAGAGTGTACGCATAGTAACAGGTCTACCTTTATCATCTTGACGTTCTGTGGTACGCCTCGGTGCACCAGTTGACCTTCCTCGTGTTCCTCTACCTTCCTCTATCCACATACGACACAAACGCATTACAGTGATTGCAGTACAATTAATGCAGCGGTCAATTTCGCGATAGGACAAACCAACATCTCGATAGGCAATAGTTCTACCCCTGTCAAAGTCGCTAGCATGGTGATAATTTGGACGTCTGCGAACTCGAGGATTTTGTTATGCTTAACACTAGTAAATGAAAGGGCAATACCTAAAAATATCTGGTCTACTCAGCTCTGTCTTAGTTTTTTACACAAAACTAAAAGAACATTTTAACAAAGGTAAACAAAAACAAAGATAAAACGTTGACATTGTTGCCACAGCATGCTTTAAATATAGTCACTATGTTTCCAAAAAAACAAGTTGAAAATATTTTTTCTGGGTGTAACACTTCTAATGTCACTAATCTTGTACTTTGTGATAGCAGTGATTTGAAAAATAGGTATCCTGATATCCAGACCAAATTATTGAGATAAAAACAGGTAAAGCGGACTACCGAAACTTTAGGGTTCGATATCTGTTTCTAAATCACAGTTCATAGAGTATCTGCCGCCATTTATTCCAACAAAGGTATGCTACGTGCATGACACGATCCTCATACAAGATATACGGGCCAAATACCTTTCCAACTTCCATTCATCTAAAGCAACCTCAAAGGAAAGTGCAACCGAAATACCTACCGAATGGTTGCCCGACACCGGATTGCACGTGGAGACAGTGGCTAGCGAGACGGGCACCGTGGCAACACTGGCAATGACAGTTCCGGTGGCCTGCTGCTGGGCAGCTGCCTGAGCAACCGCTTGGGCGGCGCTGCTCGGGTCCGGCCCACCTGGACGACCGATGTTCCCAGGCCGTTTGCCGCCCATGCGTAGCTGGGCGTTTTGGTCCAACAGGAATTCGTTGGTGGCCGTTAGGTCCGACACCTGCCAGAAACAAAGTTCTCTATCTTAGCTGTCAAATTATATCCGCTTCGTATCATAACCTTGATGGAAGATCATCAAGGTGAAACCCGACAGAACAATGTGCCATCTATTACCAGAATCGACCAGAACGAGAGTAATTATCAACAATCCATCCAACTGTAAATTCGCGTCGTCAGCCAAGTCACCACTGCGCCAATGAAAACTAATAATACTGTATTTGTTCGTCTTACCAAGAGAGGACCAACCGTGTACAGCTGTTTCATGCTTATAGGCAATCATCAGCACAAACTAGGGTTGGCCCCTAGGTTATTTGTTCAACAGCAAGTAGACCATCATCTACAAAGTCGCCAGCATCGACGGCATCAAGCGGTCACAGTGACTCGGCTGTCGACGCGAATTGAAATACTGTACAGTTCTAAACAGATAGTCGCTCTTCACTCTCGCAATGGTCGATTCTGATGATTAAGCCGATTAGTCTAATCAGACGAAAATACCCATGTTTTGCGAAATAATTCTTGAGTCCGGTTTTACTGATGCAAGTTGTTCAACAGAGTATTTAAAACATGAACGCATAAAATGGGTACACCAATTTTTGCTGAAGAACTTTTTATTCGACAACAAATAATGAGAAAACGTTTTTTTTGGATTCAATCGAAAATGTTGGCAGGAACGAAAAAACTCTTTATATAAGATTTTTAGGCATTTATGAGACCTACAAAATGAGACGTCGCGTAAAAAGATCCGACTAATAGCAAAAAACTTATGGCGAAAACCGAGGCAAACTGTAGGTTTTGACACTTGTTGGTAATGCGACGATGGTTTCTCGCAGATATTTGAAATTCTTCAAGTTCCTAGGATTCGTACTTCTGAATAACCACAACAAAATTGGAGTAGATTGGTCAAGTAGTTTTTCAGAATTTCTAATTGTTTCTCCCAAAATACCTGACTTCCGGCAATATACAGGGTTAGTTCAAAGGGAATTTTATAGCAAAATACACTAGTTTACCTTCCCGATATGAAGCTCAAACCATTCAGGAACATAAATGTTATTTATATGCGAAGATGATGGGTTAGGTTTTTCCTTCTAAACAAATTCAAACATTTCGTATTTGTGAGTAATTCGCAACAAATGATGATATGACACATCCGCTTAGTGACGTATGTTTTTCGAATATCCTAGCGCATTTGTTCAATTACTCACAAATACGAAATGTTTGAATTTGTTTAAAAGACAAAAATGTAACCTTTGTTTTGCGCATAAAAATAACATTTATCTTTCTAAATGGTTTGTGATTGATATCGGCTATTAAATGCTCTTTCGGATAAGCAATTAGAAATTCTCAAAAACTACTTGATAATAATAATAAAACCAGACTTTACAATTATTTACGGGAAATTTGCTAATATGATTAGACTAGAGAGTAAGTACCACTTTTTATATTTTATATTCAATAGTGTTTGTTTGTGTGTATCTCTGTTTTACCGTTATCAGCCTTTGGTAGCACACAAGCGAGTTTGCTCAGCGCCGACCAACTTACACTCAAATCTTAATCGTGACAATTTGATGTATCACCGTTCTCGTTTTTAATTGTACGAGATAAAAACGTCGTATCTGACTAAAACTTATAACTGCTGCTGTTATAACTGATTTACATATTTGCAAAGCTGTCTTACCCTTTTCTTTAACTGAGCGATCTCTTTGTGTAACATGCTGTTTTCTTCTTCCAACATAAATGTCCTAAAAAAATATGAAGATAGTTTTTTCTTTACTTAGAGAACTCAACAAAAGTCATACCTTATCAATACCATATTCATTTAACATTTCCACCAAAATAAGATTTAGAATCTGCTATTTAAAATTCAATGGAACATTAAAGAAATTATTTTGATATACCTTGCGTCGAGTCTGTTCAATATAGGCGAAGGTGGACTTCCGGTGTAATATCCTTTGAAAGATGGTTTAGTTTGGTTCACCTCGTATTGCAACACATCTTGTTCTTGAGGGGGTAAAAAACGTCTTTTCGGACATGAAAGGCCATTATCTTTGTACTCCTCAAAATCAACACCATTCCTCCTTATACCTGGAAAAATCAATGAAAAAATTTAGTATGTCATAGAATTACCAGATCTATACAAGGTGTCCGCAAAGTTAGGGTTTTCCTTTTGCACGACATGTAGATCTTGAGAAAATAAGAGGATTTTCTTAATAGCATGGTCTCAAGAGATCCGAGATGTTGGGCTCCGCAAGCTCTATCAAACCTGAACCAAACCGAAGCCAGTCCTGTCCTATCCGTCGATCACGTCCACAGCGCCAGCGTACAGTTATACGACGTACGACTACGATGTAAATACGAATTTTACGACAAAGCCGTACTTGGAAATTCAATTCAATTGAACAGTGAGTACTTTTTCATTTACTTTTTTACTTGTTCCCTCACGTTTCACCACAAATTAGCTTTGTTATATAAAGCGTAGTTGTGTCTAAAAAGGGCGGACACCCTGTATAATAAACGAATGTTTCGTTATGGAACCCACTCGAATAATACAAAATAATTTGCAGCTGGCCGTTCGCAGTAATGTTTGGAGTTTGTCACCTTTCCTGTTTACAAGCCAGTTAACTTAACGCGTGCAGTCAGTCTAAGATACAAAACAGATCTTTGTGGTACACCAGTTCTTACTTACCACCGTTAGTGGTTGCAAAGGCATCTATACCATTAAACGGAATCTCGTTGGGGTTATTACTTATTACAGCAGTTTGCTCGCTCTGTATCATCGCTAATATCTCAGTCTCCTCTTGTTCCTTAGTAATATGCCTATATTTACAAAAATTCCGACGACACATGCCTTTTTTGAATTGTTGGCATATTGGCGGAATCCCGGGAAGTTGATTTTTTCTGGTCGCCTCTGCCAATATTTGAGTGGACATTTGACCCGTTCTTTTGTATTCATCTACCTCATCTAAGCCGCAATGTATAAACCTAGAAACGTTTGAAATTGTAAGGAATAATAGCCAATAGTATCTAAAAAGAAAAGAAGTAGCTTTGCAATACCCTTGATCGCCTTCAAAGCGACAAGCAAATACGAGGTTATTTGCACTGTTTTAGATTATGAGAGACATCATATTTTATGAGCAGATAAAAAAGACTATACTATTTGAATTATTATTACATAACTTACTTGCAGTGTGGCCTGGGACACATGCTATTCTGGTAATCATGGCAAAAATTCAACGATTTAGGATCTGTCTCATGTTTGTATTTGCAGAATTTACGATCACACAATCCTCGAGCAAAGTCCCGACAGATGTTATCTTCCTTCTCGGACTGTAGAGTGTCTTCTGACGTGTCGGACATGGTACGTTTTGCTGATGATTCATAAAAAAAATATTTTTGTATTATTAATAACTGAAAATACAGTGATTTCACATTATTTTTTATATTTGAGCCAACACGCAGGTTCAAGGCCGAAATACCCGTGGGTATTGTGTGGCTATAGGGACATTCAGAGGAAAGGAAAGACGACACACGGACTCAAGTGTGGTTGTAACAAGCACACATTCTGGGCCCACCTTAAGAGATCCATCGAGTGGTACCTCCACGCCCGACGGCCCGAGATCTATCACCTACCGACAATTACAACAATCATAGCCGAGAGAAAAACTCTCTTGAGACCTGGTTCGAATCGGCAAAGCTTATGTCGACTGCCGTACGTAGAGATCGGTAGTACCGCGATTGGCGAGAGTTGGCATTGTCACAGTTTTTTATGGAAAATATTTTTTGTAGGAAAAACGTTTCATACGAAATATCCGTCGCTTCGCCTAAAATAAAAAGTACCCTCGAGTTTCAACACTTTGATTGAGTCTCTTTTATTTCGATCCTATGGTTTGGTATGACGAAAGCTCGGACATTAAGCAATCTTTGATATTTCCATGGAATATCAGTATTTTGCATTCAAAAAGTATCGTCAGCTGGTACATTTTCGCAACAAATCTATGACGTAATAGGTTCTAGCGTCTACTTTGCGTTGGATAATAGACTTGCCTGAGATGTGATGAAAATAACCGGAATTAAGATCAAACTTGTATTAGCTGATTCTTTCGGCAGGCGATTTTGAGGATTTACATGAATTCTCTTTTAATGTGCGAATTTGATTTCCGTTATTTTAACAAGAATGCGGCAAAATATGGATAAACTCATTGAGAAACAAATATATAATAATCTATTTGTAGTCTATGTAAAAAATACTCCATTCACGAGGTAGTTGACCATTTCTAAGATTGACTACAAGACTCATAAACAGAGTCCGAAACTTGGGAACATTTCGGACTTTAACGACGTATTTGGTCACTTACATTGCGAATTGACTGGCCTTCCCTATGATTAACTGTAATCCAGTTTATACCTAACTCTATATTATTTCCACTGTTACAAATAAAAAAGGAGCAATAAAAACAACCGCTCTCATATTTACGCAATATCCATGTAACTAAAAAATGACGCTGTTACTAATAAACGTTGAAAAAATGTCGATTTAGCATAAAACTATACCCTTGTACTAACGCCAGGGGGGCTACGTTCGATTTCGGGGTCAACATCCTTTTCGCTAATGCATTAACTCACCCTTGGGAAATTAATTAACTACTATTTAGACTATCATCTTACAAACTAACGTTTATGTTACAGTTTGCAGTGGTCGTTGGAACATAACTGATTTCAAACAAAACACAAAAATTCGAAAGCAATGTTAACGTTTCCGAGTCGAAGGGAGGTGAACGAACGTGCTCAAAACTGTTTTCCCAGAGCATATATAAGGGGTTGTTTACAGACTTTTCCGACCAGTAGGCTTATCTACCGGCCGACATGTTCTATATTTTTGCTGCAATATTTTGTGTTTCCAAGGTAGTTTGTATGAACGAGATGTCGGAAGAGAGCTGCGAGACGTTACCGTCCGAGATACACATAACGAAGGGTAAGCTTATTCATTTTATATTTTCAGTGACTGAAGTTTAAAAATTTAATTAAAAGCAATGAAACACTATAAAAATATTAGAGCATCCCTGAACTTAGCATATTTTTCAAGTCTGACTAATTTTGGGTATAATAGTAAAAGAAATTGTCAAAATGCTAATATAACAGAATTAATGTTTTGGTGAAAGAAGAAGAAATAAGTAGTTAATTTTTGGAAGTTTCCAACAAACTATATTTTTTATGGAAATGGAAAGTATATGAAATATGCATCGATTTATGAAAATTCAGATCGGAAACTCAATTGTCATAACTATCGATACTCCAGGACTTATCGAATATTCAGGAGACGTTGCCTCCCATATTTGTACTATTCTTGCAGAGGAATATGATGAGCTGGGACGATTGGTCAGAACTTGCAATGGAGAGATAGCTGTAAACAAATGTGAAGGGTCATGCAAAAGTCAGGTCCAACCCTCTGTGATAACACCTACAGGATTTTTGAAGGTATTTGGTATTTAACGTAGGGATTGAGGTTATATTTGAGTTTTTTGGCATCACTATTCTCCAAATTGGTTTACTTTTCTGAGAAATCCACGCAACAAAAAAATAACGGTTGTGAGACTAGGATGATTATTTTGTGAATGAAATATTTTCGGAAGTTCTGCGACTCAAATATTCAGAGCCTTACAACTGTATATGTTTTTACATAAAATTCAAAATTGTATTTTTAATACCCTTCATTATTTCCTATTACAAGAGGAGAACATTTGTGAAATAATATTAACATTATCATGTTTTCCTACCGGAAAATAATTTTAGATTTGTCAAGCGGAAGTCGGGCTATCGATAACGCTGTAATCTCATGACTATCACAAATACTGCTACTTCTGAGCTGGGTTTGTGTGAGGAAAATACACTGCTTGATGATGTAGTGAGAAGAGAATAAATAAAACATTAGAAGAAGGCAATGCTATAATCGGCTTCAGTTTAAACAAAGTTTTATTATAAATTATCATGTAGCACTAACATTCTGTATATAAAAGTTACGCAGATACTGTAAGCACATCAGCTAACTGGTGAAGACTACATTTATTATCTTGACCATTTTTTGATGATGAGTTAATTTCTTGGAGAATAAATTTCATAAAAAAAATATCCGAGAATTGGTATTTGAATCACTTCACATATTTAGTAGAAACGACGTTGCCAATCTTTAGATTTTAAACTGTACTGATTTTGGACTGATCTGAAAAAACTTCTTATCATAGTAAAACTGAAATGGGTTAGTTGGATTTGATTCTCATACGTTTTCCAAAGACCTGTTAAACTATCGTCAAAGAGCAGATGTCTCAAATTGTGATAATAACCAATTTATTTGTTACAGGAGTGTTACTGTTGCCGAGAAAGCTTCCTCAGAGAAAGAGTAATAACACTGACACATTGCTATGATCCAGACGGAATGAGACTGACAAATGAAGGCAACAACGCCATGGATGTCAAACTAAGAGAACCGTCAGATTGTAAATGTTATAAGTGCGGTGATTTTAGCCGCCGTTGAACAATTTAAGTACCTACATTTTTAAAATTCAACGGAGCTTTTTTCATAATTTCGTAGCCTGCAGGGTTTCGCACTATGAAATGAGGACCTTGCATACAATTGTGATTGCGATATAATCGTTGTATCGTCATTCAAATACATACTTAGCAGTGTCAGATTTCATGAAACCAAGAGCTCATACTCCAACATAAAAATATGCAAGTCCATGATATCTTTCATGGATTCTTGAGAATGAAATTTTTATTGATTTAACACCAAGACGTTGGCCAAAATTTGTCATTAACCTATGCTTATAATCATAACTGAAATTTGGATGTAAAAACTATATATTGCTTTATAAATACCACGCTTTTTGTTGGACCAGTGGGTGGTTCATAAGTTATGGGCAATGCAGATATTTTTCTACCACTCTTCGTATCTATCACTCGTGCGGCATGAATTTTGACGAAAATAATACACAATTGTGTCTGCTTTATTTAATGTTAATTGTAAGAAGTGAGCACTTACCACATAAACATTAATCCATAGGCAAGTTGAACCTCTTGTGCAATTCCGCTATTGTTACATGTTCAGCATCTGCTACATACCCCAGAACCACCTACAAAAGCATTTAAGGACCATCAAAGTAAGGTGTGAATTATTAATAGCAGCACCGATATTTGGTACAATAACAATTTGTATATTGAAGTGTGAACGTTTTTTCAAATATATTGTCTAGTCACTACTGAACTTTTGGTGTAATTATTTATCGCAAATTTATTCTTATATTTTTCTAGCAGCATGTTTTTCAAATATGATTATTTGAGAAATATTTAATAAAGAGTAATTTTGTGAAAGTTTTTCATTTATACTATTATTGTCCTGTATCAAGATCAGTTCTTATGAGGCGGGATAAGAGCAGCAATATTATCATTTGTGTCATCCTAAGCTGTTAATTATTTGAAGCTTGAAGGTAAGAAAAACACATGACCATTCTACGAATCTCGTTATTAGCATACTTTAAAATGAAATTTGAATTAAAATGAAAAAAAAAAACGAACATTTTGCAATTTATACTATAATTTTGATATCTTTCTAATCAACATAATTTGACTTTAAGTGTCGTAACATTGTACGAATTGTTTCTGGGCTATTCTGCGTTTGGATCATTTTCCGGCAAATATATGTATATATGAACTATTTTAATAAGTACATGGTGCGCCATCTTTTATGTCGGTATATAAACGACGAAACCAGTAACCATCAAGACCTTTTTCACGCATTTGTGGGCAGACATAATGAGCCAGCATCCACCGATATCCATTTCCATGGACTGTTTCGTTTTCGTTGAAGAAAAATGGCCCAATGATGGTTTTGGCGCAAACGCCGGCCCAAACAGTCATTTACCGGTTATGCAACGGCATTTCGTGGATCTCTTGTGGATCTTCCGTCCCCCAAATGCGGCAGTTTTGCTTATTAACGCCGCCAGAGAGCGTGAAATGAGCCTTGTCGGTCATCACAATTTGTTTCCAAAAATCAGGTTCAGCATCAACCATGCGAGCGACTATTTGGGCGTATTCCAAGTGACGTGGACGGTCAGTTGGCAATATTTTTTGTGTTAACTGCACCTTATAAGGAAACAAATGCAAATCATCCACCAAAATGCTGAGCGCGGTGACGATACGCCACTTTTGGGTTCTGGACAACGCTGTCTCTGACCCCTTCAACCAAATCATTGCAACGTCTTGGTCGTTGATGAACGGTATGTTGACGATCTCCCACTATCCCGTACTCAAGAAAATTCGAAACCAAACGACGGATAGTGTTGTCAGACGGTGCCTGTTTGGCACGATATTGTCGACGATATGCACGTTGCGTTAACACAACGACGATTTTCAATGTACATTGTGACTATTTCGGCGCGTTGTTTCGGTGTAAAGCGATTCATAACTAAAATTGTAGTAAATTGACGTTTCAGAAACACGTATAACCAAATCACTCGGTTGGTAAATATTAAAGTCATTCGATGTTTGAATACCGATATAAAATATGGCGCACCTGGTACCTATTACCTTTAATCGACGATATTTGCCCCTCATTATTGGAAGAAAAAAGAAAAAACTCGACTGCAGCAAATGAAAAGAATTAAGATTCAATTGTGCAAAGAATGTGTGCTGTAGACTGTGAAATAGAAATTACAAGGCTGGAATTTTCTATTAAAATCCGCCAGTTTGTTTTTATAAGATTTTAATATACCCAGCGTCACTCGCACTGCTAAGATGAATCCAACAACACATCACAAGTCAAAATCCATCAACCCGTTTGGAATGAAGCCCGTGAAATAGAATTATTCGCACCATCGAAAAGCATAATCTTAATTACCTGAGTTAGGTCCTTCATCTCGTTGTAACGATGCAGCGCGTCCATCTGAGGCTTGAGATCTAGCGATACACCCGAGCTCTCAAGCTCAGAAATTTTTTCATCCACCTGTGCAGACTCCTTCCACAACCTATCGTATCTTGCACGGAGTTCGATGATTGTGGAATTCTCTTTTGAATGAGTCTTTGATAACTTTTTCTTTTTTGATACTCGGCCAGATTTTATATTAGTTGCATCCATTTAGTTGAGGTATTCACATATTCTACAAGGATATTTTATGACTAAAAATATCTGATCTAGAATATTATATTAATTATATGATATCTGATCACCAAAAAAAAATTATTTTGTCCTAGCTAAATGTTAGTACTAATAAAATACGATAACATCTTCAAACCAGGACTTAGTCAGCTCAAATACCTAACATAATAGCTACTTTAAAGTCAATAAGATGGTCACGGTTTATATACAGGTCTTTTCACGATTTTCGGAGGTTACGTTATAATGCCATAAGAAATAAGTAAACAGAGTAACTAATGGTATCATATACGTAGCTTAACTCCCCTAAGTACAATTACACACTGCGCAAGCCGACCGTAACGTAACTGCTACTCGCTCTTACACACACACGTTAACTGAATTATACAGGTCTACTACGTCTCTAATTTGAAGAATAACATGGGTAAGCACAAATCACACGCTTATGACAAGCAAGTTGTCATATTGACAGAGACATGCACTCATACGTTGACAAGATATGAGACAAAACTAAAAAACGTAGTTTTTTAGCTTATACAAGCAAGCGTCCGCTCATAGAGGCCGATTGCATAACGCATGTGTGAGGGAGAGGCATGTATGAAACTCATTCCTGTATTTCTACTGTGATCCGTCAAAAACTTTGAAAATACCTATAGATTCATGTTTGCCTTCGGTGAAGATCTAGTTTAATAGGATTTTAGACTTTTACTGCTTGATATTGATACTTATTCTTCTATTCATTGTCTGGCAGACCGGTCCTTATGTCCTTTGCTCTTAGTTAAATTAATATTGTCACGCCTTTTTTAAGGACACATTGGCCCTGATTCCACCATTGGTAAAGTGCTTAAATGCTATTCTGTTCCCGTTTACACCTTGGCTATGCGGCATACAAGCGCTTGGCTACATACGGTGAAAACATATCCAGTAATACTGAATGCTTTTAACTATATCGTTTAATGTTTAGATACGAGGGTGGTCCTAGAAGTACCCGACCCAACGAAAAAAACACAAAAATTTTGTAAAATGTATTTATTTTTCAACATAATATCCTTTGAGCTCTATACACTTTTTCCAGCGATGTTCAATAAGTTCGATACTCTTTTTATAATAAGAACTGTCTTGCTCCTCAAAATAGCCATTACCTGCCGACATCAGTTCTTCATCGTTGGAAAATCTTTGAACATTTTTCCAAGTTTGGAAACAGAAAATAATCCGAGGGGGCTAAATCTGGTGAATAGGGTGCATGAGGTAGCAATTCAAACTTTAATTCGTTAATTTTGGCCATTGCAATAACGGATTTGTGAGCTGGTGCATTGTGTTGATGAAAAAACACTTTCTTCTTAACCATATGCGGCCGTTTTTGCTTGATTTCATCGCTCAATCGTTGCAATAAGTTCGCATAATACTCGTTGTTGATAGGTTTACATTTTTCAAGATAGTCTTTGGAGCCGGTTGTCCCTTTTGAGTTGTTCTTTTGTCTCGGGTGTGAAGTGATGGACCCATGTTTCATCCATTGTTATGAAACGGCGCAAAAATTCTGCTTTGTTGCTATGAAACTTCGCTAAACATTCAATTGAAACATATGCACGACACTGTTTTTGCTCGATTGTGAGCAATCGCGGTACCCATCTTGCACACAGCTTTCTCATGTCCAAATTTTCAGATAATATGCGACGAACCGCACTTTTTGAAATGCCTACTATGTCTGCTAGCTCGCGCACTTTCAGTCGATGATCATTCAGTACCGCTTTGTGAATTTTCTTCCCATTTCTGGAGTCGTCACCTCATTTGGTCGAAGGAGCAGACTCACCCAGAGTAGAATCCAGTTCAGCTTTTATATTGGTTGGGCTGAGTCTTTTGAAATAAAAATATTGTACCACATAACGATGTCCAATTTTCTCCATTTTCACAAATTCACTGAAAACGTTCAGTATTGATGGCTGCCAAATAAATACTAAACAACAGGAACAGGAACACAAATTCCTATGCGATCCCACCACCTCCCCAGTCCAGGTACCCTCACTCTTTCCGGCCCCAGTGCCGGTACGTGGACAGGACGCTCCCGCAACTTGTGTTCCTATCGGACGCAAAACTCCACCTCCCACCCATTTTTGTCCTTTAAAGTTTCGCGCTTCCCCCCTCGGAATTTTGCCCCGCCGAAAGTTGGTGTAAGCTAATCACGACGCGGAAGCACGGCTGCAGTAACGGAAGTGGCCATTTTTACTCGTGTACCTTTCTCCGGTTTTACGAGTCGTCCTCTATTTGGGGTTCTATCGGTGGGACCTTGATATATATATATATACTAAACAACGTGGCGTCTTCAAAAATGACACATATGCTTTATAGGTTGCATACTTTCTAATACAATGATATTTTTCAAACAACTATCGCCATCTCTAGGTCAGGCCGGCTACTTCTGGGACCACCCTCGTATAAAGTCTAGCATAGAAACTCAGGCTATTCGCACGTGTTCCTTAAATCGTCATGAAAGATGTAGCGAGTGTGTGTGGTCCAAATCATCCATTCTCGTTGTCGTCTTCCATCAATTGCTTGACGACCACATGACGTCGGATACCACAAACACTACGTCTTGCATGACGAATTAATCCCAAGTAAAATCTACGAGTAACATTAGCGTCTAAATCAGCGTTAAAATTAGAAGAAATGTAGTGGATGGAAAGAAGAGAACTGCTTTTTTGTTGATTGAAGGGATAATAAATAATCGACTACCCCGAAAACTTGGCAACCACGCATTTTTTTTTAAACAGTTTCTAAGAAGAGTTTCAGGGTATCCAAAAAGCAATTGCCGATGACATATATGAACTAGAGGTCAAGTTCAAGATCTGTGCCGAACTCAAGATTCTACATCAAAATGCATTTTCATACATGGAGTCAAGCGGTCATAAGTGATTCAATCAGTATGATCTATCGTAACGTCTGAAAAATACACCCCAAAGGCAGGCCCGTATCATCAGTCGTCGATATATTTGTAGAGCGCGTTTATGGCCTCCTTGATTGTCATACTCTTTTCTCTCCTTCAAAAATTTCTAGATTACACTCGTCCTGTGTCAGCGTCAGCGCTCTCCTATTGTTAAGATATGTTTTCCTTTTAAATTGTAGGAAATTTCAGGCTGATAAATCATGATAAAACTCAAAAGCAAGCACAATTTGATGCAAATAGATGTTTGTGACATAACCTCAAAATAGAGCGCTGACACGGAGAAGTAGAAAACTATGACAATCAAGGAGGCCATAAACGCGCCCTACAATAATTGTAGGGACGACTGACGATACGGGCCTTAGCAACTACTCATTTTCTTGGGGAAAAAGTTTCCAAGAAATGTTTTAGGATATTGAAAAGCAATTTAGTCTCCAGCTCGACACGAATCTGCTGCCAGAAATAGTGGTTGCTATTTGAGTTTACAAACCTCCAAATGACCTATGAGTCGTATTTGAGGTCATCGACAAATTGCGTTTCAGATATCCTACACCTTTACTCTTTAAAAAAAAAATAATAATAAACGTGTTTTATTTAAGTTTTTGGGGTCTTTGTATACTTTTCAGACTTTACGGTAGGTCGTGCTGATTGAACCACTTATAACCGCTTGATCTCATATATGAAAATGCACTCTTTGAATTTATAAACTTGACCTCAAACCTGTAAGGTCATATTTTAGGTTATCGACAAATCGCTTTTCTGAAATCCTGAAATTTTTATACGAATGTTTTCAGGGTGTTCGGATAGTTAACAGGTACCCTACCCTGTATATGAGAGAGTGTACAAGTGTTTCAGCGGGGTGCCAAAGTCGTTTAATGTCTCCGTCTAAAATATTGGGAAAATATATTTTTCTTCATCAGTGCACTTCGTATCTTTTTTCCATCATGACGCCAAACACTCAAAGTCCGAAGAAAATGAAAAAGTATATTATAATGCAAAAAACACAGCCTCCTAGCAAGAAACAAGAAATTCAGTTTGCCTCGAGCAGCGGGCGGTTACCGTGTACACGAAATTCACATACTGAGTCGTGAGGAGAACAACACTATCGACAAGAAGGAAAGCTTCACACGTAGAACAATCCTTAAAAAGGGGTAAAACGGGCAAAAAAATCTCAGTCTGGAGTTATACGAAACAGTGAAAAGACCCCGGTGAGATGTTTATGAAAATTTTGAGATTAGGTAACGATTTCAACATTTTTGCATGTTTGCTGCATTTAAGTGTGAGTGTTGGCGGAATGGGGTGTGCTTTCGGGAGTTTGAAATTTTATAAGTTTGAGCTGTTTGAGCTTTATCATTTGTTTCAGCTAGTTAAAAGCTTCTACGAGTCTATGAAATGATCGCTATTAGAATGCTGTTTCTGTCATTTTAGATCTCGTATTGCACTACCTTACAGCTATATGGTAAATATAGTTTTATTCTTAAGATCAGCACGCATAGACCTTGCTTTTCATAGCCCTCAACAAAAAATGTCATGGGGAAGTCCTGATTCCTGGTGGACAGTTTGAGTTGCCGTTTTACGAAACCACTCATTCCGAGAACTTGTTTGTATATAATAATAATAATAATAATAATTTATTGGTACTATTACACAAAAATGTGTTTGCACAGGTCATTTAAAGTAGAACATAAAAGAGTAAGTAAAAGTAACAAACAATACGAAAATAAGACAAACGTAAAACACAAAGTGGCAATAAAAGGTAAAAAAAAACTTGATAAAACTATTTTAAAATTTAGAGGAACAATAAAATAAGATGGTTAAAAAATTATGAAATACTAATCATTTTTTCATGTTTGTACTCAAATGTCCTTACACACGTCTGGAGAACGATAAAATATAATACAAAAATAACACATAAAAAAAACAAACGAAAACAAAGTAATAAATAGTCAACAATTATGGAACAAAGTCGGTAAAATCATTATTTAAAAACTCATCTATGCTGTAAAAAGCTTTCGTCACTAAATATCTTTTCACAGTTGCTTTAAAAATGGTCGAGTTGAGTGTTTGACAAAACTTGGGCAGCGCATTAAAAAATTTCACACCGAAATAATTACTTCCGTGTCTAGTTTTTGAAAGTCTTGTGTACTCTGGTATTAATTCATTGTTGAACCTTGTGTTATATTTGTGAATCTCTTTCGGAGTTCTGTAATCATCGTAATTATTTTTAACGTGGATCAGACATTCCAGTATATATATGCATGGCACAGTTAAAATTTTTAGGTCGATAAATGTCGTCTTGCAACACTGTCTGAAATATAAGTTTGCTATTATTCTCAAGCATCGTCTCTGAACAGCAAACACCTTCGATACATGACATGAATGTCCCCAAATCAGTATGCAGTATTGCAAGTTAGATTGGAAGTAAGCATAATAGGCTGTCATTAAAGTCGATTTTGTTACGTAGGTATTTAAACTACGTATCATATATGTTATTTTAGATAACTTCTTTGATAAAGAAGTGATGTGTGATTCCCAAGTTAAGCTTGCATCAATAATCACTCCAAGAAATTTCACGGGCTCTACTAAATCACTTCTATGTGGACGAGTACTGAGTAGAAGAGATTGAGTTTTCGCTATGTTGATTGACAAACTGTTGGCATTAAACCAGTTTTGAATGTTGTCAAAATGCTGCTGAGAATCGAGCAATACATGATCAAAGTTACTATTGGAGGATATTGATGTCGTGTCATCCGCAAATAATATATACTGATTGATGCTACAGTTTGGCAGATCATTGATGTAGATCAAAAAAAGAATCGGTCCCAAGACACTTCCTTGGGGAACTCCGTGCTTAATATGCACATTGTTGGATAAACAATTTTGAAAACTAACATACTGTCTTCTGTCTGATAAATAAGACGCAATTAAGGACAGGCTATTATTACTAAAACCATACAGCGACAACTTTTGAATCAAAATGTGATGTTGGACACAATCAAATGCTTTTGTAAGATCATAGAAGTTAGCGAGGGCAAACATGTTATCTTCCAGACATTTGTTGATGAAACTGATAAAATTGTTTATTGCTGCTTTCGTTGATCTGTTGGTACGGTATCCAAACTGGTTGTTACAGAATAAATTGTTACCTTCGAAGTATTCACATATCTGATTCTTCAGAAGAATTTCGAAAATTTTTGCTATAATTGGTATTATAGAGATGGGTCTGAAATTACATGGATCATTCTCACAGCCTTTCTTGAAGAGTGGCACAATCTTTGCAAGTTTTAATAAGGCAGGAAAGACATTATTTTCTATACACATGTTTATCAATTTTGTTATAGGATATACTAACAAGTTATTTAAGGTCTTCATAATTTTAACATCGATGTCATATGGATCTTTACTTTTAGAATTCTTTAAGCTTTTGATTGCGTCTCGAACATCATTGAATGAAACAGTTCGAAAGTTGAAATGTAGTGTATCACTAGTCTGTATAAAATCTTTGAAGTTCGACTGGGTAGCTGGAATTTCAGCGATAATGGTATCAGCAATGCTGACGAAGAAAGAGTTTAAATCATTCGCGCTGAGAGTAGACGAATGTGCTTTTGATGATTGCACACCATTGGATTTAATCACGTTCCACATAGCTGCTTGTTTATCTGACGCTCTACGTATATATTTATCATGAGCATTTTTTTTCCTAATTCTGATTTCTGATCGGTACTTTGATTTGAAGACATTAATCTCCTTCTTTGATACTACTTGGGGATTATCTTTATTAATTTGTGTTATTAGTTCCAAAGTCTCTCTCATATGAGCCAATTCGTGATCAAACCAGTTGATTTTGTTGCGACAACCCTCTGATACTAACCTAGATTTGATTGGCAAGCACTCAGCGATATTATTTGTTAAGATGTTCATGAATCGTTCGAGTTTAGTGGTCAGTGGTAAACTAATATCAGACAAAAAGATCCAGTCGACTGTTTCAATTTTACTGTATAACTTGAAAAGACCTTCATCAGTGACAGGCCTGTAGTTTATTCTCTTCCTAACAGGTTTTAGAGTTTTCAAATTAAAATGAAATGCAATACCTAAATGGTCAGAAAAACATGTATCAAAGGCTTCTACAACTATGCTTGACATGTTTATATTGGTGAAAATATTATCTAGACAAGCATTCTGCCTAGTATTCACATTCACAGTCTGATACAGTCCAAAAGAAACACAAATATCACACATCACATTGGCATGCTTGTCGTGAGTGTTAAATTTAAAATTAAAATCACCAGATATGATTATATTTTGCTTATAGTCTAAAGTACTAAGTAGTATTTGAAGCTTATTATAGAATATATTGAAGTCTCCATTTGGTGATCTATATATGGTTAGAATTTGTGTGCCATCCAAACAGGTGACACCAGCAACCTCAAAGTGTAACTCCTCAGAAATGTTTAAAACTTTGTCACACAAAGGCTTAGCACTAAACTTATTATTGACATAAATACAAACACCACCGTGGATTTTGCTTGACCTGCAAAAACTAGACACATTCATATATTCACAAATATTCAGAGTATTAATCTCATCGCAAGTCAACCAATGCTCATTCAAACAAAGAAAGTCATAACTGTGCTGTTTTGCCACCAACTCAAGTTCATCAACCTTGTTTCTCAAACACTGTACGTTTAAATGTAAAAGTTTATACCGACAATCATTCGTGCGCACTTCACAGGCGCGAGCGTGTGATAAGGAATTTTTCGATACATTCTGTTTACCCGAATCATGTCGTACTAGGTGATTAGTATCGGATTCCCACTGGCCAGTAAAAAAGCACCAGTACTCTCACTGTTGCAATGCACTCGACGTTCCATTTTATAAATTGGAATTATTGGAGGCGATAACAAAACGTTTCTTTTGAGGGTAGAGCAGCTCGTCTGCACATGACTTCTTATGATGTTTGCCAGTGATTTGCGAAAACCATTCTTTACTACTAATAACTTCACCGAACAGTTAGGGTTATTTTTAATATAACTAGTTATTTTGTTTTCCAATAGAACTGCTAAGGCTTCATCTACAGGCTCGGACTTTAGAAGAATTACTAGATTTGTAAATTTACCCAGTGGTAATACATTTCTAAGAAAACTGTTCAATGTTTTGTGGTTGCTTATGTTTTTTGTGCTGAAAACAATAATTACATAGTCACTTTGTCCATGATCCATAGTTTGAGTGAAAATATTACTTGTGATATTTGCAGCCTCTGTGTTGGGCTTAACAATTCCTTCCTTAGTGCGGAATGACGCGCCTTTTTAGAATCGGGATGCCTTCTGTATTTTTTTCATACAACTGTCCAAGCACAAAGTGTTCTAGCATCGATCAATACCGAGCACGATTGCTAAACTGATGGAAAATATAGCAATAAGAGTGTTCTTATTTCAAATAACGGCGGCGAAGTTTTGACATTATTTACAGCAGACGTTAATGTTATATATTCTTTTGACACACACCTCTCAACATTTCCATTATTGTTTCTCGTGGTTACAAGCGGATGAAATCGAGTCTATCAAGGAGAATCCAAAGTATCGCGAAAGTGAAAATGGATTTTTGGTTTAGGGGCCCAGCGTCCATCACAATAAGAAGCTGTTATTAGATTCGCAACTGGTTTATGCACAGACCTGGTTATATTCGAGACTGCAGAGCCAAGTGTCATAGAATTTACTATGATCCATCAGTATTTATCAAAGAATTTAATATCTATTGGCCGTGTAGCCAGGGTGTCTGTTATGAGTTATTCAATACAACAAATCCAATTGCAATGTTTAGCTCTTTTAAGTCAAGTGACCTGGGATCATATTGACCATTCAGATAAAGTATAAATGAAAAATCTGACTTAATCTTATAAACTTTCCAGTATTACATAGACACAGCATTTCCTGAAATAACAAAAACTGTAAAAACGAAATCCAGAAAGCCTTGGATAACAAAATATATTAGTATCAAGAGACAAGCTTCACTATCTTTATGATTTATTCAGGACTGGAGATATATGTCATAGATAACTATAAAAGTCATAAACTGGTATATGCAAGGGTTCTTAGAGCTGCTTAATGACTGCATTACAACAAAGTAATCTTGAATGCAAGAAATCGAATATAATAAAAGAAATCAGAAATGTACCTAGACATGAAAGGAATATAAACTAAATGTAGAAAATGAAATAATATGTGAACCGAAAGATTTGTGCTTCATTTCAACAACATTTCAGGCTGATATACACATAACAGGAAAAGAAATAGTGCAACAAATATAGATACGAAAATTCATTCTTAAACACTACAACTCTTCTAGTGCAGATAGGACTAGTACCAATATGTTGAAAATATCTTCTAATTTCATTAGTGAACCCTTAGTCTTTTTAATAAACTGTTCCATTGAGGATTGAGCTTTTAAAGGCAAACTCAAAGTTGCGAAGATCAGACCCTTCCATGGCATCGAAACAGGTTCGATCACAATTTTCGATGTAGTGTAATTGTATCTATACAAAGGACGTAGGTTCTGTCAATTATTGCAATTTTCTAGGGAAAATAGTTAAAAAGATTTTTTTTTAAATCACAATCAAAATTTAAATAGAACAGCTCCTCAGACTACAGCAATAGGCATTTTATGTTTTTTTTTTAGTTTTGTTGCAGTTCGTAACAATATTACCCCAAAATCAAGTAACCTCATTAAATTAAACTCCAAGTATAACCGTCATAATATATGTACAGTATAAATAATAAAGCACCAATTATTGCTTATGGAATCTAATTTAAGAGCCACGATTCACCTAAATAAATGTGGGCGACTATTATATCTAATATGCGCGTAGCACTACCGCTATCAGAAACTTCTCAATAATGGAGCATCTTTTACTGATACTAAGGACACAAGATTCACAGCCCGTAACCATCAGGACTACTAACCCCTAATTTTCTTTCAACTACTCCGAAATATCAAAAAATACCCGAAATGCCAAAAAAACCGAGTTTGAGCGTTTTCTATTTCTTCGGTTGTTGCCCTTAGCTTCGCCACCACTGGACGAACTTTCAAAAAATACAAAGTTTTCTCGTCCTTAGCATGGTAGTAACCTTGTGTAAAAAAAATCATCAAAAGCCAAGATGTACTTTCCAAGTAGGAAATGACACATGTCGCATAACTTCCAAAGAGCATAGTTATCATGTTTTTGAAAATTTTCGCGATTACAATACCTCCTTGCCAGCGGCGTCGAAGGTGAAACAAACAAATTTTTTCAGGTAGACATAAGGGATCATTGCACGCATTATTTATCCTTTCATACTTCTCAAAATAAAGGGAAAGAAAGAAACAACATTTGCCTACTTTAAGGTAGTATAGAGGGTATCCCAAAAATAAATTCACCAGAGTGACACGGGAGGTAGATTGGCTCCAGACTAATCAGATTAAATCAACATGAGTAAAAGTTTTCTAGTTTTCGAGTTATTGCCACTTTCAAGTTTTTCCAAAAAATCCTCCTTTTTGCTCTTTTTTCCCTGTTGTTGAGACAACCGAGTATTTATCTCATTGAAAACTAGCATGGTATGCTAAAAAAAACCAAATTATTACATTTGGTTTCGGTATGAAAACCTTTACGAAAGTTTTACTAATTACTTTGAAAAAAATGTACCAGACTGAATCAGTAAAGACCTTAAAAATTAGCTATACCCTATTTCTCGAGTATCCATCATGCTTTGACGTCTGCTGAGGTGAACAGCTGATCAGCAAGTCACATTTTTATGTTAGTCTGCAATGTTAGCAAAAATGAATCGGGTGTAAATCTAGTAAAACATGTTTGTGGCATTTTGTTTTTGTATACAAATGAACTTTTCTAAATAAATGAGCTGTTAGCAAGTAAAAAATAAATCTGTGGCAAGTACAAAGTTGTAATTTGGACACAAAGGACAGCTACATTTATAATTTCTTTATTTGTAGTATTTTGCAAGTATTATGACTTCAATGACAAATTTGGAATTATTTAGTTTTTAGTATGTTGCTGATTCAGTCTGGCACATTTTTTTCACAGTAATTAGTAAAACTTTAGTAAAGGTTTTCACATTGAAACCAAATGTAATAATTTTTTAGCATACTGTGCTAGTCTTCAATAAAATAAATATGCTGTTGTCTCAACCAACTATTAATGGTAGCCCATAGAAAAAAATCATAAGTAAGAAGTCCTTTATAGCCATAACAGGCAAAAAAATGAGTAAAGAGCAGGATTGTTTGAGAAAACTTAAAAGTGGTGATATGTTGAAAACTAGAAGACTTTTACCAAAGTCATGTTGATTTTATCTGATTTATTGATCCGAAACCAATCTACCTCCTGTGTCACTCTGGCATGTTAATTCTGGGACACCCTGTATTGTATACATATTTTTCAGTTATATATGCAGGAAAGACAATATCCATAGTATTAATAATAATTGGGAGTATGTGCATGGACCCTAGACTGACAAGAAGTTCAAAGGTATATGCAGCTAGCTCTACAGATGAGTGCCAGGTTACACCAGTAATACATGTTCTGCAGTATCCAGGGTGTGTACCAAAACCTATACCCAGTTTTGCCTGTATAGGAAAATGTGCATCTTATATACAGGTTAGTACTTTTGATCATCCAATATTTGGTAAACAGAAAAGAACATGTTTAACCTGGAAAATAATCACTTTTGCTATTTCTCTTAATCCTCTAACTTAGCACTGCACTAATACACATGATACTTAATTAGTTACTTTCTGCAAATCCTAGAATGACCAAGGTTTATCTAAAGCAAGTACCAAAAATACCAATTTGGAAAATATGATCCCTAGAAGGGACCTAATTTGTGCCAATCGACAAAGTTAGAGAGAGAAAACCATATTCCAAGCATTATTGAGTGACATAGGTCATGTATAAACCTTGAGTAGGAACAAGCATGATAGCCACAGAGCACCAATGTATTGTGTGTAAGTGCTGCTCTGTGCCCATTTACACTGTGTGCATGCAAGACTATGCACCATATGAACACATGACTATCTATGGAGTGAACATGACCAATATTAAAATCACTTCTCTTCCTCTCAGTGAGCAGGCATTTTTATCAAGTTCCATCTTTAGGTATCTGGCAGCAAAATTTGGCAAATGGAAAGGTCTTGTATGTGTTGCCAGGAATCGGGTGAAAGAGAGGCTTCAGTTTCACTGTTTTGTCCAAAGGCCAAGCCAGGTGAAAGGAAATTTATAAAGGTATGCACCAGTTTCACACAAAAATTCACAAACACGGAAATCCCTAATTAATCTACTACAGATATGCCTAATAACGTGAACAAATAGGAAATATCAAGAGTATGATGTTTAGGAATGAATGACATCTGATCTATTATTCTCACCTTTAAGATCTTGCTTATGTATTCACGAAGTTTTCCTCAAGCTTGTTACTGTAATGTAGCTAACCAAAACGAAAATGATATGGATTCTCAGTCCCAGATATTGACTAGAAAACAGATATTAATAATAAGTTTTTTAAAATACTAGAGCAAGCAAGATCAAAACACAATACATATTAAAAAATTGATAACAAAACCACAAAACAACACGCATTAATCAAATCCAAGCGAATAACCAAAATTTCTGTGTTTTGTGCCGCGGTTATAATATGGTTCGAGATGACACACGGGTTGATGACGTCAGTTACACGAATCGCTTGAACGCGTTGGTTTTAACCGCGGTTTTGTTACAAGTTTCAGAAAAGCGCGTATATAATCTCTGATTATTTTTATTATCACTTAGTAATCGGTGCTTTTTCGTCTACAACTGTAAATATATGGAAAGTTTAAATAAGAAACCTTTCATAATATTCATGGGAGAAATGTTTTTTTCAGATTTTTTTTTTAATGATGGGACCATGGCTTTGTAGCTATGATAACTTTCAATTCTCTAAATTTTTCCGCATGTCAAAGAAAACATTTATTGATTCAGCAGAAATGATGAAAAAAGAAATTAGCAAAACCGTATACAGGTGGATATCATTTAGTGAGTTTATATGGCCATATTTTAATATTCTTGTGGTATATGGCTACACAGGATACGTTGTTAAGCATATGAACTACATTTAAAGTGTCCCCAACAACCGTAATGAGTATAACTAATAAGGTGCTCCACTTTATGGTAAAACTGAAGTCAGCCTGTATCATTTTTCTGAAAAATGAAGCTGAAGTACAATAACAATATCCAATACCCGGCAAAATTCTAACTTGTCACATTTCAAATAATAACCAGAAACATAAAACTACTCTTGAGTTGGGTAAATACCACAGTTTTGCGGTGATAACTATGACATATAACAGCTGATTCGTGACGTCACGGATCTTATAACCAAACTGATAACTACACTCGCTTGAACGGATTGGTAAATACCAACCCAAAATGGTAAATACCATTTCCATTTGGTTATCCGCTTGAATTTGATTATTGACGAATTGACAAATCAGTGGCAATCACATGTCAGCTCAGTGCCACAGAAACAGTAATCAAATTCAAGCGGATAACCAAATGGAAATGGTATTTACCAATCCGTTCAAGCGAGGAAGCGAGTGTAGTTATCAGTTTGGTTATAAGATCCGTGACGTCACGAATCAGCTGTTATATGTCATAGTTATCACCGCAAAATTGTGGTATTTACCAAACTCAAGAGTAGTTTTATATTTCTGGTTATTATTTGAAATGTGACAAGTTAGAATTTTGCCGGGTATTGGATATTGTTATTGTACTTCAGCTTCATTTTTGAGAAAAATGATACAGGCTGACTTCAGTTTTACCATAAAGTGGAGCACCTTATTAGTTATACTCATTAAGAATATTAAAATATGGCCAAGTATTCATATTTGTTTCTACATTTTGTTACATTCCATGTTAATTTTCAGGTGACTACTAAAGCACCATTGGAATGCATGTGCCGACCATGCACTGGAGTGGAAGAAAGTGCCGTTATACCACAAGAGATAGCAGGATATTCAGACGAGGCACCTCTGTCTGGACACTTCTTGAAATCTCACCAATTGTAACTTTAAAAAGCATAAATAAATTATTGTCATTTTTGGTATCTATTCAGTAAATTATTGGGAAAAAATAAGTTATTACACCATCATATCACAAATCGTCTACACTCGCAATCAATAAGGGATGGGCGCTGAGAACAACAAAAGTTTGAGACACATACGAGCCCCTTCCCACTTCAAGATTTGTACCAAAATATGCCTTTATAAACTAAACATGACGAAACTATTTACTTCTAAATCAATTTATTTTCTCAAAGACATTTTAGATACACTCTAGTCGTAAATAAATACATATTTGAAATCACTTAGACCTATAACTAATAGAACATCTGAACAAATAAACAATGTGCGGATAAATGCGCGAAGTTAACAAAGCAACAATTGATAGATTACCATTGGATAACATCACCTTTATTTTTTATTACGGCTGAAATTCTTTGGGGCATAGTGTTAACCAAGTTTTGGCAAAAATTTGGTGTAAAACAATCCCATATTTCTCGAAGCTTTTGTCTCAGTTCGGTGATTGTACGGGCAGGATGTTGTCATAGAACCTTTTTCATCTCGTGCCACTATAGGTGACAGATCTGGACTGCTACAGACCCATTTCAAAAGTGGTACATTATTTTCTTCCATCCATTTCACCTTATGTGAGGTATGGCACGCTGCACCATCTTGCAGAAACAAAAAATCTTGGCCGGATGTCCAGCATTCTTCCATCACTGGTAAAAGCGATTCTTCTAAAATTGCCAAATATTTGTTTGTATCCACATTTCCATCAATAAAATGAAGTATTCCTACTCCTTTTGATGAAATACTGCCCCAGACCATAATGAATGCTGGAAATTTCACTTTTCTCTTCAGTCAGTCATCATGGAATGCTTCATTTTTTTGCGAATAACTCTACTGCGACTGTCACCAACACAAACTTCGAATCGGGTCTCATCACTCCATTGTATTGCACACCATTGTTGAGGTATCCATTGTCTATGTTCTTTAGCCCATCTAAGCCGATTTTTCTTTTGCAGTGGAGTTAATAGTGGCTTTTATTTGGCCTATAAACAAGTTGTGCAACTTTAGGGTTTTTACTTCACTTTTTTTATAAGAAAACTTACCTTGCAAGTGCTAAATCCCAGTTTGTGGGCCTCTCTATGAGTTGTGGACCTCGAAATTCTCCTTCCAACAGCGTCACTCCACAGAGCACTCAATTGTAAATAATTGGCACGCCTGTTTTTCAGGATTTTTCTAATATCGTGGCTTAATATTAACTGAGTCAGTTACGTTATATCTTCTAACAATATTTCTTACACTGTACCGCGATAAGTCTAACAAAGTCGCAATTTCTGAGTTTGATTTCCCAGAATTAAAAATATTTATTATCAGTAACCGAATTTTCTCACTAATAACCTTTCCTCTACCCATTTTCAGAACCTTAACTGACCAAAAATATTTTAAACGTATTCTGACAGCTGTGATTAATAAAAACAATTGTCATGGCTTTTATTTTTCACAGCCACCTATGCGTCATAGACTTATTTTGCATTGAAATGAAAATAGGTTGATATGCTGTAATTGCAACATGTGTTATTTTTATGCTGCAAACTTGATTAGGGAGTGATAAAGTTGGTGTTTTGTACTATATATTATCAAAATATTCATTGTTAATATTTTAAACCTATAACACCCTGCTACTTTTTTATTATTTATGTTTGATAAGAAAAAAACTAAGATTTCAATAGTTGGGCCCAACTGGAGTGGGAAGGGGCTCGTATAAGTTTCTCCTGGCAAATTGTAATGGTTGTAATGACGGAAAAAGTAACATCTGCAGTCGGCCTTGTCCGCGGTCCGATAGTCGTTCACAGGTTCACACCGTTGACAGCGCACTCAAGGCCGGTCCGAAAGCCTCCGTGAGCACATTGGTATGAGCGCGTGACGTCACCTATTGCGTCACGGATAGCGTTTACGAGTCGAAAATCTATTCCGGAGGTAAATAGAATCAGCTTGCTGATGAAATATAGAGACTTTAGAGACTTGCAAAGACTCAATTGCGTTCATTTATATTTTCAAGTCTTGGCCAATTAATAATAGTTATTCTTTGTCTTTATATTAGATGAGGCTCTATTAAATCGTCTGTACCACGATGTTATAGAGGAAAAAAACAAAAGAAATCCAGACCAGGGTCGCGGTCCGTAAGTCACTATATCCGCTCAAGGACATGAATACGTTGGCGGCTTGGTCCGATTGGTTTGCGGTGTGTTTGCCCGTGTGGACGCTACGACTTTCGGACCGCTAGATTTGCAAGTGCTTGTTTACAAACAAAAAAGTTTTAACCGCAATTGAAAAAATTTGGTACTTTTGTTTATTGTATTTAGTGAAAATGAACGAAAATCGTGCTTTTGCCATTGTTAGTGCACTCCAGGAAACACTAGATTCATCGTCAGATGATGAGGAACTCATCAGTTTAATTTTCTCGTCATCCTCTAGTGAAGAAACCGATGGAGTTGAAGTATATGCGGTACAGAGAAGAGGACCGATGCAAAAGAGGCCTCGCATTGAAGAGTTTGTAGAACGCACAGTGCCGGGTTTCTCCTCAGAAGAATTTAAATCGCATTTTAGAATGCTGCCAGAAACTTTCGAATTTGTTTTGGGACATGTTGGACCATTGTTAAGCACAGCTGGGCCTAGTTCTCGACCACAAACTCCTGCAAAGACTCAACTGCTACTGGTGTTATGGTTAATGGCAACTCCCGATTCATATAGGTCTGCTTGCACAAAGTTTAATGTAGGGAAAGTAACCTGTGTACGTTCAATGCGAAGAGTTTGTCGAGCTCTACATACCTTAGCTCCTAGATTCATAAGGTGGCCTGAGGGACAACGAGCTCAAGAAGTGATAGGAGAATTTGTACGTGCTAGTGCTTTCCCTGGAGTTATTGGTGCAATAGATGGGACTCACATTGAAATTAATAAACCCAAAGATGATGAACATAATGCATATTGCAATAGAAAGGGATATCCATCATGCATATTGCAATAGAAAGGGATATCCATCAGTCCAAGTGCAAAGCATTTGTACTTACAAGCTAGTATTCACTAGTGTATATGCTGGACATGCTGGGTCAGTTCATGATGCCCGTGTATTTAGCTTATCAAGAATACCTGATTATATGGCAGACCCAGCACGATACTTTCCAAATGATAGCCACCTTGTTGGTGACTCGGCTTATCCAATCCATCCCTGTATAATGGTGCCTTATAAGGACAATGGTCACTTGACATCACTACAGAAAAACTATAATTTTTGTCTATCATCTGCCAGAACATCGATTGAGAGAGCATTTGGTGTGTGGAAAAATCGCTGGAGGAGAATTCTTGACAGACTTCCCATGGTCACGATGGAACAAATACCTGAATACCTATTAGCAGTTGCAGTATTGCATAATATTTGCATTCAAAGAGATGACTTGTTTGTTCTTAGTGAACCACAAATTATAAATGATACCCCTCTTGTCCAGCAAAGAGACATGCTAATAGATGATGCCACAAGGAGAGCTGCAGGTAGTGCAAAGAGAGACCGCATTATGAAGGAACTTTCTGTTAGAAACATTTAGTAAATGTGATACTATTTTTGTAATACAGTCTGATTGGAAAATATTTCAGTGTATTTGTTTTAAAAATGACATTGGTTTAAATAATTTCTTTTAGGAAATGACACATCAAAACTTTTAAAATTATATTCATAATTCAACAGAACAGAATTCAACGAATATTATCAAAACAAACAAAAAAAAATAAAAATATGCAAAAATTGACCAAACCCGAATACACGAAGCCTAGTTTTCATCTTCAAATAATTTACGCCCTGCCAAAGCTTCGCCTCAATGCTTCTTTAGAGCATCCATTTTTTCTTTATGGTGCCTTTCCTTCATTTCCATCAATTCCTGCAGTGCCTGCATACGTTTTTCTTCTCTGGCTCTACTTCGATCCTCTTTCTCTTTCCGTAATTTTAATTTTTCTAGGGCAGTGACATCTGTTTTCTTCATTTTTTTGGCAATGGGTTCTGGCTGAATGGGGCCCCTTTCGTCAGCAGTGGCCTTGGGATTGGCCCATGCGCAGCGACCAAATAATTCTTCCATCCGCTCTAGGTACGGCCATCTAATAGTGCCACTACCAGATCTACCCTTTCTCGCCAATATTATTTTGTATCGGTTTTTGAGGCCATTTAGCTTTGACTGAAGTTGACTATGGGAAAGGGTAGATCCAGTTAGCTTTTTAATATCTTCTGCAATTTGTAACCACAATGACTTATGGGTTTTCTCCCCCGCATCAAATTGTGGCCTATACTCTTCGAATTTAGACAATAGCAGAAAAACCATTTGTGTAGGCCACAAAAACTTATCTTCCTCATCTGCCTTTTCTACTCCAGGTGGAGCAGGACCACTGATAGCTTCATCTTCTTCTTCAAGTGGATGAGGAAATGCAGGGGGAAGACGGGAAGAGTAGAACAAGGAATAGGTTAGAGATGATCGATATATCGGTACCGGCGACCTTTCCCGGTGACTTGAATGGTCGCCGTTAGTCCCGGCGACCTGATTCTCCATGAAGCAGCGACCCAGATCGCTGTTTGGAAGTATCGGTATCGGTAACCACTGATCGGTAGCTGAAACGCTGTTTCGGTCGCGGTCGCTGCCAGGAAGCATATAGACATCGCGCGGGTAGTACAGGGTCGCTACAGCGTAGCCTAACCTATTTTGTTAGTTTTTATTGTTATTTTTGTGAGTTGCAAGCACCTTATAAATATGTCAAAGCGCCAAAAGATTAGTGATATTTGGATTTTTTTTTTCAGTAAGTGATAAAGTTAACACTGACTGCCGGCATACTATTTTATTCTTGTTTTATTTTGTGCTGTCACTCGTTTATGATTGACATAGTTAGGCATTATTTGGCGGTGTCAGACATTTATGTCTGAGAGCACCAGAATCATACATGGCCTCGTTAGGCTGTTTAGACTGACATTATATTGAATTGTTAATCTCCATTTGGATCACGGCGCTTGATTTTGTAAGTCTAAAAAACCTGGCGGCGCCTAAATAAAATTCCAGGTATTGTAAATTAACCAAACATTTTTATTTCAAACTTATTGTACTAACAAGAAAAAATAGATATATATTATTATTATATATATTTTTATGATTTTATGTGTTTTGTGCTCAATATTGTTAAAAACAAAAACCTGAAATATAGTTTAATTCAAATCTTCAGGAACCTGAACATCTACACCTCGTTAATATCAATGGATAACCGCCGCCAAATATCGAGTAATTAAATCAGCGCCAGGGACTCGCTGGCTGCTGGCAGCGACCATAGATAAGCAGTGACCTAAAGCGCTGCTAAATCTACCGGCGACTTTAAGGTCGCTGTTACCGGTATCCCGGCGACTTGCAAGTCGCTGCTAAGATCATCTCTAGAATAGGTGCAGCGGTCGGCGTACAAGCTGATGCGCTTAGGTCCGCGGTCCGATAGCCGTTCACACCGTTGACAGCGCACTCAAGGCCGGTCCGAAAGCCTCCGTGAGCACATTGGTATGAGCGCGTGACGTCACCTATTGCGTCACGGATAGCGTTTACGAGACGTTCACGGCGTACAGGCTGCAAGGCATGAGCGGGTTAAGCGCTTGCGCTGTTCGCGGCTATCGGACCGCGCAATGCGCGTTTATTACCACGACCGAGCAATTAGGCGGGAACAAATTTTGGAAAAATAATTATTTATACCTTTTGTGTATATTATGGCTGACGTTGAAATTCCGGTGCAGGCTGAAGGACAAGAGTTGCTATCATTGATAGTGAGTGCAGCTGATGCCGCGAAAATCTATTCCGGAGGTAAATAGAATCAGCTTGCTGATGAAATATAGAGACTTGCAAAGACTCAATTGCGTTCATTTATATTTTCAAGTCTTGGCCAATTAATAATAGTTATTCTTTGTCTTTATATTACGTAGTCGTGCCATAAGTTCTGTCCCATGATAATCTCATGATAAAAATGAAACAAGATAAGATATATTTATATGAAAGATATTATTTATTCGACAACATTTTTAGAATTCATAATCAAACAGTTTTATTCAAAATGTCCCCCCTTGGCCTTCACACACTGCTTCAATCTCGCGGGACACTCATCTATCACTGCACGCACAGCTTCCAAAGGAATAGCTGCCGCTGATCGGATCAAATCCGCTTTCAGGGACTCGATATTACGGTGGGCTTTGGAGCAGGCCAACTGCTCTAGCAGGTCCCACAACTTGTAGTCTAAAGGATTGAGGTCCGGACTCCCTGAGGGCCAATCTTCCGCAGCAATGAACTCTGGCACATTGCTTTCCAGCCAGCGCTGCGTACTCTTAGCCTTGTGAGCGGGGGCGGAATCCTGCTGGTAGACCCAGTGTTGGTTGGCAAACAATGTACCACTTAAAGGCTTGACGATAGGATCCAGTATGTCGCTCTGATAGTTTGCCGCTTTTGTTTTCACGCCCTGTTTACAGAAATGGAGCTGAGTGACCCCTTCGTAGGACACCCCCCACCAAACCATGACTGACGCAGGGTGGTGGCCTCTCTCAACTCTCGGAATGATCTCCGAAGCTTCCTGTGAACTCCTTGCATACACTTTGTCATTTTGTCGGTTGAATTTTTCTTCTATGGTGAAGATTTTCTCATCCGTGAACAAAATCTTTCGGAATCCCCCAGCTGCGTACCTCTCCAAGAGCTTCTTGGATCTTGTCGCCCTGATGTGTCGCAAGGTGGCCGTAAGTCGCTGGCCCGTACGTCTCCGGTAAGCCCCTAGCCCTAGGTCTTGTTTAATGATGCGCGACATCGTCCGGACAGGAATCTTCATTTCCCTGGATAGGATCTTCTGCTTCCGGAGTGGATTCCTTTGAATCCTGGCTTTTACGGCTTTGATGGCTGCTGGAGTCCTTACTTGACGAGGTCTTCCGCTTCTTGGCCTGTCATCAACAGAGGACGTCTCATTGTACCGCTGAATGGTCCTAGACACAAATTTACGCGATATTTGAAGGCCGCGTAAGAGTTCAAAAATCTGACTAGCACTGTGATTACACTTATGTAAAGCTATCACTGCAATACGGTTCTCTGCCTTGCCCCAGTCCATCGTTATGCTTCGAGAGATCAATACAAACTGAGGTATATGTAATTACCCGAAAAGCGCTTAATCAACTGACACCACAATGTAAACAATCGGACAAGTATTAACAGGTCTACACTTGTTTGAAAACGAGGGACAGAACTTATGGCATGACTACGTAGATGAGGCTCTATTAAATCGTCTGTACCACGATGTTATAGAGAAAAAAAACAAAAGCCATCCAGACCAGAGCGCATCAGCTTGTACGCCGACCGCTGCACCTATTCCTTGTTCTACTCTTCCCCCTGCATTTCCTCATCCACTTGAAGAAGAAGATGAAGCTATCAGTGGTCCTGCTCCACCTGGAGTAGAAAAGGCAGATGAGGAAGATAAGTTTTTGTGGCCTACACAAATGGTTTTTCTGCTATTGTCTAAATTCGAAGAGTATAGGCCACAATTTGATGCGGGGGAGAAAACCCATAAGTCATTGTGGTTACAAATTGCAGAAGATATTAAAAAGCTAACTGGATCTACCCTTTCCCATAGTCAACTTCAGTCAAAGCTAAATGGCCTCAAAAACCGATACAAAATAATATTGGCGAGGAAGGGTAGATCTGGTAGTGGCACTATTAGATGGCCGTACCTAGAGCGGATGGAAGAATTATTTGGTCGCTGCGCATGGGCCAATCCCAAGGCCACTGCTGACGAAAGGGGCCCCATTCAGCCAGAACCCATTGCCAAAAAAATGAAGAAAACAGATGTCACTGCCCTAGAAAAATTAAAATTACGGAAAGAGAAAGAGGATCGAAGTAGAGCCAGAGAAGAAAAACGTATGCAGGCACTGCAGGAATTGATGGAAATGAAGGAAAGGCACCATAAAGAAAAAATGGATGCTCTAAAGAAGATAGGCGAAGCTTTGGCAGGGCGTAAATTATTTGAAGATGAAAACTAGGCTTCGTGTATTCGGGTTTGGTCAATTTTTGCATATTTTTATTTTTTTTGTTTGTTTTGATAATATTCGTTGAATTCTGTTCTGTTGAATTATGAATATAATTTTAAAAGTTTTGATGTGTCATTTCCTAAAAAAAATTATTTAAACCAATGTCATTTTTAAAACAAATACACTGAAATATTTTCCAATCAGACTGTATTACAAAAATAGTAACACATTTACTAAATGTTTCTAACAGAAAGTTCATTCATGATGCGGTCTCTCTTTGCACTACCTGCAGCTCTCCTTGTGGCATCATCTATTAGCATGTCTCTTTGCTGGACAAGAGGGGTATCATTTATAATTTGTGGTTCACTAAGAACAAACAAGTCATCTCTTTGAATGCAAATATTATGCAATACTGCAACTGCTAATAGGTATTCAGGTATTTGTTCCATCGTGACCATGGGAAGTCTGTCAAGAATTCTCCTCCAGCGATTTTTCCACACACCAAATGCTCTCTCAATCGATGTTCTGGCAGATGATAGGCAAAAATTATAGTTTTTCTGTAGTGATGTCAAGTGACCATTGTCCTTATAAGGCACCATTATACAGGGATGGATTGGATAAGCCGAGTCACCAACAAGGTGGCTATCATTTGGAAAGTATCGTGCTGGGTCTGCCATATAATCAGGTATTCTTGATAAGCTAAATACACGGGCATCATGAACTGACCCAGCATGTCCAGCATATACACTAGTGAATACTAGCTTGTAAGTACAAATGCTTTGCACTTGGACTGATGGATATCCCTTTCTATTGCAATATGCATGATGGATATCCCTTTCTATTGCAATATGCATTATGTTCATCATCTTTGGGTTTATTAATTTCAATGTGAGTCCCATCTATTGCACCAATAACTCCAGGGAAAGCACTAGCACGTACAAATTCTCCTATCACTTCTTGAGCTCGTTGTCCCTCAGGCCACCTTATGAATCTAGGAGCTAAGGTATGTAGAGCTCGACAAACTCTTCGCATTGAACGTACACAGGTTGCTTTCCCTACATTAAACTTTGTGCAAGCAGACCTATATGAATCGGGAGTTGCCATTAACCATAATACCAGTAGCAGTTGAGTCTTTGCAGGAGTTTGTGGTCGAGAACTAGGCCCAGCTGTGCTTAACAATGGTCCAACATGTCCCAAAACAAATTCGAAAGTTTCTGGCAGCATTCTAAAATGCGATTTAAATTCTTCTGAGGAGAAACCCGGCACTGTGCGTTCTACAAACTCTTCAATGCGAGGCCTCTTTTGCATCGGTCCTCTTCTCTCTACCGCATATACTTCAACTCCATCGGTTTCTTTACTAGAGGATGACGAGAAAATTAAACTGATGAGTTCCTCATCATCTGACGATGTATCTAGTGTTTCCTGGAGTGCACTAACAATGGCAAAAGCACGATTTTCGTTCATTTTCACTAAATACAATAAACAAAAGTACCAAATTTTTTCAATTGCGGTTAAAACTTTTTTGTTTGTAAACAAGCACTTGCAAATCTAGCGGTCCGAAAGTCGTAGCGTCCACACGGGCAAACACACCGCAAACCAATCGGACCAAGCCGCCAACGTATTCATGTCCTTGAGCGGATATTGTGACTTACGGACCGCGACCCTTGTCAACCTAATAATATTACAAACTATATTAACTTCGGCTTATCCCCAGTTTGAGTTCGATTACCACGCCCCTTTTCCTCGCTGACGACACTTTGATCACAAGCAACACTTTTGATCTTGATGACATGAGTGTTTGTGTGGTTATGTTGGACGGTTAAGTTAAGATCTTAAAATTTCAAATATTTTTTAATGGAAACTAAGTTTATCAACAACTCTGGCTTAGGCAATGATAGTATTTTGCAAGATGTGATACCAGCAACTCCAGACGCATATCCTAAATCCAGAAAATACAGAAAAAAGCTCAAACGTGCAATTACAAAAAAGGAAAACGCTGAAAATTATGAAACCCACATGTCCGAGGCTGCAAAATTAGAATCAAAGCTGGATACGTCGATAATACCTTTCACTGCATATGATTATGACTCTTTGGCCTACTTAAATCTTTTTCAGAAGCTCAGATTAGAGGTACCTACTGCTGGTTCTTTCTGTGGTCCAAGAGACTTCAATAGACCTTTTGTCTATATAAGCAATGAAGAGATTTCTAGGCTTGACAAAAAGCACCTATATAAAATTTATAAATTACATTTGATGGGGTTTTACATATGTGAGCAGAACAAGCATTCGCTTTTAACCAGTTTGGAGTCTAAACATGAAGGAATCCAACTACTATTTATGTGCTTAGATAATCTACCAGTAAATGAAACATTTATATCAGTGTATGGATATGTGGACTTTATTGATAGTGACTTACATGATGACTTTTATGTTGTTGTGAAATTTTTCAGAGAAGAGTCTTTTACTGATACAGATAAGTTAAAATGTCGAGCAAAATCTGTTCGTCAATTTGTACCTACCATTTGTTTTTCTCCATAATCACAAAGATTTTCACCATAACTTGTGTTACTAGAATAACTAATTTCAGATTATTTGTATTATTCTGGTATAAGTATGTTGGAATTGTTAGAAACATAATGAAAATGCCTACATTAAACTAAAGAAGAAACAGTTTTGCTTTTTGATGAGAGCTATGATATCTATTGAACTGTGAGAGAATCCGGAGTAAATATAAAATAAAACAAAAAACATTACATTTTTTTATTTAAATTATGTTTCACATGATCCTTCTATACTTGAAACATTTCCACATCTCACTATCCCATTGTGACTTTCATATCAAATTACAAGTTAGCATTCAATCAGAATCCTGATTCAGAATAACCCAGGAATATAAGACATATTCTGCTGAATAAAGCGCAGTCGGTATGTTTGTAGAAAAAGTAACACTCCTGCGATATTCCTGTTCGGAATTCCAAATCTGTGGCGGCGTTAACGCGTTAAAATATCATACATCACTTTGTTGTCACAATTGCCCTCCTGAATAGGGCCGAACCTATTTCCAAGAGGTCCATTACTAACAGTTCCTGGGGATCTCGAAAAATTACGTTATTTGTTATAACCCCACGGGTTGAGGGGGCCCCTCAAGTGCCAAAATTCAAGCGAAATTTCAAAAAAAAAATATCTGTCTTAATATCTCTCTCCGGTTCTCCAAGTTTCCTCAACGGCATAGTAAGGCCCTCTGGAGCCCCTTCAGATGTAGGCCCCAAGCTGTCTGTGGGCTCAGCGGCTCCTACATAGCTTAAGATAGTCATGCGCATATTCCTCATCTAAGAGCGTCGAACACCAAACAAGAGAACTCAAAACTAAGTTAGTATGTTGCTGAAAATACGAGGGCTGTCCGATAAGTGCTTAGCCTACAAAAGAAAAAGGAAAATTTTGGAAAAGTGGCGATTTCTTTCTTTCTTTATTCCTTTTAGCTCGACACACTTGACCTAGCGATGCTCCAACTTCTTTAACTCATCTGAAACATACGTTTTGCTTATGTATGCAAAGAAGGCTTCCGTGGCGGCGATAATCTTCTCATTCGACTCAAATTTCTGCCTGGTGAGTGACTTTTTCAAGTTTGGAAACAAAAACAAGTCGCACGAGGCCAAATTTGGAGAATATGGTGGATGGATCAGCAGTTCGAAAATTCGCAATTTGGCCGTGGCGACGGCGGAGGATGGAAGCCGGTGTGGTGTAGTGTTTTCTGCAATTTTTCGTCCAATCGAGCCGATAATTTGGCATAGTGTGTGGCCGTTTTTTTCTCCCCCAGGTAGTCGATGTAGAACACACCTTGTGAATCCCAGAAAACGGCGATCATCACCTTTCCGGTCGATAGGACAGTCTTTGCCTTCTTCGGAGCACGTTCGCCAGGCGAAGTCCACTATTTCGACTGTTCCTTGGCCTCTGGTGTGTACCAGTTGATCCATGTTTCGTCGACAGTCACGAAACGACACAGAAGATCATTCGGAATGCGCTTAAACAGCATCAAAAGCTCGTTGTCCGAAGTGAGCAAACGCGGCACCCATCGCACAGGCAGCTTTCTCATGCTCAATATTCCATACAAGATATGACCCACGCGGTCTTTTGAGATGCCTTCTATCTCAGCTATCACGCTTACCTTCAATCGGCAGTCTGCCAATACGAGATTGTGGATCTTTGTCACATTATCCTCTGTGGCATCTGGGTGTGGCTCATGAAAAATCGATGTCCGACCACGTTGAAACTCATTAAACCCATTTTTGACGTTCGCCATCGAAAGCATCCAAGCGCTCTTTGAGTTCGCTGTGCGAGTTCGCTTCCAAAAACAAGAATGTCTTTTAAGTTTTTCATATGGAAACATAGTAGGCCGCGCGGATCGAACGTCAGTACTGAATCTTAACCTCACTCTTTAGTAAACTTAAATTCAAAGTTTCACAACAATACGTGCAGTGTTCTCACTACAGTGAATTTTTAGGTGTCACCAAGTCAGAAAAATAAAACTCAACCGAGAACATTTTCGCGCCATAATTTATTACAACCTTCCGAGACAGTTATCCAAACAAGAATGCCTTGCTGAGTTACTGTCTGTTTTCGGCAACGAAGTGCCACATCAGTCGACAATTTCCCGTTGGTATGGAGAATTCAAATGTGGACGGGTGAGTCTTAGTGACGATCCCAGGGTGGGTGCACTAAAAACGGCAGTCAAACTCATCATTGAAGATAGACATGTGACATATCGCGAGATTGAGGCGTCCTTGAACATCTCAAAGACCCCAACTCAAAAAATTTTACATGAAGAATTAGGAGTACGAAAATTAGTTTCTTGTTGGATACACCACCTGTTGACTGAAGAGCAGAAAGCAGCCAGGGTTAATTGGTGTCAAAAAACGCTTGACCGTTTCAATTCCGGAAACTCAAAAAATGTGTACAGCATTATTAGTGGTGATGAATCGGGGATTTACTGTTATGAACCAGAATATAAACTCTCGAAGTGTTTCGAAAAATATGGTCGCGACATTTGTGTCAAAAGCGGGTCATATAGCAACAATTCCTCTTAATGAGCAAAGAACTGTTACTGCGGATTGGTATACCACCATTTGTTTGCCAAAAGCCATCACCGAGCTTCGAAAACCCGAAAGAACAATCATCCTCCCCCAAGACAATGCAAGCTCGCACACAGCCCAAAAAACAAGACGGAAGAAAACGTCGAATTATTGGACGATCCTCCATATAGTCCCGATCTAAGTCCTAACGATTTCTTTACTTTCCTGAAAATTAAAAACAGACTGCGTGGTCAAAGGTTCCAGTCACCAGAAGAAGCAGTTGTCCCATTCAAAAATGCCGTTTTGGATCTGCCCGCAAACGAGTGGAATAAGTGCTTCGAAAATTGGTTCGAGCTCATGCAGATGTGTATTAATCTTCGTGGAGAATACTTCGAAAAACAATAAAGTCATTTAAAACTACCTACCGTGTTGTTTTATTTTTATATGCAAAACTTAAAAGACATCCCTCGTATTGCTCTTTTTCCACTTTCTAAAATCCGCGGACACCCCCGCTTCCACACGCGGTCAAAACAAAACTACGAGTTCGATTCGGCTGAAATTTTGACTGTAGCCATCTATGAGAATATACGACACGATAGTGAATTTCTCCTGCGATAGTGGCGCCATTGGGCGGTGAGGCTAAATACTTATCGGCACGCCCTCGTAAGTGTATGAAATTGGCGAGTACAGCAGTTATGAGCACGACTACATTCGTATATGGAACCAATTTCAGGGTGAAATGAAGTGAATATATTTCTAGTCATAAACTACCTTAGTTAATAAGGAACCCTAACAATGTTATTCGGAATCTCAAGAGATATTTGAGAAAGGAAAATGGGAAATCATCCATTCTAATGTTTCTCTCTTCTTTATGCAAGTTTTTATAAATAGCTTGTGATGTGAATTTTCAAAGCTATCTCGGCTCTTAACATGTTCATTCACCATGCATCATTGTATTTCTGGCTCAATAAAACTGGCAGTTTTTCTATCGACTGCATTAATATTCAACTTATTTATTACAAAAATTACACAATTCTTTTTCCATAATAAATATTCAATAATTGTAACAGACTTGCATCATCATTTTATTGAATCGCTTATGCGTAGAATACTGTAATTAGAGACGTGTAGTAAAAGGGAATATTTAGATTATAACTAATTAACGTTTTTCAAGAAAATGATATAATTTCAATTTTTATATTGTATTGTAGGCGCATGTATGCAAATCGTTTACAAGTGCAGGGAAATTGATAACAAAATGTACTGCAATGTACTGCTTAACACAGAAAGATAGTAGGAGTAATGAACAGGCTTTGGTAACTTTTGGAATAAATACGCCGATTTTGAATATGCAAAGAGAAAATAGGAATTTGGAAACGTAATCGTTGCACCGGAATTTGACTAGTAAATAAAAAGAATATGCTCAATATGACAGAGTTTATATATTTTCATATAGTGTGGTTCCACGATGTAAATTTTTCATTTTCTCCTCCGCAACTAGAAGTGATTAAAAAAATTCCTGGAAGAGACGCAAATCCCTAATATGGTGTTTTTGGGGACGTCTAAATTGCTGGTATGCAAACATTTTTGGAAATTCTCTACATTAGTGTATGATGCCCTTAAACATCATTTTTGTCCATCGTGGCTATCAGTGAACAGACCGTGATATACTGGAGTAATTAGGCAATTTCAAATATAGTCATCAAGAAAATCCTAAAGGATCGCGAAGCACCATTTGGAGTAGGAAATTTGGGTTCTTGCGGCTTACTGTCGATCTTAAGGATCGTTTTCATTACAACAAATATCTGCCGGAACGAGTACTGCAGCATGTGCCGCCATTTGTTAGAATTGGGCATGCCTTTGGCAAAAACCACACATTGGTTCCTGATCTATGCATCCGATTTATACTCGAAACAGATTTTGGTAACATTATAAGCTTCCACAATTCAAAATTTCTATTTGTACCTCCCATAGCTATAATTGAACTAAATCTGGTACACCGGAGTGATTTGGTACCCTGATTTCAAATATGGTCATAAAAATTGTAACATGCGGGGATACCCTATTTGATGTCGGAAAATTGTAGTCTTTAGGAGGCTCCTGCCTGTCTTATGCATGTGCGGTTTACTGTTCTTATGATACGACCACCAATTATAGTTATACGTAATTTACTTGGCTCTTGATCCTGCTGGCTTTCTGACGTTCATTTCCACTAGAATTTCTGGTTGGTTGCGTGTTTATCTCAAAAATAATAAGAATCTTCATATTTGATATGTATTTGTATATCGTAAGTGCTCGTTAGTTTTCTGCAAAGAGCATATTCTCCAGGATAACAGTTACACGTATAAAGTATTTTTCGGGTACTTATTACGAGTACACACCTGAGGTACCACAGTGCGAGGTGGGGGGTTCGGAGAAACAAAAAATTATGGGATGTGATATTATGTCCAACTTATTTGAAATCGGAAATGGGAAAAGTAAAGTAAAAAATATTTATACCTTCTTAGAAAACGTTTCGTGAAAAACACACTTATTTTCGTGAGTTTTTTCGGGAATTTACGAGTGGCTGGTTACAAATAACATTGAAAGCAATGTCATTCTACCTAAAAATCCCATTAAGTTACGTTTTCCGGCTTATCTGAAGAGAATTTAGACTGTTTAATATTTTTAACTTGTAGAGTGAAAACAGTGTTGTTGTTTGTTTCTTAAACAGCTTGAAAATAGCATACACGTGCTCTTCCGAAGAGAGCACGTAAACTTTTACTTTGCAGCGAAAAAAATGTTTTTCAGTATTTTTGAAATATCTTAACTCAAAAAAATATACGATAAAAACTAACATGCGTCTCACTAGGAAATCCCAAAGGCTCATTTTCCTGTTTTAAAAAGGCAAAGAACATTTCTTTCCATATATTTTGTAAACCATCTCAAATAAAATTTTTATGTATATTTCTCCATACGATACAAAATTACTATAAAAGCTCTAAAAAGGGGGGCGCTCAGGATTCCATTCCAACAAAATTGCTTTGCCAGAGATAAAAATGTATCGACTGCGGCGCGCAACATCTGGCATAATACGTGCCGCAACAAGTGCCGTAATTTCTATCCAGATTGGTGTCATATGTATACGATTTACCCACGAAACAGATTTGGGTCAAGATTGTAATGTACAAAAATTTTTGAATATTTTCTCCGCTCGACCAAAATCCGTGAGAGTTAAGTCCCCTGCAAGAATTATTCTACTGGTCATTCTTACTTATTTTGTAGTGGGTGAAATTTATTATGAAGATGACAACATGCCTGAAATTCATATTGGTATTTGAGAATTCTAGTACTTGCCTTCACATATCGATTGTGAAATACTGCCTGCCGTTAAAAACAACATTTTTTTTTGTGTTTGAACTATATCAAATTTTTTTTGAATGCCTGGCCTGTCGATCATTTGTCAATTCCTCCAAAGACTCGCAGGCCCTTATTGAATAAATGTGATACACAAACGGTCTTGCAGGCGTGATTTCGTTCAGTGCTAGCATCAATCTTTGTAATTTTTTCGTTCAGAAAAGATTACGAGGGTCAAAAATATTACCAGCTCAAGGGGGAATTTTCTGAATATTCTAAAAATAATAAATATGAAACTGATTCAACATTATTTAAATACAAATTAAGTGATTTGATGTGACTTATTGAAAAACATGTGAAAGTGGGTAGTGCATAACTATAGGCCCACTATTTGATTTCAGCAGAAATAAATAAAACACTTCCACATTAATAGTGCCCACCAATTTTTCTAAATAAGCCAAAACGTCTCGTGGGCATAGTTTTGACCAAACTGTTCGATGTTTCAGGCTTTCAGTTGGCTCAAACGTCCACCAATGCGTACTTCAGATTATTTATGGAGGCTTATGAGTTCGTGTCTACATAGACATCTACTTCTTAAGGGTTTTTGTCTGGTATAAACAAACGGCTAGTCCATTAATTTCTGAGACCCTTCTAAGAAGCAAAGCCCATTGAGATGGCGGTAGGAGAGAGCTGTGAAGGGTCCCGAGACTGTCTGTTAGAAAAAAGTCATCGATAAGCTGGCCATCCCTCTTCTGAACAGCATCGAGCATGGTTAATGTAGTTGGGCAGGCAGCACCCCAAACATTAGAGCGGTAATCGACGCTACGTATTATCTGGACGTTGTACAGAGTGAGGAGGTTATGTAGAGAAAAGTACTTCCTAATTCTAAACAAAAAGCCCAAGCTTGTCCCAGCAGCTGCCGCTATTGACGAGATCAAGTCGAAATGAATGTCTCTTTGATAGAACTCGGCCATCTATCGAAAGCGGATGAGCGCTAGGGCGCTTCTTGTGAGTCAAGGTACTGTACTGCATTTTGGAAGCATTAACCTATGCAAGAGTGATGTCCCCAGGAAGTGATAACCTCAAGGTCTCTCGTCAGACAGCAAGTCTTCTTTTCTCCAGCGGCAGAGGTCGGTTTGTCACTTTGAATTTTTGCACGTAGTCTTGTCATTAGCAAAGATGTCGATCGGATTGATCGTAAGGAAAGAAGGTACTTGACATGTAAGCGAAACAATGTCGGAACTAAGGACGATATTGAATATCTTTCAAATTCTGCGTTTTTGTAAAAGTTCTTCCAAATCTATGTTTTCCTTATTGCGGAAAATACTTCTTTTTCAGAAATAGTCATCGGTTTTTATAGAGGGAGAGGATGATTAAATATAAATACGCTCAGTGTTAACACCTTTCAATTTTTTGCGTATTTTAGTTTGCATGCAATTAACTGACGCAACATATAAAAAGAGTATGTCGCTTTGAAAATGAGGTAAGCGCATTTTATATAGATGTGCATATGCTATCATGACAGATGTCAATTTGAGAGTTTCAAGAAAATAATTTAAAACGTAAGTAGTATTTTTCTTTTCTTTGCTTGACCTTATGGACATTTTCTAGCACATTCATTATATTTGTGGAAGTTGTTCGGTTGCAGACATATTCATTTCTGAATAACAAACGTGACAAAAAACATAATCATTTTGATATCGTCTGACTAGTAATTTATGCCTCTATAATATGTATGAATCTAAAAATTTTGATCGCTAGGTATATCAAAAACTGAAAAGCTATGCAGCTTTTGGAAATTGCGTCTAATTTTCTTAGTGCATGCTCAAAGAGGCTTAATGTTCGGCTTCTGACCCTAGTAACCTTATCCCTGTTAGCCACATTTCACACATATTGTCTTTACATTTTCATCTTTGATGTACAGGAATATGATATAGTAATCATATCAAGACTAATTCTAGAATCCAGTTAGACTCAAGCTGTCACTATACATGAAAGGAGCAGAATTAATGTATTTGTCTCAAAATTAGCTTTGATGGTTTTTTTTTTTTTGGCTTTAGGACCAGGCCATGCAGCCAGAAACTAGGTTGAATATATATATTTCTCTAATTATGAACAATCACACGACGTCACAACATCCATGGCGAAGGCAAGATTCGAACTCGCGGCCCGGCCGGCCGGCTGATCAGTAGCACGACACTCTGACCAACGCGGCCAACCGAGGCCCCCTTTGATGGTTATTAGACCAGCAATTACTTATGCATGTGCAGCATGGTGGTTCCCCGCCAAAACGCAAATTCGTAGTCTGCAGGTTCTGCAGAACAGATCCTTGCATACTGTCACTAACGAACCATGATATGTCTCCAACGAGAGCTTTCACAGAGATCTCGACATTTCATACCTAACGGACTACATCAAACAACAGGGGTAGTTACGTTATAGTCAACCGAAATCGCACAGCAACCCTCTGTTGCTTGAGTCAGTAGAGTACACAGTCAAGCAAGTTCGCAAGCACACAAGACCGCGGTTCGCACTATGAACAAAATAAACTGAATTCCTTCCTTCTTCCATTCTTTCTCCCTCACTTTGTCGGGAAACCAGGCCTGACAGACCTACTGACCTACAATACTTTAACCAAAAGCAAATGTCCCACGGACAATATCGAATTCTGTTTGTTCTATTTTCCAAAATCGTGATCCATTTCAGAATAAAGTTGTACAGAGTGTATTTACTGAAGGGTAAAGTTGGGTAAATTGTATCATTTAGCATATTTGTTAATGGCTCCTTTGAATCGAATGAAAATTGAAATTAAAGTAAGCTAACATGTTTTTATCAAAATGCACCACGCTGTTTGTGCATCACCAAAAAGCATGAGGTGTTCATTGTCGATCAAACGATTACAGATACCATAAATTAGGACATACATAGTTGATATAAAACATTACCCTAATGGATTAGATAAGATATCACTATAAATCGAAAGGTTTCATTTTTAGAACTTAAACATAAGAATCACCGATTTGGAGCATATTGGTAAAGCAAAAACGTTATCATAACAAATAACTGACAATATTTGTTCAATTCAAGCACAAAAATCAACTGTATGCATGTATGCAATGTTTGCATATGACCATATCCCCTCTAATATATTCAGGTATCATTTAACAGACCAAACGGTGGTACAAATTGCAGAACCGGTTTGATTAACAAATTTGTTTTATTTCTTATAAAAGCATGGTTACGTAAAATTTTACCTCCCAAAGCTAATCAATAATTACGAAAAATGTCACCTCAACTAGTAAAAAGTAATTATTTGGACATGAAAGTTTATCTAAGGTTGCAGTTAGAAATCTATAGTTGAGGAAATATTGAGGTGGTACAGTTTAAAAATCGGTACAATATACCCAACTTTCCCCTACACGTCAAGCCATAGATGATCTCCAAAGTCTGGTGGCACCCATAACCAGCGTTTCAGACAAAGTGGAACGTGTATAGCTGAAAAACTTTAAGCAGTGTCAACTTAAACTGGTCGGCTAGTACTTTTGATGCAAACGGTTCAAAGTTAATCCTAGCAGTGATGAGAATTGAAGACAATCTCTAGAGCCATTAGGATGATGTCCACCATTTCAGTTGAATCATCGTATTTTGAAATTATTAGCTTTTGGAGGTGGATAGCGCCAGAACTAACGGTAACATAAAATGCAATTGAATTAGTTATACAAAAACATTTGAAATTTTAGTTACTTTTTTGGGCTTAATGTAGTATTCGAGTCTATAGGATTGAAATTTCGAAAAACCTTCACAGTTTACTAGTAATAACAATGGTACAGCCCGAAAAAATGTTCTGGGCTCATGTCGTTTTAGTAGGAAATATGATTAGTGGTATATAACTCAAGCAAAATAACCATATAATAATATTTAAGATTGCTTATTATTGAAAATACATTTAAATATTGACCCATCAACATGCCACATTTTTCACTTTTCCTTCTTTCAATATTTTTAAGGTACATATGGACAAAGCGAACACCTGCGAAAGTCGAATTTCCCGTTTTACATCCAAACCATGAGTCGACCATCGTGACAAAATACATAGACTTATTCGTTCAACTTTCTTCAATAATAGACTATCGGTTGTAGAAGAATCCTCTAGCTTATGTGACTGCCGGGCATCAAAATATATTTTATTTAACAAAAAACTGTGAATGTGATCTAATCAATATGAACATCTATTTAAAATATATGGAGTATATTTAAAAACCTTCTCTGTCATACAAATGAGGAGAACTTAATTAATGGTTTTGGTAGGACACAATAGCACTATTGAAGAAATGATTTCTGGTAACGCGGATAACGCCTGTAACCTTATTTTTGTAGTGTGTGAATTTAAAATTGATAAACTGGTGTAAATAACACATAAATATGAAAATAAAACGATACAGCGATACATTTACTGTATTTGAAGTGATATCTGACCCGTTATCCCGTTTACTACTGCGCTGTTTCTCTTATTAAATGCTGTGTTTGATTTAAGTTTGCCGTCAAGCAAAATCAAATATTTGTCGAATATTACTGTTTATTGAAGCAAAAACAAATTCTTGACCGTTTATGTACTTACGGTCATTACTTTAATTGGCATGGACTATAATTTTCTTATATTATTAAATAGTTAATTTAGCATGAAAACATATATACTTTACCTAATAAAACATGGACTGGACATACAGGGTGTTCGTTTGAAAACTTCTCAGCACGGATTTATCGAAAACTACTAATTAAAAGAAAACACGCCGAGACACGTCAAAAAACTTCTCAAGGGGGACAACTTTTTAACCAAAAACTACCTCATCCCCTTTCAACCTCCCCCCTCTTAGGGTCATTCCCTAAAATGTTAAATGACAACGGGTATCGAGTAAAGGCTTGTTGGAAAGGTCTGTAGAAGTCCTTTATTTTGACGTTTAATTTTTTAAAATCAGTCAATTCGTGTTCAAGAAAATTAGAAAAATCTATATTTATCTTAGTTTGTTCAGATAGAAAACAAAAGCACCCGAAAAAATTACTTTTTATTTCAATAAATATTCAAAATATTGCCCGTTATTAGCCAAACATTTCAAATAGCCCCATAGAAAAAAGTCTAACTGCGTCAAATCAGGAAATCTAGCAGGCCATTCTTATAGCACTTATTGGAATAAAAAGTGATATTTTCGAGTGTTTCTGTTTTCTGTCTGAACAAATTAACATAAATAAAGATTTTTCTAATTTTCTCGAAAACGAATCGACTGATTTTAAAAAATCAATCTTCAAAATAAAGGTATTCGAAATACCTTTCAAACAAGCTATTACTCGATACCTCTTGTCATTTAAAATTCATAAGGGAATGACCCTGGGGGGCCGAGGGTCAAAGGGGGTGAAGTAGTTTTTGGTTAAAAAGTTGACCCCCTTGACAAATCTTTTTGTCTCGGCGTTGTATGTATTTGTTACTGTTCATGTTTCATGTAAAATTGTAAATCGCAAATTACGAAGCCATGAAAATTTGTTTTGCATAATTTAATAGGGTATTCATCGCTATTGTATAGATTATTGGAACTTTCTGGGAATCAGATATAACAATGTTATTTCAAAAACAGATGTTGCTAGTGCTGCTGAACGTGTAGTTAGGGGTGCGCAATTCTATTTTTTAAAAACTAAGAAGAAAACGAAAAGATTTACGTATCCTATCTAAAGCTAACCATACACCACTGTATTCCGGCGGTGAAAAAAGATTTATGAAAGAGTCCAGCGACATCTATGAGACAGAAGCAGGACACAAACATGAATTTAGGAATGGATCACAACTAAAATTCCACGACCTAGCTTGGCGGGTCGTATTTCAGATCGAGCTCACAATTTTCTCCTGGAAAATATCTATGGAGACATGATGATTTGTGAAATTTCAGGGTTTTAGGTGGAACAGACACGCTCAAAGTTTGAAAGTGCGGCAAAAATGTGAATTTTAACGTTTTGGCAACTTTTCTCGCTACTCCTGTCCCTAATATCCCATAATATATGACTATTCCGTAATAAAATTATTCATGGAAGTCAATATTAACCTCCAAAGTCCGATAGGATAGTTCGTTCAGCAGATATTTCAGTCATTAGCAGATTAATCTATTACGTAAAGGGGATGGACCAGCCTAACTCCTATGGCCACCTTTGAACTGGTCGGATAGGCGTTTGGATGCAGGTTTTGATATTTTGGACAAAATATTGCCATTTCCACGATACCGGAGCGCAGATCATGACATATCGGGCTCAAATTTCAAATTCCTAGGTTGAAAAATTCACTCTGGAGATGCGACCGAAGTTGCAAGGCTCAGAAAAAAATTTAATTTTAGCCTTTCTGACAACATCTCCATTTTCTCGCTACTTGTGTCATTGGAAAGCATTATGCTCCGCCAAATGGAAATATTCCAAAGTAGCATTGTCCGGAAAATTGGAAAAGACTTTCAAATTGCGATCTGATACCGATACCGTTCAACAGATACTTCAGTCAAAAGTATTTTTTTTCTAAGTTTTCGATTGTTTTCTTGGGCTGCCAATTCGAATGCCTTTCTAAGCAAAAAATCTACAATATTATTTTTTCTCGAAAACAGTATGGATTAACATATTGCTATATTAAACGGGTGAAATAGATATTTAGTTCCAATTATCGATATTTTTGCCTAACATTTACTATTTTGATGATTGAGTTAATCAAAGGTGTTAGCTATGTTACAAATGCATCAACACATTGCTTAGTGTTAATCGACTACCGCAGCGTTAAAGAGATATTTGCAAGAAAACCAATAGTTCAGTATACAGTGTGACCAAGATGAGGAACGGGATTTCAAAAATATTTAGAGTTACAATGATGGTTAGATTAGGAAAAAGTTGCGTAATACAGGGTGCGGCAGAGAGGACGGACGTTTTTGGGATGGATAGTACTCTCTGCATCCTTCTACGAGGGAGGTGGGGAGGGTGCCGTTTGACTCGTGAGATCCTAGCATTATTTTACCAGTTGTCGTTATGGAGCCTTGGACGGTGGAGCACCGCGTTTTCGCCTATGATTGTTTCTTCCGAAATAATGAGTCAGTCATCGTCGTACAGCGTGAGTTTCGTCGCCAACATTCATCGGAATAGAGCTGTTCCCTCTCGAAACACCATCCTTCGTTGGGTTTAATCACTTCGCAGGCGTGGTGAACTGATCAACAGAAGACCAAGAGGAGCGTCGCGAACAGTTCGAACTCCTGAAAATGTTGAACGCGTTCGACAGGTCTTTCTTCGCAGTCCGACTCGATCTGCCCGGAAACATGCTGCTGCACTTCGCCTTAGTGATCGTTCGGTAAGGCGAATTTTGCATATGGATATCCGGTTTCACCCCTACAAATTGGCCATTGTGCAACAGTTACAGCCCGGAGATTATGCTCAACGAATGAACTTCGCACGTGAGATGGAAGCACTGATCGATCAAAATGAGAACCTCATTTTGTTTATGAGTGACGAAGCCCACTTTCACCTAAACAGCATGGTTAACCAGCAGAATTGTCGTTATTGGGCTAATGAAAATCCGCAACAGTTACACGAAAGTCCGCTGCACAGCCCAAAAATAACGGTTTGGTGCGCTGTATCGCAAACTTGCATCATTGGCCCTTACCTCTTCGAAGACGGTAATGGTCGTGATGTTACCGTGAACTCAGAGCGCTACGTCGACATGATCACCAACTTCTTTCTCCCTGAATTGCGACGGCGACGTGTTCCAATCCGACGTGTGTGGTTCCAGCAGGATTAGGCGACCGCCCACACGGCCCGAGCATCCATGGACGTTATTCGCCCACTTTTCCCTGGTCGCCTTATTTCCAGGTTTGGCGATGTTCATTGGCCTCCTCGGTCCCCAGATTTATCCATATGCGATTCTTTTTTATGGGGACACCTCAAGGCGAACAAGCCCCGAACTCTGGACGAATTGAAGGGCGAAATTCGCGTGGAAGTCGCCCAAGTTGAGAGAGCGATGTTGGAGAGAGTCTAAGCGAGCTTCCAAGAACGCTTCCAGCACTGCATCAAAGATTTCGGCCACCACATGCCTGATGTGATTTTCCACACTTGACTGTCTCAAATGCTATTTCCTAGTGAACCTGATTCCATCAATAAATTTGTTTTCGAGTAAAAATTAACTATTTTATGATTTTTTTAAAACCGTCCATCCACTCTGCCGCACCCTGTATAAGTACCTTTCACATGTAGTTTATAGAATTTGGCAGAGATTTTCCGAGATTGAGTTATTTCAAGAAAACTATGTTTTATAACATTTGCAAAATTATACTTTTTTTCCCAATTAACTCAAAATCAAAGGAAGACTGCTGAATTTTGTATACTGCATGTGGAGGGAATTTATATTAAAAAACCTTTTTGTAATTATTACTTTTTTTAAATATATCTTAAAAGCCGCGATAGCCAATAGACGCGAAGCAAAGTATTGATGTATTCTTAAGATCGTTAATAATTAAATCAATCTCCAATTACCATTTTAATGGTAAATTTTGGGCGAAAATTGGTTCTAAAGGCCTACTCTACCAACTTAGAGACTCAAGAACAAAATTCAACTCATTCAGAGCGGTAGGTTGTTCCTTTCGCTTTACGAAAAAAAAATAATAATAATTTAGCGGGTTTTTTTGATTCGGAAGGCATTCGAATTGTCAGACGAAGAAAATTTGGAAAAAATGTACTAATTGAAATAAATGCCGAACGAGTTGACAGATCGCATTAAAGGTTATTTTTAATTCATTTTTCGGAAAATTTCACTTTGGAATAATCACATAATACCCTGCGACAGGGATATTACGTAAGTAACCTACATAATGGCAAATCGGTAAAATGTCAACTTTTGCACTAGAAGCCGCTATAAAAAATGTAAGTAGATTAACTCTGCACTTCCCACGCAATGCCGTCATCAGTTTATAAAGTATTATGCACAGCATAAATTAGACGGCGTGGTCAGAGCATAGGAAACACTATGTGTTATTTCAAAAATCATCAGGATCCTCTTAAACGTCAAAAACGGAATTTTATTCTTTGTCGTTTTTGGCCTATTTTTTGCCATTACTGGACCGATTTTCAAAACCACAAAGCTTTTGCGTCCTTGGCATAGTAGTAATATTGTGTAAAAGTTTATTGAAAATCCAAGGAATACTTCTCAAGTTACAGGCAGTTATAAGATTAGTGAACAGACCGACAGAACGACATATATCGAACATCTCACTTTCGAAAATTTTCGCGATGACATTATCGTTACACCTTTGAGGCAATATTTCTCATCGTCTTGTTTTGCTAGGCCGGACAACGGTTTTTATATTATAAGGAAAATCGGCTTCACAATAATTTTTTGTAGAGCCATTGTGAATGCCGCGTAAGAATTCGTAATAGTTAATTTTTGTCATAAGTCTGAGCATTCCATCTATATGTTGACTTTAATCATGAACATTGTTGCATTTTTAGCAATGGTAACAAGTATAAGATTTTTTGAATCAACTTCTAGATGTTCTGGTATCTTTTTCCTAATGCTCAAAGTTTTATGTGTGACATACCAAATGTATGTAGATCCGTTAACATAGGATAAACATAGGATGAATAGGCACCGCCAAACGTATTCCACCTGAAGATACCCAATTAAAATAGGTATTAGAGAGGCATTGATCCCAGCGCCATCTATCAAATGGAAGTCAGAAGCAGAACCAAATACTCTTTTCAAAGTAAATAATGGGTCAAAACTAAAATTCTACGACCTGGCTTGGCATATCTCAGATCGGGGTCATTTTTTTCTGGAGAACCTATGGAGGCATGAGGCGTTGTAAAATTTCAGGGTCCTAAGTCGAATGCTTCATTCTGGAGACGGGCTCAAATTTTAAAGGTACGACAAGAATGTGAATTTTAGTGTATCAGCAACTTTTCCATTTTCTCGCTACTCCAGTCATTGGAAAGCATTGGGCCCCAAAAATTACCTCGAAATTGCAATACGATAATTCGTTTCGCAGATATTTCTGTAGGAATTGATTTTTTTCAAAAAATTTTACATCTTTTATCTACCCACGCCTACTGGCGGGTAATTATTGTAATAATTTGCGTTTACCCTATATAGATGATAACTATGTTGTTTTTATATCGCTACATTGCTGCTTGTGCATTATTTTGAAATGTTTTATCCGATACGAACGCATTACATCTTAAACTTGATTAAATGTGAATATAAACGATGAATATACAAAGCCACAAAAAAGTATCCCGATGCTCAAGACATGTTAAATATCCTACTGTTCAAATTGGAAACTGCGATTTACAACTGTATAGGAAATTGTGTATGTATCTGTTATTCAATTTTTAAGCCACTCCATAAAACTTGGCAACTACGCATTTTTTTAAAAAACGTTCTAACGAAAGTTTCAGGATCTCAAAATAGTAATTTGTCGATTCTCTAAAATATGACGTAGACCATTTTTGTCAGCAGATTCGGGTAGACCTTGAGATTCAACATCCGCGTGCATGCTCAAAAATGAGGAAAAGCAGTCATGATATAACCTACATATTGACCTCAAAGGTCATTTGGAGGCTGAGTTCGTAAATTAAATGACTTTCAGATCACCTCTGAGGTTATTATATAGATTGACGTCACCGATAAATTGTTTTTTTGATATCCTGAAACTTTTGTTAGGACTTCTTCACAAAGTAATACGACGTTGTCAACGGTTGTGCTAATTGGACCACTTATGACCCGCTTAACCTCATTGTGCAAATGCATCTGTTGCAGAATCTCAAGCGCCTCATGAATGATGAAAGATGACACAGGGGCAGAGGCTGTAATAGCAGCAGACAATCAAGAAGAAAGTGCAATTTGAGCTCTTTTAGTTATAGAGTAATTAAATAACTAATTCAATGCATTTTTAAATAAGTTTCATTAAATTTAAATAGTAAACAATTTAATCTACCATAGGTGTCTACATTTTCCTAGCAACTGCTGCTAATGACGTTTTTACATGAAACAATGTCCTAGAAACAAAAACAGATATAACAGCTTTGTAGTCAGATACGCTTTCACAAAAAGTTATATCCTGCCTGGCACCCTGAGAAAAAATCCTGAGGTCGCCCATGCGTGCAATTGAGTGCATCCACAGTCTCTTTGGGAGGCCATAGTATACAATTACAAACATATCGTGGTCCTTAAAAATGAGATAAGATTGTGTGTTTTTAATCTAAAATATTTATAACTTATTGCTTTGTAATTAATCATAGAGTATCTAAGATGAGAACATTATTTGGCTTTTAAAAAATGACGCATTAGCGGAGGTACTATTATGAAGAAAGCAAAGCACGAAACATATCCACATTTGTTTGTTAGCAGCGGCGAAATCGGTACAGTCCGCTTTTTCCTTCGTTGAGTGGCCGAATACGATGGAAACTATTGATGTATCGGCATTCCAGCAAAATACTGAATAGATGATTACCTTTCAATTTTGTAGTAACGTTTCATTCTCCCAGAGTTCTATTCGCTCAATTTTTTTTGTAACTATTTTCTCATGTAAATTAAAACGTCGGAGACCACGATTATGAAATTTCAGACCAGTGCTTCAAAAACGTAAACATCGATACAATCAACATCAATGTGTGAAACATTTCGATACATTTGTTTATAATAGAAATTAAGATGGAAAATTTCAAATTTCCCATAGGACCTCTTGTATTACACAACATAGGGTGATTCAGGAAATAGGAATATTTCTAAAGTATAAATTAGATCCAAAAATAACAAAAAACGTAGGTTCCAATTTCTCCAATTTCCAAGTAAATTTCTATGCCATTGATGATACTAAATAAGGAAAAAACATCAATATTGTTTGAATAACGCTCCCAATATAAACTCGACTAACTTCAGTGTATTTGCAAAGTGGTACGGGGCTTTTCTGCAGATTTTACCTCAAATATGCATTCCATTTCTTTTCCAAAAGAAGTACTCTGAAAAATATTTCTGAAGAGAGAGATAACTTTCTTTTTTTAAATTTCCTATTTTCTACGTCACTGGTGTGGTGTTAGACATGAAACTTTTTGTATGTATTGTCTATGCTGTTTCAATATCTTGACACACACCAAGATATATTTTTTCGATTTCGAAATTAAATCTTCAACACCCTGTATTTCAGTAAGGGAGCATTTTAGGACCACTGTTTATAAAAACTTTTCCTATTACTTTTGGTCCTTATTTCTACTACAGAAATATTGACTTCATGAATCACCCGGTAGATGTTAAGGGATTCGGTTAAACACAAAGCTATCGATTTCATATTCCATTCAAACTTGGCAAGAACGTGTGCCACTAAAATGGCTTGAAAATATGAATATTTCCGTTGGCCACACAACCACACACAACATGTCTAGCAGCAACCAACAATAATCTTCCATTTACAAAATTGAAAAATATAAAGAAACGTTAGTAAGACAGAAGCCAGCTGTTTATCAACTTTCGAGCTAAGTATTTCGAAAAATTAGACGGTAATATTTTAGTTTTAATTGAAATATTATCAAACTTTTCATGAGAGCCCATATAAATATATAAGATATTCTCTCAGGAATAAGGCCATATATTTCACTCATATCATTACAATGACTTGAAAATAAAAAATTGCAGTCGTTTTTATAAGTTGAGTCCTAATGCAAGTACTACTTAATCATCACAGTTTTGTCATAAAAGGAAAACAATATTTTAATTCAAAATATGAACTCTTGATTTAGCCATATCTAAATTACTTTTAAGGGTCTAAAAGGTCAACATCTTCGTTCTTAACATACTCATTTCTAGGCCAAATTGAAAAACAAAGCATGGTGAAAAAAGATTGATAGAGTTACAACTTTGACCCGATTGTGGGTTAGGTACACACATCTGTGAGTCATTGTATCGAACTAATCATATAAATAAAGACCGATATGACAAATTTCTGCAGCAATAAGCAAATACCGTCATTGAAAACCGTAGCTTATCGCTGAACTGATTAAGCGCTGTAACCCAACAAAGAGAATGCAAGCACGATCTTAGTCCCCGATTGACGGACGACTGTGTCATCATAAGATTGTTTGCCCGCACTATCTCAATACTTCAAAATCTGAACTTTGTATCGACAGAAGTCGATAAATTCTCACTAAGCTGGAGGTGTACCCTTAGTCTATTTGGTATACTGGCAGTAGAGTGATCAAAGTGTAGTAGTTTTATATTTGGGTACTCTCTTAGAATATCAAGGTAAGCTTTGGATTTTATTATCAATCACAATTTTATGAACTAATCATAAAGGGTTCATCGCGAAAGAGATTATGGGTTGATCTGTATGACGCATCTAAATTGAACCTAACGATAAATAACTTGTAGGTCTACTCTTAGTCTATTTGATATACTAGGAGTAGAGTGATCTGAATGAGTAGTTCTAGATTCGAAATATTCCGTTAGGAAATCAAGGTAGGTTTCTGATTTTATGGAGGGTATTTTATGAACAGAAGGGAAAAGGGTTGATCGTGATATAGATTGTGGGGAGAAATTTTTTATGCGTTCAAGATGAATAGAACCAAATGTATAACATGCAATCGTTACTTTATCATCAGACTAGTATAACCTTCCATTAAGAATGTTTTGGAATCAGAGAGATACGAGAAATATCTCAACAATTACCAAAAATATCCAAGCAACAGTTACGATAATGGCAATCAGATCAGTATTTATTAGATCCGATGAAGTATATTTTTCAGTTTATTAGAATACGGTTTGGTACTAGATAATAATACAACTTCACTAATGCGTTTTGTTCATTGATTTTTTGAAACTATTTTAAAATTAAGTGTTTAATGTTTCAACAACACCTACAATCAGGGACTATGTAATTATTTTCATCAGCCGTTATCTATCGCTTCCTTATAAACATGATGAAATAACAAACTCAACGCCTCTACTACTTTTTTGAAGCTCTTAATCTTATGAGAAACCTCAACAAAATAAAACCGTCCTAACATTTTACATCTCGTATGTTTTACAGTTACTTCTGACAGATTTTTTCTTGCATGAGCTGTATCTCAACTCATTATTTGCAAGGAGTTGGCTATCTTTTTTGAGCTCTAGGTGCTCTTTCAGCCCATTACGCTACTATACGGATCTAATTCTTTCTAATTCAAAGTGATTCAAAAATAGTTCCTATGGCACCTATAGTATGTATTTTCCAATGCGTGAGGAGGTATTGCCCAGACTTTTTTCTTCAATGTTCAAGATTAAAGTCAATACATATCATACATACCCATAAAAGGAGTTGGCAGTTACCTTTTTGCATTCGTACAGGGTGGACTCAACTCTCTCTCTTTCAACTACTAACATTCGGTAATACTGTCTAGAGACATTGCTATGTATAATTTTGTATGTCTTTTATTACTTACTCTTTTATACTCATTTTATTCTCATTGATCATGCACTTTGTACCTACCTATTGAGATAATGGATATATTTAGCTTTAGTGGTTGAAGATATACTAAAAGATCTAATTCGTATGCCTGCTAACAGTTGTGATACAAGGTTTCGCGGATTATAAAGTCATGATATTCTTTCATAACGGCACTGAAGATAAAATTGCTCGTTGCCACTAGGCGCTCAACAGAAATTCATGTTATAGGTACAGATGAAAAAAGAAATTACTTGGAGAAAATGCTTTATTGCATTCTCTGACATATTTATGTGATTAAGGACCGTATCGTCAGTCGTCCCAACAATTGTAGGGCGCCTTTATGGCCTCCTTGATTGTCATAGTTTTCTACTTTTCCGTGTCAGCGCTCTATTTTGAGGTTATGTCACAAACATCTATTTACATCAAATTGTGCTTGCTTTTGAGTTATATCATGTTTTATCAGCCTGAAATTTCCTACAATTTTAAAAGAAAACATATCTTCACAATAGGAGAGCGCTGACGCTGACACGGGACAAGTGTAATCTAGAAACTTTTGAAGGAGAGAAAGGAGTATGATAATCAAGGAGGCCATAAACGCGCCCTACAATTGTAGGGACGACTGACGATACGGGCCTTAATCCTCAAAGCTCTGCCTAGATTGCAAATTCAATCCCTATATATGAGATGCTGTTTTTATATTCTTCTGGTCCTAAAATTCAACACCTCTTCTAGATTGCGTGGAAATAAGTATTTCTAAGACAAAAATGGTGCTACTGAAGTGCTGATCCTCGATTTAACAGATTTCGGTCGGTAGTTGAAGATTACTTAATAGTCTTTGTAATGACTTCACAACAATCACTCTATATCGTTAACAATCGATTACTGATGTCTCAACATTTACTTTGAGAAGGTTATTGCATTTGCTGCGGAAACTTTTCGGAAACACTTTTGTTCTTCAAGTAATTAACTAATTGCTTACTAAGCTTACTAATTGATCATAACTAAATTTAAAAAAATGAGTTGCTGTGTCTTGAATAAATATTGTATGTAGAAACTGATCAACAACAAAGTTCAGAGCTTTTCTAACAAACTAGATAAATATATGTACATATGTTTTGGTTCTTATATTTCGATTAATACACAGTTTCAGTGTATTGAATGTGAGAGAAAACCATCACAAATATTTTCGTGATAAATACTCGAAAGATACTAGTAGTACTTGATATTTGAACCAGTCTAAATAATATTGATATAAATTGGAAAGTTACTTAAGCTGCTTCCAGATTTCAAGTGGATGAATGATATCGAACAAATATGAATTTATTTTTAACCATTTCCTTTTTAGGTTCAATGCGTTATCAGTTTTCGTTACAATGTTCTATTGAAAGTTTGTTGTTTTTATATATTTGTGATAAGGACAATTTTATGAGATCATGATGCAAGTGCCCACTTGGCAGGATCCACTTAACGGTCTACTCAATATGAATTGTTTGCTGTTTTCGTATCGTAATTTATAACATACTATAGGGTACATCTTTTGGATTCCTTTATCGCTTGATTATGAAATAAAGACCAGTACTTTAGGATCCTGTCTCTAAAGAGACACTGGAGAACCACGGGGGGAAAATGACTAGTGGTAAGGGTTTTGAGTTTCACAATAGTTGTTGCTCAGCGATAAGGTCATTAATAGGTCATTATTATGTGAAGTCCCCATCTAAGCTTATGACCTTAGCAGAAAATGAATTTAGAAAACTGGCTGGAAAAGTCGGTTTGGTCGTTGGTCATTTGAAAAACTTAATACGTTGAGCACAAGTAGGTAAAAAAACTGATGATCGCCATCACATACCAATGGTTCTTTTGCTTGGCGTATGCGCTATGTAGTCCAGATCAGCCTATGTCTCTTAATGCATAATGTGCATAGAAATCCTTGGCCGATCGATACTTGGAAAGTACTGCTCGGATTTTGGTGACATTGTCACAGAGTGGAAGTACTATACCAAGAACGAAAAATCTGTTTAATTTTTTTAGAATCGGTAGGCGAGGGAAGAAAATAATAAAAATCACTGATTGAAATCATTTTCAGAAATAATTGAGAATTGAGATTTTTAGGGGGTATGGGAGAGAAGAGCCCAATTTTTTGGCGTTAGTATATTAATACGCTTCTTGCCCCGGTAATATCACGCACCTATTAGACGTATTTGGCACATAGACTTCTTCGCATATTTGCCCTTAAAACATAAAATGATTGAAATGTATCAACCCTGCTCGCGCTCAGTGGCAATGCAACGAAAAGGCGCTGCCATTTTATAGCTATAAACTCAAAAAAAGGAGGAATTGTTATCCAAGGTGTCAAAAATTTGCCTATGAAAAGTCATTAGTCGGTATGGGCTGTAAAATATATTGATATTCCTTATTCTATTTTTTTGATTTGCACTTTTGAGCTTCTTAATTCTAAACATAATATGTGCCTTTCCACACATAATTCAGCAGACTCAATGTTGTATACAAATTAGTTTATATATCTATTGCGTATTTATTTTTTTAAATATGTGCAAGATCGGAAATATGTTAAAATACAAAAGAATCGTTGCGCAGAGTTAGCCTACTTGACGCCATTTTTTTATACATAACAATAGACAATATTCTCCTGTCTTCATATTTTGTTCAAGCGTTGTCAAGCTGTTTCTCAAAGAAGGAACAAATTTGGGCTTTATGCTTCTGAGCGTCTTATTCCATGTGTTTTCGAATCTTATTATGACTTTTATCTAGTATGGTATATGTCACTGTAACTCATTAACAGTCGCTTTTTCCATCAACTGAATTTGACAAAAAAGTTGAAATAATTGCTGTTTATTCCTAATAATTTAACAGCAATAAAAACGTATTTGTGAAGCAATTTTTTAGATTTCTTGAGCTTAATGAGTTACCGCAGTAATTCTTACGTATTATGGGTATTATAAAAGGTTGATATTATTCATTATTTTTGGATAGTACACACTGATCCACTAGGATCAATCTTGTGTTGAAATTTGTTGTACGTGAAACGCGTTACGACTTATTGCGCGCTTCACCAAGTAAGATCACCTACAATCTATAAGTTTAGAACCAATATATCAATCGGTTTTTCAGTTTGTTGTCATTTTTGTGACCCCACCTGATCTTTGCAACCTGGCTGATCTCCGTGGTTGAGCTGAAGAAAATAAGGCTCTTCATCTCTGACGAATGTTCTGGAGGTTATCATTGCTTGGAGATGCAAAAATTTGGTGCAGTACCCAACCGAATGTAACTAACAATACACACCCAAAAGCATCTTTCACTTTGTTGAAATCTATACATCGAGAACTAGTCGGTATGATCGCCCCTTTGTCCTTAATGTGTTAAGACTGTGGAACAACTTGCCTAAAGAAGGTTGACCGTAGTTCTACTAATCTTAGATATAACATTATATTTTTAATTTCACCGTCATTCTGTATCTAAGCGTTCACGCTCGCGGATGATTCAGTATATAAAAAATGGTGTCAAATAAGCTGACTGAAATATATATAATATATACGGGGGGGCGTACAGGTACAATTATTCCATAGTACTCAGTCATTACCATACCTGCGATTGATGATGCTATCACTAACTTTGCCACTCGGCAGCTATTCATCGATTAGACCGGTCAAACCTATACCTGCATACAGGGTGTCCAATATAAGGATCCTATGCATAAGAATCTCAATACCTGTGGGAGATAAAGCTTAGGTTAAATTAGGAAACGGTTGCGTTCTTTGGGGCGTACTTACATGCCGTTGAGAAAGTTTTAAAAATTTCATAGCCTTCCGAGATATTTGGGAAAATCTAAAATTTGGCCAAATCATTTTTATTTTTTCTGACTTTATCTTAAGGGATATCAAAAAACTAATGAAACTTTTCCATTGGCACTTTTTAGACACTACATGATGGTGCTTTTCAATTTTGTGCCCGACGGTTCGTTTTTAAGAAACATCAACTTGAGAGTAGTGCTTTACGAGTACAAGCAGTTGCTGAGAGGTCTGAGATATCAACTAGGCAGAGAAAAATGTAGGAGTAGCCAAATCTACAGCCCAATCTATTTTGCGTAAAAATAGATATCACCCTTATAAATTCAGGATTTGCCTAGCACTTAGACCATGGGATAGCGAACGGTGTCAGCATTTTTGTGAGCGATACATGCGAACGTGTGAAGAACATTTTAATTTCCCTTCAAACATAAGGTGGTCCGACGAAAGTATGGTCACTAATAATATTATCTTTATTCGCCGCGACACTTGTTACTGGGCTCAAGAAAATCTGCGGGCTGAAAAAGTATCCAGACATCAAGAATGTTTTGGGTTTAATATGTGGTGTAGAATTCTTGGGATCTAAATATTAGGTCCATTTATTCACCACGCCTCATTAACTGCAGAACCGTACCTTCAATTATTGCCGCATGATCTGGATAATTTACCTTTGCACAGATTAATAGGTGTTGGTTTCAACAAGACGGTGCTCGTGCACATAGCTTTAGGCAAGTTTGAGTGTATCTTTCTCAGCAATTTCCCGGAGGTGGATTAGAACCTCCAGTGAAGTATCCTGACCAGCGCGTTCCCTGGATTTAACTCCTATGGACATTTTACGAGAATGTGTAATGGAAGCATTTAGTATGATTACTCCAGAAATGTTACGTGATGTTTTGAATTCTACTCCTAGAAGATCATATATATGTTTAGAGAATCATGGCAACCAATTTGAATACCTATTGTGAATTAAAATAAAAATAATGTTACTGGATTAAGCATCATTTTATAATCACATATTCTTACATCAAGCATTTGTTTGCCACGCCTACTTGAATAAAATAAAAACTACACTTTTTTTTATAACTCAGACAACAAATGTAACATGTGATAAATCGTTGAATTCATTGAATAAGATACAGGGTGTAGATACTTCTTTTCGGACCATATAAAAAAATAAAGTTGATGATGGTTTCTCAAAACGAGACCTCGAGCACAAAATTTAAAAACCCCATCATTGTAGTGCTTAAAAAGTACCAATGAAAAAGTTTTTTATACGCTTCGATCCCCAGCAACTATACAACGCTAAAAATATAAACATATTGAGGAGAAGCGACTCGGAGGAAAGTGCGGCGACATTTGTGATTTACACGTGTCAAACGTGATATGTCGCTTCCCTTTCCATTCACGTTTTTTTCTAAAAATCACGAGGAAGTCCAAAAACGAGATTCAAGCGATGTTTGTGCTTTCGTTATTTACCCGCTTTGCCGGAACTGGACATACTTTCAAAAAATAAAAGATTTTTCCGTCGATGGCATATTCGTAGCATCGTGTCACAATATTCTCAAGATTCAACCGCTGCTTTTCAAGTTACAGCGTGCGCCAGGGATTAGCGGACATAGAAATAGATAGACAAACAGACGGAAATTAGTGACATGGTTTTTAGTGATATACATATTTACATATGTATATAACATTTTCAAAATTTTTCGTGATAACAGTTTCACGTCATTAGGAGTGGGAGGTAAAACTGCGCTACTTTTCTAATTAGGCTGCTTTTCATACACTAAGAGCGGCAAGCACCAACCAAGAGACTTCGAAGATAACTTAGTATGTTGCTGAAAATATATGAAATTGGCGACTTCAGCAGTTTTGTCTTTCAATCGTGAGATCATATTCTTGATACTGAAGCTACACAGATCTATACGTACTATATTCGTATACGGTTCAAATTCGTCGCGAATTTCGGATTTTTCCAGAAGCAAACTAACTTAGTTTTGAACTGTCGCGGTTGCTGCTTGCCACCCTAAGAATCTGTATTCTCATCTTTATAATGTCAAAATAATGATGTAACAAGGACCTCATTAACTTTCATTTTGGTACATTTCCAGATGTCCGGTGAATTCACATTGGATACGTCACCGCCAAGCGCAGCCACATTGGCCGTTGCCGAGCAGGAGCTGCGAGAAACTCCCGAAGTAGTGTCGCAGGCACTGCAGGAACTGCGGGAGTTGCTTAAGAATGATGACACCATCTACTTCAAGGATGATGATCAGACACTCATCATGTACCTGAGACCGTGCAAGTTTTATGCCAAGAGCGCTTACGAATTGGTTAGTTATGTCGAACTTGAACAAAATAGACAGTATTCTACCAATAATATTACATATTTAAAGTATCATAGAAAGTCTAAATATATCCAAATGTCTAATACAACCCACATCTGGCTTGACAGCACTTAGTCAGTTTTGTTTGTCACTTACACGTATGATGCTTTAGTGATGCAGTATTAGTAAGGACGGGTATCTATTTATCTCTATCCGATAGCATGCTCCAAATATTGTATTATTATTACAGTATTATATTATTTATGTTATTATTATTGGTAAAACTGGCCCTTATTGACCGGTGCAGTGGTTCGAGGCGATTAATGTCCTTAGATAACCAGACAATTATGTTGAAGTCAGAACAAAAATATTTAAGTATACTGTTTTTTTCTCAAAAAGTCAAAACTAGTATTTTCAACCTGATACTGTAAAAGGTATTTTTGAGCATCATGTGCGCACATATTAGCGTATGTCATACTTGATGAAATTTTAGTTGTAATTTTGAGGAGATACCTGCATACCTAATTTTTTTCCGCCAAGAGTAGTAGATATATCACAGTACGTTACAACAGGCCCTGGGGTTGGCTTTCGGCTAATTTTACATATCTTGTATTGAGCCCATCATACGATGTAAGAGGATACAGACTACACAATTTGGAGGACCTGTAGCGGCCTAAATGCCAAATCAGGGGCATTGAATACCATTTTTCATATCATGCTGTTGTCGAGTCATTTAGCAACTCTTAATTTAATTTTATTTCTCTCTGTACACAAAAAATTGACTTTTACTACTACTCAAGAATATCCAGAATGTAGAAAGATTTGCCAAAGACCTGACATCAACTCTTCACAACAATCGCGAAAGCGGTACCGTGCTATCTGCCGTCACGGCTCTTCCAGTATCAAAGAAATATGAAAACAATTTACCTGTAATCTAAGCTAAATGCAAATTGAATACTTTTTTTCAGTTCATTTGTGACCACATAATTTACTCACATACTTTCTTATTTACATGATTTTCTTAAAATCTCTAACTAAGAAACTTATCAAGCATAACCAATGTTATTTTTATAGATCATGAGTGTTGCAAAAAATGGAAGGGGAATCCGATTATGTTTAGAGATAAACATAATCTTTGTCATTTGTATGCACTTTGAACGAACAAATGACGACGTTAATATTGAAAGCATAATATGATTCATTGCTTTTTTATGTAACTACAATAACTGGACGACACGCAATGTACTAATGCTACAAATGATAAGTGGGCAATATATTTAGTATTAAAGAGGAATTTCTATTAAAATTTTGTCTGTTTAAGAGCACCGTAAATTAGGTATATAATAAGATCTTTAGTCAGCTAAATCGTAAGTTGTTAGTACAGTCGACTGCAAAATTAGTGACGCCACATTTTTCTTATGTGTTGTGAGTGCCTACATCATCATCGTTGACGTTTTTCTCAAATTTCCCTAACATCGAGGAAAATGATCCATTTATTTTGAAATTGGATTTTCAAGTGATTTGAGAGTTTGTCTTCACTTCAAGGAAGCTACTGGAAATCGGCTTCTTATACAGGGTGTAAACGTTATGGTAGTCATTATTGAAATGGAGGGGGGGTCAAAACAACTTAAAAACTTTATATGACCCATGGTTAGATTTTTGTCTAAATAACTTTATAGTTTACAACTTTAGTGCTTTATATCGACCACAATCACCACAATCTTACTAATTTTTAAATTGGGTAATTAACAAATAAATGGCATTAAGTTTTTCTAAGTTAAGCCAAAATTTGAAGTCAGTAAATAAGTAAGTTTCATTAAATTAAATATTTAAAACACACATGACAATAGCGCGTCGGTCTTTCATCACCCTTATAGAACCGGCAATCGATCGCAAACGGTAACAGTGGCTAGTTATCCTTTTGAATAGTTTTGCGGCGTTATCAGATTTATTTTACTTTAAAGTCGCTTTTCTCTAAGAAAAATGCCGTTTTTACCCCCATGTTATATGAAACTTTTTGCTTTTTTAACCCAATTAAATAATGACTATCATAACGTTTACATCATGTAATAGTTGAACCGCACTGTATAATTCAATGAAATTTTGACACCGTATATACCCTATTTCACGAGTATCCATCACGGTAGAATGACAGCTGATTATCTAGTAATACCTCAAAATTTCCCATATCGGCACAGGACACATAATTCTGACGGATGCGTCAACGTGAGGTAGTCAGAGCCGTATTTTGTTTTGGTTTAAGCTTCAGATTCATTTTGTACTTGCTAACAGCTCTTTTATTCAGAAAAGTTCATTTGCATATAAAAACAAGTTTTACCCGTTTCATTATTGCCAACGTCGCAGACTAACACAAAAATCTGTCTTGCTGATAAGCTGTGCACCTCAGTAGACGTCATAGCGTGATGGATACTTGTGAAATAGGGTATAGTAACCAACGAATTCAAATAGGTTAGGCGATAAGCCGATATGTTGACTGTTGACTCATTTGTCTACCAATGTTTACCAAAGTAACAGCGTTGTATCAACATAATAGTAATACTTACTAGCGGAAACATGTACTTCCATTAGGCGTATGCCGCTCTTTGCAAATTATTTAAGAAGTACTAGGTTTTGAAATCGTCTAACATAGCAGTTATCTGCAAACACTCGTACTTTTGAAAAATAGTTCTTAAAAAAAAATTTGGTGCAGGTGCACTTTAACAAAACATCGGCCTCGTGAGAAAAATTCCTGCGGACGCCCAGGGTGTCGTTAACAAGTTACTCAAGAAGAACTATTGATTAAAGTATTCTACCTGAAGATAGTCACACTAATACTACTACTATATTCCAGCGTCAAAAAAATTATCCCAGATGAACTGAGATACGGAAGTGCCATCTATAAGAATTTGTCAGAGCTATCTTTCTCCCTCCGCAACAATTAGAAGCCTAGTTTGGAAAAGTTAATGTCTCGTAGATGGTTCTGTAGCTATACGCTCATATATGGGTTGACTAAAGTGCCATCTATGAGACAGTAACTTTTTCATAGTAGATTCATAATTATTGCGGAGAGGAGAAAGATAGCTGTTACAAATTATCATAGAAGACGCTACAGTATCTCATTTTATCGGGATAGTTTTTCGGACGCGCAAAAATAGTTACAGGTTTTCTATCTTCGGGTATTATACAGGGAAAACCAAATGTGTATGAGAGAGAACCGCGAGAAGTATGAATCAGCATAAATTAGAAATAGATAGAAGCCGGCTAAAGAGCAAAGGTAATCACTATATTACTTAGCAACGGTGACACAGACGGTCGTGCAATCTGTGTTGCCAGTATGTTACACCAGAAAATGTGCGCGCAGGCTGCTACAATAGGTTAGGTTACTGTCAAACCCAAGAAAGAGGTCTGTTTGAACATTCAATTTAGAATTTTGTTTTCATTTTGATTAGAACTATTTATTTTAATTTTGATGCCACTTAGTGTTTTAATTTATTTTTTAATAACCTTTGATTTGATTTCCACCGATGGTGATAAAAATCAACACATCCTGAGTTTTTCCTGCATTTTGCGCCAGCGAGCGGACGGAAAATGTAACAAATACCAGTACGATGCAAATTATCACTGCCTGCGTGTACGCAGGTGAAAACCATTTCGAAGCAATGAGCGCTAGATGGGTACTGACCAAAATCGCTCATCTATGATCATGAAGGTGGAAACCTTCCCTTGAAATGTACGAGATGCGGTGTTGTCAAGCGAACCAATGATGTAATGTTGCAGAATTTGTGGCGATCCTGACCTTTCATTTCGACCAAAGATGGAGCGCCGTCAGGGCTGATCCGGAATCGATCCTAAACAAATTCGACACAATTCACAATTCAAAAATATGTACGCGCAAAGTAAAACCATTATTTCGCATATTTTCAAGATACACCTTCATTCAAGGAATTGGTGTAACATATTGGCATCGCGGCAGATTGCTGCGTCAGCGTTGCTAGGCAACTCTATTATGAGTTTCGATATCCAGCCGGCTTTTATCTCTTTCCAACATATGTGTCTATACACACTTCTCTCTCGTACTCAGTGAGCTCAAGCCGTCTGACAAATTTGGTTTTCATGTATGTTAATCAATTGAATAACCCATTTCCAGTAGCGTACTTAAGACCTGTATGTCCTTATGACATTTGTTTATAGGTTTATAGGAATTTTTTGAGTTCCATACTGATCTAAGAGATTGCAAACTTATTCTGGGGTAGTCTTTGTAGATAAAAAGCAAGTTAAAATAATTTAGTATCCTTTCACCTCCTTCTCTTATACGAAACATAAAATATGGGCGTTTTTTTCTTTACGTATGACTAATTATCTCTTATTTTTTTGTTTATACGGTATTGTTTTCATTTACGAGCCCCTTCCCACTTCAGTTGGCCCAACTATTGAAATCTTAGTTTTTTTCTTATCAAACACAAATAATAAAAATGTAGCAGGGTGTTATAGGTTTAAAATATTAACAATGAATATTTTGATAATATATAGTACAAAACACCAACTTTATCACTCCCTAATCAAATTTGCAGCATAAAAATAACACATGTTGCAATTACAGTATATCAACCTATTTTCATTTCAATGCAAAATAAGTCTACAACGCATAGGTGGCTGTGAAAAATAAAAGCCATGACAATTGTTTTTATTAATCACAGCTGTCAGAATACGTTTAAAATAGTTTTGGGTAGTTAAGGTTTTCAAAATGGGTAGAGGAAAGGTTATTAGTGAGAAAATTCGGTTACTGGTAATTAAATTTTTGAATTTTGGGAAATCAAACTAAGAAATTGCAACTTTGTTAGACTTATAGCGGTACAGAGAAATATTGTTAGAAGATATAACGTAACTGGTTCAGTTAATATTAAGCCACGATATGTGAAAAAAAGTAATATCACAAATGCCGACCGAAGAGCATTAAGAAGAATAATCGTGAAAAACAGGCGTGCCAATTATTTACAATTAAGTGCTCTGTGGAGTGACGCTGTTGGAAGGAGAATTTCGAGGTCCACAACTCATAGAGAGGCCCACAAACTGGGATTTAGCACTTGCAAGGTAAGTTTTCTTACAAAAAATAGTGAAGTAAAAACTCTAAAGTTGCACAACTTGTTTATAGGCCAAAGAAAAGCCACTATTAACTCCACTGCAAAAGAAAAATCTGCTTAGATGGGCTAAAGAACATAGACAATGGACACCTCAACAATGGTGTGCAATACAATGGAGTGATGAGCCCCGATTTGAAGTTTGTATTGGTGACAGTCGCATTAGAGTTATTCGCAAAAAAAATTAAGCATTCCATTTTGACTGTCTGAAGAGAAAAGTGAAATTTCCAGCATCCAATATGGTCTGGGGCCATCAAAAGGAGTAGGAAAACTTCATTTTATTGATGGAAATGTGGATACAAACAAATATTTGACAATTTTAGAAGAATCGCTTTTACCAGTGATGGAAGAATGTTTGACATCCGGTCAAGATTTTGTGTTTCAGCAAGATGGTGCAGCGTGCCATACCTCAAAAAAGGCTATAAAATGGATGGAAGAAAGTAATGTACCACTTTTGAAATGGGTTTCTAGCAGTCCAGATCTGTCACCTATTGAAACTTTGTGGCACGAGATGAAAAAGGTTCTATGCCATCATCCTGCTGGTACAATCACCGAACTGAGACAAAAGCTTCAAGAAATATGGGATTGTTTTACACTAAATTTTTGCCAAAACTTCGTTAACACTATGCCCCAAAGAATTTCAACCGTAATAAAAAATAAAGGTGATGTTACCCTATGGTAATCTTTCAATTGCTTTGTTAACTTCGAGCATTTATTCCCAAATTGTTTATCTGTTCAGATGTTCTATTAGTTATAGGTCTAAGTGATTTCACTTATGTATTTTTTACGACTAAAGTGTACCTATCTAAAATGTTTTTGAGAAAATAAATTGTTTTAGAAGTAAATAGTTTCGTCATGTTTAGTTTATAAAGGCATATTTTGGTACAAATCTTGAAGTGGGCCAACTGAAGTGGGAGGGGCTCGTATATACGTTACTTCTAAGTACGCGTCATGACCTAACTAGAATTTAAAGCCTACAGGTTCAATGAAAACGTCTCTACCTAACGTCGAATGCCTATAGTTTCTATACATGATAATGGTTATCGGGGTTATCGACTTCTTTCATTAGAATCAGGATGCTATGCAACTATGCCAGGGGCGTAGGTAATTTTTCATTTTCAACCTACGTATATAGGGGACACCGTAAAGAGATCTGCAGCCCACAGGATAGTCATTGAGAAGCTCAATAACGCTTGATGTTCTGGGACAGTATTTTGCCTTACAATACGGCTAGGCTCCATGGAATTTCAACAGATGTTCTTATTATTAATTATTTTCAGATGAAACGTATTTCGGAATTCAAAGAGAAACATAAGGACATCTTAGAAAATCTTCTGCCCGAGGATGAAAAAGTTGCCTTTACAGAGCATAATGTAGTGAATGTATTGAAAAATAGAGACCATAAAGGCAGGAGGGTGCTTCTCGTCAATGTGGGAGGTAATTCATATAGATTTTTATGTTTTTTCCATATTAACCCCTTTCAGATCGTTTTTGACCACATAATATGAATTATGGAGGCGAAAGCCGGCCTTTCCAAATCAACATTAAAACTAGCCTATTGGTTGATATTTTACTTCACAGTAAATCTGACCACAATTACCAAGTAATCAAAGCTTTTGACGATCATGCTGACCTAAGTTTTGTCCCATTGACCTATACAGAATCCAATTTCACAATCTTTATGCCGTGTTTACCGGAGTACGTTGCCGTCATCAATTGTAGGGTGTTCCAAAAACATTCTAGAGGCGATTGTTTGGACTATCCTAACGCTATTTTGTCCTCAACGACATTGTATAATTTAACGAAACTATGACAGCGTCGTTACCTATCAAGGCCTCAAATGTTGGTATTCTGGAAGACAACTAACTGATTAAGATCAACAGGGATGGTCCAGTCCCAGTGTAATATTGTCCATGTTTGAGATTTTTTATAATAAGCTGATTTCTCAAAAGCCCCCTACAAAATAGAGATATGAGAATAACATTGAATAAAAATGAGTACACCAAATTATGTTACTAGTATTGCAGTGGTTGAATATAAAAAAATTCATATCATATTTGGTTGTTATTTTTATATTTAAAATAAAAAATCATCATTAGCCACAACATTAAGAACACTACATAGAATTGAATAATCATTACCAAAATTATTATATAAGAGGAAATATAGATTTTCATTTACAAAATTGCAATAGTAATATAACTAGCAATTCAATATTTCAGAAATTATTACTAGACATTAATAAATTAAATAATGATATAAAGTCTACTTGTAATTTAAAGATGTTTAAAAGAAAATAAAAGGAATATTTCATGGACAGTGAAAATTCTTAGAGATGCAAATTTAGTTTTCTTGTAATGTAATTGTTTATTTTTTCAGAAGAATGTAATTGTAGCAATCATGCTAAGTAAATCTTAAACAAACAAACAAATGGACAAAAAATTACATTTTTTGGCAGCCTAATCCATTAGCTGAGAAAATGTACACTTTTTTATAAGAACCAGATTAACGTTTAATAGTACTGATACACATTTGACAATTTTTTGGTACTTTTAGGTACGTGGGACCCTTCGAAAGTATCCCCAACGCAGCTCTTCAGAATTTTCTACATCATCCACGAGGTAGCCGTCCTGGAACCAGAGACACAAATCAACGGATGTGTCGTAATCATGGACTTCGATGGACTGGGCATGAAACAAGTGAAAGCCTTCAGCCCTTCATTTAGTCTTCTGTTGCTCAGTTTTATCCAGGATGCCATGCCTTTGAGGTTAAAAGAGGTTCACATGGTTAAGCAGCCCTTTGTATTCAATATCGTTTGGAGTGTTTTCAAGCCCTTCATTAGGGATAAGCTAAAGAAGAGAGTGAGTAGTTCCTGGCTAGCTAGTAGATACAGATATAAAGCTTCTTAAAATACTCAAAGCATGCTTGATAATTCGGGTGCTCATTAACTCCTTAACTACAACGAGCTTCTGATATGTTTTCCTGGAAAGCTTTGCTGAGTTTTGAAAAGATGCTGCCCTTGTAGTTTTTAAAGTCTTGCTTCTGAATGCTTACTTTATATAATATTTACACAACTCTTGAAAGAAAAGCTAATTTCAAAATAAAATATTGAAAATATCCAACAATTTATTCAGTGGGAGAAACATTTAGAAGTATTTTGATAAAACCTAGTAAGAAAAATATACAAAAACAATCATCTCTATTTGGTAATTACTATTACCAAACAAAAGCATCTATATTATTCTTTTTTCAAATGATTTTTTCAAATCCTGGCCGTCTCTGCTGCGAACGTGGTCCATTTTGAAATTGGGATTTTCGATGACGCGTTTGTACATTTTGAGTGGTATTTGGCTAATAACGTGAGTCAGGCTTATTCCTCATCCCTCAAACGTGCTCCCTTATCCGTTGTCGAAGCGCCACAGTAAAACGTCCAAAGGTGTGATGTCACATGATCTAGGTGGCCAATTTATCGGTCCGAAATAACGAATTTGCCAAAATTGTGTAGTTTTATACCCTATTCCTAGTCAATTTAGACCCCGGCACAACAAAGCGTCAGCCGCCTAAGCGTGGCAATTGCTATTGGTCATTCGACCATAAAACTACGAGCAAATGCAGGATTCGACAGGATAGAACTCAGGCTCGGGGTATCGGCCGACGCCGGCAATTGCCGTTCATATTCGGTGCATAGATAACGAGTGTTTATACGCTACCATGTCGTCTACGAATATAGCAGATGAAACTGAGATTATTTCCCAAAAATGCTTCCTTCAGTGATGTCTCCCCTCGAAAGCATGACAAGAAGGGACATTTGAATATTCAGGCAAAAGAAATTGTCCTTAACGTTCATAAGAGCAATATCTTAGAGCACCTTGGAATGCAAATTCATGATATTGAAAGGCGTGTGGCGAACAAAACAGGCTTATGTCCTAAGACAATTTTCAACATTGTTAAAGAATATAAAAAAAAACGAAAATATGTCTGCACACACGAACCTGTTGGATACAGTCGATAACTTTGATCGGAATGCCATCAGACGGAAAATCCATAAATGTTTTGAAAGACAGGAGTCTCCCACCATAGACAAAGTATTACAGGAGGTTCATAGTGATACTCAAAGAGCTTCATCTTGAGTACCTACAGAAAACGGGACAGAAATAGTATTTTGATGGACAGTCAAGAGATTATTTTATGGAGAAGAAATTATTTAAAATCAATAAAGAAATACCGCGACCAGGGCAGGAAGATTTATTAATTGGATGAAACCTGGATAAATCCAGAACATACAAAAACTAAAGTATGGACTGACTCTACAATTGAATCAGCATGACAAGCCTTCTTCAGGTACATGTATCTAATCAATTCATCATTTATGTTGTAAAAATGGTGTCAAGTAGACCGAATCTATGAGTCCACGCTGAAAACTTAGCTTCACTAAACTTAGCTATATCGGGTAGATTTGGAACCAAAACCTGTTAGATAGTCTGCTAGTATTATTATTAGTTCTCTTGAATACTATTTGAAATAATTATTCCCAGGAAAAAGGAAACGATTTGTTATATGTCACATTGACAGTGCCCACTGCCTTATAGGCATTTGAGTCAAGGAAAACGACCAACTACCATTAAGAAATGGACGGGACCTGATTTGAACGATGGTTTGAAGAAACGCTCCCACAGCTTGACGACAATGCTGTCATTGTACTTGATAATGCTACAAACCACACTAGAAAAGAATTCGCACAATGTCCATAAAAAAAGCAGAAATTCAACAATGGCTCCTATCAGAAGACATTAGTTTCAACGAAAATATGGTCAAAGCAGAACTTATCCATCTAGTCAGCCAGCACAAACATAAATATAATCTTATGTTATTGACGAAATCGCTTAAAACCAAAATAAGACCGTTTTAAGGCTATCCCCTTATCACTGCGAATTAAATCCCATTGAAATGATTTTGGCAAATATAAAAAACTATGTGGATTCAAACAATAGAACATTCAAATTTTCAAATGTGAAAAATTTGCTTTATGAAGCTGTCAACAAAGTGATGGCAAACCATTGGAAATATTGCATCCGTCATATTCAGGAGACAATCAAAACAAAGATGTGGGATCTGGACAATGTGCTCGATACTCAAATTGAGCCTGTAATAATGAATATTAACCATTCGGACGATGATTCAAGTACTTCCAGCGAATAAAGAAATGTGAAAAGTATGTGCACTTCGCAAACAGAATGCATGATATTGGAAATAGTAGAACAACTTGCTTGAGTTCTACTTGGGTTTTCTAAATAGTTGTTGTGATCAGAGCAGATACTTAGCTAAAATCAAATACCTAGTATAGAAATTACTTACGTTGTCACTATACTTATCTAACAAAAAGATTTGGAAGAAGCTTAACTAATTGGAAATTCATAGTTCTTTTGGGCCTACCGAACTTCCTCACTAGAATCTCGTGGCAATTAAAAGCATTTTCTAAGAACCTTTAGATTCAAAATTAAAGTGTTTTTGACTCAAAGTTGAGGTTTCAGTTAGACCTTTTCAGTATGCATGAAACAATTTAGTTTGTCTCCAATAATTTAGATTTTTCAATGTTGAGGTATAACTCTAGATGGCATGAAAGCCCCACGTTGAGGCACATGCCGTTTCGTCTTTTTGTATTCCACAGAAACCTTCGCCACTTTCGACAATTGTCTGAAATACTAGGGCAGTAAGGAACCACGCACTTTTATATGGCTTCTTAGAAAAATAAAATTTTTAGATGAATTGTCTACTACTGGCGGCTGAAGCCTGATCGACTTTCATGCTGACGACAGACTATGAGATTTGGGAGACAAACAAATAATAAACTTGCTCCTTCTATCTAGTCTGAACTCGTTGGCTCGGAAAGAGAAAGTAGCAGCTGCTCGTCCAATTCTTGTCGGAGTAAAGCTATGATTTTACAGCAGTGCTGCAAGTAGCGCAGTGCTATTTTGTTGGAACCAGTGTTCTGAAGAACACGGGATTGAATTTCAGACAGCATGGTGTCTTAGGGCCGTACCGCCAGTCATTCCTACAATAATTGTAGGATACCTTTTTTTGGCTTCCTTGATTTTCATAGTATTTTCTATCCTTCAGAAAGGCTGGGATATTACTAGATGTCTACTGTTCCGTGCCAGCGCTCTCCTAATTATGTTTCTTTTTAAAACAAATGATAAAAATCAAAAGCTTGAACAATTTAATGCAAATAGATATTTGTAACATAACCTCAAAATAGAGCGCTGACACGAAACAGTAGATAACTATGAAAATCAAGGAGGCCATAAAGGCACTCTTTTATCTTTTCCAGAAGGGCCGAGGTATTTCTAGATTTAGACTGTTCCGTGTCAGTATCAGCTGATAAAACAGATGATAAAAATAAAGTTTTATCAGCCTTAAATATCTTAGAGCTCAAAATATGTATAACCCCAAAAAAGAGCGCTTACACAAAACAGCGAAAAACAGAGACGACTGACAATCCCGCCCTTAAAGGTAGGAAAATACCACTCGAAATACTCGAATGTTTTATCAAAAAATAGAACTCCAAAATGGATCACACTGGTCATAGTAACAACAGATATTTTAAAGAATTACTGTTAAAAACTGAAAGCGTTGAATGGTACTTTTCTTCGATAATGAATATAACCCAATAAAGTTGATTACTTTCATATACGAGTATTTCCTGAAAAAAGTACATCTAAGTGAATCACCTGTTATTTAGCATTCCATTGTAGGATGAATATTGCTTGCGTATAGGCGCCCCAAAGTTTAACTATACTCTAGGCGCTGAAGAAAGAAACTAAACCCAAACAAATACACGCATATTGCTCGTGAGTGAGTGTTTAGGCGCAGGAGACATTACAGGACCGCATCAAGATATTATGGGTAGTCATAAAAAATTTCATACAAGATAATTATTACCTTTTACAGTAAATTTCAGTTAGAGATTCACAAATGAGTTAACTACACTTTTTAGTTATTAGTAAGTAAGCTGCGCGCACTAATTCAGAAGAGGAACTTGAATCTTCTGAATCGTTTAAATGAATTATTAGAGGTTCAATTTGGGTATCGATGACATTGTCCAAATCCCACATTTTGACCTCAACCTTCTCCCGAACGTGGCGGATACAGTTTTTCCATTCCTCTGCCGTAACTCTATTTACTGCGATGTGAAAGAGATTTTTAACATCAGAAAATTTATAAGTATTATTATTCGACGCCACGTATTGCTTTATGTTGGCCCAAATCAGCTCAATAGGGTTCAGCTCACAATGGTAGGGTGGCAGTCTCAAGACAGTTTTATTTTGTTTTTTGGCCATTTCGTCGATCATTTTAAAATCGTATTTGTATTTATGTCTATTGACTATACTTATCAATTCACCCTTGACCATTGTTTCATCAAAATCGATCTGTTTTGAGGCCAGCCATTGTTGTATGTTGGCTTTTTTAGTTGCCATTGTGGGAATTTTTTCTATTTTTCTAGAATGGTACGGGGCATTATCCAGTACAATAACAGCGTTATTCTCCAGCTTTAGTAACATTTTGGAGAACCAATTTTCAAAGGAATTGCCGTCCATCTCCTCATGATAGTCCCCTGTCTTTTTTGATTCAAAGGCCCACAGTGCTTCGGGAACAAAGCCGTCTTCACTACCTACGTGACAAATGATCAGCCGTTTGCCTTTTCCTGGAAATAAATTATTCCTTACACTATGGATTGATTAAATTTGAAGGAATGAGGCAATTGAGTTCATTTAGCTGAATTTAAGAGTCACGGAATGCTGATCAAAAACTGAAAAACGTAGAAAATTGAAGTTTGCAACTTCTCAAAACCCATTCAAAGCAAATTGACTGCACCCAAAAATGATAATAAATTTCAAAATAACGCTTAAAAGAGGGTCGAAGTTTTTTTCCTAATGACTACACTGCGAATGCACCATTTTTGGAGAATATCACACATTATCTGCTATCACAGCATATTATTTGCCCGAATTTATCAAAATTAAATTGCCGGATAGATGAAGGAGCTTACCTGCAGGATTTTTCAATCCAGCCGAAAGACCGTCTAGAAAAGCCTGCCTTGATGATGTTACTGATTTGTCGACCCAAACTTTCGCTTGAGTATGTCCAGCATTCACCCACGTTTCGTCCAAATAGTAAATTTTTCATCGCGAAACTTCCGAATCTTCCTAAGGTATTCCCTTCTCCACACAACAATTTCTTCTTTCTCTATTAACACACTTTCCTCCTGATGGCAGTTCTATCAAAGTCATCTACTCCGTCCGTTATCATTTTTCTTGCAGGATACGGTTTTGGCTCAGAAAGTGAGTGAGTGCTCCTATATTCCTTAATGATCCTATAAACACTGGACCGACATACTCCAGAAATATGTGCTACCTTACATATAACTTCGTCCACGACCAAATCGGGTTTTTCTTGAATTTGGTTTTTGTTTATATTTAATATTATTTGTTTTTCATTTGCACTTAAATGTAGCTTCTTAGCCCTTTTTTTGGGTGGGGTTGCGCTGATGTCAACCACTTCGTCGGCTGTATCTGTGTCAGACATCGTATCTTAGGCAATATACAGGGTTATCCAAATTAAGTGTCCACCATTAGTAACTTTGTTATTAGTGAAAATACAAAGTTGTTTGAATTAGCAAACTAGTAGCATTTTTAACGCTGGTAAAAATGAGAAATAAAAAAAAACAATTGAGAGTCGTTATTTTGATTTTTTTCAGTAAAATAACATTTTTTTAAAAGGAAACCCCTGTATATTATATTTTTTTCTGTTAAAGCATCAAATTTTAAACAAAAAAGCTTACAATAACTTTTCTCCTAGGTTACAAATTGTTGAAGTTATGGCCTCCAATCTGAAACAATTAAATTGTATCGACAAACTTTATTTTCAACATCAACTTATAATCTTACAAAATACAATAACAATTTTTTTTAAAGAAGATGCTCGAAAACACCACCTTGTTCTTCAATACATTTTTGGGCACGTTTTTCAACTGCTCGAACTGTCTTAAGTATGGTCCTACCATCTATCTGGGTTATCTTTTCCCTAACTGCAGTCTTTAACGCGTCAAGGTTATCGTACCTTCGCTTGTAAATTTGGTTCTTTAAGTAACCCCACAAGAAGTAATCAAGTGGGTTTAGATCTGGTGATCTGGGAGGCCACTGTATTGGGCCATTTGTTCATATCCACTGATCATTAAAAGTAGTACTTAGAAAATGATAAGTACCTCTGGAGTTGTGGGCAGGTGCGCCATCTTGCTGAAAATGCAGATGATGTCTACTTATAAGATCCAATTCGTCTAAGAAATTAGTCAGAATTTCTGACATAAATTCCACATATCTTTCACCAGTTAGGGTTCCCTCATAAAAGAACGGGCCAACAATTTTTGAACCAATTATACCGCACCAAACGTTGAAACTGAAACGGACTTGTGGGCCTCTTGGATGTACTAACAAAAGATTTTCTCTTGACCAATAATGGTGGTTTTTTCTATTAAACATTCCAGAATTTGAAAAATTTGATTCATCTGTCCATAAAAGGTAACGAAAGTTATTTACATTTTGGCGACAGAAGCTAAGATACCAATGGCAAAAAACAAGTCTTCTCTCTGGATCCCCTGCCAAAAGCGTTTGAACTGGTCGGTACTTATACGGAATAAATTTGTATTTTTTTAGAATCCTTTGAACAGTACCATAACTGAAATTAGAGTCCTTGAGAATATCTGCTATTGAATTCTCACGATAAGCTTCAAAATATCCAATAACTGCAATTTCCGTGGCCTCGCTTATTATGAATTCTTTTTTTGCCCTTGTTTTAGCAAAAACATTTTCGTTGCCCCTAAATTTTCGATAAAGTCTCAGAAAATATCGTTCATACGGTTGAATGCGAGCGGGATATAATTCACTGTAGTATTCTCTTGCTCTCAAGGAGGATTTTCTGCACACTAAATAGCATTCTAACATATCACACTTTTCTTCATGGGAGAACATTTTTCTTTAAATTAATGACACAATAAAGCTTATAAACAAGTATTTACACTAATGTTTGACATTATTTGATTTTATCATTGTTTTCCAAAGCCTTCTAGTTGCGAGTATGTCCAGTTTAACAATTTGTCGCTTATCTTAATGCTGTCAAATCGCGAACGCCATGTTGTTTTCATAGCCGTCTTAATATTATAATACTGCAAATAATTAAAAATATTTATCGTTATTTTGACTTTATTTTTGACTTTAGCTGAAAAGTCATTATGAACTTTTTTGTTTAAAATTTGATGCTTTAACAGAAAAAAATATAATATACAGGGGTTTCCATTTAAAAAAATGTTATTTTACTGAAAAAAATCAAAATAACGACTCTCAATTGTTTTTTTTTTATTTCTCATTTTTACCAGCGTTAAAAATGCTACTAGTTTGCTAATTCAAACAACTTTGTATTTTCACTAATAACAAAGTTACTAATGGTGGACACTTAATTTGGATAACCCTGTATAAACAAAACGTTCCACTCGCGAAAAACGAGTATACGCTACTGAATGCGTAATGCGTATGCAATGCAATCCTGTGCGTGAATTAACTGTTAGATGCCTGTCGTGTCATCTACAATCACGTTTACAAGTCCAAACCTGTGCAGATTCGTAGAGCGCCGACGACTGCTAGTGACCTTGAATTTGTCTGTAGATCGATGTTACTCCAGTCAATTTAGGTTCAAAGTGGATGTTTTCTAAACCAATTTGTTGTTCCTACATCAAAAATATATCGATGATGTTTTGTACTGGGAGCTCATGAAAGATCAAGGTAACTTATTTTAACAGTCATCCTTTTTCTAGTCTCAAGATGACACGAAAAAGGGTCTGTGGATTCACTAGAAATACACTGCCGAGGATGTTTAGACCTAAAGTGACTGGAGTATATCCGTGGATGCTTTCGAGGGATCTGTTCACGTGCTGATCACTGATTACGTTTAATGTCTTTCTTCAGCGCCGAGAGTTTAGAGTATACACGATGTCGTTCATTATTTATTTCGTAGTTTCACTTGGAACGGTTTTAAAGAAATTTAACAGTCGCTCCCTATTATGTACCACGGCATAGTCTTATGGAAATTTTGCTTTGCTGCCTCGTATATTTGCCACCCGAACTTCCATTTTAGAACCTGCAACCAAAACATTTTGACAATATTTTGACAATTATCATATTTCGAGACTTAATGAAAATGCTCCTTTATTCCGGACATGCTCACGATTGTCCTTTGTTTTTCATCTAACTTTTTGCAAGACTACTTGTCTTTCGTTTTGTTTACGCATGAGCTTGAAGTACCATGGCAGATAGCTATAGCTGGCCTCCGTGACGATGTTGGTTGATACCTGGTTAACACAAGGTTTTCTAACCGAAGCCATAAAAGTCCATGCTGGCTCTTGTTGGTGGCTTCTAGTTATATTTTTTTTCCATTTTTGTTTCCCTTCAGGTGACACCCGTATACAGGGTGATGGGCATATGTTTTCACTTCGGTGTTTTGGATGTACAACTATTTGGACCTGATGAAGCCAATAAGCAGAAATTTAAGTAGCTCGGGTTACCAATCCTCATATTTCTGCTCCTTCTCACGATTATTCTTTGATTTTGATTCAAGTTTCCGCAAAACTACTTGTTTTGGATTGCACCTATTATTTTACCAGAAGGTACCTTCACAATGCTATGATCTGGATGATAGTGGATATCGATTTGTTGAACCCAATTTTCGGCACGAAAACCACACCATACAGTTATTTTTTGTAGATGAAATGGTGTTTCTTGAAGCACATGAGGGTTTTCACCTAACCAATAATGCATATTCTGTTTGTTGACGAAGCGGTTCAGCCAAAAATGCGTCTGATCACTGAAGATGACGTGCGTCGGTTCATATGATCGAACGGCTTTAGTTCTTGAGTTAACTTGTTCTTATAAGGGTGTAGGCCAATATCTCTTCGCAAAATTCGCCATAATGTGGTCCTAGCAATGCCCAATTGGAATCGACGTAAACGGCAGCAATATTCTCAGTACTTTGACCAACCCATTGTCTCACTTGCACGGTGACATCCAGCAGCGAATATGTGTCCACATATTTTGGACTCAATGTTGTCAAGTCCCTATTGGAAAACCCGATACAACAGTAGTACAATGATGTTTCAATTATTATTCACTTTCTGTTTTAGATCCACTTCCACGGTAGCAAAATGGATTCCCTGCACAAATTCATGGAACCATCCCATCTACCGAAGGATTACGATGGTGCACTGCCCAAGTTGGACTATGGCGGAAAGGACTGGTACCCAGAAGTAGACAAATATTTGGACCATATCAAAACCATGAATAGCTTTGGAAAGAAGAAGAAATAGAAGAAATATTTTGTCATGTTTTGTAACTTACTAAAATACTTCAGTACTATAATAAGACGTATTCCCGATCTCGTCCAGCAAATATGTTTTGAATGTTTCACTCCAATGTTTACTCAATATTTGTATCATTGACCAGGCTCTTAGACAAATCATGCCCATAATCGCCACAGCTATTCTTTTTTCTATTTCAATTTGTTGATTAGCTAGGTTCATGATGTGATGTATTCATTGTTTTGCAGTTAGTTTAGTACATACTCGTAATTTGTTTTTACTTGTTCACCTAAATTTTGTAACGTTCATACCTAACAGTCTGTTCAATTTTTCGCATATGATACGTACCTTTATGTACCTACATTTTGTAAATATATTGTAGCAAAAATATACTATTGTTCTCCCAATTTTTTTGTTTTTATGAAGTGAAGAATGGATCATAGAAAATAATATTTCGATCTATGATTACATCCTCGTCAACGTCCAGTTGGTGATGTGCTTTGTCTTTTTTAAGTACTTATAGTTCACGCCATTTAGAATACAATAAACTGTATTCTTCACAAGTATCTATTACATTCAAATAACAGCTGATTATTATCTATATCCGATTCGTAGTCCATTTACGCCCAGACAAAACACAACATGAACATAAGCGAGATTGTACAGGTCCGTATTTTCCTCAATGGTCTTAAAATAATTTAACAAAATAAATGATTATTTTTATAGAAAGAAGTGCACGTACTTTTCACAACTCATTATTTGCTGGAAGTACGAGTACATGAATCATCGTCCGAATGGTTAATATTAATTATTAAAGGTTGAATTTGAATATCGATCATATTGTCCGGTACGGATATTACCTATTTTGAAAAGTGACCTTATATCGATTATGTAGTTTTTTTGACAAGATATTAACTCAGCACTAGCCAATAGATACTTTTGTAAAGTCGTTTTGTAGTTGTACATGTTGCCTTAACGTCGTGAGGCTTCAGATATCAATGTTTGGCTATGATGTGATCTAAGATCTGCTTTACTGGAGGTAACGGCATAGTGAGGATTTGTGTGCTGATGATATGTGTTGATGATAATTCCATTGGATTTTTCTCTCAAATACACTTATTTGAGATTCAAAGCTAGAAATTAGTTGCGCATCCACTTTTTCTTGTTCATTCTGGAAATTACAAATGCAAATTTGCTGAATTTAAAAAATGAGAGAGATAAGAAATAATTATATTCAATCAGGTGTAAATCTACAAAAAGTTGTTTGTAGCGTTTTGTTTTTTGTATGCAAGTGAACTTTTCCAAATAAAAGAGCTTTTAGCAAGTAAGAAATGAATCTGTAGCGTATAAAAAAACAAAACAAAGTATGGCTCTGTCTATCTGGCATTGACGGATCCGTCCTTTGCAGATATGGGGAATTATGAAATAATACTAGATAGTCAGCTGTCTTTCTACAGTAATGGATACTCGTGAAAAATACTATAATATCAGTAATAACCTATAAATCTCGCCTTTGTCATCTCTACTACAAAATAAAGGATTGACATGCCGCTTTTCCACCATTTCAAACATTAAAACACTTTCAAGAAAATAAAATTCGTCAACTTTGTCTATACCTGCTGGGCGGCAGAAACGTACTGACTACCAAAATGTCAGACAACGCGCACAGAGTGTGACCGCTTTGTTCTGATGAGGATCTCGGACGTACTCACAGATTATTAGCTACACTACAGAGGACACTCTCTTCTATGATTCCTGGTACCACTGTTAATAGTGCCATCTGACGATTGGGCCGAATACTAACCGTTAACAAACGAAACTAAGACGAGGATTGTTCACAGCAGGGTTTCCCAACCTTTGTTTTGTTTAGGCTCCCCGGACTATAAATTATATTTTCATGCCCCCCTTTACTTTTTCAATAAATACAAAAAAACGCACATTATACAGGGTGGCGCATCGAAAACGAAATAGACGCATTTACTGGCAGCTCAGTTTTTTTTTGAAAAACGCTCAGACCCGTCGATTGTTTTTCAGGGGGACACAAGTTTGGCAAAAAATCACGTTAGCACGTGCAGCCCTTCAAAATCTTGAATGGAAAGGGGGGTCGAGTGATACCTTATTTTAAAGGTCTTTCAATTCCCTTTATAATGATATAAAATTAATGTACTTCAGTTCAGCAGTTTTGAAGAGTTATTGATTTAAAGCTTAAATAAAACTAATACATCATCATTAGTGGAGATCAATACATTTGGCAGCAAAGTAATTTAAAAATGAAGAATGAACTGACCCGTTAGGCAAGTAAATGTTGAAAATAGCCACCATGACTCTCCATGCAATAATAAATATTTTGCTCAAAATTTTGCCGCACATTTTGCAATATTTGAGGAGTAATTGGAAGGCACTCATTCACAATTCTTTGTCGCAGGTTTTCTCATGATGTTGGCTGAGTAGCATAGATTTTGCTTTTTAAATGACTCCACATAAAGAAATCCAAAGGTTTTAAATCTGGCGGTCTTGGGGGCCATTCAATGACAACTCTTCTACCAATCCATCGATCTGGAAACGTCTGATCTAAATATTGCCGAACACGTAATGCGTAATGTGGTGGGGCACCATCCTGTTGGAACATCAACCTATTCGCAATGTACCGCCGATCATTCTGATTTTCACCGGTCAAATTTCCAGGTAAGAAAAAAGGACCAACTAAATGATTGCCAAAAATACCAGCCCAAACATTTAATTTTTGTGGCTGCTGTCTATGAACCTCATGATAAATTCTGGGGTTAGAAAAAGGAACATTCGTCGGAAAACCAAGTGTTGAATAGAAAATGTTCATCGTTTATAATTCGTTCACTCATATCTTCATAAAATTGTAATCGCCGATCAAAATCGTCTTCAAGTTCTTGTACCAGGTGAATTTTATACGGATAAAAACTATGGGCCTTTAGAATCCGTCGGACAGTGCGTTGACTAGCACCACACACAGTCTCCAATTTGCGGGTACTTAACGTAGCATCTACATATATAAACTTGCCCTAAAACCCCCACTTCTATTGCTTCGTTCCTGATGGGATTTTCAATGTTGCGTTTTCCATTGGCGACTGACCCAGTTTGCCGAAATTTAGCTACAAGTTCTAACTTTAAAAGTTTAAATAAACTAATAAATGTTTTTTATCGAAAAACTGGAATAAATAAATAAGAGTAGGTACTAATGAGACACTTGAGATTGCATGTTCTGTACCAGTTGGTTGATTCTAGGTTCTGTTTTTGCCAAAACTGGAGCGGAAAAGCCTTTATCACATAAGTAAGTTGAAGAAAAAGGAACTAGTATTCGTAAAGCAAGAGATTCAAGTGTCGAATTAACAGGCAATCTTTTGATCCAAAATTTCTCCAATGTTAAAAGATGGAAGTCATCTTTCATCGACGAATCAGCCTTCATTTCTAGAAATTCTTGTGGCAATTGTGACACATCGACAACAAATGGATTTCTTGTCATGTGCCATATTGGTGACTCTGAATTGACGTCTTGATAGTATCGGCGAAATTCGTCTACCAGCGCTTGCAAATGAGTTTTTATGTCAGCTTTTAAATTTGCGTCCAGTATATTATTTTTAATTGCTTCGAACAGCCGAGAAAAAGATATAACACTTTCAGAAGACACTTTTTGATTCCAAAGTTGAAGCTTTGATATGAACCCCTGAATATAATCATAATTGCTTATATAGTATTGTATCTGCCCTGAAGTTTCAAGTTTAGCTCATTCAATGAGTCAAATATTTCAGGTAAATAAGCCAACCTCCATTGAAATGTGGCATCTTTGAACATTGTCAAGAAATCGTGTTTTTCTTTGAACAAAACAGAAAGAATTACTTCTTCTTTTAATTCATCAAGGCGAGCCAACATGTTGACTTTGGACAGCCAGCGTACTTTTGTATGGAACAGAAGAACTTTGTGATCAGAATCGAGATCCTCGCAAAGTAAAGTAAATAACCAACTGTTCAAAGCGCTGCTCTTGATGTATATTACAATCCTTATAGCCGAGTACAAAGTCTGGCGTAATTTTTGAGGCAATGTCTTGGAAGCCAAAGCTTGCCGACGAATAACACAATGTCTACAAACCATTGCGGGTTTTTCCCTTGAGCTTTTTAGCTAAGCCCGATCGTACACCTATCATTGCGGGTGAGCCATCTGTGCAAAGTTCAATGAGTTTCTTCCAAACCAAATCATTTTTTTCAATCAAATTTTATATCGAATTAAATATATCTTCAGATGTTGTACCTGCAGTCAAAGATTGTGAGTACAAAATCTCTTCTTGAATGATATCTCCGCCGATGTAACGAACATAAACTACTAACTGTGCAGAGTTAACGATGCCGGTGGATTCATCGCAATGAATGGCAAAAAATGGCGATAATTTTACTTTGTTAATTATTTGTGACTTTATGCCTGCTGCAATGTCATCGATTCTACGCTTCACTGTGTTATTCGAAAGAGAAATGCATCTTCTCCTAAAATTATCTGCGTGGCTTTTAAGACACAGACACATGGTTTTATTAATTCTTCACCGATAGTATGAGGTTTCTTTTGCTTTGCTATTATAAAAGCTATTTCAAATGAAGCTTTGAGATGCTGCGATACACCTGTGTGATAACTTCCCGATTTATTCAGTCTCATCCGCTTGAGTTATTCTGCTGTAGAAGAAAAAACTGTTTCGTCTTCAAAACCAGAGGAGGATGTTGTTGCTTCAAATGCCTTAATTTTTGTAGGCAGGTTGACGTTATAATAGTAATTGTAAATACATTTGGAATCAATATTAGGTACTTAAGTTCGTCGTTTCAAAATTATTTCGCCTCGTTGGTTTGATTGAGATGTGGTAAAAAAGTCACAATGGCCAATCTATGAACGTGTCTCCACTCAGTCAACAATTTAGTAAATTAAATAAAAATGGTAACTGAAGTTTGTAAATACACAAACTTATCTTTTAACAGTGAGATACAATAATTTGACACACTCAAACAGTTTTCTCAACAAAACATATACATCGAAACGTCAAATTTTTCGCAAGTTTGTGGGAATGAATGCCACAGAACACAGATTCTCATCCGAGACTGGTAGGTACACAATTGTTTTCTAAGTGATGGATGTTAAGCGGAGCGCTGCGGGGGTTTGCGCGGATTTCATGTTGAGACTTGTCGAAACTTGTATAAACTGCGATTGACGACGCCGGTTTTGAAACAGCGGTTGACAGAATAAGTGTAAATGATATTTAATTTCAAATTTTATGCGTGTCAATTAAACATTACAACGGTAATTTGTTAATGTTGTTTGTTTACTTTTTTGATATTGCTTTCTAAAATGCAAACGCTTCCGCCCCCCTTGACATCTCTCTATGCCCCCCTTGGGAGGCGCGCCCCCCCCTGGCTGGGAACTCCTGGTTGACAGGATTCTGGTCAGTGACGCATGCCCCCTCTGTTATCCGCAGATTGCACTATGTTTATAAACAAATGTATACATATTTGCCAAGTTTCCATCCAGTTTTATTCTGTAAAATGACATACAACATATAATGAGAACCATGTAAGTTAATACATGACATTCAAACATGGCGTAAAGAGGACTAATAGGTACCTATATTTATTCTGTTACTTAGCAAGAATTTTGAATCCAATCAATTCTATACTTCGCAAAATTTACAAAAGCAACATAAAATAGATAACACAAGATAGTCGTTCAAAGATATTTAACTCAGTTACACTTGAAATATGTAATTTTTGACGCCATTAGTGAACCAACCAAAGGCATTCATAAAAAAATGCAAAATATTTATAAAGATGACTAGCTCATCTGTGTCCAATTGTATTTTATAAAATATGTATTGTGTAATAAATGTATATATAAAATATAATCTCCCGTGATCTATGCGATTTATGGCAGACTTTACATTCTATGGGCACCTCATAATAATGAGTTGTTAACAGTTTTGATGTAAGGACGATCGGATAAAAAATATTACCGTCAGACTCGGACCGAGGCTGCTGAAATAATCCTCAAGTTTTACTTGAGTTTTTGGGGCTGCGCATTACTTCAGCAGCACCGAATGCTCCCGTTTTAGGTCCCTGCAGATAGCTTCGATGGTGTTTGACGTCTCTAGCCACTCTCTCTAGTAGACTATGCCTCCAGCAGGTTTCGACAGAGTGGCTGTCTCCATACTGAGCGCCGTATAGGTATATCTCGCCGGGCACTCTCGCTCTCTCCGCTAATGCCCTTTGCTAATTACCTGGGTACTAGTTTAAATTTAAATCGAATTACTTCCCGCTGACAGTGCGTCTTTGAAAATTCTTTCCACAAGTATTTGACAAAATTCAGTCGTACCCACGCAACTGCTCCTTTGTTCCCTTAAGATGCCTCCCATAAACAGTTTTCCAAAATATATTGGCTTACTAATAACATTCCGTCCCCACATGGATGGGTTAATGACACGAATCGTTTTCTATAATTAAGTCAATCTCGTGAATACTGATAAGGAAACACTGATGTGCATCAGTTTTCACTGGAGCCCACTTATGAGCCAATACTTATAACTTATAATAAATACGTCATAACTGTCAAAAAACTCTTATCGGTTTCTGCGCCGCGCTGTCGCGTCACACTTCTTCTTTTTCAACAAAAACCCGAACAAATAAAAGCATTCATTGCAGCGGTATTATATGAAACTAAAAAATTGAAACGTTAGCTATGGAATTAATTGTCAGACATTACAATCTGGTGAAATAACTAAGTTTTTTGAAAAATAATAAGAGTAAAAAAGTTTGGAGATGGATTTCTGCATAAAATAAAGTAATTACGTGTTAAGAAAATCAGTCACACTTTCAGGGTGCATCAGCGTCGATCAATGCTCTTTGATATACATACTCGAAAAGCGTGCCAAATTTGCTTTTTCAAAGTTTAAGAATAAATGAGATGTCAATTTATTCGGAATTTGGAACCCCAGTTTTGCAGGGGTGCAATATATGATACAGGGTGCTCCTTAATGATATGCGAGTATTTAAGGGTGTGAATATACATGAAAAATTAATGTTAGTTTGCTTTATAAACTATGGTCCAAAAATGTTTCCTTACAAAAACTCGGGGTGTTGAAGTTTTAGGAAAAAGATGGAAATTAATTAATATTTTCAGAACCGCTTCACATATTTCATAGAGGAAGTTAATAAAGTTGCATATTTTTCGATGTAAAAATAATTTTTAGCTTAAACAGTGGCGTTCGTACGGGTATTGACTTCGATATCTTTTGAGAAAAAAATAGTACGCCAATATGTTTTTGCCGAATAGAAATTATTTTTGAATTCCCCGTTTAATTTAAAACAAATGATCTCTCTTGAATTGTTTTCCTTGGATGCACCATTTTTGAGTAAAAAAATAAAAACCGTTCTATTGTCTAATTTACAAAATTATTATTAATTTAATTGGAAAAATTAAACACATTAGGGGTATTGAACAACAACAACTGACAACATAAACATAACATTAAAACCAACAAAATGATTACAAAAATTGTTGAAAATGGCCCCCTTCACTTAATATGCATGCTTCCGCCCTCCTCATGGAATTTCGCACTCGTTGAAATATCCCTGGAGTGTTTTTTATTCTATCACAAGCTGCAACTATTTTTTCTCTTAATTCCTCTACAGTGTTAATGGGACTTGTGTACACTAGTGTCTTAAGATAGCCCCACAAAAGAAATCTAAACTGTTGAGGTCTGGGGACCTTGGTGGCCATTCTTGGGGTCCACCGCGGCCAATCCAACGATTTGGATAAACAGTTTGTAAATAATTACAAACCGCTACACTGAAATGCGCTGGTGCACCATCATGCATGTACCACATATTGTTTCTTATTACTAATGGAATATCATCAAGCAGCAAAGGCAACTGTTGTTGAAGAAAATTGAGGTAAGTCTGTTCGTCAAGTCGTCCCGGGAAGAAGAATGGGCCAATAAAGTGGTTGCCAATAATTCCTGCCCATACGTTAACCGAAAATTGGTGTTGGAAATGGGTTTCGGTTACTGCATCGGGATTTTATTCTGCCCACAAATGATTATTGTGGAAATTCTGAATGGCATTTCGAGAAAAATTAATTTCGTCCGTGAACAGAATCATTGATTCAAATTGCGGATTCTGTGTAATTTTTTGAAGATGCCACTGATCAAAGGTCACACGTCTTGGAAAATCAATGGGAAGTAATGCCTGTACTCTTAAAATATGGTAAGGATATAACAAAAAATCTACTAAAATTTTCCAAACAATTTGATGGCAAATATTTAAGTGTCTAAATGTTCCACTATCTGGCAAAGCACGATCGGCACGGGTATCACGTATCTTGAAAAGTGACATTATGCCGATGTTTTTTGACATTATGCTTTTTTTACATTATGTAGGTTATTCAACAAGATGTTAACTTAGCACTTAGTTGTACGTGTTGCCTAAACGTCATGAGGCTTGTTATCAGTCTTTGGCTTTGATGTGATGTAAAATCTGCTTCTGAGATGGCATTACTGGAGGTCTAAGCTGTAACTTGTATGTGTTGATGATAATTATATTGGGTTCTTATCTCAAATACACTTAATTGAAATTCAAAGCTAGAAATTAGTTGAGCATCCACTTTTTCTTATCCATTCTGGAAATTACATATACAAATTTGCTGAATTTAAAAAATGAGAGATATGAAATAATTATATTGACTATCGAATTACAAGCCATATACATGCTAACAGTAATTACACACAACGCGGGAGCGGTGGTGATTTCCCGTAATTCTCCTCATTTTTTCGTAATTTATAACTTTGACCATAACCTCTCTTGAGAAAGCACAACACATAAATAACTCGTGATATTCGGCATATTAAGTGATGATTTTCTCACACAGCAAATATCACTGATTTTATACACATACAGACCAATACACATAATCATCCAGATGCGATCTTGCTATTCAACCAACTTTCTTCTCAGAGATAAAAACTATAGAGGATCACTCGTGGAATGACTTTGCGCCCTAAAAACTGCCTAGTCACCATTACCGTGGGCAAGTCCATATAGGTAATGCATTTCCGCCGTTTCTACATTTGAATAATTCACCATTATTAACAAGATTGTGAAAACTAAATAATGGAAAAGATGTCACAGCGAACAGATTTGAATAACAGAGACTTGTCAGATGTCAAAAGCCAGTGTCATATTCCAGAGCAACTAGATACTTTTTGCTAAATTGCATTCTTCAATTATTATTAATACATTAATTTTCTCGGACATAGTACGGTTTTTATTTTTTTACTAAAAAATGGCGCATCAAAGGAAAACAATTGAAGAGAGATCATTTGTTTTAAATTGAACGGGGAATTCAAAAATAATTTTTATTTGGCAAAAAACCATTGGCGTACCATTTTTTTCATAAAAAATATCAAAGTCAATACCCGTACGCACGCCACTGTTAAAGCTAAAAATTATTTTTGCATTGAAAAACATTGAGCTTTATTAGGTTTCACTACGTACTAAATATCAGTGAAATATCTGAAGCGGTTCTGAAAATATTAATTAATTTCCATTTTTTCCCTAAAACTTCAACACCACGAGTTTTTGTAAGGAAACATTTTTCGACCATAGTTTATAGAGCAAACTAACATTAATTTTTCATATAGATTCACACCCTTAAATATTCGCATATCATTAAGGAACACCCTGTATACAGGGTGTCCGCAAAGTTGGGGTTTTCCTTTCCACGACGTGTAGATCTTGAAAACATAAGCAATTTTTCTTAGTACCATATACACCAATGTCTTAAGGGAACCGAGATAAATGGCTCTGCAACATCAAAAATATCTGAATACCGTCCTGTAGCCGCGACATCCCCGAGTGGTACTAGGACACTAGCTCAACCCGACGACAGAACTGGGTCAGGGTCAGTGTGTCAGGTCAGTATGCAACCTTCAACCGATGGATACGGTCACGCGTGTAGAGGTAATCGCGTAGACGACAATCCCTCAACAAGCACTAGAGACGTGGCTAGAGAAGTGCAAGTATCAAAAACTAAAGTGTGGCAAACGCTGCGTGAAAAGGGGCTGTATCCGTTTCACACCCAACGTGTGTAAGCCCTTCAACCTGACGATTTTCCAGCAAGAGTGCGGTTTTGTGAGTGGTTGTTGCATCAACATGACAGGAGCTAATTGGATCTGTTGCCCGGCAGGGTTATTCGGTAAAACACCTTTATAATATCAAGAAAAAGACAAAATGTTAACTTGCTGACTAATTATCTGCCAGTGCATAAATAGTTCATTTCGCTATTGCTCACTGTGAGCGTCACCCATAGTATCACCTATTATATAGAGAAATGACTCAACGGCCAAGCTCCAAGACAGTTCGCCACCGTGCTTTGTTGGTTGCAGAATGCCGAGAGCCAAGATAGTCTGTAGCTGTAGAGTATGTATCTCTGAGAAAATGTGAAAGGAATAAAATTGTTGGAGTAATAGAGTAGCAAGATTGCATTTGGATGATTGTGTGGTGATGTGTGTATTGGTCTGCCTGTGTAGAGCATCGGTGATATTTCCTGTTTATGTGTTGTCCTTGCTGAAGACTAGTTATGTTATGAAGTTATGTTCAAATATTTATCAAAGCCTTTATTAAAAAAAAATATATTCACTTCTAGACGCTGATTTGTATTTACCACTTGACAAAAAAAATATCTTAAATATCTTGCATATTTTAAATTCAGCAAATTTGCATACGTAATTTCCAGGATGAATAAGAAAATGTGGATGCGCAACTAATTTCTAGCTTTGCATACTTACATCTTAAATTTTGAGACAAAAAAACAATGGAATTATCATCAACACAGATTATTACCACACAAATCTTCACTAAGCACCTAAGCACTGCTGTTTCCATCCAGCTATAATATACGACTACATCACATCAGAGCCAAACCATGATAGCTCAAGCATCTTGACGTTTAGACAACACGTACATCTACACAACGGTGCACATCAAGTGAACAAAACAGCTAGTTCCGAGATGCCATCTTGTAGGAAAACCTGCATAAGGACATAAAAACCTATAGAATGTCCAGAAAAAACGAAATAATGCCACTTTTTAAAATACATATTATCTCTGCCGAACATGTACCAAGGATGGCTGTTCCTATCTTCCCTGCAATGCATTTCTGCTCCATAATGCAGTCGATTAGCCAAACTCAACAAACCACAAAAAAGCTTGTGCTGGTAGCCTTTGTACCAAAAAAGGATTTTGAGGGGCACTATTCTGCGCCGACTTCTCAGCGCCAAGCGTCTATATATTCCCTTTTAGATAGAGAGTCCATAACGAAAACTCATTCCACTCCCACCATGATTCTCAGCTTCTTATTGTCCTTGAAAATAAAAGAAAAGCGGGCCTTGTTTACGATTCATTACTTGATTATCGATTAATTTCGTATCAAGTATTCAGCTGGATGAATAATTACTTAATTTGTATTTATACAATTCTAATTCTACGTAACCTTTTTCTCTTTCATGTAATTGAAAATACAGTACTAGGTTTTTGGTTTATCAAAGTAAGACATCACAAAGTGCCATCTATTACCAGAATCGATCAATGAGAACGTGACTAAAGCTATATTACTAGTTTATTCAATGCCAGTAGTCTGTATCTACTATAGCACCACAATGTTGGTGGTAGATGATTCTTTGAGCCCTATACCGTGAATAGTTATTCAGCTTTCGTTCGTTGTCCACCGAGACCAAGCTTAGACCATGCTGAAGAGTTGCCGAATAGCACGAAACAGCTCTCTATGGTTGCCCTTCTGTAGTCGGGCGAACGAAAGTTATATTACCAGTTTATGTGGAGTGGCTCTAAAACATTTGACAAATGGAGCTCATACGAAGCATTCATTATTCCAATATCGGTTTTTGTAAGCTGAGGTACATATATGTATGTATTAGCAATGTTAATAAGAAAAGTAGTAACCCTCAAACATGAAACCGTCAAAAGTCGGTATCAACTAATCCCAACGTGATCCCTGCTATCATCGGGTTGCTAAAAGTATGCGCCAGAAGTTAATATCATATTTTCACATCTCTTTCAAAAGTCAAAAGTCTAACATCTCCGGCACGGGTATTACGTATCTTGAAAAGTGACATTATGTCGGTTATTTGAAATCATATAGGTTTTTTGTGAGTTTATGTAGGTTTTCCTTTAAGATGTCTACTTAGAACTAAGTGATGTTTATTTGATGTACACTCGTTGTGTAGCTTTACGTGTTGCCTAAACGTCATGGCGCTTGAGCTCTCATGACTTGGCTTTAATCAAGGGCGGATTTAGGATTTCGTCTAGGGGGGGGGGCGCAAACGATATTTGGGGCTGGTATTTTTTCAACATCAGTGGAGCTTCTAGAATTTATTCTATTATTGCTCCTTAAATCCATTGTGTTCTATCTGGTCAATGGCAGCTTGACAAAAAATAGGAAAATGCTCAGAAATCCTCAAAAGGCAATATTTTATTATATGCGAACAAAATAAGTACGTGGCATTTATAATTAACTAGTGTAATAATATTGAAGATTAAAACATAAAAAAACTTCATAGCTCTGTTAACCGAAAAAAGAAATACTTAAAACATTCTGAGGGACCCCGAGACATATCCCAATCCATTCCACACAAAACAGTGTCTTTGATGGCGAAAACATGAGACCAAAAAATTCACATTATCGTATGGACGCTAGAGGAGGCAAAGAAGGATGTCTATAGACCATCTATGGATCGTGTCTTGAGACCGTCTCCAGACTGCCTATAGACAATTTGCGCAACGGGATAGTAGACTCCCGTGTGTGTACTAAGCTCAAGGATTAAGACTCTGAACTGCCCATTAAACAAATCAAGTAATTGGTGCAAATACTGACACAATCAAGCTCTTCTATTATATCAACAGGTGATAAAAATATTAATAGGTATAGTCAATTCGCGCGCAGAAAATACAAATCGGAGCCTAGAAGGGAGACATTGCGAAAACGTTTTGTATGTGATGCGTTATTTCTAATTTTTCTATGAAATGGCTTGATTAGACACAACGCGGGCTCGATGGTGATTTCCCGTAATGCTTATCAAAGTTTTTTAATACGCAAAAAAACGGGGAAAATAATAATTTATGACTTTGAACATAACCTCCCTTTAGAAGTGAAAACACAAATAACCTGTCTTGTACAGCTAATACATATACTTTATTCAGTAATAATTTTTTTACATAGCAAATATCACTGATTTTATACACATGCAGACCAATACACACAATCATCCAGTTGTGATCTTGCTACTTTGCTACTCAGAGATATACTCTACAGACTAACTCGGCATTCTGCAACCAACAAAGCATTCTGTTGAGTCATTCCCCCATAGGTGGCGCTATGGGTGACGCTCACTGCGCTCACAGCGAGCAAATGCGGAATGAACTATTTGCAAACTAGCAGCTATCTGGTCAGCAAGTTGGCAATTTGTCGGTTTTCTTGAATCTGTCGATTGTTTCCAGGGAACTAGTAGTTTGTTTATATGCATTAAATCTAAAAAAGATGATTGGAGACCGGTCCAAGCAATGTAGGCCTATAGCTATATTGTCTGTGGTCAGCATATGATGGAGGAATCAATGAGCGGTAAATTGGGGCCTATATTATGAATCTAATTATTGTTTAAGAGCCGTTTTACACACAAGAGAATTACTCCGAAAATTATGGTCATAATTATGCCGAAAATTTTTGCTGTGGTATTACACGTAAAAGAATTCTTGTGAAAATTTTCATGTTAAAAATATAAAACCCGTTCTATAGAATATGCGCGAGAATCGGCGCAGAGGGTTATTTCCGTGCATGTCAATATCAAATGTCAACGACAACAATAACAACATAACCTCACTTAACATTTGTGGGAGTGGTCCTGTTCGAGTCGTACGAAAGAGGGTTTATTGTTATTGTTTATTCACAATGTCATGGAATCGGGAAGAATTTACACTGTTGTTGGAGGAGTACCAAAAATGGCCAAACCTGTACAAGGTGAAGTCACCCAATTACAAAAACAGAAATTTGCGGCGTCAGGCGCTGGATGCGAAAGTCCAAGAATTGAGAAGTTTTATAATATTAACCAAGATCTCGATTTCAAAAATAAATTTAAATTATCGACGTCTGTTGTCTTTCCGATTATATTGGACGTCATACCCGTTAAGGTTATGTCCATTCGAAAATATTACTCTAATGCGCAGGCGTATCATATGAATTACTCCGAAATTTTGTTTGCTTGTGTCATACAGGTTGTAGAGAAAATCTTCAATATTTTTTCCATGCAAATTTTCAGCATAATTATGACCATAATTTTCTGAGTAATTCTCTTGTGTGTAAAACGGCTCTAAAATTTGATGACAATGTGGATATTTGAGATATTGCTTCTCGGACTTCCATTGTCTATATGATTTTTTTGATTCACGACATTTCGATTGATGTGTTCTTTGATCGTCACCATCACGATTGAAAATCACATCAATTAAAACGTAGTAAATTAGAATTAGAAAAAAACTTACATAAAAAAAATCAAAGACCTTAGAGACAATTGAGGTCCGAGAAACAATATGTCAACCATTATGAATCTAATTTTAGTATCTCGTCGTAATTGATGGGATGCCCAGATAGCACCATATTCCTACCCTAAATTTGTTTTCGTGATATGTACCTTATAATTCGTTGATCGCCATTTTCAATATCTGGGTCCCAAACTGCCCAAGTATACTAAGTGACATATAAATCCGAACACCCAGTTTAAATGGTTTTATTTCAATAAAATTTTGTATAAGTACTTAATGAAGCATAATAAGTAAATGATAAAAATTTCAAAATGATTGCACTGCTTTAAAGCCCTTTGACCTTTAATAATGTGTGGATGCACCCTGATGTGCTACGCATTCTCCAACGCGCCTAGGCATGCTTCTGATCAGGTGGTCAATGTCCTCCTGTGGTATCTCATTCCAGGCAACCACCAACTCCTCTCGAAGTGCTTCTAGAGTCTGAGGAGGACGTTGCAAATTGAGCAATATCCTACCCATCATATCCCACACGTGCTCAATTGGGGATAAGTCGGGAGATCTTGGTGGCCATGGTAACAATGTGACATCATTATGTTGAAAGAAGTCTATTGTGACTCTTGCAACATGTGGTCGGGCATTATCTTGTTGGAAAGTTGGATCTGCCAGGGTGTCAAGATAGCGTAAAAGATGGGGTTCTAGAACTTCGTGGATATAACGCTGCACGTTCATGTTACCTCTGATGAAGATTAAAGGTGACCTGGAACCATAAGCTATAGCACCCCAAACCTTAACTCCAACAGTGTGATGAACATGTCTTTCAACAAAAAACTGTGGATTCCTCCTTTCACCACGCCGCCTTCTAACCCTGGCACGACCATCGTGCATGCCTAAACAAAATCGAGACTCGTCACTAAAGACAATACTGTTCCATTCCTGATCCCAGAGTGACCGTTGTCTGCACCACTCAAGGCGATTACGTCGGTGTTCTCGAGCTAAAGGGAGGACCCAGTGTGGCCGGTGTGAAAACATCGTAACCGATCGTAAATGATGTCAAGAACCAAAATCCGCCAACGTTGATTCTTTACTGCGGCTGAAATATTCACTTTTAGAGCGTTAGTGAATTAAAAAAAAAGCAGTATAAAAACCGGAATGTCCAACTGATAAGGCTGAACATTTTTTCACTTGTTATTTAAAGTAAAATAAATACATTCACCAACTTTTATTAAAATAAAACCATTTAAACTGGGTGTTCGGATTTATATGTCACTTAGTATATATCCAGTTTGGTACACTTGTAGTCACAAAGAATGAAAATACAAATTTTACAATGAGAAACAATAACGTATAAGTGAATACATACTATTCGAGATAATTTGGTCCCTTCAAGACGAAAGTTTATTTCTCTGTTCCTAGACAGGCTCTGCATATGGGCGGCAGTATTCTAAATGTGTTCTAGTGCCGAATAGTCTGGTTTCGACTTCTGAAATTCTTACTACCTGTTATTACTATACTACAACTATAATACTCTAAAAAGCCGGTAAGAACCAGACTGCTTTTTTCTTTCTTCAAATAGTCCAGGAAATAGGCTTCACGTTTGCATATACATACATATTTTGAAAATACCATGTATATTTTCGATGAAATATTTCGTTTATCCTTCGTAATATAAATTTCGTGAGTTCACCACGTTCATTTTCGAGGCGGGCTAATTTGAATAAAAGTAGTCAATTTATTGTTACCGGCATGCGATCAGGTCAAAGGTGTTCTGTTTCTGTCCAACTAGGAATTAATCATGAATTAAGATTAGCCAAACTATAGCAGACTAAAATATTCGTCACCAGTTTGTTCATTGTTTTTAGCGGTTTCCTGGTGTTAGTTTTCTAAATGTTTGTGCTTCCGCGTGTCTTTTTTATACAAGCGTAGAGGTAAGGTGCTCTTGTGTGAAATTTTTCATAAGACTGATTCTAAAATATCAACAGTAGTAATATTGTTAAATTAGATATACTCATAATACAGGTACATCTATAACTTTCCATCTGCTTCTGGGGTTGTTTTCGCAAGTACCTGTTTGAAAGTTCCAGTGTGCCAAGTTTTCATAATGACTCAGTAAGAAGGTGCGCAGAAATTACTAAGGATCATTAAAGCAACTGCATGTGAGCTTCCCACCGTACCTCTACAAAGTATTCCATCTGCCTAATATTTGGGTGGCTATTCTACCATTCTAATAGCACCCTCCATTTTTCTTTAATTTGACAATGCTGTAATGATCTGAACGGCTTTGGCTGTTATGCTGAATTGTCTTATTGATCTTGTAGTATGAGGAAATAAATGTGAAGTTCGATATGCCATCCTCCTTTAAATTATTAAAAGAATCATCTGTTTCCTCCCTTGTATGTCTTGCTATCGATTCGTCAAGGCATAGGTGTACTGAAAATTTACATTTCGTATAGCCGGATAGTGTTTGTGATATGAAGGGTGATAGTAGAACAACGGTGCAAAAGAAGCTGATGAGCAAGGTTCCAGGCAAATTACTTCTTGTTCTTGTAGAAAAAGCCTTCATAACAACCATCATAACAATAATATAATATGAAATACGCGTTGACAACTAACTAATGACTTGAAATGAAACAACCTATGTGTGGGGTTTAACAAATTTATTTTACTTCCTGTGTCAAAACTGGCGAGGAAGTATTGTAATCGTGAAAAAATTCTAAATTGAGATATTATGTTTTTTGGATGTTATATCACAGGTACATCCCGAAATAACAATTCACTTATATTCGCCGGTGTGTCTGTCTGTCTGTCGGTCTGTCCGCTAACTTTATGACCGCATATAACTTGCGTAGAACCGCTCGGACTTTGATGAAATGTTCACACAAGGTTAATGCTATGCCAAGGATGAAAAGGCTTTGTAGTTTTTGAAAATCGCTCTAGTGGTGGCGAAGCTAGAGGCAAAACATTAAAAAGATTAAAATCGCTTAAACTTTTTTTGTCGTTTCAGAGACTGCTTATCATTTTCGGATTTTTTTTGTAGGGGTTGAAGCTTGGGAGCTGGGGGTTGTAGTGGATAGGGGGTTGTGAATGTAATGTTTTCAGTATTAGTCAAATACGTTCTATCATTAAGAGGCTTCTGACCCGGTAACATCGAGACAATTAAATGATAAGTCCGATGTACGAGTATAATGTGCTCATGATTCTAAATAAATTGGCATTAGTTGAGGCTGCATCATCGTGGAGGCCACTGCCGACTGTACAATGGGTAACAAACTCCAAATGGTCTGCGGTGGTGTTGTCATTGACACACCGCTACAGGAGAAATGTTTATATATTTTAGCAATTTTTGGATATCAGGACTACGTAACACTTTAGCGATCTGTGATGCTTTTGTAAATGATGACTCAACTGTTATATCTACACATATATTTTTCTGAATTTTAGATACGAGTAGGTTATATAGTACATACACAATAGAAAGACTTTATGACAAGTTACAGAGAAAACAACACATATTAAATAAAATGTTTTGTTTATTGTATAACTATAACATAACGATAAAGCTATAAATTCGAATAGAAAGAAAACATTCCTTTATCGGATGATGTAAAAAACGAGAAATTCTGAATTAGCTCTTCATTGATTAATAGAAAGCAGGCCTAGAATCCCCTTTCAATAGACGCTGCTGAGATGTCGATAAAAAATCTCTTGCCATTAAAACTAGATTTGGGAATACAATTTTATCCCTTTCCCACCATTCGTGACTATCTGCTTTAAAATATAAAATACGTTTCATCAGTTGTAGAAATAAATATCACCCAAGGCCTTTAGTAGAACAAAAATATATTTTTCCGTCAAGTATCAAGTAGTTAAAAAATCTTTGATCTCAAATCAAGTAGAACAATGAGAAAATCAAGCCAAGTCAAGTATTAACGTTTCACGTAATATTATTTTCAACTCAACTAGCTTCTAAAAATATCAAGCTACTTGAGTTGATGAAACCCTAATGCCAAGTAAGTATATAAGAACTATATTTTACTCGATGAAAAAGATATCTGTAGGTAGTGCATCCGTAAGTAGTCACATTAATAGTCCATCCACATGTCATTAATTTATCAGCCAATAAATGTCGGCGCACGCACGTACTTCCCAATCAGTGCAGAGCAAACAAAAGAACGTCAGTGTTTCATCCAATCCCACCATCGCGTCGTTATGTAGTGATCTTCACGAAGAAACTGTTGGCTGAAAGGCAGCCTCAGTGCCTCTGTGAGATCATGAAGCGAGCTTAAGGAACTTGATCCTGAAAAGTGGTACCTTTCACTTTCTTTCGGTACTCTGCGGCAGTTCGTTTGTGTCTTCTGGCGTTTCGGTAAGAACTTTCCCTTTCTTCATCCATGACGTGATCTCGATTGAACAATCGCGTGCAGGTCGTGTTCGATTAAATTATGTAAGATCATATTGAGAGATGCTTGAAATATTTTTCTAATTATGCTAACTTTTATATTTCCTGTAATTTTTTTTATTATGTGCTTGTGAATTTTTGTGTTAGCCTGGCATCGCTGAGTTCCAACTCAAAACAGGAAAGATATTCTTTCGAATGACATTTGAATTTTGCTTCTGTGAGTTTTTTAGATATCCGATAATTACATTTTCGGACTTGTCAATATTTCTAATAAAGTCTAAATAGAGCTTCGTATTCCTCAAGTTATAGTACGAGATTCTGCCGCCTGAATCTCCAGACATCTGTTTTTTTTTTTGATAAAACTGAATTTTTATGAATGATAAATAATAGTATAATAGACAGATATCATGTTGTTTTTTGTATTTGCTATTAGCGTGCTTACAATTACAACGACTCTCGCGTTTGCCTAATGTGTAAATAAGTATTTTTGTTGCACACACATAAATTACTTTGAGCTTCTATGCTTTCTGAGCAACACATTTCTTCTACCCCCTACAACCCCCGAACCCCGGTTTTCAATTCCTGCAAAAAAACTGAAAATGATCACTAGCCTCTGAAAGAAAAAAAGTGATTTTTATTTTTTTCGTGTTTTTGCCCCTAGATCAACCGCTACTTGATTGATTTTAAAAAACTACAAAGCTTGTTCAACCTTGGTATTGTAGTAACCTTATGTAAATGTTTTTAATAAATTAATAATCTTTGTTTTCTATGAATAATGATGTGACTTTTAAGAAACTCTCTCATTTTCCCTGTAATTACTCACTTATAATGATCCATATTAATAAACATCAGACTACACACGTGGGAACATCATTTTATAAGCATTCCTCAGAGCCTACGCCTTGATTAATCAAGTGCATTGCTCCATACGCGGCGGAATTTAAACAAAGAGACATTCATTCCATGTACGAGTACGTAGCCTGTTAATAGGGCTTTACTCATAAACAAGTAGTATGTGAACCATTTGCTGTAACTGAGAGTAATTTTCGTACAAGTGAAATTTAGAAATACTCCAGCCTCTCTGATGGAGAGAAAATACTTTGACAATCAAAGAGGTCATAAGGGCGTCCTACAATTGTAGGAACGACTGACTATACGGTCCTAAAACTATAAGAGTATAAACCTGTGCAATAATCGACGGCACTTATTTTTGTTCAAGCTGCATGAATAAAAATACAGAATAAGATACTGCGCGGTGGCATAGTGGTAGACGCTATGGTCTGCACATCTGGTCGCTGTGAGCTGCGTGTGTTCGAATCCTGTTCCAAGAGAATTTTTATCTTGGCTATGGGTGTAGGTGGTAGACGGTCTCGGATAGTCGAACGTGGAGGTACCACCCGGCGGTTCTCTAAGGCGGTGTCAGAATGTGTGAATGTCACATGCACACGTGTTCCCTCGCTGAAGTCTGACATTTCCCTCTTTCCTCTATACGAGGTTCCTGAATTGAGTGATCACACTGAATTTTTTTTAAAATCTTTCTATTCAAATATAATTACAATCTTATATTGTCACCCTCGAAATAACTTTTTTCTGAAGCTACACAGCGCTGGAGACGGTTCTTCCACTTCTCATAGCAGTGCTGGAACGTTGATACTCGATTAGTCTTCAGCTGGTCGGTTACAGCCGTTTGAATGTTTTTGACTGTCCCAAAAGGAGTTCCATTGAAGTGATTTTTCAACTTAGGGAAGAGAAAAAAGTCAAAAGGATTCAATTCAGCCGAATAAGGAGGCTAAGGAGCCTCAGGAATGTTTCTACTGCCCGAAAACTTGTTGCTGAGTGACAAGCAGCATTATCGTGATGGATCACACAGTTGTTCTTGATCTGATGATCGGTGGTGTAAGTCAAATCTAGCTCTTCCCCGACCATCCTGACTGTCAACCGACGATCTGAAGGCACAAGACCCCGGATTCTGTTGATATTTTCATCACTCCTTGCAGCTGAAGGTCTTCCGCTTCGTGGTTCATCTTCAATCGACTCCCTTCTGAAAATGCCTTAAACCACCGAAAAACCTGGGCTCTTGCCAAACCACTATCTCCGTAGGCCGGCTGAAGTTTAGCAAGAGCTTCCGTATCACTGTGCCAACGTCTGAAGCAAAACCTGATAGCACACTGTTGGTCGAAATTGATGTCACTCATTTTTAGAACACAATAAGAAAAACTAGTTCACAAAAAAATCGCTACAGACAACCAAATGACTCGAGCGTGTTCAAACTTGTAATAAAGGAGGATCACATGTTCCCCTGTCTCCAGTGTTGCCAGATCGAAGGCTACGTTGCCAGTCTTATCACTTAATTTAATATCCTCCTACTGTCTCACAGTGCACACGGGTGTTTAGGCCTTAGGCCGTCGTGATGACTCAAGTATAAAAAAATGATTCAGTTCGCTTCTGTTAAACCATCGTCAGACTTGAATTGACATTGAGTCACTATCTAAATGACGTCAAAGGAGGAATTAATCCGAAACACTCTATGTGATTTTAATTTGAAACTTTGTACAAATTCTGTATTAGTCGATCATATCTCTTGCAGTAGATACAATTTCTGCAATTTAATCTTGTTATAGTTTCTTGCGAAGCTGTTCACGTTTTGCAACATTTCCGACCAAGATTTATGAATCCCTGCTAATGATACAAATGAGAAAGCGTGGATGTCTGTTACTCAATAACGCTAAAATGGCTGAACGCATCTGGATAAAATTTGGTACAGAGAGAGATTAGCTACTTTTCATCCAGGGAAACAACGCTGAAATATCTATTTCGCGGGCTACAGCCCAATTGACTTAATGAAATTTGACATGAGATGTATGGGTGTATGGTGTGGAAATGCTCATTCGCTGGTCCGACAGAAATGAGTACTGCATTTTGACATATTCTATATGAATACGTTAATCCGTGCTAACAAACATATTGAGCTAACTTTTGATTTTTTGAGCATTTTTTTACTACAAAGATACAATGGCATCTACCATAAACCTTGCGCCAGTAGGAAAGCCGAGCCGACGGGCAGATGGACAGTTCGACAGACATACCGACGGAAATGAATGAAATGGCTTTTTAGAGGTATCGCAAAATTTTCAAAAAAAAAGTAACTTTGTATCTCAAATCAGATCATTTTTGTGGGGTACCAATACTAGTGTTTTGGTTTATGAGATAAATCGTTTTCTAATAGACACACAATAGCATAGTAGGTACGCAGTAAGTCTAACCACTTGATGATAATGATCTGTATTTATGATCCATTAGTCTATTGACATGTATATGTATTTGAAAATTGAATACTTTGCAGATATTTCTGAAAATACTATATTGAAAAATGAAACTATACGTTCACATAATAAAATATTTTTGATGATCGAAGCTTTTAGTTACGGAAAAGTTCGATCATAATTTGACTCATCTGTATTTTACTAGGTAGGAAGTTTCTAAGTCAACTGGGTTACCAATTGTTTCATCTCAAAACATTCGGTGAAAAGGAAGCTGCAATATTTTATTTAATTATATGTTCAGTAGCTTTATGCTATGCGTCAAATAAATGTTTTTGTTGACCTACTTTTAAAAGTAATTGTATTTGAAAAAGAAACGGTTATAATAGCTCCTGGTATAGTAAGTTTTCGGAGGTTTTTGGTTGGATGTGAAAGTCGTCAATTGTTTTTGTGTGTATCTCCCTCAAGTGTTCATACAGAGTGTTTACAAATTCTCTTCTTGGTCTATATTTTTTTCTTCAGATATTATTTAACGTAACATCATACCAGTAGGTGGAGCCTAAAGTACTGTGTTCAAGAGCTGGTCTTAATCCTTCCTTCTAGTGATTCAACTCGTTGGTTTTGATTCGATTCCGATTGTTTTTGATTCCAAATTCTGCAGTTCCAAAACTTACCATCGGTGATAGTGAATGCCACAAAGTAGTCTAATCATATTAGACGAAAATACCCCCGGTTTGCGAAATAATTGTAAAGTCTGACTTTATTGATGCAAGTTGTTCAAGGTAATATTTAAAACATGGACGCATAAAATGGGTACACCATTTTTTGTGGGACAACTTTTTATTCGACAACAAAGAATGAGAAAACGCGTAACCCTTCTTTTTCGCATAAAAACAACAATTATCTTTCGGAATGGTTTGTGATTTATGTCGGCAAGGTAAACTCGTGTATTTTGCTATATTTGAACGAACCCTGTATATTGCTCAATAAACTAGTAGTGATGGCCGGAAGACAGGTACTTTGGGATAAACAATTAGGAATTCTCTAAGATTACTTGACCAATCGACTCCAATTTTGCTATGGTTACTTAGAAGTATGAAGCCTATGGTTTTAAAGAATTTCAAGTAGCTGCGTAAAATTATCATCGCATTAGCAGCAAGTGCCAAAATCTGCACTTTGCTTGGGTTTTCGGCTAAACATTTTTTACTATTAGTTGGATATTTTTATGTATAGTCGCAATCTGTAGATCTCATAACTACCTAAAAATCTTATTTGAAGAATTTCCTGGTTTCTGCCAAAACTTTGGATTGAATCTCAAAAAACACGTTTTCTCATTCTTATTTGTCGAATAAAAAGTTTTCCCACAAAAATTGGTGTACCCATTTAATGATTTAAATACCTCCTTGAACAAGTTACATGAATAAAACAGACTTTTCCTGTGTCCCATTGGAAATTGTGTATAAATTCGAAATTTTCGTAGCAGCAAGCGGGTTCAGACTTGAAGTTGATACATTTTATGACTTGTGGTTACGTTTTGGGCTCACACTCAGACTAATGGCGGAGGAGTAATTTACAATTTCTGATTTGGAGCTGACCCAGCTCTAAGTAACACCATCTGTCATAATTGCATTTATATTATTTAAATGTTTGCTTTTGTGATTGCAATATTGCAGTTACAAAAATTAATTTTTCTTCATCATTTATGCTATACTAAGCATGCTTTCATAATGTATAACTAGATGAGTAATATACACTGTTGTTCTATTATGATATCAAGTTATTAGGGTTAATGTGTGATCAAATATTTGTTAGTAGATTTAAATACCCACGATTGCTTGAGTTTATTAACCTGACAATGGGATTAAATCAATATTCAGTCTGTTCAACCGGTGCTTGAGAGCCTTTCCCTGGCTTATATAAGTTTATGATACACTAAACAGGTTAATATAATATCCTGTGATTAACATGTCGATAGTCCCCCATGCTTGTCTAAACAATAAAACCACACGTATTGACAGAATCTTGTTTGCTGTAAATGAATAAATCACAGAGGTGATGTTTAGTACAATGACAATATATTTGATTTATTTTATCTATAACTGTTTTCTAGGTGACATTTCGTTTGTTTTTTCTTTTCATTATCACATTCCTATACTGTGTGCATTACTATAATAGTCTGAATATCCCGTAACATGCTGAGATTGCGCGAACTCATCACTCCGAATCTTAAGATGGTGCAATCTTAGCATGTTGAGAGTAAAAAATGAGTAGTCAAAAAATTCATTAGTAAAAATAAGTAGCCGGAAAAAAACAGAGAGAAATTAGTCCATGCTGAGCTTCCCCCAGAACTGTTTTTTCTGCATACGTCATGCAGGGCACATACGAATACCGGCACGCCGGCCAGGTCAAATATACGGGGCAATCTATGATGAGTGAAATATGTCTAATAGGTTCGTAGAATAATAATAATAATAATAATAATAATAATAATAATAATAATAATAATAATAATAATAATAATAATAATAATAATAATAATAATAATAATAATAATGATGTTTATCGGAGTATTAATACATAATAGAATCAAAATACGAGCAAATAATATAACACAAAAAGAAATAATACTCCCAAGGGCTGGGGATTAGCAAAGCCATTTTTCACCCCCGCCTGAATAGCTAAGGTAAATTCATTAAGTGCATTACTATATCTTACTAAGGTATATCATATACATTACATAAAGGATATGTAGTTGACTATAATAATGCTAATAAAACTTTAAAATATAATAAGATTAATAATGAGATTTATTCAGCCACTTGTAGATTCATTAAATTGTAACTGTAATAGAATTCTTTTGAATTCTCTTTTGAAGCTGTGAATGGACGTTAATTTAAAGAAAATTGGGTAATCATTTAGTATACTAGGAGCTATGTAATAGAAACATTTTTTGAATTTTGAGGTAGTGTGGGCTGGTATATTATAACAACATTCATTACGGAGGACCAGTTGATGGAGTGAAGATCTTTTCTCTAATGTGTCAAAAAGATATTTCGGAGATTTATATTTTAAAACCCTAAATAATAGAACAGCATAGAGAAGTAACGAGCGATATTTGAACTTTAAAAGATTTTCCCTTACATAATACCCAGTAATGTGTTCGCGTCTGTTTATCTCATTGAAACAAAACCTCATACAATGGTTTTGTAAAACTTGAATTTTCTGTTGCATGTCCTCTGTGATAAAAGGGTAATATACAGTACTACAATAATCTAAATGTGTGAGGATTAATGCATTAACAAGTTCTAGTTTGATGTCACTTGTTAATATATACTTATATCTCCATAGCGATTTGTATTTATAATAACATATTCTGAGCTTGTTTATAATGTGACTTTCAAAACTTCTTATCAAGTACTATTCCCAAATTTTTTGTTTCTTCAACAAATTCAATGTTCATTCCTTCTAAAAATATGTTCGTATTTATTACTTGTTTACACTTCAGAATCGCTAGTCTAGAACCATCACAACATACTTTGGTTTTCAAGTCATTGAGCTTCAATCAGGGCTGGAAGTGAATTAATATACTTACATCAAAAATTGCGATACACTCTCCTTCCTACAGACTCCCACCCTAAATTTTTTACTCCTAAACATTTTTGAAAAATTATCAGTATCATCTGAAATGTCAAGAAACGAAGCTTGGACAATTTTTATTTTTTCCGTTTTTGACGCTTTTCTCCGCCGCCACTGTACCGATTTTTGAAAACTACAAAGCTTTTGTGTCCTTGGCATAATAGTAACATTATGTGAACATTGCATCAAAATCCGAACGGTACTTTCCAGGCTACAAACGAGCTAAGAATTAGCGGACAGACAGACAGAGAGACCGACAAGCAGACCGTCAGACAAACCGACAGACTGACAGAAATAAGTGACATGGTTTTCTGTGATATACATTTCATGTAACATCCAAAAAACACAATATCACATTTTCGAAAGTTTTCGCGATTACAATTCTTCCTCGACAGTAGGCATGGGAAGTAAAAACATATGTTTTGATTATAATGATGAATAGAGTTGCTACCTAAAACTGTATTTTTAGAGTCTCTTGAAGCACTAATTAGTTTCTAACTGAACGAGGTGTCAGAAATTTAGTTGGACCAAGTTACTATTTTGACATCGACTGCAGATGTTTCATTTTATTCATAAACATTTCATTCCGGCAAAATTTCGTTCGTTAACGCTGTTGACTATTCGTGAATCTTGATAAAGCATAAAAATCTGAGAATTGTGACAAAAGGAGATGAAAAACAGACATTGATAATAAACAAAACATTTTTGAAACGACCTATTCGACGTTCAGGCACCAATTATTGGAAGGTACAACAAATTCAACAATTGTTTTCAGTAATTTCATGATAAAGGTTAGAGATTATATAGAATATAAATTATGTTTAAAAAAACAATAATATTTTTATAAAATGAGACAATCATTGCTTTTCATAGAAATATTTATTTCTTTTCCAGGAAGACGCGTTCTGTGAAATGAATAACAATAGCGCATTATCCTTGCGACAAAGATAAGTTGTTTCTAGCTTGAATGCAAAATTTTGTACGATGTTTCCATATTAATCCCCTACAAAAATGTATAACCTGATAGAGGTCATAATTCTTTTAACGCCGCCATGAATCACTAATAATAATAGTTTTGCCGATACCAATAATCGGCCAATACCGATATTACAAAAGCCGATAAATCGATCGGCCAATCGGTCATTCAAATTTTTCTGTACATAATCCAGCAATCTGGTTTGAACACGTTGGTTCTTCTGTAAAGTAAAAAAATGACGTCAAGTAAGTTGACTATGTACGCTGTCGTTAGTTCGTAAAGGATTATGTTTGGCACAAGTCAGCCCTTCTGAGAAAAAAGTTAGCTACGAACACGTATAACAAAAAAATAAACCGCCATTCCATTTCCCCCCGAGCGTGCGTAGAATTGCTGGGATTGAACGGGTATAAATATACCAACATCACAAAATTGAGATATAGCCTCCCCTACCCAATTCAATTCAATTCAATTCAATTCAATTAGCTTTATTTCCATACAGACAATATATAATTGTATTGGAATTGTCAATTTTTCGTTCGCTACAAACCTACAACTAATCTCAAATTGCAATGTTCAAAAATTCAACACGATAAAAGCACTTGTTTATCAAAAATTGCTTCAACTGGAACTTGAAGTCGTTAATATTTTTAATCGAGGTAATGTGGCATGATAAATTATTAAAAAGAAGCAGACCAATTTTATTCGGTGATCGAAATGCCGCTTTTGATTTCCTGAAGTTTACATATAAATTATTACAAGTCCTTGTATCATAATTATGCATATCACAATTTCGCTTGGATTTTTCATTATTTTTAAAAACATGTAAGCACAAGTCATATATATACAACGAAGACACAGTTAAAATGTTGAAACTTACAAAATATTGTTTGCACTTTGGATGCATCTTTTTTGAGACACAAATACATCTTCAGAGCGCGTTGACCAACCCCAGAAACATACTCTATCTTAATCTCGAATCCACATTAGCAAAATAAACTTGTATCAATTGTTCAGCTGTTAAGATGGTTTTTAATAGCCTCAACACATAGCTTTGAAAGTACATTTTTGATGTGAGAAATTCACAGTGGGCCTTCCAATCTAAGTTCGAATCAAAATGAACTCTCCAAGAAATTTCACTGCTCCTCTAAAATCGAGTTGATCGTCACCCAATCTAACTTGAAACAGTTTTTTGAGCATGATGGAAACGAATAAGCGTTGTTTTGGAAGGATTCAAGTAAAGTGAATACTGGTTAAACCATGTATTGATATTCCTAATTAAGTTGTTTCATTTATTTTCCAAAATTATATTTGAATTACTTGATATTAAGGCAGAAATGTCATCAGCATATGCTGTAAAATGTGTATCTGGATGAACATTATCAAACTGATTAATGTATAAGAGGAAAAAGATTGGTCCAAGAATAGAGCCCTGGGGGACTCCAATCGAGATGTTTAACGTACTTGACACAAAGTTTTTCATATTGTTCCCTGCATTAAGATGTTGTACTGAAACATATTGTTTTCTTTGGACTAAAAACGATCTGGACCATTTAAGAGACTGACCGACAAAACCATATTTAACAACAATCTCCAAGAATTTGTTGTGATCAACGCAGTCGAATGCCCTACTGAGATCACAAAATACCCCAGTAGGGCACTCGCCCGCGTCGATGTATTCTATAAGCTTCTCATAGAAGGAATGTATGGCTGGCATTGTGGTCTTACCATTTGTGAAACCATGCTGGTTTTGAGACAAAATATTGTTGTTCTTAAGATGTAGAAGAAGTCTATCCAAAAGGGCATATTCAAACACTTTAGAAAGTACAGACGGTACAGTGATTGCCCTGTAGTTTGTAATAACAAGCTCGTTCCCATTTTTTAGAATTGGTATAACTTTGCCTAGTTTCAGCCTACTTGGGAACTCTCCGCAGCAAAATGAGATATGTATAAGGTGTGTTATTGGTTTTATTATAAGATGTAGTACTTCTTTTATCAGAAAATTGGGAATTTCATCAAAACCGCAAGATTTAGATTTTTTTAATTTTTTACAATTTTTAACCCCTGCATTTTTTTTTCGAAAATGATCGTCTAAAACGACAAAAGAACGAAGTTTGTGCGATTTTTATTTTTTGTTTTCGGCCTTTTTCTCCGCCGCCACTGAACCGATTTTCAAAAACTACAAAGTTTTTCCGTCCTTGGCATAGTAGTAATATTATGTGGAAATTTCTTTGAAATCCGAGCGGTACTTCTCAAGTTATAGGCGGTTGTAAGATTAGAGGACAGACAGACAGACCGACGGAAAAGAGTGACATGTCAAATAACATCCAAAAAGAATAATAACTCATTTTCGAAAATTTTTGCGATTACAATATTCCCCGCCATAGGCGTGAAAAGTAAAAACGATGCATACTGGGAGAATCCCTATCATGAAATGGTTTTCAAAGAACGTATTTCAAGGAACCAGTTGCCTTTGAATATCCGCATACACATATAAAACCCTCCCAGCGTCAATTACGAATGCGTTTGTAATAGTATACGTGAAATAAAAAAAAAAATGAAATTTTGTTCCCACCCTTTGGTCAAAGATTGGCACACATCACTTACAAATCAAATCGCATCAAATCCAAAAATATCTACTGATGTGCAATACTGCACAAAAACGTTAGAAATCCCAAAAATAGCATCGCGAATATACATTTATCTTTTGCTTTTTTTAATTCAATAGTTCTGATCCTTATTAACTTTCTGATTTGTATCGGTTGAACACTAGTTAGTAAATTCCGCGTTTAGAATCCGTTTTGTAGTAGAGAGAAATGGGCTTGCCGTGGATCAACGATTCTTGGGTTTATTCCTCACTTGAAGCGCATTTGGAACTCAAAAACATGTGGTACCATCCCTTATCATGCCACATGGGATGAATATTCGAGGTTCCACTTTACGTGATACTTACTTGCATTTATGTGATACACCGATGAACCCTCTTCCCATGAGAGAGGTCCAAAGGTGTGTAGGCAGGAATTCCACTTGACACCTATGAGATGGTCTATCAGGCATCCCACTGGAGATTATTAAGAGTTTCAGTTACATTTCTGGCATGTTCCGTCCGATGTGAATAATGAAGGAGAAACAGTAACTTTGGAAATTAATAAACCAAACTTGTCTTTTCTGATCACACATTGTACGTCTTCTCTATTTAAGATAAGCAATTTTCGTTTTACAGTTTGATGCTTGAGGATGGTGCTCTGCGTGGAAAAAGGTAATGATGGGGTGCCTTTCATACAATTGGGCTCTCATCAGATGAGATTGGATCTGGAGGAACTGAATGGAAAAGATAAGGCAAGGGCTGAAGATGAACTGAAAGAGACCCCAGAAAATGTACAAGAAGGCTTGAGGCATATGAAAGAACTTGTCGAAGGTAAATTTGCTAGAATTAAAACATTTAATCCTAGATGTACTTATAACGGACAACGTCGCTTGACATAAATACCAAATATGCTTAAATGTGGTTCTTATGCGGAAAATCCTTCATGCTTGTTTGAAACCACATGCGCTTGGAATACTGTTTACTGACTACGTGCGGCCATCACGGTGGATTGTTCAAGCACAAATGACAATTGTCATTGCCAGTGGCTGAAACGCCGTCACTAAACAATGTTTCAAGCATATGTGGTTTCATCTAGTGTCCAGACAAGCATGCAGGATTCTTTTTCGGATTTTGTTGATCAATGAATGACTAAACCTTTTTAGCTGATAAAGAACTGCATGTCCCTCATACCGACGATGCATACCTCACCAAATTTTTAAGGCCCTGCAGATGGAACGCAGAGCACGCGTATAAAATTATGAAGAAGTTCTACAAATTCAAGGTGAAACATCCGAAGTATGGTATCAACATAACTCCGCATTGTGTCAGGCATGTGTTTGACCATGAAGTATTCAGATTTATGCCATCCAGAGCTAACAGTGGAGCCAGGGTGATGATAATCAACGTTGGTAGTGAGTACTGAATTTATTCTGGGTCACATTTAGTCTTTTATTGGCAAAATGGGATAAACCGGTATTAGATCTTGCAAGAAATTAAACATCTTTTTTTTTTAAAGGTCGTGAAATTCAAGCTTTTCGCACAAGGAGTGACTTTTGATCATGAATGAAAGTGAACAAGGTGTTAGTTTTTCAGGAGCCTACACCAAAATAGCTTTAGTGTGGGGTTTTATCAATTGTTTGTAATTTTTAGTTTTTCTGTTATGCTCTTTAAATATTATATACAGGGTGATTCACAAGTCGTGACCAAAAGTCAAACACACCCAGAACCGCATTTGAAGTGGGATCTTCTATGTAACATTTTTTCCTCAAAAGCTTCATTAAAAAGATACGGGTGTTGAAGTTTGAAAATAAAAAACATTTTTTTTTAATTTGTATCTGCAAAACAGTCAACTGGATTGAACTAAACTTTGATGTGGATTTGCCTAAGAATTGTCCATATTCAAAAGTCTCTAAGGCGGTATGGAATACCATCAACCAAATCTGTAACTCAAACAAGCCAATAACAAGTATTGAACTAATCCAAACTAATAATACTGTAATAATTGCAGATACAGATATTGCTAACGTTTTCAATAACTATTTTGTTCAAGTGGGAGAGACTGGCAACTAAAACAAATAAACCTAACACAAATATTCCATCTAAAGTAATCATACAAAATTCAATCTTTCTTGAACCAGTTACAGAAAATGGAACAGAATATACAATTTACAACCTAAAAAATTAAAAAAGTCCAGGTTCAGATGGCATACGGTCAGAGGTACTCAAAAAAATTGCGCCTGAAATTAGAGCACCACTAACATTTTTCACAAATTTGACAATTCAATCTGGGGTTTTCCCAGACCCTTACTAAATAGGAATAATAACACCGATTCATAAATCAGGCGACATATCAATAACATTAATATCTAATTTGGCAAAGATAGTTGAAACAATCATAATTTTTTCAACACAAATAAGCTTATACACGAAAATCAATTTGGATTTCAAAAAAATAAATCTACTCAAGACGCGGTTTCCTTGTTGACTTCAAAAATTCATAAAAGCGCTCGATACGGTGGATCACTCGCTACTATTAGAAACTTTATACGATGCAGGAATTAGAGGAAACGCTCAAAACCTTATGAGAAGCTACCTGTTTCACAGGAAGCAGTATGTCCAAATAAATGATTCCATAAGTTCAGAAAAAACTGTGACTGATGGTGTACCATAAGGGACAGTTGTAGGCCCTTTATCTTTTACGGTATATATCAATTGCCTACTAAGCTTGAAGTCGCAAGGTACAATAATATGTTTTGAAGATGACACAGCGATACTTTATTCTAATAACAATTCCTGGGTTAATCTTACAGAGACTGTTGAAAATCACAATATTTTAATTTCAGATTGGTTTAGACACAAATATCTAACAATCACTCTTCAGAAAACCAAGTATATGCCGTTCACAAACCTTAAAAATAAATTACCGTCATTTACCTCTTTACAAATTAAATGCGACAACACAAGTACATTAATACATTCAGCTGAAAAAACAAAATATTTAGGTGTTCATTTGGATCTTCATTTAAAGTGGAATTTCCATGCTGATCATATAGTAACTAATTTAAGACGATTATTATTTAAATTCAAGTATCTCACTAAATATCTAGACCATGAAAAAATGAAGATGTATATCATGCGCGCCTAAATTATGCCATACTAGCTTGGGGTGGTGCTCTCACCAACCAAATTAAGACTCTAGAAATAATCCAAAAATAGTTTATGAAAATGATTTTTAAACGGCCTATTCTATATCCATCTGATATGTTATATTCCGAAGCGAGACTACTCGAACTTAGGCAACTCTTTTTTTTTACAATATTTTGATCAATTTACTCAAAAATAAAACAAACCCCATTTCATTAGACCACAAATATGAAACAAGAAGTAAAGTCGAGAATATTGAAAGAACACCATTTACAACAAAAACTTTTTACCAAGCCATATAAAATCCATTTCAAATAAAAATAGATTCAAAATTGAGATAATCAAATTCTTGTTAAATAATAATCGACATGAAATAGAAAAACTCACCAGAATGAAAATAAATTAGTATTTGAATATAATATTATTACACTTACCTTCATGGTTATGCCGTGTTTAAATTTATGTATTAACTATATTTAACTATGTTTAAAGCAAAAATTGTTATGAAAAATGTTTTCCACGCACAAGAATTATATTCTTCTGTGGGATTATTTCAGTTTATTTGCGTATATATCCATATTTATTTTCAATAAACTGTAATACCTTATACGTGAATAAACTTATATTATTATTATTATTATTATTATTATTATTATTGATTTGGTTTTGTCGTGAGAGGAGTGGAACCTTTAATTCTCATAATGAACATATTTGGTCGTTAGAAAATCCCCGTCCTGTAAGAATCCATTCGTTTCAACACAGATTTTCTAGAAATGTCTGGTGCGGCATTTTCAATGGCCAACTGTTTATGCACGTATTGCCACAACGTTTAAATGCAAACTCATACTTAGCTTTTCCAGAGAATTACATAGAAAATGTGTTATATTCCGTTAGCAACGTCAGTACGAATGTGGTATCAGCATGAAGGTGGTGGGGCATGTTCGTCGTGACATAACCTCATGGTTAAATAATCATTTTAGACAACGATTGATTGGCAGAAACGGACCCGTACATTGGCCTGCGAGGTCTCCTGATTTAAATCCCTGGATTTCTTTTTGTGGGACGGGACGCTTTTAAGCAACTAGTGTATGCTGAACAAATTAATACTGTTGATCAGTTACAAGAAAGAATAGATAATGCGGTTTCTTCAAATTCAAGCCACAACAAATTTTGCAGAAATATGTTTTTCTTTATTAAAAAGATGCCGCACTTGTATCCGTCAGAATGGTGGTCTTTTAGAACATTTATTGAATTAAAGTTTTGATTATCTAAAAAACAGTGGCGTATTATTTCTATTTGGAAAAATAGTGCCACCAATCCCCTCTATCTCCGTCACTGGTGCACGCTAATTTCAAATAAAGACTCTTGAATGTGGACAATACTTAGGTAAATCCACATATCAAATTTTAGTTAATTCTAGTTGACGGTTTTGAATATATTAAAACTTAAACACCCCGTATCTTTTTAATGAAGCCCTCGAGGAAAAAAATGTTACATAGAAGACCCCCCCTAAAATGCGGCCCTGTGAATGATATTTTTGGTCACGACTTGTGAATCATCCTGTATATAGGAAAATGTTCCTTAAAATAGCTCTGTATAGGGTTACAAAATTGTCTGTACGATATTGTTAGATCTATGTGTAGGCCAGATTGGAAGCTGAGCTGAGCTTTAGGAAAAACTTTGTGCTCCTATTGCTGATAAATATATATCTGTGTCATGGAGTAGTGTTATAATTTTCAGTATTTTGAGAGCCATTCTAACTTGAAACTTATTTTTTCAGCAAAATGGAATCCAAAAGAAGTCAAGTTAGAAGATATGTTTAGAGCTGTAATGGTAGCAATAGAAATTGCCATGCTGGAAGCAAAAACACAACTTGGTGGTGTCCACGTTATTCTGGATATGGCTGGTTTATCTTTAGTTCATATCTACCAATTTTCACCTCAACTGGCTAAGCTAATATTAGATTGGGTACAGGTATGTATTACAAATATACGAAACTCTCGACTTGAACTACATATTGAAAAATATGGTGATATGATGTAAAGTAAAGCTGAAGTTACACCATTTGAGACGTTAATGGATATTCTTGTGCTGTATAGAATCAGTGAACATGTTTAGTTTCTGTATTGCAAGCTTACATTGTCTATGGCGTGCGAAAAACTTTTTGATTGCAATAAAAGTACACATAATGTGAAAAAGCAATTATTTCTCCAAGTAAAAAAAAAGGAGGATTCGAACCTCCGTCCTGCGGTTCTGCAATCCTCAACCCTTACCTTTACGCTAAAGGTACGTTTATACTAGAGATTTATATGATTATAGATATCTCAGGTATCGAGAAATAAATTTCCTTGCAAGTTTTCACTACGACATAAGTGTCACGCAATAAAATACCTGATACCTCTAGTTGAGAGGAAATTCTGATATAAATTGCTGTTCTGTTTAGACACATAGAGAATTAAGATCTCTCGACACTTTTTCTGTCCGTCTAGTAGTAAACGTCAGGCTGCTGCAATAATAATTTTATTATTGGACGATAAAAAAAGAAGGGAAAAGAAAGCGTGGATGGAGAACTGGTTATTGAGAAGTACTGCAGGGGCTTACACTCAGTTAATTAATGAGCTAAAAGTTGAAGATCCGATACAATTACAAAATTTCGCGAGAATGTCGTCAACATATATCGATAATTTAATAAATTTGGTGGGGCCATTGACCAAAATGAGAGAAGCAATTTCAGTTAATGAAATGGTGCTTGTCAGCTTAAGATATTTAGCCACAGGTATGAAAGTTTTATTTTTATGTGATAGCAGAGGTAAAAAAACAATAAATTTTAGGTGACAGCTAAATTAGTTTGAGCTGTCTATTCCGCATATCAAAGTCTGCACTATCGGGTATAGTTTATGAAGTGTGTCAAGCCATTGCCATTGACTTAAAGGATTATTTAAAGGTAAGTGATTTTAAATTAAAGAAACCTTTATTAAACTAAATGGACTCTACATTAATTGCTTACTAGAATAAATTATTATTGATCTGAACTAGAGATCAGTATACTCAGTTGGCACAGTATACACAGAGCTCTGACTTAAATTGGATGGAGGATTGTAGTCAAAAGTTGATGTAGTGGAAGTCGATGGGGTATTTGAAAATTGTACCAAGGAACTCATTTCTTCATCCTCCTCTGCAATTTCCAAAGCGAGTTTCTGAATCCCTCTCTTTAATGTTCTTTTCAAAAAATCGTGACGCAATGCCCTAAGTTCACCAGCAATAAACGAATCGAAGATATACCTACTCATCATTCGAAAGTGCGCTTCGTGCTTTCGCAAGTAATTCCTCCTAATCGTCTATTATCTTCTCTTTCTTTTTCACCGGCTTACTGGTTTCTTGGGTTTTTTCTTTGATGGAGTCAGACGTGCTTTCTTTATTTATATTCTCCAAAGCTGCTGAGAGAGCTTTTTCCCCTTCATCACATTGTTCCTAAAAATAGAAATAAAGTTTGCATTATAATAATTAAATTTACTCTAGAAGGAATTGTCTTTTAATGCTATTCTATTTTATATTACAGATGCCAACAACAAATGAAGAATGGTTAAGGATAAGTTATGATTTTGAAAAAAAGTGGAATTTTGCACACTGTACAGGTGCATTAGACGGTAAACACGTCACCATACAAGCGGCTCCAAATTCAGGGAGTTATTTTTTTAATTACAAAGTGTTTCACAGCGTGGTACTTTTGGCATTGGTAGGCGCCAATTACAAATTTTTACTTGTCGATATTGGATGCAACGGACGTATTTCCGATGGGGGCGTTTTTGCCGCTAGTGCTATGCCTGGTATAATCCAATATTGCCTGGATGACGACTAGCGGTACCCCACATAGTCGTCGCAGATGACGCTTTTCCACTTCAAGAATATATCATGAAACCTTATAGTACAACAAATATACCAGGCTCCGCAAGAATTTATAATTATAGGCTTTCGAAGGCACGCCGAATGGTGGAAAATGTTTTCGGCATAGTATCAAGCGTTTTCCGTGTTTTACGAAAGCCTACCCTTCTTAAGTCCGAAAGAACGGATTCTGTAATATTGGCTGTATGTACGTTGCATAATTTTTTGATGAAAAAAAATCTTCAAGAAAATTTTATGCAACAGATAATGTATTTGACAGAGAAGATGGTAATGGTGAAATTGTACCCGGTAGTTGGAGAATTGAGGGACCAGATAATAATTTGCTACCCCTTCCCCAACAGGGATCTAATAATTACTGTAATACTGCGAAGGAAATTCGAGATGAGTTTAGAGATTATTTTAATTCACCAGACGGAGAAGTTCCTTGGCAGTACAAATGTATGTAAAAAAGGAGAAAAATCTGTAAGTAGCCCAGAGTAGTACATATTTGCAGAAAATAACATATGTACTTACCATATTTCCAGTTGTTTGTCGTGTCTGTAAACTAGTTTTTATAAACAATAAATTTTTGAAATAAGGCCATTTTGTTTCATAATTGTCATCACTTCCTTGTCCTGATTTTTTAGAATTAATTTTCTTTAATTCCGTATTAAATTGGTTCCGGAGGTTATGGATTTTTCTAGTAATTTCTTCCACACTGGTCCCGAATTTTTCACTGAATTTTTTAAAGGCATAGGATTTTATTATTTTATTTTTATATTCATTAGAAAGTACATTCCACAAACAAGGGTGTTATTCATAGCAAGCAATTAAATCGGTCACATCTGCACGTGTCCATTCTTTTTTATTATCCGACATTTTACCTATTGTAAACACTCTAACAACGTAAGATAAACAGCACAAGTATCCCGAGAGATTGATAAAAGTAGACGGCCGGCCAACTCCTGCGAGATCTATCAGAAACTAGTTGAGACTTGTCTCAGCGTTGTTTACATTTACGACATTTTGGCTCGATCATTTTCTCTCAGCTATTTGAATAAATATCGGTTAGCTTCTATCACCAAGGTTTACATTTGATATATTTTATTGCCGAGAGAAATGTAAGGAATAAAATCTCTAGTATAAACGTACCTTAGGCCTCTTGGCTTACTGGATCCTTATACCACTTTACTAAACACTGACAAATTTTAAGCGAACGTTGGAGGCATATCAAATATGTTATAAACAATTACAATAATCTTGAAAACTACGCAAGATACAATGCTGAATCCTTAAATAATATACTAGGGACTAATAACGAGCTTTTTGGCTAATTTTTAAGATTGTCAGTTCGCTACTATTGGTCTACTGTCTGTTGTCTACTGTTTTTTCGTTTTCTCGAGTTTATTTTCCAACATTTTGAACTCTTATTATGTATACACAAGAGTAGATATGGAGAAATGTTAAAAAAATTGTTTTCTTCGCAACGTAGACACATCCGGCTTTGTCCCAACCCGTCGTAGAACCGTGCTGGAACGGTGACGCGCCTGCGCATTTAGAAAAAAGTGTTCCAGCCTTGTCCGTCACAGTAACAGAACGGTTCTGCATTGTGTTCCGACCCGTTTTGGGATCGATTTGGGACGATTTTCTAAAGGTGATATCGGTTCATGCACTGAAGCGAGAACTAAAGGAACTGACATGCGCAGAAGAGCTATAAACCAAAACAAACGACAAATGGCGGTTAGGTTAGATGATTCTGACAGCTAACAGCAATGTTGCCAGATCGAGAAATACCAGTTCTGCGGTTTGTTGGAGTGAATGTATTTGCGGCCTCATACAATAATAAAAGCAATATACCGGCTTTATGAAGGGCGAAATTTAGCCAAAGGCTATTTGTATATTTAAAATGTACATTACACAAGAATTCAGGAAAATGTCATACTCAGTATCCTCAAGAAAAAGATATCTTCTCTGAAATAGTGTTTAATGGATGAATGGTGACGAGATCTGCTCAGGTTATATCTCTTTGCATTAACTTTAGAAAGTGTAACGTTTTCAAATGAATATGGTAGGGTGAAAGTCGTTACTAATTCATATACAAATGTAAGATAGACATACTGAGTACAGTTTTCTTTCCATAGTCAGCCAACCAGTTTTATTTCATCGTTACTTATATATGATCATATTTTTTAGTCCATAAACAAATCTACATCAGGGATTTTGAACATATTGCAAACGCATCTTTATCACAGTCCAGGCAACTGTAATATAAGATATCAGAGTAAGGTACCACAGATATAAAACCAATGATTCACATGAAGCTCTTTTAATTTTAGACTTAGTACATGTTTATTTTCTCTTCATAGCTATGCCGAAAAATTGGTAGACCAGGCAACACTGGCTATCCTTTCGAGGCACAAAATGATTCCGAATCCGTTCCAACACCTGTTACAGTCCAGAAACGATACTAGAACCACGTCAGGCTGCGCATGCGTGTAACAGGGTACCTCACGATAATCGAACTGTTCTGGTACGGTACTAGCACTAAAGGTTGGGACAAAGCTAAAATGTTTGAATTTGTTATAAGAAAAAAACGCAACCCTTCGTTTTTCGCATAAAAATAAAAATTATCCTTCGGAATGGTTTGTGATTCACGTCGGCAAGCTAGATTCGTGTATTTTGCTATTAAATGCCCTTTGAAGGAACCCTGTCTATTGCTCAGTAAGCTAGTAGTGATGGCCGGAAGACAGGTGTTTTGGGATGAACAACTAGAAATTCTCTAAAACTAATCGACCAATCGACTCCAATTTTGTTGGGGTTATTGAGAAGTATGAAGCCTACGGATGTGAAAAATTTCAAGTAGCTGCGTGGAATTATCGTCGCATTAGCAACAAGTGCCGAAACCTGCATTTTGCCACGGTTTTCGGCCTTTTTTACTATTAGTCGGATTATTTTACGTGTGGTCTCAATTTGTAGGTATTATAAATACCTAAAAATCTTATTCGAAGAGTTTTTTTGTTCCTGCTAACACTCTCAATTGAATCCCAGGAAACACATTTTCGCATTCTTTGTTGTCGAATAAAAAGTTTTCCCACAAAAATTGGTGTACCCGTTTTATGTTTTAAATACCCCCTTGAACAACTTGCATCAATAAAACCAGACTCTACAATTATTTCGGAGAAATTTGCTAATATGATTAGACCAAAGGAGTGACACCGTAATAGGAATCGATTATCGATTCTGGCGGTCCGATTCCTGAACCCGATCTCGGTGATTTCGATACCATTGGGTTGATTTTTAAGAAACAGTTTGAAAGACATACTTCCGATATTGCTTTTAATTTTAAAGACTCAGAATGAAGAACGATATACTTTTATACAATGGTGTACCCATTTTATGCGTCCATGTTTTAAATACCCCAATAAAACCCGACAATTACTTCGGGGAGATTTGACTTGACTAAAAGGTAGCCCAAATACACGTTATGGCGTTTATTCACATCATCATGTGTATAGTTATAATTATTCGTTCTCAGGATGATTTTTCAGTGTAGTTTTTTGTATAAAACATTTAACTTTGTACGTTGCATAATCGTGATATAGTTTGTAATGACCTGAGTGTCAATATATTGTTAAGCTAATATCCTACATAAACAATATTTTTTTTCAGGATTGTGCACCAACTCGATTGAAAGGCATACACGTTATAAACCAGTCATTCATTTTTGATGTGTTATACAAAATGTTCAAGCCATTTTTGGGAGAAAAGATTAAGAAGTGTGTAAGTACCGTTATTTGTTTGATAACGATATTAAATATTAAATATCCTAACAAATTTTGTTAGGTATTCGAGCCTAATTTTATCAAAGCTCGAATATATTATTTTGATGAAAGGCGAAATGAAAAAAGCGACTATCCGAAATATTTTAAACACTAAATTTCTACAAAAGTAAAGGCAAAATTGTTACCGTTTGACCCGTTCTGTTGCCAAGAACTGCAGTTCTGATCTGAAGATCTTAAGCGTACGGCAGAATTTATTGGTACGGCCTACGACACCTTTTATCTCGAGATACTCAATCAAGGAGGGAAGAGAAGAAGTTTGAAATGAAGAAAATAGCAAAGAAAAGGAAAATGATCAGTTGCAAAGGGAAATACCAGAATACTGTTTGACTGAGATTACTAAGTAGCCGATGCCAATTTGTATCGATAAAACATACTGGAAAACATTATGTCAATCATGTGAAGTCTGCTTGCTTAGAAGTAGAAATGGACGTTCGTCAGGCATCTATCTCAGGTCCCATAAGTTTCACACTACAGGGTGGACCAAGCATTCGTTGACATTTAAATCTAATACACCACGCAAACAGTTGCCGCGCTAGCTCGTTTCCCGAAAATTAAGTCGCAATGGATCGCTTCACGACTTAAGTCAGTGTCCGAGTGCTCCTTTGATAAAGAAATGGGTGAAGGAGTTTGAAGAGACGGGATCTACACTGAATGTGAAGCAAACCGGCGGCCAACGGACTGCTCGGAGCGAAGAGAACGTGCAGCAAGTTTCCGCTCCTGTTCAACGTGATCCAGATTTATCGACGCGCAAACGTTCGACTGAATTAGGATTATCCCGCACATCATTACGCCGTATTTTGAGATTAGATTTGAAATTACATCCATATAAGATCCAGATAGTGCAAGAGCTAAAACCTAATGATTTAAATTTGCGCAAGTCGTATGCCGAAACGATGTTAGCTCGATTCAGTAATTTTGACAAGCTCTTATTTTCTAACGAAGCCCATTTCCACCTCAACGAACATGTGAATAAACAGAATTGTAGGTACTGGAGCAGCGAAAATCCCAAAGCTAAACACGAGAAGCCACTTTACTCTTCTAAAGTAACTGTATGGGCTGCAATTTCAGCAAAAGGAATCATTGGCCCCTATTTCTTTGAAGATTCTCGCGGCCATTCTGTTACTGTTAAGTCTGCTGAGTATGTGAAAATGTTACGGGAGTTCTTGGCACCGATGCTACTGCAATTTTCTAGCTATAATCGTAACACATGGTTTCAACAAGATGGAGCCACGTGTCACACGTCCAACGAGTCCCTGCCGGTGGTCAAAGAAATGTTTCCGGAAAAGCTCATTTCCAGACAAGGCGACATCCCATGGCCACCCAGAAGTCCAGATCTATCCCCATCAGACTTTTGTTTATGGGGTTATTTGAAGAGTCGTGTCTACATCACTAAACCAACTACACTCCGCCAACTAAATGAAAACATCAACGAAGAGATGTCGGCGGTCTTTATGCCGACGAGTATTCGAAAACTTCGGTACACGAGTGCAAAGATCGTAACGGTGGTCATTTAGATGATATAATTTTCAAGAAATGAATTCCAACTAATTAGCTTTCTTGTGAATAAACAATTTTTAAAATATGTGAAATGTTTTTTTCATACGATTTTTTCAAATGTTAACTAATTCATGGCCCACCCTATATACGTATATGACAATGACATAAAACATAATCTCTTCGAGGAAAAATTTGGTGGTTTACGCTGATCTTCATTACATCAAATAACACAGAGATTGATAAAAAATTATCACAGTTTTTGACTTCGTTAACACACCATTTTTTTAGTAGCTACTTATATCTAAACCCATAAAAAAACTTAAATTATCCAATATCAAATACTCCGTCACCACCATCTTAATGACCTTTCAAAACTGTGATGGGAGCCTCGAACGGGCAAATAAAACTTGGTCTATTCTTTGATAAATGCATTGAAACACGGGAATCACATTTATATCTATCAGCCAACTCATCAGCTTGTTTGTTTGTTTGTTTAAGATTTATTTAGCATGATTGCACAATTACATTCTTCTAAAAAACTAAACAATTACATAACATACAGACATTCAGAAAAAATAACAAAATTTGCATCTCTAAGAATTTTATTGTCCATGAAATATTCCTTTAATTTTCTTATAAATATCTTTAAATTACAAGTAGACTTTATATCATTATTTAGTTTATTGAATTCAAGTAATCCTTTCTGAAATATTGATTTGCTAGTTATATTACTATTGCAATTCTGTAAATGAAAATCTATATTTCCTCTTGTATAATAATTGTGGTAATGATTATTCAATTCTATGTAGTGTTCTAAATGTTCTGGCAAAAGATGATTTTTTATTTTAAATATAAAAATAAGAACCAAATATGATATGAAATTTTTTATATTTAACCACTGCAATTCTTGTAACATAGATTTTATTTTGGTGTACTTATTTTTATTCAATATTATTCTCATAGCTTTAATTTGCAAGACTTTTTGAATTTTGAGAATACAGCTTCATTGGCAGTGAACAAGATAGCTGAACAATATAGTAAATTCGTAGAATGATTGTATTATAAACTATTTTCTTGGAATTTGTTTTATTGGCAATTTTTGAAATAATGTATTGATAATGATCCTCAAACTTTAGTTTACTATGAATATACATATACCTAAATATTTAGATGATTCAACATTTTCAATTATTTCTCCATTTATCCTAACTGTGATAGTATTTTCATTTAGGTATTTCTCTATTAGTACATTTTGTTTTAGAAGTATTCAATTTTAGTTTATTTACATTTAACCAATTTACGATTTTTCCAAGTCAGAATTTATCATTTTTAAAGCAATGTCTATGTTTTCAACTGATATGTATATTAATGTATCCTCTGCAAATATCTGAAGGTTACAATAATCTAAAATATTGCAAATGTCATTAATGTAGAATTTTGGATACAGATCCTTTGAATTCGTAGTGATGCAATTTTGTAAGTAATTTATCCCTGTCGATAGTTTCAAACGCCCTTTTGAAGTCCAAAAACACTGTATGTTTCCGATTATCCATACATCTCCTCCAGTCCTCTAAAACCATTTGTGTTGCTGTTTCAGTTGAGTGTTTCGTCCCGAATCGAGGATGAAATTTGGTTAAAATATTATTTCCCTCAATAAATTCGATGATCCGCTCGTAAATAATTTCTTCAAAAACTTTTTCAACATCTGGTAGAACATTTATTGGCCGCATATCGGGGTACAACTCAGAATTATTAACTTTAGAAACAAGAGTTATGGTAGAACACTTCAGTTTTGTTGGAAATTCGCCATCTTTTAAACAGTAATTTATCAGTATTAATATTCTTGCTCCAATAATACCAAAACATTCATTAAGCACACTTTTAGACAAAATCTCACTCCTATTTTGATTTGATTTAATTTTTGATATAATCTTCTTGATACGATTAATGTTTATTGTTCTAAACTCACTGAATGATGCATTTTAATCTGAGCTAATGGGGCATTGGTCAATAATTGATTTTACAATATCGTTGACACTTTCTATGAAATAGGTATTCATTCGATCTGCTATTATTTCTTCATTTGCTATTACCCCATCGCCAAATTTCATTTTAGATAATTTACTTTTTCTAATAGAAGCAACGTTTTTCAACGTTTTCCACATATGTTTGCTATTATTTTTACTCTGATCAATTTTGGCATTGTTATATTTTTTCTTTTCATCTCGTAGAACTGCTACAGATTGGTTTCTTGATCTTGTGTATTCTAGCCAATCATTTTCGCTCCCAGTAATCATAAACTTTTTATAATTGTAGTCTCTTTTTAATTTAGAATCCTTGAACGTCTGCTGGTGCTGTCTTAGTCAATGGCAGACTAAGGTATGGAGCATCGACTCATGCAGATTCAGTTACTACCTTATTTTTGGTCAATATAATGTCTATATTGTAATACCTGTTAGGCATGACTTTTTAAATGCCATTTATTATTTTACAGTTGTATTTTCATGGCGACAACAGAAAGACTTTAATTGAAAAAGTCGGAGCTGAGGCTTTGACAGAGTATTACGGTGGAACGGCTGATATACCAGAATTCCCAGGTAGCCTCTTTGCCGATATGCTTTTCTTTTATGAAAAAGAATTTCAAGGTACGTAAACTTATAAAAAAACTACAACTCTATTCGAACTGTGGATGATTTTGAAGCAAATGTATTTTATTTCTCTTCATAACCTTTTTGTATCTTCTTTGAATCAAGGAGAATTTGATGGGTCAGGATATTAGGGACTAAGTCATTATTAGGTAAGTTCAAATAACTAAGAAAATGCCACTTAGAAAGTTTCGCAATTTAGAGTATATCCGGCACAGGTATCATGTAAAAACCTACAAAACGTCAAAAAAACCTATAAGATGTGTGCAATTACTGTTAGCATGTATATGGCTTGTAAGTGTACAGTGAATATAATTATTTCTTATCTCTCTCATTTTTTAAATTCATTAAATTTGTATATTATGTAATTTCCAGAATGAATAAGAAAAAGTGGATTCGCAACTAATTTCTAGCTTTGAATCTCAATTAAGTGTATCTGAGATAAGAACCGAGTGTAATTATCATCAACACAAACAACTTACAGCTTAGATCTTCAGTAATGCCATCTCAGAAGCAGATTTTATATCACATCAGAGTCACAGATTGATAACAAGCCTCATGACGTTTAGGCAACACGTACAACGAAGTGCTTAGTTAACATCTTGTAGAAAAACCTACATATTGTAAAAAAAAACAACATAATGTAAAAAAAATCGGCATAATGTCACTTTTCAAGACATGTGATACCCGTGCGGGCCAAGGGTTAGGGACAGACAGACCGACGGAAATGAGTGACATGGTTTTTCGTGATGTACATGTCAATTTAGAAATGTTGCGTTTAAAACACTTTCACGTCAGTAGGCGCGGGAAGCAATAAAGTTGATGATCGACGTCATATTGAAATTCTAATGACTCCACCTTGTAGAGGAGGGAATGTGGTAATGTTAATCTGCAATCTACTTTGAAATCTCACCTTCAAAAAGTAAGGATAAAATAAAACGATTTTGGGAATATTCTGTTTTTCTTTTGTCTCAGGAAATACTTTGCAAGGTGCAAAACTTTTTTTTTGTTATCTAAATGCGCAATACAATTTAATAAGTACCACAACAAACTTAAGGAGAAGGTACGCTTGGGACTGACCTCCCAAATAACAAAAACTTACCTATATAAAAGTGTCACCGTTTTTGAGATATTGAATTTTTTCTTAAATTTGCAAAAACGAACCTTTTCATCTGTGTTCTTCAGCTGTATATACAAATAAGGTTATTCTTTGTTCATTTTTTCTATAAAATACTTCTAGATAGTTGCTTTATCATATACAAATGCAATGTAGTTAAAAGATATTAAGGAACCATGATCAAATAAGGACTATTTTGGGAATTATAACGTTCTGATATTTTTTTTGCTCAACTTTGACCATCTGTGGTGAAACAAAAATGTACTGGGCTATAACTGCATTGTATTGAATAAAAATATTGCTCATTGAATACAGATTTCAGAAAGGCACCACACGTACTATTTGGAATAGAAAAAAGTTATAGCTGCTTTTGTAAGTGACTGACGTAATTATTGGATTTAAATTCCAGTTGCACTGGTTACCGATCAGTAACATGCTAAAAGTAAAAACCTACATTATTAATACCTGCTCCTGATATGATTTTATGAAACTTACTGAAATTCGTACTCGAGTCAGTAACAATACAAAAGAATTATTTTAATTAAAGGACGGGTTAGCGTGAAATAAACCACACATTGTTTGTGGAATAAATGTTTTCATTTATTGACAAAATATGATCAAATTGGCGACCTCCTACTCTAATACAAGCTCGGCATCTCGTAGGAAAAGACGCTTTTAGAGTTCTCAGATTCAATTGGGCTATCTCAGCAGCAGCTTGATGTATTTTTTCCCGCAAATTTTCTTCGTTTTGAACTGGTTTTGAATAAATGTTGTCCTTAAGACAGCCCCAGTAGAAGAAATCTAATCGATTCAGGTCTGGTGATCGAGCAGGCCACGAGATTGGCCCCGATCGTACAATCCACCGGTGGGGGTAAGTCTCGTCTAAATGGGCTCTCTTTTGACGCCCGTAGTGAGCAGGGCAGCCGTCATGTTGTAGCCATAGTGTACGCCACAGATTCAAGGGTATATCTTCTAAAAGAATTGGAAGCTGTTCCTGCAGGAACCCTAAATAATTTTCTGAGGTGAGCGTTGGTGGCAGTTCCACAGGTCCCTATATCTGACCATTAAGAATCCCGCTCCATGAATTTATTTTGCACTGGTACTGCGACCGATCTGCTCTCACTTCGTGAGGATTTACTGCCTGCCAACTGTGAAGGTTATGTAAATTAACATAACCATCACGCTTGCAAGTCGATTCATCACTCCAAATTATTTTATCTTAAAAAAGTTGGGGTCCAATTCATGCCTTCGTAACATTTCTCTGCAAAAGCTAACCCTCGCCGGGTAATCCCTCTCTTCTAAAGCCTGAACACGTTAAATGTGGTAGGGATGAAACTGACGGTCTTTCAAAACTTTGTGAACTGTAGATTTTGGTTTTCCAGTCCACCTTGCTATCATTCTGACTGAAGTCGATGGATCTCCACTTTCTCTAGTACAGCTCAACATCTACCGTTTCAGGACGTCCTGTCTCGCCGCCACGCCTTCCAGGTATGCGACCTGAGGAAAATTAAAAGTCAAAGTTAAAACACGATAGAGTTTGCATGAGGGGTACTTTTAGTAATTTTTCTTTATTATCAACAAGAAACATGTAAACATTACATACCTTCAGATATCGCTGTATGGGTCCGGGTAAAAACTTCATGACACCGATGCCGGCGATTGGGGTAGCGCTCTGCGTAGAGCTTTTGACCTGCTCTGGAATTATCGCAAGCTTCACCGTAAATCTGTGTCATATTCACAACACAATGTTTGTCGGTTCAATTCAAAAAAATCGAGTAAGTCCAATCCGATCCAAAAGAGCGACAAAAGTGTACACAATCTGCAACGTCCAAGTCGTAACGCAAATATGGGTCCCATATTATATCAGGAACCTACTAGGATGCATACCTTTGTCAGTAGAGCGAGAAAGCAGATAACTATTTATACTGATCTTCGCTATGTTTTTACGCTATCAACTGGGGCAATAAGTAGCGCGGAATAAGAATGTATCCCTTTTTTATTATTTTTGACTATAGTCCGAGTTCCAGTAGGTATCATAAAATAATATCAGGAGCAGTTAATAATATCGTTGTACTATTTAGCATGTCATTGGTCGGTAACTTGAATTTAAATTCAATAATTACATTGTAGTTTGTGTCAGACACTTACAAATATCACTTTTTTCTATTCCAAATAGTACGTGTGGCGCCGTTCTGAAATCTGAATTCAATGAGCAATCTTTCATTCAATAAATGCAGTTATAGCCCAGTACATTTTTGTTTCACCACAGATATTCAAAGTTGAGGAAACAATATCAGAAAACAGTCCTTATTTTATCATGGTTCGTACATGCAGCTAAAGACCACATATGGAAAGGTTAGTTTTTTTAAAATTCAAGAGAAAATTCAATATCTCAAAAACGGTGATACTTTTATATAGGTGCAAGTATTCAAAATGGTAAGTTCAGTACTGTATACGTATATTAAGGAGGTTGGGGTACAGGAAGCCATACCTTTTTTTTAGACAAGATAGACAATTTTTTTATCAACAACTACTCGAGATAACTCAGAAGTATGTTGATCTATCCAAATATATGATAAATCTACAGGGTGTACCAGATGTCGCCGTCAAGCAGAAAACGGGCGATTAGCCAAGTCATAATAGTTATCAGAAAAATATAAAAAAGTCTGGGTGGTGTTTCTTTTAGTTCCCATTATTACGAATTTCAATTTTTTGCTTAGACGGATTGAAGGGTAGTGTCATTATACGTAGTGACAGCAAAAGACAGTAACGCCACATTTATTGAATCGTAAATGTATTTATTAAATTCACAATAAATGTTCAAAGTGCCCTTTAGCAGCAATGCAAACTTGACATCTTCTTAAAAATGATTTATCAGATGGGCGAATCTTCCGTTATTAACAAATTCAGCTGCCTCTGTTATTCTGTCCCTTAGCTCAGCTAAATTTTCGATTGGTTTTGAGTAAACTTTTTTCTCACCATTCCCCAGTGAAAAAAATCGAGTGGACTTAAGTCAGGAGAACGGGCCGGCCACAAAATTGTACCCAGACCGCCCTATCCATCTGCTCGGGTATTTCGCATCAAGATATTCTCTAACTGCACGGACATAGTGCGTCAGGCAGTCGTCTTGATGGTACCACATGCCTCTGTAAATGCTTAGTGGCACGTATTCCAATAAATTTGGTAAATGATTTTGTAAAAAGTCTAAGTATATTTCGCCATTCAAAAACTCTGGGAGCTCAAAGGGTACAATAACTTAGAATCCCGGTCCACATCTTTACTATAAAACGATACTGTGATTTATCTTGCCTTATTCATGTAACCATCTTTTTTTAATGCCGACTCATCAGTCCATAAAATCTTCTCTAAAAATCGCAGATCTTCCAGGTGTGTCTGTAATATTGTTTGACAAAACTCAACTCTTGGAAGATCGGAGTTGTAGAGATTGTTCTCGCTATACGTGGTACGGGTGGAGCTCGTCTTTTCGCACGATGCGATGGGCTTTTGTACTTTTGGGCACTCGAGTCTTCTTCGACTGCTTGTAGTACGACGTCCTCGCAAGAAAAGGTAAATTCTGCCTCTACCATCTGCTTGATTTGGGAAACGTCCCTGTAAGAGTAAGCATTGGGTACTTCTCTCGATAAAGCCTAGCTGCAGCACTTGCATTGCATCTAAATTCCCCATAAATGAGGCGCATGTTGACGTATTCCAGTACGGTATACATGGACATGGCGAATGTTTTTAAATCCTATAATTTGAAAAGTACTGGACTTGGATTTTTTATATTTTTCCGATAACTATTATGACTTGGACTATCCTCAATATTAGGGGATAAAGGGGATAATCTTGAGTGATTTTCAAAAAAGTCTGCCATACTCCAACCATGCAAGCTTGGGGCTCCTGGACTTGGACACTCTGTATCTCAGAAACTACTGATGGAAAAACTTTGGACACATGGTCAATTTTGTTTTACCTATTGAGATTTATAATAAACTGAAGTTAAGAATAAATTGCCGAAAGCCGGTCTCATTAAGGCTTCTGCGGTGTCTTTAGCCTGCCAAGACCATAGCTTGTTAGTTGATTCACAGGTCAAGTTCAACCGCATCATATTTGTTGCAGAATTCAATACATATGGCTACCAGACACCAGACAAAGAGAAAGCTGATCACTGACAACGCCTGCTTTGCAAGGAACATTGACCCGTTTCGCGACAAGGCTGCATACTAAGAATCGTGTCTAATTGATGCGTATTTTTGCTTTTTTCACGTGACATACAGAGTCTGTTAAGTGTAAATAAAGATATGTGCATTTTGTTAATCTTTATTGTCTTGATTAAGGATTGAGGTATTCTCGCTTCTATTTTATTTGGATGACATTTGCGAAGAATTTTAGATATCATTTGGACACCAAGCATACAGGTATACTTTAAACAGTTAAACGTCTCTATAATCTAAGTACTACTAAGAAGTTGCATAGGCTTGTAGGCACCGAGCTATCGGGTTGCCTAGCAAAAAATGCTAAGACAGGAACGTTTCAGTAGGTAGAGCATAATACAGGATACCAAGAATGCCGTAAACGAATTCAAAAGAGTATGTTGATACCTATTAAAAGATCTAAGATCATTGAGAATAGAAAAATTGTCTCATCATAGACCCCAATTCTTCTTCACATGAGCACTAATGGATCGCTATGGATAGCAGAAAAGCAGTACTTGCTCTCAAGTGTTTCATACTCACAGCCAGAAGAGTACTAGATCGCCATATGACAATGGTGAGTGTTTTCAACCACGAACAATATAACTGTTGCATGAATTCCTTCCCAGAGACCGTTTCAACTATTCTAACGATAAAGTAAAGTCTATAAAAACAACTTCGATTTGCTACTGGTATTGTAACCGAACATTGTTAGCTTAGAAAACATTTTCCCGGTACTGAAGTGATACATTCTTGGGTAGAAGATGCAAACAGGAAAGATAAGCCAGTTAAGGTCTTGCTTTGCCAATACCCGGCTCTCCTATCAAAGCAAGAACCCATTCTGGGCAAGTGTGGACCTTATTTTGCTCGGGTATGGGGAAGCTCCTCTGGGTCATATAACCTTCAGTAGTTGGGGTGGATCATACCTCAGTACTGTTACTCCTCTGATGAATACTTAGACAAGGAATCTACTTACCCCTCCTCTAAGGCGTAATCCAGAATTATTGATCAATAGAAGAAATTCTGTTGGCATAGGGTTTCCTATATTGTCACCACAATACCTCTATACAGGAGGTACATCTGTCTAGGCCAGTGGTCGCCAACCTTTTCAGTGACCTAGTCGTAAGTAATGTAAGCCAATTTAAACGAAATTATACACAGTTGTATGCGACATACATGTGTTTATTTACTAATAATAATAATAATAATAATACTAATAATAATAATAATAATAATTATAATACTAATAGTATTTATTCACTCAATGTACAAAGAAAACAAGCAAAATGAGTAAATAAATATAGAATCAAAACTAATACTAATACACACTAATAAACTTAAATAAACTAATAACTAATACATACTACATAACTACATCCATTCCTATCAACCGTAGGTGTTTGAAAAATAAACAAAATTTTTCGTCAGCTACAATGGCATGTCACATACGATTTAATAAAGGTACCTAATAGTAAAAAAATAACGCACTATTTTCAACAAGAACATGTCCAGCTCAAAAATGCGTGTTCAATGAGAAGCTTGACACTCAGACTCACTGACCATTTTTTAATGTTTGGAGTATACTTTGATACCGCCATTCGGATATAATTATCCAAATGTTCATCTGTAACTCGATTACGGTATTTGTTTTTAATAAGCTTCACATTTGAAATAGAAGATACACACAAATAGGTTGAACTAAATAACAATTTCACTTTCAAGGGAACACGACATAAAACTGAATATTTATCTTTACTTACTGAAGGCCAGATACATTCTGTATTTGAAACTAATGATTTTAAAGCTAACTCATTTTGAAACGCAAAAACGCAATCTCTTCCGTTTCTGTCACAGTGATGTCTTCGCTATAATTCTGCGTAACAGAAAGTGCAAACTGTTGGATATCAATTTCCATGAAGGGTGAAACAACAAATTGCACCACTATAGCAATTTCGTTGAAATCCTTGAAACGATTATTGAAGTTATACTTCAAGTTAGAGACTGTTTCTACATGATATTTACTGTCATATAGTTCTAATGGACAGTGAGAAATCTTTTCTGAAAGAACAGGAAAATGCCTGGTATCATCATCGACTAAGTTTTGTTCCCAAAACTCAAGCTGTTTGATAAACGCTTTTATATCAGAAAAAAATATCCACAAGAAAACCAAAATCTCTAAGCCAGACTGAATTTTCCAGTTCCTTAGTCGGTTCATCACGTTGTTTGAAAAATTGAACTATTGCGAATATGATATCATTAAAACGTTTCGGCACCCGCCATAGCTGGGGCGCCATCGGTTATCAAGCCATTTTCGATATTGGAATTTTCTCAGAAGAAATAATATTTTTAAAAGAAGAAAACAAGTCCTGCCCAGTAGTCAGTTCTTTTAGTGGAATAAACTTCAAAAGGTCTTCTTTAATCATAAAATCACTAAAAACCATTTTGACGAACACGGCCATCTGAGAGGTGGCAACTACATCTGTGGATTCATCCAGCTGGAGTGAAAAATAAGCACAATTATCGAAGTCAGTTCTTAACTGTAAAACTATATCATTGCTTATTACTTCTACTCGTCTCATCACTGTAGCAGAAAGCTGCATAAATTTTATAGCAGACACTATTTCGTCTTTATTTCTAAAGTTGCAAGTTATGAATCTGCAGCTTCTAAAGGCGTCTGTTTGATCATTTCCCCCTCTTCATCAGGTTTCTTCTTTTGTGTAATTAAAAACATTGTCTGTTGTCCAATTAACAGATTTTCTAATTGTTTCGGTTTTTCCGTTCTGGTTGCAGAACGTAATGGGAATGATTTTTACAAATTTAAATGTACCGTTTTATAGGGCTTCTCGATATTCCCTTTTTTAGCAACGGAAACAGCGAATGGAAATGGTATGTCTTCATCTTTTTACTACTGCTCATGTTTTTAATTGCATGCCAACTCTAACCCAACTGCTAGACTTTGTGCCGTTCAGTTTTAAACTGAGCGCAATGTCGCCACGCCTTGCATATTTATTCTGTTCAAAGTAATCGAGATCGTTCTCGAACAGATCGCTCACCGCAGTGTTGCCGCTGCTTGTGTTTATTATGAGAATTTACAAAATTTACAGAAGCTTATATGATTTTTACACCTTTTTAAAATATGTTGTGAGCCACCAGAACTGCCTTTGCGAGCGGTAGCTCGCGATCGACGGGTTGGCGACCACTGGTCTAGGTTATGAAGAATGGCCCGAGTCATATTATATATATATATATATTCATGGAAACAAAGTCGGAGATAGAATGTAAGGCTTTGATCGGAGAGCTAATATAAGAAATAAACAAATAAAGTTACGACAAAAATATATATGTTTTATTGGCAACAAAGAACAACAGGTTATGTAACCTGCTACAAGAGATAATTAACTATATGATGTATTCTATCACAATAATATCTGAGCTAAAAAGTAAAAACATGTGAAACAAACATTTCAAGAAATTACTGTTCAAAACGTAACACGTATAAAATATATATAAAACTGTATAGTCATCTCCACGCAGATCTCATGATGTAGCGTTCTTGACTAAATAAATAATATATGTGTGATGTGGTAATTCTTTTTCATTTTCACGAATCCACCTTCTTTTTGTAACCGTAGGAGTTGATAGCTGAAACAGAAAAAAAAACATAAAATCATAAAAAAATCTTGCAAGAGTCCTCGAAAGTACTCCATGACGCAGCCTGTCTGTGTACTTCGCTTGTTTTATAGTGCAAACTTATAACGTCTGGCGGAACCCCGTAAAGATTTCGGCAACTAATACCACAGCTGCTAGTGATGGGCTCTAAATTTTTATTAAGAATGGTCTTGATTTCGTTTATATATTTATTATAAACAGAACAAAATGGAAGTAGTAGTATTGTTTTTAGTAGGTACTCAGTCTAAGTCTTGAACTCTGTATCAATTTCTTCAGTTTCCCTGCTGGTACGATATCAATATCGATAAACTCCACTGGTTCCGGTTTCTAGTCTAGGTCTCCCAAAAAAATGTTGCCTCTTATGATCTGGTGCATAGCACTCACAGATGACAAGTCGATTTTGTTTCTCTCCGACATTGTGTACAACTGGAGTCTCCATCACACAGCTCTATTTGGCGCAGTTGCTCATGCAAGATAGATAAGAAGTGTACTTGTGCTTATTGTAAGCAGTTAGGTATATATGTCTTTTCACGGTTTTTGGCGGGTCACAGAAGAACCTTACGGCCGTATCGTCAGTCGTTTTACAATAATTGTAGGACGCCTTTATGATCTCCGTGATTTTCATAGTTTTCTACTGTTCCATGTCAGCGCTCTATTTTTAGGTTATGCCACAAATATCGATTTACGTCAAATGGTTCATGCTTTTGATTTTTCAATCATCTGTTTTATCAGCCTGAAATTTCCTACAGTTCAGAAAGAAAACATAGCTTCACAATAGGAGAGCGCTGACACTGACACGGACCAGTACAAATCTAGAAATAGCCCAGTCTTTTTGAAGGAGAGCAAAGACGATGAAAATCAATGAGGCCATAAATACGTCTTACAATTTATGGCTTTATGGCCATCTTGATTTCCATAGTTTTCTATTGCTCCGTGTCAGCGCTCCATTTAGAGTTTATGTTATAAATATCTACTTACATCGAGTTCTTCATATTTTTGACTTATATCATCTGAAATATCGGCCTGAAATTTCCTAAAATTCTTAAATAAAACATAAAGTCACAATAGGAGAGCGCTGACGCTGACACCGAACAGTAAAAATCTAAATATTTCTGAACGAGAGAAAACACTATGACAATCGAAGAGGAGACAATTGTAGGCGATACGGCCCTAATGATAAGTTTAATTTATCTATCACTTTCGCACATACACATGCAATCGGCCTCTATGCGCGGGTATTTCTTTATGTAAACTCAAACACATACGTTTTTTCGTTCTCTTTCACCGCTTTGAAATTTTTCTCATCATTGTATGAGTCATCCACATGATGTTTGTCACTGTCAGTATGACAATTTGCTTATCATGAGCGTGTGACTTGCACTTTCTCATGTTGGTCTTCGATATAAAACACAGTAGTGCCTGACAATGTCGACAGCCTGTATAAAAAGTATCTTCAGAAAGTGAGTGAAAATTACCCAACTCATGGTGTGTGTATGTGTGTGTGCAAGAGCGAGTAGCAGCTGCGTTAGGGATCAACTTGCGCAATGTGCAAATACCTTTAGGAAAGTCAAGCTACTCACATGGTACAATTACTTAGCCTGTTTACTTATTTCGTATGGAATTGTGACGTAACCGCAAAAACCGTGAAAAGATCTATACCGCCAGTTTCGGCAATACAATTAAACCTTTCTCATTCCTGCATCCGAAGACCAAGTTTCAATATATTCTTTGTGGTTTTCTCTTACTAACTCTGACGTGAGATTGGAAGATGTTTATAGTAGTAGTAGTGGCAGGGGTAGCGGGCAATTAGGCCAGCTTTGGCCCTTTTTGTCGACCGCACTACTCCACATGCTGATCTAACTCTATCTATCTATCTATCAAGCCTTTCTGACCTCCTGATGAAGGTCAGGTTGTCCGACCACTTCGTTATGTATGTAACCTCACTATTAAACTGCATGCATATGTCAGTCCTTAGACTGCAATATACGGGGCGAAAGCCTAGAAAGTAGAATGCTGTCTCGTCCTGCTTGCAGCACCTGGAGCAAGGACAACTGACTGTTCAGTCTACAGTGGCCGGTGAGAACCCTCACCGAAGGCTGAGTAATTTTCCATCTTTACCCAGCAGCCAATACGTCTGAAGTTTGTCGCGAGCCGGTATGAACCTCCTGGCCTTCTTGTAGTCATCTTTATCTCGCAACACCTTTCCCAGGTTTCTATACACACATTGATTCAATGCTACGTAGGCCTGGCCCATCCTAGGCTGTCATTGTGCAGTACCCCACTGTGCCTGGTACAGAAGATAATGAGGAAAGCAAAGGAAAGAGATGATCATGGCGAAGAAGAAGACAAGTATCCTCACCCTTGAACTCGTTATCGCACTTCTCCAGCAACTCGAGCCACTGGGCGCCATCAATACGCGGCAGCTCCAAGGTGCCTCCATAGCACGCCGGAAGACATTCGGGGGCCATGTGTTGGTGCAGCGACTTGCGGTCGGTCCCGTGGAAGATGATCCTGTTGCGCAGTTTCTCGCGCAAGAAGGGCTTAAACAGAGCGAACACCACCTTGAAAATGTAGGGTTGGTTCACGATGTGGATGTTCTTGATACGCAGGGGTACGCTGTCCTGGAAACAAAAAGATATATGTCAAACACATTCACGGGTGCGTTTGTAATTCACTTGGTAAGGTAATACCCCACACAGTAATGGAATGTAGGTTTATTCTTCTAAGGCCTAAATTATCACAGTCATGTAATGACACTTAATGACAGCTCAATTTCTAACGACGTTTACTGTGAACATTTTATTACAACAAACGCTATGGATATATCTCGTATTTATTGCGAAATATATATATATATATATATATATATATATATATTATATATAAATATATGCCAGTTTTGAGCACTTTTTCGTAAGCAAATAAAGACACAACAATGATCCATGAGAATGACAAGTGACAATACTCTTATTCCGAAGTTTTTGAGTACGGGAAGAAAAGTGCAAGCTATGTCAAACAATTACGAACGCTGAAATAGTTACAGAGTAATACCAAGTACACTCTGTAACAATTCACGAACGCAGCCCAATTCAGATCGTCCTTGCAATGATGGTGGGCGACATCTATCCATTCAGAACGGTAACTGTCTTTCAGTGTAGGGGCCTTCTGTCATTTTCAACGTAATGGCCTGAAGGTGTTTCAAGCTTTGGCGAACCATTTGTATGTGGCATTTGTCAACCAGTGAACCTAAACCATACTGATGATTGCTAATATGCATGAAACAATGTAGTATGAGGTTGGTCATTGTTATAGAGACTGCATGCAAAAAAGTCCAGTTAAAAAAATAGCTGTTTAATTGATTCACCTACGCATAAGCTGCTGATATTGTAAAAAGATTTTCCAGAATCACATTTATTCTCTTCAGAGACAAAACTGTATTTTTAATAAGATTATTAACATCCGTTTTCCAAGGATGGAGCGTGACCATACACACGCCAAAACGTCAATCTTCTGGAGAAAAAAGAGAAGTTCCATTCAAGTAATAAAAATTTATATCGTACAAGATTCCTACATGTATCGAGGAATTATTTTAAAGTGGATACATAGTGAAAATCAAAATCTATTGAATTGAATGAGTTGAATTGCTTTGAAGAAAAAATATATGACTCAAGTTCTCATTATTTCGATGCCTATGACACATTACAAATGCACTACGAGTCTCCAAACTTGCGGTTTTTCTAACGTTATGTACCGGTCATGGATAAAAAATAATCTAAATGTCTATAGCTGAACGTGTAAGTAATATTTAATTAAAACGCTTATCTCAAATGACCTTTATTGCAATTTCAGGCATTTTAACCATTCATTACGTTTCAGCTAGTTAATGATCGGAACCATGTGAGTAATCGCGCTATTATGATGTACAAGAGCATGTGAAAAAAATTCAGGGAACGACCTTGGGACAATTTTAGGACTATTTCCACTTTGACGATTTTTGGGAAACCGATTCGTTTTTAATATATAGATACAACAAGATTTCCAAATAATATTTGTATTAGTAAAAATTATATTTAAATGTTCAAAAACTGTTCAAAATAATTATTGTGGAAGGGTTAAGCCTCCTCATAATAAAATGCTAAATTACTTCGAACACACCAGTGTGATTTATTCCAGCAACTATAGCACCTACATCACGAGTTTTGAACTTTGAAACCGAGGTTTTATTTGAAAACCGTCAAAAGACAAAGGGTGAGTATTAAAAATGTTTTCATAGTAAAAACAAGGTTGTAAGCCCACTCGATGCATGTTTAGCTTGATGAAAGATTTAAAAGAATAGAATAGTGCATACGTGAGTATTTGCAAATGATTACATTTAAATTACGTAAGATATTTGTCTGCGTAAATATTGATTATTGCCATCTTCAACCGCATCTAAATACTTGACATTCCAGCAAAGTTTTCCACAAGTGGCATTTAGAATAGTGAAATCACTTCCAGCATCAACATGTCAGTCTGATAACAAGATAATGGAATTCTTTTTAATATGTTTATAATGAACGTACGGAGTGTCATTTAGTGAAATATTCCAAACGTCTCAGTCTGCGTTTAGATAAGCATTTAACGACTACCTACAGACACTTATTTTCTTTACATTTCATGTGGACGAACAATAGAAAATTGCCTACTTATTTTAACTTATTTGTATGATAGTTATGCAGGTTTAGTCAGTCGCATGATCAAAGGTTGCAACCGGACGCTGTAAAACACAAAATAGGATCCCGAGTACTAGAAAAAGAAAATGAAAAACATTTCCTCCAAATAAATAATGGAAACTCAAATAATCCGAGCCAGCTAACTACATTACTATACATCTTAAGTTGAAGAAATCAGCCAATAGGATTTGATTTTCCTTCTGGGTACATATCAAACTGTCAGAAAATAAAGGTTATTTACCTCATATCTGTCAGAAGCCTAACTCGCATAGCATACGTAAGGTCACATTCTACGAACAGGACGTGAAAAAACTTCCACGCTACAAATGCTTACGTATCTTTGGCTCCAACAGGATTAAGCGAGGCTTTTGGCCCAGAAAATAACTCAAACTTCAAGTTGAACCCATATTATATGAAATTTTTGTATTTTGATATTTATTAACAAATTTAAATTTAAATTTCAACTTTCATCTATGTTTTTTTTAAATTGTAGTACTTGAATGTTTTTTAAAGCCCAAATTTCGCAGTTTCGTCCAAAATTCGCCTATTTTCGAATATTAAACATAATATTTTTATATGAGCGCATGGTCGCAACACTTTTTGCTCCACAAGATACAAGAAATAATATATAAAAATAAAAACGTTGCTCAACTGCACTCACATTAAAAAACAAACTTTAAAACAAGTCAATAATAATGAGACCTTTTTTTAATGTGAACGCAGTGGAGCAACACCTTTATTAAAGAAATTACTGAAACTTATTCTATGGTTTTCATGTTGACAGAACTATTGTCTGGTCGAATCAAACCGTATATGCAGTTGCTCTTTATTGTCAGATGTTTCGGCCTTTTACTTCCAGCACAACATGGAGATTTATTTGATAGTACAGTTTTAGTAGGACCTCGAATGTATATTTACCTGTAACCAGTCGACTATCCTCTTTGCGAACATGGGTGTGAATTTGGTAGTCTGTCCCATAGACAGACCGTCCATGTCGAATATGACTACGGCGCCACATACTTGCGATTCTGGTTCTAACATAGCAGCCTCGAGGAACAGTACGCAGCCTTTGAATACTTCATCTAACGTTACTTTATCAGTTTTCCATTTTTCTGTAAGAAAGTACGAGTCATTTAGTTTGAGATGGTTATATTTTTCGACATGAATGCTCTTTATTTAGAAGATACTGTCAACAACAGATTGCTGCGGAGCAAGAATTTATAGACTCTCGTGGTTACAGCATTCATGTAGATTCAGGAAGATGTTCGTCTTGGAGGGGGGGGGGGAGTTATCGACGATTAAAAATGGAAGAATGGAAGGGGAATGACGGTTGCATACTTCAGCACTGAAGCATCGCCTCTGAGAGTAAATGCCCTTATGAGAATTGAAGAGAAAGCGGGAGGTGAGATACGTCCAGGGGGGAGAGAAGAGCGCACGTCTCACGATTCAGGTATAGAAGGTAATTTTTAAACCAAGGGTCAGCAATATATGCCATTTCCGTGACAAAAAAATGGCAGACTTGGGCGGCTAGGAGGGACACTGTCCTCAATTCTGACAAATGCAACCACTGTATCATCTTTTGATAGCTTCTAATTTAACCCATCAGATATATATTAGCGTGGTAATCATCCTGAGTGAGAAAACTACTTACTGTACATGATGTTAAGGTTGAGACTTTTGGGAACAACAACGCTTGAAACGAGAAAGCTAATACTTTGCGGTTAAATAGCAAAAAACTGTTTTGAAGCTGTTGCCGTTGAATTCCAAAAACGCAGTTTGTACTCAAGATTTGTAGGACCCAGGGTTGTCTGGGATTGTACGCATAAGAGTTTCTACAAACGGTCTGTATGCCATGGGCGTCCGCATAAAGATGGCAGAAGGGGGCTTGCATGGTCCCTGAGAAGCCAATTGGACCATGAAATTTGCATATTTTGCATAATTTTGTGTGCAATTTTAGGGATTTTTTAATAAAATTTGCTACGCCTCGCTCTTTAAAAAGTTTTGGAAGCAGGAATACTGTCTTTTGCCAAAAAAAAAAATCTTGCGGACGCTCATGCGCCTGGTCGTTTATAACAAACATAAGCAAATAAACTTGTCCACTGGCAAAGACTCGGAAGAATTTTGAAAACATCGTAAACTATCATCATATATCTCGAGTTTGTTTTTGCAATTGTCGCAATTTTTTTATCCTTGCTGTTTGAAGGAAAGTCCCAACCTTAAGGAAACCCTGTACACAATTCCTAAAAACCGTTCGTATGTGTCCAAAAACCAAAAACATGGTTTAAAATAATTGCACATGTTGCATGATACTTAAACTCTAAACTGATTAGACTCATGCTTAACATAACTGAAAACTAATGCTAACAAGCATGTATTGATAGTGTAATTCAATTAAGTTACGCTGTACATAATACAAAGGATTGCATTTGTTGTTACCCAATAATGATAAACATAAATTGATTAGTTTAAATGTACAGCTGTTTTACTCCGTTCAAATGGCAATTGAATTTTAGGTTTCGTTGATTATTTTTACTTGTGATTTCCATACTTGGAAAATTGGACAGTAACCCTCTGTTACACGAGTCAGTACACAGCACGTTCGAATCGAATCATGCAATTTTGGGTTAAAGCAAATTTAGAATTTCCGAGTCTTAGTCAGCAGTGCTGAAGCACTTCTGAAGCCGACACACTTTCATCTCTTTGATATCTCTCTGCCTTCTTTTCTTTCTTCCTGACTCTATCTGTCATTTGGACAACCAGATCCGACAAGCTTATTGATAACACTTTGACCAAGAGCATAAGTCCCACCAACATTTGACTAATAATAACAAATTCAAAATGGATCTATCAACATCTTAGAATATAAGGAACACATTTTTTCAGGATTAAAGTATGTACTTACTTCCTAATTCTATGATTAAAATTCTTCTACCATGTTGGTCCCTGTTTGGTTGCACAGTCAGGATATTTTGTTCAAAAACATTCTTTTCTTTACTAGGTAATAGTCCATCGTACATATCTGCATGTTTTACTTTGAAAGCGTAATACCGTTTTATCTAAAACAAATTTCAAATTGCTAGAAAACAAAATATCTCACTATGCTTGTCAGTGTAGATGAGCAAAATAACAGAAAAAAAAGCCCGTGGTTTCTTACCGTACAATTTAATTGTAATTTGTTTTAGGATTCCATTAATTTTATTTTTATTACAGATTGCTCGGATAATAATAAGTAATTATCAAATTATGGCTTCATAAACAAATTGTTGTGTAGTTCATGTCTCATCATTACATTACGTCCTACATATCAAGTTTTCATATTCACACAAATAAGTATCATATAATGCTACTCATTATACTGGGGGTAAAAATGCGACAAAAATGCAAGCGATTATTCCTTGGCCTATTATAAGAATATTTTGTTTGATGATGTTTTCTGGAAAACCCCTTTGTTTCGAAGATACAGGGTGAACAAAATTTGCGACGGTAATAACATCTTATTATCAAAAAGTACATGTAAAGTTGCTCAACTTACAATGAATGTTCGAAATGACTTCTTCCAGCCTGGATACAAGCATTCAATCTTCTCGTCATTGAGTGCCGAACTCTTTCAAACACACCAGAGTTGTTTCTAATTGAGCAATTATCTGATTTCGTAATTAGTACGAATTCTCCACTGGAGTAGCGTAAACTAATGACTTCAGAGCCCCGATAAGAAATAAATCAAGGGGGTTTAAGTCTGGGGATCGAGCAGGCTATGCGTGTGGCCCACCTCGACCAATCCACCAATCTCCGTATGTTGCTATTAAGAAATCACTAGCAACCAAACTGATATGTGGTGGTGCACCATCGTGCAAAAACCACATTGCAATTCTTGTCGCAAATGCAGAAACTCGGGCAGTGCTTCTTCCAAAAAGTGACGATAAATCACGCCAGTAAATCTTGCTGGTAGAAATAGCGGTCCAATTAGATAGTCACCCACAATTCCTACCCGAACATTCAAGGAGAACTGATGTTGAAATCGATTTACATATATCTCATACGGATTTTCAACTGCCCACACATGGTTGTAATGGAAATTTCGTATTGCATTTCTTGTGAAACTGGCTTCATCGGTGAAAAGAATATGTCAGGAACTGAGGAATTAGAACTAATCCTTACAAAAGCCATTAACAATGCAATACTATCCCAGTTGTACCGTTCTTACAGTCATTAATCTTCCTGGCCCCCCATTTCGTTTCAACGTGCCTGTTTCTCGAAGATATCGATGAATGTTTTCGAAGATTTTTCGGACGGGGATATTACGGTCAGGAAACCGTTCAATGTACGAGTACAATCGTCTAGCTTCCAATGAATTGCCATCAGCAAGTATATACATGAAATGGCTGTCAGTCATCTCGGTGTTATCATACATGGTACAGAGCTTCACTACACTATTAACATGTCAAATAGCCAAACGTCACTCAATGTAAACAACTGCGACAGATACCGGTCATTATAAGTTACGATACTTATTTAAATGAAATCCACTTGTACGTCAGTAGATGAAACATCCGTTCCAAGTTTTCGTCAATAATTTTTTGTACTTACTAAACTCATTGGAGTATGGCATACTTTTCTTTACATTAATGATTTCAATAAATATTGAATATGGTTGTCTCAAATTTTGTTCACCCTGTATCTTCGAAACAAAGGGGTGTTTTTCAGAAATCATCAAAAGTCAAAATTTTCTTATAATAGGCCGAGGAATAACCCCTTGAATTTTTGCCGCATGTTTAGCTAACACCCTGTTTACAGTGTTATTATACGTCTTACTCATAAAACATCAGCAATGAAATGCAAGAATATCAAGTAGGTACTTTGTACTTTGTCGTGCTAGAGTTTCATATTCTATGAAATTATGAGATATTCAACCACTAGATACTTGTTTCGCACCAAGCAGAACTTTTACAAAATATTTAAGTGTTTTAAGTCTTACCAGTCCTAGGGCACTTTCAGGGTAAAATTTACAAGGTCTCAAAAATCTGACCAGCCATATGTCGTTGTTTAAAGGTACATGTAAGTCTTTTTCCTCTGAAAAGGAAAAAACATGTTATTTAAAAAGTTTCAAATGCACAAATATGTTCGTTTATTTCATTCCACAATTAAAAATAGGATCAGGTTATTATCTCCGTGACCCTAAGGTGAAGAAAAAGCACAGAAGAAAACGTTAACAAAAGAACTCGATGTAATTTTGTAGCTGCGTGGAAACATACGTTTTAAAAGCTCCCTTAACTTTTCAATTGCTTCTTTCTTAATTTCTGGAGTTTCCCTAAGTTCCTTTCTCGCTATTTCCTGAACTTCGGGCCTGAGGTCTTCCAGTTCCATTTGTAACGTGAAGTTACCCAGCTGTATGGTGGGCATCTCGCTCATATCTGACAACATTGTTGCGGCAACTGTAACAAAGAATTATATGGCTCTAATAAAAAACTGAAAACAAAAAATATATGATTTTATACATAATTTCCCAATAGACTAATCCAATTGTAGGAGAATATAGTTAGCTTAAAAAACAGCTAGAGAAGTAATAACTGAGCTTTGAAAAAACCTACTGATGCAATCGAACGTTTTAATTGTAGATATTCTAGGTGAGTTCTGGATATACGCTATAAATTTCATATACGTGTATACAATATTTGAGAAATTTTCATTGTACACTTTCTAAAATATTTATATAAAATGCAAAGAAAAGGTTCCATATTTAAGAAGTGATATGTAGAAGAACTGTAAAACAATTTTTTTGTCTGCCGCCACAAGCGCGTCACATTTCCTACATTTCTAGAACTCTGAAAAACGTTAATTCTTGATTATAATTTCGAAAAAACAAATGATGGGTGAATACATTATTTTAGGTTAGCATATGTTCGGACTATAACTGTAAAATTTTATATATTTATAATATAAAATGAAAATCCGTATTTTCCTGTTATTTATTTATCTTTCCTTTTTTAATCTATCGAAAAGTTCAATGTTTGTAGATAGGCACCATCGATTGAAAATAACAAAGGGCTACCTTTGACCTAAAGTAAGCCACTATATATGTATCATCCATTTACTGTATTTGCGAACAGCCAGTTCTTCCTATTACTATATATTTCAAACAAATCTACTCTTGTGTACTATATTCTAACATCATTCTTATAAAGGATAAACCGCCTTGTCGACTGAATCATGTTTTTGAGCTTTGCTGTTTTTTTTTATTTTGGCTTCCATTTTTTTGTGATTCTATTATAAGAATTTGGAAAGTCCTGAATATTTCGCCAAAAACAGTGATGCAAATATTCTGCATTTAAACGATTGCGTCATAATGGATATTTAAAACGACAATAATAATTTACAAAACAGGATTTTTCTAAGCAAGGGTTTTATTGACCTCAAGTCCAAGGTGTTCAACATCTCGCTTGTCAATTAACACTTAATTGCAACATTAATTTTTTTATAGATACTGCGAGCCCGAAAATTATTAGGAATATTGACGTACAGTGAGCTGCAATATTTTTAGCCTACGTGGTTTCTAATTTGCAATAAGTTGTTTGTAGCTATATTTCACAATTATTGTATATGTATTTATGAGTTGGTACCTCGATAAGTTATGACCAATCACCTTATTCGAACATGTACCGTTACAAAGTTTCATAGAAGATAGAAGCTTTGACAGTAATATTGTATTTCTTGGACTAGAATATAATTTGAATTAGTTTTCAAGGCAGCTATCCTCAAAAGATACGATAGACGAAGGTCCTCCAGCAACAAATTTGCGATCAGAAAATAAACGCGTTAAAATTATGAAAAGCTGACACAAGGATTTCTCAGTATCCTCTGTAATTTCCACTAAAAATTAGGTTTGACTCATTTTAATTTTAAACGAACCGATTGCATATGATGATTTGTGAGTCATTTGAGGTTTCTGTTATTGCAAATTCAAATAACTACATATTTTTGTTTTATGAATACATATTTTATTTATGAATGACTTAGTGCATCTCCTAGTTTAGAAGATTCGCTTTCCTGAATCGTTTTAAAAGTGGGTGCATTCGTGATAAATGCGACAACTATTCTGAAAATGCATTTTTTTAAAATGGCCGTATTAGGCTGGGTATTAAACTTCGTACATCCGCCAACGGTTCCCAGAGCGAAAGTTTGTGTCGTCTGTAATATTATAATTATATATTTTGTCAGTATTATTGGTTTTTATTTTAAAGAAAAAGTTATAAATACTTGACTTTATTTGGCCTCTTGAGAAAATAACTTAATTTTTGTATTTCTTGTCGGTCCGATAGACCAGCGCTCGAATATTCGAAAATTAAATAAAATAGATAAATATAAAAATGAAGACAAAGTTATTTTAATTAGGCTATATTTTTACTAAAAATGAGTGAGGTATAAATACATAGCCAATATTATGAAGAGATCAGTAAAATCAAATCAGTATATCAACTTGTTAGCTTAAGCCTCATATTTCGCTAATTTCGATCAAACCCTCTTATTAGTATCTAAATGTACTGATATCTAGAAAACAGCAACAACAACATGCAGTAGAATTTGAGTATTTTTGAAAATTATTACTCTTCTCGCACCCCTAAGAATGTTTTTGCATGCCAATTAATCTGCCAGGCCCAACTGACTGTAATAGTTTTGCAAATAGGCATAGATAAATAGGATTTCGTATCATGACGAAAACATGTATAAACAAAAATTAAAATATCTAGGGCCAATCTATTAAAAAGCGCCAGCTTTGTGGGAAAACAAATTTTATATAAAAAAACAAGAGGCCCTGGACATTTTTTTTTAATTCAGTCTGATTCCGTATCAGACAGATAATTTCTTCGACTTAAATGAGCGAGAATCAATTAACCCATACACCCATTATAAGGCATGGGAAGTAAAACAAAAATAAAGAGTAAGAAATGTGCATCACATCTTACCTTTCGGCATTTTGTATGTAGTTTCGTTCGCAAGTGTACCGTAAAAACTAGAATGCAAAATTTAACACACTTTCTAATAATGCCGTATATTTCTCGTTCCGAACCGGCTCTGACCAATCACTTTGTACGAGGACGAAATTCCGAAATCATTGGGAATCCGGTAAAGAGGTAGTAGGTATATACATGGTGATGCGACCAGTGTTGCCACTTTGCTTTATGGGTTGACTATTCTGGGGATAAACATGTTTGGGAATCTATGGTTGTGTGGTCTGATGTCTAATGGGTTTTTCGTGGTGGAACCTTGTACCTTTGATCTGGTTTTATGGGTTTGTTATAACTCACAGAGAAGAATGTATATACTTTGTATTGATCGTTCCTATGATAAATAGCATAGTCGTAATACACAGCCGTATTCAGGGGAAAATAGAAAGTGAACCTTTGAAGGTGTTCAGAACATAATTACATTTGCTGAAACGGTTTCAGGCTGGAAAGTTATTTGAGAAATGAAAAGAAGTTCCTTTTGGAATTTATATGATCAACTTACTAGTCAGTTAGCGTTTGAATATGGTAACAGAGTTTTGAGCACATAAAATGACGACAAATTTTTGTTTACATAATTGTCTATTTTTCTTTATCTAATATTCAGTAAATTTCAAAGAAGAATAAGTTTTGTACGCATTAGCTATTATTCTAATTATTTTGTTTGTATATTTTCAATGTTAGTTATGAGCACGATATAATTATTAGGGTCGCTAAGTTACTGAAAATCAAAAGGTGAATGGTTGAAAAGGGTAACTTTATTCAGTGATATATGCTATAATGGTTTGTAATAATCATGCTTCAGTAATTCTTACTGACTACATTCAAAATTAAGTATTGCAGAAGATGTGTAAAGTAATAGATGCGAATTGTGTTTTTCTACAAGGTCCCCCTCCCTATTTTATTTTTAAGAAGGTCAAGATAGCAAGCTGAAAGGGGCGATTAAATTGATGTTTCCTACAATATAAAATCACTAGTATGATGAACTTCAAAATGAGGTATCACATAACCCCTCATTCCATTTTAAAGTATGTTCCAAGATGGTGGTTACAAAGCGGAGGGCGAGACATTTCTGAAAAGCACTCTATATAGGAATGAAATGTAGATATAGGTAGACGAAACAGAACATATGATAAATAAACTCGAGAATACACCAAAGTAGTATTAGTGGGTGGGCACCTTAATAATAATTACGGTCCGCGCATTCACCATTCTTAAAACACGAACATTCTAGAACTTGAAAAAATTATTTGAATTTGTTAACATAGAAGAGTCAAGACAACTTGCAATTTAGCCTGATGAACCGTGTTTGAGTGCATAACATGTAGAGAGTTGCTTATCTTTTAGTATTCTTGTAGCTGTTCCCAAGTAGTACTGCTCTTAGAAATTGATGGAATTTACAATATTGTGTAACCTATTTTTTTTAGAAAGATGACTTGTCCTAGCGGAGATCAAAGTATCTCGTAGTAATAGTAGTAGTTATATTTATTTGCCTCCAGAATACAGATCAAATACACACAAAAAAATACGTAGAGGACAAATAAATGAAGAGCCCACTGAAAGGTGGCCCTTGAGCGCGGATAAAAATACAAAATACTTAGATAATAACGATGACGTAACACAATAAAACGGTTTTCTTTGTTCTAATTTAACATATAAGCGATGTACGTGTATCAATTTTTGTGAATATGCCGCATATGTCGGTGAAGTATCGATTGTTTTAATCATTGAATTGGTATATCCGTGAAATTATTAACCACTAAAGGAAAAATAACCTGTGCATATCCCTTTTAAAAACAATACTAAAGACAGTTTCACACGTATTTTCATATATCTCAAAAACTTCCTTAAAATATGTACCCATGTGCTTACAAAAGTCTGCATTTTTAGTATTTTGTTTTGATATAGGATAAAATATTATATCAGATGAAATATCAGTGACAATTTTTTTTAATCATCGCTATTGGATATGACCTCTATAGGAGATGGTTCATACCACCTTCTGTGGCATCTTTGTTAACATCCGAATAAAGCGATAGATAAACGCGTGAACTGAGAATAGTAATTTTTCCGCAGCAAAACAGAATTTACCTAGATACGTCTCTGAACTATATACCGTGCGTAAAAAGAACGACGCTCATTAATTCGCTGATATACATGATGTGTATTATTATTTTTCGTCCTTGTAAATGGAACCATACATACGTGTGCATCAAGTTATCTGTATAAGCCGCAGCCGAAATACAAATTAAAAAGCTGTTAAACAGAAAATCGTGTGAGACAATGGAATGTTCAACAACCGTCGGTAATGAAAATCAGCAATAAATAAAGACAGCTAGATGTATAATCTTGCTTGTAATATCGGTTGACAAGGATAGAGAATATTTGTTCTTTTATTTTGTAGCCACTCGAAGACGTCTATTGACTAAACAAATTATGATACCTACTGGAGACTATTTAGATTTGTTAGAACTTTCTTAAAACTTTAATTTTATGCATAGCACTTCATTTAGCACTAATCAGGGAACGAATAGCAGGATTTGCACAATATTCGGAGATAAGATATCGTCGTTGCCGTGGAAAAACCTCTCATGTGTAATTTTTACGAAATTGGTATTTTGATACCAACGTAAAAGTAATGAATGTCTCTGTAATGTGGCAAAACCCTATATGTGCTGTTTTAGCTTAACCTGTGTTATTCTGAAAAAATAAAATCTCCTATGTACACATCACAAAAAATCATTTGTGCAAAATCTCTTATGTACACAGAAGCATCCAGTGCTGACACATAGAAGACTTCTCCACCTCTATTATTATAGCTGTTGTTGTAAAACCTCTTATGTGTTAGACTCTCTAACACATAAGTGATTTTGACCATTCACCACGTGTCTAGTTTGTGCACATTAGAGGTTAGAATCCGAAAGGTACTGTGCTTCAGCATTTAAACGGAATTACTTTTTTGAGCTTATTGCTGCTATTAGTTACAACGAAACCGTTCAACTGAGGTAAGTTCTATTTTATCTATTATACTGATGAACCATGATTGACATACTAGCAGATTTGGTAGTATTTTATACAACATAAAAGGATCAAGGTCTATAAACAGGGTGTTACAACAAGTTTTATCTGTGTGCGGGACATTTCAAAAGCGTACTTAATTCTTGGCGTTTGTAAGCGTCGACTACAAGTAAGCAGGTAACATGCTTTCTTTGTGTCCGCACCCGGCTAGTTGTTTTCTTTGTGCTCGTACAGGCGCCGGTTTTCGACGTCGAGAGTCGGCGCTGATAAACCTGCTTTCTTTGTGTTCGTACCCTAACGTTCAACATCTGATTAGCTGTTTTTTACTTTCAGGCGTTCATTGCTGTAAACATATTCTATCCCGAGCTTTTTTTTGTAGATAATCATAATGTCGAGTCGAAGTAGGCGAATTCTTCAAGCGGCACTGGAAAATATCGAAAATGATAAAAATGTATGCAACGAAAGCTCACATTGTGTTTACGGAGAAGCAGATCAAAAGGATTTAGGCATGGATAGTGAATGGGAGGAGTGCATTGTCAGTCATATTGATGGCACTGTTATACCAATTTCGACTACTGATGAAGCATTTATAATAGAAGAGGAAGTGGAAGATTCTAACGTAGAGCATACTTCAGCGAATCCAGTGATGGAGGTGAATACTGTGCAAAATCAAACTACGGATGTAAAAACACAAAACGATGGAAGAGATTTGGATGAAGTGCGCACATCAATCGAACAAAATGGGGGAACCCTTGGAGAGGGAGGTAATAGTTCATGCTCAAGTTCGTGGTCAGATAGTTCAGTTTCACGTATAAGTAAGAAACGTCTTAAAGCCAAAAAAAGCAGAGTTGCCGGGTTATCTTATGTTGGCTACAAAAAATCCGATGATGGTAAAATAAAACAAAATTGTATGAAGACATCGAGATCAGTAAAGGAGCGTTGTAGTCACACTTTATGCGGTAAGAAAAGTGAAAGAAGTTTTCTTTGTAACATGGTATCTGAAAACGATAGGCAACGAATTTTCAAGAAATTTTGGAATTTTAGTAGCTGGCCTGAAAAGAAAGCATTCGTTAAAGGATTGACTAGCACCAGAGATGTTAGAAGAAGGAGAAAAGACGCAAACAATAACTCAAAAAAGAAAGAAGGACACGATATATTCTTGCCGAAATGTAATGGAGAAAGAGTAAGGGTTTGCAGACGTTTCTTTATTAATACACTTGATCTAGGGGAAGATACATTTAGGAGATGGGTTAGACGAAGCGACACTTTTGCAGAAAATGAAACCGAACGGGACGACATACCGAAACGGAAGAAGAGAACAATAGCAGAAGGAGTTAAGAAGAAAATTCACAATGAAATGAAAAACAATATTTTAAAATGGTTAGCGCTGCCCCTAAGGTTCCTAGCCATTATTGCCGAAGTACAAGCAGTTGTACTTACGTAGAATCGACATTTAGATCTCTGTCACACATGTATAGTGTATATGAAGACTGGTGCAAAAGTAATGATACAAAGGCAGCCTCAAGAACATTCTTTTTAGATGTCCTTAAGCAGGAAAAAATTAAGATACATTCACCTCGTAAGGACCAATGCGACATATGTTGTGGGTACAAGGTAAAATCGGTTTCCTACGATGAATATCAAAAGCATATCATTATGAAAAACGAAGCTCGAGATGCAAAGAATAAAGCAAAGGCTGAGGCTAATGACACACATCTCGTCCTGACTATGGATCTACAAAGTGTTTTATTATGCCCTAAAACTGATGCCTCTAGGATGTATTACAAACAGAAGCTACAACTACACAATTTTACCATTTTTGTGCTAAATAACAAAGAAGTATCTCTTTATGTCTGGCATGAGTCAAATGGCGGAGTATCCTCGAACGAGTTTGCCACATGTGTGATAGATTTTCTGTCATCTTGTGAACACAAGTACCAAACAGTTACGTTAATATCTGATGGCTGCACATACCAAAATCGAAATAAGGTTCTAGGTAGTGCTCTGCGTGATTATGCAGTGCAGTCAGGAATTCTTATCAGACAACTCTTTTTAGAGAAGGGCCACACCATGATGGAGTGTGACAGCGTACACGCTTCGCTTGAGAAGTACTTCGTCCCACCAATAAATTCACCTAGCGATTATATTGCTCAAATGAGAAGCGCTAGACCCAAACAACCATATAAAATCAACGTACTGGATTACAAATTTTTTCTCAATTTCGAAAAATTGCCAACAAATCTCCGATCTTTGCGACCTGGGAAGAAAGTGGGCGATCCACACGTTGTGGACATCCGAGCACTGGAATATCGCCCGACTGGCGATATATTTTACAAAATACGGCACAGTGAGGAATTTGAAGAGTTACCCCAACGAGTTTTCACACGATATGTTCAAAAACCACCTCCATTGTATTCCTGTGAAATTCCCATAGCTGAAACGAAATGGAAATGCCTTCAAGAACTAAAAGGTGTGATAGAAGAAGAGCATCATCATTTTTATGACAAGTTGACCTTCAAAAAAGACAAAAACACTGTAAAAAAGTGCAATTCCAACTCGTAGTGCCTTATCGCTAATTTATATTGTAACGTCTAATAATTAAGCAATATCTCCTATGTGACGTTATTAAATATAGTAAATGCTCCTATGTGGACACGTTTTATTTAAGAATAAAATTTTATTTTATAATTTTGTTAATATTCCTTGCCCAATTAATACAAGCATGAAATGTTCAATACAGAGTATTCTTATGTCCTATGCATCTTGTTTTACTACACCTTTTCAGCATGAACATGTTTTTCGTATCTCCTGAAAACTTTACTATTTATCACATAGGAGCTTTTTCCACGGCAACGACGATATGCTTAGCAGCAAGTCACCGGACTACACTTTGTTTCCTTACCGAACTATTAAATACAATGGAAGCTCTGGATTTACAAGCTTCCTAGTCAGTTATTTAAAAAAAATTTAAAATCAAATATGTAGTTTCCTTCCATATTCCAATTTTTCAATAACGTTTTAATGCTTCTCAAGCTTATATATAACTTTCTTATGTACAATGAACTAACAACGACAATCAAGCTAGAAGCCAAATATTTTAAGAACTAGTCTATGTGATTATTTCTAGTGACAATCGAAATAATGTTGGAAAATATCAAGTTTCTGAACGTACGAGTATTTGAGAATTTGAGGCATTCCTAGAAATTGTGGCCAAAGACAAGTACTACTTTTTTGAAATCGTATCAATCACGTAATTATACGTATGGTAAAAATATGGTCTAATATAGCAAACATTTGATTTTGACAGACAGTGCGAGCAGTACCTCGATCCCCGGAATATTTTACCTGGAGAGGATTCTATTGGTGCCTCCAAAATGAATGCTCGCTCGGCACTGGAGAATAAGTCGGAGTGGGGTAAAAAATCCGTGAAGCAGTTTTTTTTTCAAAAAGAATTGAAGAGGCATATGGACGAAGAATTTCGCATAAAACCTTTGAAGTATAAACAAATCAGAAAAGACTTTGACATGAATGCGTTAGAAACAGATGCTGAAGTTCCGAAAAGTTACAAGACTTCTGCCAATTTCTATGTATAGTATAATAAAAGAGCTTATGTTGACCTGGAACAAGCTCTGTACCTCAGAGTTTGACAAGGTAGGGTTCATTTTTGCCTGAAATGAGTTTCGTATGTTAAGACCATGATAATAATGTCAATTTTCATTCAGTATGTGACATAATTTATAAAGTCGCAATTTTCTTATTATTACGGAGCCTTAAGCTAATCTGGCTCTCAGACACATAACTATTCCAGCAACAAGCTAACCCATTGCTAACCAATATGAAGACTTTCAGCATTTGGTTACCATAAGTCCCAGCACGAGACAGCATACGCCAATATGGTTTCTTGCAAAGATTTTCTCACAACTTTACAAATATCACGGGGAGATTGCAGAATTTTCCGATTTGACACCATTTTTACAGGGCTAATGGATACAATTACATGACTGTTTTCCTATTGTTTGCGTCTACTAAGCCATTTGTAAGCTTCAACGGAACGTTAATAACATTTATTGCATAATAAATTTTAGATGATGGTCGAGAAATCGACTGAAACCACATGGCAACATGGAATATCATGAGCGTTGCAAGTCTTGCGCACATCTGTGATGCTCGTCAAGGTAGTTTAAGAGCTGATGGCCACACTTTAGTCATAACAAGTTGATCGATATCCACTATGAACGAATACGGATAAGCTGCCAGGCTTAAAAAATATCCAAAACCTAGAGGTTTTTTGTTGAGGCCAGCTCTGACTTATCCAACTACTTAAAAAGACCGCACATAGTATATTGAATAGTGAGCATACCATACTAGGACCTAGGACCGTATCCAGCTCAGCTTGCATTGATCATTAGAATGTGCCTACTTCAACATGTCAACTGCTTTCTACCTCCTTTCAATTTTATGCAACCCGTATGATACTCATGGGATATCAATTTGATAAGCTATATGACATGGGCCAGCTCAAGGGTACATACAGCTTGCGAAACAACCAGGCTTGCTACTAGCGGGTAATGCAAAACATTCCTGACGTTTCGATACGTTCAAGGTACACTCTGAAGTTGAATGTATAAAAAACTGTCAGAATGATTTTTAGATTGGATACCGAAATATAAAGAATACCCAAAACCGTTATATGTACCGGGTGACCCAATAATAAAGGACGCCGGTTGTATCTCAGCATCCGTTAAAAAAAATCATAACAAATGTGGCGAAGTGAAATGGCTGGAAATTATTTTCAGCTTCCTAGAACGGCCGCTAGGGAGCGTATTTTCAATTTTATTAATTCAAACGCCATTATTTTGCAAAAATGCGTAATTAACGTACTAATTTAATAAATCTTCTTTTTTCTCTCTCAATGTCATTTTTCGTTTTCGTTGGCAAAGGGTCATTTCAAAAAAAGTAATATAGTTTCTGTTTGGCTGCACCGATTTTCACGATCTTGGTTTCATTTAAAATAGCTTGCGCCTGATATATGAAAAAATTCAGATTCAATTATACCTCATCATTTAACTCAGTTGGCTCTAAAATGACATTCAACCCTTCAACCTCAAATGAATAGTATGGAAAAATCAACATAATAACGGATGGCTCTGGTTAAGCCGTTGCTGAGATATGGTCTGCGTCACTCAGCATATTTACAGAGCTCATTACGTATTGTTTTGAAATTTTTGCGAAGGAAATCTCAAAATACTTCGTATAGGCACATAGTGCATATTTTCCATTTTCGCCCTCCATTGTTACAAGCAAATAAGACTTGAGCAATAATTAAAAGCGAATGAACTCAGTACCATTGTGTGATCTTGGATGCTAAATTCGAATATGACCGTCCTAGAATGAGTCTAGTAGAGTGACTCTGTACTTCCCACGTAACGCTATTACCCGATTAGGTCGGCACAAGTTAACCCACCTGAGAAAAAAGTTAGCTACGAACATATATTAACAAAAATTAAATGGATCAAGTGGAGGATTGGTCTACCTGAGAAAAACAGTTTTGAAAGCACGTACACTTTCACAAAAAGTTATATCTTGCCGATGATACCAGCGGGCGTCTATAAACATTGCTATGGCTAGTCTCGCCGCTCAGCATCCTCAGCAGTGCAGCTGTATCGGTCGGATCGCGACGTACGTATATCCGTGAATGATATTTATCATTCAAGTTTTAAGAGCAAATGTGTCAAACATGTCTAATATGTTAAGTGCGGGGTCGGAAATCATGAACACACTTACAAGGTCTGTAAATTAAGTGATGACACTGGCAACGTAGCGTTAGATTTGGCAATACTGGAGACGTCGGAGTGGTAGGGGAGACAGGTTATAACTGATCCGCCTTCAGTACAATTTTGAACTCGCTCGTTTAATTTGTTTATCCGTAGCGATTTTTTTTTGTGAGTCTTTTCTATTATGTTCAAAGAGAGGGAGTCGATTGAAGATGAACCACGAAGCGGAAGGCGTTCAGCTTCAGGAACTAATGAAAATATCGACAGAACCCGGCATCTTATGCGTTCAGGTCATCGGTTGACAGTCAGAAATATCGGGGACGAATTTAACTCACACGACCGTTCATCAGATCAAGTGTTGAATTGAGTCGTTGTGACTTTTTTCTCTTCCCGAAGTTGAAAAATCACATCAAGGGAACTGATTTTGGGATAGTCGAAAACATTCAAGCGGTTGTACCCGACCAGCTGAAAGCTATTTCAGTATCGGTGTTCTACCACTGCTATTAGGATTATTTAGGAGGATTGCATATTTTTTCTCTCTAGCTCCGCTGCCACTGTATCGATTTGAATAAGCTACAAACCTTTTTTATCCTTGCATAGTAGTAACCTTGTGTAAAAATTTCATCATAACTTGAGCAGCGCTCTCAAAGTTTTAGCTGTGGCAGGGATTAGCAGACAGGCAAGCTGAGAGAACGACATACCCACGGAAATGAGTGACATGGTTTTCCGTGATCTACAAAAAGTAACATTTAATTTTAATACTGCCACGCTAGTGACGTAGTAAATATTGTGGGCAAATTTAAGGTAAACCACCGGTCGCTTGGGACTTAGATTTTTTAGAAAATCCAGGAAATGCTTAGGGCTTAGTTCGGATCACACATACGCAAGGCTTTTTGAAAATGTCCTGTGAAGAACAGCAAAAGATTATAAAGAAACATCATTCAACGTAACTTAGAACACAGGTAATCTGGGATGCTGCACTTTTGAGTGTATAGTTGAAAAAAAATCTGGAAGGGATATATTTTCTAAAGATCTAAAGCGTTTCTCATGTTTTATAGGTTTTTATCTTCCGACGTTATCTGTATTTGGACAGCCACAAAAAAATATTAGTCCCTCCCCAAACTTCGTTTTGTACTTTTCTTGAGTTAGTCAGATAATTTTAGGGCAGTCTGAAAATATAGGATGGCTCAATAAATTATGATAGTAAGCAGTTATTTAGTGTTTGTATTGAATCAGTTTACATTGACTCCACCTGTACTGCCAGTTTAAAATCTAGATGTTTTTTTATTTACATCAGTGATAACTCAGATAAGCGCACCTATTAGACAATAAATCATTTTTTTCTATCAATTTTTACTGAAATGGGGTATTATGTGAATGAAATATGTTATAAATGTATTTTTTCAAACAACCTTTATAACTAAATTGGCTTGCTACGCGATTAATGATGTCTAGTACAAACGTAATTATGACGATACCTAGGATCGTTAAGAACGCATAATTTTTGCTTGCGAATGCGCTATTATTGGTTATTAATTTCATTTGCCAATAACAATGACCTTTGGTACAATAATTACCATATAAAGACGGGAAATTACACTAAAAAGGCACTAAATACAAAGAGCATTTGTCAGTAATGTACATACTAAGTAATTAATTTTTGGAGTGATTTCCAAAAAATTCACACAAGACAGACGTCCTAGAAGTCGACGTCAAGCCGGAAACGGGGGATAGGACAAATTATAATAGTTATCAAAAAAATGTAAAATGTGGTGTACTTTTCTAATGATAGGTTTAAAAAAAAATCGGAAAAAATCGAAAAAATCTACATCCTATTATAATCTCTTAATTCCCATCACTACAAATTTCAATGCTTTCTTAGACCTGGTGACATACAGTCTTTTATTAGTGTAATAGGAACTAAAAGATCATCACAGAGTGTGTATTTTTCCGATTTTTTAAAGCCTATAATTTGAAAAGTACACGACTTATTTTTTCATATTTATCTGATAACTACTCGTATTATGCCTTGGCATATCTCTCGATTCCAGCTTGACGTCGACTGATGTATATACTCGTAAATTGAATTGATTGCTTAGATTACTATGCTTTGTTCAATTACCAAGTACAAATGATAAGATTTTGCATGAAATAGCAGGCGAATGGCTTTGCTGGCGGTTATCAATTTTGTACAAATGTTGAATTTCTTCACTCAATCTAGGAGTGTCATAGATATCTGACTTCAAATGAACGAATAAAAAAAACAGTGGCGTCAAATTACATGAATCTTCGCTTAGTCCATATCAATATTATCCAATTTAGGCATAATGAAGCCCGAAGACACACGTGTATTGGAGAAGGAAATCAAACGCCGTGTACACGAAATTCAACCATATCGGTATGAACTTTGAAGGAAGAAACTTTGTTTTCTATGTATTTCATCAAGGAAAAAAAACGGGCTATGGTAATATCGTCTAGAGAAGAAAAAGATGTCAAAGATGTGAGGTCTTACTGGACAAAACAAATTTGGTAAATCACCGTATATAGGTATGGTACGTGCTTTATGTCAGAAAAAGCTGAGTGTGAACAAAACTATGCTGTGTACGCGGAAACCTTGTACAAAAATGACGAAAAGGTGAAGAAAAACCGAATGCCTATTACAGATCACCTGTGTAAAGGCTTTGCGCATTTTGAAGATTTTGTTTTTACATTGCGTGGTGAGATTTACGTCATATCATATTTTATAGTCGCGTATATTCTAAGGAGACATTTTGAAAATAAAGCTTAATCAACTTTCCGATCGGTAGTATTTAACAAATATAAAGGCTGAGTCATCAGTTGTTTTTTTTTCAGTTGGTATTATTTTGACGGTTGATAACACTTCCATGCTCAACATATTGACACAAGAAGATCGTTTTAATCTTGAACAAAGGTGGGAAATATTGAAAAAATATTTTTAAAGTGACTGTGTTGCAGAAACTTTGCGAAAATTGAAAAGACTATTTGGTCGGAATGAAGCTCTGTCCGCGACTGGTATACGAAAATTCGTGAAACTGGCCTGCTTGTGGATAATAGAAAGTATGAGCGTGTTCGACCCATACGTACACAGGAAAACACTGCTGCTGTTGCCCAGAGTGTGCGTGAAAGTGCAAGAATGTCAACTCGCCACAGAGCACAACAAGTGGGCAGCAGTCGCACTTCTGTGCGGAAAATATTGTATAACGACCTGGGATTATTTCCTTACAAGGTGCAACTTGTGCAAGAGTTGAAGCAAAATGACCATCCGCTTCTATATCGTTTCTCTGTGTGGGCTCTAAATCAGTTGGAAACGGACGTCAATTTTGGTCGCCACATCGTCTTTTCGGATGAAGTTCATTTCCATCTGGGAGGTTACGTTAACAAGCAGAACTGTAGGATTTTGGGTTCTAAAAATCCACATGTCGTCATAGAAAAACCAATGCATCCAAAAAGAGTAACTGTTTGGTGTGGGTTTTGGAGTGGTGGGATTATTGGTCCCTACTTTTTTCAAGATGAAGATGGTAACAGCGTGACGGTAAACAGGGAACGCTATAGAGACATGTCGAAGAGTTTGTTGTGGTCACTATTAGACAACATGCACTTGCACAATCTCTGGTTCCAGCAGGATGGTGCAACATGCCTCACCCGCCGTGAAACAATCGATCTTTTACACACTAAGGTCGGTCATCGCGTTATCAGCCGTTTTGGGGACGTTCACTGACCAACCCGCAGCTGTGATTTGAGGCCCATGCATTACATTCTATAGGGTACTGTTCAGGACCGCTGTTACTCTAACGATCCTCAAACAATTGATGTTCTTAAGAACAATATCCGTCGAAGTATTGATGAAACAGATACACAAACTATCGAAAATGTGTTTCAAAATTGGGTTACGAGAATGGACTATTGCCAGGCCAAGCGCGGTACCCATTTAACTGAAATTGTTTTTCATACATAATCGGAACGTCCACCCTTTAGAATTTGTTTAGAACACGTCAAATATTTAAGGTTATTAAGATTATTCTGGAGCTATAAAAGAGTTGACTTAGAAGAATGAATAAAAAAATAAATGAATCCATATTTTTCAAGGAGCTTACACCCTGTACGATAACAAGATAGTAATTAATCCAGTAACCGCTTCTATATTTGAAGCATACGCTAAAAATAAATGTGTTTATCTGTTTATCTTTAAGGCAAACTGTATAAAAGACATCTTGATAAGAGAAATTATTTAAAAAAATAAGGACATTACAAGCATATTTCTGGGAAATGCAGAACAACTTACCTTAAAATAAATATTTATATGAATTGGGCAATAAAAAAGAAGAACAACTCATTAAAGCCAGACCACTCGTTTCAAGGTGTGTGACTATTACTTTTAACTTAAAACTTGGAAACATTGTATACCAATAACGACAAGGTGTCATTACATGTATCAACTTATGAGAACGCTACGACTTTTTAATTTCTATCATTAGTATAGTGGAATTAGCTGTTGGATAAGGAGTATTATGTACAGGGATTTTAGAAGGGCCCTGTACACTGTTATCAGTCCATGAATTAGCCACCCGTAGAAAAAAGTTAAAACTGCGATTCTGTATTATCGCAATATCATTACATATAAAGTCGATCTGCAAAGCCGCGAACCAGTATTTTCAAAGTTTTATACAGGTGCCAAAGATCAGCAGACCAACAGACAGACCGATGTAAATGAGTGACATGCTTTGTAACATAGAAAACATATTTCAATTCTTGTGATTACAATACGTTCTCGCCAGTTGGCATAGTGAAGGTTCACTCACAATTTAAAATATCACAACTAATCGATTAATAAAAGAGCGCTCCTCTATATAAGATACTGAGTACAGGGCACCTCTGCAATCTGGAAGTTATAGTCATGACAACTACGCCAAAAAAATTTTATCCATAAAGTCTTGGAAGGATGTGTGTGACTGCCTATTCACTTTTGCTCAGCTACTCTAATGACGAAGTAGCAGAATGCTACTAATTCCTGTCTATTGTGAGACAAGAGATTCAAGATTGCTACGGATATTGCGGCTGGACATTGTCAGCTAAGAAAGAAACTCTACAAGGTGTTACTTATTGACAGGCCGTAATTACAAGTGCGCATTCAAGAAGTTCATATGAACACGTGTCAAAGAAGTTTGGTTGCTGTCTGTGCTTAAAAATTGTTTTTTTATCAATATCTCAAAGACCCTAAGGCGCTAAGTTCGCAGTAACTAGTTATGAATTCCAGTGGCGTCTAGAGGGACTGTCTCATGAATAATATTACTATATTTTTTTCGAACCAAGAAGATAAAGATACAGGTTTTTGTCTTGGTATCTATTCGTATCTTATTTCGTTTTTTTTGTAATGAATCACTGTGAAAAACGTACAATATAGCATACGCTTTCCCTTTGTTTTCAGACCTTAGTCGTGAAAAACTGTAGCATGTGTAATATTGTAGAAAACAATGAAATATATCAGTGAAGTGCATCAAAACAAGTTTATAGCAACGTGTAGATTTCTGAAAGTTCTCTCTAAAGTATACAATGTGTAGATGTACTAATACCTAATTACAATAACCTGTATAAGTTTTTGCAAAAACAGCTTTTTCTGTAATCCTTGTAATTTATTCGATGCCCCCTATTTTGCGTTTTAAGCTTATATAGCATTTTTTCCCAGAACATTCAAAACGTTTTCTGATTATTTTGTTGTTTTTTGGGGATTTTTGAATTTTTACGCATATGTGCGTAATTGGAAAATATATACGGCGAAGCGTGGGAACTATCTGCTGAGTCATTCCATTTTTTTTGTTTAATTACAACTGTCGAGCGGAATTTTCAGGAAATTAGCTCAAGGCTTCTTTATATCATGATTCCTAAAAAATCATCTATTTCTTTGATACTTCTACTGCTAATTTTACCATGCCATATTCTGAAAGTACATTTGTATACTGGGTGTCTTAAATACGAATCTCACTACTGGACCACGCGAAAGATAAGAGATACGAAGTCGGTTAATACCAGCAGAGCTGCCCATTAAAGTTAGTAGGAATGTGACGCTTTTAAACTCCTGCAATTCATAGTATTTCCGGGAATAGACTAAAAAACCGAATTTTTCCAAACTTGTTTTTATTTTCTCCTTCCTTTTTTCGAGATGGGATTTCAATGTTAATTGCACCTTTTCACTTCAACAGGGTATCATAATTAAGATTTCATTATGCCCTTTCGTTTCTTGAACTCAGACATGTTTTCTCGCAGACGTCATTTTGGATTTTTGTACAGGTACCACATATATTTGAAATTCCTAGAATATATGTGTTTTATTGGCCAGACAAACAGGGGGAGTATCGATATGAAAACCACAGGATAAGCTTCAGATATTACACTAATGTTTAATTTGGCATTGCCAAACCTTCGCTAAAAAAGCTAATTTCCTAAATAGGCAGTGAAATGCAAGTCAGATAGTCAATTATGTATCGTCAGCTAAGATTTTGTGATCTAGGCATAGGTAAACAGCCTATATTTTCAATTCTAATGGCAGGATGACGCAAATATCATGACAAGAATTACTATTATAGAACTAGAAATGTTTAAAAAAGTGATCTTCGTATAATTGACCTCAAACTATTGAATAGAGTGTGAACATAATGCTACGATAATATTTTCATATTACTTAAGGCTATTATTGAAAACAACGAAAACAGTATGATTTTAAAAAACTGATTAGAACATTCTAGAGTAAATCAAAGCCTTGACGATGTTGCAGGTTGCACACATTCCATATCCGCCATATATTTGGACAACAAACCATGGATCAGGCAATGCCCATGAATGACAAAATATATTTTTGCAACCAAAATTAGAATACCTATTGACGTGTGCGAAAACTCAACATAGCGTCCGTAAGAAGAAAGTCGATGACTGGCGGTAAGAGAAGAAACATCATATTTATTGAAATTCGGATTATGCCACCTTATCGAGGATAAAAAGCGACAAAGTTAGTGCAATTTATTTTACAATCCCACATCATACATTCACCAAAAAATAAAAAATACAAATTTTTTAAACATTCATTTTTTATCATCTCCGGAAATACTTTGAATTGGGAAACTTCATAACTGTCATTAGCTACCTAAATGCGCAACTTTGCCCCCATTTAATCATCTTCGTACCTGTTACTATTACCGAGATCCCAATGGTGAGAGTCGAATTTTAACCACCCGGTATATCGCGCGACTGCTTACATCGGCGATCTTGACGTCCTTGCCTTGACAAAAATCAAGATTCATATCCAGTTTGAACATGGAAAGTAACCAAAAACCACCTTGTTCAAAGATTACGATGTGAGGTTGTTGCTTGTAGAAAAATTTACGTACCAAAAAACCCGAATGTAGGCAGATACGGAACATAATTATAAATGACATATGGGATTTTCAGGAGGACGTCATCAATATGCATTATTATCGATTAGACGTAAATAGTGAAAATAACAAAACCAGAATTATATTTTTTTAACCATGCAAATACGTGTCTGCTACCTGCTATAAATAATGTAAGAACATGCGTACTATGAAACATCTATTGTGGTATCACTGGAAATGCCTAGAATATGCCTGCGGGTGAGTGTTTCTGACAGATTGTTGACAGTGCAATAGAAAGACTTAGTTGCAGTCTTTACAAGCACACGGCTACGATCGTACCAGCCCTTTCTTGATACAACTTGACAACAATACTAAAATACTATAGTGATGAAGTAGTAAAACCTCAAATTCTAATGTTGGTTCCATAAAATCAGGATTGTCATGCAAATACAATATACGTAACGTAATAATCAAAAAACGAAATAAAATATCCTGGGCTAGGACTAATATGCCAATACTAAATGAGCAAAGATTATATTATCTCGATGTGATTAACAAAAACGTTAAGTATTCTTGCCTTATGACGGAAAAATACACAGTTAATAGGTACTCAAATATTATATAATTGTTGTTCAGCTACAGCACATGAATAATAATAAATCCACTCGATCGGTGCTTTTCGATGGTTACGCGTTAACTGATCTGATCGGCAATTCGTATAACTTCAACGGCATTCGATATTTTTCTCGTGATAGATATGCCAAACGTGTATATAGAACTTCGGTTCGGGTGGAGCGTATGGGCGGAGGGAGTAACTAAAGTACGAGGGGGGAATAACAGACCAAAAAATTTAGAGTGATATGTCCGCGATCCATATTATTTTGCAACAAAAATAATTAATAAGTTATAAACATAACCTATAAGGCAATATAAACCAATGTTTCTCGCTGTCTGCTATTCTGCAGAATGATGAACTCCGAAGTATAGAATGGGGGTATTTCGAGTTGATATGATTCAGTGAAATCAACATTTACTTAAACGAAGATGTGTTTTGCGGCTCGAAAAAAAGCAATAAATAGTCCGTGTTGATATCGTTATAACAAAATCAGTATTACAGAATAACAGCACTGGTATCGCGTTGAGAGTCCTTGACGTGGTTATGTTTGACAGACCAGCTATTGGCCAAGCGGACAAACTTAACTGAAAAAAGCTAATAGTAAGCATTGGATGCAGACGACTAATCGATGTTCCTCAAACATCCATGTTTACCATCGTTGGTCATATTTACATGCATTATTATACTTTTCCTCACAATATTGTGTGCGCAGACATTAGTTTTAAACTTTCGTACAAAAGTATACGAGATTTTTATCAAAAAGGCGTCCCAATCTGTCTAACAACTGGACCATTTTTCGTTCTTTAAGCTCATTTTACTGCTTTTGAGATGCAAATATAATATATTTTCTGATCAGACCAGGTGCTCCATCTCTTATGTCGGTATTGAACATCGAATGACTTTGATATTTACCAAACGAGTGTTTCTGAAACGTCACTTTACTACAATTTTAGTCAATTTTTCTTCAACGAAAACGAAACAGTCGATGGAAATCGATATCGGTGGATGTTGGCTCATGATGTCTGCCTACAAATGCGTGAAAAAGGTCTTGATGGTTACTGGTTTCAACTGATGTCAAAAAGAGGTGACATTGACTGGCCACCCAGGTCTCCACATTTGACTCCACCGGACTTCTTCTTGTGGGGTTATTTGAAAAGTCAAGTGTACGCCAGCAAGCCCTAGACCCCTGAAGAACTCAAGGCAATCTCCGCTATACCAACAGAGATGCTCGAAAAAGTAATGTAAAACGCAGCAAAACGGGCACATTTTGTTTTGGCCAATAAAGGTGGCCACTTCATAGATGTTGTGTTCAGAAACTAATCCCAATAAATTGTAAATGACCATATTCAATAAAAATACCCGATATATAGAAATCAGTCTTTCGTTTTCAAAGTTATTTCATGTTTACATACCGAGATAAAAGATGGCGCATCCTGTACATTTTTCGATCAATCCAATTATTATTGAGATATTCTAAGGACTTTAATACTAACCATTTTGCGAAGGCATTTAAAAATAACATAACCTGTAGCATGATCTTTTTTTGGTTAAGCAAAAAGTAATATCGAACAATCATAAGTATCGCAATTGTTAGTCCTAGAAGCAGGTATCGCTAGTATTACCACAAAATCGAACTAAGCATTCGAAAATATGCACAGTGTTTCAAAACCCGCACGGTGCAGAAATACGATGCGTGCGATACGGGCCAGTGGACGCGTACCTTAATTGTGCACCATTATGCGTACATTGTAATGGAATTTTTTCAATACAGAAGGTACGTGTTCTCAAATAGCTAAAAAGTCGAAACTCAATAATTTTATGAAGAAAGGAAATTCCCATTTTTTAATGAAAAAGTATAGAGATGCAAAAGTCTAGGTCACGATGACAAATATGGAAAATATACGAGTATGTACGCGTTGTGTGGACGTGAATACTCAATTGTTGAATCTACCTTGGTCGACATAAAATAATGTTGCACTTTTATGAGTTTAATGATACAAATCGATATAGTGATTATCATACAAATGATTACAAGTTACGATCTGATAGTATTATTAGGTTAGGGCCAAATGTATAAGTGGATATTTGTTCTTTGTGATATCGCTGTGAAAACACATTATTTGAATTATCACTTGATGGAAGCAATTAATTCAGAGCAAGTAGAAGGAGCCAGTCAAGGATTTGTTTCTCTCCTAATTCTCATAGCATGTAGTGAGGATCAAAGTGTATGCAAGTGTATTTGACATGAGTTAATTGTTTGACAGTTCTGTCATTAAATTCAAGTATTTTAGTGTTATTTTTCAAAATTGCGACTGCTTGCCGATAATTGTGGTGATAGATGATCTTAAGATCTGGTACTTCTTACAAAGAGCAGCACACGGCTAATGAAATTATGTTTCCACCTATAATAATTATTATTATTTTGATTCAACGTTGTCACTTTGGTAGGCATTGGTAGTCAAATGCGTCAAAAGTATGCAGTAAAACTAGTAAATTTTGGCGACGAACAATGCAATGGAAACATATAGGCTTGGCTCCTTGTAATCTATTCGAATTTGTTGCTCCGGAGTGACAACAGAGCTGTCAAATAACAAAGAAGGTGACCCTTTTAGTTATTGCAATGCAATAAGGAATCTCAAATCGAATGCTGCCATGTGTATTGAAAAAGATATTTGACAACGCTTGCATTACACTCATGTGTAAACAAAGTGTTCCAACCGTACGAGGACTGGAGCATTGCTTTTCTTCCTTTTCAAAGAAAACTGTTTATGGGGTATATATGGTTTTTGGTGGCATATTTCTGAAATATTCACAATCATACAGGCTGTCCTAAGTACGACCAATATTTCAAAGTTTGTTTTCGAATAGAATGCTCTACTTTTTATTACATATTCCGATAGTCTCTTTTAAAAGAAGAATATTGATGTAACATACTTATGGGTTATTAGTTATTGGTTATTTTATAAGAAAAGACCAAAGTTTGACAGCCTGCATATCTATCTTGACAGGTGTAATAGTGTAAAATTATCGTCCATTTTTTAAATTCTTCTAATGGTCAATAAAAGAGTGGTCAAAAATGCAAAAAGTATTTTACTCAGAAAATGACAGAAAGAGCAATGGTGTTCACTTCACTTTGACTTATTTGAAATTGTTCGTAGATTGCATACTATGACAAAAGTCGCATTAACCATGCACACACAACACCATGTCCATGTTTATATTAAGAAACTAGTCATTGAAAGATTAGCAAACAATTACAAAGTTATTTTACTAATTCACACGTAGTAAAAGAGTGTAGAATAAAATATAGAGGATCTGAAAAATTTAAAATAGTCACAATTTGACAAAAAAAGATATGAATGGAATGAAAGATTAAATCAAATGCATAACACATTCTTAATACTAATTTTGGATACATTTTTGATCCAATAGTATTTAGTAAATACATTTCCTTTCCCTTTTCCAAAAATATGGATGACTTTGACATTGAAAATGCAACATCGACTAGGAGTGCTGTAATTTTGAGCATACTGGTCTACTGATAAATAGAAAATGATTAAAATTTTAACTTGAAATTTTGCATAATAGCTGAGATATCCCACCTTAATGTTAATAATGTGTTGAAGTTCCTGTGTTCGCTACACATTCGTCAAGTCGTCGCGGCTTTGATTGGATTAGGTGATTGATGTCTTCTTGGTGTACTGTATCTCATCCTATCTGAATTTGGTTTCGTAGAGCCACCAGTGTTTGTGGAGGGTACGGTGAATTTTGCAACCTTCTTCCCATCATGTCCCATACATGTTCGATGGGGGAAAGGTCTGGAGATGGAGGAAACCACTGAAGCAGATTTACTCCGAACGCTTCGAAAAAGTATAAACTAACACGTGCGACATAATTGGTTTGTTCGTACAGTAGTCGTGACTGTCAAAATTAGAATCAGAGACATGTCGCCGGTTCGTACAGTTCCTGACTGTTGGCCGCCAGCTAATACGCTGTTCGTACAGAACCTTCTGAGAGATCAGAGGACACCAGTCAACCAGTGACAGATGACAGGTATCAGAGTGTGTCGAAACTATCTTGAGGACTGAAATTGCTTCGCAAGAGGCATTTAATGATCGATTACTCTTCTCTAATGGGCGGTCAAGCGGGTCGTTCTGGGGATACCTTCGTACCGACGGGCCGTTGGCGATCTAGCTACGCCAACGGGCTTTGCTCCTCAGAGCTTTTTTCCATGTGCGTGCCTGACTTCGGCCTCCCATACTAAGCGTGTCGAACTTCGTACATCCAGAACTGGTCGATAAGACCGCTCCTTTATACCGAGGGTGTCGATATCGTGTAACAATCCATACGAGGAGATTTTCCCAGTTCTACTAACTTTAGGCAGTTCGAAAATGGGAATAACAAAGTTTCTTCAAGCTCCCTAGAGCAGCCGCGGTGCCCTGGCTTGTAGGGTTCACCTGCGCGGCTGCTTCGGTGTAAAAAAAACTGAGCGATATACCAAGAAGATGAAGATCTACTATCGAGAGCATGAAACCCAAAAACCTTATTTTGTAGAGAAAACAGTGCCACAATTCAACAGAAACAAGTTTTTTGTAACATTTTCGGGTGAGCAAGTGGCAGAAGAAATGTTAATGAAATTCCATTTTAAATATCAGCCAGAGCCAAAGTACTTTGTGCTCAATATTTTGTTTATTGATCCGCTAATGGCAAAATCAAGATTATGGATACGGTATTAAAAATCCGAACAATAGAGGACATAAATAACAAGAACCATAATACGATTTTTGTGCCCACTAATCTTTTGAACATTTTTGTTACAGTTGCAGCGAAATTACGCGATTTGTCTTACTTCTATGTATTTTCGTAGTCTCAGTTCTTTTTGTCCATGTTCAGAACTTTATGAAACTTGTAGCTATGTAAGCAGATCTTGATAATTGTAGTTATGTTCAGCCGTTTCAGCTTTTTAGTGTATAAACACCCTTTATTATTCAAAGACGTTATTAAGTCTTTGTTGTATTTTCACTTCTTTCTTCTAGTGAGAGTCTTCATATAACGTACAGGGTTCTAATTTGGCATTCACCATTCAGATATGGGAAACTGTAAGGGATACGAAATTGCTCAAATGAGGTAGTCAACAAAATGACAGAAGGTTTCGAAACTCAAAGTAACGGAAAAACTGAATTTTCCCAAAATAGATTTGATTTTTTCCTGTCTTTATTTATATTGCGAATTTAAAATGAATTACACAATAACAGTGCCACGTTTTTTCCTCTACAAGAAGGCATAATCAGAATTTCTATATGACGGTTCGTCTCTTGTCCTCCAGCATCAACTTCATTATATATAAGGACGCTATATTGCATTTTTGCACAGACGAATAGAGTTTTCAATTTTGATTCAAAAAATGCATAATACCTCATACATTGGCGTTGCCAAACCTTAGTTAGTTAAAAAAAACAGAATTTCTTAGGTAGGCCTTGAAATTATTAGATGTTTGTTTCGCACACCAGATGTATCCCTAAATCGCTCATTCTTTCCTGACTTTATTTGAGATGGGATTTCAAAACAAATTGCATATTGTCGTTGTTACTTATTCTCTTCTACGTCTACGTAGTCAAATTTTCAATTCTACATTTCTTCTTTCGACTTGCATGATCAAATTTGTTTTTTCATACGGACACTATATTGGAATTTTGTACATTTAAATTGACTTTTCAGTCCTAAATTCAGTGATGTATTTCGTTAGTTGACCATAAATTTGTTGTTGGATGAAAATTAAAAGGAAATGAAAAGATATTTTATTGAGTCTTGGTATGCAAACAAATGAAATCTGATAATTTCAAGGCCTACCTAGGAACTTCTGGAATAACTAAAGTTTTGAAATGTCAATGTATGACATATACAAATTGTTTAATCGGAATAAAAATTCTATTCGTGTGTGTAATAATCCAATATGTCGTCTATAAAAAAAATAATTTGATGCTGGAGGATAAGAGACGAAACGTCATATTGAAATTCTAATTGTACCGTCTTGTAGAAGAGAAAATGTGGCATAGTTTATGTGCAATATTTTGAAATCTCACCACAAATAAAGTCAGGAAAAAATTAAAGACAATTTTGGGAAATTTCGTTTTTTACGTCTCTTTCCGGAAGTACTCTCCAGAATTTGTTGTTTTGTTTATTTTTTCATCAGCTTTGGGTTACACTTACAAAGCTAGAATATATAAATACTGTTTGGCATTCACTTCGAGGCTGGGCGACATGGGAATGGGAACAGGAAACAAGAACCCCACTATCCGAATTTTAAAGTCATTCACAATACTTTGTACATTTCTCAAGCATAATCACTGCAGACGTTTATTCAGAATTCTTACTATGTATTTACTTCTTCAACTTGTCATTCGATTCGATTTTATATGAGAATTGAATGGGAATTACTGAGTAAATCTACTTGACATTTTTGGGTGCTGCTATTTTTTTTTAGAAAGTGTTCATGTTTTCCTCTCTCGAGGAAAATTCGGGCTCATTTGGGCAGTTGGACGAAAAATCCTAGATCATTCTGGTTTACAGCAAATGAACCCCCAACTTGTCCAAAATTGTCTACTTCATTCTGAAGAACTGTACATTCGAATAATTATTGATTTTCGAGCAGTGACAGCTAACTGCGTAAACTAGATCATGACTTGTCGCCGACTATCAGTTTGCTGATTCTCAGCAAACAGGCTGTATGAACAAACCAGAGGTCGTGCATTGTCCTGCAGAAAAAGTGGATCTTGAAATCTTCCCAAAAAGGGAAGCAGATGTGGCTGTGAGACTTCGTGGAGATAGCGCTGGGCAGTAATGCTACCTCGAATGAACACTAATCGTGATCTGCTACTCTAAGCAATGGCACCCCTGACCATAACACCCGTACAGCGATAAATATGCCGTTCGATGGAATATTAGACGTTCGTTTCCGTCTTTCACCACGTCTCCTCCTTACTCTTGCATGGCCATCATGTGTGCCCAAACATAATCTGGACTCATCGCTGAACACGACTGCGTTCCATTCCATATTCCATTCGTCTCTCCCTACTCCATACCAATCGTTGCCGACGATGCTGTGGGGTCAGAGGTAGTACAAGATGGGGACGGTATGAAACAGTCCAAAAGGCCTTATTCGGCGATAAACTGTCCTCGTTGTTATTGCCCTTCCGACAACATCAAACTGGTCCGCAACTGCCCTTGTTTTGCAAAATCGATCTCTAAGTGCTAGTTGCCTCAAATAACGATCCTGACGCTCTGTAGTCTGTCTTTGATGTCCAGTACCTGTACCTTTAACTCGTCGATTTCGGCCTTCTCGGAACTACGCTCGACAACATCTCATTACAGTATCCCCGATTATCCGATTCCTCTCAAACTCGGTAAGTTGAGTGAATATTGCGCGTCTGCAAACTATGCATGATAATGCATTGAAACAACAATGAAACAAATAGAACCAACACAGAAAAATCACTTAATATTAAGTGAACATGTTCATATTGTTCGAATCCTGATATGACAAAAAAGCCTTTACAATTTTATCAGCTTATACTTCCTTGACAGCAAATGTGTTTACAAGTTTTTATTAAAATTCAATAAATAATTCTGGGTGTTGCATTTTATATGTTACTTAGTATATTTCCGTTGGCGTAAAATAACTGAAAGCTCATATACCGTATCTTATTCATTGAAGGGAGAGACAAGCATAATACTACTGTACCAAATATTGCTTAAAACAATTTTATAAAATTCCTAGCAACATAATTTACGAACATCGAAAATTTCAAGTGCTGATATTTCCAGATAATATTACTGAGTACTGTTCTTTTGATATTGAACAATATGTTGTCGATTTCATATCTACAAAAATATTTGAATGACTGTGTCAGATAATTTTTTCGTCGCACTGTCTATACATGTTGAATCGATCACTCATATTCAGTATCATGACCTTCAATATTTCGACGGATTAGCTGTAGCAAAAATACGTTATACTAATGTGCAGAGTGACAGATAAATCAAATCAAGTAAATTAACTCAATATCTTCAACGTATTTACATTATCAATAGAGGTGCGCGAAGCGATACTGAAACCATTCAATAAAAAAAAATAAAATTGGGATAATGAATAAGAAAATAGTAGGACATAGTAAGAAAGTAATATATATATATATATATATATATATATATATATATATATATATATCGGGTGCGCCATTTTTTATGTCGGTATTGAAACATCGAATGACTTTGATATTTACCAACCGAGTGATTTGGTTATACTTGTTTCTGAAACGCCAATTTACTACAATTTTAGTCATGAATCGCTTTACACCGAAACAACGCGCCGAAATAGCCACAATGTACATTGAAAATCGTCGTTCAGTTGTGTTAGCGCAACGTGCATATCGTCGAAAATATCGTGGCAAACAGGCACCGTCTGAGCACGGGACAGTGGGAGATCGTCAACATATCGTTCATCAACGACCAAGACGTTCCAATGAATTGGTTGAAGCGGTCAGAGACAGGGTTGCCCAGAACCCTAAAGTGTCGTCACCGCGCTCAGCATTTTGGCATCAGTGGAACCACGTTGCGACGCATTTTGAAGGATGATTTGCATTTGTTTCCTTATAAGGTGCAGTTAACACAAAACATATTGCCAACTGACCGTCCTCGTCGTTTGGAATACGCCCAAACAGTGGCTCGCATGTTTGATGCTGAACCTGATTTTTGGAAGCAAATTGTGATGACCGGCGAGGCCCATTTCACGCTCTCTGGCGGCGTTGATAAGCAAAACTGCCGCATTTGGGGGACGAAAAATCCACAAGAGATCCACGAAATGCCGTTGCATGACCGGAAAGTGACTGTTTGGGCCGGAGTTTGCGCCCAAACCATCATTGGGCCATTTTTCTTCAACGAAAACGAAACAGTCGCTGCATGTTGGCTCATTATGTCTGTCCACAAATTCGTGAAAAAGGTTTGATGATTACTGGTTTCAGCAAGACGGTGCGCCATGCGACACTGCAAATGAAACCATCCAGTTACGAAAATTCCTTGGACGTCTGATGTCAAAAAGAGGTGAAATTGACTGGCCACCCAGCTCGCCAGATTTGACCCCACCGGATTTCTTCTTGTGGGGTTATTTGAAAAGTCAAGTGTACGCTAGCAAGCCCCAGACCACTGAAGAACTCAAGGCAAACATTCGTACCGCAATCACCGCTATACCATCAGAGATGCTCGAAAAATTAATGTAAAACGCAGCAAAACGGGCACATTTTGTTTTGGTCAATAAAGGTGGCCACTTGGTAGATGTATTCAAAAACTAGTCCCAATAAATTGTAAAGGACCATATTTAATAAAAATACCCGATATATAGAAATCAGTTTTTCGTTTTCAAAGTTATTTCATGTTTACATACCGAGATAAAAGATGGCACACCCTATATATATATATATACAGGGCGTTTCACAACTTATACGACAAATTTTAACCACATATGCACTGTCAAGAAAAAAGCTGATGTCTCAAAAAAAAAATTTAATAAAAGACCTACAGAAATCGAGATAATAAAATCCATTCCACGTCTGGGAGGCAAATCTCCACGTGCACGTAAACGAATTGGTCTAAATGTTTCGTGATGTGGTCTGTACCTATTCGGAAATCGGTGTGCATACAAACGAGATGCCGCTCGCGAATTTTGCCCTGCTTCTCCGTACGCTAAAACAATGTGTACTAACTCCTCATTAGTGTACACATGTGCCATTTTTATTAATAAACAACTAAAAACATAAAATCGCAAAATACTTTCTCATTCAACTTCACAAAAATCCACCGTTACACGTTTGCTACAATAAATGATTAATGCGTGTTCTAATATCACGAGGATGAACGCAAAATACAGATAAGTATTTATTTTTCAATTTATTATTGAAACTCAGGTTTATAACTTAATTTCTGTAGGATTTTTATTACATTTTTTCTTTCTTCGTAACAGTGCATATGTGGTTAAAATTTGTTACATTACTTTGGACGATAATGAGATGACAATGGCGGCAACCATATTTACCCGCTGGGTTTTCTGTTGTACGACTTTAGCCATCAAAATCCGAAATCTATTCACATCATTCGAATTGGATTCAATTCAGTACGGAAGAGTAATTGTACAATATCGTTAAAAGTCAGTATGTTTCGGGTTTCGGTGTAGATCAACGAACTAAGTAGAAAGAGCGGGTGGGTTGCAAGACGCACACACAACGAAAAGTGCTCTTGGATCAAGACCCTCACCATTGGGAACTCAGACACGGTAAGAGATACGAAGTCGTTTAAATGAGGTCAAAGTTTTTTAACATCTAAAGTACTTCCGGAAAAAAACAAATTTTCCCAAAATCGCTTTATTTTTTTTCTAGTTCTATTTGTAGTGGGATTTAAAAATAAATTGCACATTAACATTGCTAATTTTTACATAGATGAATAGAGTTTTTAATTATGATTCTAAAAACGAATAAAAAATAATTTTCCAGGTAGGTCTACATAATTTGTTTCTTATACCAGATTTATCACAAAATCATTTTTATTCTTTCCTGACTGTATTTGAGATGCGATGTCGGAATAAATTGCATGTTGTGGATAACATTTTTTCTACCCTGCAAGATGGCATGTTCAAATTTTCAATTTGAGGTTCCTTCTTTCGACTTCCATCACCAACTCTGTCTTTTCACATGGACGCTATATTGGAACTTTGTACATCTAAATATTACTAAGAATGAATATTACTTTAATTAAATATGTGAAGCTTATCGTGACATAAATAAGTGTATTAAATTCATAACTAAATGCAGCATTTCAATAAGCTTTCCGTAAGACAAACGCAAAGTTGAGGTTGGACGTCTAATGGAGAATTTGACTACGCCCTCTTTGAAAGGAGGAGGAGTGGCAATGCTAATAGGCAATTTCTTTTAAAATCCCATTTCAAATAAAACCGGGAAATAAACAACGATTTTTCAATACAAATTTCAAGGTCTACCTAGGAAATTCTGTGTTTTTAAATAACAGGTTTGGCAATGACCAATTGTCCATGTATGACATTATATATTTTAGGAATCATAATTACGCAAAAATCCAATATGGCGTCCGTTAGAAAAAATAAAGTTGATGCTGGAGGGATAGTGACGAGAAATGTTGAAATTCTAATTATACCATCTTATAGAGAGAAATAAGTAGCAACGTTTATGTGCAATTTATTTTGAAATCCCACTACAAATAAAGTCAGGAAAAATTTAAAACGATTTTGGGAAAATTCTGTTTTTTGAGTACTTTGAATTTTAAAACCTTGTAAGAAGCACCTTGATAGTCACCTAAATACGCAATTTTGCCCCTATTTAAGCCATTTTGTATCTCTGTTTCCGAGATCCAATTGGCGAGGGTCGAGTTTGAAACACATGGTATGTTTTTAAACTAAGATCCATTTCTCAATTGTAAGGGCTATATTTTTTTGGAATAATGAATGATTGAAAAGTTTCTGTGTTCTAGAATCAATGTCATAATTTCCATGTTGTTGGATCACGAAATTTCTTTTTTATGTGCAGTTTAAGTTCATTAAAAGCAGATTTTTATTGGAGAGTGTTGCTATAGGATAGTAATCGGCACTGAAAAAGGGTCAGTGCCTTAACGTTAGGCTACCTGGAGGGTTGTGACCATTAATTTTTTTTCAGTCCAGCTATTTTTTGAATGCTGAGTCTCAATCTAAGCTTTGCTATAACTGGTTCATATCTAACACAACATTTAGAAATGCAAAGAATTGGTGACAGAATTCATCATGGATCCTAAAAAGGGAAACTACTTTTGTTTTGAATTTAAAACTAAAAGCTTTCATGCTACAAATATTAGTTTGACTTTTTTGATGCGATGGCGCCACAAGATTTTGTTAATTTACCACAGTAGGTCCAAAATATCTATTAATTTAAATTGATTCTGAACCTACACATTGAATTAATATAACGACAATGATATAATTTCCATATTATATTATATTTACTTTTCAGTCAAGGATCTTCTTAGAGCACATACAACATTAACATTATTAAGAAAAACCGGATGGAGTTCAAGCAAGGTGCCCTACTATTTAGAATATCAGGTATTTCGCCATTGTTGCTGTTTGAAGGCAATTTTAACATTCCAACATTACATTGTACATATGATGTACCGTTGATTATGATTTACTTACATCCAGCACAACTAGCTAGTTGAATTTTTTCCAACGAAAAGAATCACGCCGGTGTGCTGGTTTGTAACTTTGGTAGCCATCTTTTACTTAGTAGACGAATCAAAATAATGAATTCAGACTAGCTACAAGGAGCAAGCTCACGATTTGTTTGTCTCTGCCTGTATGAGAGTGCATGCAAGTGGACTAGACATAAGTTAATTTTTTGTTTAGCGCTAAATTCGTATTTTCAGTGTTACCTTTTAAAAGCGCGAGCGCTTGCAGATAATTGTGGAGCGATACTTGGCCACAAGCACTGTTACGTAAACATATAGCTTTGGGTCCTTCTGATCTATTCCAATTCTTTGTCCACTCTGTATAGATGCAAATTGTTAGGTATAAATTAGTTAGTCCATGTTTTCAAATTTTGATTAGATTTGTCACTTTATTAATGTACATATAACCTGTCGAATTTGCATCTATGAACAAATGTTGACCATTTATATTAGGCCCTGTAGAGTAACTATACTTATTTTGGTTTCACCTAAGAAGTTTAAGGAAAGACTGCACTTACGTGATTCCGGTATAATCTTATACACCATCCTCGGTAGGGTAACATACGTCTTCTCAGGCTTATCGACCTTTTTACTTTTTCTCGAAAACATCTTGGATTATACGAGGATTTGGAATTTCCACGAAACATTCACGTATTTTCGGTTTTTCGTTTTTTAGCGACTGTTGTACTCGATAAGGTAGTTGTAGATCTGTATGGATATTGTATGGTAATTTTGACTTTCGTTTACCCACGTCATTTCTAGTTGGCGATCGAATTGCTTTAAATAGACGTTACGTGGCCAAAATACGGTTGGGTAACATGATGTATCGCAAACATAGGTGCATCATCAAAATCTGAGAATGACAATGACAAAAAATGTCGTTCAGTAGGTTGGCTCTGTGCTTCTCATGCAATTCTCTTAATCTACCAGAGACGACCGACAATCTACTCACACTGGTTTCTACCTACATATTAGATTTCATTTTCACGAGTCGTTATAGTAGATACTAAAGCACGAAATGGGCAGTTTACTCCATCTTACAACAATAGTTAACTACGGTCATTATACAAAAGGATGATTGAGTCTGTCTGAAATGCTCAAACACAATCGAACCATAAGTTCTTAGGTTTATTCAAGTACGACGTTCCGTAAAAGTCCAAAACTACTCTGTCACAATTTTGCCTCAAAAACAAATCTATAGAATATTATTGGAATACCCTATATAGAACAGCAGCTATCAGTTGGAATCGTAAAGGTATCAGTTCGTTTTTGACATCCATGTCACTGACTCTCGCAGTGGTCCATTCTGGTAATAGATGGCACTTTGTTCGGTATTTCGTGGGAAAGTACCGTTCGTATTTTGGTGAAATTTCCACACAAGGTTACTATTATGCCAAGGACAAAAAAGCTTCATAGTTTTTGAACATACTGACGGAGAGGTTAGGAACAAAAAACAAAATAAACTTATGACTGATTTCCCCGCATCTACGTTTCCCCCTTAGAACTTACAATGATAGAAATATTTTCAACACACGCGTATACGTATCCGCGTTGCGGACTGTTCGCTGCGATGTGTGGCTGCCATGCGGCGTTGCCAGATTCTTTGTGAGGAAATCGTGACAGCGGGAACTTATTCTATACATTGGCGTACTGTGAACGAATCCGGCAATTCGACGCACCTATTAGACATATCTCATACGTCATAGATTCTCCCGCACATTTACCCTTAAAACGTGATTTGAAATGATGGAGCTACATTTTCAATATACGTGTTTCACGCTACTCTGTGAACGTACATCTACACGCTTCGAGGGCTGGCCGATATGTGACCAATAATCAATGTTGCGAGATTACACGATTAATCGTGTAATTACACGATTTCGGTCCTTTTTACACGATTACACGAATGAAGTGCCAATTCTTACGATTTTTGAGATTTTATAAAAAAATAATTACTTTTACTTATTTAAAATGCCAACAGCACCCAAATCAATGTATCAACTCCACTTATTCATGTTTATATAGGAAAGTTGTACGCTTTCACGCGATTTATCAATTGGCGGCACTGACGATTAATTCGGGGAATCCCGTAGAGCCGGTTCATGTTGATCACGTCGTACGTTGTCAGTTTGCATTCACTACTTGTTTTAACTTGTGCATTTTGCTTACTGATACTTCCATCTAGTATTTTATTATAAATCGTATTTAAAATGTGTGATACTCCTGATAGTGAGAGTGATGTGCCGATGCAAGAAATAAAAGATGTTAGCAGTGTTAGTACGCCTAAAAAAAACTATAAAGTGCGGATTATGCGCAGAAATACAAAAGAGACTGGGAAAAAGAGCGGAAGTGGCTCCAGTCAAGTAAGAAAGGTCCAACTTACGCGTGGTATGATAGTTTGTTGTATGATTTTGTAACTTTAAAATAATTTAACTTTATAATATTTTAGGTGCAAATTCTGCAGTTGCGATATCCTTATTGCGAGGGGCAAAGGAGAAATTAAAAAGCACACCACCACTGCCAAACATATAAAGTCAATATCAACCATCAAATCGCAACCATCTGTGGCGTCAATGTTTGGCAAAAAATCCAAAAATATCGACGAAAAGGCAAAAGAGAGTGTTTTGCGTCTTGCTGGTTTTATAGCGGAGCATAGCTTGCCAATAAGATTAATGGAACATATTCCGAATTTAGTTAAAAGTATTTGCCCAGATTCTGAAATTGCGCAGGCTATCAAATGTAGTCGTACAAAAATGACTAACGTAATAAGAAATGTTACCGGCGATGAGGGAAAAATGCAACTAATAGAAATACTATGTACAAATAAATTTAGTTTAATAGGAGATGAAAAAGATAGGTCCTGCTCGAAGCATTTGTGCCTTGTGGCCTGAGTTGTGCTTAATTTTGAAATAAAATACTATTTTCTAACCCTTTTACCAGTTAAGAAGGAAACGGATTGAGGATTTTTTCAAAAAACATATAAAGTCGCTTATGAAACAAACCTTATCGGATTTGCTGCCGATGGCGCAAACAATATGATGGGGGCTAATAATTCCTTAGCAAGTAGGCTTAAGGAAAAATGTCCCAATCTGTTTTTGATTAAGTGCATCTGCCACAGCTTTCATCTTTGCGCATCGTATGCATGTCAAAAGCTGCCAAATGATGTTGAACAATTAGCAAGAGATGTAAGTCTTGGTAAATTTTGGTGTACATGTTTTCAATTTAAACATTTTCTGTTTTAGGTGTATAACTTTTTCTCAAACAGTCAAAAGAGAATTGATCAGTACAAAGAATTTCAAGAGTTTGCAAATGTGTTGCCTCACAAAATCCTCCATCCATCACAAACGAAATGGCTTTCCCTAGAATTGGTTATCAAAATATTGATTTCACAATATAACGCCTTAACCCTTTATTTTACGGAGCAAGCTTATGAAGGAGTGTTGCAAGCCGACAATATTTTAGAAAAACTTAAAAAAACCAGAGACAAAACTATACCTTGATTTTTTGGCATATATATTACCTTGATTTAACCGGCTAAACCTTTTAATGCAGAGCTACATAAAGTATATGAAGAAGTGACATGTGTGTTAAAAACCATAATGGACTTAAACGAGATATTTTAGAGAACATCATGGTGTATGAAATTGATTATAAAAATCCGAGAAATTTTTTAACAATTGATGATATATACTTTGGTGCATCAATTAATGTAAGTAAAATCGACAGAAACATTTTATATTCTGTCAAAGTGAAATGCTTGGATTTTTATGTTGAAAGTACAAAGCAAATATTGCTCAGATTTCCCTTAAAGAATTCTGTAATCGAAAAATTTAAGTTTCTGGATCCCATTTGTGTGAAATCCAAAGAGAAGAACACTATTTCTGATGTGGCGTCGTTTTTTCCAAATTTAATTCATCCTGATGAAATTCAGGATCTGGATAATGAATGGAGATTGCTAAAAAATTACCCACTGGATGACACTGAGAATGATATTTTAAAATTTCGGAGCGAAATTGCCCAAGTAAAGATAGGAGATTCTCTAAAATTTCCTATTTTAACTAAGTTTGTTTTTCAAATTATGTGTTTGCCTCATTCGAGTGCGGCTGTAGAGAGAATATTTTCCCAAATTAATCTGATTAAAACACAGTTTCGCAATACGTTAAGAACAAAAACAATAGAAGGTCTTTTGCATACAAAAAGTTTTATGGAAAATAAAACATGTTACGATTTTACTTTAAACAAAAATATTAGCAGAAAACTCGGCAATAGCAGCCTATTATATTTAGCCGAACATGAAAATAAAGACTCTAGCGACTGAGAGTCTTCGTAACACGGTAACATAATGTTTTGAGTACAAATTGTGTATTTACTTTATTTATTATTTTAAAAGAATATACCTTTATGTTACTTTTTTAAGTTAGTGTCTTGCGTTTTAATATTGTTTTCGTTTCTGATATTTACAATAAAGTTTATTTATTTAATATGGTATTTTGATACTCGTTTTTTTTTTTTTTTTTTTTTTTTTTTTTTTTTTTTTTTTTATACTCCAACTACCACGAAGGCCTAAGGCCTAAGCACCCATTGGGTACCGTGGGGCTATGGGGGATACATGGGAAAGGGGGGACGCCACACGGACTCTGGCGAGGGAACACGTGTGCATGCAACATGCACACATTCTGGCTCCGCCTACGAGAACCGCCGGGTGGTACCTCCGCGTTCGACAGTCAGAGACCATCTACCACCTACGGACAATCACAACATCCATGGCCAAGAGAAACATTTCTCCTGGGACGGGACTCGAACCCGCACAGCGCACGGCGACTGATCAGGAGACCGAAGAGTCTACTACTGCGGCCACCGCTGCTGCCTAAAACAAACACACAACATCCATGGCGAAGGCGAGATTCGAACTCGCGGCCCGGCCGGCCGGCTGATCAGTAGCACGACACTCTGACCCACGCGGCCAACCGAGGTCCCGATGTCTATATACATATTATTTAAATTAAATTTATCATTTTTCGGCTTACATGATTTTCTTTTAACTTCATCTGGCAACACTGCCGATAATGACCCTGGCGGCGAGTGCCAATATTTGACACAACAACGTTGCCTCGTTGCTGGATGGTCAGTACTGTCGGTAGACAAATTTCTAGATAGCAATGTTGTCAAACGTATGAGCCTATTCGGGAGACTTGATGCTGAGAAAGGCTAACATTTGCTGACCTTCATAAACTGATGACAGCGTTGCGTGGGAAGTGCAAATTCAAACTTTATGACGCCATTTTTTCATCTTTTTCATGGTCGGTAACCTAGTAACCATATTAGTCGCTCATCCCACACGGTGTAGACAAAAAGGGAAACATTATCGGATTGAAATTAGAATTGTAGCTAGTCTCAAGTCGACCAAATGTCTATCACTTTCATTAATATACGTTGATTTTTATATTGCACGAATCAAGCTACGTTGAGCTATCATCACACACTCAGTGAAGAGAATCATCAAATTTAACCTAACTTAATGGAACAGACCCAAATGCCATGTGAGGGAGGCTAAAATTTTCAGGTTTAGTTAGGTCAGGAACTCATTGTAGGGATCAGCGCTTAGAAAGGACGTTTTTGCTTATCTTTGGATAGAGCCAACCTAAGGTAGCTGGTGGAGCTGTTGACTGGACATAACACGTTAAGGCGCCACCTGCTCGTGATGGGGGTGGCTGAGGATCCTTTGTGTGAGCGCTGCGGGGTAGAGGACAAGACCTCGGCCCACGTTCTTTGTCTCTGTGGGGCTCTGCGCTACCACAGGCAGATTATACTGGGGTCCATCACTTTGGACCCCCAGAACGTTAAGGAGCTTGGACTCAAGGGCATACTCAACTTTGCTAGAATGGCGAGGCTTGAGGTCTTAGGAATGTGGAAGTGTACAAGGGCCCATTTAAGTGGCCTATGCGCAGGCATCTTACGGTGGCCAGGATGCATCTAATTTCATAATTCACTCATTCAAGAACTTGCGAATGTTATGCTGTACCAAATTGCTAAATACATTTTTCTAATAAAGACATTATAAACTACATTATTGAATTTTCTGATTTTTTTAAAAAAATCTGGAGAATTTCAGCAAGAACGATGCGTTGGTTGGACATTTCTTCCTTAAAAATAATAAAACAGAAATTTATTTATTTTAAAAATATTATTGTTCTAAAATAGAACAAGTTAAAGTTTCGCAAAAGGATCTTGTAGAGGAACGCTTGAACATTGATCGAGGCGCTCAGCGGCCCCAAATATATTTTTTAGTTTATGGTCAACACCCGGAAGATGGCCATTTTTGCGTTTCAATTTTACAGAAGGCTTACCACACACTATTTTATTCAGAATAAGCGAAACAATATAGAAAATTAGATCGGGACAAAAAATATGATTTTCGGTGATTGGGCAAAATGTTTCTTTTGTTTAGCTGCGAACACTTTTCACGTAAGCGACATAATGGTGCACATCATTGGTCTGGCATCCCTTCCCCCATATACTCAATGAACAACAACATTCATGAACTTAGTCATGAAATTCACATAAAACTGAGGAGTTCCAGGTGCGTCACCGGCACTTCACCTGTCATTGACAAATGAAGGGACGAGGCCGGCCGAGTACGCGATTGAAACGAACAGTGTAACGTTTTTATTGAAATATTTAATTGCTTAAAATGTATCTTTTGTTCTCAAAATAAGTTATGTAAGGCAATTAAACAGTTTATTTGAACAGGTTTGCTATTTTCGAGCAAATAATTTTAATAGTTTATTACTTTCAATTGAACTGGTTTCTGAAAATTCACTTTTATTAAACAGAATAATTTAGTTACTTCGAATAATTAAAAAAGTCATTAGATAAATGAAAATTTTCCAGAAAAGCTAATTATTCAACCACGTTTTCCCAGTGCATGAACGTGATTATGAAATTAGTATAACCAAATGGAAATATATTTTGCAACGTTGCCACCATTAAGCCTTTTTTATGGGGTGTTATGAAATTTTGTCACTATAAATGGTCGTATTCAGCAGTACAGTCCCACCTGATTATCGTTAAGCATGTTAAGTACCGTACCTCAAGTTTCCCTAATAATAACAGAAGTCATTTTACTCAACGACTGTTAATAATAAAACCTTATCGGGCGAAAGCGGCCAAAAGTCTTATAATCAAATCAAAATAAGCACACTTACCCGCTGGGCTTGCAGGAACATACACAATTTTCGCCATCTTCGCAAAGTAGAGAGACCACTAAGTCGCTTCACCCGTTATACTGACACACTCCAACTCAAACACCCGACTCAACGATTGTATTCCTGATTTTTTCAAATCTATTATCAATGGATTAGAATATCAAGCTGCTGATGAGATATATAATATAGAACTGGCGACTAGAGTAGGCTGTGGACTCATTTTGTTTTTCCTGTCAGTACGATAACGACGACGCTATTCGCAAAGATAATTTCTTTTGTTTTGCGATGAATACACGATTTGTTTAATATTTTCAACAATGAAGGACTTCAAACTGAGGTAAAAGCTGGATTTGGTGTAATTGTACGTGATACGAACATGGAAAAAGAGCATGAAATGTGTATTTTTGATATCGTAGGATCATTGTCTTGTAGGTATTTTCAACGGACGCAAGAGGGGTCAAATGTTGTTAATTTAATTACACACTACTTATACGCTGCGCAATATTATAGTTGAAGACCTTGCGGTGTTAAGAAAGGCATATGTGTAATAAAATCTCGGAAATTGATCAATGTAATTTGGTTCGTAGATGGTCTGAAGGTAACTGACCCAAAGCAAAATAAATATACAAGGTGCTTCCAGACATTCGCATATCAAAGAAGAGATTCCTCCGGTTATTATAAAACTATTTTGCTCTTTGATAACTTTCGAAAAACAGCTTTGCTTCGAGGCCGAACACAGCTTTTGAACAAAACATTTCTTATCAGTGAGAACCATTTGTAACACCCCAAAATCATTTCTCATTGAATCACATCCGATTTGACAGTTCTTCCAGATTTCACATCGATGGCCAAATATCGAATAACATAGAAGCTCCTGAGATTGAGCAATTCGACTTTCTCGACCTATCTAACAATCTACATATTTTTTTTAGTCACGGGCGATCGCATTGAAGTTTCCTCATGTATTTGAAAAATTTGCCCAGTCTATTTCAAGGAAATTGGAGTCTTGCGATCTAGTTCAAGATACCTAGCCATTTTGAACTGCTTTTGTAACTTAAGAGACTTCATATATGGTTTTGATTATAAAATGAACTATTTTTGGAAATTCTGTTCGTACTGTATCCTTCGAAACGATGTAACATTTTCAACATGGTCAAAGAACAGAATAGTAGAAAAAATCGCTCCTTGATTTTTGTCACATTTTAAGGAACATACAATGCAAGGAGAGCTTTTCAAGTCACGTCATGAAGACAAGTTTCTGTTAATTTTTGTGTATTTCTTTTTTCGATATCCGTGAAAGTCAAAACTTATCGAACGCCAAAGCACTAACAGGCAAACACCTGCTCCATTTTCAATGTCTCTTCAAAAACATTAGTCGTGAGAACATATGTCTGAATCAAGCAATCTTTGATGTCAACTCTATTGAACCCTTATGTAGGGAAAGGGGGGCGGAGAACGAAATTCCTTCGCTGTCCGCTGGTTCCGTTAGTTGAGCGACGGCACCCGTATTAAGTATTTTTTATGACATTATGAATGTTTTTTGACATTATGTAGGTTTTCCTATAAAATGTCATCTTTGAACTAGATAACATTTCACTTCATGTTCGTATTGTAGCGTTTTTCTGGGTTCTTTTGGGGGTGGATTAAAACACTGAATTCCACAAAAAGAAATGCACTGATTTATTTAATTTGATAAAACATTTATATAGACCAATATTTATGTCTAACTAATTCTTATGCCACCATTGATTACACTATACCTAACTCCGCTCTGCTACTCTACCGTATTCAGTTCTCTGTTTCCATCTCCCGACCGCCGAGTTATATATAGTCCCCATTACAGCTTCGAGAAAAAACCGGGTATACGACAAAGCGATATCTAGAATGTAGGAGATCACTTAGGTCGATCTAGAAGGCGATTCACTGTCACGGTCCTCACAGATGCCGCCAGACGGCTTGTGCTCCGTGGTTCGCGTAAAAGCAGAGATCAGCGATTAAGCTCTGGCGAGTAGCAGACTCGCCCAACAGATTGCGCTATTTGTCACCGGCTCACTAGGGGCTACCAAGTGCACAAATTGACATTTTGCCGATTTTTTTTCACGTAATAACCCTGTCGGAAGGGAAGAACGGTGTCACGTTTGACACGTGCAAATGTTACATGTCATCGCGATTCTCTTCACGTCGTTTCACGTCAATGTACGTGCACGTTAAATGTGTTTTCTAATTTGTTTATTTCGGCTGGTCAAAGTTTAGATCACCGAGGACTTGAACTGGCGCAAACACGTCTCGTCAATAGCGGCAGCTGCTGGGAAAAAGCTAGTCTAAGGCTAAGTACTTTTCTCCACATGAACCCCTGTCTCGATACAAGGTCCAGATAAGACTTAGCTCACATTTTTAGGATACTGGCGCCCCGACTGCATAATACATGCTCCATGCTGATCGATAACTCTTCTCTAACAGACAGACTCGGGACCCTTTCGCACCAGCGGGATTAGCAAAGGGATTAACAAAGTTTCTTTATGATCCTCATAGGAGCCAGATACTTGCTGGACCACACAATACATTTCAGAATTACACACTTAAAACGCATTCGGAAACTAAAATCTCACCATTGTTTTTAAAGTGTAGGGTGACCACGGCTCAACCAGATAGAAAAGTTGGAAAGACGTCAGACAACTACGAAAATTTATTTCGCGATTACTATAATGATTACTGCAACTTATTTCATAAATACGTTCTAAAAGCGTAATTATAATTTGTGGTCTATTATAGCATAACACACATAGTGCTTTGACCGTAATACGCCGAGGTCAATGTCATGGATAATTATTTAAAATATGTATCTCGTTCAAGGCGAAGAAAAAAGTATCTTTTTCTATCATTAGCATTCTTTCAAAAACAATGTCTGATGCACTTATGGTATAATTACGTAACACACATATATTGTATCGTAATAATAATATTACCAACAACAAATCATTTGAAAAAACATCCGATGCCGTACTAATCATATAATGCTGATAGCTTCGTTACAAGATATTAAATAAAATAATGGTAAAAAGTAATACACATAATACGGTCAAGTGGGATGATCAACGTTGAATCTGAAATCTGAGCATGATAATAACAGCATAAACATTCCAGCCTAATCGCGGGTTCTGGTTTGAGGAATTTGTGAGTATTTAGTGCGGGCTCGGTCGATAACTCCGTTAAGACGCGTGACATCTAAAAAAAATAATATGCTTTGTACTTTTAAAACACAAAATTTTCTTAAATTGAAAGAACTAAAATTTATTACACATTTGGATAGGTCCGTTCAAACGAAGCAATTTTATATCACTTGCTGAGCGTTTTATTTTCAAATTATTATATTATTATATATTAACTATTTCCCTCGTCTGAATTTCTACCAATCGCAAAGGCGCATTTTTTAATTACAAAGTGCTTTTTCGTTTTTTTATCAAAAAAATCAGATGCCCTTATATTACTTATGACAAAAACCCTCAACTTTGACAACACGTGCCTCCTCCACTATTATAGCTAGAGTACCGACTTTTTTGTTAGAAAAATATTCGGATTTGCACGGACACCAAACAAGCAATACTGACTCTCAAGTGCTGTAAGCCCCACCAGTAATAATGCAACTGTTGCCTGGGTAAAGGATCATTCATAGTTCAAGGGTAATATTACAGCTGATAGACTGACAAAAAGGGCTACCGAAACCAGAGTGCTGGGTCTAGTGCTTCTCGAAGTCTCCAATTTTCAAGAACTTGTGGGATGATACATCGGGCTACTCATTCGCTAAGAATACCAAAGGAATCCTAGTGAGAAAGTAGCAATAAAGCTACCTATGTTCAGAAAATAATCTCGGTTTGCAACTGGCATTGCAACTGGACACTGTCAACTAAGGAAGCAGCTGTTCTATTCGTGATTGTCTGTCAGAGCGGTCCATAAGACCTTTGCTCTTGGTTGAAGCCTTGTAAGTCAGTAGGTCTGACAGGTCTGGTTGCTCAGATACCAAACAAAGTCAGGGAGAAAGAAGGGAAGAAGAAAGAAAGGAAGGAGGGAGAGCAAAGAAAAAAGAAGTGCGTGAATTTGAGGGGTGCATTGGCATTGCTAATTAGTATTCAGCAATTTTAAATTGATCCTAAAATTAATTTTGGGATTGTGGGGACTGTCTAGTCTACTGACTCGCGCAACAAAGGGTTGTTATGCGATTCCGCTTGACTATAACGTAGCTGCGCTTGTTGTTTGATATAGTCCCTTAGGTAAGGGATGTCAAGGTCTATGTGAACGGTCTCTTTGGAAACATATCATGGGGCGTTAGTGATTGTACACAAGGTTCTGTTCTACAAAACCTGCAGGCTACGCAAATGCGTTTTTCCGAGAAAACACCAAGCCGCACTTGCGTAAGTGATCGCTGGTCTAATAACCATCTTGTATAGCTGAACTTTGTTGATCAAACTTAATTTTGATGTTCCATATAGCATAGGGTAGAGTTGCTGAAACGAGATTTGGAATTTAGTTTTTAACGCTTCAGTGTGCTTCTGCCAGGTCATTCCTTTGTCAAGAGTGACAGGAGATACTTAGCATAGCTTTCCCATGGTACCCGACCTACATTCACTGAAACCTCAGACGGGGCGCCGCTACGTTGTTTAGTACAATAGATTGCCTGCGTTTTCGAATGATTAATTTTGATCAGCCACCGATTTGCCCATTCCAATACCTCGTCCACTGCACTTTGCAGCCTGTCGTCAACTAGATCCCTAGAACACGAATGGGCCACCGGGGCTGTGTCATCAGCATAGAGATAGATTTCACAGTTGCTGGGGCAAGGGACGTCGTGAATGAAAAGTGAATAAAGGACTGGTAAAAGAACCGAACCCTGAGGGACACCGGCTTTGATGAGCCGTGTTATCGACAGAACGAAATTTCCTACCCTTGAGGAAGGATTTCAAAAGTTTTAGGAGCCAGAAGGCCCTTGTGCCACACCTTGTCAAATGCCTTTGAGACATCCAGAAGCAAGATGCCAGTACTTTCGTTACGAGTGAACCCCCTGGTTACTCGTTCAACAAGCCTTATGGCCCGTAGCTCCGTACTATGCTCAGACCGAAAGCCAAATTGCACGTCAGGAATCACATTGTGGTCTGCCGAGAAATTTTCAAGGTGACGCAGAATCACCTTTTCAGCGAGCTTAGAAGGAACTGACAGTAGACTAATGGGGCGGTAAGCCTAGGGGAATATCGAACCCACCTTGTTTGGAATCATTATGACATCAGCGGTCTTCCACGCCGTTTGGAAGTGCTGGGTCCTTAGCATGGCATTGATTATTGCCACGAGATAAGTTAAGGACTTCCGCGAAAGTAGCTTCAGCGCCTTGTTAGTGATTCAATCCCCTCCAGGTGCTTTACGCACCTTGAGGTCTTTAATATGACCTTGGAGCTCTGCTGGTGTCCGGAGATTCCGCTGATGTGCCATGCAGCTCTTTGGTTGACGAATCTTTTGAAGATTACTCTGCGGAAAAAGGAAGCAGCTGTTCTATAACACGGGTGACACATCACTATGTAGGGGATGTGAAGATGAGACAGTAGGACCCCGCTGAGTCGCATCACAACCTTTTTCAATAATGTGATATGGTTAACGATCTTATTAATTTGGAATCCCATGTCCCAGAAAATGATCATTATATAATGTTAACGGACTAAAATTCGCCAGGTTATACAGGGTGACTTTGAAGTTGAGTCATTAATTTTCAGATAATGATTGTAGAAGGAAGATAAACCAAAATATGTGTGTAAAAATAAAAAAAAATTAAAAAAAAATGTTTACCTTGTTTTATAAAGTATCCTAACGACAAGTATTTCAGTGCGGACCTGTATTTGATCGTGAGGTCCCCTGTGACGTCTTAAGTCACCTGATTCACGAGCCCGTTGTACTACATTAACAAAGGCACGAGGGGTTGGTTGCACTCGATTGGGAAACCGATCCGCATAAACATGTGCCATTTTTTATTTCGTTTGAGCCACGCAACAGACACTATTCACACGCGTTACCGACTGACACTAACTGTATGTATAACTGAACTGAATAAAATAATTGTAAAAACATCGTTCCAAATTCTTTCGCTTTTTTGTTTCCGATGCGATGAACCGATAAGGCGGATTATATCCGTTGTTGCCAAACACGAGCACATGATATTATTATTGAGACAGGGCGGTACTCAAACTTCCAAAGGGCTATAACTTTGTTACTTTAATTTTACCAGAAAAATGGTAAAGGAAAAAAACATTTCCTTTGATCAGATCTACTCACTGTTAAAATAAATGACTCAACTTCGAAGACACCCTATATATGAAACTTTGTCACAATACTGTGACAGGTACCTACGTCTAGATATTAGTCCAAAGTGTCTTTTCAAACTATTAAAGTCCAAACTGTTGAAAACCATCGCACTTAGATGTAAATTCAGTCGATCATCATTGCAGAGATCGATTTCCAATATTGATGCAACAAGAAATATAAGTATTCCACTATGTAGATAGCCGTGCAGTAAAAATCACAGGATAAGTTTCAGGTGTTGCATAATTCCACTATGTCTTGAGTAATCAAAGTCTGTGTATTTAAAGTTTGAAGTTTCAAATATTTCGACCGAACTTCCACTGTTTTGGTGAAGATATTCCTTTCCTACAAATATAGCACGTCTGCTCAGTATCGCAAAGGAGCCTGGATACATAACGCCAATTTTCCACCACTAATATTTTGATACATTTCTCACAAATAAATCAATAAAATAATGTTCAATAATTATAACCACTCAGCCTGGCAAACTAAATTACATCAAATTGCATGTTACTATTTCTCCATATCAAATTATGAAACGGATGCTCCGTACCAAAGTTTACATAATTCCCGTAGCTATGCTTCGTGCTGACAGGAAAAAAACTTGATGACGTCACCTTCAAATTAAACTCTATCAATTTTCACCGTTAAGTGCATCACTACTACTTATAGCAACATTTGCGGTACCTATATTTTAACCACCAATACTACAACATACTATAAATAGTTAACCATATCGCTTTGGAAAGAAATGAATATAATAGGTTGTGTTATAGATAATGGTGAACACGCTCCGGTAGTGTTAGTCATATTTATACGGGTTTCCGTGAAATTTGATAATTATTTTTGGGCAACCCACTTTCTGTAGTGCTATAAGGAAAAACGTCTATCATTAAGAATTCGTAATAAATTGGGGGAGTTAATTACACGGTTGACGAAATGGAAATATAAAATTGAATTAGATGATATGAGTTATTACCTTTTGTCTAATTGCATTAGTAGACTTATTAGTTAATGGAGGAAGCATGCGTTTAACTGTTATACCTCAAGAACCAATTGAAAATTATGGTTGTTGCCTTCTAACAGAATGAAATCTAACTATTATCCAATTTACTCAGCTTAGGCAGTTCAAAAATCGATCAACTTTACCGTTTTACAAGTCTCAGTACTTACATTCCGCCTTCGCGGCTGCTTCAGAATGAAAAAATAAAAACAGCAAACATATAATTGACATGCCATAAATGGAATGACTACATCCAAAGTCGAAGTTAGCTAAGTTCTGCCACCATTTAGATTATTTTCGGTTTATTCCCAAATCTATGGCCATATTTATGAAGTAGGATTATTAAAAATTGATCAATGCAATTGCATGTGAGAGTCGACTTAATTAACACAGATTTTTAATAGACTGAATAAAATGCACATAATTGCATAACCGTGGAGTAACCTGTTGTACTAGTAGAAGCCAAAACGAAAGCGCGACAAATTAGTCCCTTTTATGTTGCATTCACATATTGTACAAAGGTAAGCCAACACCAATGAGCTAAATCTACACCAATGCGCATTGGCCGGGGTGGGCCAATGTTGGCGCTGAATGATAGTATATCAGTCCATGTTGGCTACATGGGTGAATGCGACAATAGAAAAAAACCATCCATGCACATATTTAACAGATAAAAAGTGAGCAAGGATTATTCAAAATAATGTAATGAAATCCAGTCCCGACTATAGGTATATCCATTTAACTACGACGTTTCGTAAAACTCCACAGTTGCATATTTCAAACTATAAAAAATAAATCAATGTGTGTAGATATTATACCTAACAGATGCACAATATCGCTGGGATCAGACACTTCTTAATAATCGAACGTTTTCAACTAGTTGCGGCATTTACAACCTTTTGTTCTGGACATTTAGGGGAACGTAAATCGGAATCAGTGGACCTCTGTGTTTGCTATTCTAGAACGCAAAAGCCTTAAACTTACTCATAAGATACAATGAAGCAAAATCACTGTTTCAAATATGCCTAATTCCACCGATGGAATTTCCGTCAAGCCGTGGTGAAATATATGGCGCACGCCTTTGTTTCCTCCGAGAAGTTGGATTGCGCGGAGGTATGCAGGCACTTTTCCATCAGACGGTCGTACGGGGGCTGCTACTCGAAACGTGTAACAGTGAACGTAACATTCAATCAATGGACAAGATTACCATTTTTTGTTATTAGCTCAAATGCAATTTTAAGAAAAATGAAACAAGTGCCACACATCTAGACGCTGATTTGTATTTTCTACTTGACATCGCAAAATAAATTTCTATAAAACTTAAATGGCTAGAAATGAAAAATAATGTAAAATGTAATAACTTTTTCGCGTTTCATAAATATTCCTGTCTGTCATATTTTCTCACCTGTTGGTTGTAAGATACCTCACCAACCAGGGATTTTCTTTTCTTATCTCTTTCATTTTTGATATTAAAATGAATGAGAAAAAGTAGGTGCGCAAGTAAGTGTATTTGAGACAAGAAACCAATGGAATTATCATCAACACAGATTATTAGCACACAAATCCTCACTATGCACCTATGCACTGGCGTTTCCTTCCAGCTACATCTAGTATACAATTTACAGCTTAGACCTCTAATAGAGTTATCTCTGAAGCAAATGTTACATCATCAAAGCCATACATTGATAGCTGAAGCACCATGACGTTTAGGCACGTACATCTACAGAACGAGTGCACATTAAGTGAATAACAGCTAGTTCTAAGTTGACATCTCGTAGAAAAACCTAAATTATGTCACAAAGACCATATAATGTCAAAAAAAATCGACAGTATGTCACTTTTCAAGATGCGTAATACACCTGCCGCACATACCTGACTTAGAAGGTGACATTATATTGTGTTATGTAGTTTTTTTTGACATTATGTAGATTTTCCTACAAAATATGACATTCACATTATGCTCACTTGTAGTAGGCGCCGAATGAACAAGCCACTAGTGGCTACCTAATGCACAAGCTGTCATTTTACGGATTTATTTAACATTAAATAGTTTCTTTATGTAATAATCCTGCCGATCACCCTACTAAGGCAACATTCTATCTTTCCCGGTCTTGATCAATAAAATTTTCATAATCCCTTTGTAACAGCCGCAGTTTAAACATCGATTCGGATCTTATTAATGGAATATTGAATCTTGGAGATAAGTTATATATCACTCTGTATTTATAGTTCTTTATCTTTTTCCGCCAACCTTGGGAAATGTCAATTTATATAATATATGTATATAGTAAAATTTGTGACCTATGATCATATAAATATTCAATATCAACTTAAGATGTTGTATGTGTGTAAACAAAAGTGGCTGGCTGAACTGAGATAAATTTTTTATTTGCGATTGGATTTGTCCCGCTTAGCCACGTTGTTGGGAGTATAAATGAGAAAACATATTTTAAGATGTCTGTGTAGTCTTAGTTATAATTCATGATCAGTCATGATCACTCATAGTATGGGGGTTTTTTAGTCGGGACATATAGCTTTGAAAGCCTCCTCAGCTACTACCAATCTTTCCAAACTTTGTGTTCCGGTTATGAAAGAAGAAACGAGCTATGCTTGTTTAAATAATCCGTAGGCTCAAAAGTACCGTTTAAGATTACGATACTCACGACATACTCTATTCATTATTTTAAGCGGACTTCGTTGTTTTGTTTACCGTGTCTTAGATAATAATAAGCAAAACTAACTTTGGCTTAAATTCTGGTACATGTTGAAATTAGTGAGTCAAAATTTAAAAATGTAATTGGGTATCTAAAAATAGATAATTTTTGGAATGTCACCCTTGTACATTGAAGTCTCATGTGAATTCTAAAACTTGATAATATACAAAAATTCCAGTCAGTTTCAGCATACCTAGAAACAGTGTGTTGTGAAAATCCTTGATACAAAGTGGCCTAACATGAGATTGATGTACTTCATAGAGACTTATTGTACCTTCAATAACTTATAATATAAAAATTACTTGAGCAGAAGTGCGATACTAACAATGTTTCTACAGAACTATGTGTACTATGATCAAGGAAGTTTCCCTTGTACAATTATATACATGCGTCCCATAGACAAACTGAAGCAGGACTCAAGTGAGAGATCTGTTAATAACGTGATGCTAGTTTTGAAATTAAAAGCCCTGTAATTTGCAGCAGGTTTTCTAGAGTTAGATCACATCACAGTATAAAAAACAGAGCGATAACCACGAGATTTCAGTCGTCTCGTCATGGTGTAACATGTACATTACCGAAAACCATGTCACTCATTTCCATCGGTCTATGTCAGTCTGTTGGTCGGTCTGTCTGCTAATCCTTGGCCCGTCTATAATTTGGAAAGCACTGGTAGAATTTTGATGAACTTTCAACAAAAGGTTACTGATATGCCAGAGACAAAAAATCTTTGTAGTTTTTGAAAATCGGTCCAGTGGCGGATAAGCTATAGCCAAAAGACGAAACAGAAATTAAAATCGCACAAGCTTCATTTTAAGAGTCTCCATTTTTTTCAAAACATTTTATAAGTGTGAAAAATCTTAAGATAGGGATTGTAGGGGATGGAGGGTATGTCTCATTTTGTGGCGTTAGTATATTTATACGTTTCCAACCTCAGTAATTCTACGCACCTATTAGACATTTCCCCTTAAAACTTAGGATGGAATATTTTCAACACACGCCTATACGTATCTGCGATCCCGAAGGGATAAGTGCATCGAAATTATTGTACACAGGGATGTAGTGTGGACTAATGCGTTTAGAAGGATTACAGTGGTAGACTCACGACTCATGCCCAGGGGAGAGATTGTAGAAATGTGTGAACGTGAACGAAACAATTGCGTTCATTCTATGCAGATTGGATTTAGATGTTAGTAGCTAATTTTTTCTCAGAAGGGCTAACATGTGCCTTACGTACTTTAAGAAAGTATGGCAGCTTTGCGCGGGAAGTGCAGAGTCAACCTACTTGATGTCATTTTTTTGTACGTTTCACATGTTTCGGTTGATTTTATGATGTTGCACTTTTGTATTGGATATCCTGAATTTAATGTATGGCAAGCTTCTCATGTTTCCATTGCTGATGAGATTATATCATTGTTAGTCGAAAAGTTCCTGCACCAGTTACAGTTGACAACCACAATCGAAATATCATCGATAAAAAACTCTGCGATTAATCATAATAGGGAATATTATTTACGAAGCCCAAGCAATTCTGACAATTATTTTTAAATAATGCATGAAGAGTGGCGTGTCTAGTAAATCACATTATTCAAAAATATGTTTGTAACATATTTTGTATCGCTTTCCCTCAAGTTGTCGCCATTCGGGCTTCCACGCGTTGCTATGACGACGGTTTATGAGAAGAGTATTTAGACACATTATGTCTTTCCTCGTTGATAAGACGGATTGTTACTACAAGAATCTATCACAACAAACAGCGAAATGGATAAATATTAATGAACAATTAATAATAAATTATGATAAAGATAACTCACGTCGTTCGGGCAGTTTGTATGTTCCAACCTTTAGCGCAGACATCTTTGGCGAATGAATCGTATGGCAGACAGGACAAAACTGACCAGAATTTGTAGTTTGGGATATTCGTACGGCAATACCCGTTTATATTCTCACTGATCAGAGGTGGCCGTAAAATATGTGTATATGTCATTGGCCACACTTTGTTCTAAAGTGCGGAACATTAACGCCGCGTCTCTGTTTTGCGCAATTATTAATTGCCAATTTGTAATTAATATTTGTCCGTTATTACTGAACATTCGTTTCGATGGACCATCGGTCATTTTCCTAGTTTAGAAAATACACAGTGAAATAAGATGTTTATGTAACAAAATGCAATATTATTTAGAGAGTAGAGTAAAAGCCCCATTTTACTGTAACTATTTCAATACTTTTTAATGAAATTTTGATTGTGATTTTGAAAAGGTATAGGAGATCGTAGAAAAATTGTCTGATATTTTATTTGAACAAGAAATAAAAATACACTGAATAAGAGTTGTCAATTCGCAGCCCACCACCAATACGTTTAGTTCCAGTGTAAAATTAGTCTTTTTTGGTTTAATTTTGACTGGCATATCAACTAAAAAATGCCTGTTGACAATCATAAAGCAAATGCCGTACCAGCTGCATTCACTGTGGTCCGTACCTTCAGTATTTACTGATCATTCCGTAACTGTACAATGTGCGGATTTTAACTTTAAATTGTACACTACGCAAAGGTAAAGGATGTTGGTATTATAGCAAATAGTTTTTAAAAATTTCAACAATTTTTTTGTATAGGAATTTCAATTCTTCTTCGTCGATAAAGTATTAGTATTAGTATTATTTGTATATCATCAATAAATCGACAACTTTTAAAATGGATATTGAACAATCGTTTTTGCCAATATTATATATACAGGGTGGCCCATCCATGTGTGGACGGAATATTACTTATAAACAAATACATTTTGAGAAAATCTATTTATGGCATGTTATACATGACATTTGAGGGTACATTTCTAAGATATTGGCAATTATACAGGGTGTCCCAATTTTGACCTACATATCAAAGTTGGGATTTTTTAAATGGATTGCCTCAAATTTTATTACATATTTGGATAAACCAATTCAAAAGAAGAAGATTGATATAACAAACTATGGGGTTTTGGTAATTAGCTACTGAGATGTAAGGTGTCATGTCTAGAAAAACCGTCCACTTCGGCAACCCCTCAATTCGCCATTTTGAAACTTGCAGTGCTGAATTTTGTATGAAAAAAAGTGACATACCTCAGCTTCTATTTTATTTGTTACTTTTTCGAATTTTCAGTTTTGCTCATACAGGGTGGTAAAAAACGCAGATTGTACTTTTTCTCAAAAATTTCAAATGTATCACCCTGTATATTTGTGCAAGTTTGGAATCAATTTTTTATAAGCTTTTTGTTATACTAGATACATAAGGGTTTTTACGGCTATTTATTCGGTTATTAGCACGTCTTTTATGGAACGGCTTAATTCTCTAAAATATCGCATCATCCTTGGGAACAAATAAATTGTTGATTAGTTACAAACTGTCAAAATTAGTTTTGTGAGCATTATAATAAAAACGTTTTTAAAAATGAATTTTTCTAAAGAAGAAATGCTGAACATGGTATTCGTTTCGGGCGAAGCCCAAAGAAATAGTTTCCTAGCATTTCGTATTTATAAGCAATGGTACCCTAATATACGACATCCAAGGCCGGAAACATTTTCCACGCTACGAGAACGTTTTCCCCATTTAGGTGCACGGCAAATTGGAGCTGAAACTGATATATGCATAACTTCTGTCCAAAGGATTATTCACAAACATAGGTACCATCCATATCACCTATGCTTGCATCAGGATTTCGCAGCTCGAATGGAGTTTAGTAGAATAATGCTAAATAAATTGAGTGAAGACACTACTTTCCTGGATAAGGTTCTTTTTAGCAATGAGGCAACTTTTAACAACATAGGTGTTGTCAACAGGCATAACATGCACTATTATGCGCAGGAAAACCCTTACTGGGTTAGGGAAATAGATTTCCAAAATAAATGGAGCTTGAACGTTTAGGGAGGAGTTATTGGCAGACAAGTTGTCGGGCCTTTCTTTTTCGACAACAGATTAACACGTACAGAATACTTGAATTTTTTGATGGAGCATTTGCCTTTGCTTTTGGAGGATGTCAACCTGTAAACTCGGATGCATATGCACTTCCAATATGACGGCGCACCTGCGCATTATCATAACCGTGTGCGTAATTATTTGGGCACCTGGAGTACCAATCGTTGGATCGGTCGTGATGGACCTATATCTTGACCTCCTAGATCACCAGATATGATACCGATGGACTTCTTTTTATGGGGTTACATTAAGCAAGAGGTTTATAGATATCCACCATCTACCCCGGACAATATAAAGGAAAGAATTAAGGATGCTTTTCTGAACATAAGGGAACACACGCTGACGGATGTGCAACGGTTATTTATCCAAAGACTACGGCTGTGTATTCAACATGGTGGAGATATTTTCGAACAGTTTTTGTAGATTAGGTCTTGAATAGTGATATTTGTTTATTTATATTGTTGTTATAGTTGTTTTTCTCTATTACGCTTGAAGCTGATTTATACTGATTGTTATTAGTTTTTACGTCAAATTTGTACTCTTAGTGGCAATATGGAACTAGCCCACTATTTCTCTTTTGTTTCCATGGGTGATGTGATTTTTTTCCTTAATTTTGGTTGTTGTTCTATCAGAAGCTTAAAAACTCAAAATCTAGTGATTTTATCTGGATCAAACCTTACACCAAAAAAAAGCATATAAAAAATTGAATCCAAACTTGCACAAATATACAGAGTGATGCATTTTAAATTTTTGAGAAAAAGTACAATTTGCGTTGCGATTTATCCAAATATGCAATAAAATTTGAGGCAATCCATTTAAAAAATCAGAACTTTGATATGTAGGTCAAAATTGGGACACCCTGTATAATTGCCAATATCTTAGAAATGTGCCCTCAAATGTCATGCATAGCATGCCGTAAATAGATTTTCCCAGAATGTATTTGTTTATGAGTAATATTCCGTCCATACATGGATGGGCCACCCTATGTATATATATACAGGGTTATCCAAATTAAGTGTCCACCATTAGTAACTTTGTTATTAGTGAAAATACAAAGTTGTTTGAATTAGCAAACTAGTAGCATTTTTAACGCTGGTAAAAAATGAGAAATAAAAAAAACAATTGAGAGTCGTTATTTTGATTTTTTTCAGTAAAATAACATTTTTTTAAATGGAAACCCCTGTATATTATATTTTTTTCTGTTAAAGCATCAAATTTTAAACAAAAAAGCTTACAATAACTTTTCTCCTAGGTTACAAATTGTTGAAGTTATGGCCTCCAATCTGAAAAAATTAAATTGTATCGACAAACTTTATTTTCAACATCAACTTATAATCTTACAAAATACAATAACAATTTTTTTTAAAGAAGATGCTCGAAAACACCACCTTGTTCTTCAATACATTTTTGGGCACGTTTTTCAACTGCTCGAACTGTCTTAAGTATGGTCCTACCATCTATCTGGGTTATCTTTTCCCTAACTGCAGTCTTTAACGCGTCAAGGTTATCGTACCTTCGCTTGTAAATTTGGTTCTTTAAGTAACCCCACAAGAAGTAATCAAGTGGGTTTAGATCTGGTGATCTGGGAGGCCACTGTATTGGGCCATTTGTTCCTATCCACTGATCATTAAAAGTAGTACTTAGAAAATGATAAGTACCTCTGGAGTTGTGGGCAGGTGCGCCATCTTGCTGAAAATGCAGATGATGTCTACTTATAAGATCCAATTCGTCTAAGAAATTAGTCAGAATTTCTGACATAAATTCCACATATCTTTCACCAGTTAGGGTTCCCTCATAAAAGAACGGGCCAACAATTTTTGAACCAATTATACCGCACCAAACGTTGAAACTGAAACGGACTTGTGGGCCTCTTGGATGTACTAACAAAAGATTTTCTCTTGACCAATAATGGTGGTTTTTTCTATTAAACATTCCAGAATTTGAAAAATTTGATTCATCTGTCCATAAAAGGTAACGAAAGTTATTTACATTTTGGCGACAGAAGCTAAGATACCAATGGCAAAAAACAAGTCTTCTCTCTGGATCCCCTGCCAAAAGCGTTTGAACTGGTCGGTACTTATACGGAATAAATTTATATTTTTTTAAAATCCTTTGAACAGTACCATAACTGAAATTAGAGTCCTTGAGAATATCTGCTATTGAATTCTCACGATAAGCTTCAAAATATCCAATAACTGCAATTTCCGTGGCCTCGCTTATTATGAATTCTTTTTTTGCCCTTGTTTTAGCAAAAACATTTTCGTTGCCCCTAAATTTTCGATAAAGTCTCAGAAAATATCGTTCATACTGTTGAATGCGAGCGAGATATAATTCACTGTAGTATTCTCTTGCTCTCAAGGAGGATTTTCTGCACACTAAATAGCATTCTAACATATCACACTTTTCTTCATGGGAGAACATTTTTCTTTAAATTAATGACACAATAAAGCTTATAAACAAGTATTTACACTAATGTTTGACATTATTTGATTTTATCATTGTTTTCCAAAGCCTTCTAGTTGCGAGTATGTCCAGTTTAACAATTTGTCGCTTATCTTAATGCAGTCAAATCGCGAACGCCATGTTGTTTTCATAGCCGTCTTAATATTATAATACTGCAAATAATTAAAAATATTTATCGTTATTTTGACTTTATTTTTGACTTTAGCGGAAAAGTCATTATGAACTTTTTTGTTTAAAATTTGATGCCTTAACAGAAAAAAATATAATATACAGGGGTTTCCATTTAAAAAAATGTTATTTTACTGAAAAAAATCAAAATAACGACTCTCAATTGTTTTTTTTTATTTCTCATTTTTACCAGCGTTAAAAATGCTACTAGTTTGCTAATTCAAACAACTTTGTATTTTCACTAATAACAAAGTTACTAATGGTGGACACTTAATTTGGATAACCCTGTATATATATATATATATATAGAGAGAGAGAGAATATGATCATGCGGAGAAAGGTATATGTATAACAACAAGTAGGAAAATAATGGGCAAAATCCGCAAAAAGGAGGAAAGTGGATTCGAGCAGAAAATAGGGTAGGTAACCCGAGCGATACGTATTTCTGCTGGTTGGCTTCATCAGGCCCGAAATGAATGCACATATGAAACTACAAAAGTAGATACACATGCCCACACATTCGGATACGGGTGTAACCTGAGGAAACGAAGTTGGAGGGGAAAAAAACGACACACGAAGTCCACAACAAGAGCCAACCTACACATTGTAGTATAAAATGGCTATACGACCTCGAATTTTCAAGGAGACGTCTTACCACAACCACGCGGCCGGTTATAGCCACTTGCTGTGGTACTTCAAGCCCAAAGGATCTACAAAGAGAATATGATCATGCGGAGAAAGGTATATAACAACAAGTAGGAAAATAATGGGCAAAATCCGCAAAAAGGAGGAGAGTGGATTCGAGCAGAAAATAGGATAGGTAACCCGAGCGATACGTATTTCTGCTGGTTGGCTTCATCAGGCCCGAAATGAATGCACATATGAAACTACAAAAGTAGATACACATGCCCACACATCCGGATACGGGTGTAACCTGAGGAAACGAAGTTGGAGGGAAAAAAAAACGACACACGAAGTCCACAACAAGAGCCAACCTACACATTGTAGTATAAAATGGCTATACGACCTCGAATTTTCAAGGAGACGTCTAACCATAACCACGCGGCCGGTTATAGCCACTTGCTGTGGTACTTCAAGCACAAAGGATCTACAAAGAGAATATGATCATGCGGAGAAAGGTATATAACAACAAGTAGGAAAATAATGGGCAAAATCCGGATGTGTGGGCATGTGTATCTACTTTTGTAGTTTCATATGTGCATTCATTTCGGGCCTGATGAAGCCAACCAGCAGAAATACGTATCGCTCGGGTTACCTATCCTATTTTCTGCTCGAATCCACTTTCCTCCTTTTTGCGGATTTTGCCCATTATTTTCCTACTTGTTGTTATATATATATATATATATACGTTACGTCATCAACGCCATATGAAAGAAGTAAACAGATCGAGTTTCCGTACCATGGGCGCAGACTAATCTTCAGCGCATCTGCCACTATTTCCAGTACGTTTGAAGTGGGTAATAGGGAACCGCTGATTTCATTCTCTTCCTGGAAATACTAATAAATTTAGCCCGAGCTGTCGGCCTTCGCCACTGATCGTATTTCCAGGCATTGCACAATTTTATATTGAATATTGATAACAGGACAACTCTGACAAATAATATGATTGAAGTTTTCGAGACGGAGACACAAAACTAAAAAACGGATGTGTGTGAGCTTACCGAACAAACGTTCACACACAGTGCTAGGTAGCATGTCTATGTATGAGAGAGATGGAGAATATAAAGGGATACTGATAGTCTTACTTTGATCCGCCAAGAACGGTGACTACAACTATAGTAATATAATTGCCAGAAAGTAATTGGCTAAATTACCGTAGAGAATCCGCGTCGTGGACATCAGGCGCAGTCAAGATGCGTCGCAGTAGAATATAAGTCGTTCTTTCGGGTTTCTCGTTAATCAGATGGAAGGAAACTTCTTAAAGAATCGTGTTCCACCATTGTCGGACCAGGACAAAATGGCTGTAATTGATTCCAAGTGGACGTCCCTTCCAATATGCTGTCTATACAAAAAGTGGCCTTAAGTAGGTTGACTCTGTACTTCCCACTCAACGCCGTCATCAGATCATAAAGAATTGTATTACGCACAAGTAAGATCTTCTAATAAAAAAGTTAGCTACGAACATGTACAACAAGTAAATTACACGGACGTCAGTCAGTCAAACAGTCCCACATAATTAATCCATAGAAATTCTTTCCCTGCCCTACAATTAGTCCATATGGCAACGAGGCCTTTCCCCGATAACTGACGGCACAGGAAGGCCAGAACACTTACCAGGACCAGTACGCTCGCCGGTGATCTCAGACTGCAGAAGCAGTGACGCATATCGAAAGTATTTCTCTATCATTGTTTTAAGGGCAAATGTACTCTGAAATCTATAATTTGTGTGAAATATGTCTAATAGGTGCGTAGAACTACCGCGGTTGGGAACGTATAAACATACTAAAATCAACGTAATTGACATAACTCTCCCCCACCCCTACGGCCCTTCGACACTTAATTTTTCACCCCTAAAAATTCTTTCAAACATGATCAGGATCCCCTGAAACGTCAAAAAAGGTTTGGGAGATTTTTATTGATTTTTGTTTTAGGCCTTTTTCTAAGCCACCACTGGTCCATTTTTCCAAGAAAAACAAGCTTGTTTGTCCTTGGCATAGTAATAACCTTGTGTAAGAATGTGATAAAAAAAGTTATATATGGGCCAAGGATTAGCGGACAGACAGGCCGACAAACAGTCCGACGACAGATTGACGCACCAACAGACCGACGGAAATGGATCATGTGGTTTTTCGGTATGTACATGTCATATAACATTCAAACACATAACATCTCACGAAACTATTCGCCATTACAATACTTTCGCGTCAGCATGTATGAAAAGTAAAACTGTTCCCTGCACTATGAGGAAAGTGACATAAAGACATAAGGCAAGTTACTAGACACCAACAAAGCTTCTGGGTCTTGGAATGATTCCCAAAAACATCTATTGTTCTTTTCAAGGTCTTTGGCCTTACGTCACATTACCATACGAAATAAGTGGACAGACTGATAAAGTACCTTGTGCGGAGCTAAGCTTCTTTGAGGGAAATGTGCAAATCGATCCTTAGCGCAGCTGCTACTCACTTTTGTACACATATAATTGGGTATCGTTCTCATTCCCTTTTTTAAAATACTGCAACAAATCTAACGCAGACTATCGACATTGTAGTTGTATTTTCAGGCTATACTGTTTTATATCGAAAATCAAAAAAAGGTAAACTGAAGTCGCACGTCAATGACAAGTAAGCTGTCATACAGTGGCAAGTATAAATGTAGAAGACTCATACGTTGATGAGAAGGGCGGAAAGGATATACTTTCTGTAGGTCACTACACATGAAACGATAACCTAACACACAAGACCTTTAACAAATATTGATGAGAAAGGCGCAGGCGGTGAGACAAAACTAAAAAACTTACATCTGTGAGCATACACAAACGAACGTCCGCGCATAGACGCCGAGTGCAATATACAAGTATGTATGAGGAAGATGAATTAAAGTAAAACTGTAGGAATTACTTTCAACTGCAGTAATTAATTATATATCATATACTTTCTGTAGGTCACTACACATGAAACGATAATCTAACACACAAGACCTTTAACAAATATTAATGATGTTAGAAATAATTTTAGCTTTACATAACACTGGAATAGAGCGTTCTGCACTAGTCACACTGCAGGAGTATTAAGAAAACCTAAAAAACGTCAAACAACCGACGAAATGTCATCTTGCAGACTAGGTAGTTTTTAGTGTGCAAATAGTTCATTCCACGTTTTCTCGCTATGATCGGTGTTCGCTGACAACAAGTGTACAACAGCTTGTTAATATCTTTTAGAAAAACCTATGTTGTGTCACAAAAATCCTGCGAAATGTCAAAAAAAACGACCAAACATTTTTACAGTTTGACAAATCTAACGTGGTCTCTCAAGGTCAGATGCGCGGTAGACACGTCGGAATGTAGTGGGGATATCCAACAGCGATCGAGGTAGCATCGTGCGTACAGCTCCAGTAAAAATTTTAATTGCGCTAGCTGTAGTTTGTTACAATTTATACTCGAAGGTTCTGAAAAATAGAGAGTAGAGTTGCAAATAAAGTTTCAAGTGGTCAAAGCCAAGAAATTGTTGCCTTGGTATTGAGATTCATGCAGAATGAGGCTGAACATGGAGTGACTGTTCCTTTACACATACTCGTAGTAAATATAATTACGATTACTATTGCGATCTATGATTATTATTATTATTATTATTATTATTATGCAGATTCGAAAATTTAAGCAACAATAAAAAATAAATTACTTTGAGAAGACTTTGTCTAAAATGCCTATGTTCGATCACGAAATTTTGCATAATATAGTTTTAACCATTGATGAAAGTACAATATAGCACTTTATCACAGAAAGATTTCAAATTATCTTTAGCCTTCATGATGAGTATAATATATATATATATATATATATATATATATATATATATATATATATATATATATATATATATATATATATACAGGGTGACAGGTAAATATTTGTAAAACATTTTAGGAGGTGATAGTACAGCTCCTTTGCTATCAAAATTAGTATATAATACCATACCCTATATTCAAAGGTTAAAAAGTTATGGAAGTTTTAATTTTTTTTTAAAAACAACCCAGATTACAGAGTAAAATAGTTGAGATAAAAAAAAGTTGGTGATTAAACATTCTTTTTTTAGTGGTTTCAGGTTATTATTCAAATAAATAATGCTCATAAATTAAAAAACATATGAAAACACTACTGAAAATGTATTTATTTTCATTTAAATGTTGAATGAAAATTTTTATTTTCAACTTTCACATTAAGAAGTCTTTTTTTTTCAAAAAAATCATAATAAAGAAAATGTACAAATAACTGCAAAAACTTCCTCATTTCATTAGGTTTCTAAAATGGTATAATAACATATCAGTAAGTAAACCATTTAACAAAACAATATTACTTTGCTAGAAAGGACCGCTAAGCGCATTTCATTGTACTGACCAGGTAAACCGAGCCTATCATGGTTCGACCCTTTTTGTTATTTTTTGTGCCCTGTGCCGTTATTCGGGTTTAAGTATTCGGAATCTGTCGTCGCTCCTCGGAAGCAAGCTCTGCGTGTGTTATGAATTGACACAGCTGACGGATCAAGGAAAGGGAACTAACGCTTAGGTTAGTTAGTAGAATATCAACCTTTAACGCGGTAGGACGTACTTTTACTTTTTTGATCAGTTTTAATAATGGCGAGTTACCGTAACGAAGAATACGCTGATATTCTGTTTTGTTATGGTTTAAGTGATGGAAATTCCGTTGAAGCCAGGCGAGAATACGAAAACCGTTTTCCGAATCGGTGAATACCGAGTCATCGAGTATTTGCTTCTGTGTACCAACGCGTCTAGGAAAGTGGACAGGTTCATGAGAGACGTCATGATGCTGGTAGACCTCGGTTGTTTGACGACGAAGATCGAGAGGCAATACTGGAATGCTACGGCAGAGACCCGACGACGTCTACACGAGTTATAGCAAAGCTGCTTGGTTTAACTCAGTGGAAAGTTTGGTTCGTTTTGCATTCGGCGAGACTTTACCCTTTCCATTACACACCGGTTCAAGTATTAGAAGAAGGAGATCCCGCAAGAAGAATTAATTTTTGTCGATACATGCTTCATCGGGATCAAGAAGAAAACGACTATTTAACTAAAATATTGTGGACCGACGAGTCTAAGTTTGACAGAGAGGGGACAACAAATTATCACAACTTATATTATTGGGCCCCACGAGAGGCAAATCCCCACATGGCAAAGCCAAGAGCCCATCAAAGAAGATTTTCGGCAAACGTGTGGATGGGAATCATTCATACGTATCTAATTGGACCAGTTTTTTTGCCTGACAACCTGAATGGCGAATCCTATGAAAACTTTTTGATATCCGAACACTGGGAGTATCTCGAAGACCTGCCTCTGAATATCAGGATGCAGATGATCTTTTTTTTTATATCGAAACAGCCGCGCAGGCAGAAGCCTAAATGCCGGAACCCCGCGGCTGCTATGATGATCCCAAAGAAATTTTGTTAATACGATTTTTGAACTGCCTAAGGTTAGTAGAACTGGGAAAAGCTTCCTCCCGTAGATTGTTCCACAATCTAGACACCCTCGGGACAAAGGAGCGGTCGTATCGGTCAGTTCTGGATGTACGAAGTTTGACACGGTTAGGATGGGATGCCGAAGTCAGGCGGGTCTGTCTGGCAGGCGCATCGAGCGGCGGCATCATGGAGGAGAGCTCTGAGGAGCAAAGCCCGTTGGTGTAGCGATAGAAAAGAGCTAGATCGCCGACGGCCCGCCGGTGCGAAAGAGTCCCGAGACTGTCTGTTAGAGAAGAGTCATCGATCAGTCGGACCGCCCTCCTCTGGACAGCATCGAGCATGGACAATGTAGTCGGGGCGGCAGCACCCCAAATGTGTGAGCAATACTCGAGGCTAGGCCTTATCTGGGCCTTGTATAGAGTGAGAAGGTCATGCGGAGAAAAGTACTTCTTAGCCCTAAACAAATAGCTTAGCTTTTTCCCAGCAGCTGCAGCTATTGAAGAGATGTGTTCGTGCCAGATCAGGTCCTCGGTGATCTGGACTCCGACCAGCCGAAATGAATGGCTCTTTGGTAGAACTCGACCGTCCATCGAAACTGTATGAGCGCTAGGACGCTTTTTGTTCGTCAAGGTACAGTACTGTGTTTTGGAAGCATTGAACTGTTCAAGATTGTTGCGTCCCCAAGCAGTGATAGCCTCCAGGTCTCTTGTCAGAGAAGAAGTCGTCGCTAGTCTTCTTTTTCCAGCTCAGCGGCAGAGATCGGCTTGTCACTCTGAATTCCTGCATGTAGAGTGCTGTCATCAGCGAAGCTGTGGATTGGGTTGATCGTGCAGGAAAGGAGGTCGTTGATATGTAAGAGAAACAGTGTTGGAGCCAAGACCGATCCCTGGGGAACACCCGCGTTGACGTTGTGGGATGAAGAGGAGAATCCGTCAATTACGACGGATATCTTGCGGCCATAGATAAAGTCAGCCACCCATCTGCAAAGCTGGGAGGCCGTAGGATGGAAGTTTGCTTAAGAGGGCAGCGTGCCACAGCTGATCGAACGCTTTCGTGATGTCAAGAGCAACGACATGAGCCTCACCATGAGACTGGATGAGTTTACTCCACAGTTGCGTGACGTAAGCTAGGAGGTCCCCTGTGGATCGTTGGTGCCGGAAACCGTACTGCCTGTCGCTAATCAAGCTGTGACGTTCGAGGTAGTCCAGAAGCTCGCGATTTATGCACCTCTCCATCACTTTACTTATAACAGAAAGCAGAGCTATATGCCTGTAGTTGTAAGGGTCGGTTTTAGATCCTTTTTTTGGGATGGGCTGTACATGAGCAAATTTCCAGTTTTCTGGGAAGGTGCCGGATTCATAAGATATCTGGAAGAGACGCGAAAGAACTGGAGCAAGCTCCGCTGCACATCTCTTCAGTACAATGGCAGAAATCAAGTCCGGACCAGAAGCTTTGTTGATGTCGAGCGACAAGAGCACTCATCTTACGGTCTTATGCCTGAATGTTACTTCCCGCATAGTGTGGGGAACCCTTTGAATTGACGGCACTTGGGCGTTGGTGGGGACGTCCATGGTGGAGTTGGCAGCAAAGATCTTGGCTAGCACTTCCGCCTTGGCCTTTGAGTCGAATACAATAGTTCCATCCTGACACGTAAGTGGTGGAAGGCTACTGTGTGAGAAGTTCTTTTCAATCTGCTTGGCCAGCGTCCAGAAAGACCGACTGCCATTGCGCTGCGACATTACCCTGTGCCTAACTTTTATATCATGATGGTTTTTGGCATTGCGAACCGCTTCGTTATATTTGTTTCTGGACTCGACGTCGGCTTGTCTATTCTCTACAGTGGGGTTTTGTAAGTAGGTTCTGTGGGCCTTGATCTTCTGCTGGCGAGCAGTGTCACACGATTTGTTGAACCAGCCGTTGGACCCTGGTTTAGGAACTTTCACTGTGTGAGGGATGTATTCCTCCATTCCGACGTGGATAATTTCGGTTATTGAAGAACAGACAGTCGATGCATCCGCGTCAGTGAAACAGACATCTCTCCAAGGAAAGCTAGAGAAGAAGTCTCTGAGCCCCTCCCAGTCGGCATGTCCGTAATGCCAAGTTTTGCGGCCTGTGCGAGTTTCTGCTGCCACAGCGGCTTCTGACCGAAACCTAACCTCCACAACACCGTGATCTGAATTACCCAGGGGGGACAGGACAGCAGTGCTGTAAGGGGCAGGATGCGTGGTCAGAAAGAGATCTAGCAGGCTACTGGCGTGTGACGAGACGCGGGGAAAAAAGTAGGGCTCGTCACCAGCTGGGTCAGCCCTTGAGTAAGAGCGAACGCTTCGACTGCACGACCTGCTGCATCGGTCTTATTTGAGCCCAACCAAAGCTCATTATGGGCATTGAAATCACCGAGAAGAACTACCTATGAAGCGGGGTGATTGATGTTCAGGAAGTCGATCTGGACGGCGAGGTATTCGAGTAGGTCATCCCAGTTATGGTTCGAGGGAGAGCGAGAAAGGCAGCAAATAAATTTGGGTGATGTTTTGGAGTTGAGGCGAAGCCACAGAATGTCCTTCCGGTCTGATTCCAAAGAAAGATCCCTGGAGCAGGAAAGACTGCTGCGGACAAAAGCCACAACTCCCCCGTTCTTTCTCAGATTGGAGTGCACCTCGTAGTTTGGGAAGTTGAGATGGTTAATCGGTGCAGTCTCTGAGATTTTTGTCTCCGCCAAGAAAAGCACGGCGGGACGATTGGATTGCAGGTAGTGATGAACAGCATCAATGTTGCTGTTGATCCCGCAGATGTTCGAAAAACAAATTTTATCTTCGATGTTGTTCCCTCGAGCCCACCCTCCACCCGGACATTCCGAGAGTGGAGTGAGTTTACGTCCGGAGTTTTTAGTGCTCGAGGGATCCATCATCATTAATTTCTTTGTTTTGGTAGATAACCGACTGCATAGCTTAGGTGTGGAAACATGCGGACATTTATAAGACACCCTGGGAAAAGCTAGCGGGTGGTACTGCCTCGGTCGACTGGTCCTTGTCTACCACCTTCTTTTTACGTGTTAGTGATGTTAAATAGACCTAAAGTGGCCCGTTGGCGGACTTGTACCGCCACCCGGCAATCGGTACTGAGGTATTCCTTAACGCGTGCACAATCACTTGGACGGGAAGAAGTTGTATACTGGATACAACAACTTCCGGAACAAGCATTTGCCACGGCCCTCGCTCACGATGGCTGTCCCGCGCATTTCCGTCTGGGTGTTAGACAGTGGCTGGACGAGAAATATCCTTGTCGCTGGATTGGCCGAGGTGGACCGACACCGTGGCCAGCGAGGAGCCCAGATTTAACACCGTGTGATTATTATTTATGGGGGCACATGAAGTCACTGGTGTACGCTGAGCTCATAGACACTCTTCCACAGTTGAAAGAAAGAATTATTGCTGCTGCTGACACTATCAGAGGACAACTAACTGGCCGCATCACGCGTACCAACATGAGAAAAAGACTACGGGCTTGCATAAGAAACGGCGGGCGTCAGTTCGAACAACAATTGCAATGAATTTTACCTTCATTTCATTATTGTATTTTACTTACCAATTGTAGTAACTTTTAGTTAGTTTTTATTATTCTGTAGTACAATTGCAACTGTGTAAATAATCTAATCGTGTAACTTAACCGTAGTTTAAAATAATAACTATCCCATAGCTTACAGTTACATTATTTTCACAAAAACACTTTCTTATCAATCAGAGAGTTGTGAAAATAGGAGACAAACCATTGGTAAATTTACTCCCTATTGTTGTATTACAAAACATTATATTTAGTTTCACACAGTTTTTGTGCACTTATCATACCAATTTAGATTCCTTATGAAACAACGATATTACTTAAATTGTTTGTACGTTTTTTGTATACTGATTTTTTTGTAAAACACCTTACTTACTGTAAAACGTTATTTGTTTTTCTTAGTTAAACATTTTTGAATGAAAATAAATACGTTGTTTGGTATTGTTTTCGAATCTTTTTTAATTTATAATAGTTAATTATTGAAATAATAACCCAAAACCACAAAAAACAAATGTTTAATCGCCAACTTTTTTCTCTCTCGACTTTTTACTCTGAAATATGGATTGTTTTTAAAAAAATCTTAAATCTTCAATAACTTTTCAACCTTTGAATATAGAGTGTGGTATTATATACTAATTTCGATAGCAAAGGGGCTGTACTATCACCTCCTAAAATGTTTTACACCTATTTACCTGTCACCCGTATATATATATATATAGAAAAGTTAGTTCCAAACCTACCTCTCAAAAGCGTGGTTGTTATAGACAACGCACCGTATCATAATAAACAAACAGAAAAAAGCCCAAATTCCTCAACAACCGAAGCAGAACTGATGATCTGGCTTCGTCACAGAAATATCTTTTTTACGGACGATATGCTTAATCCAGAACTGTACAATTTGATAAAACTGCATAAGCCTGCTTATAAGAAGTTTGCAATAGATAAAATTCTGCATGATGCTGGGCACGATGTATTAAGATTGCCACTCTATCACCCCGACTTGAACCCTATAGAACTCGTTTTTGCAGCAATGAAATCTCACGTAGCATGTCTCATTATCGATTTTGAATTTTCTGCTGTTTTAAAACACTGCGATAAGTTTTTTAATACATTTGGGAGTGATGAGTGGAAAACGAGATGCGAGCGTACAAAGAAGCTTGAAAAACAATTTATAGAACCCGAGCCCGCGGTTGATAAGGTTGTGAATGAATTCGTTATCAATTTAAATCAAACTGACAGTGATAGTGATTTTTTGGAAACTGAAGATGAAGATTCAGAAGGAGAAGAGGAAGATAACAGAATTTTGGGTGTAGAGTCAGTAGGACACTCTATAGTGTATGACTGTCTGAGACCAATTCTGATAAGACGTACATCAATCTTTGAGGCTGATAATGATAACAGAATCTTTACGGTTTAAAACCCTCACCTGAAGCTTTTTTGTATTGTTTTTCAGTTAGAATCAATATTTCTTTCCTTGTTTGAGAAATTAATCTTAGAGCAGGGCATTTCTCATAAATTGTGGGACATTATGAAAGATATAGGGTTTCAACATCCTTGTACACAATTTACTGTTTTCTGAAAAGATCTAAACATTAGGCTCAGAAGAGCTGAGGCACGTTTTTTTATGAAGGGTTATTCCCCCTATTCAGCTAGATTTAATGTATATGCGACCATCAAGCAATTAGCTAATCAATCCCTTAACGAAAGAATTGCATCCCAACATTTTTTCAGTTAAGTTCTAGAGAAATGCCAAATTCGGATGTCTTTTATAAATGTCTCTCAGTGTAGTTGGTAGGCGAAGTCAAGAGTTGTCTACGAATGGCGAATTGTAATCGTAAGATAGGTATCCCTTCATCAAATTAAATGAAATAACAGAAATTGGCACGCTGTAACGGAACTTGTCGCGCCGACTGTACTTCTATATCCGTCGGCTATTACCTACCGTTTCTCTCAGACATCCACCGTCTCACTCTGTTTTCTGCGCATCTCGCGGCTCGAGCTGGATTTGCCGATCTGTACTCGCCTATTACAGGTCATTGTCACGTTGCGCTTTTAAACTACTGATGTCAAAAAGATACAGTGTCAGATATCACAGAAATTCAAAAATAATGTTGTTAGTATTTTGGGTTTCTAGCTTCACAGCTGCTTCAGAATAAAAAAAGCCATTAGAAAACTAAAAGTGGAAAATTGACTGCATAAGTTGGTGGTGAAGAAATTGGGATAAACCTTCCAAATGATCTGAGGATAAGAACAAAAACTGGACTGGATCTGGGCTATCCATCGTTTATTAGTTTTACTAGGTACCAGTACCGCATATACCATACGAGTACTACGCAACAACGCACCTGCCGATTATAAAAGATATCGAAATGATCTTAAAATTCATGGTCGAATGTTTCCCTGATGTGTGGCATTATATACACTGTGGTACCACTGGACATAATACAAAATCGACTGTTCAAGCAGTTACTCGTAAGTGAAAACGGTAGAACAGCAGCCATGCTCAATTATGTATTATGGGTTGCCAGCCATTGCAGCATACATTTCAAAAAGCTGGCGGTAAGCTTCCAACCAACTTACTGCTCAATATTCTTTACCATAAGATAAAAAGACGCTCTTTCTGAATATCTAAAATGCTTGATAGTCCAGAGGTTAAGGGTTCCGATCCTGCACTTTGATTTACCGGAAAGAAACTTGGCATAGACTGAATTTTTATCAAAAACCTTATATCACAGGGTTAAATGCGTGACTTTCCATGTTTTGATGTGTTCAGTCGGTTCAAGCACTTTTCTGTCATATTCTGGTTTTAATTTGTTACTATCTATGTGTTAAGTCTAAATATGCCGGATACATTAGAACGAATTCCTGACATTTCTCGGGACACTTTCAAGGATATCTGAGAAAAGGATGAATACAGCGTCTGCCCTCAGCGCTTTTACTACAACCGCTTCACTTTGTTGTACTGGAATGAAACTCAACATAGAGGAAGTACTTGGGTACCAAGTGGCAGTTGCTTTGGAGGTTATATACCCCGCGCAGCTAAATTCGCAATGCTGACTATCTTGGTGTATTATCGTATTTTTGGGATCCCATATATTCCAAGTCTCCGGAGGGCCTGAGTAGCTGAGTTGTTAGCTCGTTGGGCTACTAATCGGTCGACCTGAGGCTCGCGTCAGAGTGGTGCAAAACCAGCATATCGCTGGAGCTGCTTTATTTATCAATGAGTAAATGGCTTGTGGAGTAGTACAGCGTTGGTAGTCCGGGGTCGGCGAAAAACGCCAAAGGTAGCCTAGTCGCCAGGCTTTGCCTCCCCACCACTACTACTACCACCAGTTCTACTCATGCCTTATGTTTGGATGAGATATCAACCTTTTTCAGGGCATTTTACAGAAAACCTAATGGTACGAAGAAACAGCGGTCGCCACCAGCGCTTGTATTACGACTGTTCCATTTTGTGGTAATGGAGTAATACACAGCATGGAAGAAGTGACGCCCAACACCTTACTTTTAAAAAGTGGTGCCCAATCAGCATCTCTTCAAATTCCTGGTTATGGGAGTTTGAATTATTTTTTGTAGTGAATTGTTTCATCTATCACTATCTTTTATAGTCAATATCGAGTGTATTTTATATTTTTTTTCTCCATATCTCAAAGGATCTACATGTCAATAAAGTATCGATCTATCTATCTCGTAGAGGCAAACTCGTCATTTTCTATACTGTATTTAAGTCCATTCAAGTAGTGATTTTGTCAAGTTTTGAGTTTGATTTCTTGCAGATACGACCAGTGCATTGAGCCAAAAGCCGCGGGTCATATTTGAATGAGTTGCTTACCTTTTCGGGGTCTTCAGCAGGAAATCTGGAAATACGGAGGAAACAGGGTCCAGACTTTATAAAAAAATATGCTAATGGAGGATCACACTTTTATTCTCTGTCCATGCAAACTTTCAAATTGTCCATAAAGGTAGGCTTCGAGTCACTGAAATCACTCGGTACAAAAGTAGTGTGGGCAGGACAAAGGGGCAAAATAAGTCTTATTTAAACAATCTGAATTGTCAAAATATAAAACATTACGAACCTGCTGCTACGAGAAATCACAATCCTCAAATAGCACTACTTGGCCTCCACTTTTTAAAAGTAAGATATTGGTCAGTACTTCCTCCATGCTTCATTCCAGTGCAACAAAGTGGAGTGGTAAAGGCAGACCCTGCTATCTTCGAATTTAAAAATTTCTTGCAAAATGCCCCGTAAAAACATGACAACTCGTTCAAATACTTTTCGCTGGATTTTAGCTTAACATATAGATATAATCGACAATAAATTGAAGCCAAAATCTGAAGTAGTCAAGTCAACGCTCGGTCTGAACATCATGTACTTAATTAGTGGTATACAACTAAGCTAAAGCAATTACAGTTCAAACTAGATGACATTTTCGTCAATCTTACTACATTCAAGACTCCTCATCTAAGCGATAAGTATTGTACAAAACAACAAACGACAATTCAAAGCGAAAATCTGGGAACCAGAACGGAAATACATGATGGACCCTGTATACAAAAATCGTTTCCAATCTCTTGATTCCCGGTGTTTCTAGAAAATGCCAGATGTTCGAAATGGGTATATAAGCAGCCAGCCGCTTCTCGGAGGATCAGCATTAGAGTATTCAGCAGTGGATATATGAGCGAAGCAATGCCGTTGCGATCCTGTGTGAATCATCCGAACAGTTTCTGTTATATTTGTGGTGAGGTGACACTGAAAGCCCACTTGTAAGAAACGCCTACGAGTTATATTCCGGGTTCAAAGTTGCCTCACAAAACATGCTGCCGTACTTAGCAGAACCTTAGCAGGATGACTACGGGGTACTCACACTTCTATGAAATTTGGAGTGCCAATGATTTGGCGGGAACATAAGAATCATGTTGATAATTGATACTTTTGCTTAACAAGAATTCTGGGATTTTCTAGTAAAAGCAAGCATAAAATAGCGCATCCTAATATCCCCTCAGCCATTAGACCTGTACCTCAAGACTTTACTAGCATACCTGTTCCTAAGCCTCCAAAGAAATACGATGAACCAGATAATTCTAACACAGACGAGCCAGAAGCCGTATTGAAGAGGAAGTCGTTTTCGAATGTAGTAGCAGCAAACAGCCACATTTTATATCTCAGGAAGCGCTCAATGATCTAGTTCGTGATTTAATCTTCCCAAAAGAAAAGCACAACTACTTGTATCTCGTTTGCAGCAACCTTTTACAAACAGGTGTGAACATTTCCACGTTTCGGAACAGGCAGTCTATGCTGGCCATATTTTTCTCAATGGAAAATGACTTACATTGGCGCTCCCACGGAGGGCTAAACGGGGTAATTACCCCCCCCCCCCCCAGACGAATCGAGCAGTCTTTGAAAAAATGGTATAAAGTAAACGTCTTATAAAAATGCGACTAGCGACTACTCTCCCACCAACAGCAACGGTGTGCGCTTCTTCCTGCTGGAACAGGTATAGTCTAGTCTTTTATGGTCTAGTCTTTTATGGTCTAGTCTAGTGTCTAAATTCTGTACCAGTCCAGAGTCCGCAACAAAATTTGGCTGAGAAGTGAACAAGCGGAGTTTTGTTGATCTGGTTGGAAAAATGAAAATTTAATATAATTTCAATTACGAAGTGTTTGGTCCATACTCCAGCTATCATTAGCATCTATGTCTATTTTGTCTCGGAAGTCCCTGCATATAAGCACTTCAGCATTTCGTTCATCCGAGATGGCAAATTATATATTTAGTGTTTGAAAATTGCGTGAACTTAAGAAATCTTGTTTTCCAAACAGAAAAGGTTCTTTGTTATGAGATACATGAATGCGTGAAAACAAATAATGCCGTTTATTTGACAATATTTATGTAACTGTTAGTGCTGGTTGACGGCTGCTGTTGTCAACATGAGTAAAAGGAAACAGAATACCATCGATTGGTTCCTTTCTAAACAAAACAAACTGATCGACCGGCACAAGAATTACCGGAAAAAACTGATGATAATCCTACAATTCCACCTGAGCCCTCCACTTCAAAATTTGTTGATGTTGCACCGTATGCTGAACCAAGTGTTGAACAATCGGGTGCGAAACCTAAAGGATCCAATTTTGTTGATGTTGGGCTATATGTAAATTTCAGCAGCAACTTGTCTTCCCATGAAAAATATACCTTATTGAGGTGTGCAATGATCCCTAATGACTCTTTCAAATATCCCTGTTCCACACACTTGAAAAATAATAAAGAAGTGAAATGTTACTTGTCAAAAAAATACTTTGAGAAATTTCCTTGGCTGCCATATTCAGAGGACCTACAAGGGCTTTTCTGTAAATATTGCGTGGTTTTTGCAAAATTAGGAGGAGTACATAAATCAACTGAATTGGGAAAACTTGTTACCGTACCTCTAAAGAAATTTTCGAAATTGTATGGCAAAACCGGTGTTTGTGAAACACATGAGAACTCAATATTATCATACATAAGCAGTTTCAGACGCTACAAACTTTTTAAAGATTTACGAAAATCCAGAGAATGATATAAGAAATATAATAGATTCAGAGCGAATTGAGCAAGTATCAGAAAATCGGCAAAGATTGACTCATATAATAAAATCTATCATTTTTTTAGGACGCCAAAATATACCACTTAGAGGGCATAGAGGTAGGGGATGACTTTTTTCTAATGACAGCACGAATGACGAGGATGTCCTTAATAATGAAGGGAATTTTAGAGAACTAATACGGTTTAGAGTCGAGAGCGGCGACAATTTATTGAAAAAAAAACTTAGAGAACTCAAAAGCGCATGCTACGTACATAAACAGTCGCATCCAAAATGAAATTATAGAATGCTGTAGCAAAGAAATTTTGGATATAGCTTTAAGTCGCGTAAGGCAAAGTCAGTATTACAGTATTATATTTGACGATACTACAGACATTAGCCATAAATCACAAATGTCAATCGTTTTGCGGTATTGTTATCAAAAATATATTTACGAGGACTTCATGGGATTTGTGGATTGCTACTCAAATTTTTATGAAGATACAATGGAGCCCAAACTTACAGGTCAAATTCTTTGCTCAAACAGGCAATCATTTCATCAAAACCAATAAGACTCAAAACTATGTGTCGGCATTGGTACTGATACGTGTAAACTGATGTTAGGTGAACAAAAGGGCGCTATAATGGCATTGTAAAAATGTTTGCCAAATGCTCTAAAAAGCCCATGCGCAAATCCTGCCTTGAATCTTTCAATTTCAAAAAGCAGCAGTGTCCAAGAAATACTGTAGGTATAATGAAGGAAGTAATTAATGCGTAGGGGAGACCGGGGCTGGTAGCCGCACTTTTTTGAATTTATTTTATGACGGCTACTATAATTAATATTTTTTAAAACCCATTGTTGCCGTGAAAAGTCCTATATATTTTCAACATAAAATATTTTTTTTTGTTTTCTTATCTCATATCGTTTTGATACAAATATATATTTCCTTCAGTAAAGCAGAGTGCGGCAACCTACCCCTCTAACGGGGTTGGTTGACGCACCACATGGGATAGGTTGCCGCATACAAAAATGATTGTAAAAAAATAAAGAATGTGTGATTTTTTATTTTCTAATATTAAATTTTGACAAAAAAAATGTTTTTATTTTTTTTTTAATCAAATAGGTACATTTTTTAAACCTAAAATTATTAGAAAATTTAACTAATGAACTCAGGTAACAAAAAGTAAAACTAAAAAAACAGTCAAAGTTATCGTTAAGTGTTAAACTTATAAGAAAATTAGGTAACTAACTCTTTAATGAACTTAGGTCACAAAGACTTAAAATAAAAAATATTAACATTTTAAGTTACAAACACTTCTCTACTCACTCATACAATTAATACAATAAAAAGGAGCGTAATCTTCTCCCACACATTCTTTGTGTGCCCACCCACTGCATGAAAAACATCTAATCCATTCCTCACCCGGACGACTGTTTGTAAAAGTATCAAGGCAGTAAGCGCATAGACACTCATCTTCATCGCTCGATTCTTCAGCCAATTGTTTTTTATTTACATTTTTCTTCTTTTTATTTTGTTTTTTGTTTTCTTTGTTATTTTTAAGCTCTTTTCTTATTGGAACTTTTTTTGTTTGTTCATCTCTGAGTGCCTCTTTTATTGGCGTATCTGTCAAAATCTCGGTGTGACGCCTTTTTCGAGTTCCTTTATTCTCATTTTTTCTTGGTGGAGCTTTTGGCAGGGGCTTTAGCTCAAATGGACTGACTGTTTTTTTTTTGGGTGTTCACTCGGTATCTTCTTTGGCTAATATGTTAATATTTTTAATTATTTGCTTTTCCGGAGTTTTTTCTTCGAGCGGTGGGTTTATCTCAGAAGTTTTTGGCATTGAGCTATCAGCGTTGAGAATTTCAGAATAATCCCGAGATGTTCCTGGTTGGGGACTAGTATCCTGAGATATTTTAGGTTTAGGGCTATTATTAGGTTTCCTGTCAATTTCATCATCTTTTGCTTGCTCAATAAGTGGGCGGTCAGTAGCATAAGAGGGGAGAAATTCGTCTTCAGAAAAGACACATTCATTGAATGGATAAACTCCTGACACTTTAAACCCTGCTGTTATGTTCTTTGGTGTTATTGCGCTTGGCAAAGCTACGGCCACAATTTTAGGGACATCGTAGATGGTCATACTAGACCCTGGATGACTGGTTATCCAACCATCGCATGCTGTACTTACATATTTTTTTAAGGGCCCATACACTGATCTGCCCAGCGGCTGTAGCTTGTGAGAGCAGTGTGGCGGAAAGGACAACACCGTCACTCCATTCTCTTTAAGATAGTCCAAAGAATCAATTGATAAATGGGAGTCATGGTTGTCTATCAACAGAAGTACCGGCCTTTCTTTGGAGCAACCAGTGTGCTTAACAAAATGTTGATATAGATATATAGATAGGACGTCATAAGGGTGGAGCTAAAGGGAATAAGTCGAGAGTAGGCGTGAAAGTGAAAAGTGGATACAGGTTAGGTTCAGTTAGATGCAAATGTGAAGCTGAGGTAGGGATAATGAGCGTAAAAGTTGAAAGGGAGATTTCCAGATAGAGATAGCTAATAAGGATGAAAAGCGGTAAACAGGAAGTTGCTCGTCATCACAGTAATACGGGGATTTACTTTTGTTTTACCCTTGTTATTTTTCTATTTACGTGGAATACGAGTAACTTCTATAGTTTATATACGTATACGTATATATAAATAAATACATTTTTGCGTCGCAACAATATGATTTAAAATCCAAAGTGGGGATGGTTGCCGCATGCGGCAACCTGCCCCTCAACAAATGCGGCGACCGACCCCAAAGCGTTTTTTAAAATACTTTTGCGTTTATTTTTTGTCTGGTAACTAAAGTGGTTATTAAAAATATGTTACTAAAAAATAGATTTCCGTAGAATTCTGACGGTCTACTTCGTTTTATATTCTTACTTTTACATCAAAAGTTATAATAAAAACAATAGAAAAAATAAATTCACTTACGAGCATCAAAATAACACTTGACGGCGTGCACTCACTTCTATTGCACTGATCAGACTGAAACGTTCCACAAAGTTCGGGCGCGACTTAAGCTTTAAAACACGAGACGCGGCATTGTCGCCATATTTATAGTTTTGGGGAAAAAGCCAGTGCGGCTACCAACCCGTGCGGCTACCAGCCCCGGTCTCCCCTACTTGAAAGCATCCGCTAAAAGAAATACAGTATTAAAAAGAAAACTAGACGAATATCAAATTCATAGTATGTGCGAAACACGATGGACTGAGAGACATGATTCTGTGCTCCAATTTGAAAGCAAATTCGAGGAAACTGTAGAGGTATTAAATTAAATATTATATCAAATTGGAAAGGCTTCTCTAAAAGCGGAGTCTTTGAAGACTGCCAATACTTCCACCGAATTTATCGTATCACTAAAGTGTTTGTGTGATATATTAGCTTTAACAGTCAACCTGAGTAAGATTTTACAATCAAAAACATTTGACAAACAATACGCTGTCAAACTCATAGGAAATATTATTTCAGTTGTTCAAGAAAGACGCGCAAATTCCGAAAAACACTTTAGAATACTATTCGCATCTATAATGAAATCACATGAAACCCTGGGTATGGAACTGATTGTGCGAAGAATAACAAGTAGGCAAATGAACAGACCAAACTTAGTTACGTCTGACAAGAAAATCATTACAGTTTGAACCTATATGTCCCTTTGCTAGATAATACATTACAGGATTTGGTATACTGGTTCAATGAAGAATCTTTGAATATATACAATTTTAATATTTTCTTTGCGTCAGTATTTAATTCAAAAACTGAAGCTGAAATAATAGACATATTAGAAAGAATCTCTAAATATTTGCATGGACTAAATAGTAACGAAAACAAAAATTTTGTAAGTACCAGATTAAAAGCAGAATTTGACCTTTGGAAGTCATGTACACAAGATATTATAAACAGTGGAATGTCACTGTATTTATCATGTGATGAAAACATTTTTCCTTCAAGTTACAGATGCCTACAATTACTGATTTCATTGCCGGTAGGTGTTGCGACATCTGAAAGAAGTTTCTCCCATCTAAGAGGATAAAAACTTAGCTGCGCTCCACTATGTTACAAGAGCGATTAGTGGGTTTAGCTCTTTTGTATATGCATAGGGATTTTAAAATAGACGTGAATACAATCATAGATCGGTTCGCCAACAAAAAGAATAGGCGCCTTGATTTTGTAATATGATAACACCTGAACTTTGCCTAAGGTTGTCTCTCAAATCCATCTCCCTTCTGTTGGCCAATAAATAAAAAAAGCAGATCCAGTTAAGGGTTTACTTAGGTTTAAACCACCACGTTAATCTTTTCCAAAGCATCCAATCAAGGTATGTGGTTTTATTTATTGGCCAGCAGATTGATATAAAAGTCTGTTCAAATTCTGTTCAAATCACTTTCTAAGCTAATGTAATGATTGTTTTATTTTGAGACTGTGAACTGATGTAGTTTCATGGTTTATATGTTTTTGTTTTTTGAGACTGGCTAAGAGAATGTAGTAATGCAATTAATATTTTTTGTGTTTTTCTCATGATTAAGAATTATATTTTGATTCACATTCAGTTTTATACTTTATAGAAGTCGTAACATATTTATTGTTATTTTTTTCATGAAGATGTATTTTTTGTTGTTTTATCTGACATTGTTATGTAGAAAAGTCTGTGATAGATTATATTATTTTGCATTTTTGGTTTAATATATGAATTGTATGTATTTTCTACAGAAATTACTGTAACAAATTCATATGCCTGCATATGTCCATGCTTTTAATGTTAAATCATTATAACACTTCAGTACGTCACACTGAGAATTGACTTTCCACTTTACCCCTCCCAGACTGAAATCATGAGAGTGCCACTGATGACTTAGTTCACTGTCATGATATTCCAGGTTCACGGAATGAACTTGGCTTTTGCTATGTACCTACCTAGTGGCGACTATTTATTGACTCTTCGAACACAAGTCTAAAGGCAGTTAGTTATGTTGTTCAATGGAAACGAACGGCCATTAGTTCCCGTTGGTCATGCTGTAAATATGAAAGAAACATACGAGAACCTGCGCATATTACTCCAAAGGATAAAATACGAAGATCATAAGTGGAATAATTGTACCGATCTCAAAGTTATGGCATTGCTCACAGGATTGCAGAGTGGCTTCACAAAATATTGTTGTTTTTTATGTGAATGGAACAGCAGAGCCAGAAACCAACATTATTAGTACATTATATAGTAAAACATTGGCCGTTTCGTGAGAATGTTGGGCCCGACCAGAAAAATGTCCTTATTGAACCCTTAGTAGATCCTCAGAAAGTTTATTTACCTCCTCTGCACATAAAACTAGGAAAGCCTTAGATAGAGAAGGAAATGCGTTCCTTTATTTGAGACGGAAATTCCCGCGTATAATTGAAGCAAAGCATAAAGAAGGAATTTTCGTTGGACCTCAAATACGAGAACTTTTTAAGGACCAAAATTTTAAAACTTCACGTTCGAGAAAGGACAAAAGCCCTGTGGTGCCTTCAAAAATGAATGTAGCAACTTCCTAGGCAACAAAAAGTCGGACAACTACAAAAATTTTGTTGAAGAACTTATCCAATCTTGTAAGGCCTTAGGTTGCAATATGTCATTTAGAAATCTCCCCTGACTATTTGGGTGCAGTTTCAGACGAGCATGGCGAAAGATTTCACCAGCAAATTGCTTAGATGGATGAGCGCTATAGAGGAAAATGGACCTCAAACATGCTGACGGACTACTGCCGGGCAATTAAACGTAAAAAAGTGGATTTGTTATTTTTTTTATTTTTAAAAATTCACCACTAGATCGTTTACAATTTGGGATTTTTATATTTATATTCTCCCTTCTCTAAAAACTTGTGGATGATGGGCAGAAACTGACTGCATATAAGATATCAGTACAACACAGTAGACGCAAAAAACTCGAAGAAATTTCGGAGAGCGACACAAATTTTTAGAATGTCGAACAGTAAAAATGGTCTTTGGTACCTTCCATGGGTCCCATAGTCAATTGATTGTTGGATTTGGAATGTAAGCACTATGCTTACCTAGGACGCAAGATTTTGTAGACTTTACAAATACGCATAAGACTTTTTAAAATCCAAAAAATCGTAAGGAGTCGAATATGAGACAGAAAACTGGCAGTTTGGGATTCCATTTAGGCTTTGACGTTGGGATCTGACTCTTAACAGTGGTCTCAAGATATTTTCCAACGGATTAAAGGCTTTCACTTGCTTGGAGGTTGAAGGCAGTTAATTAGTAGATGTCTTATACGAGCCCCTTCCCACTTCAGTTGGCCCAACTATTGAAATCTTAGTTTCTTTCTTATCAAACACAAATAATAAAAATGTAGTAGGGTGTTATAGGTTTAAAATATTAACAATGAATATTTTGATAATATATAGTAGAAAACACTAACTTTATCACTCCCTAATCAAATTTGCAGCATAAAAATAACACATGTTGCAATTACAGCATATCAACCTATTTTCATTTCAATGCAAAATAAGTCTATAACGCATAAGAGGCTGAAAAAAATAAAAGCCATGACAATTGTTTTTATTAATCACAGCTGTCAGAAGACATTTAAAATAGTTTTGGGTAGTTAAGGTTTTCGAAATGGGTAGAGGAAAGGTTATTAGTGAGAAAATTCGGTTACTGATAATTAAATTTTTTAATTCTGGGAAATAAAACTCAGAAATTGCAACATTGTTAGACTTATCGAGGTGCAGTGTGAGAAATATTGTTAGAAGATATAACGTAACTGGTTCAGTTAATATTAAGCGACGTAAGTTTTCTTATAAAAAAAGTGAAGTAAAAACCCTAAAGCTGCACAACTTGTTTATAGGCCAAAGAAAAGCCACTATTAACTCCACTGCAAAAGAAAAATTGGCTTAGATGGGCTAAAGAACATAGACAATGGACATGGTGTGCAATACAATGGAGTGATGAGGCCCGATTCGAAGTTTGTGTTGGTGACAGTCGCAGCATAGTTATTCGCCAAAAAATGAAGCATTCCATGTTGACTGTCTGAAGAGAAAAGTGAAATTTCCAGCATCCATTATGGTTTGGGGCAGTATGTCATCAAAAGGAGTAGGAAAACTTCATTTTATTGATGGAAATGTGGATACAAACAAATATTTGGCAATTTTAGAAGAATCGCTTTTACCAGTGATGGAAGAATGTTTGACATCCGGCCAAGATTTTGTGTTTCAGCAACATGGTGCAGCGTGCCATACCTCAAAAAAGGCTATAAAATGGATGGAAGAAAATAATACCTCCTATCCTACTCGTACAATCACCGAACTGAGACAAAAGCTTCAAGAAATATGAGATTGTTTTACACCAAATTTTTGCCAAAACTTGGCTAACACTATGCCCCAAAGAATTTCAGCCGTAATAAAAAATAAAGGTGATGCTATCCAATGGTAATCTTTCAATTATTGCTTTGTTAACTTCGCGCATTTTCGCACATTGCTTATTTGTTCAGATGTTTGATTAGTTATAGGTCTAAGTGATTTCAAATATGTATTTTTTACGACTAGAGTGTATCTAAAATGTTTTTGAGAAAATAAATTGTTTTAGAAGTAAATATAGTAGTTTCGTCATGTTTAGTTTATAAAGGCATATTTTGGTACAAATCTTGAAGTGGGCCAACTGAAGTGGGAAGGGGCTCGTATAATAGACCAAGAAGACCTTCACAAGCCATCTTTTAATATCGTGCTCCGAAAGTAATTTGACCTTCTTCTCATCATGTTACCCAATGCCTCACACGCCAAGTACCCACCAATATGAAATGTACCACGATTTCTCAGCCAACCAGTTTTGTATTAGATGTGCAAGAGAAGGAAGGCTGGCGGGATCACGCTCCGTGAACTAGGTACCAATAACAGTGGTACCATAAGTGGTGCCAACAGTCGACCTGCACGGCTGCTTGTGCGTTTTATGAATTTTCCGTCGCGCGAATCAGACCCAGATATTAGTTCGCCGCTACGAGGATACACTCCACATGTGAGTATCGTGTGTAGACTTAGTTGCTGCAAAAGAAAAATGAAGAACATATTATATGATCAAAAATCCTAACTAACACCCACATGCACAATTACATTTTATGTAATTCTTTATCAGTGTCAACGTTTTGCTGAAACTTAGTACAGGGAGACTAAAAATTTGATGATCGGCTAAGAGCCAATCCTCCAACTACGCAACTACTAATGTTGAAAAAGTGTAATTTCAGTAATATCCACTACTTAAGATTTTTTCAACTTCTCTGAATTGTTACAACACAAAAAAATGAAAACCAGGAGGGTTATTTAATGAAATGATATCAAAAACCTACCAAATACAAAGTTATAGCAAGAGATATTTCAAAAGCCATTCAGGTTTGTCGAAAAACGAATTGTGACTGCAAAGGGTAGAAATTTTGAACAGATAATGAAAAGATGGTTGCATGAAGGGGTGCTGTGGAATCAATTTCGAGAGAAACATCTCTCTCTCTATATATATAGCCATCTAGTAAAAACTGAACTGATTTAATTAAGGTCGAAATAATAATAATTTTTTGGACGGGTCAAGTTAGCAACCTTGGGTTTGAGGTGATGAAATTGAGGTATACATATTATATTTTAGACTAAAAGTGGTAGTTGAAGATTTTAAGATGGCGGTTGTGCGACATCTTGATTTTTTTAAATATAATAGGGAATTACGAGATAACTCACTTTAATGCCCTTAATGAGTACTTTATGACCATAAAATATAAAATAGACTTATTTCAAAACGACAACATTGAAGCGGTTACAACTAATCATCAAAACTTAATAGTATATAACATCAATCTTCTTCTTTCTGCCAGTTCTCCATTTCAAAAGATAGTGATTTTATATTTTAGGGTTTATAGAATACTAATAAGGAGCTTCAAAATGAGGAACAACGCCCCCCATTCTATTCAAAAAATGTTCCAAAATGGCACCCGGCCGCCATTATAAAATTTTTAACTGCCGCTTTTAAGCTAAAATATAGTATCCATGCATAATTTCCATTACTCCAAATTTCAGCTTTCTTTCTTGGTCCTTTTAAAAAATAAGTATGGGGAGGTATATTAATAAATAGCTAAGGTGGAGCGAGCATTATGGTGCACTGACTTTAATGATCTAAAATGACAACAACTGGCAAAGCTTGAAACTTTTAAAAACTCGCTTTACTGGAAAATTACTTTTTTCTCCGCTTAAGAATGACTACATTGACTGTCAGAGATTTTGCGTATGTCAAACAGACTCGTCCAAGCAAATGTTGTCTAGCTTCGGGCTGAACCAATCTGGTCTACTGTAAGGTACCGTTCGGACCGAACAGAAATTCATTGTTGGAAAAAACCTAATTCATCCCCAGTTCCAACCCATATGACAAACAACGAAGCAACGGTAACGTTGCTATCAAAATGGCAACTGGTGAGCTTGATGCTATCGAAACACACAGTTACCCAGTCACCAGCGCAACGGCAGCGACTGTGAGGATATCCATTTCTCCTCGACGGGGAAATCGAAAATCATTCTAAATGTCTTATATATGCGCAGGAATTTATTTCTGAAATATGTCTAATAACTGCGAAGATTTACCTGGGCTAAGAGTATATAAATATACTACTCTACAAATTTTTCAAAAATGAACAGGTATCTCTGGATCGTCAATAAACGAAGTTGGAATAATTTGTTTTTGTTTACCTTTTTGTCCCAAGCACTACCGTCACTGGACCGATTTTCAAAAACTACTAAGCTTTTTTGTTTTTAGCATAATAGTAGCCTTGTGTGGAAATTTCAACATTCGAATGGCACCTTTCAAGTTATAGACAAGAATTAGCGGACAAGCTGACCGACAGACATGGAAACAAGCAACATGGTTTTTCGTTATCTACATGCCATACAACGTTCAACTTTTTCTCGATTGCAATACTTCCCCGCATTGTATGACACATTCAACGTGTTACATCGTACTTGCAAAGGAATCCCATTTTTATGAGTATGAATCATTGCAAATTGTATCACCTTTTTACATCCTACGTCACTGGGCGAGGAAGTATTGTAATCGCGAAGCATTTCGAAAATGAAACATTACGTTTTTTGTATGTTAGTAGTACTGCTCGGATTGTGATAAAATTTTCACACAAAGTTACTACTATGCCAAGGACTGAAAAACTTTTGCAAATCGTTCCAGTGGCGGTGGATCTAGGGCCAAAAACACAAACATTGTTTTGGTGCTGGCAATTTATACGTTTTCAACCCATGTAATTTTATGCACCTATTAGACATATTTCATAAATCGAATATTTCCCCGTACATTTGCCCTGAAAAGTCGAATAATAAATACATATCACCGATGAATGCGTGCCAGACAACTCAACGAGTGCACGCCTCCCTGCTTTGGATGGATAGCCGAGCCATAATGCGTGATTTCGTATTGAATACAGTTTTCAAAGTTGAGTCATTTATTTTAACAGCTTACCAAAAATTACCTATACATATAAAAGATGCATAATAAGAGAGTTAGTTTACATTCTTGAAAATTATTTAAAAAAATCATTATCAAGTTAAATGGATACCGTTTTTACAAATACTGCTCAAAATTGTCCCCATTTGTTCGATTAACGCAATATCTTCAAAAACAAAATCGTGGTGTCCACGAATGAATTAAATCACAAGAATTTTCAGTGCGCTGTTGAAGTTCTTCCAGAGTATTTACTGCTCTATCATGATACACCAACTCTTTCATATGGCCCCACAGAAAAAATCGCAAGGCGTTAAATCCGGGGAGCGAGCCGGACAAGAAATATATCCATTCCATCCTATCCATCTATTCGAAAACTCATTATTTAGATGTTCATGAACTTCTCGTCTAAAATCTGGTAGAGCCCCATCTGTAGAAACCACATATTCTGTCTCACATTTAGAGGAATATCTAAAAATTGTGGCAAATTTTTTCGAAAAAAATCTAATTACATTTTACCGGTCAGTCGAGGTGGAAAATAGTAGGGCCCAATAAGCATGTCATTTACTACGCCAGCCCAAAGATTTAATGAAAATATGTGTAGAAAGTGAGTTCTTTTTACAGCATGCGGATTTTCTACTTCCCAAACATGATTGTTGTGGAAATTGTGCACTCCATGTCGTGTAAATGTGGCCCTTTTCATTTCTGCCGAACTATTCTAAAGCCCACTGGATAATACTGTTCTTGTCGTATTGTCTTCCACTTTACTATGAGAAACTTCAATTTGAACTGATATGGCTCTAGCACTCATTGTTGGGTCGTCTTCGACCATTTCTAAAATATCTTCCTCAATTTGTAACATTTCAGGTTGAGCAGGTCTTCCAGTGTGACCTCCTCGATGTTCTTCTAAATATCCTGTGTCAGGCAGTCTAATAACTAAATTTACAAACAAATCTGTGGGGCCAGATGATTTCTTAAAGGAATCCTTTCCGCGTACCGCAGCTGCATTTTGTTGGCACTCTTCGTATGTTAGTATTATGTCCACTAGTTCATTGTTTTCGTAAAAATGGGCCATTTATTCACACAAAATAACCAGACAAATGATAGTATAAGTAGTATAAGCACTATTAAAAGACTGATACAACTGAGCGAACCAAAGACTCGTACTGAAAACCATACAATAATACAAAAAGTTTGCCAAATTTAGATAAACGATTTTACACGGCAGTGGTCGATAATATCAAAAAATCTGTGTAATAACATTCTTATTTTATAAAATGTTTAATCTCTTACTACTCTCTTATTACGCAACTTTTATATAGGTAAAGGTAAAGGTAGGTATATCTATAACTCCTTTTAACGAGTCCTAGAAGCAGTTAAAATAAATGAATCAACTTTGACACCCTGTATAACCCCGTGTTGTATTGTGACGTTGCTGCATAGTCGGCACTGTTGGTCGGGCGGTAGGCTAGATCGTATTGTCGGACTATGAACTGATTTAATTTTAATTCCTTTGTCTTACATATTCGTATCCAATGTTTATTTAAGAGGGACTAACTTATACCGAATATAATCCCTTATGAAATGGTGACAGCGTTGCGTACGAAGTGCGGGGTCAACCTACTTGACGTCATTTTTTATTTAATACGCAAGTATTTACAATCGTGGCGTTTTTCTTGTATCCCTTTTTAATGTAAATTTTATATATGTTTGTTCTGACTTGTCCTATACCGCCTGGTCTATTCGATAATTAAGATCTATTTTATACTATTCCAAAAATGAAACTCGTTGAGTATTATTTATCGCTGAATACTTAATATTCCAAGATCGAACGGAATATTCGTTCTACCTCACCAGTTACATAATAGCTGTTTCGGCAATCATAAACACAAAATCTCACCTTTATGAAAGTACAATGACCCACTTATCCTATCGTTCTAGCCACATAATAGTAGCGCCGGATATTTTAATAGCGTTTACTCTGGTTTTGCTAATTCAATCGATACAAATGTTCCGGTATGTTGCAGCAAAGCTGCGCTAGTCGCTGCTCGATTTCGCTTTCTTTTTACTGATATATGGGAGATATGAGCATGTTGTATGCAATTCTGAAAGTAACAGAATGCCTTCAAAGCAAGTGGCGTTTGGTGCTCGGTAGAGTACATTGCACTGTACTATCACAACGGTCCAGGGCATAGACGCAACTATTAATTTTTCTATTACGTTTCTCGTTCTCGGAGTGTAGGTGCATCAAACGGATGTATAAACGAAAAAAATATTAACTCAAAGTGAAATATACAGGGTGATTCAAAGAGTAATGGCATTATTTCAAATGCAGAAAGTGGGCTCAAAAAACACTACGGTACTACGGAGGGGAAAAAGGGTCAAGGGTGTGTTGAAGTTATAATTTCAAAATCATGAAAAACGAAAACTCTGGATTGGATAAAGGTATATCGACTAAAGGGTATTACATACCTAGTAAACCTTATTTCACGAGTATCCATCACGCTTTGAGGTGAACAACTGATCACAAAAGCGACTTGTTTGTGTTAATATGTAACGTTGGCAATAATTAATTTCTGGACCGTATTCAGAGCCGTTGTTCACATATCAGGATTATATTTTTAAGTGGATGAGAAATGTGACAATAGAATGTACAAGTACAGATATAGAAAAGTTTATTAAAAAATTATTTATTATAGTACATCTGGGATTTATTGATTACATGGTATGTCAATAGAACAGGTTGCGTAGTCCTTTCCAGAAGCTGTACATTTACATGTAAAAATAATATAGACACGTGTTTCTGGCTTATTGTCCGTCATCAGTGTAAAGTAATTCACCAAAAACACATAATTAATCACATCAAAACTAATACATTCACCCAAAATTACGAAAACGACCCACCACCATGCCATATTATGGTGATACATCAAATGCATCATACCACTCAAATAGCAAAATAAAACTAAAGATATACTTCCTGGAATTTCCCATTTCCTCGATATGTAATGATGGCATAGCATCAATTTGCTGACTTGGTATATCCTTATGAATATCTTACTCTCTTTGAAAACATAATAAACTACGTTTGCGTTTCCTTGGATTTTTGCAGAGCTCTCAACAGTTGATCCATGCCTGTATTCATGAACTTGTTAGAATTATCTGAGTAATGTTCAGACCTGATTCAGGGAATCGAACCTCTATCAACTCGGTCATATACTGCTACACATTCTAAACTAAATATATGGCTATTTCATTGCCCTTTAAGATCATATACTGTTTCAAGTTCTAAAATGTAGATATAATTAATATAGTCAAAAACTGTTTATTATTATTTTATTCCTACCTGACTTGAAATGTAGTCATGGTCATTAGCAGCCATTATGCTTGTAGCGTTTCTTTCGTATGCAAATAAACTTTTTGAAATAAAAGAGTTGTTAGCAAGTACAAAATCAATCTGTAGAGTACAAAGAACCACAACAAAATTCGCGTCTGTCTAGCTGAAGTTCACCGATCCCTCGGAATTAGTTATGTGTTCCGTGCCGATATGAGGAATTTTGAAATATTACTAGATACCTAGCTGTCATTGTCCCTTGATGGATACTCGTGAAATAGAGTGTAGGCGACCACTTGTAACCTAAGGCACGAAGCACCAAACGCCATTATAGACCAATATAGAGCAATAACGGCTTTTTCAAACGAGGCATGCGTAGAATGTTTTCCACTATTAATAATACAGGGTATCCAAAATAAGGATCCTATGCATGGGTAGATAAAGCTTAGGTTAAATTAGGAAAAAGCTGCGTTCTTTGGGGTGTATTTATATGCCATTGAGAAAAACTTCATGACTTACTGAGATATTTAGAAAAAGCTAAAATTTGGCCAAATTAAACTAAAAAGTAAACCATGAAATGACCTTTGACCTAACCCTGTATATTGCTTAATAAACTAGTAGTGATGGCCGGAAAACAGGTGTTTTGGGATGAACAATTAGACATTCTCAAAAATGACCAATCTACTCCAATTTTATTGTAGTTATTCAGAAGAACCAATCCTACGAATTTGAAGAATGTCAAATATCGGCGAGAAACCAACTAGTGCCAAAACCTCCAGTTTGCCTCGGTTTTTGAGCCATAACTTTTTTGCTATTAGTCGGATCTTTTTATGTGTAGTCTCATTTGGAGGTAGCATAAACATCTAAGAATCTTATATGTAGAGTTTTTTGATTCCTGCCAACACTTTCGATTGAATCCCAAGAAACACGTTTTCTCATTCTTTCTTGTCGATGAAAAAGTTTTCCCGCAAAAATTGATGTACCCATTTTATGCGTCGATGTTTTAAATACCCCCTTGAACAACTTGCAGCAATAAAACCAGACTTTACAATTATTTTGCAAACCAAGGGTTTTTTATCTAATATGATTAGACTATTAGTTATAAGGAAAAATGTGTTTTTTATTTTATTTAAGTAGGCGTTGCAATCAAATGATTGACGTAAATACCTGTCACCGAGTATTGGTATTGTGGTAACTGATAGATGCATATTACTTAATGATATGATGGGGTAAAATTTTATAAAATGATGCTTATTCCAGTGATATTCAGAATAACGATGAATTTCTAACATTATGTTTATTTTATTCACAATGCCCCAAAGAACGCAGCTTTTTCCTAATTTAACGTAAGCTGTCTCACCCATATATATTGAGATCCCCATGCATAGGATCCTTATCTTGGACATGTATCACAAAATATTCGATATGAAATCACGCTGTTTATAACTCATTTCAAAAAAACTACAAAATATCTATGTAGTTACAAGCTGACAAGCTCAAACTTATGAGTGTAAGAAACAGCCAATTTGGTTTGGACTGTTCCAGCCAAAGGGAGTGAGGTACAAAATGTTTTTGTTTAGATCAAAACCCTTTTTCAAACATTATGTCGATTATTTTGGTAGAACTACATGAAAAGCTATACTAAAAATTACATATTTCCTCAATCGTTCTAAAATATTTCGAAGATGTCAGAGTGGCACAGTGAAATTGGCAGAATACAATTTTACATGGCATAATTTATTATTATTTGCCTTGATGCTTGTTTGATTTCATTATTTTTCTTGGGAAGAATGGTGATTTCTCAGGTTATCAGTGAAAATACCTTTTTCTACATACTGCGTTAATAGCATAAGCAATACAAGCAAAGAAATTTGCGACTCTTAACAACACCGTTGCGTAAAAAACTGGAATATTTTCACTCCTGCACAAAGAGAAATAGTGTCTACGCAACTGACTTCTCTAAAATACCTACTGCATTTTAGAAAGGATTTTTGATTGAGTTATCTCTCCTCTCTCCTCTCCTCTCCTGAGAGATGTTTGACATGTCAATATTTTAGATATTAAAATTGACTTCAAAAATTGTAAGTAGTATATAAGTGGAGTAGTCCCGTCCCGCCTGGCCACAGCTTTATTTGAAGAATGTTCATATTCTGCCCTTAATTAGCCTCACCAGTGACGTTAAACTTTCCATACCTTGTATTTTGTTAATGGAACAGTCCAGCACCTGCGCTTATAGAAACTGTTTATAATATTTATAGACGTATTATCATGCTTTTTTAAACCGCGCTGTATACCAAATCCAATATTTTCATACATAACAGAGGATCTGGCACCTGCATGTATAGTACGTACGTTCAATTAGATGCAATTTTCATTAACACTCTTTTACCGCAACAATCAAAAGTTATAGACCAAGTCCAAAACGTCAACAAAGTGTCTTTAAATTCTTAGTAACTTTCGTTAGGTTCATACTACTGGTATTTCCTTCTGACTCATTTTTTGTTTGTTGGTATTCAGATTCTATCCTTGGTCAGTGACCTAAAAGTTGCAACTCGCTGTATTTCTGGCAAATATGCGTTTTAGAACCACTAAAAGTTGAGTCTGTGTTACAAAATACTTTCTGTTCTAGAAATATTGTCACCTTTTAACACGCTTTGGTTAGCTTGACCTGTATTCTAACGAAATCTTTCAACCTAATTTTCACCAATTTCAAGAAGTCTGAAAACTTGAAAAGAGTCAATAATCATGTAAAAAATTCGAATTTAATAATTTTAAAAAAAATATTAATTTCGAAATTTGGAAAAAATTGGATTTGAAAATTTGGAAAATAATTGGAAAATTCGGATGTGTAAAACATAATTTGAGAATTCGCAATTTGGAATAATGTATATTAAAATATACCAAACGTACCTTTTGATTATAAGAACTTTTGTCGTAATGAGAAAAAATTCAGAAAATAAATTATAATTTTAATAACTAAAAAAGCACGCTCTAATAGCAAGTATAGGGTAGTTTGTGTTAGTCCATCAAACACGTATGACTAATTGATTTCAAATAAAATCGATATAAATAATAAGATATTAAAGAAGTTCAGTTATAGTAGAAACGTTTGGAGATCAGTTAACTATATTTTCATAACTCCAATTTTTTACACAGAAACTAAACAAAAATAATTCTCATATTTATATTTTATATCAAGCTTCTTTACTATAACTGAATTTTTTGGTAATATCTTAATTTTTATATTGATCTAATTCTAAATTAATTAGTCATACTTGATTGTTGTACTTTCCGTTGCATTAACACAAACTCTCCTACAAAATGGAAATTATTCTCTACTGTTTAGCTCGATTTGCAATTAAAGCGTGTTTTTTCTCTTTTTCAAACAATAATTCATTATAATCATATTGTAAACGTCATTCCATTAGCAAAACATTCCCTGCGCCACTGGTGCAGGCGACCCTGAATGGTGCATCTGAAGCAGTTCAAGGTCGTGCAGTGTCTGTACAAACGTTTTGTGTTGTTTCAGCACCTAAGCGTCCTTGCATAATATGCGTATGAATGTATGAATTGAATGTAAATTTAAATTATAGGCATCACGGCAACCAAGAGGAGCCAGCGCATTGACCACATGCCGGGATCTTTTTCTGAGAGATCTTCCCAAATCTGGAATATACTATGCGTAACCAAGTTGACTCTTTTATGGTCTAAATTATTCTCCAGTCAAATTATTCCACCCCAAGCCCCATTCAGACAATCGGCCGCAGACTCATAGTAAATGTTTGCTAACTCCTGTACAAGCTAAATTGCACATATTTATTCAGTGTGCTCCAAATTTAGTGGGCCTTCTTATATAGAACACAAAAAAGCCGTAGAACTTCATTTTCCGGCCGAACCATACCACATAAAGGGTGAGTAAATTATTACGCATGCTATCTAAAAAATCTAAATAAAAAAATTGTAGCCAACAGTATTTTCCCTACTTGGAAAATATGTTTATCTCTATAGGTCGATTCTTAGCTACATCTTGTCCTAGGCATGCATTTTTCAAATGAAAGTGCAGATTTAGATATGCCTATAGGGTCTTATTCTCAAATTGCTGATACATTGAACAAATATTAAAAAAATCACTCAACTTTGACAACTCGTACCTCCGTAACTGTTATAGCATAGATTTGGTACTGAATTCTTCGCCAGAAAAATTTTATGAAATCATATTTTGTTCCCATCTCATACTTTTACAGTTTTTTTGGACGGTTCATAGAGGGTGGTCAAGAGCGCTAAATGAACAATTTCTAAAAACTGTAACACCCTGTACATTTTCACATACCTCGATTCCTTTCTCAACAAGATTTTTTTGATATCAGGTTTATGCAGGTCTGTACGTCTGGTTCATAAATTACAGATAACCTTCTTGTGAATAAGATACCAAAGTAAATGAAAAATATTGCAATACCCTTCGTAGAAAAACATAAACCTCGTATCAAAAAAGCATGTGAAAAATACAGGTTCCATTTGAAAAATTTGAGAAACAATCTATTATGCCTTATTGAACACCGTGTATGGACTATCCAAGAAACAAAAAAAGTAAGTAGATATGCACAAAATAAGGTAAATGAATTTGTTTGTCGAAAAATTCAGTACCCCAGCTATAACACATGTGGGGGTGAGAGTAGACAAACTCGAGTGCTTTTTTCGAAAGATTGTCCAATTGTCAACAATTTGGAACAATCTCATAGTATTTTATACCAAATTGCGTTTAAAAAGACATATCCAATTTTACAATAAAATCTAGGGCTTGACATTTGAAAAAGTGTGTGTGGTCACCACGTAGTTATAAATCCCCCTTTAGTACTAAAAATATTTTCAACGTCAGGAGCATACTGATGGCTACAATTTTTGTATCCAACTATTTTAGATACCATGCGTAATAACAGTGCTATCGGCGGAGCCTAAACTGGCCCTGTATAAGTTTTAATTTATCTTTATTGTATGACGTTTCGGCCAACACGATGGCCTTTTGCAATAATGATGAGTATATAAAACAAAATATACTGTTATTATTCTTGAAAAACGAGGTAGCGGTCACAACGTCATACAATGAAAAATAAAAACATATATACAGCGTGTTTTCAAAGTTGAGTCATTTATCTTTACAGCTTGTAGAGCTCGTCAAAAGAAGTTGATATACCAAAAATCGCCTACATAGATCACTCAACTTTGAAAACACCCTGTATATGTAGTTTGATTCGACAAGGCATTGGAGTCGTATGGATATCAAAACTATATGATCAATTTTAGGAGTTAAAAAAAGCTATTTAATATGCCCTTATATACTAAGTGACATATAAATCCGAACACCCAGTTTAAATGATTTTATTTTAATAAAAGTTGGTGAATGTATTTATCTTACTGTAAATAACAAGTGAAAAAATTTTCAGCCATATCAGTTGGACATTCCGGTTTTTATACTGCTTTTTTTTAATTCACTAACGCTCTAAAAATGAATATTTCAGCCGCAGTAAAGAATCAACGTTGGCGGATTTTGGTTCTTGACATCCTTTACGATCGGTTACGATGCCTAGAGTACGGAGACCTGTACGATTTCGTCAACTTAGTGAGTTTGATAGGGGCCGTATAGTGGGACTTCGGGAAGCTGGACTTTCTTTTCGGGCAATTGCAGTTAGAGTGCAAAGAAGTGTAGACACTGTGGTTAGGTGTTGTCAGGCATGGCTTCGAGAAGGCCGTACGCAAAGAGCAAGGGGCACTGGACGCCGCCGTAGAACAACAGACCGTGAAGATCGCCGCCTAAGATTATTGGCCTTAAGGGACCGTTTCTCCACTACCAGGTACATTGCAAATGAATGGTTTGCAGAACACGGAAGACCTATTGGCATGCGAAGTGTTTACCGACGAATGAGAAGTTTTGGCTTGTTTTCATACCGGCCACACTGGGTCCTCCCTTTAAATCGAGAACACCGACGTAATCGCCTTGAGTGGTGCAGACAACGGTCACTCTGGAATCAGGAATGGAACAGTATTGTGTTTAGTGACGAGCCTCGATTTTGTTTAGGCATGCACGATGGTCGTGCCAGGGTTAGAAGGCGACGTGGTGAAAGGAGGAATCCACAGTTTTTTGTTGAAAGACATGTTCATCACGCTGTTGGAGTTATGGTTTGGGGTGCTATAGCTTATGGTTCCAGGTCACCTTTAATCTTCATCAAAGGTAACATGAACGCGCAGCGTTATATCCACGAAGTTCTAGAACCCCATCTTTTACCCTATCTTGACACCCTGGCAGATCCAACTTTCCAACAAGATAATGCCCGACCACATGTTGCAAGAGTCACAATAGACTTCTTTTAACATAATGATGTCACATTGTTACCATGGCCACCAAGATCTCCCGACTTATCCCCAATTGAGCACGTGTGGGATATGATGGGTAGGAGATTGCTTAATTTGCAACGTCCTACTCAGACTCTAGAAGCACTTCGAGAGGAGTTGGTGTTTGCCTGGAATGAGATACCACAGGAGGACATTGACCACCTGATCAGAAGCATGCCTAGGCGCGTTGGAGAATGCGTAGCACATCAGGGTGCATCCACACATTATTAAAGGTCAAAGGGCTTTAAAGCAGTGCAATCATTTTGAAATTTTTATCATTTACTTATTATGCTGCATTAAGTACTTATACAAAATTTTATTCAAATAAAACCATTTAAACTGGGTGTTCGGATTTATATGTCACTTAGTATAGAAAGGTATCCCGGACCTTCGATACGGAGATATAGCTTACTGGAAAAGAGCTGCTGGAAATTGGTTTTTTTAAATGGCTTTTGAACAGCAACTCATATTTGATGATCTACAGGGTATTCCTTAATGATATGCGAATATTTAAGGGTGTGAATCTACCTGAAAAATAATTTTAGTTTGCTTTATAAGCTATGGTTCAAAAATGTTTACTTACAAAAACTCGGGGTGTTGAAGTTTCAGGAAAAAATGGAAATTAATTAATATTTTCATAACCGATTCAGATATTTCACTGATATTTAGTATGTAGACAAAGTTAATAAAGCTGCATATTTTTCAGTGCCAAAATATATTTTAGCCTTAACAGTGGCGGGCATTGACTTTTTTAAGGAAAAAATAGTACGCCAATGCTTTTTTGCCAAATAAAAATTATTCTAGAATTCCCCGTCCAATTTAAAACAAATGATCTCTCTTGAGTTGTTTTCCTTCGATGCGGCGTTTTTTAGTAAAGAAATAAAAACCGTTCTATTGTCCGTGAAAATTAATGTAATAAATGAAGAATGCAATTTAGCAATAAATATCTAGTTGCTCTGAAATGCATTACGTACTCGTATTTGGCCTTGCCGACCGTAATGGTGAGCAAGCCAGACGGATTTATCACCAGAGATATCCCGATCGTGCTTTGCCAGATAGTCGAACCTTTTCTAATATTCATCGTCGTCTTGTTGGAACTCGTTCTGTACGAAAAGGAACATCTAAAGGTAGACCTCTAAGTGTGAAAACACCTGAAATTGAGGAAGCAGTGCTGCACGAAGTCAAAGAACATCCTGATACGAGTACGAGAAAGATCGCTAGACACTTAAATATTTGCCATCAAATTGTTTGGAGAGTGTTAATGGATTTTTTGTTATATCCTTACCATATTTTAAGAATACAGGCATTACTTCCCATTGATTTTCCAAGCCGCGTGACCTTTTGTCAGTGAGACGTTCAAAAAATTACAAAAATCCGCAATTTGAATCAATGATTCTGTTCACGGACGAAGCTAACTTTTCTCGAAATGCCATTCAGAATTTCCACAATAATCATTTGTGGGCAGAAGAAAATCCCTATGGCGTAACCGAAACCCATTTCCAACACCAATTTTCGGTTAACGTATGGGCAGGAATTATTAGCAACCACTTTATTGGCCCATTCTTCTTGCCGGGACGACTTGACGGACAGTCTTACCTCAATTTTCTTCAACAACGGTGGCCTTTGCTGCTTGATGATGTTCCGTTAGCAATAAGAAACAATATGTGGTACACGCATGATGGTGCACCAGCGCATTTCAGTGTAGCGGTTCGTAATTATTTACAAACTGTTTATCTAAATCGTTGGATTAGCCACGTTAGGCCCTAAGAATGGTCACCAAGGTCCCAGACTTCAACAGTTTAGATTTCTTTTTGTGGGGTATCTTAAGATACTGGTGTACACAAGTCACATTAACACTTTAGAGGAATTAAGAGAAAGAATAGTTGCAGCTTGTGATAGAACAAAAAAACAAACGAGTGCGCAATTACATGAGAAGGAGGACGGAAGCATGCATACTAAGTAAAGGGGGGGGGGGGGGCATTTTCAACAATTTCTTTTTCATTGGTTTTAATGTTTTGTTTATGTGGTCAGTTGTTGTTGTTGTTCATTACCCCTAATGTGTTCAATTTGTCCAATTAAATTAATAATAATTTTGCAAGTTAGACAATAGGACGGTTATTATTTTTTTACTCAAAGATGGTGCATCAAAAAAAAAAACAATTCAAGAGAGATCTTTTGTTTTAAATTGAACGGGGAACCGTTGGCGTACCATTTTTTTAAATATCGAGCTCAATACCCGTACACACGCCACTGTTAAAGCTAAAGATTATTTTTGCATTTAAAAATATGAAACTTTATTAACCTTCACTACTTACTAAATATCACTGAAATACCTGAAGCGGTTCTGAAAATAGTAATTAATTTACATTTCCATTAATTTTTCATATAGATTCACACCCTTAAATGTTCTCATATCATATGAAACTTTGTCACAATACTATGACAGGTACCTACGTCTAGATATTAGTCCAAAGTGTCTTTTGAAACTATTAAAGTCCAAACCCTTAAATATTGGCATATCATTAAGGAACACCCTGTATAAGCGCGACAACTTCCGGTTAGGACCTGTTTTATTTAACATCGATTTACTAGCCATAGGAAATTTACATGTTAAGGAGCATACTATCACATTCCGCCAGATGTTTGTATTTCAATTGAAAATAATTTGGTTATGAATTACGTCTTTCTTACAGGTATCTAATCACATTAAGCATACTATTATGCGGTTTGTTTTTGTGAATACTTCTCAGTCCAGAGTTTGGATGTTTTTGATAGACTTAAGCTATTCCATTTCTAGCTCCAAATGTGTTCACCGATTTTGATTTTCCGTTCTTTGTTTAAAAACTAAGCTCAGATATTAACCAAAAAAATCTGTTCAGTCATGGATTTTTGCTATTTGTAGTATATACCTGTTAAATTACCAAACGTAAACACAGTTTTTTAACCATGTAATTACAATCCATTAATAGAAATGTTCAAATCACGTAAAAAGTTAGCAACACATCCACTTAATGCTCATTATCGTATGCGTGCTTGTCAAGCTATTAAATGTTCAAGTACTTTTCTGTAGATGTGGTAGTAGTTGACCTTTCAGCTATATTTTTGATAATTATATACAGAAGCAATGTTATAGCTGCAGGGTCTTCTGATCAGTTTTTAATAAGACTCCACCATATTAATGACACTATTTACGAGTAATTGTGTAGTGCCAGTTCTTTGCCAGATTTTTCCAAACAGTGTAGCTTTTGAAACTAAAGCGCACTGTTTTCTGATCACTCGCGCTATAACTGGATAGTAATTAAAACCAAACTTATTTCACTCACTAAAATGTCTCTCAAATTTGACTAAAAGGAATTTGATAATAATATACGTTTCCAAAACGAGTACCAAGTTCAGTTAAAACTTAGAGAAGAATTGCATGACAGAAATGTATTGTCTGCTGGCAAATCAAGATAGCCGAGTTACCACGGTCGCAAACTTGTTATCAGATATACAGGGTGTAAAGTAAGTAGTAGATCAACGGCAGTCAGGTGAAAGAGGGCCTCAACACATATCGAATGAACCCCTATATGTGTGGTTCGAAATTTAATAGTTCAAGAGATATTTGCAATTTTGTGAACTTTCAATCGCAATTACAACTAAACCATTAGGCTTAGGGCTGTGATTTTTTTCTGAGATGAGCTAAGTGGTTAGTTTTATCAATGGTTATGTCACTTTTTAGCAGAGCTTATTAGAAATCAACGCAAAAAATCTTAAACTCATTTTTTTGTGAAAAATCTCTTCCATCCCTCAAATTTGGAGGGCAGTAAAAAAACTGAGGTTGTATTTCATAATTCATTTTATTGTAAAAACTATTTTAATCCATATAGAATAAACCCTGAAAATTTCAGCTTGCTACGTTTAGTGTATCATGTCACATTCGTTGTTGTGATGCGATAAACGTAAGAAACGCAATAGAATCCTTACCACCTACAAGTGCAGAACCTATTGTGTTTAGCAGCTCTTTATGGCGATTTACCGACATATGCGGGAGATAATTTAATTTAACTAACTTTTAAAGAACATGTTCGAAGTGACCTCCATTATTTTTTATACAAAAGCGACACCTTCTAATAAAATTGTCCTTTAGTCTTTGAAATGAATTTTCGTTTTCCATAATTTTTATTTTTGCTTTATCAATTTTCTGGCGCAGTTGGTTGACATTTGTTTATTCAGATGTATAGATTGTCTCCTTATAAAAAATCTTGAGGATTTAAATCGGGTGACCTTGGAGGCTATCGTATGTGTCCACCTCTACTTATCCAACGCCTAGGAAATGCACTGTCTAAGGTCTAAGTAATGCAAAGTAGCATGGAGCACAATCGCATTGAAAATACATGTGGCTTCTAACGTCCAAAGGTGCATCCTCTAGCAGCTCATGCAAACGGCTTTGTAGAAAAGCAGGATATGACTAGCCATCTAACCTGGCGGCAGTTCATATGGTCCAATTAATTTTTTGTTGAGTACTCCAGCCCATTAATTAATGCCGAACTGACATTGAAAGCTGTGTCAGCGAATAGTGTGCGGATTTTCCACGCTCCACGAATGGAAATTGTGCATGTTGAATATTCCATTTCGGTTAAAGTTGGATTAATCTGACCATAAGATTCAAAAGATTCTCAACATATTTTCACAAAGATCAGCATGTTTTGCATAGTCGCTTGAAAGCAACTCTTGTACTTTTTGTACATGGTAAGGAGGCATAATCTCCGAGCGTAGTATTGTGTGCACTTAAGTATGGGATATGTTTCTGCTTCGGGCAATGGCTCTGTTGCTTATATATCTCTCTCGACTGCTTCTATTATATCTTCTATTTCTTCTGGGCGTATCCTCGGCGCTCCTAGTTGACGATGAGTGCCTAGTATGCGGCTCTCCATATACGCATTATGGACGCGTAGAAAAACGCGGTAGTCGGGATATTCCGCCCGTTGTTTCCTAGGGCAGCACCAATTATAGTAATGCATTGCTGCTTAAACTCGCGGAAAATATGACATGATTCTACTCAGATGCCAAACGTTAGAAACAAATTCCGCGCTGGACCATTGCTTGACTTAGTAATTTTGGTCAGACCGAAGATTGAACGCTCCCACACCTGGAATGCCGAGTAGAATGTCCAAGCGCATTAAGCTGATTTGGATATTTGCGTAAAAATCCGCCATTTTGATTTTACAAAATGTTGATATACACAGTATCACTCGGACTGCTAGGACGAATCTAACAGTACCTCGTATGTCAAAATCCATCAACTCGTTTGGATTGTAGCTCATAACATAGAATTTCCTGTTTCCATGTATAGATACCCAGCTGCGTCAAACATTCAGATTTTTTAAGGTGAGGCAGTTATTGTAGCAAGCTGAAATTTTCAGAGCATACTCCACATGGACTGAAATAGTTTTTACAATAAAATGAATAATGAAATATAACCTCAATTTGAGGGATGGAAGATTTTTTTCATAAAAAAATTAATTTAAGATTTTTGCTTTGATTTCTAACTAGCTCTGTTAAAAAGTGACATAAGCATTGCTAAAACTAACCATTCAGCTAATCTAAAAAAAATCACAGTTTTAAACCTAATGGCGTAGTTGTAATTGCGATTGAAAGTTCATTATCCCGTATTTTTTTCGAAATTTTACAGAATTGCAAATATCTCCTGAACTATAAAATTTCGGACCACACATATAGGTGTTCATTCGATATGTTTTGAGGCCCTCTGTCACCTGACTTCCGTTGATCCACTACTAACTTTAACCCTGTATGTTGGTTGCGATGCAAAAAAAATAAAATTTCGCCAGGTTGGCGGCAGGCAACCCTAGTTCGGTGTCACCTTCTGTCAATGACCAAAGGTGTAAACTTCTGTTGAGCATTTGGTCTATTCATGTACCCTTGCGTACCTAACATTTCGACTCAACAGCGCCCGAAAATATACATTTTTTATTGGCTTCTCAAACACTACGAGGGTATGTAGATTAACGGTTTCTTTTGTTTGCAATACTAGATATTGGTCTTGCGAATTACCATGTTTTGGATAAATTCATATATCCACGAACGGAATTGTACAACGTTGGTATCTTGCTTGAAACCAACAGCAATTCGTAAATAGCACCACCCGTATCTATACATATAATTGCTAATTTTACCAAAACAATATCAGAACTCAATAAATGATGCATTCTTTCTGTCTATACTATAGCATTTTCTGATTTAATCATAGGTACTTGTGAAACTTGTTCCAATAACCATATACATTAAACTGTTGTGGGTTTATACAATGACGCCATGCCATCTAATAAATCACTATCAAATATAGCACCTTGCATAATTGCACATTTTATTTGATAAAATCAGTAATTATACCAGCACATATTATTAATCATTATCTTTCTAGATCTGCACAGGATGCCTGCCGATACAGACGTTCTGTCTGAGCTGGATCTAGGAGAACCGCCTCAGGAGTTGTTGGAATGGGCAAAAGAAAATATAAATGAGGATCTAGAAACTAGAGATGAGCTTTTAGAGGAGCTGAGAAACTTGATTTATGGTGATTGTTTCATTTTCTGTTGCTATAAATAAATTTATGGGCTTGCCAATCATAACATTGTGCAATTATTTTTATTGACGCATGAATAAATCTGACTTGCATTTTACGGCCACTGAAGTATCTTTGACAAAAGTTTAAATATCTCCGACATCTTAGGAGATTTTCCAAAATATGTATACTAACACCTACATCAAGGGTCCCGTTGCGGCTTTTGGTTGAAGAGTCTTTTTGTTTAGAAAAAATTGTGACATATGTTACGTGGCCGGTACGCAACATAAATGCGTACTTATAGCACTCCTGAAAGACACTATTATGAGACCCTCAGGGGCATTACGTAACTTGCAAAGTGACAATGTCATTTTTTGAGTTGTTGCGGATGACAAGACACACATACATCGAGCGTCACAAACCCCACAACATACGATATTCCAGACGTAGAGGCAGCATTGCCAGATCAACCGTAATATATTAGTAAACTAGAAATTGAAACACGTGCTTACAAGTTATAATTATCAAACTTGAAAGTTAACCAGCGATTGAAAAACCGGCCCTAAATACTCTCTAATGTCTGGCCTAATGTGCTTGACACTGGCATACGTTGTCATGGATGGCATAAAACATAACATCACGAAATGCACTATAACTCAGGCATAAAAGCAGCGTTACCGCATCAAAGCATGTAGCAATAAAAAGCAAAGTTTAACAGAGTCAGACAAAATTTTCAATGGGGCGGAGGACATAGAGAATGTTTTACGCTAGAGAGACTGAATTGAATTTTTTAATAGAGTTTGAATGTTTATAGAATCATTCCTAAACGTATCTGCAACTTAGCAAGGAGGCATTTGAGGATCTGTGGTTCTATCTTTTCGGCTTATATTCACTGTACCTTCTACCCTATCACCGTTTATTGAATCATCTTCAATTGTAGTTAACTCCATTTAATTTACATAAACATGGAAAAACGGGGAAGTAACGAAACTTTCTATTTTAAGACTACAATTATTGAATGACTTGTGCTATTAATAACTTCAGGCGTACTACTAATGTTAAGAAGAAATATTTTTCAGGATAATTAGTGATCGCTGTGCCAAGGTTAATTTATAATTTGGACTATGTCCATTATGCATGAACGGGTGAGGACCTCTTCTATTCTTGTATTTTTTTTCAGAGCGAGGTGAGTGCATACCACACAGAACAGACGATGCATTTTTACTCCGTTTTCTTAGGGCTCGGATGTTCAATGTCAGAAAGGCTCATAGACTGGTAAGATAATTCAGTATTCATCGATACTCAAGAAAAATTGTAAATTTTGTATCTAATGGTATATCCTCAGAATTTCTGTTAAGTATTTGTTGTTGTAGTTGGTTACTTCATTATGCATGGAAAAAAGCTTGATTCATTAACTTGTAATGATCAAAAACAACTGCATAGGCACATACTACATTAATTTTAAGTACGACCATTGTAATTACTGGGGAATTTTCACTTTTAAAGTGTGGAATGTTTTCTAGGACTTCCAACATTTCTTTACTACTTTCGTAAAATTCTTGGGTTTCTGTTTGAACTATGAACTATGTTCCAGTAGAAAAATACGTTCTTCGGAAAAGCGGCCTTATTTGTATTCTGTATTCATGTGTTTATGTTACGGGCAATGAAGACCATTTCGCATTGGCCTCAATGCCAATTTCTCATAATTCCCGTAACATTTACATGAGATAGCTATAGGTACGAGTGCTCATTCAAATAAAGATTTTCACATTACCATGATCGGTCTGTTTTAGCTGGTCAATTATTACGAATTCAAAGAAAACAATCCGGAGTTCTACGATGGAGTTAACTTAAGAAATCTTTTGAGAATTGGTGATAAGGATATCATAACAGTTCCACCATATAGAGAGCAAACTGGGAGGCGAATATTGCTATATAGAATGGGTAGGTATATATGTACCTGTATACAATAATAATGTATAATATTGCTAAGCGCAGAGGAGGTAGCTGCACCTAGCATGAGAACGAGAATAATATGTTCAGAGTTTCAACCTCTGATTGATTTGAACACATTCGTCAAACAAAATGTAGAATTCTAAGAAAACTATTGTATGTTACGTTGAAAAAACTCTTTCAAGGAGTAGAAAAAGTGACACTGATTTCTAATTGCAAACCCTCCCTTTGGTGCTTAACACGACAGTATGCGTTCCAGAGCTCATCCTTGTCAAAACCGTCAAGCAACAAAAAATCTGATTTCAATGTCGGGTAGTTCACTTATAACTACTTTTATAGAGAAAAAAGGCGTCAAGTAGGTTGACTCTGCACTTCCCACGCAACGCTGTCATCAGTTCATAAAGGATTATGTTTGGCACAAGTATTACAAAAAAAATAAATGGATTCAGTCAGTCAAGCAGCACCATCCAATTACTCATTTGAGGACGTTGCGATCTAGAAATTTCTCCCTACCGACGGTACCGACCATTTGGCAACGTTGCTATGAGTAACTTCGCCACTCGCCAACCACATCGGCCACCAATCGGTCAGAATGCAACGCAAGTATATCTAGAGATTCGTATATTCGCGTGGGAAGTAAAATATAAAAACTATCAACCTTATCGGGTTTTCTATATCAACAAAATAACGAAGCATTCTTGAAATTCAGTTTTTGATTATTTCTTTTGGAAAGAGTTGCAGAAGATTGAGCAAGGTTCATTTTCCATCTTTAACACTAAACATACCATAACCTCTCAAAAGACCGGTTATGAACTTTTGCATTGAAAAGGAGCAAAACATCTTATTGCTTTTGCACATTTTACTTGATGATTTTTTTATATTCAATACCTACTCGTATATTCACTTAATTATAAAGAGGTTGTTTTGTTCATTTTCTTCCTAACATCCATATTTTAAACATTCAATGAGGAAGCAGAGCCCGGTCATTCAACCGGCCATGGCAAAAATATGTATGTGGATCATTCACCGAAATCTGGAAATCACCTGCCCATTGGTATTACGTTAATATTAACATTGATATTTTCTGTAAAATCTGTTGATGACATTCTTTCACTGAAAAAAAAACTTTTGATCAAATGATTGGTCTTATTCTTTTCCCCCATATATGCGGCACGTGGTATACACTTCATTTTTTTAAATATCCCAAAAAAGCTTTGTCGCTGATGGACTTCGTCTACTCTTGAGTCAGCAATAAAATTTTATTGGTCAGTTATCAAACTGAATTAAATTTTATGTACCGTTCTTACAATGGAATGCAGATAAGTAATAATTTGTTCGAAATACACTGGTACCGATATAGTTATTATTATTATTATAATATGCCAATTTTCTAAAGTTACTAAAGTTATGTTGATGCCTTAATTAGAGAACTTAGGTAACTAGAACTATGATAGCCCTTCTTGTGATTGTTTCATTGCGTTTTTTTTTCCAGGTCAACATCTAAGATCAATTTCTTCGCCACTTTCCAACAAGGCGGTCGTTTCATGAAAACGTTTCCAAATTTTTGTAATATCATTGTGAAAGGACCGTGACAGGAAATTATACACAAATATTTAATATAGATGTATGAGCATAAGTATAGATATATGCAATTGCGTGCAACGTCTGTAACGATTCGTTTACTTAGTTTCGGAAATATGTACAGACGAATTATTACATATGTATATGCGCGACTTAGTCCAAAGCAATTACTCATTTTGCAAAATGTGTTTAAAGTTAATTACAGATACACACATCCATTGCTTAACGAGTATTTAATAACTCTCATCATTAGAGACATGAAATCAACTAGGTTATTGTTAATATTCCATCAGTCAAACTATAGGTGTATATAGCAAGAAAGTCCGAACAGCTCAACATTATTTATAGTGCAAAAATATAAACTTTTAATTATTATTTATAATCAACGGCTCTAGAAAGTAACTTTATTTGGGTTCTAATAATTTTATGTCACTTAATATCTAAATCTATTCTTCAAGATGAGATTAATTAATTCAGAGTATATTTGCACTCCTTAAGGATAGCTCTCTGGATAGATACAGCTTTTGTTTCCTTTCCAATATAAAATTTAATCCTTTCGCAGGCATGTACATGGTGTCCAAATAGTGTGTAAAAGCTTAATATCTTCGTTACTATTAGGGTTGCAGAAAAAAGTTAAATACAAAAGTTGTAGGCAGAGCTAAGAGCTTGTAATAGGGCCACATTTTTTCAATGCTACATTAAACGGATAAAATTATCTGGACTTTTTGGAAAACATTTTACGGCTTCTATTGAGACATATGCCAGAAGGAATGGAGCTCTTTCACACACAAACTATACTGAATTCCCTCAGGGGGTCAGTGAGATGGCCACCCAGGTCCCCCGACTTAACGAAATGTTCTCAAATCATTTAAACGTCGGTTGCAGGCCTGTATTGATGCTGGTGGTGGGCACTTCGTACAATTAGTTAAGTAGATAAATAGATTTAGTTAGTTATCATCATCATAATTGTTACAGAGTTGTGGTTATTTTTAATTACTAAGGTTCTTTAGCACAGATAAGTATAGTGTTTTTTGTTATAGTAGCAGGTGTGTGTAAGCATTTAGTTACATTTTTTAACTACTCAGTGACATATTTTAATCAATAGATTTATTAATAGCATGACTGACGGATATTTTCCTAATAATTCCATAATTATGGTTTTCACTTCTAAAACATGGAATATCTCAGAAAATACTAGATTTGAGTACAGGCAACGCTTTAAGAGCACTACGAGATGCGTTCAATAGAGTTATAACATACAGGGTGTTTGATTTAAATTTTCGAGAAGAAATTACATCTTTCTACTTTGACTCACCCTGTATGTCTCGAATTAAATATGTACAGAAAAAACGTAGAATACGAATGTCTAGCACTGTTTAAATCACTCAGTATAATAAAACAAATTTTAACGAAAGTGTGGTTTAAGATACGGGAAGTCAAATGTATAATGATTTTGACGAAAAAGTGGCCATATATTCCGAAATCGTTCATTCTAAAAATCAACAGAAATATAGCGGGTTCCATTTAAGAAAATACAAGATTATATTGCCACTAATTTATGGGACACCCTGTATAGTTAAAAATAATTTAAGGTTGTAGCTCTTAGCTCTGCCTACAACTCTTATATTTACCTTTTTTCTGCAACTCTAATAGTAACGAATATATTGAGCTTTGACACACTATTTGGACACCCGGTATAAATTATATTGCGAATAAAATCCCCAGCAAAGCTAACATGTACCAGCAAACGGCATTGGAGATAGCTGAAGAGGATTTTTGGTCCGGCAGTGCATTCAGATAAGAAAAATCCTCGCGATAATATAAGCATTCATTGACATGCGGTGGCCACAGTATCTATAACATGCTGTAATGAAAACACCGTTTTTACTGTCCAAAGTCTAATTTATTACTCTTACCTAATTCATTACACCACTTGCAACTAATATATGACAAATGTATAACCATGTCGACTTGACTATAGCTCTGGACTCGTCGGTCGCTGTCCGTTGACCTCTGGTGGAGGCGCCTGGGTACTTATTTTGAATTCGACGAATTCCACAAATCTCGCGAACTTTAGTCGAAGTTTTCTAACATCGATAGATGCATCTCGATCAGTTATGCGAGATCGTTACAGTGCTGTCTAGATAGGTAGAAGATGCAAGGCAACGTTCCAATAACCGTCAACAAAGTTGCCTCTCACATAGTAGCGTCAAAAGCACCTAGAGATCGGGAGCACACCGCAAATCTAAAGCTGATCCGAAAAACTGAAGTCTACATACCCCACCTACATCTGAATATTCTTATAGTTTGACTCCAGAAGAAGCACTGTTTTAGAAGAGAACAATTATTATACTACTTATAATGCTAAGTCACAGTTACAGTGGGGTAAAAAATCCAAAAACGAAGGCTATATCCAAAACGCACTGATGATGAATCTCATATCATTCTTAAACTTTATACCTTAGGTGTTAGACAAATCTTATTTTATTTTGACCTACAAACGAACAGAACTTTTCGATTAACCTAAAATACACTCAAATGCTAATGTAACTCAAAATTTTGTTAAAAATTCGGAACGTCATAATTCTATTTTGACAGTTTTTTCGTCAGAGGATGAGTACACCCTCCAGTTTTAATTTGCATGTTTAGTTTTTGGTTGGTAGCTACTTTTTAAATTGTTATACAGGGTAAATCAAAATGAAGTAGAGGTGCGCGCTGTTCCTTCTCGGTGCTCTGCGTTCCCCAGTATGAGCTAGCCCTTAGGCGCCTACTACGTCTATAGTACATATATGTATGTTTGTTTTACTTCTCACGCCTGCCGGCGTGGTAGTATTGTAATCGCGAAAAATTTCGATAATGAGATATGTTTTTTAGATATTGTATGACGTACATCACGAAAAATGTCTGTCTTTCGGTCTGTCCGCAAATCCTTGATCCGTCTATCACTTGGAAAGTATCTGGTTTGGATGAAATTTGTACACATGATTACTACTATGCCAAGGACAAACAAAACGTTTCCGAAACGAGTTCTTACGTCTGCGGTCTGGCTTCAATGGCCCGCGTCTCCATAAGTGTCTTGGCATGACTGCGCTCTGCAGCGCTGTCGCTTCTGACATGTCATCGGATATTGGGGAGAGGCGACGTTGTCAGATGAACGGAACTACGGATGGAGTAGAGACATAATGTCTATGGACTAATTGTATGGACCTGTTTACAGACTTGATTCGCTTAATTTCTCTGTTATACATGTTCGCAACTAACTTCTCTCTCAAAGGGTCTAACTTGAACATGCTGCTTTTGTCTGTCCGACCAAAGACAGCCAACGATGGGCAGCTATTTTGTCCTTTTCTTTCCAAATCATCAGCATAGTCTAGGCTTGGTCTCTGGGACAACGAACGGAAGGATAGCAAATATCCCCTATGCACGATATGTCTCTGTCTAACTTGTGCTGAACATAATCCTTTATGAACTGATGACGGCGCTGCGTGGGAGGTGTGGAGTCAACCTACTTTACGTCATTTTTCGTAACTTCAGGATATATATTTTCTTTAGGTAAATGGGACCCAGAACAATTTACAATAGATGAATTATTTCAAGCAACTATGATAGTATTAGAACTGGCTATCCTAGAGCAAAGGGCTCAGATTTTAGGAGGGGTAGCAATGTTTGACCTAGGAGGACTGACATTACAACAGGCTTGGTACATGACGCCTTCTATTGCACACAAAATTGTGCAAATCATGGTGGTAAGTAGATGCTTGACAAGATATTTAGTTTGATGGAATATAATGCTACTTCTGCGAGAGGTTAGGTTTCAGTAGAAGTGAATAAAATAATCATTCTTTGACGTTGCGACTTGATATGAAATATATGGTCACGATATATCGGTGTCCGGGATGAAATTTAAATCCTACTGACTGAGTCATTCGGCAGGAAATACAGACAGACGGTTTTAATCATCAAGATAGTATCTAGAGAGGCGCTACTAGAATGTCTTTTGGCATCAGAAGACGGAGCCAAGGATGACGCATTTGTATCATATATCGTATCGACACAGGTCTGGCGTAGGTTTTGACACAGAATCGGTAAACCAAAAGCTATACAGTGCAAAGTTTCCGACGCTGCCAGATAAGCATCGCCTACGGAAGGTATACCGCTGTTTACAGCGTCAAGCGGCAATAAATCAAAGCATACTCCTTAAAGGTTCGGACTTACCGGGGCTTTTCAGCAATGAATTTCCTTTAGTTCAGAACAAGTATTCATAACTTGCTTGTTAGAAATAAGCGAAAAATTTATAATTTAGTCAAGACTATCGACTCGCTAGAGGCGAGAGCTTAGTAGATTGTGCAATGGATGAGGGACAATACATCAACAAGACTAAAAATGTACAGGTATATTGATAGGTGCTTACTATGCAATCCTCTCATCATTCTGTTTGGATTGTATCAACGTTACGTATGAACATTTTCACAAAAATGCATAGGTATCACCTTATTACAGTCTGATTACTTATTTCGGTATAGCAACTCTAAACCGAACAGAAAGAACGAAAAAAACTGAAGCAGACAAAAAAGTATGAAATCAATAATTTGTACAACAGAGCAGCCGTATCGCGTCAGTCACACTCGTGAAAGAATGAAAACGGGCATCTCGTCACTTCATTTAGCATTAAATATACTATACTTGTTTTGATGGCCCAGTGAAGACCAATAGCCCCGACGGGTATAAGATTTATCAAAAAATAGCCCCTGTAGTTTGTTTTTAATCGATGCATAGACTGAACAAATGTATTATTCTGACTTTTGTACTATTGATTGGTGGTTGATCTATGAGCGTTTCACTAACGCTACATCAACTTTGATAACTGCAAATGTTTGCAGAAACCCGATAGTCTAATCATATTAGACTTGACCAATATACTCTAATTTTGTTGTTGTTATTTAGAAGTATGACTCATACGGATTTGAAGAATATCAAGTAGTTGCTTGAAATTATTCTCGCATTACCAACAAGTGCCAAAATCTGCATGTTGCTTCGTTTTTCGGCAATAACATTTTTGCTATTAGTCGCATCTTTTTACGTGTGGTCTCATTTTGTAGGTCTCACACACTTTCGATTAAATCCTAAAAAACACGTTTTCTCATTATTTGCTTTCAAATAAAAAGTTTTCCCAAAAAAATTGGTGTACCCATTTTATGCGTAAATGTTTTAAATATTCCCTTGAACAACTTGCACCAATAAAACCAGACTTTTTTCGGGAACATATGCTAATATGATTAAACTACAAGCACATTTTTCGTTTATAGTCACACAATTTTGCGAAATAACGAATATGGAAATTTCAACATTTTTTCGAGAATGATACGAAGAGAAAAAAGTGAAACCTAGTAGGTTGACAACTTGATCAAATACGGCTCAGAAACATTTTAGCTACAAAAAATTTCTAGCGTTCTTAGCGATATATGCAAACATAGAAGGCGTGCTTTCAGAATATTCGAACAACCTATATTTCTACCATGGCCCGAAATAACCAGAAAGTAGAAGACCGTCAAATAAGAAATTTTCGAATTTTTTAGGTGTTGACCTTTATACCACGTCAAAAAATATTCAGCAACTCCGGTTACATTCAAAATATTAAGTTTACTGACGTTCTCAACTTTTCCCTTTTTACTTACTCCTGCTCTACCATACGTAAAAGCATTTAAGGTCTTTTGTCATAGCACCACCTTGGTGTCCAAATTTATCAGAATCCGAGCAGTAATTTCCAAACTATATTAATAGAGAACCTCGAAACTTTTTCGCTGAAGTTGTTCGGACTCAAAACAGTCACGCACATATAGAACATGTTTGTTTGTTCAAAACATGAATGCACGTCCCTTTGACAGAATTGTTCTACAAAAATCTCGCCATGACCTCGTGACTAAAGACGTTATATCATATCCCTCATATCCCCTAGAGATGCGATATTATCTAGAGGTGCTGTAAGAATCTGTTATCAAAAATGCCTAGGTGGAAAACACAGCGTTTCAGAAAGAGGGGTAATCATAGAGATAACAATCTATTATTTTTTTAAATCCAGTAAATGGAAATATATTCCAAACTAGAAATAGACCCACAAGCCTAGTAACAAGGTATAGTTGTATATGGGCGTAACACTGCGCAGACTAATTTTCAGCGCATCTGCTACTCTCTCCAGAACGCATGAAGTGGGTAACAGGGGATCGGTGTTTTCGTTCTCTCCTTGGAAATACTCTAATAAATTTAGCACGAGTTGTCGGCCTCCTCCATTGTTCGTATTTCCGGGCATTGTACAATTTTATATTGAAGACTGATAACACAACAACTCATTTCGTAAATTGTCACTCTGACAAATATGATTAAAGGGCACTCATACGTAACGATAAAGTTTTCGAGACGGAGACACACAACTAAAAGAACGTATCTCTTTGAGCTTACCGAACAAACGTTCACTCACAGGGGTAGGCTGCATGTGTATGTATGAGGGAGATGGAGATGTATAAAGGGATACCGGTAGTCTTACTTTGACCCGCCAAGAACGGTGACTACAGCTATACAATCCCATCAAAGCTTACGAACGGTAAAAAAGAGACAGTCATTCTGTAATGGTCCATAAGTACCATAAGCATCCACACAATAAGCTTGAAAAGCCCCTCAGAACTTGCGACATGTTTTTGAAAGTTCTGTATGTTGCTGTCAAACAATAATATAAAAGTGAATAGGTGAAGAAATAAAATAACCTTCTGGTTCCATTTTCAGACCTCCTTTCCGATGAAAATCCACGCAATTCACATCGTCAACCAATCCTGGATCTTCGATGCAGTCTACAACATCTTTAAGCCATTCTTGGACAGTAAAATGAAAGAAAAGATTTTCTTTCATGGAGAAAATATGGAGAGTCTCCATCAACACATCGACTCGAAACATCTGCCTGAGAGATATGGCGGTGTGCATCCAGATTATTGCTATAGTGATTGGATAAAGTTTTTCGAATCCAGCGAGAAAATTAAATACGAATTGAGCTCTTTGGGGTATAAGGACGATGGAGAGGGTGATGGAAATAAAAAATAAATAGGTTAATTTTTGTGCAATTGCTTTACCTCGAAGATGGCTTCCGTAGAGCTTTGTAAAAACAGAATACTATCATACAAATATTATCGCTATCGCGATGCGTTCTCAAATAGCCATTCAAGCTGTAATAGTCTCACCTTGTTCGCAAAATCAATATATCAGAAATCAAGTTATGGTGTCATTCATTTTCTACGAGCTTGCGACCCACAAGGTGAAGGCTTAAACCTCTGCAACCGCAAAATATGACAGCAAAATGGTGGTTGCGCCATTCCTCCATAGATGGCACTCGCGACGGGTGGAACCTCCAGAAACTGAACCAGAACGAATATTTGACAACTGAATTTTATATATTTTTCTATATTCATCTAACCAGAAACATGTGTTTAACTATTTTTTGAATAAGTCTAAGCCTCGCACTTAAAAGTAATAGCTTTTTTATTTTAATTCACCTGAAACAAAGTCAAAAAATTGTTCCAATATGTTAAGACTGCTTGATAGAAAATATTTCACATTTATTCTAGATCCAGTACAGAATCTTCGAGAGGTTTTAGTCTGACCTCATTTTGTATTTTAAGTATTAAGGAAGAAGCTTGAGAAATAAGAACGGAATTTCTAGTAGTTAGTAATTAGTAGTATTACTTATAGGTAATGTAAGAACAGATCAGCCTTGTGTTTGGCAAGTTTGAAATTGGTGTTTCCTATCTTATTGACTCAATTGTGATATCTAGATGGTTAATGTAATTTTTTTGTAGTATAATGAAATAAAGTTGTATTTTTGGAGTAGATGTACGCTTATTCAAATCTGTTGCAGCTGTTGATGTAGGTATCGTAAAATATCCAACTTCATATCCATTCTATTTAAACAGTTGGTTGTAACTTGAAGATTATCAGCTAAGAGCGATCAGATTCTAAAAGATGACTATTAACTGGAAACTCTTCAAATCGAAAGGATCTAACTAGGCGACCAAGACGACTATAGCAGCAAAGTCGTGGAAGTTGCATACTCATACTAAATCAGGCTGGCTAATCAAAACCGGGCCCTGTTTCTGGAAAAAAAAATCCGTATGGACTATATTCTTTATGGATATGAAAGAGTTTTCCGTCTACAGATACAGAAAATGTTACTCTGTGACATTTTTATCAGGATTGACAAATTTATAAGTTCTTATTTTGTAGCTATTTGTATCCTCTAGAACCTTCTCACCTTCTCTAAAGCAGCTTTGCCAATATTCAATAGTTTTTCTATATACAGAAAGAAGTTATTTTTTCAACTTTGATGGACAAGTAAGAAGTTACCCACCAAAATGTCCAGATGAATAACCTTCTTATTTACCCTCAAGAATATACTTTTGTTATGAAATAATAATAATAATAATAATAATAATCGTCTTTATTTAAACTGTACAATTTCATACAGAGAAACAAAAGTTGCATATGGTGGCGAAGTTTAGCAACATGCTACTCTTACACTTAACCACCCAAGCAAAAAAAAAAGTTGTTAAGTAGCAGATATCAAACAAAATATACATATATACATACACATGTACATACATACATATATACATACATACATATATACATACATACATATACACACATATATACATACATGTTGCACCAAGGTTTACTACATGTAGACAAGAGAAGTGAAGAATCATTTAACAATATATCTATAGCAATCTAATTAAGACTATGGACCCAAGCAAATATGAGATTTGACAGCTTTCTTGAAGCAATTTAAGGACATGGTTTTGAATTCACACTTAAGCACTGTGTACGTGAAAGAACGCTGGAATAAAGTTGTGGAATGAATAGGCGTAGTTATCAAATCTGGAAATCTAATATGTCTATGATGAATATTACGCCTAAAGATCAGCTTTTCTCTTAAGTATATAGGTTTTGCAATAAGCATTAGCTTATGAATGAAAACAAGGTAATGGCATTTGACAATATTCTTTGTTATCATCCAGTTTAATTCAATAAGACTACCAGAAACATGGTCAAAGCGCCTTAAACCGCAGATGAACCTAGCACAATGGTCTTGCACAATTTTAATCCGATTTCTAGTAACAACATTGAGACACGGATAATATAAAATATCACAGTAGTTGAAAATCGGCATAACCAAAGATGGACACAGTTTTTTCCTTAGCTTATAATTGAAAATTGCTGTATTGGTATATACGTATAGTGATCTCAGTCTCAAGTAGGTTTTCTTCAAAAGATTTTTAACATGACTGGTGAATCTAAGTTTGAAATCGATTACCACGCCAAGAATTTTAACCTCGTCAACCGGATACAGTCTTTGAGATCCAATTTTAATAGTTAATTGACTTTTAATTTTTTCTCTCCTACGATCCGAACAAAAAAATAACAGGCTGGATTTACCAGGATTTATTGACAGGTTGTGGTTATTCGAGAAGTCATACACTTTTTGAATATCATTGTTTATTGATGTCTGTGCCATTTCCATATCATCAGTATCAAAATAATGGACCAGTTGAGTATCGTCAGCCTTAGGCAGATCAGCAATATATATCAAAAACAACAAGGGACCCAAAACAGACCCCTGGGGTACTCCATTTCTAGAAAACTAGATTTATTGTTTTCAATTGATATACACTGAGATCGATTTGATATATAATTTCGAAAAAAGTTCAATGCAATTGGATCTATGCCATAATACTTCAACTTTGCTATTAACAACTCATGATTTATTTTGTCAAATCCGTCTATAGAATTTCCTTCTGCAAATCAAAATATCCTGGTATATACTTTTACTTTTCACGTCTTACTGGTGGACGAAGTGTTGTAATCGCCGACAAATTTCGAAATGACATAACTTTTTGTTTGGCCTAAAACGAAAAAAATTAAAATCCCTCAACCCTCGTCTTTAGACGTTTCGGAGGATCCTGATCACTTTTGAAAAAATGTTTAGTGGTCAAAAATTTTTATGATTGGCTGAAGGTGTATCTCAATTTTGTCTATGGTAGTATATTAATACACTTCCAGACCCTCCGCACATATTAGACATATTTCATACCTTGTAAATTTGCCCGTACATTTGCCTTTGAAACTATTTTTTTTATATCGAAGCAGCCGCGCAGGCAGAAGCCTAAATACCGGAACACCGCGGCTGCTATGCTGATCCCAAAGAAAGTTTGTTAATACGATTTTTGAACTGCCTAAGGTTAGTAGAACTGGAAAAAGCTTCCTCTTGTAGATTGTTCCACAATGTCGACACCCTCGGGACAAACGAGCGGTCGTATCGGCCAGTTCTGGATGTACGAAGTTCGACACGGTTAGGATGGGACGCCAAAGTCAGGTGGGTCTGCAGGCACATCGCGCGGCGGCATCTCGGCCTTGTATAGAGTGAGAAGGTCATGCGGAGAAAAGTACTTCTTAGCCCTAAACATATAGCCTAGCTTTTTCCCAGCAGTTGCTGCTATTGACGAGATGTGTTCGAGCCAGATCAGGTCCTCGGTGATCTGGGCTCCGACCAGCCGAAAGGAATGACTCTTTGGCAGAACTCGGCCATCCATCGAAACCGGATGAGCGCCAGGACGCTTTTTGTTCGTCAAAGTACAGTACTGTGTTTTGGAAGCATTGAACTGTACAAGATTGTTGCGTCCCCAAGCAGTGATAGCCTCCAGGTCTCTTGCCAGAGAGGAAGTCGTCGCTAGTCTTCTTCTTTCCAGCTCAGCGGCAGAGATCGGCTTGTCACACTGAATTCCTGCATGTAGAGTGCTGTCACCAGCGAAGCTGTGGACTGGGTTGATCGTGCAGGAAAGGAGATCGTTGATATGTAAGAGAAACAGTGTCGGAGCCAAGACCGATCCTTGGGGAACACCCGCGTTGACGTTGTGGGATGAAGAGAAGAACACGTCAATTACAACGGATATCTTGCGGCCAGAGATAAAGTCAGCCACCCATCTGCAAAGCTTTTCTGGAAAGCCATAGGATAGAAGTTTGCTTAAGAGGGCAGCGTGTCACAGCTGATCGAACGCTTTCGTGATGTCAAGAGAAACGACATGAGTCTCACCATAAGACTGGATGAGTTTACTCCACAATTGCGTAACGTAGGCTAGGAGGTCCCCTGTGGATCGTTGGTGCCGGAAAACATACTGCCTGTCGCTAATCAAGCTGTGACTTTCGAGGTAGTTCAGAAGCTCGCGATGTATGCACCTCTCCATCACCTTAATTATAACAGTAAGCAGAGCTATAGGCCTGTAGTTGTATGGGTCGGTCTTAGATCCTTTTTTTTGGGATGGGTTAGATATGAGCAAATTTTCAGTTTTCTGGGAAGGTGTCGGATTCATAAGTTATCTGGAAGAGACGAGAAAGAACTGGAGCAAGCTCCACTGCACACCTCTTCAGTACAACGGCAGGAATCAAGTCCGGACCAGAAGCTTTGTTGATGTCGAGCGACGGTCTTATACCTGAATGTTACCTCCCGCATAGTGTAGGAAACCCTTTGAATTGACGGCACTTGGGCGTTGGGGGGGACGTCCATGGTGGAGTTGGCAACAAAGATCTTGGCTAGTACTTTCGTCTTGGCCTTTTAATCGAATACAATAGTTCCATCCTGACATGTAAGTGAGAAGTTCTTTTCAATCTGCTTGGCCAACGTCCAGAAATACCTACTGCCATTGCGCTGCGACATTACCCTGTGCCTAACTTTTATATCGTGCTGGTTTTTGGCATTGCGAACCTCTTCGTAATATTTGTTTCTGGACTCGACGTCGGCTTGTCTGTTCTCTACAGTGGGGTTTTGTAAGAAGGTTCTGTGTGCCTTGATCTTCTGCTGGCGAGCAGTGTCACACTATTTGTTAAACCAGCCGTTTGACCCTGGTTTAGACACTTTCACTGTGTGAGGGATGTATTCCTCCATTCCGACGTGGATAATTTCGCTTATCGAAGAACAGACAGCCGACGCATCTGCGTCAGTGAGACAGACATCTCTCCAAGGAAAGCTAGAGAAGAAGTCTCTGAGCCCCTCCCAGTCGGCATGTCCGTAATGCCAAGTTTTGCGGCCTATACGAGTTTCTGCTGCCATAGCGGGTTCTGACCGAAACTGTAACGGTTTCACTGTCCGATTGTATTTATTAAATCACTTCTCGATTTTCATTTCAGAATCGCAACTCATTAATCCCATCTCTAGCTTATCCCGTCTCTAGCTTTTTTACTTGGAAACATTTCCGCTTGGAGCGCGCTTGATGCGGAGTTCCTGATCTGTGATCTTCCTCGCGCTTCCTTTTCACTTGAGCCGCCGACCTAACAAGAGCTGAGAATTTTGTTCTCTGTAGCATGAGGCCATATAGCACCATGTGCTAGCATTTTGTAAAATGTGTGTCCAAATAGGATAAAATGATTGGGGCCACCCCCTTTCCCTTTGCCTTTGTCTTTGACTTTTGCCTTTGTCTTTGACTTTGCCTTTGTCTTTGACTTTGCATTGCTTGGCCTATCACTTCACCCATGCATGTGCCTTGGCAGCGCTATCACCTTTAAGTTCAACTTCACTGCATCCTTCGCCTACAACTAGTTTTGAAGCCACTAAATATGAGGTCACCCCTCATAACTGGGACCTCCACTTGAAGCACCTGGCCATCCTCGCTTCAGTCCAGTCAAAATGGACCAGCTTAGCGAAAGATAAGTGGATGATTTTGTAACAGCGCCAAAGATTTAAATCTTTCATTTTGTTCTTTAAAATTTCAATTTCAAATGTAATGAAAGTGCTTTTCTAGTTCAATAAAATCTGTTAAATTTTTGTGTTCTGTTTGTTCTTCTATCCTCTAGCCATGCCATGGTCGACACACAGCTACACGCCTGTAGATGTCTTCATGCCACCGACTGAGCTACCGGAAGCTGATGGTAACCCCCTTTCTGTGATTGTGCAGAAAACTTGGAATCTTCATTGCATTCCATCTTTTCTGGACTTTTTGCGGAAAGGAAGCATTACAAAACCTAAACTCCACAACACCCTGGTCTGAGTTACCCAGGGGGGACAGGACAGCAGTGCTGTAAGGGAGAGGATGCGTGATCAGAAATAGATCCAGCAGGCTACTGGCGTGTGACGAGACGCGAGGGAAAAAAGTAGGGACACGTCACCAGCTGGGTCAGCCCTTGAGTAAGAGCGAACGCTTCAACTGCACGACCTGCTTCATCGGTCTTGTTTGAGCTCAACCAAAGCTCATTATGGGCATTGAAATCACCGAGAAGAACTACCTCTGAAGCGGGGTGATTGATGTTCAGGAAGTCGATCTGGACCGCGAGGTATTCGAGTAGGTCATCCCAGTTATGATCGAAGGGAGAGCGATAAAGGCAGCAGATAAATTTGGGGATGTTGAGGCGAAACCACAGAATATCCTTCCGGCCTGATTCCAAAGAAACATCTCTGGAGCAGGAAAGACTGCTGCGCATAAAAGCCACAACTCCCCCGTTCTTTCTCAGATTGGAGTGCACCTCGTACTTTGGATAGTTAAGATGGTTAATCGGTGCAGACTCTGAGATTTTTGTCTCCGTAAAGAAAAGCACGGCCGGACGATTGGATTGCAGGTAGTGATGAACAGCATCAATGTTGCTGTTAATCCCGCAGATGTTCGAAAATCCAATTTTATCTTCGAGGTTGTTCCCTCGAGCCCACCCTTCACCTGGACCTTTCGAGAGTGGAGTGAGTTTACGTCCGGAGTTCTTAGTGCTCGAGGGATCCATCATCATTAATTTCTTTGTTTTGGAAGATAACTGACTGCATAGCTTAGGTGTAGAAACATGCGGATATTTATAAGACACCCTGGGAAAAGCTAGCGGGTGGTACCGCCTCGGTCGACTGTTCCTTGTCTACCACCTACTTTTTACGTGTTAATGATATTAAATAGACCTATGATGACTTGTACCGCCACCCGGCAATCGGTACTGAGGTATTCCTTAACGCATGCACAATCACTTGAACGGGAAGAAGTTGTATACTGGATACAACAACTTCCGGAACAAGCATTTGCCAAAGCCCCGCTCAGTAGGGCGCGAAAAAAATTAAAATCCCTCAACCCCTGTATTTCGACATTTCGGAGGATCCTGATCACTTTTGAAAAAATGTTTAGTGGTCAAAAATTTTGATGATTGGGGGAGGGTGTATCTCAATTTTGTTCATGTTAGTATATTAATACACTTCCAGACCCAGTGCACATATTAGACATATTCCATACCTCATAAATTTGCCCATACATTTGCCTTTGAAACAAAAAATATTTACAGCAGCCGGATCGCCTATTGGTCGCACATGCCGTGAGTCACGGGGTTTCATATAAATATTGATCTTTGGCACTCAATCCGCGGCAACATACAAGATGGGCGCGATATTATCTATACCGGGTGTTTTAAACTCGACCCTCACCATTGAGATCTCGGAACCGGTATGAGATACGAAGTCGCTTGAATGGGCAAAGTTGCTTATTTAGATAACTAACAAAATGTTGCTTGGAAATTTTCAAAATTTAATTCCGAAGAGAGGCGGAAGAAACCGTTTTTTTCCCAAAATCGCTTTAGTTTTTTCCTGACTTTATTTGCAGTGCGATTTAAAAATAGTTTCCACTATAACATTGCATAATCAGAATTTCAATATGACACTTGGTCTATTATCCTCCTACATCAACGGTCTTTTTCGTATGGACGCCATATTCGATTTTTAACGTGTCATATATGACATTGCCAAACCTTAGTTTATAAAAACAAAAAAAAAGATTTTCCTACGTAGGTCTTGAAATTATGAGTCATTTGTCTTCAGTATACTAGAGTTATCACAAAATGATTTTTTCATGACTCTATTTGAGATGGCGTGTTCAAATTTTCAATTGGGGTTTTTTCTTTTTTCGACTCCTATCATCAACTTTGTTTTTTCATATGGACGCTGTATTGGAATTTTTTACATTTAAATACTACTAACAATAATATTACTTTCATTAAGTATCTGAAATCTATCCTAACATAAATAAATGTGTTATATGCATAACTCAATGCAGAAGCAAAAATTGTGTTCGATTACGCAAAATTTCAATGGGTAGTTATGGACTGGAAAAAAACAAAGTTGATGATGGAGATCGGAAGCAGGAGGATTTGACTACACCCTCTTGTAGAGGAGAGAGTGTGACAATGCTAATATGCAATTTATTTTAAAAACACATTTCGTATAAATCCAAGAAATAAATAAAGATTTCAAATCAAATCAAGAAAGAAACAAATGATTTTTCAATAAATTCGATATACGAAACAAATGATTATACGATAATTTCAAGGCCTACCTAGGGAATTATATTTCTTTTTTTAAATAACTAAGGCTTAACGATGTCTATGTATAACATTATATATTTTTGGAATCAGAATCACAAACTCTATCCACCATTGTAAATATCCAATATGGCGTCCTATAGGAAAAATAAAGTTGATGCTAAAGGACAAAAGTCAAAATTCATTCAATTAGACATAATGAGCCGTATTCATAAAAGAGAAGCATATCCTCGGAAGCATAAGGTAAAAGTATAAGGTCTTGCTTCGGAGAAAAAGGTAGAAGTATAAGCATATCCTTGTTTTCATATTCATAATGATTACCTTATACTCGCGAGGATATCCTCCAAGAAGAAGTAAAAGGTTGACTGGTATTTGTACTGTCATCCTACAATTGGGAAAATCAGAGGTGCCATTCAAGTTGGCAGTGTTCAAGAAGAAGGAAATGAACTATATACCGAGCGCAGTGAGCAACCAGTTCGTATTACAGTGGCAGCAATTCAGAAGACATTGCCACCAAAAAGATTAGCAACTAGCAACACAGAAATAAGAACTGCAACTCTAGTCCTATTACAGCAGTACCAAACAAGTATTTTACAACAAGAGTATTATAAAACGAAATTAGAAATGAAGCAGCGTCAGAAGCCACCTGTAACTTATGATGTTCACGAAAATAAAACTTATTATAACTTATAAATACACTTTAATCAGTAAAACTATTTATTATAATACTCAAGTTTCTTCTTATTTGTTGACCTAGTTGGCGGAGAGGAAGTTCGTCATTCTCATGATTTCCTTCATCTTCATCTGGGTCTTGTTCAACTAACTCAAAGTCAGGATCGCTCAAGCTCTTCGCAACATTATGGAGTACAATACAAGCAATAATTATTTTCGGCACATTTTCTAACTTTACGCGGCAAACATACTGTAGGAGAGGAAACCGCCGTTTCAGTTGGCCGAAACAGCGTTCAGTTATAACTATTTCTTGTTTTAAAAGCTTATTATAATTTCTGCACCTGGAGTAGGTTTTCTGAAGGGAGTCATAAGGCATGGCTCAATACCATAACCGTCAGCGCCAAGTATTACAACATTTGCTTTATTTATTAGTTGTGATCTAGTCTGCGAGTTTCTCCTTATTCTGGAATCACGCACTGATCCAGGCCAACTGACATCAACACTTGTGAACATCTCTCTGGCATCACAAGTGGCTTGCATATTTAAAGTAGGTTTCCCTTTTCGGTTGATATACTCATCAGTTCATGGTTGGTAGTTGGAAACTTGATACATTCGTTCGACTGTGCAACTATGCTGTTCACAACTCTATCCACAGTCCGAGATACCGTTGCTTGACTAACACCAAGTTCCTGAGCAATACCTTGTTGATATCCAGGGTCACCGAGATATCGTAGACATATCTTCATTTTATGAATACATGAAAGTGCTCCTCCTCGAGTTTCCTGATTCTCAACTAAAAATCTGACCACAAGCTATTGTACATTTGCTTCTTCAAACCGATATAATTTTTTGAAGTCACGACCAAGTGAAGGTAAACGAGGTTAGTACGTTTTAACATCCTAAGTACCCCATCTTTTAGAGGAGAAAAAGTGGCAATGTTAATGTGTAATTTGTTTTGAAATCCCACTAAAACTAAAACCCTTTTGAGAAAATTCGGTTTTTCCGTCTCTTCCCAAAAGTACCTTGAATTTCAAAACTTTCTAAGCGACATCTTGCTAGTTACCTAAGTACGCAACTTTGCTTCCATTTAAGCGACTTCTAATGTCTAAAGCCGCATACAGACCGAGATTCCAACGCAAGCCAAGGCACATGTGGTTACAGATTTGGAAGTGTTCAGATGATAGTCACATCCGTTTTATTTTAAAATGTGTATAGTAACGTATGTTTTTCGAATATCGTAGCATATTTGTTCAATTACTCACAAATACCAAGTGTTTGAATCTGTTTAGAATAAAAAACGTAACTGATCCTTTTTTTGCATAAAAATAGCATTTATTTTCCGGAATGGTTTGCGATTCATATCGGCAAGGTAAACTAGTGTATTTTGCTATAAAATGCCCTTTGAACTAACCCTGTATATTGCTCAATGAACAAGTAGTGATGGTCGGAAAACAGGTGTTTTGGGATAAGCAGTTAAAAATTATCAAAAACTACTTGACCAATCTACTCCAATTTTGTTGTGGTTCTTTAGAAGTATGAATCCTACGAATTTGAGGAATTTTAAATATCTGCGAGAAACCATCATCGCATTACCAACAAGTGCCAAAACCTGTAGTTTGCCTCGATTTTTGGCCATAACTTTTTTGTTATTAGTCGGATCTTTCTGTAGGTCTCATAGAGATTTAAAAATCTTATGTGGAGAGTTTCTTCGTTTCTGCCAACACTTTCGATTGAATCCCAAATACACGTTTTCTCATTCTTTGTTGTCGAATAAAGAGTTTTCCCACAAAAATTGGTGTACCCATTTTATGCGTTCGTGCTTTGAATACCCCCTTAAACAACTTGCAACAATGAAACCAGACTTCACAAACCAGGGGTATTTTCGTCTGAAATGATTAGGCTACCATAAGTTGATTCGAAGGCGTGGGAAGGATGTACAACGTGAATGGCTTTTTGACACTATGTCGTGTCGTGTAGCGTGTAGCCGACTATGTCAAGAATTTATTTGCCGACTGACAAAACATCGTAAGTCATTACTGAACACAATTCTCTTGAATGAAATCTCTTGATCTCTTGATTTATTCAGTATAACATACTGACCACCGAAGAATCGTTGGGCATTTACGCACAAAAGCCTGATAATCCCAGGATACAGTCAATCTCGCCAACGCGTAATAAAAAAGGTGGACGCAGGCTTCAACCATACTAAGACAATTAATTTGATAACAGACTCACCAGATATTTGGTCTTCATCTACCTTCCGGAAGAGTGGCTCACTTGATTTGCTGGAACATGCTACTGCAGAGTCATGTCCAATACCTAAAAAAATCCCGATAAGTTTGGATATAGTCAGCTTCATTTGAACTTACCAGGTGATTGGCATATACGTTCCTCACTTTTTCTGGAGGATATCGGTTTCAATTTGCTAGAAGACGCTTCACCATACTCTGCTATTGAATGAGCACCTGATAACCCCATAAATTTTTTTATAGACAGACGTTCTTTGTTATTGCTTCATCTAATTTGTTTTCCTCAGAAAATATCATACTTGGTTTGGTGGTAGACGCTTCACCAAGATCTTTGACGCAGTTTGCACCTACAAAATTCCAGTTCCAAATGTCTAAAAACAACTTTTCTATCCTGTAAAATGCCTCACCTAAATTAGCATCAGCATTCTTAGTAAGTCTACCACTTTTAAAACTGGAAAATTCTCCATCTTCGGTCGTAATCTTAACCTCGTTTGATGTCAAATAACTTATTACGACAATTAGGAACAAAGGTATATTTTATGCAAAACGACGCGCGTTTTGCGGGAGGTTTAAAGCATCCCCACACCGACGCAGTAAGGCGATAGCGATAATCGCACCGCTGTCCATGCGGTGCTCAGTTTTCAGAACGGTAAATAACACCGGTCACACCAGCGCGGTGGGGTGGCTCGCGGTTTATCGCCTTGACAGCGTTTCATTTCAGAAACGTTGCTGACGCATTTCGTCTCGCATATCGCCACGTTTTTCACGATGTCCATAATGGAGAAATTGATTGAACATGTTGAGAAGTGCCCAATATTGTACGATTTGAGTCACAAAGACTAAAAATTACTGGAAAAAGGATGAAGTGTGGGATCAACTCTAATTAAATTCAAGATTTCATCAAAACAACCGGGAGTCATTCAAAAGTATTACGTAAACATGTTATGGATCTCTACGTAATTCGGGCATTAAAGTATGATATTATCCATATGTATCCTTCTTCGTTTATTGATATCGTGTATCTATTTCTTATTTTTTCTTAAACACAATTATTGATTATTATTAACTAATTATTATCATCAAAATACTTACCTTTTTCACCTTTTATCTTCTGCTAAGGCCAATAGTAATAATAGTTCTTCTTCATAAGAACACATATTGTATAAAAAATCAAAAAACGTTTGAGAATATCGCGCAGATAAGAAAACTGCCGTACCGCGGTGATGTGAACATGCAGCTATCGCGCTAAATGCGATTTTTAACGCTGACGCTATCGCTGAGTTGCTTCGGTGTGGGGGAACCTTAATGCCTTGCTAAGATTAAGCTAAGCTCAACCTTAGCTTAGATGTTTTGCTTGCACCAGAACTTTAACAGACAGCTGAGTTGAAGAATTTATGCTAAAGGTGGATTTTCTTAGCTAGGTTATCAACTTGTCAGTTTGAAATTTTTACAATTTGACCGATTTAACCTACTAACCGCTGTCGGTCAAGTTCTTTATAAATTTAAACTGTGGATATGGAAAGTTCATCCGAGTTCTTCAATAAGTTCTAAAATGCTCGCGTAATGATGGTATTAGCTACTCATCAGAAACAACAATCATGTTTGGTCATAAGGCGTGATGCGATTCACCGAATTGTTATGTCTTTTAGGGGTGCGAGTATATCAGAGTGTTGTTAAATTAATGAAGACGATTCGAAGGAAGTACCAAGAAAATACAAAAATGGTACAGGGTAAGAATCACCACCAATGAAATTCATTTTTTATTATATCACTGGGTTTGCGTTTGTGGAAGAAACCAAACAACCTATTCAACCAACTAATTTTGTAGCTGGAGTCGTAATTTCTTCAAAGAGACACTAAAGATGCACTGTTGCTAGATGCGAATCCATCTCAGCTTAGTTTTCACAAAATCGGACATATTCAACAAGAGCTCAATTTGAGGTTGACCTGAGCATTCAGATCACCGTTGCTAGATTTGAAAAGTGATGCAACCTGCCATGATACCACCGGACCTGCTAAAGCTTGACCTCCTCTTTGGCTATGGAGAGTGATATACACGTTGAGGGCAGAAGGGCTTCCCCGATTTGGAGAGCCGATAAAAACTGAACTACACAAGATATAGAATAATTTTTTTTTATAAGCATGTATTATGCCATTTTAAGTCTATGCGTTTTGAAAATGATATCACTCAAGTGTACGCCTCCATTGTTGTTACACTGAGTGAGCCTCGCCCGATAATTTTCCATCACTCTGCAGATCATGTCAGACGGAATGGCAATAATTTCCTGGATTGTCGTCTCTTTGAGAACGTCTTGAGTTTGGGGGCGATATTGGTACACTTTTTCCTTCAGGTAGTCCCAAAGAAATAAATCACACGGGGTCAAATCCGGTGAGTACGGAGGCCACCCGATGTCGCCGCGCAAAGAAACAACGTGTCCAGGAAACATTTCTCGCAGAAGTGCCATTGAACGACAACCTATGTGGGCTGTTGCTCCATCTTGTTGAAACCATACATGTTATTGTCCATCTATCCAAGATATATCCTTTGAGTTTCTATACATTACCTATAAATGCGCACATGGAATGAGGATACAAACAGTATCCAGCCATCTAGATACAAGAATAACCAAATCCAAAAAAATTTGATGAACATTTTTTCTATGATAAATTACCCATTATCAGCGGGAAACAATGAGTAATCATATTTCCCTAAACAAACGAACTTCGGTATTCGGTACGGTATTTTTAATATGTCTTGTTTACAATTCACAGTATACCCAGTGATTAGACAATACAAGTGAAAAAATTAATTCAAGTCCATATTACTCAAAATAAATGGAAGCTATATCATTATATCTGTCATATTCTCCACTTTTTGCAGACGCACTGACTCAGAATAGCTGTTAATTTTACCTAATGATAGACGATATTGGCAGTCGGGTTTTCCATACGAATTTTTTAGATGGAACGATATTTTTATTTGTTTATATCATGTCTGTTGGCATTGTAATTTTAAAAAACACCAATGTCGCGCTGATTAACTTTACGGTATACGCGTGCTTGCCTGATGCGGCAGAATACATAATATATAATTTTGTTAGCGCTATTAATGAAACTGGATCGGTTTAAAAAGCTAGATTAATCTATATTTTCCAGGTATCAATTTACATACATTTGCAAATTACGTGTAGATATACAAACTCAAAATAAGTGTTTTTGGTCGGTACCATTATAAAGATCTAGAACTAGAAAATCAATTGTTTAAGCAACATAAAAAATACGCCAATACGCCTAAAGGTGTGCAGAAATGTTTAAAACCTTTCATGAAGTTAATTCGGTTCAAAAGAATGTTTTAATACACCCAGGAACCCAACAGACATGCATACATATGTTTATATGGACCAATGGTAATGAGTAATATGAATTTCTGTGATGTAGAAGTCAAAAAAAGTAACATTTCGAAAATTTCTGTTCTCTCTACTTCGCTCACACATACTATATATGAAAATTAAAGAAATAGAAGCAGAATAGCTGATTACTTTTTACGTATTATGTACTTTTGGAATGGTTCAAAAATCATTTATGTATGGTTTCAATACATTCTTCAATCTTCTGACAATCTCAAGGGCAAAATAATTTTTGTTTGAAGGTGTCATGCCAAAGGCGGGATTTAGAGGGAGCGAGGGGGAAAAATGGTTCCCGATGGCCAATTTTTGTTCAAATTGGATTCAACGACATATCGTTCAATTTAAAGGCCAGAGTATAAAATTCAATTCACATAACGCGATATTTGTGGATTTTTTGTTTCGGAAGGCATTCGAATTGTCACCCTAATAAAACAGTGACATATTTCAGAGAAAAGACACCTTTGACTGGAATATATAATGTTACCCGTAATCTGTATAATTCAGGAATTCTATACAATACCTAGGCAATGGGTAGCCCAGGCATTGTATGAAATGTTATGAATATTATTATCCATTACATACTTTACCTAGGTGATGAATACAATTCCTAGGGATTGTATAGGGTACCTGCAGTTCCACCGGCAATGTGTAAAATAAATAAATCTTGGTCTAAATTTATCAATGTTAACCGGCATACCTATAAAATGACGGGCAAATGAAACAATTTATATTACTTAAAATAAACTTCAATAAAATTAACAATTAGAGTGCTCTTTAAAAATGGTACAAAAAACACCTTTCTTTATTTTTACATGCTGAACTATTGTGACCTTTGTGACAACAAGTGCACAAAATCTTAATTTAAAGACAAAAGACTTCTTATTATCGCAGTATTGTTTGCAACTGCGTCTTTTACATATATTACCAGCTGCGCATTCGGTATTATATAGAATATCTAGGCAAAGTATAAAACAAGTAATATTTCATACATAACCTACACGTTTTAGATATTCTATACATTACCTAGGTATTCTATAGAGTACCGGATTATACAGATTTCCGGTAACATATATACCAAACGTATATTTTTATTTTGTGATATATTATGGAATCTGATGCTTTTCAGGAACAAAAGTAGCCATAATTTAGTTACCAAAACACAAAAATTTACTTTTCTTCCGAACGTGCAAGCTTTGAACGCATCTTCGTACCGATCTGTGCTACCTAGGACTGAAATCTTACATAACTTCACCGCTCCACAGGTACTCTACAGAGAAAAAGTCCAATCTGAGATATGACCCGCCAAGGCATAAGGTGAAATTTTAGTTTTTTTTTCCACACGGAACACCAACACCTAATTCCGCCTCGTTTGATTACATCCCTGGCTTTAAACTCAATAGTTATTTACCTAGTGCGGAAAGTGATACACCTTCCGCAAGTGTTAGGTATAAGAATTTTTCTAACAGCGTGCGGAAAGTACTCACTTTCCACACCCATCTGCGTGGAGAAAGCAGCACTTGTGCCGAAAAGTGCCACTTTCCGCACGCAGATGCGTGTTGAAAATTAGTACTTTCCGCACGCTGGTAGAAAAAATTAATTTAGATGCAGTTATATGAAATTTGAGCATGGAATGCAAAGTGTGATATTTTTGTTCCTTCATGTGAACGCAAACGAACTGTTCCATGAACATTACACAACCGATTATTGGGAAAATTTCGCAAGAGTTAAATCTGCGTAAAAATGAATACAGGCGTCCCTCGTTTTACGCGGGGGTAACGCTCTTTGAAAACACCGCGTAAAAAGAAACCGCGTATATCGAAACAAAAACATTTTATTACATAAACTTTTGTTAAATACATAATAAACATAGGTATGTTTGTACATATTATGTATGAGAACATTAAACGTTAATTTTTTAACAAAAATATTAATTTTTTGAAAAATAAAACGTAATTTTTGACTGTTTAGCTTCGTTGCGTAAATTCTTCTCAACTTCCTTGTATGGTGCCAATGCTGCAAAAACCTATCGTTTAGTTTTTAAACTTCTTTCCATTGTAGGATCTTCCCTGATTGACAGCTCGGTGAGATGGTGTGCCATGGTAAAACATTTATTAGGCGTTTTCTTCGTCAACTCCTTTGGTGCCGAGACTACTTCATCATCACCTTTTTCTTGGGCTTCATAATTGTTCTCCGTCAGTTCTACGAGTTATCTTTCAGTGAGTTCAACATTATGCGATTCAAATAGCTGATTTATATCGTCCTCATTCATATCATCGAATCACTCTCCAGGTAATGACTTTCCTAAATCAGCAATTTCTTTGATTTCGTCTCTGATATCAGGCATCTTCACAATTTATGGCCATAAGTTTTTCCAGCAGCCATTTAATGTCGATTTTTTAAGTTCACCAATCGATTCTTTAATACTATTTAGGCAATCTGCAATTGTGTAATCCTTCCAGCATTGGCTTAATGTTTTTGTAGGGTCGCGTTCCAAGTTTTCTAACAGCATTAGGCTGTAGGACTGATGTGGTGTTTGGTGGAAGAAATTCTACTCGAACATTGGGATTTATTTCCTGTAAACGGGCGGCTGGGTGACCAGGGGCATTATCTACGAGTAATAACACCTTAAATTCAAGATCTTTTAACGTCAAATAACGTTTAACCTCTGATATAAAACAGTTCTCTAACTAGTCTAAGAAAATGTCTCCCGTTACTCATACATGACCATTGGCACGCCAAAACACAGGCAATTTATTTTTATCTTTGTTTTTTAAAGCACGGGGATTCAATGACTTGTACACTAATAAAGGCTTAATCATACAATCTCCAGAAGCATTTGAACAAAGCAAAAGTGTGAGACGATCCTTTGCTACTTCAAAGCCCTGTGCGGTCTTCTTCTCTTTTGATCAAAATGTACGGTTTGGCATCTTTTTCCAAAACAAGCGAGTTTCGTCCGCGTTAAAAACCTGCTCACGTTTAAAACATTCTTCTTCAATGACTTTTAAAAGTTGCCCAGGATATTCCCTACTAATCAGGTCATGCCCGATTGCACGTTGAAACCACGCGGTGACGCGATGCATCAGAAGGCTCGGGCCGCTGAAAGGCGGGGAGCAACCGCGTATAAGTGAACCGCGTAAAGTAAATCACTGGTGTCAAAAGCGCAAACGCGTATAAGCGAAACCGCGTATAAATATGCCGCGTAAAACGAGGGACGCCTGTACATACCAATTAATTAAAAACTTGTATACTATACAGGGTGTCCAATAAGTATCACCACAGACCTAAGGAGAAGGTATGCTTTGGACTGACCTCCTAAATAACAAAGACTTACCTATATAAAAGTGTCACCGTTTTTGAGATATTGAATTTTTTCTTAAATTTTAAAATAACGAACCTTTTCATCTGTGGTCTTTAGCTGCATGTACAAATAAGGTTATACTTTGTTCATTTTGTCTATAAAATACTTCTAGATAGTAGCTTTATCATATACAAATGCAATGTAGTTATAAGATATTAAGGAACCATGATAAAATAAGGACTGTTTTGGGATTTATTATCTTCTGATATTGTTTCCTCAACTTTCATAAAATCATATTAGGAGCAGGTAATAATAATGTAACTTTGTACTATTTAGCAATGAGCAATCCTTTAATTCAATATAATGCACTTATAGACTAGTACGTTTTTGTTTCACCACAGATGGTCAAATTTAAGGAAAAAATATCAGAAGATTATAAATCACAAAATAATCCTTATTTTATCATGGTTAATATCTTTTAACTACATTACATTTGTATATGATAAAGCAGCTATCTAAAAGTATTTTATATAAAAAATGGACAAAGCAAAACCTTATTTGTACATGCAGCTAAAGACCATAGATGAAAAGGTTCGTTTTTTTAAAATTTAAGAAAAAATGTAATATCTCAAAAACGGTGACACTTTTATACAGGGTGTTCCTTAATGATATGCGAATATTTAACGGTGTGAATCTACATGAAAAATTAATGTTAGTTTACATTATAAACTATGGTCCAAAAATGTTTCCTTACAAAAACTCGGGGTGCTGAAGTTTTAGGAAAAAATAGAAGTTAATTAATATTTTCAGAACGGCTTCAGATATTTCACTAATATTCAGTACGTAGTAGAAGTTGATAAACTTGCATATTTTTCAATGCAAAAATAATTCTTAGCCTTAACAGTGGCGTGCGTACGGGTATTGTCTTCGATATCTTTTAAGAAAAAAATGGTACACCAATAGTGTTTTGCCAAATAAAAATTATTTATGAATGTCCCGTTCAATTCGAAACAAATGATCTCTCTTGAATTGTTTTACTTTGATGCGCCATTTTTGACTAAAAAATAAAAACCGTTCTATTGTCTAACTTGGAAAATTATTATTAATTTAATTGGAAAAATTAAACACATTAGGGGTAATGAACAAAAACAACTGACAACATAAACATAACATCAAAACCAACGAAATGATTACAAAAATTGTTGAAAATGGCCCCCTTCACTTAGTATGCATGCTTCCGCCCTCCTTCTCTTGCAATTGCGCACTCGTTGAAATATCCCTGGAGTGTTTTTTATTCTATCACAAGCTGCAACTATTCTTTCTCTTAATTCCTCTACAGTGTTAATGGGACTTGTGTACACTAGTGTTTTAGGATAGCCACACAAAAAGAAATCTAAACTGTTGGGGTCTGGGGACCTTGGTGGCCATTCTTGGGCCCACCGCTGCCAATCCAACGATTTGGATAAACAGTTTGTAAATAATCACGAATCACTACACTGAAGTGCGCTGGTGCACCATCATGCATGTACCACATATTGTTTCTTATTACTAACAGAACATCATCAAGCAGCAAAGGCAACTGTTGTTGAAGAAAATTGAGGTAAGTCTGCCCATACGTTAATCGAAAATTGGTGTTGGAAATGAATTTCGGTTACGCAATAGGGATTTTCTTCTGCCCACAAATGATTATTGTGGAAATTCGGAATGGCATTTCGAGAAAAATTAGCTCCGTCCATGAACAGAATCATTGATTCAAATTGCAGATTTTATGTAATTTTTTGACCACTGACAAAAGGTTACACGCCTTGGAAAATCAATGGGAAGTAATGCCTGTACTCTTAAAATATGGTAAGGATATAACAAAAAATCCACTAAAATTCTTCAAACAATTTGGTAGCAAATATTTAAGTGTGTAGCGATCTTCCTCTTACTCGTTTCAGGATGTTCTTCGTGCAGCACTGCTTCCTCAATTTCTGGTGTTCCTTTTTCGGACAGAATCAGTTTCAACAAGAGGACGATGAATATTAGAAAAGGTTCGACTACCTGCCAAAGCACGAGCAGGATATCTCTGGTGATAAATCCGTCTGGCTTGCTCACCATTACCGTCGGCAAGGCCATATACGTAATGCATTTCCGCCACTTCTGCATTTGAATAGTTCACCATTATTAACAAGATTGTAAAAACAAAATAATAAAAAAGATGTCACAGCGAACAGATTTGTATAACAGAGGCTTGTCAGATCTCAAAAGCCAGTGACATGTTCCAGAGCAACTAGATATTTATTGCTAAATTGCATCCTTCAATTATTACATTAATTTTCTCGGGCAATAGAACGGTTTTTATTTTTTTACTCAAAAATGGCGCATCGAATGAAAACATTTCAAGAAAGATTATTTGTTATAAATTGAACGGGGAATTCAAAATAATTTTATTTGGCAAAAAACCATTGGCATTCTATTTTTTACTTAAAAAATATCGAAGTCAATGCCCGTACGCACGCCACTGTTAAGGTTAAAAATTGTTTTTGAATTGAAAAATATGCGACTTTTTTAACTTGCACTACGTACTAAATATCAGTGAAATATCTGAAGCGGTTCTGAAAATATTAATTAATTTCCAACACGAAAACATTTTTGGACCGTAGTTTATAAAGCAAACTACCATTAATTTTTCATGTAGATTCACACCCTTAAATATTCGCATATCATTAAGGAACACCCTGTATAGGAATGTTTTTGTTATTTAGGAGGTCAATCCAAAGCCCACCTTCTCCTTAAGTTTGACGTGGTACTTATTGGACACCCTGTATGTATACGTATATACTATCTGGTTTAAGATACCATAATTTCCATAAATAGAACATCTTGGGTATAATAATAGCAATGTTAAATGTCTTTTTAAATTGAGTTTTTTATTACTGTTCGAAGCCTGAAGCAATAACATTATAGATTTAAAATATAAACAAATCAAAGAACTGAATCTAATTATTCCTACTAAAATCGCCAACAAAGAGCGATGGAGAACATTAAATAGCGACGCGTTTTTCCGTAAGATGTTGTTCTGATGTTTGTTAATTTCCATTACTTAAGAGACAAATTAATGCAAATAAAATCGCGTATCCACATTAAACCGCCGAACTTAGTTAAAAGCCAGTAAATGTTTACTTATCGCATTTTTAAATTGAAAGCTCAACAGTGCTCCCAATTTTAAGCCACTCCAAAAATTCGTGGAAATGTGTAATTTTGATTTCCAAAAAGACCTATCTCTATGCGCTACATTCGAGACAAAAATTATTTTAGCACTGCAAGAGATGTAAAACGGATAACTATATCATTTGAAAAAATTTCATTCTAATAGAAGAAGTTGTATCTTGGAAGTGTCGCATCAAAATGCAGTACAATATGATAATTATTTTTTTTTTATAGTATTTGAAATGACGGAACCGTAAGCGGCATTTAGAAATTTTTGCCCACTTTTGGTAGAATGCCAGCATTTTTAAATTCTTCAAGTCAAAATGAACATAGGCTGGCAAAATTTTTCAAATCAGACGGCAATCTATCAGATACCAAAAGTAATGTGTCCTACAGGACTCGCCTACAAATAATGCAGTCTACTTAATAACTCTACAGGAAATCGTTTTAATTTTTTTTTTTATTGGTATAGCTTTTACGCCCCATGGAACAACGTTTCATGATATGCATTCAAAAGACTGAAATCTTATTCCCATACAGATTAAGAAGGTAATTTGAATCCGATTGCAGCAGTTGTACTTATCATGGCGCGTCAGACACACAAAACCGAGTCTATAAAATCTTAAATCATAAAATACAAAGTATGTTCTTCATGATGGCCAGCACTTACTCTGTTTGCTATTCAAAATCTAACGAACTTTAAAGTTCAATGCTCTTTGGTCCTAATGTTTTTACTACACCAAATCACCATTTCCGCACAAATATGCTTTTTTGCATATTATCTAGGTGAGCTTGGTAAGCATTTTCTTCCATCTTCTCCGACCAACTTCCTTATAGCACAACCTCGCTGTCTCGAATCTTCCGCATGGGCGCCCGCGGTGGGTTGCCAGGGGGTTCCCCTGAGAAACCGGTTGAATCTTAACACGTTCATATTTAACACGATTTTCTGTATCATTTTGCGGATTTTGAATATCGCCCCCCTCCCCTCCCTTGAAAAATTTTGTACACCCCCGCTCTTCAAAAGGTTTTGGAAGCAGGTACACCTTCATAAAAAGTTGTCTCTTGGCGTAGATCGGTCCGTCCTGAGAAAAATTTCTCTGAGCGCCTATGGCCTTCCCCGTTATTGTATGATCTAAACTTGATAATGATTTTTTTAAATAATAAATAAATAAAATCTTATTATGCAACTTTTATATATGTTAGTTTTCGTATATATCAACTTCTTTTGGCGAGTTCTACAAGCTGTTAAAATAAAGGTCCCTATTAAAAATAATTTCAGCATAACTTTAAATGCTCATTCTATTCAGATGACAACTTAAGGCTTGTTTATAGATGAAAAACACAATCAGTAATGTCAAAAATCACATATTGTGATTTAGTAAACTCATTTCTAGATTCAGTTTCAAACGTCAAAACATTCAAAATTCATGCTGTAGATTGATTTTCAATTCAAGAAAATATGATCATATTGGTTCATGTTCCGAACAGCGGAAATGATTGAATATTGCAAACTTGTACAAATTTTATTTATTATGCTATATTCATAAGCTCCTATATACTTTGGGTTTCTTCATTGTTTTAAAAGAAATTGATATCTCGTGGGTTTATCCACTTACGGAATATTCGATTCACTGATACTTTAACTATGCCTTTTGACAAAACTTCATTATTACATGAATGCTTTACTTATAATACGATCAATCTACAGAACTCATTTTCATCGACTGCTAAACATCTTGATTGAAAAGTTCAAAAAGCATATTAAACAAATGATCTTTGATGCTCAAATCTGGATAAATTCTCAGTATATAGATCATTTATATTTCCTCATATTTCTGCATATCATACACATAAATCATTTATAGTTTTTCTCATACACACGTGTATGCTGTATTTAATTTGTATTTTTTTTCAAGTTGTTTAAGAATATTTTGTTAAAATTTGTTTCAATATTCTAGTGCTATCTTTTCAAGGGTCAAGCAGTGGAATAGCTTGTATCTAAACTTCTTTCTAAATGAAAGACGTTTATTAATATTATCATTTAGTCACCAAAAACGCCCCTAGGAATATTACCAATTATTTTTCAACCTGTATTGTAATCATGCACATGCTCTTGTTTGTCAAGCTGCTCATGATAGAAACACCCTTGTATCGATACAGTTTTATCAACGTTGGTACTAGATCCAGTACACAAGTTTCGCCATTTTTACGTCCCAAGTTCTTAGTGCTCGAGGAATCAATCATCATTAATTTCTTTGTTTTGGAAGATAACCGACTGCATAGCTTAGGTGTGGAAACATGCGGACATTTATAAGACACCCTGGGAAAAGCTAGCGGATGGTACCGCCTCGGTCGACTGGTCCTTGTCTACCACCTACTTTTTACGTGTTAATAATATAGACCTAAAATGGCCCGTTCGCGGACTTGACGGAACAAGCATTTGCCACGGCCCTGCTCAGTAGGGCGTTTAGACAACATCAGCATAGGTCGCTTGAGACAGAACTAAGGTATCTGTTAAAACGATTTTTTCCTTCCTTTTTTAGACTACTATAACCTCTTCAAACAATTTGTGAAATGTTGTCAGTAAGTTTTAATGAGGTGTCAATGTAAACACCTAAACCTTTAATTTTGTTAATCAGTGGTTTGATCTCATCAGTTACCGTCACTCTGACCTTGTCAACTGTTCTTTCCCTTACCTAAACCAAAAATTGTTTTTAAATTTTTTGTTTATTTTTTATCAGTTAAATTAAAGGAAAATATTTATTATACAATGGAAAAAAGTACTACATCTTAGATTGAGGTTGTATTGTCTACCGACGCGCACCGAATTTTTTTCTGTGACGGGAAAAACGATGATTTAATATTGAAAAATTATATTATTACAATATTTGAGTCAGAAAATTATCCATGTGAAATTTGAATTTTGAAATTAGTAGGCTATGTTGTACTTATAGCGACAAGTATACCTGCGCTGCTAAGGAAACTTTTAAAGTAATCGAATAGCTGTCAATTAAATTTTGTGATTTGATTCAAAAATCGTGAACTTATTGGTTGTATGTTATAGAGGCTATTTTTACTACTATGAAGTAAAAAATGACTGATTCAGAGTTTTCTTTGACTCCACCGGAATTACACCTAGTAGAAGTAGCCAAAGTAGCGTCACAAAAATTATTGCCATCTAAATCGTTTATACAATATCCAAGAAAAAAGTAGTCACATAAAAAGTGACATTTTGTTACCTGTCAACAGAGATAAAATGTCAAATTTCTTTCCCGTCACTGAAAAAATGTATTTCATTTTGTTTTTTTAATGCTTTGGTCAAATAATATGACAAGATGCCTTTCCACGTTTAAGAACACGTCATCACCGTTTGACTATATCATAATAAGCTGTACACCCTAAAAGATTCGCCATAGTATTTTGATAAGCAGTAGGCGCCATCCTCCTTTCTTTTTTAGACAACGGAATCCATTTCTGTTAATGTGCTTCAAAACAGTTTGGCATTTAACATTACACATCCACCTGATACGCATAGTCATGAGTAAAGGGGTTAGGGACGGAGTATGGGGATCAACCCTCGTAAATAAATAACCAAGTATTGATGGCACCCAGGCGCTCTTATGTGAGACATCTCAATTCGACATTTCGGTGATCAAAAATCGGCGTCCGTTGGACGTGCGAAATGCAAAGTAGTACCCGCGTTAACGTAAGCTTCGTGAGTATAAATAAATAACCAACGGTCGTATCCAGGTACTCTTGTGTGTACCATCTCGACAATTCAGCATCTCGGTGACAACGAATCGACCTCAAAACTGCAAAATAGTACCCTGTGTGTGTACCGTTACATCAAGTTCGTCGACTGATACAAAACGCAGCACCACGCGTTGGAGGGAATTTTCTTTAAATTAAAAACAAAGCTACGGCTGCGGGACATTTAGGTAGTACCTTACTTGTGAGAAAGTGGCAGCCAGCGACTCTCAGAATGGGCATCGAGATTATGTAAGTCTTTCTCTCGTAATGTACAACATGTGCCTATGTGCCGGTAATCTTGGTTTCGTTTATTTCCTGCATTATGTAAGCAATTTTGGCGGAAATTTTACTTAAAGATGCCAACATCTTTGTTATGAAATGGTTATGCGGAAATTTTTTGTAGAAATTATTTGGACAACTGGACTTCGCGCGCATACCTGTCGTTCACGAGAAAAATATTTGTGAATGATGTATAGGGTGTTCCTTAATGATATGCGAATATTTAAGGGTGTGAATCTACATGAAAAATTAGTGTTAGTTCGCTGTTTAAACTATAGTCAAAAAATGTTTCCTTACAAAAACTCGGGGTGTTGAAGTTTTAGGAAAAAAATGGAAATTAATTAATATTTTCAGAACCGCTTCAAATATTTCACTGATATTTAGTACGTAGTGAAAGTTAATAAAGTTGCATATTTTTCAATGCAAAAATAATTTTTAGATTTAACAGTGGCGTGCGTACGGGTATTGACTTCGATATTTTTTAAGAAAACAATGGTACGCCAATGGTTTTTTTGGCAAATTTTTGAGTAAAAAAATAAAAACCATTCTATTGTCCGAGAAAATTAATGTAATAATTGAAGAATGCAATTTAGCAATAAATATCTAGTTGTTCTGGAATATGTCACTGGCTTTTGACATCTGACAAGTGTCTGTTATTCAAATCTGTTCGCTGTGACATCTTTTTCATTATTTAGTTTTTACAATCTTGTTAATAATGGTGAATTAATCAAATGCAGAAATGGCGGAAATGCATTACGTATATGGCCTTGCCGACGGTAATGGTGAGCAAGCCAGACGGATTTATCACCTGAGATATCCCAATCGTGCTTTGCCAGATGGTCGAACCTCTACTAATATTCATCGTCGTCTTGTTGAAACTGGTTCTGTCTGAAAAGGAACATCTGAAGGTAGACCTCTAAGTGTGAAATTGAGGAAGCAGTTCTGCACGAAGTCGAAGAACATCCTGAAACGAGTACGAGGAAGATCGCTAGACACTTTGCCATCAAATTGTTTGGGGAATTTTAGTGGATTTTTTGTTATATCCTTACCATATTTTAAGAGTACAGGCATTACTTCCCATTGAGTTTCCAAGTCGTGTGACCTTTTGTCAGTGGTACGTTCAAAAAAATTACACAAAATCCGCATTTTGAATCAATGATTCTGTTCACGGATGAAGCTAATTTTTCTCGAAATGCCATTCAGAATTTCCACAATAATCATTTGTGGGCAGAAGAAAATCCCTATGCCGTAACCGAAACCCATTTGCAACTCCAATTTTCGGCTAACGTATGAGCAGGAATTATTGGCAACCACCTTATTGGCCCATTCTTCTTGCCGGGACGACTTGACGGACAGACTTACCTCAATTTGCTTCAACAACAGTTGCGTTTGCTGCCTGATGATGTTTCGTTAGTAATAAGAAACAATGTGTGGTACATGCATGATGGTGCACCAGCGCACTTCAGTGTAGTGGTTCGTGATTATTTACAAACTGTTTATCCAAATCGTTGGATTGGCAGCGGTGGGCCCAAGAATGGCCACCAAGGTCCCCAGACCTCAACAGTTTAGATTTCTTTTTGTGTGGCTATCCTAAAACACTAGTGTACACAAGTCCCATTAACACTGTAGAGGAATGAAGAGAAAGAATAGTTGCAGCTTGTGATAGAATAAAAAACACTCCAGGGATATTTCAACGAGTGCGCAATTGCAAGAGAAGGAAGGCGGAAGCATGCATACTAAGTGAAGGGGGCCATTTTCAACAATTTCTGTAATCATTTCATTGCTTTTAATGTTATGTTTATGTTGTCAGTTGTTGTTCATTACACTAATGTGTTTAATTTTTCCAATTAAATTAATAATAATTTTGCAAGTTAGAAAATAGAACGGTTTTAATTTTTTTACTCAAAAATGGCGCATCGGAGGAAAACAATTCAAGAAAGATCATTGTTTTTAAATTGAACGGGTAATTCAAAAATAATTCTTATTTGGCAAAAAACTATTGACGTACAACTTTTTTCTTGAAAAATATCGAAGTCAATACCCGTACGCGCACCACTGTTAAAGCTAAAAATTATTTTTGCATTGAAAAATATGCAACTTTATTAACTTTCACTACGCACTAAATCAGTGAAATATGTAGAGCGGTTCTGAAAATATTAATTAATTTCCATTTTTTTCCTTAAACTTCAACACCCCGAGTTTTTGTAAGGATACAGTTTTGGACCATAGTTTATAAAGCAAACTAACATTAATTTTTCATGTAGATTCAAACCCTTAAATATTCGCATATCATTAAGGAACACCCTGTATAGGTTTTGGTTTTATTTTTTACATGTGTTGTTTTATTTGCGGGAAATTCTGTCGATATGTTGCTATCCTTTTTACTAAATAAAGATGACACACTTTATTTTACTGCTTATACCGCTAATCGAAGACGAATGGAAGAGCTTTAATATTCAAGATTATGGGTCTACCGTACACATTACACATATTCACCGATAACGGCCCATGTGTCGCTCACTAGCGTTCGTATTACTGTATAATTTCTGCAACCACTATATGTAGATTTTGTGGAAAATAAATAATATTGTTGAGACAACATACAAGTGTCTCGAAATTGAAGAATAATCCTGCAAATGAAAATAGGTCGCACCATGACCTACTGCTTGTAAAATATTTGTTTAGTCAAAAATCCTATGGTTTAAAATATACGAGTATACAACAATCATTTTTTAGCAAAAATCGACACTCGTGTACTTAAATTGTTTACATAACTACAAATATCAATTTTTGAGCCGGGTTTGTTATAAAATATCACAGTTGATTGTTCCGTGGAAATCAGTGTTGTTTTTCTCTCATGTAGCGAAATCATCATGAAAACTATTCTAATGCAACGAAAAGCAATTTGTACGTCTTACTTTGACACCCTATAGTAATAAGTAATGAAGCAGGGTCATCTTGTCAAATACTTCAAAGCGTTGTTACGTTTATTGCGATTTTCAGAATGGTACCATTTTCTAACATTTTGTTGCGTATTTTCTTTTCAGTGCAGGGATCGTCCTGTTTCTTGAATATTAAAAAAATGCTTTTATGATACTAATAATGAATAAGGTACATGGTTGATGTTGTAATGAAGTTTTAAATTATCTAGATTAAGTGTTCAAAGTGGCCACCATTGGCCCTTATGCATGCCCTGCACCTTTTAATAAGTGATCTTTTTGATTTTCGAAAATACCCCCTGTGTGGGAATTTCTGGGAGGCCCATCTGATTTTTGCACGTAGCTGAAAAAATGACCTCTGCTTAATAGACCATATCTTTGAGGAAACTCCAATTAAAAAGATCCAATGGATTTAGGTCCGGAGATCTTGGTGGCCAATGGATACGACTAAGGCGTCCGATCCACTTTCCTGAATAGTGTTGAGTTCTGGTTAAGTCTGTATCTCTAGGCATTGCCATTTTTATAATGAGCGTTTGATCAGTATCATTTAAAGCGATTTGGTACTGATACACGCCAAGCAAGTACCAAAGGTTTTACTGCCACTAATATCTAGAGCATGTACTAAATACGTTTCCTCAACGACGACTTTTTTTTGTTCATGATATACCAATCGGGATCCTCTTTCATATCATGCATTCACCAAGATCGCCGGATCATATTCCATTCCTGTTTTTTATTGAGATTGCCTAAAAGACAGTGTTCATCAAGCAGAAGTGATTTCTATAATTCATTTGCAAGGTTAAATCTGATCGGCCACAGAGAATACTCGCGCAAACTGAGGGATTCTTCTATTATTACGAGATGTAAGGCACGTATAATGAATGGATAAGGATGGTCAATCTTGCTCTACTAAATACAATAAAAAATTTCTATCATAAAGTCAATGCTGCCATTGTTTCTTATTCGCCTTATAAGAACAGATTTTTGATACTCTTGAAACTCGAATAACTTAAATTACAATTCCTATAAAAAATAAAATAACAAACAAAATGCACATTACAAGAATGGCATTAAATAACCAACTTTTTAAAGTATTTGGCGAAATACAATACCAAAATTGCAAACTTTGGGCTTTTCAACAACCATCAAGTACTTAAATAAAAATGTCGATGTCAGTTTAAGATACATACAGAACGCTAGAGAAAAACCGATATGTAAATCGGAAGATTTTCATGATATAAACATCACATATCTGGTATCTGAAACTCAATTATTTTTGGGTCCGATTAATGTGTAGGAAATAAAATTCTCGTTACGCAAATTTCTCTTCAATATGCGAAGTACTAAAAATGCATCCTCTGTTGATCACTGACTTCGCAAAGTCGTAGATCTGATTATCACTTTTCGCGACCCTTGGTCCGTGTACAAACTGTGCATCATTAATTCTTGTGAAGCTCAAGAAGCACATTTTAAGAAGCATTCATAAAATGTTGCATAGACTAACTTTATTTACATCTGATTTTAAATAATGTAACCACATCTATTTTAATTTATGTTTATTGTACGACGTTTCGGACACCACGTAGCTTTTTTCAAGTACAATGACAGTATATGTATATTAGATATTGCTTATTTTATTTCTTACTATTTTCGTTTAGGTCTAATAAAAAATATATTTGAAATTTGTATTTCTTAGACGAACTCAATCATCATTTCGCACCAAGTGTAGTTATCTAAAAACCGTATAGATTACCAACTTAGATAAATCTTAAAAGGGTCCATTTATATTACTCTGGTTAGCTTACATTTCAAAAATAAGGCTTGGAAAGGCCAGTTGTTTCGTCAACATTTTTTTGAAAATAATATCTTCCTACTTCATAAGTTAAATGTTTTTGAATATTTTTGAAAAAGTACATTAAAAGTATGTTCGATGTAACCGAATTTGGTTTTGAAAAAAAATGATCTTAAAGGTTTTTTTCATGTGGAAGAATTACCTACTTTATGCATGCGCAACTACAGGATGGCCAATATACAGTGCTTTTCAAAAAGTCTAGCCCTTTTTGACCGATTGTTTGTGCATTGAGACGCTGAAAAGCACTGTGTAACTGGCTGATTTATTCCTCTATCTTGATATGAAATATGTACAATACTTTTCTTAATACTTTATGGAAAAAATGGAGTTATGTATGAAAAATCATAACATAAAGTTCTGCTTGTGGCAGCTCAAAACCAAGCCATCTAGATTGCGGCTTTCGTCACTTTTTGGTAGGATTCGGAGGGAATTTTTTGCTCCTCGGTTGCTTACAGATAGACCCATGGGAGGATCTTTCGCCCTGAAATCAGTGTTCTCAGAACGTTCATTTCTTTAGCTATGTGGCACGTTGCTCTGTCCTGCGGAAACCACACTTCTTGCAGGTTGAGTTGTCAATTTTAAGAAACCACAAAGTTTTGAATCATATCACCGTACCACTTCAGTACCCGTCCTTTTTTGATATCCTCATTAAGCGATGTCGTCTCACCCCCAACATCACCAGATTCAACAGTCTCAAAGTTCTTGTTGTGTCGATTTCTAAAAAAATAAGGTGTATGCCAACAAATGAAACCCTATAAAGCAACCAAACTCAAAAAGGTGATGGAAAACGTGGAATTGTTCAGCTTCCAAAGATTTTTTATAAATGTCTATAACAGATTGAGATAAAAAAATGGATGAATTCCATTTCAATACTATTAGTAAGATAATGTAATAGGTATCTATTTTACAAGCTTTTCCAGAGTGCTTTGATCTTCTGCCGCCTTATTTCTGTGAAATTATAGCTTCACATACTGATAGGACATTTTACCGCGAAAAGTGCATCCTATACTATAGAATCTACTATGTTTCGCCGATTATTATCAATAATTCTAATATCCGCCAATCAATGAATTTTATTATAAAAATCCCACTCAATTACGTGTTATTAGCAGAATGAATCTATGCTTTTCTGCAATATCTACTTTAGAGCCTTGTACTGGTTTGTAGGTATATTGCAATGTTATTGACCTAAATAACGCATTCGTTTGCATTGAAACTAGATCCATGGAAATGCAAGTCCAACAAAGAAAAAGTCGAGTCAAAGTCAGCATTATGCGAATAAAACTGCGGACATTATTCGAATTCGGTGGAAATCATTTAGCATAGTTTTAAGGATTCACTAATTGCAGCAGGAACCAAACACTGGTTTTAAATACATTGACATTCCCCGCATTTATACAAATATATGTATCTTTAAATTTTCTAGATGCACACACACACTGAAAGTCCCCCACGCATGAATTAACGATCTTTGGGTATCATCAAAATATCGAAGTAAAAAAGTTAGACTTGAGACTAGGATTTTAAAGTGTTCGAGTCCCCTAGAAACCGTGTATTGCGCTAAACTTGCAAAACTGTAAAAAACAAATTCGTGGGAAATATCTAAAAGGTGTCATCCCTCAGAAAAACATTTAAACTGCATAAAAATGATCAAAAAAATTATAGAATATAAGAAATATATTTATATTACGGGTATGAAGTTTGAGAACCATATGAAACTTTCTCGTTTTTTGCTCATAACTATATCACTACACTGATTTTCAGAAGTGGAGAATCATTATTTACTAAAAAGTTCGTCAAAATTTGTCCATCCGTTTCCGAGATCCAGCGGCTAGAAGAATGCCAAAAGAAAGACCGACTGGCAGAAGAAATATATTTATATTACGGGTATGAAGTTTGAGAACCATATGAAACTTTCTCGTTTTTTGCTCATAACTATATCACTACACTGATTTTCAGAAGTGGAGAATCATTATTTACTAAAAAGTTCGTCAAAATTTGTCCATCCGTTTCCGAGATCCAGCGGCTAGAAGAATGCCAAAAGAAAGACCGACTGGCAAACAGACGAAAATGAATGACATTCGGCTATAAATCTTGTCCATGAAGTGAGAAACGCACTGCACGAACTCCGCAACGAGCAATGGAGCGACTAGCCGGCGGGAATGCTTGATTCAAGTATTCCTCTCTGGAAGGTCGCAAAGTCACTCAGAAATGGAAAGTGAGAACAACTCCCGCACATCCACGGTGCTGAAGGCATAGTCTTCAGAACGGAGGATAAGGTCGAGGTTTTCGCTGATGCCATGAAAAAACATTTATCTCCCAACTATGATCTTGATAATGACCTCAACGAGGAACAGCACATCGTACGATCCATCAGGAGATATTTTAGGGCCAACTGCGTTAGCAGATTCACTGAATCCTTTTCAGATGACTCTTCTTCAGAAGATTCGTCTGAGGCTCCACATAGCACATTAGCGGAACGCTCCGAGTTTCCACATTGCACACCAGCGGAGCTCCCAAGTCATATTGAAGACCTCAAGGTGCGTAAAGCACCTGGGAAGGATCAAATCACCAACAAGGAGTTGAAGCTGCTCTCGCCGAAAGACCTGACATATTTGGTGACAATAATCAATGCGACGCTCAGAATCCAGTGCTTCCCTGCTGGGTGGAAGACTGCTGAGGTCATCATGATTCCAAAGAAGGTGGGTTCGATATTTCCTCAGGATTACCGTCCCATAAGTCTGCTGTCAGCTCCTTCTAAGATCACCGAAAAGATGATTCATCGTCACCTTGAGAATTTTTCGTCAAATTACCATATGATTCCTGACGTTCAATTCTGTTTTCGGTCCGAGCATAGCACCGAGCTACAGGCAGTCAGGCTGGTGGAACATGTAATCAGAGGGTTCACCCTCAGCATGAGTACTGGCATCTTGCTTCTGGATGTCTCAAAAGCCTTTAACAAGGTGTGGCACGCGGGCCTCCTTTATAAACTAATCCAATAGGGTTTTCCTTTTTGGCTTCTAAAATTACTGAAATCTTTTCTTGAAGGAACGAAGTTTCGGATCAAAATTAACAATGTTTTGTCAACAACACGGCCAGTACGGGCCGGTGTTTCTCAGGGTTCGGTCGGTTTTTATCCATGATGTCCTTTGCCCGAGCAACTGTGAAGTCTACCTCTAAGCTGAAGACACTGCACTTGTCGCCCAGTCATGTACTGGTGATCTGGTTCACGATGGGTTGCAGAGTGCGGTGGAAGAAGTACTAGAGTGGGCTGGCTGATTAAAATTAATCATTCGAAAACGCAGGCTATTTATTGTACCAAAAAACCTCGCGGCCCCCCAGCTGAGGTCTCTGTAGACGGCAATCGTGTACCATGGATAAATTCTGCCAAGTACCTCGGTATCACCCTTGATAAAGGCATGACCTGGCAGAAACATACAGCAGCCTTGAAAACAAAATTCCAAATTGCGTTTCGGCAACTATATCCTTTGTTATGTAGATCCTCCAAATTGAGTTTGATAAACAAAGTTCGTCTATATAAAATGATTATTACACCAGCCATTACTTATGCATGTGCGGCTTGGTGTTTTCTTGCCAAGTCACATAAGCAAAGTCTTCAAGTACTGCAAAGCAGAACTTTGCGAACAATTTGCAACGCTCCATGGTATGTCTCAAACGAGACACTACACAGAGACCTTGACATTCCTTACTTGAGGGATTATGTCAAACTTCTAGCGCAGACATACAGTTTGGCTTTCGGTCTGAGCATATTACGGAGTTAGTTACAGGCGGTTACGCTTGTTGAACGAATAACCAGGAGATTCATCCGTAAAGATAGTACTGGCATCTTGCGTAAGGATGTCAAAAGGCGTTTGACAAAGTGTGGCGCAAGGGCCTCTTCTACAGATTGGTCCAAAAGGGCTTCCCCTTCTGGCTCCTAAAACTTTTGAAATCCTTTCTTGAGAGTAGGGAATTTCTCATCAAAATTAAATAACGTTCGTCGATTCTTGAACCATTTCCTTATTCAGTTCTTATTCATGACATCCCTTGCCCCAGCAACTGTGAAGTCTATCACTGTGCTGAAGACACTGCTCAGGTAGCCCAATCGTGGTCTGGGACTCTAGTTCTCGACAGGCTGCAAAGTACTATGGATAAGGTATTGTAATGGTCGAATCGGTGGCTGAACAAAATTAATCATTCGAAAACGCAGGATATCTACTGTGGGAAAGTTCTGCTAAGTATCTCGGTGTCACTCTTGACAGGGGATGACCTGGCAGAAACACCATAATTAAATCCAAGCGAATAACCAAAATTTCTGTGTTATGTGCCGCGGTTATAATATGGTTCAAGATGACATACGGGTTGATGACGTCAGTTACACGAATCGCTTGAACGCGTTGGTTTTAACCGCGGTTTTGTTGCAAGTTTTAGAAAAGTGCGTATATAATCTCTGATTATTTTTATTATCACTTAATAATCGGTGCTTTTTCGTCTACAACTGTGTATGGAAAGTTTAAATAAGAAACCTTTCATAATATTCATGGGAGAAATGTTTTTTCAGAATTTTTTTTAATGAACCATGGCTTTGTAGCTATGATAACTTTCAATTCTCTAAATTATTCCGCATGTCAAAGAAAACATTTATTGATTCAGCAGAAATGATGACAAAAGAAATTAGCAAAACCGTATACAGGTAGATATCATCTAGTGAGTTTATATGGCCATATTTTAATATTCTTGTGGTATATGGCTACACAGGATACTTTGTTAAGTATAGGAACTACATTTAAAGTGTCCCCAACAACCGTAATGAGTATAACTAATAAGGTGCTCCACTTTATGGTAAAACTGAAATCAGCCTGTATCATTTTTCTCAAAAATGAAGCTGAAGTACAATAACAATATCCAATACCCGGGAAAATTCTAACTTGTCACATTTCAAATAATAACCAGAAATATAAAACTACTCTTGAGTTGGGTAAATACCATAATTTTGCGGTGATAACTATGACATATAACAGCTGATTCGTGACATCACGGATCTTATAACCAAACATAACTACCCTCGCTTGAACGGATTGGTAAATACCAACCCAAAATGGTAAATACCATTTCCATTTGGTTATCCGCTTGAATTTGATTACTGAAGCGTTATACACTAAATTACAAATCTCGTTTCGGCAACTCTACACTGATATGTAGAACTTCAATATTAAGTTTGATCAACAAAGTTCGGCTATACAAGATGGTTATTAGACCAGCGATCAGTTATGTAAGTGTGGCTTGTGTTTGCTCGCCAAAACGCGTTTGCATAGCCTGCAGGTTTTTCAGAACAGAACCTTGCGTACAATTACTAACACCCCATGGTATGTTTCCAACGAGACCCTTCACAGAGACCTTAACGACCCTTACCCACGGAACTGCATCAAGCAACAAGCTCAGCTACGTTATAGTCAAGCGGAATCCGATAGCAACCCATTGTTGCTTGTCAATAAGCTACACAGTCGAGCAAGTTTGCAAGCACACAAGACCGCAGCTCGCACTTTGAACAAAATTGAATCGTGCAACTTTAGGTCCAAACAGAACTACCATTTTTCTCTAACAACCAGTCTCTAAATTAATTTTAGAATCAATTTAAAATTTCCGAATTCTAGTTAGCAATGCACTTCTTTCTTCTTTGCTCTCCCTCCTTCTTTCTCCCTGACTTTGTTTGGCATCTGGACAACCAGACCTGACAGACCTACTGACTTACAAGACTTTAACTAAGAGCACAGGTCTCAGACCACTCTGACAGACAATGACGAATAGAAGACAGCAAAAAAAAATAAATGTCTTCAACCGATGTACGGTACCTGTGCATTCAGGATCTGCATTCATGGCTGCTTAGAGTATAAAAAGTAACTTGTTCTCATAATTTTTCCGCCCAAAAACTGGCTTCTTAAGCTTTGACCTCGTTTAACAAGATAAGTATACTAGTATATACCATCATATACGAGGCTAATCCCAAGAGTAGTCTCCTATTTGTGTAAAGTACAAAAACAACTTAATTCCAATAACATCACTATAAAGGTTGAATATTGGTCTATGCATTTTTGTAGATGCTGTGGCACTTATTGTAGCCCATCATATCGTATACAAGCTCGCCACACAGTGAATCAAGAACCAAAAAACCTGGCCAAAAGTCTAAGAATTTTTTTGCGTTTCACTCCAGGTTTTGTTGACAGTTATTGAGATGGTTGATTTGTCTTTTGAGAGCATTAGTTCCATTCAGATGGAATGCGGAATTATAGTGTAAACATTAACAACATGACAATAAGATCATGCTAAAAAATTGTATATATATATAATACAACCAGCAGAGAGGTGACAAAATTGATTGCAGAGTATAAGGTATTTATAATTATATGGCATTTTATTAACAATCGACACGTGACACGGCACGACAATAAAATCAATGAAATTTACATTTTTTCTGTAATTCATAGAGAATTCACTAATTCAAAAAGAGCTTCATCAAATAGTAGCATGTTTAACAGACACTTACCCTCAGCATCTCAATTTTGCAACTGATTGCAAGCTAGATAATTACTAGACATTATACAATAATTGGCAAAATATCTTGAGACAAAACCCAAAATTGAGCAAAAAATTTTTTGCTTATAGGACCACCACATTGGAACCGCCATTTTGATTTTTGAAGAATTGATAATATATTCGTTATCATACAAAAATCAAATTGGGAGGCATCCGAAATGTGTGAAGTTTATTAAACCTTTGTAGTTGCAGCCAACTCTTAGGACTTTTCAACCACTATACAGGGTGGCTCATCCATGTGTGGACGGAATATTACTCATAAACATTTTGAGAAAATCTATTTATGGGATGTTATACATGGCATTTGAGGGCACATTTCTAAAATAGTTCAAAGTTGTGATTTTTCAAATGTGATGCCTCAAATTTTATTGCATCTTTTGGTAAAACAATTCAGAGGAAAAAAATTTATATAACATACTATGAGGTTTTGGTAATTAGCTACTGAGATATAAGGTGTTTTGTCTAGAAAAACCCCCCACTTCGGCAACCCCTCAGTCCGCCATTTTGAAATTTGGAGTGCTGAATTTTGTATAAAAATCTCAGCTTTTATCCTATTTGTTACTTTTTCGAATTTTAGTTTTTGCTCAAACAGGGTGGTCAAAAATGTAAATTGTAGTCTTTCTCAAAAATTTCAAATGCACCACCCTGTATGTTTGTGCAAGTTTAGATTTAGTTTTTTATAAGCTTTTTTTTTGATACTAGACACATAAGGGTTTTTACGGCTATTTTTTCGATTAGCACGTCTTTTATGGAACGACTTAAATCCCTAAAGTATCGCATCATCCTTGGAAACAAATAAATTGTTGATTAGTTACAAGCTGTCAAAATTAGCTTTGTGATCACTATAATAAAAACGTGTTTGAAAACGAATTTTTCTAAAGAAGAAATGGTGAATATGGTGTTTATTTTGGGCGAAGCCCAAAGAAATAGTTTCCTAGCATCTTGCATTTATAAGCTACGGTACCCTAATATGACACATCCAAGGATGGAAACATTTTCCACACTACGAGAACGTTTTGAATCAAGTGGAGCAGTGAAATATAGTAAAAAATGTATAAATAACCCAAGTGTCACCAATGAGGCGAATCAGTTGGAGGTTCTATTAAAGTTTCAGGAAAATCCTCATTTAAGTTCACAGCAAATTGGAGCAGAAACTGATATATGCAGAACTTCTGTACAAAGGATTATTCACAAGCATAGGTACCATCCATATCACCTATGCTTGCATCAAGGCCTTTGTTCTCAGGATTTCGCAGCTCGAATGGAGTTGGAGATGCTACTTTCCTGGATAAGGTTCTTTTTAACAGCATAGGTGTTGTCAACAGGCATAACATGCACTACTATGCGACGGAAAACCCTTACTGGGTTAGGCAAATAGATTTCCAAAATAAATGGAGCTTGAATGTTTGGGTAGGAGTTATTGGCAGATAAGTTATCGGGCCTTTCTTTTTCGACAACAGCTACAGGAAGACATCGATCAGATATTTTCTGTCAACCTGCAAACTCGGATGCATATGTACTTCCAACATGACAGCGCACCTACGGATTATCATAATCGTGTGCGTAACTATTTGGACACCTGGAGTAACAATCGTTGGATCGCTCGTGATGGGCCTATCTTGGCCTCCTAGATTACCGGATATGACACCGATGGACTTGTTTCTATGGGGCTACGTTAAGCAAGAGCTTTATCCACCAACTAACTCGGAAAATATGAAGGAAATGATTAAGGATGCTTTTCTGAACATAAGGGAACACATGCTGAGGGATGTGCAACGGTCATTTATCCAAAGACTACGGCTGTGTATTCAACATGGTGGAGATATGTTCGAGCACTTTTTGAAGATTAGGTCTTGAGTAGTTATAGTTGTTTGTTTATGTTGTTGTTATAGTTGTTTTTCTCTATTACGCTTGAAGCTGATTTATACTGTTCTGATTGTTATTAGTTTTTACGTCAAATCTATACTCTTAGTGGCAATATGGAACTAGCTCACTGTTTGTCTTTTGTTTCCATGTATGATGTGATTTTTTCCTTAATTTTGGTGTGTTGTTCTATTAAAAGCTTAATAACTCAAAATCTAGTGATTTTATCTGAATCAAACTTTATACAAAATTTTATAAGAAACTGCATCCAAAATTGCACAAATATACATGGTGATGTATTTGAAATTTTTGAGAAGTACAATTTTTTGACCACCCTGTTTGAGCAAAAATGAAAATTAGAAAAAGTAACAAATAAGATGAAAGTTGAGGTGTGTAATTTTTTTTGATACAAAATTTCAGCACTCCAAATTTCAAAATGGCGGATTGAGGAGTTGCCGAAGTGGATGATTTTTCAGGACAAAACACCTTACATCTCAGTAGCTAATTACCAAAACTCCATAGCATGTCATATCAATCTTCTTCTTTTGAATTGGTTAATCCAAATATGCAATAAAATTTGAGGCATTCCATTTAAAAAAAACACAGCTTTGATATGTAGGTCAAAATTGGGAGATCCTGTATAATTGCCAATATTTTAGAAATATGCTTTCAAATGTCATATATAACATGGCATAAACAGATTCTCCTAAAATGTATTTGTTTATGAGTAATATTCCGTCCATACATGGATGGGCCACCCTGTATAGCTGGTCCTTGAGGAACCCTTGCACCTTATCGTAGTCAAAGCTGATTCGCCTTGTCAAATGTTATTTCAACTGAGAGAACAGGGGATAGACACTGAGTGCCATGTCCGATCTATAGGGTGGGTGGTTAATGATCTCCCGTCCAAATTGTTGTAGAAGAGCGACCTTTACGCGTGTTGTCGAGTATGCTTACGCCCTTGCTCAACATTCGACTTCTTTGGTACTGAATTCCACGTCTGAGTTTTTTCATTGATTCACAGTACCAATGTAAGCCTTCCTTTCCGCAAAAAGTCCAGAAAAGATGGAATGCAATGAAGATTCCAACTTTTCTGCACAATCACAGAAAGGGGGTTACCATTAGCTTCCGGTAGCTCAGTCGGTGGCATGAAGACATCTACAGGCGTGTAGCTGTGAGTCGACCATGGCATGGCTAGAGGATAGAAGAACAAACAGAACACAAAAATTTAACAGATTTTATTTAACAAAAAACCATTTTCATTACATTTGAAATTGAAATTTTAAAGAACAAAATAAAAGTTTTAAATCTTTGGCGTTGTTACAAAACTATACACTTATCTTTCGCTAAGCTGGTCCATTTTGACTGGACTGAAGCGAGGATGGCCAGGTGCTTGAAGTGGAGGTCCCAGTTATGAGGGGTGACCTCACATTTAGTGGCTTCAAAACTAGATGTAGGCGAAGTTGAACTTAAAGGTGATGGCGCTGCCAAGGCACATGCATGGGTGAAGTGATAGGCCAAGCAATGCAAAGTCAAAGACAAAGGCAAAGGCAAAAGTCAAAGACAAAGGCAAAGGGAAAGGGGGTGGCCCCAATCATTTTATCCTATTTGGACACACATTTTACAAAATTCTAGCATATGGTGCTATATGACCTCATGCTAGAGAGAACAAAATTCTTAGCTCTTGTTAGATCGGCGGCTCAAGTGAAAAAGAAGCGCGAGGAAGATCGCAGATTAAGCGCGCTCCAAGCGGAAATGTTTCCAAGTAAAAAAGCTAGAGATGGGATTAATGAGTTGCGATTCTGAAATGATAATCGAGAAGTGATTTAATAAATACAATCGGACGGTGAAACCGTTACACCAACTACAAGCTGTTCCATAAGTTCCTTTTTGCTGAGAAGCCGTTCAGTTCCGACAAAGAAGTAGAAACTGAGGTTCAGTGCTTCCTCAACGACCTGGCAGCGAGCTGGTATGATATGGACATGCGAAAACTGACACGACTTCTACAAAATTGCATCGACTGGCATGACAATTATGTATAAATATCAAGCTTAAGCTTGATAATGATGTGTCAATTATTGAAAATGATTTTTTCTTGTACTCTTTGAAAAATAGAAGACCACACTTTTGAGATTACCCTCGTAATATTCCACTTAACTTAATACTCAAATAAGCCAGAATCTAAATGAAGAGAAGAACTTTATTCTTACGGCTATTATTTTGATGTGATTTCGTATGGAGTATAATCCTGCATAAATATTTATCTGTATCTGTATCACTTCCTGATAGCTGATACCTTGAAATAACCATAGCCATTTCAACAGAAAACTTAAACAAGCATCTCTTTAGTATGAACATTATTTTCATTTAAATTTATATTACACCACATTATATTTTATTCTTTATGGTTGTTACACTAGCTTTTTCTATTGCCCTGACCTTTTTCATCTCTAAATTGTTGAATAGATAGACGATTCTTCATTCCCGAGTGAAACATGCGCCTGATTTGTGTTAAACGCCTAGAGTTCGCTCACGATTCACGTACTTAATATAGAATGCTCCCTAAGGAATAATTTCTGACAGCTTTTGACATCTGTTTTGACGTTAATGAAATAAGCGTATAAATGCAACTAAGTATTTTGGCCAAAATGATATGTTCCTAGGTTCCGTATATCCTTAAATGTTCCATCACAAACATAACTGCGTCTTTAGAGATAAGATTGGGGGATGACAGCGAAGCTTCCCCACTTTTTCTCTTGAGGATGACCCGGCGAGCGAATCATATATTAGTGATAAAAAATACAATTCCCTGAAAGGTAGTAGGACCTCGCCCACTTTCTATCAGTTAATTCACTTCCACATTTTCAAGAACTGACAGATTCTCTACAGACACTCTGAGATTATTAGACCATTGAACACAAATCAGATGCAGCTTATATCCGGAAATGGAGGATCTCTAGAAACACTTCATGTGGAAGTACTCAAATTAAAATGTTGAATAGACGTTTTGTAAGCATATTAGGCATTATAGCATTATAGGTTTAACCATTCTTTACATAAAACTATCTGTACCCGACTGCCTCATAGAAAGGGTTTTTCGTGCGAGGGTGTGTATGTGGACAAAAAATTTCACATATGAGGTGTTGTTGGATTCGCTTTAGCAACGCAAGTGAATATATTAAAATAATATAAAAAAATATCGGATTTTGATCGAACATTTTAACTTTAAAATTTCCATTTCACGGGCTACAGCTTAAAGGCTTGGATTTTAACATTTTAGGTGTTTCTAGATTTGTTTTGACAGTGCGAGTGATACTGGGTATTTTGTAAAATCAGAATGGTGGATTTTACAAGCAAATTTCAATTTTGAACAACCAAAATTTCAACCTTTTCAGTCACGGCAGACTGTTTTTTGTACTTTTTAAAAGTGTACTGGTTTCTTTTCATTCCGTAAATGGAACTAGACCCAATTTTTGCCACAATCACCGTTTATTCAACAATCTGATATTTGTTAACCAGCTCTACTGGGCAAATCCTCCGGCCCCTAGCTCATAGGGATATTGGTCAGAAAAAATTACAAAATTTGTATCGAATAGGTGTACAAGCAAGAAAACTAGTTGATACGCTGCAATCATAAGTTATATGTTTTATTATATGTTCAGATGTATCAGTATTGTACTTTGACCTATCAAGAATCAGATATTGCATTGATGGTCGGAAAAGTAATATGTTATCACAGATTAGTCACTGTTTTCATAAATAGACCGCTGTTATATAAATCTACACTTTTCGCTCTACTTCCTACTTACATTGATCTCTTAATTATCATATTCGCCACTGAGAAGCTCTGAGGCTCCAGTACAGTACTTGTGATTAATCATTTTTTAATCGCAATTTTGTAAAATGTGTGCAATTTTACCGATGTTGTATTTGATAATCTGAAAAATGGCGTCAAGTAGGTTGACTCTGTACCTGCCACGCAACGCTGTCATTAGTTCATAAGGCATAATATTCGGCCCAAGTTCCTTCGAGCTAGCTACAAACATATAACGTACAACCAAAAATTAAGTGGATCAAGTCGGCCAAACATGTCCGTATAAACACTCCATAGTCCTCATCCGTATTGGATGGCGCTAACGTTAGTTTCTTCTCTGTCCTAAGTATCGACCATCTGGCAAAGCTGCTGAACCTTACCAGTCAAACACGTACGCCAGTCATGATACTGAACATCCCTGCGCCCTGCCGACCCGGCGATGCTGTCAGACACAAGGCTGAATATACAAAATAAATGATATACACACATACAACTATCCCAAATAGAGTTTTCCTTTTAGTTTGAGAGTGCTGCAATAGCTTTTTTAAGTTTATATATACATATTGTATTATCAATTGCCCATTTTCTTGAATAAAATACTGGAAGACAGATAAACAAAATATACTAAGTGACATATAAATCCGAACACCCAGTTTAAATGGTTTTATTTTAATAAAAGTTGGTGAATGTATTTATCTTACTGTAAATAACAAGTGAAAACATTTTCAGCCTTATCGTTGGACAGTCCGGTTTTTATACTGCTTTTTTTTAATTCACTAACGCTCTAAAAATGAATATTTCAGCCGCAGTAAAGAATCAACGTTGGCGGATTTTGGTTCTTGACATCCTTTACGATCGGTTACGATGCCTAGAGTACGGAGACCTGTACGATTTCGTCAACTTAGTGAGTTTGATAGGGGCTGTATAGTGGGACTTCGGAAAGCTGGACTTTCTTTTCGGGCAATTGCAGTTAGAGTGCAAAGAAGTGTAGACACTGTGGTTAGGTGTTGTCAGGCATGGCTTCGAGAAGGCCGTACGCAAAGAGCAAGGGGCACTGGACGCCGCCGTAGAACAACAGACCGTGAAGATCGCCGCCTAAGATTATTGGCCTTAAGGGACCGTTTCTCCACTACCAGGTCTATTGCAAATGAATGGTTTGCAGAACACGGAAGACCTATTGGCATGCGAAGTGTTTACCGACGAATGAGAAGTTTTGGCTTGTTTTCATACCGGCCACTCTGGGTCCTTCCCGTTAACTCGAGAACACCGACGTAATCGCCTTGAGTGGTGCAGACAACGGTCACTCTGGGATCAGGAATGGAACAGTATTGTCTTTAGTGACGAGTCTCGATTTTGTTTAGGCATGCACGATGGTCGTGCCAGGGTTAGAAGGCGACGTGGTGAAAGGAGGAATCCACAGTTTTTTGTTGAAAGACATGTTCATCACACTGTTGGAGTTATGGTTTGGGGTGCTATAGCTTATGGTTCAAGATCACCTTTAATCTTCATCAGAGGTAACATGAACGCGCAGCGTTATATCCACGAAGTTCTAGAACCCCATCTTTTATCCTATCTTGACACCCTGGCAGATCCAACTTTCCAACAAGATAATGCCCGACCACATGTTGCAAGAGTCACAATAGACTTCTTTCAACATAATGATGTCACATTGTTACCATGGCCACCAAGATCTCCCGACTTATCCCCAATTGAGCACGTGTGGGATATGATGGGTAGGAGATTGCTCAATTTGCAACGTCCTCCTCAGACTCTAGAAGCACTTCGAGAGGAGTTGGTGGTTGCCTGGAATGAGATACCACAGGAGGACATTGACCACCTGATCAGAAGCATGCCTAGGCGCGTTGGAGAATGCGTAGCACATCAGGGTGCATCCACACATTATTAAAGGTCAAAGGGCTTTAGAGCAGTGCAATCATTTTGAAATTTTTATCATTTACTTATTATGCTTCATTAAGTACTTATACAAAATTTTATTAAAATAAAACCATTTAAACTGGGTGTTCGGATTTATATGTCACTTAGTATATGTTGTCATTGTACTTGAAAAATGCTACCGTGATGGTCTATACAATCTTGAAGTCTTATTAACATGAAAACCACGTAATAAGTTTCAGGTGATACATTAGAAATACTCACGTCTTAGAAAAACGTGATGACACACTTTTTAATCCTATATTCTCTATACAGGGTGACTTCGAAGTTGAGTCATTTATTTTAACAGTGAGTAGATCTAATTAAAAGAAATGTTTTTTTCCTTTACCATTTTTCTGGTAAAATTAAAGTAACAAAGTTATAGCCCTTTGGAAGTTTGAGTACCGCCCTGTCTCAATAATAATATCATGTGCTCGTGTTTGGCAACAACGGATATAATCCGCCTTATCGGTTCATCGCATCGGAAACAAAAAAGCGAAAGAATTTGGAACGATGTTTTTACAATTATTTTATTCAGTTCAGTTATGCATACAGTCAGTGTCAGTCGGTAACGCGTGTGAATAGTGTCTGTTGCGTGGCTCAAATGAAATAAAAAATGGCACATGTTTATGCGGATCGGTTTCCCAATCGAGTGCAACCAACCCCTCGTGCCTTTGTTAATGTAGTACAACGGGCTCGTGAATCCGGTGACTTAAGACCTCACAGGGGACCTCACGATCAAATACAGGGTCGCACTGAAATACTTGTCGGGAGGATACTTTATAAAACAAGGTAAAAATTTTTTTTTTATTTTTTTTTTATTTTTACACACATATTTTGGTTTATCTTCCTTCTACAATCATTATCTGAAAATTAATGACTCAACTTCAAAGTCACCCTGTATATATGCACATATATCTGGCATCTTTTCTACTCAATGACTTCAATAAATATCAATTTTTATAGATTACTTCTCATTTATCTTTGAATTATCAGCATTTCCATGCCGAATTGATTATAATTCAATAGGCAATGATTAGTAAACTTTAGGAAGGCGCATTTTCCGGCTCTCCAGAAAGTATTTTTGACTACTTATAATCACTGAGTTGCACTCTTTCCAGGCGGTACAGAACAACGACAATATTTAGAATTGTCCTTTGTTGTAATCGAAATTGACCTTTAAGCATTATCCTTAGCCTAACGTTTCGATAGGGAAAGAAGAAAAAGTTTTAGAATTATAAGGAGTAAGCCGCCTGCGAAGATTGATATGCGAATATGTGACCATCCTTAAGACACCCTGAAAACTACGGAGTAGTATAACCTCAATTGTATGTTCCGACTATCACTTTTTTATAAATAAATGACTACGTCATCAATGCAATACGAAATAAGTAAGCAAATCGGCTAACCGAACCATGTGCGGAGCAAAATCTGCATAGGAAAATTGCAAACTGGACAAACAGATCTCAAACGAAGATGCTCTTGCACACATGAATTGATTAGTAATGGACCATTGTTTTCATTCACTGTCTCAAAATATTCCAATAATTCTGCAAAAACCTATCAACATTGTCCGTTAGTTGTATTTTTAGGTCCTGGTATTACTATGTTTTATATTACGAAAATGAATAAAAGTTAAGCTCAAAATAGTACGCCCACGTCAAATGGGTTGTCATACTAACAGTACCAAGCACAGATTAGGAATAGTCATACGTTGGCGAGAAAATATTATGCATCCAAAAAATTGCCAACTGATTCTGGAACGCATTGTATAAAACTAATAGAAAGTGTTTCATAAAAACCTACTATAATTCTGCAGTGCAATTGCATACAATAGGCTAATTCAAGGCTTGAGAAAAATAAAATCACTCCCATCCATTCATCAGATGACGTGCGTCTATAGTTGCGTTTCGATTAAAATTCACATCAGATAAATATGAATCCGACAAAACCCAATCGCTTCGCCTTTATCTGCAATATGACGAAACAAGGTTACACTTGTAACAACTAATAGTTCGTAAATAATTTAGTTGTATAGATAACAGCGAAAAACTGTTTGCTGTCCTAGTGCTCCAACGTTATAAATTGAAGTGTTGTTACCAGAAATAGCTCTAAGTTGTGTATGAAGTGCGTCAAAATAAGTAGCATTTCTTATTAATCGGTAGCGATTGGAGAATGGCTTTGTAAGTACCAATAAACTGTATGTATTTGTATGTATCATGTATGCGATGCCATTTTCGTATACTTCTTTGGGTATGTCGAAATGCATGATATTGATAATACCTAATATGTCGCCATAAAAGATATACGGTGTCAAACTTTTTTGAAAATTCCATTTTGTCGACATTTAGTAGTAGCCGTATGCCGTATCGCCTAAAATCTCGATGAATAATGAATTTCAATCCGGCGATGTGCTCGTAGATGGAGATGACAGATTGTCTAATAATAAATCTTTAGGAAGTTTTGTTGAATTCCTGTTGATACGCCTGTACCAGTTGAATTTCGACAAGTCGGCCAAAAGGTGATTACGATTTTTTAGACAAGACGAATATTCGAAAAGATTTGACAGCCCATAACAAATAAATGGCATTAAGTTTTTCTAAGTTAATCCAAAATTTGTAGTCAGTAAGTAAGTTTCATTAAATAAAATATTTACGACACACATGACAACAGCGCGTCGGTCATCATCACTCTTATCGAACCGGCAATCGATCGCACACGGTAACAGTGGTTAGTATGTTGTTTTGTTTTTGTTCGCGTACGTCGTCGTCTTGATTTACAATGTTCTCGAATCAAGGGTTCGCAGACATGTTGTTAGTTTACGGTGAAGCTCGTCAGAATTCAAATCTTGCAGCTCAAATTTATCGCGACAGATTTCGCCGACGGGTACACCCAGACAGAAGGACATTTGTGCAAATGTACCAAAGACTTCGAGATACAGGAAGTGTTCTGCCCACACTCATGATAGAAATGTTACTGTAGAGCATGAGGAACAAATTTTAAATATCGTGGAAATCAATGCAGATATCAGCACTCGGGAATTAGGCCGCCGCGTAGGACTATCGCACACCATAGTCCATAGAATCCTACGGGAAAATTTGCTTTATCCCTACCATGTACAACGAGTGCAGACCTTGCTACCAGAAGACTATCTTCGCAGACTTACATTCTGTCAGTGGTTTTTGCACAAAAACATTGAAAATCCGGATTTTTTTAAAAACATTCTAGTGACAGACGAATGTACTTTTACGCGAGACGGGATATTGAATTTCCATAATACTCACACGTGGGCCCAAGAAAATCCTCAAACCATTCGTGAAGGTCATTTCCAACAACGTTTTAAAATAAATATTTGGGCGAGTATTTTTGACGATCAGGTAATTGGCCCTTTCAAGTTACCCCCAAAGTTGTCAAGAGAAGGATACCTTAGCTTTCTAGCCAATAACCTACCAGAACTTTTGGAACAGACCTTAGACAACATGCCATTACAACGGAGACAGAATTTGTGGTTTCTTTATGACGGGGCACCACCACACATTTTTAGAGGCGTCATTCATTATTTGAATGAACATTATCCAAATCGCGGGATCGGTCGAAATGTTCCTGATCCTCGAAAATGGCCAGCAAGGTCTCCTGACCTCAATCCGATGGATTTCTGGTATTGGGGAGAACTTAAAGGAATTGTTTATGGGGCTGGTCCAATAACAACTGAAGCACAACTTCGCGAAAAAAATTTAATGCGGCTGAAATAAATGGACAACTTCGAGGACCTAGAGTAAGAAGAAACTGGGTTCGTCGTAATGAAGCTTCTGTGGAAAGTGGAGGACGACATTTTGAACACCTTCCTTAAATACAAAAAAGGTGCCGTGTAGGTTTTAAATAGAAAAACAATGTGTGTATCAAAATTGGGTTCCCTATTTATAAGTGGATTTTTTTAATACGTTCAATAAGCTTTCACACACCAGGTAATTGTTTGCATTTTACGAGCACATTATCGAATAATGAAATAATACCTAAGAGCCAAAAATAACAAACTCTATCTGCGTTGTCAGATTTTATTTTACGTTAAAGCCGCTTTTCTCTAAAAAAAATTCCGTTTTAATCCCCATGTTATATGAAACTTTTTGCTTCTTTTAACCCCCTCTATCACCCATTTAAATAATGACTATTATAACGTTTACACCCCTTTTTTCAAATCCTTATATGCTCATGATAGCGTATGAAACGGATATTAATAATAATGTAGTATAAATAATAAAAAAAGACAGTTTTATTCATTTGCTTCCCTTTGCTAGACATCAAAAGTACTAGGTCCCATGAGAATATCAAACAACATTAACTGCGTACTCTGAACGTTGTTTGAACCCCTCCAAATATGTAAGAACATATGTAAGCTCTTTTATCGACAATTTGAAATAGAGCTGTATGCTTTTCGATCTGCCTACACGCTCAGAGGTGCACCGAGATGAAATTTGTTTGCTATTAAATTCAGCCTCAAATTTCATGCTGTTGCCTTAGGTCGTAGTTGTATCTTTCCAGAGATCTTGGTATGATGCTTTTATTTTTGCTTATATTATAATTACCTGCTTGAAGAGATGCAAACAACATTTTATAGGAGCCTGTCTTGGCAGAATATAGAAAAGTGGAACTTCAGATATTTTGGAGATTCCAAAGTATCTGGTAAACCATAAAATTTTATGTTTTGTTTTCATTTAAAATATTCCACAACAGTTGTTTCTATGAACGGATTTTCCAAATTATTATCATACTTACCAAATACAAGCTCCCATCACTCTAATGTTGCGTAATAAAAGTTCTTCAGCAATAACTGATTACGATTTGATATCAACAATACCATTCCCATTATTATTACGAAATCATTGGCTGATAATAGCATCTTATTAATATGTCTCCTTCTTTATACTCTGTTTACATACAATATGTGATTTAATTGCGAAATAAAGTCATTGAGTAAATGGAAAAAATAAATCTAATTCCGCGAGCTACCTCAACTGCTTTTATAAAATGTTGATCCACTATCCTTTGGTTAATGAATTCGGAATGATATTGTAGAATCTGTACTACAATATTCAGTCTATGTTTAGTTGCAACTTGCATAGAATGTCAATGTTGATATTCGTAGCATGGTGAGTACTTAGTACTCCCCTGAGTACAATGAGACGTATCTGTGATGGATATCCTTGTTTGCCGAACATTGTCCCTCATAGATGCCGGGAAACTGTGGCTTCCTGCTGTGGTACGTAGGGGTCGGTAGTACCACGATTGGCGAAACTACTCATAGGTGGCGCATCACTTTTATTTTCGTACAGCATAACATTGCCTTTTTGAATAGACCCTCTTGTTTACTTTCCATCATCTGTCTTTAAATAACTGTACATATGCCATATTGATTATTGCTAACAAGCATGAAACGACATTGTATTCGGTTGGTTATGGTGGCAGACGGGAATCAAACAGTTCCGATCCAGCTTACAACTAATGCCTTTGAGAAAGCCTTCCATTTCGCCATAAGCCAACCATTTTGAACAATTTTTGCTGATTAAGCAGCTCAAATGTTCCCTAATAAAGAAGTGTATCTTCCACGCAATGCTATCATCAGTACCTAGAGGAATGTGTTAGACACAAGTTAGTCCCTTTGAGGACAAAGTTAGCTACGAACATGTAAAATCAAAAAATTCAATGAAGTCAGTCGAAAAATTAGTCCATAGCCCCACCCATTTGACAATGTTGCGACCTAGAACTTTTTTCCCTGCCCTACCGAGCTTCTGGCAACGTAACTGTGACTAATATCACCAGCCGCCCATCAGTCAGATATCCGTCAGCTCGCAACACAGGTATATCTATGCTTTTTGCGGATGTTCTGAATATGTTTCTCTGAAAGTTTTAGCGGCAAACCTACAGTAATGGACAAAAGTATATAGACAAATTAATATTGTGCTGTATTTCTTTTTTAACTTATTTTATTGATATACCAACCTGTATACATAATTCGTTATAGCATAATACTCACTTATACATAAATAAATTCATTAGACTCCCTTCAATAAAAAATTAATTGAAAAAAACTGGAACTATGAAGGACAAAAATATATAGACAAAGCAAAACAATTATAGAAAAAAGAAGCAAAGTTCATTGAATTATAGAAAACCAACCATGTTTGTGTTAATATTTTGTAGCATAACCATTATTATCAATCACCGCCTGGCATCGTCTCGGCACAGATTGTAGAAGTTTCTTGATATAAGATTCATCAACCGGTCTCCACTTTTGTTCTAAAGCGGCAAAAAGTTCAGCCTTGTTTGAATACTTTTTATCTGGTATTTGCTTATCTAAGAATTCCCATAGATTTTCAATGGGGTTTATATCGAGAGACTGTGAAGGCCATTTGAGAACTCGTAATTTTTCATCCAGAAAGAATTTCTTTGCGAGATTTGAAGTGTGTTTCGGGTCATTATCTTGCTGGAAGATTGATCTTAAGGGCATATTGTCTTCCATATAGGGTAACATGACATGCTTTAGTATGTCTGTGGATACAAACTTATCCATAATGCCATCTATTCTATGTAAAGGTCCCATCCCAAACCCAGAAAATCACCCCCAAACCATAACAGACCCGCCTCCATGTTTGACAGTGGGCAAAGTGTACTTGGGGTTCAATCTCTGTCCACTAGGACGTCTAACGTAATGAACACCATCTGATCCAAACATATTAAACTTGGATTCGTCACTGAAACATACCCTCTTCCAGTCACAGATGCTCCAATCAAGATGCAACTGTGCAAATTGTAATCGGTCCTTACGGTTTTTCCTCGAGATTAGCAGCGGCTTCTTACTCGGGCGACGTGGAAATAACTTCAAATCATTTAATCTTCTACTTATAGTTTTCGTAGAAACACTGACAATTCCTTTTGTCTCTATTTCGGCTTTTATTTGACTTGGGGTTTTAAACGGATCTTTGGACGAAATTACTTTTATTAATCTAACTGATCTAACATTTAGTTTTCTAGGCCGACCACTTCTCTTAGAGGCTTCCAAGATACCTTTTTGTTTATATTTGTTTAATATTGCCCAAACTGCTTTACGCTTCACCTTAAAATTTTTGGCAATGTCGACTTGACGTTGACCATCTTTATAAATCAATGATCTTAGTTTTCACATCGAAAGAAATTTCTGGACCACTCGGCATGGTCTTAAAATCACTCCTTTTATTCCACAATACTAAACTAACGTTGAAAAGAATTTGTCTACATATTTTTGTCCCTGATAAAAAAGTGCTTATATTCAGACTTGTATTGTGTTCATTGCAGATAATGTAAAAACCTGGAATTTAGTTTTTCTACTAATAACGCATTTGTTTATGGAACAATGAAGTATGAATTCGTTTTCTAAAGGTTCATATTTATATATATGCTTTTGTCCATTACTGTATATGTAGGTATAATGTGTAAAATAGGTGCAGAGAATTGCCGGGGCTGCAAGCGTATAAATATACTAACGTCAAAAGATTGAGGTATAACCGCTTCCACCCCCAACACCCCCCCCCCCCCCCCAACAATCCTGATTTTGGACGACGTTCTTCGTTTTTTGACGCCGCCACTGGATCGATTTCCAAAAACTACAAAGCTTCTTAGTCCTTGGCGTAGTCGTAACCTTGTACAACATTTTCACCGAAATCCGACCGGCTCTTTCCAAATTATAACGGCGCGAAAATATTTCTGCGATTTTCAATTGGCTGTCAGAGTTGATAGTATGTTGAACATGTGTTGATCCGCAAAATCAGTCCTTCAGTTTCTGCTTCATGTTTAGGAAACACCCTGTACAATGTTATGTCCATATACTGCTTTTCGATCTATAATTATTGCCTCCATCAAAATTAAAAATAGATAAGTATACACATCTAAAAGCTCCCGTTAATACGGTTTCGATGTATAACAATAATTGTTGGTTAATAGCAGTATTCCGTAAACAAGGTTTTAAGAATACTTCAATACTGATAATTGCACAGCGACCTTGATACTTGTTTTATGGAAATGAGTAACAAAATGTAACTTAACACAATGGAAAAATTAGATATAATATAGTATTCATGTATCAATTCAGCCTGCTATCTTGTCTCGTTAAAAAAAAAATTGGTGATGGATCCTTTCTGAAAAGCACTGTAACTTGTTAACTGTATTAGGCATGCCAAAACTTTTTTGATTAAATCAAAACTGTGTATCTCTACCCAATTCAGTTCAGAAGAGACATATTAAAAATTGTAGACTTTGATAATTGACCTCAGAAGAACTTTGGCCGTATTACTCTTTTACACTTGATGATGCTTATGTTGCCTGTATGCGTATCAATTCTGATCTTGAGTATTTATTTAGATATGTAAGAGCCCACAGCTTCGTATTAAATGGAAACAAAACTGAATTGCTTATTTTTGGATCAAGACCGTGTGAGGTTACTGACAACCAGAATTTTAGAATCTGCATTAATAACACTGTATTACAAGCAAGCAACCAACCAATGTAAAAATCTGGGACTATATGTATATGGATAATACTCTTAAATTTGTTCCCCACGTTAAGCATCTCTTACAAAAAGCTTATGCTAAATTAAGGACTTTTTATCTTCACAAGAATGCTCTCTCTACTGAAGTCAGGCTGAATCTATGCGATTCGTTGATATTGTCTTCCTTGTCGTATGCGGATATTGTATACTGGCCTGCTCTTACTACTAGAGACAAACGTTCTATTCAAAAAATTCAGAACTCATGCATTAAATTTGCGTTCAGTTTGAAAAAATATGATCACTTCAGTGACGAATTTCGAGCCTCTGGCTGGTTCAACACGGATGAGCGCTTTTCGATACATCTTGCTTGCTTAACTTACAATATTAACAAAACCCAGCTACTACTTCACCTCTATACCAAACTAGTTAAGAGATCGGATCTTCATGAGATGGAAATTCGTTCTTGTAATCTCTATGATGTTCCGTTACATAGTATTGAACAGTTTAAAAAGTCATTCACTTATGTTGCATCTACAATATACAATTCATTGCCAGATACATTAAAAAATTCGATCTCACTTAGTAGCTTCCGAAATAGACTCAAATCCTATGTGAAAAGTGCACAATAGTTTCATTTTTGTTGTTTTAATTACAGCCATCATTTTTCTCTAGTTGTTAGTTTAGTATTATTTCCGGGGGTTTCATGGAAGAGCAACTATGTTGAATGCCGCCTCCCTCATCAAATGAGTTTTTTTCCTTGTTATTCTTTTAACTAAAAAATAAAGACATATTATTATTAGTATTATTATTATTATTATTAACATAATGTGACTTTGTCACAAACGACTAGGCGTATGCTGGCTTCTTTACGCTCACATGATGATGATGATGATGGTTTTCTTGGCGGAGACAAAAATATCATAGTCTGCTCCGATTAGCTTCCCAAATTACGAGGTGCACTCCAATCCGAGGAAGAACGTGGAACGCATCATTCTTTCCTGCTCCAGAGATATTTCTTTGGAATCAGACCGGAAGGGTATTGTTTGGCTTCGCCTCAACTCCAAGACATCTCCCAAATTTATTTGCTGCCTTTATCGCTCTCCCTCGGACCATAAGTGGGATGACTTATTTGAATACCTCGCTATCAAAATCGACTTCCCGAACATCAATCACCCAGCTTCAGAAGTAGGTCTCCTCGGTGATTTCAATGCCCACAATGAACTTTGGTGGGGCTCAAACAAGACCGATGCAGCAGGTCGTAGAGTTGAAGCGTTCGCAATTACCCATGAGCTGACCCAGCTAGTGACGAATCCTACTTTTTTCAAACCTATAGCTCTGTTTTCTGATATAAGTAAGGTGATGAAGAGGTGCATAAATTGCGAACATCTTGACTACCTCGAACGTCACGGCTTGATTAGCAACAGTCAGTATTGTTTCCGGTACCAGCGGACCTCCTAGCTTACGTCACGCAATTGTGGAGTAAACTCATCTCGTCTTTTGGTGACACTTATGTCGTTGCTCTTGATATCACGAAAGCATTCGATCAACTGCTTGGGGACGCAACAATCTTGTGCATTTTAATGCTTCCAAGACACAGTACCGTACCTTGACGATTAAAAAGCGTCCTAGCGCTGATCCCGGTTCGATAGAATGCCGAGTTCTGCCAAAGAGGATTACCAAGGACCTGATCTGACACTAACACATCTCGTCAATAGCGGCATCTGCTGGGAAAAAGCTAGGCTATTTGTTTAAGGCTAAGAAGTACTTTTCTCCGCATGACCTCACTCTTTACAAGTCCCAGATAAAACCTAGCCTCGACTATTGCTCACACGTTTGGGGTGCTGCCGCCCCGACTACATTATTCATGTTCGATGCTATCCAGAGGAGGGTTGTCCGTCTAATCGATGACTATTCTCTGACAGACAGTCTCGAGAGCCTTTCGCACGGGCGAGCCGCTCTCCTATCGCTACACCAACGGCCGCTGCTCCTCAGAGCTCTCCTCCATGATACTGCCGCGCGATGTACCTGCCAGACAGACCCGCTTGACTTCGGCCTCCCATTCTAACCGTGTCGAGCTTCGTACATCCAGAAATGGCCGATACAACCATTCCTTTGCCCCGAGGGTGTCGGATGTTGAACAATCTACAAAAAGAAGCTTTTCCCAGTTCTACTAACCCTAGGCAGTTCAAAAATCGGATAAACAAAATTTGGGAACCTTCGTAACAGCCGCGGTGTCCTGGCATTTAGGCTCCTGCCTGCGCGACTGTTTCGGTATAAAAAAACTAGTCAGCTTGGTTTAGATATGATGATGGAAGGATCGGTTCGCCACGTGATAAGGACACAAATTGATTCATTTATTCGTTCATATTTGATTAGTACGATTTCCACTTAAACAGTACTACCAACTAACAATATCGTTATTATTGTTCAGCATATGCAATGCACCATATGTTTATGATTTTGTTTTTGGTTGTTTGAAAAATCTCAATAAATCCAAAATGACGTGGGGAAGGTGACCTTACCCACATTGCAACGAGAGAGCTTACCCGGGGGTATTCTCTATCGGCAGGATTAATGTTTTTTCACATGTCAGAACATAGGATGTCAATTTCCCAAGAGCATGTAGAACAGAATAATGATACAACCTCGTATAAAAAATGTGTCACGGAGCTCTCCTAAGAAGAGACATGCCAATAAACACCATTGGAAATCGGCTTTACTTGAATAACCTTTAAACGACACTGCATAACTTAACTAAATTTTAACAGTATAGTAACCAGTAGGGTGTACATATATATGATAGTGTCCATGGAAAACCAATAATTCATTTAGATGGCTAGGGACGAACTTTAATTAACGAAATATTGCTGATATTTTTGCATCATTATAACGATGGCTCAAAAATATATTTTGGAGAATCTAACGCTTGAGGTAAGTAAAAAATGTATACTTTACAATTTCGTTCAAATGAACTGTTTTGATACTGCTCCTATCCCTATCGATTTACAAAGCCGATCCTCAAAGAGTTCGACAACAATCAAAAACTTGGTTGAGTGATCTGAAAATGTAAACCTATTATTTTATGAGTCGCTGATTACGAAATTATTATCAGAATTGCTGTATTTCCAGAATAGAAAGGTTCGACATTTTTCGTATTTCTCTTATTTTGAATGAAATCGAGGGATTTTGTTATTAAAAAACAGTCAAAGGAATTTGAGTGCAAAATATTTATATTCACGTCGACGGAAAGCATTTTAAAATCAAGGATCGACGAGAGGCTAGCAAACGTCCCTGTACGCGAGACTAGACAGCGTGACGTCAGTAGCCAGACACGTGCTGCCGCTGCTGGTTTGGCATGCCTTGTCACATACCTGTGACTGAACTTCTACAGTTAAAGGTTCAGGCAGTTCATCATGCTCCTCCTCAATAACTTCCACGCCTTCAGGCTCAGACTTTTGAGGGTCGCGCCCGGCGTGCCGCCGCTGGCTGCAAATATTTGGCGATGTCTTTCTGCCTTGCCCTTTTTTCGCTGAACACTCGTTTCGTAGAGCTTAATTGTCTACCCAGTTGACAAGCAAATTTATGAGGTGCAATATTAGGATTCATCCGAAATCGAACGGTACTCATCTTGTATTGTAGATAGTTTTCCATATCTTTTTCCAGGTCAAAATGATCTTCGCAGCAGTACATGGTCGACGTGGAAGAAACTGATTTTACATCCCGTCGAGCTGCGTCAAACCACTTTTTACGTTGTGCGGTAGCTTTTGGAACGCCCACAAAAACGTTTTGTACTTGTACATTTTGGCACAAAACACCACTTTCTGTTCGACATTCAACACCGTCAAGGTTTACAGAATTTAACAATAATCTATCGTACCAGCTCTAACTACTCCAAACCGATTACTGGGGCGTTGTTGTGAGAATGGTAAGTGCAGCGGGCCAGCTAGCGAGGTGTGTCTGACTACTGACGTCACGCGGTCTAGTCTCGCGCACAGGTACGTTTTCCAGCCTCGCGCCGATCCTTGATTTTGAAATGCTCTTAGTCGACGTAAATATCAATATTTTCTGCTCAATTTTTGTTTATCGTTTTATTGGCGGAAACAGTATACTGGATCTGGTGCAGAAAATGATACAACTGTACTGAAGCAGGTCTATTTCTCATAAACGGCTCACGTCATCAATGTCAAGCAAGAATACATCCTCTTCAGCCTACATTTTAACAGGACCGCGGTAGAGCTAGTCCGTCCCTAGCTGCATAAATTATGTTCAATGACAACACTGACTACCGTTTAATTATACTATCTCATTCAAATGTTATTACCTAATAAAAACGTATTTTCAGTGCGTCGGGTTTCTAAATAATTTAAAATATTTAATAAATAATACAGTATACCAATAAATTTTTTATTAATAACAACTATTTTTCTTACGTTTTATTATTAAAATAACTCAATTTCTGTAACTTATAACTCCATACTAATTTATTAGTTAGATAAGCTTTGATGCTTCAATTTGGATATTTTCCGCTGATAGATCTACCTGATCTGATATCAAGAAAAGGCGGCTTTAAATCATAGAGCCAACAATAACTATATTTTTCAATAAAGTATGTCATGTCATGACTATATCCACCAATACTTGGACTCTGTCTTTCTAAAGCCGCGTACAGACCAGAAGTAAAACGCCGAGCAAACGAATGCAAGCACATGTGACGTTGGCGTTTGTTGTTGGAAGGTATTGGAATACGCTCGCCTATACCTAAACTTAGTTTCGAGTTTTACCGCGTTGGGTTAAGATCGGTGCTAATGTCGAGCGACGAGTCTTCTCTGATCGAATGCAAACAAACGACTAAATACTAAATGCGCAACAAATCCTGCCCAGATCAAATCAAACCTCCCTTTGATGTACCGATCAAGGAGCGAATGCAATCGAACGGCAACGCCAACCTTGAAAACCGTTGGCTTATGTTGGCTCGCGCCATATACACCGTTTCGAACAGCTCCAAATTTGTAACCACATGTGCCTTGACTTGCGTTGAAATCTCGGTCTGTACGCGACTTAACTCAATGTCTGTTTCGATTCTAAATTAATTCTGAACTTTTATTCAGATAAGAGTTGATGCTTCAGTTTGGTTATTCTTACGCTAATATAGCCTACCTGATCTGATCTCAAAAAAAAATTGACAAATTTTGATGTTCATTTTATCGGCAAGCCACAGATAACTTTATTTTTCAATGAACATTTTTAATTATAACGATATTTGACTATCAATCATTACAATGAGGGTAAAATCTGCCTCCACCTGGGGTATTGTCATCCAGCATAGTAGAAGATTTAAGGCAAATGTCATGTACAATAACTACGTGGAAGCAATCTAAGATATTTACATTGATCTTTAAATAAAGTATAGTTCACTAAGTGCGCTTTAGTGTCCAATTTTAATCATCGACTACATGAGATTATGTGCTCTTATGTAGAAGACGGGTGAAATCTCCCTACTCTTCTCATTCGAATGTCCTAATTTTTGTGATATAATATACCCAGTTTGCACCTGTGATATAGGATGACCATTTCTGCGATTCTGGCTAATTGCTTAATAATCATGCCTATTCAACAATACATATTCACATATACATGTACACCAACAACAACAGAAACAGGACCGATAAACAAACGACCTTGATTTCTGCCCGATTAGGTGCTAGATGATTATTGCTTTTTTCACGATTACGATCATTAAATGCTTGAAGTATTTTCTTTAAAACGTTTATAAATCTCACCAACTACAAGCACATGAGTTACAATGAAAGCAGGAAGGATCATCGTAATTAACCTTCGTTTTGTCGCGAAAAAGTTTGTTTGTTTTTAATGAAGGATGTCATGTCATGACTATATCATACAATAGTTAGACTCTGTAACTCAATGTGTGTTTCCATTATAAATTAATTCTGAATTATTATTCATATAAATTTTAATGCTTCAGTTTGGTTATTTTTACCCTGATTGATGTACAATATAGCCTACCTAATCTGATCTCAAGAAAAGGTTGACAAAAGACGATTTTCGTTTTTTAAATGAACGATATTAATTATAAAGATTTTTGACTATCAATCACTACAATGAGGGTAAAATTTCCCTCCATCTGGGGTATTATCTCCCACCATAGTGAAAGATATAAGCCAAATGTCATGTACAATAACTACGAGGAAACAATGTAAGATCTTTAGATAATGTAGAGTGTGCTTTAATGTCCAGTTTTAATCATCGGCTACATGAGTTTATGTGTTCTTATGTAGAAGATGGGTCAAATATCCGGGACATCCGATTCTTCTCATTCGAATGTCCTAATTTTTGTGATATAATAAACCCAGTTTGCACATGTGATATAGGATGTCTATTTCGGCGATTCCAGCTAATTGTTTATTAATCATCACCACACCAACAACAAGATGCTTATTGATTTTTTCACGAGCACGATCATTAAATGCTTGCAGTATTTGCTTGAAAACACATACTACAAATACGTGAGTTACAATGTATGCAAGAAGTATCAACGTAATCAACCTTCGTTTCTTTCTCTCCACACGGTTAGGTGCTAGTTGCACTTTTTTTGTTATTGTAATTTGAACCGCTGAATCAGCAGGATGCGTCCTTGAAATGCCACTAAATCTCATTCAGGATCACCTTTCGATCGCACATGCATAGAAGAAACTAATTTACAATGGTGTGCTTAGTTATGAGCTCACTGACTCTTTAGTTTCAAATTAAGCGTGCTCCGTGTACCCCCATGAATCTGACAGCTCACAGATAAAATCTCGTCGCACGAGGAGCGCTTAATTTTTAATTATTGGTATCAGTGTATTGTCCTGAGGTACAATAAATAATCTAGCCAGCGAGATTAGGTACTCAAGTTAAGGCTGTTGATCAGTGCGCACGTCCTATCGTACTGCGTGTTTTGTATAATTTTGTAGTGGAAGAAACCGTAAGTAATTTTCTAGTTAGATGTATTTGTTTTTCAGAGAAAAACACTACTGATATGAGATATCATCGCTCTATTTTTCTTCTACGAAATTAAGTAGAAGATTTCATATATATATATATATATAGGTGAAAAAAAACACAAAAGGCGGAAGCTTTAATTTTTCACCTAACTGGTCTAGACGACAATGACCACGTCTCAAGTTATATATATATATATATATATATATATATATATATATATATTGGTTAAAAATTCCGTGGTATGTCTTCAAAATAAGAATATTGAAAATGTAATGCCCCAACACAGTAATTTCTATCATAAACTACTACAGAAGAGTAAATGCATCCGAAGGCATCTTCCATGTCAGCGCTACCGGAAGTAAATAATTTCTGGTGTGGAACATGTGAATTGAGCTCACATTGCATAAATACAAATTAGTAATTGCCGCTACATTTACTAGATCCAGATACTCCAGCTAACACGTATATTTTGGCATTAATCATGAAAATTGTTGCACGAGTACAACAAAACGGGTAGTAGTTAGAAGAACTTTGAGCCAGTGAACAGCGTTTAAGCTTATCCCAACCGACTATTAGACGCTTCAAGAAATTTAAACAAATGAGTGAAATCATCAAGTAAATAGTGCCTTTTCAACTTATTAGGTTAGAATATTTTAAAATCGAATATCCTTGGTTTAAGAAGTGCAATGCTAATATAGGACGGATTCCTAATATAATTGGTGATACTGGAAGTTCTTCACTGTAAGACTTCCTGCTACCTGACGAAAAAAAAATGTCTCATATTTTTACTCATTATCAACTGTCCGGTTTCAAAATTGCCCTACCTATATACGATAACTGCAAAAGCATGAACGTATATACAGGGTGTTCCATAATTATTGCGACAAAATGATAGGGGTTGTAGAGGGCATCAAAATGAACAATTTTGCCTTATAAACCCCTGTTCGGAAATATGCCGTTTGGGATGCAGCAAAAAAAAAGATCAGTTTCTTGAAACAGCTTACCTACAGTAATTGCTCAAAGAGTCCTCCACCTTGCTCAATACACAGCTGTGCACGATTGTTCAATGATCGGCGAACTCTGTGGCATACCCCCGGTTTGTCCTGAACATGTGCGGACGCGGCCATCACTCTTCCCAGTAGCTCTTGTTGGTTGGGAACAGTAGTTTCGTACACTAAAGCTTTCAGATGGCCCCAGAGAAAATAATCCAGTGGGGTCAGGTCGGGTGACCGCGCAGGCCAAGGCACAGGGCCACCTCGGCCGATCCACCTATTTGTCGTCCAAATACTGCCGCACTTGTAAAGAAAAGTGGGCTGGAGCGCCATCGTGTTGAAACCACGTGTTGGCTCTTATGTTCAGTGGCACATTTTCTAATAGTTCCGGTAGCACATGCTGTAAGAATCGACCATAAGCATGCCCATCCAAACGTGGTGGAAGCAAATATGGCCCGATGATATGCTCGTCCACAATGCCGCACCAGATGTTAATTGAAAACTATGTTGGTCTCTATGGATGGCTATGGCATGAGGGTTTTCTTCATCCCAAATGTGACTGTTACGGCTATTAAAATAACCTTCCTTTGTGAAACAGGACTCGTCAGTGAACAAAACGTAGCGACCAAAGTTTGGTTGCCTCAACTCCTGCTGCAGCCACCAACGACAAAAACGTCGACGCGGCAGATAGTTTTCTGGACCCATGGCTTGGACTTTTAAAAGGTGGTATGGGTGTAGTTGCTGGTCATGGAGAACCCGCCAAGCAGTAGTTTGAGACGCTCCCATTTCATGTGCAATAGCACGCACGCTTGTACGCGGATTGGCCTCTAGTTTGACGCACCACTCAGATAAATTAAATGAATCGGTGTGGAGAATTTACGATAACAAAAATGTAAACACAGCAGGCTTTTTTTTACAAATCGGCGAGACCATGAAATGTGCTAGACGAACATTTTGCAGCTGTTGAATTTTTTGTTTCTCGTAAGGTAAAATTAGCGGTAGTGCTCAAACGGCATATTTACGAACAGGGGTTTATAAGGCAAAATTGCATATTTTTATGCCCTCTACAACCCCTATCATTTTGTCGCAATAATTATGGAACACCCTGTGTATATATATATATATATATATAGGGTGTTTCAGAACTATGGGATCAAACTTGTAGGGGTTATTCAGTGTAACAGTAGAAAACATTTGAGTCTAGAGACCCATATCCGGCGCTTGTGTGTTGTTATCTTTAAAAACGATAACAGAGATTGTTTTTTATAGCTGCATTCCATATTGCCTTAGTCGTGCTATCGTATTTGTGAAGTTTGTAAGAATTTAACAGAAATTGATTGTTGCTAATGGAAAACTTTACCAATCAAGAATTGGCAGATATGCGTTTGGCATACGGAGCAACAAGCTGCAATGCACGAGCAGCAGCGCAGTTGTATCAAGAACGTTATCCCAAACGACGGCATCCGGGATACAAAAAGTTTATTGCTATTCATCGGCTGCTCTCTACTGGTGTTGCTTGAACTGTAAGAACGGTCGAATTTGAAGAAGAGGTCCTTCAACGAGTTGCCGACGAACCATCAAGTAGCACACGTCACATTGCAGAGGATATGAATACGAGTAACGCTTCCGTCTGGCGGGTGCTACACGAGCAACAACTTTACCGTTACCACTTCCAGAAAGTTCAAGGATTGACTGCAGCCGATTATCATCCTAGAGTTCAATTTTGTCAATGACTTCTTCATCAAATTGCTGCACAACCAAATGTTTTCTACTGTTACACTGAATAACCCCTAGAAGTTTAATCCCTTAGTTCTGAAACACCCTGTATATAAGTATGGTCGATGTGAATTCGTATTTGGCATTTATATGTTTTAGTGTGAGCTCTGTCTCCTACCATTAAGCATGCTTCTCCCTCATACTACTCCCATAATTATTTGAAAAAAGTGCAAGAGCGGCGTATTTGTCATTATTTGAGAATATCGTCAAGTACACCCCAGAATGTCTTGAAAACCCACCACCTGCCCATCCCTTATATAACCCAGGTCTATACTGTTTTGAAAAACTCATATTACAAAACAGACATTCTAGTCTGAAATGACTCTTCCATGAAATTTCGTAAGCATTAAAAAACTATCCGTTACCGTTTTTGTTACACGTTGTAGCACATGCATGTCTTTGAAATTACCTCAAAATCTGGAGAATATGTTTTAAAAACAAGTCGGAATTCAAGACAACTTTTCGAAAAAGTCTCAAATGAAAACCCATTTTCTCCACACTTCTCCGTAGCCCTGTGGAAGAATGAATTTCTGTATTTAAGTTCACTCCATTATATTCAACCTATGTGAAATGTACGCAGCCTCCGACGCTATCACTAAGCTGCGTCAGATTGGCCTCTTAATTTAAGACCCAAACTGAACATTAATTGAAGTCACCACTGGTATAGTGCCCATTTTATGTCATTACGCACTGTCGTGTGAAAAAGTAGGCGCTTAAAAAAATGCCTATCAAAAATATTAATCCGGATACAAATATTAGCATGCATGTATCTATAATTTTTCATGTATTCATCATAATAAATAGCCAAAGTTCGTTGCTCTGACTCACGGATATCTATTGTCGGGTTTCGCTATAAAGGAATAATTCAAATTGATGGAAAAATACAGTGAGCAATTACCTTAAGTCATCAATCATTATTCCAAACGATTCGGGTGCTTTGCTATAAATGAGAATATTTGTGTCCTAGATGATACTTTAAGAATCGCAGGTGACTGGGATGTGGGATCTTAGAGCAGCGTAATGGTCGGAACGTATTTTCAATATAGTGAGCCAGCACGTCTCTATTTTTGTTATAGCAGCAGGCGTCTAGGCTATGTTCAGAACTCCCACTCATCTGATCCGTCCTTAAAATCATTAAGCTCTGTCTTCACGATTAACCATTATAGTCAGCAAGCATACTGAAGACAGTACGATGGATGCTCTTGTCGCTTGGCATCAACAATGCTTCTGGTCCGGACTTGATTCCTGATGTTATATTGAAGAGGTGTGCAGCGGAGCTTGTACTAGTTCTTTTGCGACTCTTCCATATATCTTACGACTCCGGCACTTTCCCAAAACACCCGAAATTTGCTCATGCACAACTCGTCCCGAACAACTTCAGGCATATAGCTCTACTTTCTCTTATAAGAAAGGTGATGAAGAGGTATAAATCGCTAGCTTCTGGACTAAGTCGAACGTTACGGGTTGATTCGCCACACGCAGTATGATTTCCGGCACCGGCGATCCATCCGAGACCTCTTGGCTTACGTCACGCAATTGTGAAGTACACTCATCTAGTCTTATGGTGAGGATCATGTCGTTGCTCTTGATGTCACGAAAGTCTTCGATCAGCTGTGCCCTCTTATGTAACCTTCCATCCTATGGCCTCCCAGAGAAGCTTTGCAGATGGGTGATTGACTTTCTCTCTTGCCGCACGATATCAACCTCCTTGCAGTAATTCAAAGCGACAAGCCGATCTCTGCCGGTGAGCTGGAAAAAAGAACACTAGCGGCGACTTCCTCTCTGACGAGATACCTGCAGGTTATCACTGCTTGGGGACCCAACAATTTTGTGCAGTTCAATGCCTCCAAGACACAATACTGTTCCTTGACGAATAAAAAGCATCCTAGCGCTGATCAGGTTTCGATGGATTGCCGAGTGCTGTCAAAGAGCCGTTCATTTCGACTGGGCGAAGTTCAGATCACCGAGGATCTGGCACGGACACATCTCGTCAATAGCGGCAGCAGCTGGGAAAACCTAGGCTATTTGTTTAGGGCCAAGAAGTAATTTTCTCCACATGACCTCCTCACTCTAATAGAAGGCCCAGATAAGACCAAGCCTCGAGTATTGCTCACACTTTTTGTGGTTCTGCCATCCCGACTAAATTATTGAATTTCAAATATTAATGTTTTTATGTAATCTTAATCTTACAATATTATTGTATGGCATAGTATATCTCTGGAAATACTCCATATTCCGAGTTTCGTGCGCAAAGCCCGATTTAACTGACCTCGTACCTGTTACCTTTTCAGATATCCTAATGGTGAGGGTTGGATTTGACTTACCTGGTATATTATTCAGAAACTTCTGAATACTCTGCAAAAATCCTAAAAATTTGAACGAAGTAGAAATGGAATCGTGATTTTTCTTTACAGAGATCGTATCAGCATGGCTGATGCCGTCCCCTACGAGGAATCAAGGCTGAAGTGTTCAGTGGATACCGAAGAACCTTCCGATGATCTTTTGGAATGGGCAAGAGAGAATATTGGTGAAGATCCTGATACCAAGGAACTGCGAATATGTGAACTTAGGGACATGATTTTCGGTGAGAATTAATATAGTAGTAGTTTCTATACCATTATTTTTAATCATAATGAATTGCAATGGAAAGGCGGCAAACAATATGTTTGTCTAAAAGCGGATTTAGCTTAGCAAGTGGTTCAAATGTTTCATCGGTAAGAGTACTTCAAAAGCCATGGATTCATTGGTTTGAAGTGTTGTCAATCCATGCATTTTTACATCATATACCGACATAGAAAAAAGAATACCCAGTATGTATTTTGTGCAAAAACCACTGACAGAATGCGAGGATAGTCTTCTGGTAGCAAGGTCTGCACTCGTTGTACATGGTAGGGATAAAGCAAATTTTCCCATAGGATTCTATGGACTATGGTATGCGATAGTCCTACGCGGCGGCCTAATTCCCGAGTGCTGATATCTGCACTGATTTCCACGATATTTAAAATTTGTTCCTTTTTTTTATACTCCAACTACCACGAAGGCCTAAGGTCTAAGCACCCATTGGGTACCGTGGGGCTATAGGGGGATACATGGGAAAAGGGGGGACGCCACACGGACTTTGGCGACGGAACACGTGTGCATGCAACATGCACACATTCTGGCTCCGCCTACGAGAACCGCCGGGTGGTACCTCCGCGTTCGACAGTCAGAGACCATCTACCACCTGCGGACAATCACAACATCCATAGCCAAGAGAAAAATTTCTCCTGGGACGGGACTCGAACCCGCACAGCGCACGGCGACTGATCAGGAGACCGAAGAGTCTACTACTGCGGCCACCGCTGCTGCCTAAAACAAACACACAACATCCATGGCGAAGGCGAGATTCGAACTCGCGGCCCGGCCGGCCGGCTGATCAGTAGAACGACACTCTGACCCACGCGGCCAACCGAGGTCCCGTCCTGTTCTACAGTAACCTGTCTTTCACGAGTGCGAATATTAGTGAGCTGAACACTTCCTGTATCTCGAAGTCTTTGGTACACTTGCACAAATGTCCTTCTGTCTGGGTGTACCCGTTGGCGAAACCTGTCGCGATAAACTTGAGCTGCAAGATTTGAATTTTGACAAGCTTCACCGTAAACTAACATGTCGCTGAACTCTTGATTCGACAACATTGTAAATAACCACGACGACGTACGCGAACAAAAACAAAACAACATGCTCGATGCTCTGCTCGACAAGACGATAAAGTAACTTATCTATGCAAAACGATAACTAACCACTCTTACCGTTTTCGATCGATTGTCGGTTCGATAAGAGTGATGAAAGACCGACGCGCTGTTGTCATGTGTGTTTTAAATATTTAATTTAATGAAACTTACTTACTGACTACAAATTTTGGCTTGACTAAGAAAAACGTAATGCCATTTATTTGTTAATTACCCAATTTAAAAACGTTTTAGATTAGATTATAAAAATGAGTAAGATTGTGGTGATTGTGGTCGATATAAAGCACTTAAAGGTGTAAACTATAACGCCATTTAGACAAAAATCTATTGACTTTTGGACCATGGGTCATATGAACTTTTTGACTTGTTTTGACCCCCCTATTACCCATTTCAATAATGACAACCATAATGTGTTCACCCTGTATAATCTGTCCGTCTTTTGTCCTAACCTAAACAAACATTATCTAGAAAATATTAGTACTAAATCCAATATTACTAAGTGTTCTTTTTTCTATGTCCTTGGTGTGTCCAAATGAATCATTCAAACATTTTTGGAATTTCCATCATAAAAACATTCAACCAATTTTCTTGTATTATTTTAAATGAATCAAACGTAAACGGCTTTACTATGATTATAAGTTAGGTTTATGTTCATTAACTTCAAACTATAAGTCAATATAATTATCTACACGCAAATCGCGTGTAAATAATGACATACACCATAAAACTGTATCAGCTCATTAAAAATGAACAGCAATAATTAGTCTAAAATTGAAGAGTGGCAGTCAGAGATGAACATTATGTACGATCCTAGCCAAATAGCACACATTTAATGACAAACATTTAATAAAGAATCCAGAAGCCGTTAATTAATTTAGTAATTATTATTTAATAAGTATGATTTTTTTTAGCATAAAAGTTGTCGTTACTCAACTTTTTCTTTGATTTTTTGTGTAATTAATTCACAAACTAGCTATTCCTCTCGCCTTCTGTCTAAACAAAATATTTTGTGCATATCGTTTTGTGCCTATTGTCCAGTACGTCACATCAAATTTCAGAAGAGTCATTTTGTTTGTGAATGGCTGACACAGTTATTCAAATTACATTTCCTATAGAATTTTCTTTGAAAAGATTGATTCCTAGTTTTTTCAACAGAACGAGGCGAGTGTACCCCAGACCGTACGGATGACGACTTCCTGCTCCGATTTTTAAGAGCACGACACTTTATAGTACCGAAGGCACATAGATTGGTAACCTCAGTTCCTTAATAAAACAGGTTTCCGAAAACCATTTCTTAAGAAATATAATTACAGACACTTATAATACTTTTACTGGTATTTTTATTAGATAATTTTGTATAATTCTTTTTCAGCTGGTAAACTACTGCAATTTCAAAGAATCACGTCCAGAGTATTTTGAAAATGTGGACGTGAACAGAATGAGGGAGCTCGCCAAAACTTTAATTCTAAGTGTGCCACCCTATAAGGATCAACATGGTAGACGGATGATGTTCCTGAGAATTGGTAAGGACATCTTTGGTGCATTTTGCTTTAAATACCTATCAAAATAAAAAAAAATCAATAAAAACATGCTGTATGTATCGGTCAACTGTTCCCCGCATCTTCTTGGCTCTATGAGAGATTCTGAATATATTTCATGTATATCATCAATTATCATATACCTTAGCTTAGTCTAACGTTTGGTATCCAAAATTTTGTGTAAAAAATGACAAATGATGCCAAATAAAGTATAGCAACTTTTTCTCGTATTTTTTCGTTTACTATATGATTCGTATAGTAGACGTACTTTTGTAGAGCTTATTCCGGATTTGGATAACAAATAATACACGGTGGCCCATAGAAGAGAATAACAAATAGATTTTAGGAAGCCCAGAAAGTCAATTTTACTTCCCACGTGTACTGGCGAAGAAGTATTGTAATCGCGCGAAATTTCGAAAATGAGACATTATGTTTTTTGGAGTCACATGACGTATATCATGAAAAACCTGTCACTCATTTCCGTCATCCTGTCTGTCTGTCAGTCGGTCTGTCCGATAATCCTTGGTCCGTCTATAACTTGGGAAGTACCGCTGAAATTTGGATGACAGTTTCACACAAGATCACTACTGTGCCAAGGACAAAAAAGCTTTGGTGAAAATCGGTCTCGTGGCGGTGAAGCTACAAAGCAACAAAAGAAAAAATGCAAATCGCTCAAACTTGGTTTTTTAACTTTTCCGAAAATGTTTTCAAGGAAGTAAAATTGGAGGGTTCCAGGATGAAAGTTTTGAGGGTATACCTATGTTTAATTCTTTAATGTTAGCAAATTTATACCTCCCAACCTCGGTAACTCTACGCACCTATTAAACATATTTGTACATCACAGATTTGTCTGTACATGTGCCCTCAATATATATGTATATATATACAAAGAGAAAATGATCATGCGGAGAAAGGTATATAACAATAAGTAGGAAAATAATGGGCAAAATCCGCAAAAAGGAATAAAGTGGATTCGAGCAGAAAATAGGATAGGTAACTCGAGCGATACGTATTTCTGTTGGTTGGCTTCATCAGGCCCGAAATGAATACACATATGCAACTACAACAGTAGATACACATGCCCACACCACATACGGATACGGGTGTAACCTGCGGATTTTGCCCATTATTTTCCTACATTTTGTTATATACCTTTCTCCGCATGATCATTTTCTCTTTGTAGATCCTTTGGGCTTGAAGTACCACAGGAAGTGGCTATAACCGGCCGCGTGGTTGTGGTTAGATTTCTTTTTGAGAATTCGAGGTCTTCTAGCCATTTTATACTACAATGTGTAGGTTGGTTCTTGTTGTGGACTTCGTGTGCCGATTTTTTTCCTCTCTATCTTCGTTTCCCCAGGTTACACCCGTATCCGTATGTGTGGGCATGTGTATCTACTTTTGTAGTTGCATATGTGCATTCATTTCGGGCTCGATGAAGCCAACCGGCAGAAATACGTATCGCTATCCTATTTTCTGCTCGAATCCACTTTCCTCCTTTTTGCGGATTTTGCCCATTATTTTCCTACTTTTTGTTATATACGGTTCTCCGCATGATCATTTTCTCTTTGTAGATCCTTTGGGCTTGAAGTACCACAGCAAGTGGCTATAACCGGCCGCGTGGTTGTGGTTAGATGTCTCCTTGAGAATTCGAGGTCTTCTAGCAATTTTATACTACAATGTTTAGGTTGGCTCTTGTTGTGGACCTCGTTTGTCGATTTTTTTCCTCTCCATCTTCGTTTCCTCAGGTTACACCCGTATCCGTATGTGTGGGTATGTGTATCTACTTTTGTAGTTGCATATGTGTATTCATTTCGGGTCTGATGAAGCCAACCAGCAGAAATACGTATCGCTCGGGTTACCTATCCTATTTTCTGATATAGTATATATATATATATATATATATATATATATATATATATATATATAAATCTCTAATTTTGGCGTGCAGTATTAAATTATTTTTTCTTTTTGCACATTTTGTTAGTTCTGTTCGGAAAACAGTTCAAGCTATCATGACTATCAACACAAAATCAGGACAATGCATTAAAATACATCATAGATATCTACAGGCTGTCCAGGAAATAACACGTCATAGTAAACACGGGACACCTTAGTAAAAGCTTTCTAGTTTTCGAGATATTGCCACTTATAAGTTTTTTCAAAAAATCACTACTTTTTGCTCCTCTTTTGCCTATTATGTCTATAAAGAACTTCTAACTTATGATTTTTCCTGGGCTACCAATAATAGTTGGTTGAGACAGCGGAGTATTCATTTCATTGAAAACTAGCACGGTATATACAGGGTGTTTCAGTTTATTGTTGCATAACTTTAAGATTCGATAGAACTTTAAAAATTAATGCATAAAGTCTATATAAACATGGGTCGAAAAATGCGTGGCTTCCGAAATACAGGGTGTTTAAATTTATTTTTTAAAATAGTTTTTTTTTTAATATTTCGAACAATATTTTATGTATAACAGTGAAAATTGGTATACAAGGGTTTTTTGGTACGACAAAACGAACCATGAGCATAGTTTTACTGTATCCGCTAGAGGGCGCTCTCTACTGTACCTGTAGTGTATTAAAATTACCGAAAAAATTTTCTTAGTGCAATTTTTTGCTTTTTGAATAAAAAACTGATTCTTCGCACTTTTCAACATAAAAAAGTTCTCCTGTGAGTTTTCGTTATAGTTAGCCGTTTTTGAGATATTTCGATTTTTAAGGTTCGATGCATTTTTAATTATTTATGGGAAAATAATATTTTTTTGATGATCGTTTAGATTGTGTTTTTAAACACAGCAATAATTCCTAACTCCAAATAAACACAAAAAAACAGAAAATTAATTTGTTTAATTTTACAATTATATGTTTAACAAATTAAATGAATTATTTACAACTAAAATGCTATTGGATAGTTAGGACAAACATACAAAATCTAAAGTAGTTGATCGAAATGTAAACCCAATTGTTCAATACACAATTCACATCTACGAATGATCGAACGTGGTATAGCATTATTCAAATAAGGCCTTATTTCATCACATGCATTCCTGATTCTGTCTATTAGCATATCTCTTGTGGTTACGGGAGTCTGGTACACTTTTTCTTTTAGAAATCCCCACACAAAGAAATCTAATGAATTTAGGTCAGGGGATCGTGGAGGCCAGGCGACTGGTCCTCCACGGCCGATCCATATTTCTGGATAATTTTCGTCCAGTCCAGTCAATTTCTCGAATAATGAGCTGGACAACCATCAAGCTGGAACCAGGCCAATCTTCTTAAATCTAACATAACATCATCCCACATATTTGCATGTTCAGCCTTTAAAAATTCCAAGAAGGTCGCAGCATTTAACCTTGGAAGCAAAAGGTAGGGTCCAAATAGTCGATTACGGTAGATACCAATCCACACGTTCACACTAAATTCATGCTGAAAATTTCTTTCCCGAACTGCATGCGGATTTTCATGCGACCAAATATGTTGATTATGAAAATTTACCACTCCACGTCTAGTGAAGCATGACTCATCGGTCCATAAAACGTTACTTAAAAACTCCCTATTATTATCAGTTCTATCAAGAATCCACTGACAAAATATAATTCTTCGTTCTCCGTCCCCTGGCTGTAGTCCTTGCACATGTTGCAAATGGTAAGGACGTCTATGGTCATTTCTAAGAACACGGTGAACATGACTTGCTGAAATTCCCAAGGCACCAGAAACTCTCCTAAAACTTGTGGTCGGATCTCTATCAAACTCACGCAGAATCATACGGGTAAATCTGCGTTGACGAACATTTATGTTTTGATCCCTTTGGAGATTTCCAAAACCATTTTCAATTATTTGGCGATGCACTCTTACAAATACTGAGCGAGTTGGATGTCGTCTGTTTGGAAATCTTCGTGCGTATTCTCTGGCTGCTTCTGCTGCGTTTCCATTTACAAAGCCATACACAAAATGAATATCCGCTAACTCTTGATTGGAGAATAAAAATGGCATTTTTATAAAACTTACAAAAAAAACAGGTTAAAGAAACTAAATTTCGTGCATTCACAATTGCAGAAAAACGTTTCAGGTTTCAACATACAACAAAACTAACTGTCAACTAATTGACGTTTTACCTTATTCTGCTTTCAATTTCAAAAATATTTGCAGGTACAGCCTACTTCTAAAAATTATCGAGATACTGACTTATTAACGTTATTTTATCATAAATAATTAAAAATGCATCGAACCTTAAAAATCGAAATATCTCAAAAACGGCTAACTATAACGAAAATTCACAAGAGAGCTTTTTTATGTTGAAAAGTGCGAAGAATCAGTTTCTTTATTCAAAAAGCAAAAAATTGCACTAAGAAAAAAATTTCGGCCATTTTAATGCACTACAGGTACAGTAGAGAGCGCCCTCTAGCGGCTACAGTAAAGCTATGCCCATGTTACGTTTTGTCGTACCAAAAAACTCTTGTATACCAATTTTCACTGTTATACATCAAATATTGTTCGAAAGATTTAAAAAAAACTATTTTAAAAAGTAAATTTAAACACCCTGTATTTCGGAAGCCACGCATTTTTCGACCCATGTTTATATAGACTTTATGCATTAATTTTAAAAGTTCTATCGAATCTTAAAGTTATGCAACAATAAACTGAAACACCCTGACCGAAACACCCTGTATAGGGTCCATCCAGTTCTGCAGTAATATTCGGATACTGTCTATGTTTCATACGGTCAACTTCTTCTATAATTAACTTCATGTGAAATATTATGGGAAAACATCAATGAAACAAAACTCATCGGCTTATCAACTTTCCAACCAAGTATTTCAGAACCGAAATGGAAGATTTCCTTCAAATTTCATGGTAACATTTTAATGCCACATGATCAGTTTTTGAACACCTTTATTGAATCGTTTGTGATAAAAATGGAATAACACGAGATAATATCGAGTCCCTGTAAACATAGGGATTATTGGAAGAACAAAACGTTCGATTTCTTTCAAACTTTGCGAAATCTGAATACACTCTGGAAGCATCAGTAAGATAATGAAAACACCTGCCATAAACTAACATCATATGGCTATAGGAACATGCCATTTTCTTTGTTTTAAACAAAAGGAACGGTTTATCTACACATTGCACTTGTTGCTTGCAAAAATTTGCCTTTTTACGCCACGTGAAGAAAATTTAAGAACACTCAATATAACAACTGTACCTACGACTTTCGGTATTGTGTAATATTATTATCGGATCCATTGAATTTTTTCAGGAATCCTAATAAACGTGTATATTTTGCGATACCTATTTGATTATTATAAATTATGTATATTAGGAAAAAATACTTACGGAATTGATGAAAGCATAAGAATGTACAAGACCAACTATGCCAAAAATTAGGTTAATAACTGAGGACAAGACACAAAACGTCATATTTCATTTCTAACTATGTTATCTTGTAGAGGAGAAAAAGAGGCAGTGCCAAAGACCTTTTTATTTTGAAATCACATCTCATTTTCGCAGAATTTGGTTTCTTTCGTTTATCTTCGCAATTTCGAAACTTTCTCCGAACCGTTATGATCTTAAGACTCCTATGAAACATCTATGAGTATCACACTTGGTTCTATCTCCAGATTCAGGGAATCTCGAAAGACTAAAACCGTCTAGAGCTATAGATGATTTAATAAAAAAAGAAATCCGGAAAAATAGTGTCTCTTAAACTGTTCTGGTACTTGCCAAGCATTCACATATGCCTACTTTCAAATATGTACAAATTGAAGATTTTCATACATAAACGATGTTTGATTATCATTACTTTTACATCGCATACAAGCTACCAAGTACAGCTTCCAAAATACACAAAGCTAGACTGCAATAACCGAAAAGAATGAGTTTTCTATTAAACTATCAAGTCGAAATCCATCAAGCCGTTTGGGCTGTAGCCAGTGAAATAAGAATTCCAAGCGCTACTTGTCTTATTAAAATGCGCCATTAAGTTTTTATAAAATTTTAATTTCGTCAGTGGTACTTGCACTACTAAGACGTTTTCAACAACTCAAATATCAAAAGCCATAAAGCCGTTTAATCTACAGCCTCTGAATATAATTTCAAGGTTTATTTGTGTTCGCGTTTCGTGTGGAAAGGGACGGGTCGATATAAATAGAAACGAGTGTACCTCAAGATGCATTTTCCTATCCCAGTTCCCTGAAGCCCAGCTATCGCTTAACCGGTCCCTAAGTGCATGGATGGACCGATACTCACCCGCAGAAGTGCAAGATTCCAAGTCTTGCACCCATGACACACGTCCTCATCACAGAGCATGCTCACAACAGCTTCGTAGAAGCTCTTCCAATGGGCTGCGACGCTAAAACTATCATCATTGTTCTCTTTATTGACAGGTCGTCATCGATCCATACTGTATTGTTCGGATCAGCGACCCTAGACACACACAGCTCAAGGATCTAGCTCTAAAAATCCCTCAGATGATATTCCCGCCACCGCACCGGGGTTGGTTGTCCGACTTTGGCCAATCATCCTGTAGATATCCCACAAAGTCGCCTCGCACGACTGACAGTTTATAGCCTTGGTGCCTGGGGCCAGACTTATGCATAGGATGATATACATGAGATGCATTTAGAATTTATATTTTGAAAATACTACCTCACGTCAACTTTTTAAATAATCGATCACTGTAGTACTACGTGGGACGTGTAGCTACTTGCAAATCATGAAAATTGAAGCACTGGGCAAAACCTTTTCCACTATCTAAACATATAATCGTGGACAAACAAGTAACATGTGCGTTTCACCACGATGTACTATATACCTAGCTACTATTTACACTTGGCAATAATGAAGTTTCAGATTATGCAGAACCAATGATACCGGGGGTCATGTATTATGCTGTATGTGATGTCGTGACACGTTGCGCCCTTACGCTGCAACATCTGTCGCTACTCAAGTATAAAGTATAAAGAGAAATTTAGGCTCAGCTCAAAAATAATGGATCGTGTGTAACTGAAAACTACAAATCTTATTACGTAAACCAGCTATTTCAAAATCAGACCATCATGTATCTGCCATCTTTCTCAAGGTGGGTAATAGCAGAGTACAGAGTTTGTACAAAAGAACTCCACCCATATGGGCACGCCGTAGTTACGTACGTATAATTGCTACTTTGTTCGTATCCAGAAAAAATCTGATTCCCAGTTACCCACGTAATAAATCGCTTTTCGCGAAACAGTGAAAGGTATAATTGCAGTGAAGAACAATGAGAAAAATGCAAAAAGGTGTGAAATAACCGGGTACCACAATAAAATCATTATCAGATTATAACCATTGTTTTTATGGGTTTATTATTTCGTCACTGAAATTTTAACAGCCTTGTTTTCCGTCTTTGATGGGCAAAGAAGTAAAACCGTACGATTGAATGAACCATATCAGGAGAATTGTTTCATTATTCCTGGGAAGTCGATATTGTAGAACAATATGTCTGAAGAGTTCTACTTACTTTGGGCTGTTCAATAGGGTGCCCAGCTTATGAGGGCAAACAAATTTTTGTTCGAATTGGAATATGCATATCCTCTAATTTTTTCCATTTTACTCTAACAACTCAAAAAAATATTGCGATCGGTCAAACATAATAATTTTTTTGTTCCTGGAAGCCATGGAAGTTTTACATTAGGTTGACTGCTCTTTCTGCCGTATCGTTAACTGCTGTCAGTGTTTGCACCTTATTCTTAGCGGGTTGAATATAATCATTATGTGGCCATGAAGTTGGACACTAGTCGAGAAAACGTCATCAATTTTGAGTCGACTGAACAAGGACTTGCTTTTGATTGAAACAAAGTCATCGGTATTTTTCTGTGAAATGAAAAATCGAAGAAAAGGTACCATCTTAACATACGTCCGACCACAGACAGTCAACCATGGACATATATTTTGTGCTTTTTGACAACTCATCAGCATCGTCTAGGCTTTTGGTCTCAGGTCAGGACAACGAACGAAAGGATAACAAGTAACCTCTGAGGTATAAAATCTATTTTAGCAAAATAGTATAGGGTGTCATCTATTGCCAGTTTATGCTGGCTTATTTTAACAATTAGCTTATTATGTCGCCACGCCTTTTTTATAAATATGACGAAATAGTGTAATTCCTCTTTTTCTGTTTTTTTTTTAATGAATTAATAAATTACTATAAATGAAATCTAAGGGTAGGCCAATGCAAAACAGCTGTCAAGTGGCGTGCAAATTTAGGCCCTAGCTCAATAAATCGGAGAGTAGGTGGGGTGTTAAGAGCGCCAGTGACTCAAGACGAATTAAGTCACAAATCCACGAGTTTTTAGTCAGAACTTGTTTTGCTTGACCACCACACAAAGAAAAAAAATCTAATAGTAATAATGAAACCTAATTAACTGTATACAGAGAGCCAAATAAAACAAAATATCTACAAAAAAATTCACAATATATTGCCAAAACAAGCAGCACATATGCTCCACCACTGGAATGTAAGTTAAAAGAAAATATGTTATTAAAAACTACCGTAATAACTAACTCTCCAAAACGTTTACCATGGTATACGTACAAATATAGGTCTTACAAGTATTTCAACACCTAAACCTAAACTTATCTGGACAATGGTCTTCCAGTTACAGCTCTAGGCGCAGCTGTGCTGTTCTCAGCTCTCAAAAACTCAGGTCAAAAATCAGTGGCCAGTAGTGAGCAGTGGCGTAAGGAATGTCACAAGATAGGGGCTGCTTGCCTCGTTCCCCAAATTTATGGTATAAAAAAAATAAAAAAGACTGTTTAAAAATCTACTCTCTACACTATGTCTGAGACTGAACTACACATTTAAAAGACTCAAAACTTGAAGAAAAATCTATGTACATTCTTTATTACTAGAAATTTACTTTTCCTTTGCAAGCGCAAGAAAAGATAAAAATATACCAAAGTGATATACCCTCAGAAAGTTATCCCTTGTTATAAAATAAGTTATGGCAGCTGAAAGTTCAAAATCATGATTAATGTAAAGTAATAAGGCCAGAAGACAGTGACATGTAGGCACTACCCTATATTTGAATTCGTAAAATGCCAAACAAAATCAAGATTACACAAAGAATTTCAGTCAGCAACAATCAATATATTGATATCTATAAAATACCCAATTAAAATTATATGTTACCTGTTCATATCAAGGTTTTTTTATCAAAGGGAGGGGATGGCTTCCAACAAAATCGGCTGCGAAACAGCTACAAGGCAGCTACAAAACAAAGCTGGAGGAGTGTGAATAGTGATTCTCCACAATGGCTTTCCACTAAAAGCAATCAGATATTGAACAAACTTCTTCAGGACAAGCATTAAAGGACGTGGTATACAAATGAGAACTTACCGCTGTAGGTTAAAATCCCATTACAAAATGGACGGGGTAGTACCCACCAACACAAACAAACGTAAGGTACAAAATAAAAGGGTACTACTCCATAAACTGGTGCTTGGGGCGCTAATATCCCAAAATCTGGGAGTTAACGAAAAAAAACGCCCGCACACAATCAAAACTACGGCAAAAAGAAAAATGGCGCTGGATCGTCTGCGCACGCAACCCCCTAAAAGGAGGTTAAATAAGTTGCCCTGAAGAAAACACGTTCGTCAGAACATCAAAAGGAACAGATAAAAGCCGTTAAAGAAGGTATCTTAATAGGAAGGTAGGCATTCATATATAGCTAGTACATATAAAAATCATAAGATGGCGCCCTGATTGCCGATGGGCAGATTGTAGGCGGAAACAAATCTGTTTACGAGAGATCAACAATATTTTATGAGAAAATTTCTCAGATAGAAGAAAGATTTCAATACAATACTGAGTCGCTGAGAATGACAGATATAATACGTGAGAAATTCTACAATCAATAAACTATAAAATTTAACAGAAGAAAATCATTGAAAAAGGTTTGGCCTAGGAATCGGTACAGTATAATCAATGGAGAGAAATTAAAATTACTCATAAGTGATCAAAACAGTAAAAAGAAAGGTTACGTGATTTTGGCACGTGACAATGTCGAACCGGTAAAAGAAGACATGGGAAATGTATTCGTTAGACTTACCATAAAGTGGGAAGAGTTCTTCTTTCGATGGGATGCAGCGCTTACCGTAGACTGATGGACATTCTTTGGCTAAAATAACAACAATTTTTACTTTAGTTTCCTCATCTTGGTCGATGTTTTATTTAAAAATGCCTTTTAACAACAATTAGCACCGTTTCTTTATTAAGTTTGTGTTCGAGAAGCACGCAGGCACCGTTATTGCGACCCGTATTTGAAGCAGTAGTATCACAACCGAGAATCTGAACTTTATCCCAAACTGTCTGAGCGTTCTCGTTGCCTCAAGGGTTATCCAATTTAGGAACAGCAATAAGTTGCTCTTTATTTTCATACGTTATAACAATCGGTAGACGTTCTTCTTTAGACTTGCAGTTCTTTAAAGGTAGCAACAATTTGCCATCCCAGTTGACAGCTATAGTATTCGGTACGTCGCTTTAGAAATCAAGCTTTATAGCTTCTGCGCGCTCCTTTCGCTTTCCGGTACGAATTTTTTGAATGGAGGACTTGTTTATAGGAAACTCGTCAGTGTTATTTCCAAGTGCCTCAATGGTTGCTCCAATAATAAAATCATCAATTCTCATACTTAACTGACATCTATCTAATGTTGCCACATTTTAGAGTTATGAAACGTTTGCTTTGATTAGTATCAGGATGTGTAGCTCTGTGTTGAAATGAGCAATGTTTCTTGTAAATCTATCTCGGAATCTAAAGATGAATTTTCTTGTGCTTGTTCATAAGATGATGTCGAAGGAGTTAAGGAAGCAGCATATTTAGCTCGCCGCTTTTGTTCTTCGGCGTTTCTTCTTTTATGGCTAATTTCTTGTCCACCCCAGCTAAATGACCTGGGGCCTGATTCTAAATGAGTTTCGAAAGTTGAAATTGATTTCGGTGAAGCCTTGTGTCGATTCACTTGATTGGCTATGATAATTTTGACACTGCCATGATAATTTGAATATAACGTAGAAGATCAATATAGTCAGATGTCAAAATTATCATAGCGAATCAAGTATATCGCCACAAGGCGCCATCGAAATCAATTTCAACATTTGAAACTTATTTAATATCTTCACTTATTTCCATCAAACAGATTGTAACGATCGTCACAAACTCTTGTGGACCTTGCTCAAACACTTCTTGTGCTTTGCTTGCAGTTTTTTGCAAATATCTCCAAACTTATAAAGTAACTAGTTCCTTAACACAGTTAGGTAGAGATTTAGTTGGTATACGTGCATTTTCCCAGTAAATAATGCACTCAAGAGTAGTAAAGCTCTCATTGACACTTAGTTTCACTTCTCGGATATTATAGTTCCCTGTAATGAGGGAAGCTTTGATCCAGTAATTTGATGTTTACGTCCCCTATTAAAAACATTCCCTTTCTAGAACTACGTACTTCCTGTTGACTGAACGAAAACAGTGCGTTTACTAATAGAACAAACGACCACTGCAATACTTTAGCTAGCGCTAGCAAGTTTTGACATGTTCCAGCGTTATTCGATTTCGGTACAGGATCACCCTGACCGACAAAATTTTACTAAGTGCTATAATAACTACAATGTGTATACAAAAGGAATAACTTCCCATCCCAGTGCCTGTTATGTGCTTTCAATTTCTTTGGATTCTTGGGATAAATCAACAGGTGTTGAAAAATGCCTGTAATCAAATTATTAACGTTTCGACGTATATTTTACGCCTTCCACATGGCTACAAAAAATGTGAAAAATATATGAAAAATATACCTAAATACATAACAATGAGTATGGTACCATTGATTGAAAAAATAGATAAATATTATTTATTGGGCAAAGAAAGATTATTGAATTGTCAGTCGAAGTATAAGTAGGCTAATTCGATTATTATAATTCGTCTCACCCTATCAACCATGCCTATTACCGAACTGGTGAAACAGATAAGCAAGACGCTAACATGAGTTTAGGTACAGCAGGAAGGACAAAAATGAATGTAGATTTTACCCACTGGCAACTAAGACGTTAACGAAAGACTAATTATACAGTGTTATAGAATATGGCATGCGTTTATCAAGAAAAACCATGCCACTCACATTCTTGAATGTCTCTCGAACTGTGAGCCCCGTAGTCTTCTACAACTCGCATTTGACGTCCCCAAGCTTGGTTTATCTAAGGGTCTGAAGCTTCTGATAGTTTTTAAGACAATATATAATCTATTTTTAATTAGCTGTAACTCGTGTGGTCAATGTAACCAATAAATACTATTAGAATTAACTGTTTGATTATTTTCTATCCTTGCAGGGAGCTGGAAGTCAGAAGAATTCACGATACCAGAACTATTCCAGCTTGCTATCGGAATATTGGAGATGTCAGTCTTAGAGCCCAAATGTCAAATAAAGGGAGGTGTTTTCATTGTGGACCTCGGCGATATATCGCTCAATCTTGCATGGTACCTTACTCCTTCATTGGCCAAAGATCTTATGGCTTTAGCTATGGTAAGTATCCTAGTTCAAAAAAAGGCATGAAGACGAACTCTGTATTTTGTATGCGTCGGCTACCTCAAACTTTTGAAGAACCTAGTGATACCTGTATGACAGTGATTATGACCGAACAGAGCTTTCATTTCGTTAGAACCAGCTAGGTACTCACAAAGCAAGAACTTAACTGTCTCATAATTTAGATATGCTCCTTCGATGCCTGTGCCTAGTCTCTAATCGAAATGTCAGTAGAAAACCTAAGCTGTCTTGTAGACATAGACAAGTAGCATTGCACTACTTCATTAACATATCTGCTTAATTAATTATCTAATGAATAAGCAACTAGGGACCTGATTCTAAATGAGTTTCGACCATTGAAATTAATTTCGATAGCACCTTGTGACAAGGAGCCGTATTCATAAAACAAAGGATATCCTTGTACTTGCAAATTTTGAAGGAAATCCTCCAGATGGTATTTATAATAATTTGAAGCAAATGCTTTTGCTTTTTGAGTATAAGCATATCCTTCAAAGCAGTGACATAACTAAAAGGATATTCATAATCTTCACCTTATACTTAGCATAGGAAGCATATCCTGCAAAAATTCTGAGTGTGGTCAGTAGCCGACACAACTTCATAACGAAAGGTGGATGTTAGGGATGTTAAAACGTACAAACGTCGTTTACCTTCACTTGGTCGTGACTTCAAAAAATTATAGCGGTTCGACGAAGCAAAAGTACAATGGCTTGCGGACAGATTTTTAGTTGAGAATGAGGAAACTCAAGGAGGAGCACTTTCATGTATTCATAAAATGAAAATATGTCTACTCTATCTCGGTAGCCCTGGATATCTACAAGGTATTGGTCAGGAACTTGGTGTTAGTCAAGCAACGGTATCTCGGACTGTGGATAGAGGTGTGAACAGCATAGTTGCACAGTCGAACCGATGGATCAAGTTTCCAATTACCAACCTTGAACTTATGGAGGCAAGCCGATATGGCAAAGCATGTTTACATTTGCGACAGCAATTGGTGTAATTGATTGTACACATATAAACCAAATCGCCATGGAGATGAGTATATCAACCCAAAAGTGAAACCTACTTTAAATGTGCAAGCCACTTGTGATGCCAGAGAAATGTTCACAAGTATTGATCTCAGTTGGCCTGAATCAATGCATGATTCCAGAATAATGAAAAATTCACAGACTAGATCACAACTCATAAATAAAGCAAATGACGTACTACTTGGCGATGACGGTTATGGTATTGAGCCATGCCTTATGACTCCCTTCAGAAATCCTACTTCAGGTGCAGAAATATATTATAATAATGTTTTAAAACAAGAAAGAGTTATAATTGAACACTGTTTCGGCCAACTGAAATGCCGGTTTCCTATCCTACCGTATGTTTGCCGCCTAAAGTTGGAAAATGTGCTGAACATAATTATTGCTTGTATTGTACTCCATAATGTTGCGAAGAGCTTGGGCGATCCTGACTTTGAGTTAGTTGAACAAGACCCAGATGAAGATGAAGGAAATCTTAAGAATGAAGAAAATCCTCTCCGCCAACTAGGTCAACAAATAGAAAGAGAAAGAAACTTGAGTATTATAATAAATAGTTTTACTGATTAAAGTGTATTTATAAGTTATAATAAGTTTTATTTTCGTGAACATCCTAAGTTACAGGTAGCTTCTGACACTGTATCATTTCTAATTTCGTTTTATAATACTCTTGTTGTAAAATAGTTGTTTGGTACTGCTGTAATAGCACTAGAGGTTGCAGTTCTTTTGTAGTTAACCCTTTGGTTTCCTCAGTTTCGTATTTCTCTGTTGCTAATTCTCTTTTTGCTGGCGCTGTAGTACTAACTGTTTGCTCACTGCGCTCGGTATATGTAGTTCACTTCCTTCTTCTTGAAAACTACCAACCTGATTGGCACTTCTAATTCTTTCAATTGCAGGATTACAGTCACCTTCCATAGCTTTCAGCAACTTGCCTTCCCAAACTAACAATTTAATTGCTTTATTACCAGTTCCTTTTAGATCTGTTTTTTCTTCAATCTCGATTTCATGTTGTTGATTTTTTTTAATAAGGTTTTAATAATGGTTTACCGAATGTTGATTCGAATTTTTTCAACATCTTCTTCAAGGCATCGTCCATTCTCATTTTTATTTTTGGAACTTGTGACTTTTGCAAAATAATGGGAGCAATGGCAATTTTATCTGCGATGGTCGTTGCCATTATTTTCTATAAGCTTCCTCATCACTTGAGGATGACATGCTTATTAATTTGATACAAAACTGTACCCAGTAAAAATACGGAACGGTCTGTGTAAGATCTGGAGTACAACTGTCAGTGATGTTGAGTGAACGAACTCCCACGTCAACTACAAGCTGGAACAAGTCAGGACATGTCGCTCAAGATACAAATACGAGTCAACCTTTTACTTCTTCTTGGAGGATATCCTCGCGAGTATAAGGTAATCATTATGAATATGAAAACAAGGATATGCTTATACTTCTACCATTTTCTCCGAAGCAAGACCTTATACTTTTACCTTATGCTTCCGAGGATATGCTTCTCTTTTATGAATGCGGCTCAATATACTTGATTCGCTCTGATAGTCCTCACAATGCCATGATAATTTGAATATAGAAGATCGATATAGGCAGATATCAAAATTATCATAGCGAATCAAGAATATCATCACAAGGCGCCATAGAAATTAATTTCAACGGCCCAAGCTCATTTGAAGAATTTGTGGGTGTGATCGTTTAGCATAGTTGATTCTGATATTTTGACTGCAATTCTTCAAGAGAGAACAAAGAGTTTTTAGTACGCAAACTATTACTTAACTAGAGATACCCCAAAATTGCACCAATTTTTAATTTCAACTTCAACTTTTTGTTCGTTTAGCTCGTGAAAACTAGAGAGCAAGATTCCTTAACTCCTTTTCTGATTTTACGAATTCGTTACTAACTTTAAAAATATTTTCAGACAAGTTTCCCAATGCGGCTAGAAGAAGTTCACTTCATCTTCTCCTCGTGGGTATTCGATACAGCGTGGAGCATCTTCAAACCCTTGCTTCCAGATACAGTGAAAGCCAGGATCTACTTCCATGGAGACGATCTGGATAGCCTTCACAATCAGATGGAACCAAAATATCTACCGAAGAGATACGGAGGAATCCATTTCGACTACCCTTTAGATGTTTGGTTCGAAGACGTACTTCTAAAGGATGAAAGGATTCTTGATGTCATGGCAAAATTAGGTTACGAACAACTGAGAAGACTGAAAGAAGAAATTAGCAAAGCTTCCGATTGAACTTAAGCAGTCGCAAATTCTAAGGAATCAATTTTTTATAACAGCCGTACTTCCAACCAGGAGTGAAAGACCATTTGAAAATATGCATCTCTGTACTTAGTATTGGCTCTCTGTTGCGCTCTTTGTATGTCATCCCCAGAAGTAACTCAGAGCTGGATCATCAACCCCGTTAAACTATTAAATAATGCGGAGATTTGTTTACATTAGCCACAGAAGGCCAAAGCTGTTCCAGAATAAATTCTCGTAATGAGGAAACAGCTTATGTATTTTAAGAAGAGCGATAATCCAGAATCACATCACTTACGCACTAGTGGGCCCCTTATACATCCTCTCCTGGGGTTACTCAAGGTTGGATCATCAGCCACCCTAAACTATTGAAAACGTGGTGATGAGATCCAGCAAAGTTTCCCTTACACTAGCCATAGAAAAACGGCGTTCTCTCAGAATGTATTCTTCGATTAATATGACAGCTGGGCAGTCTCAAGCAAGTGCTTGACTGTATCATCTTCCTACCACAACCTCTTTATAAGGATATAGTATTACAGAGATGTTTCCTTAGCTGACAATGTTCAGCAATGCCTTTGCCATCCGAAGTAGTCTGGAAATAATCAGCTAGTATTTTACTAGTTCCTTAAGCACCCCGATATATCCTCAAAATTGTTTTTAAATACATTTTGAGTGTGATCTTTTAACTCAGTTAAACATAATTGGGCCTAAAATTCTGATGTCAGCATCCCTTTTTGTCGATCTCTCAGGTACAACATTACCCTTGGATTGTCAATGACCCTCCACCCAGGCAACAGTTATGTTGTTACTAGTAGAGGTTCTCGCAGGTGTCAAATGGCAATGTAGTTGTGTCCTCGTTAGATCACAACAAGACCCCAGTAATCGGTTTGTAGTAGTTAGAGCTGGTACGATAGATTATTGTTAAATTCTGTGAACTTTGACGGTGTTAAATGTCGAACAGAAAGTGGTGTTTTGTGCCAAAATGTACAAGTACGTCAAGTACAATACCACAAAAAAATGTTTAAGAGTGTTCCTGCGAACAACGTAAAAAGTGGTTTGACGCAGCTCGACGGGATTTAAAATCAGTTTCTTCCACGTGGACCATGTACTGCTGCGAAGATCATTTTGACCTGGAAAAAGATATGGAAAACTATCTACAATACAAGATGAGTACCGTTCGAGCCCGGATGAATCCTAATATTGCACCTCATAAATTTGCATGTCAACTGGGTAGACAATTAAGCTCTACGAAACGAGTATTCAGCGAAAAAAGGGCAAGGCAGAAAGACATCGCCAAATATTTGCAGCCAGCGGCGGCACGCCGGGCGGGATCCTCAACCGAAAAGTCCGAGCCTGAAGGCGTGGAAGTTATTGAGGAGATCAATTGCCTGAACCGTTATCAGTAGAAGTTCAGTCACAGGTATGTGACAAGGCATGCCAAACCAAACAGGTACATTTTAGAAGCAAGTCAGGTCAAATCTCGTAAAAACGGAAAGTAATGGATGTTGCTGTGTCGCCAATAAGAATTTCTGTGCTTGCTAAACAGATTTCAGAGCGGCCAAAAAAAACGTTTGCAAGTGGAAAGTGAACGGGCAAATCTTGAAAGTCCCGCAATAACAGAAACATCCGAATCTGATTCGTATGAAGCCAGTGGAAGCCGTACTAAAAGCAGTGCCAGCGAAGCTGACCAGCTTATTGCCGAGATCGTTGTCATTCTAAGCGGAATATTAGCCGACGTTTAGAACCTAGCTTCATTGCCCATCCGCCGAATGCAGCCCTAAGCTTTGTGATTTTAGTAGCTATAAACTTCTATAATGTGACTGCTCCCTTAAGTATTCCCCAATAGACCCCAAAAAACTAAGATTCTCTCTACATCCCTGGAATTTCTCTCATTGAAAACATATAAGGTACCATACTTTACTTCAGAATAGTGTAATAAAGCCTCATTATGCATGCAAAAAGAACCAATTTCGGGGCTCTTAATAGGCGTAACAAGGTAAAAAGGTATGTATGATAATTTAAATTGAGAATCAGTATTGCCTGACAATAATCCATGGAGATCCTAATATTGTACCTTCAACATTTCCTTTGCAGCTAAGGTTAAGCCAGTTAATTCCACGTGAGTAACGATGGCATGTTAGTCTATAGACCATACCAATGCTTCTAGACCAGCCAACTTTATCATTTTTCTTAGATCCGTCCTTCCTCGATCTAGTCTTCAAAAGTTGATCAAAGTTTTTCCCCGTAATCCAAGCTAATTCATAACACCATCACTTGTGGGGTTGATCTAACAAGTGGTAGCACCCATAGTACAGAAGAGTCGCCGACGGTGAGAAGCAAGTAACTAAAAGTCGCATCTGTTAATATAGTTTTATTCTATACGTTTCATAGGGCTTTTACACCAGGCATTGTCTTGATTTTAAAATTGGGAAAGTTTCTTCGAATACAGGTTTTGTAACAACCTCCTTAGAACTTTTTATTGTAGTACAGAATTTTGAGCGTACAGTCTGTGATAAAAGTAATTCTTACAATTTTTGGCCACTTAATTTAGAGTGTATATATATTTTATTCAAGCAACAATATAAAATCACGAAGTTTGTCTTTAATATAGTAGTGCAGATTAGTACAATTACATTATAGTTTTAAAGCCGAACTGTATCATATCCTCCATATTTCGGCAAATAATTGGTATGTAAAAAATCATTATTTTTTATACACATCGTATCAATATGTTTAGGCTAAGTGATATGACAAAAGTAGTAACGTTACTAATTATGAATTTGTTTTAAAAATACTATCATGTTTCGAGGCCGCTATGTTAGTGCGTGTTATTAAATCTATAACGTCGTATTATTTGCTAAAACAATAGGTAGGTTGAGATTCAGCCATAATTAGCGTTAGTATATTTTATATGTTTATTTCTTTTGTATTTGAAATAAATGCGATTTTAATTATAGGTACACTATTTTTTATTCGTAAAATCCTTGCGGTCTGACGCAGAACTGCAACGAGTGGGGCGGGGGGGGGGGTTTAGGGCGCATGTATCAAAGCAAACTTTCCATTCCCTCTATCAGCGACACTGATTTTCAATAAGGCAATAAGACAATGATAAATCGTCGGAAATCGTTAATTCGAGTTCAAAAATTACACCTTCCATAATACATTCGTAATCTCGCACCCAATTTACCAAAGAAACGCGTTTTGGTAGAAACTGCAGATACATAAGTGTTTTTGAAAATTTTCTTCAGTGCTATACCTCCAAACTTCAAAAAGTTTCTGTATGCAAAATTCCGATTTACGCCATCCGTTGCCACAAACGTACGACACGCTGTTCTTTGGGTTAATTTGGGATGCCGATTTCTTCTTACTTCCGACGCCACTGGGCCAGTACTGTAATCGCATCTAGGTGTATAACATGAGATGAGAGGTAGCGCCCGGATTTTAATGAAATTTCCACACGAGGTTGCTACCATGCCAACGAAAATGGAACATTTGATGCGTTCCGTCAATGTTAGCACGAAACTTTCAGATTATGACATGACGATACACTTCTGTGCATTTTTTAAGAAACTATTTGGCAGTTTACTTTTGAAATAAATATCAAGTTACTAACATCTGTAAGCGGCTGAACCATCGGGCAACCCATAAAGCCTTCAACGAAAACTATTCTGAGAACGGTGAAAGCCAGTTACGAACACATTAACATGAACAAAAAGGGTGCTCACAGAACGTTAATATTTGTTTGATTATAGATGGATCAATATGATGAAAATAGATGTAATAAAATGAAATATTCAACTGTAATAGAGATTCAAAAGTTAATTACAGCCGAAAGATGTTTTTCTGATAGAGTTTTACTAGGACCTTGGCTTAATAATAATAATGGTGGTGGTAAAAAGTGGCCAAAAAATTTGGAATTTTCGTGCAAATATTAGTAATAAGTGCAGTTAACAATCCTCTGAAGTGAGACCTGCATGCAATCTGCTTAAACGAAGTTACTTGAAATCTTCTTTATTTTATATCGAACCAACGTAAGCAGTCACTGTTTTGCGACACATTCTGTGAGAATACAAGTACTAGTAGCTCAGTTTTTTTATTATTGTGTTTACGAGTAAAATAAATGGGATAGCGGAGGTAACACCAGAAATCACGATTAAAAGTCGTGTTTTCGAACACGTGTTGGAATGCGCTGTATCTGGTGCAGCTTGAGTAGCATATTATGCATTGTTGATCAGGCCTACTGTTCTTAACTTTGGCTTCATCATCATGAGTAAATGTCTGATGTGTCCTGACAAGGGACCTATTCTGTTGAAAAATGCCGTTCAATGTAAATCTTGCTCTATATATTATCATAAGTCATGTGGCAACAGGGCAAAGTTGTTGCCTGATGGAAGTTATAATTACTGTTGTGGTACTGGTGGTCAAGTTCATGATGAAGATTATGCTGGACTAGATCCTGGATTTCAACTTATTTTGAAAAGGCTTGACAAAGTAGATGCGTCATTGAGTGCAATTAACTCAGATATTCAATCCTCCAGCAACAAGCTAACAGAACTTGAAAAAAAGGTTGATACACTTGAAAAGATTGTTACTGGTGAGTCTTTATATGATGAAATGAAAGATAGGATGAATAGAGAGAAGAACTTTATTATATATAACTTTGATGACTCAGTGAACGCAGCTGCTACTGATTCTGTGAAAATAAAGAAACTGCTCGAGGATACAAAGCTTGTTATTCCATTTAACTTTGATGATCTTAAAGTTTTTCGACTTGGACGTGATTTTGTTGAAGGAAAGAATAGATTAGTCAAAGTTGTTATGAAATCCTCTGATAATGTACACTGGATTTATCATCATAGTAGTGAAATTTTTAAAAATAATGTTTTTGTCAGTAGTGATCTTACAAAAAAACAGCAAGCTTAGATGCAAAAACTTAAAAATGAAGTGAAGCATAGATCTGACAAGGGAGAAAAGGATTTAAAAATTAAACGTATCAGAGGTAAACCAACGATTGTTAAATCTATTGTTGCTGATAATCAATTAAATGAAAATAATGAAGATACTGAATGACTATATGATAGTTACCATAATTTGAGGATCTTTTACCAAAATATTCGTAGTGTCAGAGGAAGGCTTGATGAGTTTTACTCCAGATTATGTCTTATTAATGAATATGACATTATAGTTTTGACTGAAACTTGGCTTGATGAAGACATTACTACTGCTGGATTACAACTCCAAGATTTTACTTTGTACAGATGTGACAGGTCTTTATTTACAAGTGTGAAGAAATCTGGTGGTGGTGTTTTGATTGCAGTCAAAAAATTTATTAAGTGTTTAAATGTTATTTTAGTTAATAACTCTTATGAACAAGTTATTGTGCGTATAAAAACTCATGCAAAGTCATTTTTTATTAGTGTGGTCTATATACCACCCCTTTCAACCTCTGATTACTACAGAGAATTTGTTGATAATCTTCAAAATTCATTGCTAAATTACATTAAAGACTTCAATTCATTGGAATCCTTATCTTAAATATCAAATAGATTCTCTTGAAAGAGCCAATCATGTCTTTTTAAGATATGTTGCATACAGAACTGGTATGCCAATGAATTTTACCGATCACAACTACACACATATATTTCAAACAAAATTATGATTCCAACGCTTGAAAGTGCTAGGAACAGGAATGATGTTTTATTTGCTTATAATTTATTTAATAACATTATTGCTAGTTTCAGTTTATTGTCAAAATTCAGATTTTATGTGCCACCAAGAATGTTAAGACGTAATAATGTTTATTTTCATGTTATGCCTCCTAAATCAGATCTGATAAATCATTCTCCTGTTTTTAGATTATCTAAACTATGTAATGAACACAGTAGTTGGCTTGATTTGTATAATTCGAGTAATTATATTGTTAGAAATTTATAAAAGTCTATGTTTACATTTGAGTAGTGTTTTGATTTTGTAATATTTGAATTTATGATTACTAGATTACTGCATTTCCTCATTTGAACATCTGTATTAAATTTCGCAGATGATTATGTTAATCTCAGTTGATTGCCTTATATACTATTATATGTTACTGTTACCACATAATATGTAGCGCCACTTACGCGACGTTTACGGTTCATTTTTCTATTTATAATACACATGTATAATGGGTTCGCCCGTAAGTTGAATAAATAAATAAATAAATAAATAATAATAAATAGCGTTTATTGCCCAACAGTTAAGGAAACCATTTACATGACAATCCTAAGATAAATCAAAATAACAAGAACAGAAAATACAGAAAAGCAGGTGATTTCATATAAGAAAAAAACAAACAAGAAAAAGAAACAAAAATACATACCTGTATTTCACTCAGGTGAGTAACATATCATAAATTATCCAAGCAATGTCTAGCTACTCCCAGAATGCTGTTCAAACTGTCAGCATGTATATCACAATAATTTGATATTGCATTGAAAGTTTCACACATCACATATATGGGTGCCGTCAAAAACAAATTTGTGCGAGCCCTGTCACAATAAAATGCTTTAGCTGTACGAGTTTGAATAGATGGAACGTTAAAGTTTATTTGAGCCACAATCCCATTAGCATCAATTTGATAGTGCAGTAGTTTATGCAAGAATATAATTGATGCACGCTTCCTTCTCAGTTCTAAAGACTGCACTTGCAACCTAGACAATAACAAACTTTCAGATATACCACGTTCAGGATATATACCGTCAACTTTAAAAGATAAAAATTTTAGAAACTTTCTCTGAACATGCTCAAGACAATCAATGTAGCAGTTGTAAGTTGGGTTCCAAATTAACGATGCATATTCCAATTTCGATCTAATATATGCAGAATACAAAACAAACAGTGACTCTGGGCGGTTAAAGCTTCTACAGTTTCTCACAATAAAACGTACGCCCGCGAAGCTTCACTCACCTTTTGAGCTATGTGGAGTGAAAAATTAAGTTTATGGTCAAAAACTACACCCAAATCCTTATAGTTATAACGATTTATGTAAGCATCCCCAATTTTATAATTAAATTTACAAGCAGAAGTTTTCCTGTAAAAGATTACTACACTACACTTAGACGCATTAAGAAATAAATTATTCTCGTCACACCAAGCCACTAGAGAATTCGTATCACGCTGAAGTGCAATACAATCAGTCTCAGACTCAATAATCCTGAATAATTTTAAATCATCCGCAAAGACGAGCTTATTACAACTTAAATAATGCACAACATCATCAATAAATATGGTAAACAATAAAGGACCAAGCTTTGAACCCTGAGACACTCCCGATTTAGTTATATACTGGTACGACTTGAGTCCATTAAAGGTAACATATTGCTTCCTTTCATGAAGATAACTGCGAATGAGTGCTAAAGCTGATGCATGGAATCCATAATAAAAAAGTTTATTCAAAAGTGTGACATGGTCCATCCTATCGAACGCTTTAGCAAAATCGGTATATACTAGGTACATCTAGTTGACCTTGCCGATCGACACATTCAATAGCGAACTGAGTGAAAATTGTTAAATTAGTTACTGTGGATCTCTTAGTAAGAAAACCATGGTGAAAAGGGGACAGAGATCTATGAACTTGGAGTAAATTCTATTATGCAATATTATCTCCAGCAATTTGGAGAAATTCGACAATATTTCCACCGTTCTATAGTTTTTAATATCAGTATTATCCCCTGATTTGAAAATAGGTGTCGCTCTAGAAAGTTTCCAAATGTCAGGGAATGTGTTGGTTTCTATAGACAGATTGTATATTTTTAATAACGGCTTAACAAAGACATGAATACAATCTTTGACTATGAACGAGGGGATGTTGTCTGGGCCAGCCGTTACCCTATTCTTAAGTTTTTTATAATGCAGCGATAATCTCATTTTCATGAATGTCATTGAAAAATATGTTAATCTGACTAGTAGGATTCTTGCCTTCAACAAAATCATTACGAGTAGATGGATCAACCAAAAAGGGTCGTTCAGTGAGACGTCATTCAACTTCATTTTACCAGGAATCCTAGTAGTAGTAGTAGAAACTCCAAAAATGTTTAGGATCTTGAGAGATGGAAATCTCAACATTGCGTGTATAATTTTTATAGGCCACAGATATTTGACGCTTTACCTCAGATCTAAGTTGTTTGTACTGTTCAGGTAGATGGTTATTATGACTCTTTTTGTACTTCTTGTATAACCTTGCTTTATGCTTGACTTTCCTAATATGTCGCTGGTGTACCACGAAGGGTACTTATGACTAAAAGATTTATATTTGAGTACGTAAATATCAAAGATGGAGTATAAAAATTCATAAAATTCAGCAATAGTTAAGTTAGCATCTAAGAAGTTATCTAAAAAAAAAATGTCTGCAATGAGGAGAGCATTATACAGCTCTGTAAAATTTGCTTTTCGGAAATTATACATGTTAATGTCATTACTTTAACGTTAACGACTATCCAACTCTCCTACCTGTCGAATTGGTAGGTGTTTGATAGAATAGCTCATCAAATAATATAGAATAGCTCAATTCTTGATCTGCTTACATAGACTCTAAATTTGCCCTCTTAATGTAACACCAATGAATGAACATGGCTGGCTTCCCTTCTTCTAAAGCGATCTAGATAGTTAAAAACAAGTAGGTACTCAGTTCTGTGTTAAAGCCTCAAGTGAAAAGATGTAGGTTTTCTGTTAATTCGCGCTTAAATTATCAATTTTCCTTATGGTCATGATTGAACTAAATGTTCATACAGTGGCTAATTAGATTTTTGGTAACATAGTTTTAACGTCATCATTGATCAAGTTCACATCTTTTGGTATCCCAATAATACTTTTGATAGTGAGACTATCTCCTTCTCTTGATCTTATACAACTTATCCCTAGTTCCCCATCTATTCTCAATGAACTACAACTTTGAACTGAAGTTTGAATTTTACTTAACTATCACAACCAGTATCAGTTCAATTTCATCCTTGCCAGTTACTCATTTGGCAGACAGACTAACTCAACAGCCCAGTCTAGTAGTACGTCTTCTCATTTCTTTATCTTAGTGAGTTTTATAAATGGGTTTATTTAACTCTCGATAATCGGTTGTTTCATTTCGTAGCCACTTAACCCCAACTGAGTGTCAGACTTTTACTTGAATGTATCCAGTCTGACACTCTTGAGAATGAAGTGTCTTAGACAGCGTTAAATATTGCTTGAGAAGATTTTTCTGATCGGTAATGTGCAACGCCAACCAAGCAAATGGGCAATGAGCGCCTTTCTTAAGAAGTCTTCCTAGCGTAAGATAGTAAGTACATAAGCAAGGTACCTTACTTTTTTTTCTCAATTCGCTACCTCCTGATAAATTAATATTTCGTCTTATTAACGGTTTCCGTTACTCAGCTCCAACCACACCAAATTCTGTATAACATGAACTTAACGGGGCTCCTACAATCACGAGCGCCATCTGCTGAGGTAACGGGGGGGTGAAAAGGAAACGAGGGTGGGCCTTGACGGTCATCGGCGCTACTTTAAAAGAGGAAAGGATGACTGCGGGTGCATACCAAGGTAAATGTTTATAATAACAGACTTGGATTTCGATTAGCGATCTAGCCTGTAAATCGTTTCCTATTTTGGTACTCAGCAAGTGATCATTTAGTATTTTTATCCCCTTGTTACTGTTCGTCGATATTGTGTTGTTGAATTTTGGTGCTGTACTCTTGTTGGTGTGATTGTTCTTGAGTGCCTTTTTTTATCAAGGTTGATAATGGACAATAGAAGGTCATATGCGACCATTTTAATCACGAATGCAGTGAGTTTAATTAAATTCAAATGAAAATGCAGGTATAAAATCTACCAAATTATCGTTCTCAAAAACATATTTCCTTGACATATCGATAATTTTAAAGTTCCACGCTAAATTCCCCCATACTTGACTGGAGTGATATCCGAATTCATTCTTCCCTACTTGCGGCAGTTGCAGATAGATCTCTTGGCTCTTAGTGTCAAACCTATAGAGCAGGTACCGATTTTTTCAAATCGTGAGCACATTATTCGTCGGATTTTCGTTACTTAAATTTCCTGTAATCACTGGGACCAGAAGCTTCTTAATAATAGAACGTGTTTCACTGATATCAAAGATGCAACATTTGGAATCGCCTTCCCCCAACCCCCACTTTTTTAGCAGTACATTTTTTATGGCAATGGTAAGGAACCCCTGTAACGTCAAAAACGGAGTTTCAGCAATTGTTACTTGTTCTTTTTTGCCTATAGCACCCTTGCCATTGGACAAAAACTCCGAAGCTTTGGCATACTAGTAACCCCGTGTCGAAATTTTATAAAAATCCGAGCGGTAATTTCCAAGTTGATGATATAGTTATATGACTTAAAAAAACATAACATCTCATTTTAGAAATTTTTCGCGATAACGGCTTTAAAATCGAGGAGTATCTGCGATCGCGATTATGAGTACCTATTTGCAGAACGACTTATCTATGCGATATTATATGAAATAGGGCCACCAAATTATCTGAATACGTCCTTTCTTAGTCCGTACATTGCGCCGCAACGATTGGGTTGGCAGCACGAAACAGTAGACAAAATTCGTCCAAAATACGATTTGTAGAGATTTGCGCGCTTCGAAATTGACGCTTTATTTTTTGATATTTTTGAATGAAATTTTCATAGTGTGCTGAAAACAAAACCCCAAACGGTGCTATAGAGCCACTTTTTCATTTTTTTCACTAGATTCTTTTTAAAAAAATGGCGAAGTTAAACAGAAAAAGTGTGCACTTCAACCCATCATGAAACTTGTGCAAAAACAAAATTTCAAAAAGTGCTCCTATAGCACCCTGGGCAATTATCTTCTGAACATACTCTATGCATATCATTCAAAAATATTGAAAAATGGAGTGTCAGTTTCGAAGCAGCTGAACCATTGTAAATGGCTTGAAACTCACTGCGTCGGAGCCGCCTTAAGCCCATTGCTGGAATGTCCGCTCGAGTTCCGGACTATGTTGGTGATAATACTGAGTGACTTCGTAATTAACTAATTTCATCGTGACCGTCTTAGCTAATTAATTAATGTGTTTGATTAGGTAGCTAATTACGTTTCACTAATTAATGCAACAACGGCCAACCTGATAAGAAGGTTCCTGATATTTACCAACGAAACGGGTGTGGGACAAGATTGCTAAGTTTTCAAAATTCTAGATGGCCGTGAACTTGGAGTTCTACAGTGAAAAATGTTCGTCCCTTGTACCCAGAAGTGAACAAATATGGTACACTGGGGTAAAGGAACGTTGACTTTGAATACTGCACATGCTTGAGAAATAAAATACAAATAACTAAAAAGGATGAAGGTTTAATTTTGCTATCATGACCCATCTAAGAACACTTCAAATGTCAAAATGCGTCAACTCATTAAGCTGTAACCTGTGAAATAGGGATTTCAGGTTCAATTTTTTTTTATTAATGCCCGCCCTTTTGCTGTTATGAGATTTTAGAATGCCCGTTGTCAATCACTGTCAAGACAAGGCACACTTAACGTGTTTAGTAAACATCAACTTGAGAGAAAGGAAAAATGGGCGCCGGCGGATTCGAACCCGATTCTCATCGATTCCATGAAGCCGATCTGATCAATGATTCGACAGCGCCAGCTGGCAACCAACTTTCAGGATCGACTGTTAGAAGCAAATTGAATCCTACCCGCGTCACTGTTCCTTTGTTCTTTAAAGCTGCTTGATGCCCCATGCGAAAAACATATCCCTCATTCTGAGGCAGTCGAGTAGAAATCCTAGTGGCGCGGAGCTCAATTTGAAGTAGGTTAATGGACCATCTGGAGTCTTCGAGTGCGCAATTCCATGAGAAGGAGGGCGGAAGCATGCATACTAAGTGAAGAGTGCCATTTTCAACAATTTTTGTAATCATTTCGTTGATTTTAATGTTATTTTTATGGTGTCAGTTGTTGTTGTTCATTACCCCTAATGTGTTTAACTTTTCCAATTAAATTAATAATAATTTTGTTAAACAATAGAACGGTTTTTATTTTTTTAATCAAAAATGGCGTATCGAAGGAAAACAATTCAAGATAGATCGTTTGTTTTAAATTAAACGGGAAATTCAAAAATAATTTTTATTTGGCAAAAAACCATTGGCGTATTATTTTTTTCTTAAGAAATAACGAAGTCAATACCCGTGCACACGCCACTGTTAATGCTAAAAATTATTTTTGCATTGAGAAGTATGCAGCTTTATTAACTTTCACTACGTACTAAATATCAGTGAAATATCTGTAGCGGTTCTGAAAATATTAATTAATTTCCATTTTTCATATATCATAATATCGGAATTAAAAAATGTCTGTGATCGTAAACCCCCCGGATTTCTCACAACAAATTATTTTTTATTGAACAGTATAATTTTAGAATGATTATACGTCAAGACTCCCGTGCGGCCAGGAAAACAATATTATTGATTCCTCTGTTCCTAATTAGTCCAGGTAGTAGTATATATGCTCTAAAAAAATTCGGATTTTGATTTTCTTAATGATCTTAATCGAAAACGACCTGCTTGTTGCCAGTCCCATAATTGCGTCAAAATTTGTCAGTTTTGTATCCAAATTCCAAACACTATTTTTTTCACTCCAGTCAAAGTATTTCTGGGTTTTTTGGGATAATCTGAACAAAAAAAGTGCCCTAGAAACTCCCTCTAAAATTGATAGTTTTCGAGATATAAATATTTCAAAACTACTAAATATGCCACCTGCGACTCCAAAAACGATATGGAAAAACAAAATTTTAATGCTGTCAAGCTTCCTAAGTATTTATTAAACTCCATTAACAACATCCCAAAGCATTTTAGGAGGTATTATTATTGCAAACCTTTTTTTTCAGTTGCTAATCAAGCGCGCGCTCAGCAATATGAGTGGCAGCGCTTATGCTGAACATATATTAAAATATATATATATATATATATATATATATACAGGGTGTCCGCAAAGTTGGGGTTTTCCTTTACACGACGTGTAGATCTTGAAAACATAAGCAATTTTTCTTAGTACCATATACACCAATGTCTTAAGGGAACCGAGATAAAGGGCTCTGCAACATCAAAAATATCTGAATACCGTCCTGTAGCCGCGACCCGCGACATCACCGAGTGGTACAAGGTCACTGGCTCAACCTGACGACAGAACAGGGTCGGGGTCAGTGTATCAGGTCAGTATGCAACCTTCAACCGACGGTTACGGTCACGCGTGTAGAGGTAAACGAACTCGTATAATCGATTGCGTTTCAAAAAAAAAATAATAATGGCACACTCATACACCAATAATGAACTCGTTGATATGTTGTTAATTTACGGCGAATGTCTTCAAAATGCTGCAGAGGCTTCGCGAGTATATGCAGATCGTTTCCCTAGACGACATCATCCAAGGCCCCGCAGATTTGTGTACCTGATCCAGAAAGTCAGGGATACGGGCCATTTGGAGGAATTTCGAGGTGGGCACAGTGGGAGGCCTAGACAACCGCAAATGGTGCAAGTTGAGGAAGAACTACTGAACCGCGTAGACGAGAATCCCTCAACAAGCACTGGAGACGTGGCTAGAGATGTGCAAGTATCAAAAACTAAAGTGTGGCAAACGCTGCGTGAAGAGGGGCTGTATCCGTTTCACATCCAACGCGTACAAGCCCTTCAACCTGACGATTTTCCAGCAAGAGTACGGTTTTGTGAGTGGTTGTTGCATCAACATGACAATAATCCGGACTTTCTGAATTGGTGACAGACGAATCTTCGTTCACGCGTAATGGGTTGAATAACTTTCGCAACACTCATGTTTGGTAAGTAGAAAATCCGCACGCTGTCCGTCGGGCACATTTTCAACAAACATTTTCGGTGAATGTTTGGGCTGGCATGGTGAACGGTATGCTCATTGGACCATTTATTCTCCCAAATCGATTGGACGGGATGCAATACCTAGACTTTTTACGCAACATTTTGCCTTCCTTGTTAGAAGATGTGCCATTAAGTGTAAGACAATCAATGTGGTTTCAGCACAATGGTGCACCGCACCATTTTAGACGCGAAGTGCGTGAGTTTTTAAATCAATTATTTCCAAATAGGTGGATCGGACGTAATGGACCCGTAGCGTGGCCTCCGCGATCTCCAGACTTAACATCATGTGATTTTTTTCTTTGGGGAGAAATGAAACGCTTAGTGTACAAAACTGAAGTGCATACGGTTGACGAACTTCGTCTCAGAATTGAACAAGCTGGTGCTTTCATCCGGGGGAGGGACTCCATTCTCAAAGCCTGCACCGATGCTTGGCTACGTTGTGCACGCACCTGTGTTTTTGAATCAAACGGCGATAACTTCGAACAATACCTATAAAGTACGTTTACCTAAAAACTGAAAACGCGGCATCGCCGTCATATTTGTTACCTCTGTTCGTGGTCTGCACCACCGCCTGCGTCTGCTCGGTAGCGCATCAACTGATTTCATTTTCTGTTGGAGCGGTATGATTTCGGGCAGAGACGTACTTAGCCCTTCTCGTCAACTGGAGAGTGAGTACTTTTTCCTTTATTTTTTTTTACTTGGTCGCCCTCGTTTCACTACACATTACCTTTGTTATTTCAAGGGTAGTTGTTTCTGAAAAGGACAACCCCCAACTTTGTATAATTAAAAACAAAGTTTTAAAATATTAATGCTTTGGTATTCCAGTAATGGAGGTTTGCACAATATTTAGTTTTCTTATACTGTTTTTCGGGGTCGAAATATGCATATTTTGCACTTTCTGAAATATTAAGTCCCTTATATCTCGACAACTATCAACTTAAGAGAAAAGTTCTAAAGCAAAGGTTGCTCAGAATATCCTACACAACCCTAAAAACACTTAGAACGAAACGAAAAGACGAATTTCTTTTAAAAAACATTAAAAATATTTTTTTCGCAATTTTCAGCCTGGCAACATGCAGATTCGTTGAAAGAGGTCCTTTTGAATAAGGTTATAAAAAAATCAAAATCAGAATATTTTTTCGAGCAGATGCAAATACTACCTGGACTAATTACTTAATCATAGTGACAAAATATTACCCAGCAGTTTTTACCACGCTATAGTTCTAGGCCATTGCTATGATAGTGTCAGCAAAACGTTTTATACATGTGGTAAGTGCACCATTTCAGATACTATTTTCAAACAATGTATGATCGACCAAAATTTCAAATTTATAATGGTGAGTCCAGTATGTAAAATACCAACAAATTTGAATAGGTTAATGCCTATATGTTTATATGGCAGATTTGTCTGGAACTTAACTTCGATTTAGTGCAATCTTTCAAAGTGGCATGCCAATACATTCTCTGGAAAGAATATTCAAGCAGTCAATCGTGCAGAATGTACTTAAGTACAGCGGGGCAGAAATACTATGTAAAATAAATTTGTCAGTACTTTTGTAGATGAACTTTTATTAATGCATCAGCAACAGTTGGTTACAGGGGATTAAGTAACGAAATGAGTACAGAGAATGGTCGACGACCGGTTTTATATCTCAAGATAACAATTTTCCAGAAATGTGTCGGGTGAAAATGCAAGCTTCACATCCTGTCTCACGAGTATAGAACGGTATTATACTCGTTGGGACTTGGATGATGTTAATGTTATCAGAATACCATAACTCCTCCCCACGGTAAAAAGATTCGACTCGAATCAGAATAATTAAGTTAAAGGTATTTACTCAGCTGGTTGAGAAATTGGAGGCGTGGGTGGAACTTTGGTGTCCTTCACATAACGATATTTTACAAATACAATAATAAAGATGATTAAAAATATGAGAATACAAACCAAAATAATAGGATACCCTACGGTAGATCTATAATGTAAATTTTGAAATTTGACTTGCAAAGAAGTAAGGTTTTGATGCAAATAAGAGTTCAATGAAACATTTGTTTTCTGAAAATGATATTGTGTACCTGTTGCTGCATAAGCTAGGTCTAGCTTAATTTGCAATGTAGTATCAAATTCTAAAATTTGATGATCGACTAAAGTATTACATTCTAAAATAATATGTGTTGCATAATGGATCAAAGAAGTACCTTTACAGTCTCTTATCTTTGTTAATTGATTAGTATTAATTACATAATTATTTTTATTTAATTCTAATATTCTCGTGTAGTTTGTTATGCTTTCAGACTCACACATGTTGAACCTCTGTGGTTGACAGGGAGACTGGAAAGTACTTTTACAAACGTACAGTTGATTACTTAGCTTAACAATGTCCGAACAGTAATAATTCTTTTCATAAGTCAATAAATGCTCACTTGGTAACATAATAAGTTCATGATTAATAGAAATTGCAAATAATTTATACAATGTAAATTCCTTAATATCTAAAATGGGAAACTTGATTACAAATATAAATTCATCTTCTAAACAGATAATAGACATTGGAGAGAGGTCATAGATTTCGAATAAATGAATGGAATCAAATGGCAGCAACTGTTCCTTTTTAAAAATGTTTTGTAGATGTTCAATAAGTAAACTTACTTGATGATGCCTTAATTGCAAAGTATTGAGACCAGATTGTTGGTTCAACTGAATGGCAAGTAATAAAGAATTTAGATAATTGTTAAATTGTTGCATGTTAGTAATAATGGAAACTTGATGTATCATCTGATGTGAAAGTAAAGTTTGCTTTTCAATAGTCTGAGCATTGTATTTATAAAATAACAGACTGAATACGTTTAGTATTTTCTTCAAAAGTTTTCTGTAGAGACTGACAAAAGGAAATAGTCTTTTGCTGATTAACCAATAAGTCATCTTGATTATTTCTGAGAGCTTCTTGATTCTTAGTAATTTGTTCTAAATTACTAATCCATTAATTAAACCTCTTCTTACTCTGTGTTGAGTGAGAGTTTCAAATTTGGACATGGTATCATTATACAGATTTCTAATTTGATTGTCTAAAGTTGTGGGAATCTTTTGATGAATTTGAATTAGATTTTGAAAGAGTTCCATGGTATGGCGAATGTCAGTGAGATTAATAGTAAAGTAGACCTTATGATAATGATCAATTAACTTAGCATTTCCTAAACGGATTTGCTGGATTGGTTGCAAGTAACTTTCGGAGTGGATGTTGACGGTAGTGATTGTGGTAATGCATCTGAAACAATACGAGGCGGTTTGAGTTTCTTGATCATATGAGTTCTGTTTTTAACTTGGATTTTTTCACCATTTTGAAGATAGGACATAACTTTATTATATTTGGGAAGGTTTTTGGGACGTCTAGTATGATCTTGTGGTTGCATAAAGACTGGACCTTTGAAAATAGGGATTTTGGAAGGTTTAATACGCGAATTTCGCTTTTCATTAATAGCTTTACTTTTGTCATACATTTCTTGGGCTAATCGAACATGTTTTCGTTTTTGGAACTTCTGAAATTCTTCATGAGTGGCAATGGATCATTATGGCCATAAAGTAAGTCAAAAGGGGTTCTCTTGGTTTTGGAGTGAATGGATTGATTGTAGATGAGTAATGCATCTAAGAGGATATCAGTGGTTAAGTCTGATGGACGTTCAATTCTCAATGTTCGGAATTTTTCACCTAGAGTTAAATGGAAGCGTTCAATTGGGGAAATAGACGTAGCATTGGCAGTAGAACCAATGTGAAGGAGAATACCGTGTTCTTTGCAATAATCTTTAATGAGATTTGAATTTAATTCACCAGGATCGGCATGAATCGCTTTAGGAAAGGCATGATGTGCAAAGAAGTGTTTCAATTTGCTAAGGATAGTAATTTGATTGGAGGAGACTAAATGGTAAGCTTGGGCGTATTTTGAAAAATGATCAAAGAACGTGAGATACTTGTTCTTCTCAATAGTGAAGACGTCAATAAACATTAATTGGAATGGGGCAGTGGAAAAGAAGGGACCTTGAATAGGTTGAACTAAAGGATGTCGTTCGTATTTTGCTTTGAGACATGTTTCACAAGTATTTATATAATCTGAAATAATAATCTTGTCTCGAGGAGTATAAATTAGTATTCTAAAGTGTTCATAAGTTTCGTTAATTCCGTTGTGGTTTTTGGAATGATAGAGTGAGATTTGTTCTCTGAAAGTATCTTGTTCTAAATATTGGGGCTTAAAAGCGGCTTTTTCGAAACGGACTTTATGGGAAATTTTGTCTAGGACTTTGTAGAGAGCTGACGTGAAGTTTTCGTCATCATACCAGATTCCGTATCTTGTAGAAGTGGAACATTTGTTTGCCAAGAGGTTAGCAAGAGGATCTAATTGAAAAGGATCAGCATAAACATCAAAACAATTACGAGAGTGGGTAACAACTTTGAATTTGTCTGACTTAATGAAATAAATTCGATTAGGATATGAATAGAAGTTTTTATCTTCTGAAATGGTAATAAGAGTAGGATGCGAATCGGGACTTGAATGTTGGGTATTGGTAGATCGGTTATCGACTTCTACAGGGTTTTCTAAAAGATCGGGGATCATTGAAACATTTCCGTAGAGGGAATCAGTGGAATTAGAAAGTGCATTTATTTCAACTCGGGAAAGGGTATCGGCAACATAATTTTCTTTGCCTTTCTTGTATTGAATTGTATAATTGTATTCTTCAAGTTTTAAGCGCCATCTCGCGAGGCGTTGATTTGGTTCCTTTAAATTGGATAACCAAACGGGAGGTTTGTGGTCAGTTTCGATCACGAAGGGGTTTCCAAATAAGTAAGGGCGGAAGTGTTTGCATGAATCTACGATAGAAAGTAATTCCTTTTCGATAGTAGAATAATTGCGTTCAGCTGAATTCAAAATTCGGGAATGAAATGAAATGGGTTTTCCATTTTGGGAGAGGACTGCACCAATGGCTATGTTAGAAGCATCGGTGGTGAGTGTAAAAGGCTTAGAGAAGTCGGGGTATGTCAAAATTGGAGGGTTACATAGGAGTTTCTTAATGATATCGGAAGCAGTAAGATATTCGGTGGACTCAAATGGGATTTTCTCACCTTTTCTCAAACATTTCGTGAAAGGCTTGGAAAGTGAAGCGAAATCTTTAATAAATTTTCTATAATAATTGGCGAGACCTAGAAATGACTGAACCTGCTTAATTGTTTTCGGTAAAGGATAGTTGAAGATGGCTTTAATTTTCTCAGGATTAGGCTTAATACCATCGGGTGTAATGATATGGCCTAGGAAAGGGACATCCTTACGTAAAAACTCTGTCTTGTCGAGTTGAATTTTCAAATTATAGAAAATGAGACGTTCAAAGATTTGCTTTAAATGAATCAAATGTTCTTGGAGCGATTTGGAAAATATGATATAATGTCGTCAAGATATACAAAGCAGGATTTTCCAAGAAACGGTAGAAGGACAGTGTTCATCATGCATTGAAAAGTCGCAGGGGCATTTTTGAGACCGAAAGGCATTCGAACGTATTCGTAATGCCCGTTCTCGACAGTGAAGGCAGTTTTTTCAATGGAACGAGGATCCATGGGAATCTGATGGAATCCTTGCGCTAAGTCTAGCGTCGAAAAATATTTGGCTTTACCTAAGTTCTCTAAGATTTCATCGGTACGGGGTAAGGGATATTTATCCTCAATAGTAATATCATTCAACTTACGGAAATCAATTACCATACGGTATTTCTTAATACCTGAAGCATCGGCTTTTTTCGGGACAATCCAAACAAGAGAAGAATAAGGGGATGTGCTAGGACGAATAACATCATCGTGGAGAAGTTTGGAAACTTGTTTCTGAATTTCTTTCTTTAGATGATAAGGATATCGAAAAGACTTTACGAAAATTGGTTCGTCAGTAGACGTGCGGATAAAGTGTTTGGTAGCTTTACAGGCTTCTAACTTTTCATTAGGCTTGAGAAAAGCTTGGGGATATCGAGAACAAAGATTAATGATCTTCGATTTCTCTTCACGATTCATGTGACCGGTACGAATTAATTGAGACATTTCATTGAATCTGATAGATTCCGAAAGTTCAGTAATTTCATACTCTGAAAGGGGTTCATACTGCATGTTGTTATATTCAACATACTGTAGATTTTCTGGATAAAGAATTCTATTCTTTACAATGGGACAAACATAACTTGGGGTGTAAGAATTAGAATCAACATATTTCATGGGAAATACAATTGCAGATGAATCTTGAATTTCTGTAAGAATAGTATCGAAAATTTGGTTTGGGATCCGTTGAGGATCTCGATGCGTGTGGCATAGGATTTCAAAACGTTCGATAGAAAGAAAATTATGAGGGATATCGAAAGTACTATGGAATTTTTGTAGATCATGATATCCTAGAAGACAGTCGTATTTCTGATGCCAGGGTAGTAAAAGAAATTCTACCTCAATGGGGATACCTAAATCGTTAAAAAGAAGGATTCTACAAGCGTGCGTACCATTTTTCGTATCGATAGCAGTTTTGATTGAAAAGTTCTTTGGAAAAACGTAGTCAGGAAATTTTGAATAAGCAATTTGAGGATTCAATAATGAAGCGGAAGCACCTGTATCAATTAAAATGAGCAAGTCTAAAATGTCATTATAAATGTAGGCCAAGTGGACTTCTTGATAATGATTCAAATCTATTCTGGGGACGTTGAGAGGCTGTCCTGTTGAAAATTTTCGTTTTCATTAGGGATTTGCGGTTCTACATTCGAATGATCATATTCGAAATAATCATAATTGGAGGGATCGGAATATCCGTAGTTGGGGTCATAGTAATCTGAACTTTTCTGGGGGTCTTGGAATTCGTTATTAGTTAATTCTTCGGCAATAAAATTTGGACGTTGGCCGTTATTTGAAAAGAAATTTGGCCGTACAAATGGACGTTGTTGGGGATTCTTGCTTTGAATAGTAGAAGTAGACATAGGAGTAGGCTTGTAAAGAGCATTAGGATTTCTTGAGAGAGATTGATTAGGCTGATTAAATTGCGGTCTAGGGAATTGATTTTGTTGACCGAATTGTGGTCTAGGAAATTGTTGAGGAAAAGGATTCCTCTGAAAGTTTTGTTGTGAAAAATTGTTATTGGGACGAGCAAAGTTTTGTCGATAGGGGGGTCTTAGATTAGAGTGATTAGCATGAGGGACATTAGGTCTATGAAAAGATGTGCTGGGTTTTGGGGTATGGAAATTAGTGTTACTAGAAAATGTAGAGGAATCTTTAGCACGAATTATAGTCAATGCATTGTCCTCTTCTTCACACATTTGCAAAGCATCTTGTAAAGATGAAGGTCTGATGGATCTGAGGCGATCTGAATAAGGATTTTTGACACCTAATATGAATGAGGAAAGAGCTAAACTTTCGTTACGTTCAATAAGGACGGACTTAATTGCTCGCTCTGAATGAGTAAGACTTATGCATTCATTCATTTCTTTCAATTTATCTAAAATTCGTTCATAAAATTGACGGTAAGTTTCGTTGTTGCTACGCTTTAACATAGTCATTTCATTTGATAAGACTGTTTCATTTTTAGTATTCTTATAATTTCTAACAAGAACATCACGAGCTTCGACCCATGAAGTGGCACCGTGATTTCTGACCTTTTCAAGAGCTTGATCTCGAATATTTAACATGACCAATTCGACTGCAGGCTCTTCGAATTCTGTGTTTTGAAATTTTGAAATGAACAACTCACTTTATAAATAAAGGTAGACAAATTACTTTGGTTAGGAGAAAATTTTGGCAGAGAGTCTTTGAGACTCCTGAATCGTAGTTCAAGCATTCTGTAACGTTCATTACCATTTGGTTGTGCCATTGTGATTTCAGAATTTGAAATATCTGGTTCAAGAGAAGAATCACTAGAACTAGAACTTAAATGTGGATAAGTGTAAGGGGAGTATGAAATCTCTCTAGTAAATCGTCTAACAAGAGGCATAAAAATACAATCTTAAAACTAGCAATCAAAGATGTAGCAAAATCAAATATTTTTACAAATAATTCGTCTTGTTTTCCAAATTTTATCTCTTCCTTGTACAATATCAATTAATTGCAAAATCTTCTTTCTTCTTTAATTTCTTCAATAAAAATCTTCTTATTCTTAATAAGTTTCTTAAACTACTTACAATGACGTGATCAGCATCGATGTCGTCAAGGGACCCATTCGTTCTGTTTTCCGGCTGTTCTGGATGCAAAAGTTGTCTCCACAAAGGTACTGGAACTTGCGTGGTCTTACCGGCCACTAGGATGAAGTTGAAACAGGAACTTGAGAGGTCTTACCGGCCTCGGAGCCCGTTCACAGGTTTCAGTAGCGATATCCAATTGCAAAAGTTTGAAAACTTTTACCTTCAAGTTCAGCTGGCTTCTCAATGAATCTTCGTGATTTCTGACTAAGTCACACTACTCGATGAAGGCTGGGTATCCTGTTCGCAGCGCCAAATAAATTTGTCAGTACTTTTGTAGATGAACTTTTATTAATGCATCAGCAACAGTTGGTTACAGAGGATTAAGTAACGAAATGAGTACAGAGAATGGTCGCCGACCGGTTTTATATCTCAAGATAACAATTTTCCAGAAATGTGTCGGGTGAAAATGCAAGCTTCACATCCTGTCTCACGAGTATAGAACGGTATTATACTCGTTGGGACTTGGATGATGTTAATGTTATCAGAATACCATAACTTGTACTTCGTTGTGAATTGTGAAATGTCAAAGAAACGAAAATAAATATCTATTAACGGTACAGCGTATGAACAATTCTGCTTGATTCGTAACTTTGGAGGGTGAAAAATACAAAAAAATGTCTCCATCAAACAGCAGCAGTGGTAGAATAGTTGATATTGGAAATACTGGGACAGTTTGCTTGAATTCTTCTCGCTTTTTCTAAATAATTATGGTCCAAGCAGATTCTTTGTTAAAAACAAACACCTACTTGAGCATAGTATGAAAGTTACTATGATGCCATTGTCACTATATTGACCCAGTAAAAAGATTTGGAAGTGACAATTAAATTATTAAACATAGTTTTTTTCTGGGCTTCCTCAATAGAATCCCGTGGCACTAAAATAAGAAAGCGTCATAATACTATTTATAACGCGAAAGTAAATACCTTTCCCAAAAACTTTTAAATTCAAAATGAAACTTGTTGAGATTCCAAGTTATACTTTCGATTGGTCTTTTTCAGTAACCAGAAAAGGATTAAATTAAATCAAAATTACCTCAAAATTGTCCGAGTTTGTCAGAAAAATACGAATTGAACGCAAAATGTACTGTCAAACTGACGGCTTAAGCCTGGCCGAATTATAGTATGCACACATCCTGACTACTGACTACATAATTTTAGTTCAAAACAAGTCGTATGCAAGCTCCTTCCACTTCGCCCGAATCCGTCGGTATATCACAACTTTTGGTGGTTTTGTTTTATGATGATGAAATGAGTTATCTCACACGCAAAAATATGAATGAGATAGATACTTGATACGCACTCTAATTCCGTTTTCTTCCTTAAATTGGTTTCATCACTATTTGTATAAATTATACTGATCGCTTTTTCCAGACGACAGACTTCGCAACTGGAAAAATTGAAAATCCGTAATATATTGAGGCTTGTACCATACATGACAGATTCCAACCATGTTTTGAGGACAACTCTAACGGTAAGAGTTATTTGGATCATATTTTGGAACTGATGATCATGAACATGTCATGATGACTTCTGAAATATCTTTAAAATGATTAATAAACCAACACTTCTATATGAAACATATATGGAGTCGATCCTCATGAGGCTTTATTCAATTGACATACCTGTATTAATTGCTGGAGAAAAGTGTAGCTCCTTTAAACAAAATCTACTAAACACACAGCTTTCGGTCTAGGTCAGGAAATAAGTAATTTTTTACTACAATTTTGGCGACTGTAAATTCTTGGTGGTATCGTTAGATTATTGCTTCCTAACAACTTCAATTTGGCGTCATGATAGGGCTGGAATATTTTCCGCCAATATGAAAAACGTGAATGTTCGACATTCTCAAAAAACATTGATTATATGTAAAAAGTAAGAGAAACAATTTTATAGGGAATTATATAGGTATTCCTTATCATTTTGCTTCTATGAATATTTATCGTATAGTCAATAGGTTAGCAGAAATTTAAGGGTAATATTTATGTAATGATATTTTACTTTATAAAACTAAACTAACAACCTAAACTTAAAAAGACTACTGCTCGTTTTTGTAAAGAATAAAATTATCTACAAAAGGGGTTGTTTACGTTTTTCCGACACCTTGATGATAGTTCACTGTCACCCAAATTGCAAGATTTCCTTATACAAAATCTCCATATTTCTTGGCCTTATCTATCGAAGGACATACAGATATCGACAATCATACGTCACATAACCACACTGCTTACTCATCGTAAGAAATATATCATTTATTGAAATGCATAAGCAAAAATTAAAGAATAACCTCGAGGGCATTCACCAAGTGGTGCGGAATGTAGGTATCGAAAGTATTGGTATAGAAATAATTTTGCAGTATGAAACCTCTGTATGAATTGAAAAAACTGATGTAGATGAAACCTGTTATTGTTAAAATACGTTTAAATAAAGTAATTTTATGTGAAAACACTTTCCTATACATATAATTAATCCTTCAAGTGCGTGGCAATTAACTAAAGTGATCTTGTAAATACAAAATGATCAAATATACGGTTCTAGGTTGATATGTGCAACTATCGAAGTTTTTGTTACCTCAAATGTAAATTTTCCTATGACCTTACACATTTGAGAATCTGAACCCCATTTGCACAAAAAATCAAATTCAAAGTAAATATTAAAAGTTACTGGACACAGGAGATTGTTCATTGATTAAAAACATCGATATACCGGTAAATACAGTAAGAAATAGCGTCAAGCATATTGACTCACTACAGCTGGCAAAACTCTTATCAAGAGCAGAGTTCTTATGATCTGCTATAACATGCAATTACGATAAAAGATATAAGAAGGTCACTAATATGAGTGGTTCTAGCGTACATGAAGTGGATCTCTGGGATCCCCGAGGATGAACTCAGAACTATTCGGGAGCAACCCGGGGAAGTTGGAGTCCCTGAGCAAAGGTATTCATTTAAAAAGCATGGTGCTTAATAGACCAGCTAACCAGAAATGTATCTTGTTATAGAACGAATGGATTTTACAACGGAATTATATTTTTAGGGGTCCCACCTTAAGCCCCTCATTTAGGAATACAACAAAATTTGCTGCGTAACTTTTCTATCAAACGCAAGATGAAATCGCATTTCCATATTCAAAGTGAAATCTATAAAGTAATGTCATTTGTGGTCCACAGAAAAATTTGTGCAGCGGTTACATCCCTGTAAAGCTCGTCCAGAAAGAGCATTAACCTCAAAACAGTTGGTAACATGGCATTTTCAGAAACTTTTGAGCTTCTTTCGTGTTTTTCCATGCTACTCACTACAAGGGCTTCAACTTTCGACGATTACTTCAGACTTACTATTGCGTACTTTTCGGTAAAAAAAAATGAAATTCGATTAAATTTGCAATAACAAATTAACCGCTGTAGCAAATTGTATATAGGGTACTTTGAGGGTTGTTCCGCTTCCTTCATGTTTTCTGTAGATCAGTTACCAATACTACGCAGCTTTTTGAATAGACACCAAGAAGTGGTTTTTCCAACTTTGACGTATAATACAAAAAGTTATCCTGCAAGAATTTATTTCCAGTATTTCCATGTACTCTCACAAATTTACTTCTGTTGTAAGATCCAAAATAAATGTTTTCTCAAAATTTAGATATCCTGATCTATGAGAGGACCATCCATAGCAATCCACTTAATAGAGGACTACCCAGATAATTAAGATATTAGTTTTTAGCGACCTCAGAATTTCATCTTATCACTACCGATGTAATGGAAAAATCAATTCAAATTGTATTCTACCCACGCATTTGTATCATTGAACGAAATCACTGCAGAAGGTTAAACAAGCGTTTAGCAATGCATAGTAATTACAATGTTCATGTGTCAACGTAATTTGTTTTCAAGTAGATACCAGGATACTAGGGGACAAAACTAAGAGGACGGGACGACGCAGTGTGCTGTGAAGATTCGACTGAGACACCAAAGCAACCAAAGCACTGTCTGCAATAGATATGCCGATTAAGAATAGTCATGATAGTTCGATGGAAGAACTGAAGGAATTGATGAATGGTGAGTCAAGTATGAAATCAATTATGATAATCCTACAACCTTTCTATAATTCGCAATTTCAATTTACGCATGGCAAAAATAAGTAGTCAGAAAGAAATTCCAGATTTTGCCCAAGCCCCTTCTAGATTTTTTTATAAATTGGTAAACCGCATTTATATTTTTGTTCTGTAAAAACCGCAAGACGGAGCAATACGATTAGCAAGATCACTAAGTTTTTCTGCTCTGGGAAATCCTATCAGTTCGGGTGATCCCACGAGAAGACCTGCAAGATTGCAGGTAAGCACGAGTTTTTTAACATCTCTAGGAAAATCCCAAAAGATTAAAGTAGGTCAAAATTTCCGTTTTCTTCATCTGTTGTTGCAAGCGAATAATATGAGCGTCCAAAACAACCAACCAGGAATCGAATTTTCATTCAAATCACTTATACACAGAAGTTTAAGCAATGCTTTTACTTCCCGCGCATACTGCCGAGGAAGTACTGGGATCATGAAATATTTATGGCAGCCGAGCTACGGGGCAAAAAAGCGAAAAAAATAGAAATCGTTGAAGCTACGTTTTTTTACGATTCAGAGGCTCTTGATCATTTCAGGAAAACATATTAGAGGGTTTAACAATCAGGAGTTAAGGGTTGTGGGGGTTGGGATGTGGTATATCTTAATTTTTTATCGTTGGTATATTCATATGCCTCCAACCACGACGATTCTACGTGCATGTTAGACATACTTAACTCAGCATAGATTTCCCCGCACATTTACTCTTAGCCATGGGCAGGTCGATTGACGTTCGTCGCGGTCTGTACTGCTGTAGGCTGTACAACTACTCAATATCGTCATTAACGCGGGATGTGCACCCGCAGGAATTTTTTTAAGGGGGGAGGGGGAGTGTCATTAATTGCATAGATAACTTTGTGTGAAGGCCTACCTTCCAAATTTTTTTAAGAACAGGGCTAGCATATTTTTTCGTAGGGAGCGAATCTTAAAAAGCCCCAAAATTGTGCACAAAAGCAGGCTAGATATGCAAATCGTAATTATATGACCATGTTTGAATGAGTCAGTTCATTTGATTTCTCGTTATACATGTCCGTAGCTAACTTTTTTCTCAGTGGGGCTAACTTGTATCTAACATAATCCTTAATGAACTGATTTGAGTTGAAAGTAAAGAGTCAACCTTCTCAGTGGCGACGCGTGACTTCTCCTAAACTGTTACCAAACCCAAATGTGAAAAATCTTATTAAAAAAAGTTTATTTTGAACATCCCAAATATAAGTTTTTGCTTATTTTAGGTATTTTACTTAAACTATTTTTAAATTAAAGTAAAGATTCCTGGACTGAGCGTCTGGGGCACTTGATATACCTCATAGTCTTTTGCTATGACTAATCCAAGCCGTCCGAAAAAACAGTCGACGTTCCTAGATGTTCGGAAAATTTTTGATTTTTTTGGAAATGAATATTAACAATTCCCTGTAATTTCCTCTATTGTCAGAGTCCTCACCTTCAAAATGAACGGTAATTCCTGTTTTGCCAAAAAACATACGGTATCTAGAAGTGAGCTGCCTAACAGCTTGGTTAAGACAACATTCGATTCTTGTTTTGCCCAACTGCATTAAATTGGCTACACATCTCACATGTAACGGAGAAATTTCATGTCTCCTCTTTAGAGCTCTAAAACTACTTAAATCGCTGACTCCGCTGCTGGTCCACCCATTTTTTTCTGTATAAAACAGAAGACATCGCCAACAATACAATCTGTTTTTTTTGTAACCTCATAACCAAGAGTTTCCATATACCAACTTAATTTAAAATATCAAATTACGTTTTTTTATTCCTTTTTAAAATTATCTAAAATAGGTGTTGGTCTTCCATATTCAATTGTCTCCTTCTTTTTTCTTAAAAATTATACAAGGAGATTGATTTTTCACGTAGTTGATCGATTACACAGCGACATTCATCCATGTTTAAGTGCACGCTCACTACAGCCGGTAACCAAAACGGCTACGAACGAGTGATAAGTGAGTAACCAAATCAAAAAGAGGTGACAAGCCCACATAATAGTCGCAGCGCCCCACGCACTACTGCGACCGCGATCAGACACGAGCCGGCACCGAAGGTCCTCGACGGACTACCAAGTCCATAAATGAAAATGGTAACAACCGACAACCAAGTCAGCTTCATCGTGTTCGCAAAGCCTAGACACTATAGGGCGCATTATTTTCGTGGGGCTAATTTGCTATTTACTGAATTACTATTACATATCGTTGTTGGTAAACAAATAAATGAAATTATTTCACAGTACTTCGTCATAAAATATTCATTTTTAAGATTTTTAACTGTTACCATTGGTAACAATGGTTACATGGACGCTTCTCCACTGAACCTTCTTGACACCATTTTTCCATAAACAAGGTATTTGTGTCAAATACCTCCCGATACAAGTAATAGTACCTAACCTAAGACAGAAAATATACAGAGTTTTGATAAAAAACTACACTCAATGCAATGTATTTTTACCTGAAATTGGAAAAAATGTTAGTATAGTTTATACAGAAAAGTACTTTAGCTGTTACTGACAGTATTAAGAATCTTAGAGTGACATTTGATTCGATATGAAGTAGAACTCGGCTGAAAAACTGAATACGTAAAGGTTATTCTGCTCTCTCGTATTTATATTACGACGAAAACACTGTTATTGCTGTCCAAAATCTTACTCTAATTTATAACAACACTCGCAACTAATTTATGAAAAATTTATAACCATGTCGACTGAACCATCGCGTTTTGTGGGAACGCATCGGTAGATGTTTCTCGATGGGTGTCTAGAAACATCGGTCTTGATCCACGACCGCGTAACTCGCATGGCTCAGCCTACATAAATTTTGTTTTGTTTATTGGTGTCAGTCCATAAGATTTTAAACTCGTCATATCCATTGTACTTACGTAGTAAGCTATCTTTTTGGTTGGATGCAGATTAGGGTGTCCTAAGAAAGTAAGAGTTCTTTTTTTCAAACGCATACCCTCTAATTTTGCTTGAACAATCTCAAAACAAATTTAAATAAAGTTTTATGTACCTAAAACCATGGCAACCCGTGCCGATTTGCGTTGGAACATGTCAAAACTTGCATACTAAACGTAGTATTTTCATTCAGTCAACATTTCGAAGGAATTACGCAATTCTAAAAAGGGAATATTTTTAATATGTGGGTGTAAAGCATCAAATAGCCGGTTCAAAACTTCCCTCTAATGGAAAAGTACTAGAAGTTTTATTCTATAATACCCGGGAAGTGGAATTAAGTGTCACTGAGAGCGCCAACCTTCCTACCTTACGTGAGTGCATTATTTACTTGGAAAAGGCACGTATACCTACCAAATATCTACCTATAGTCAAAATCACGAAAGATGAATATTACGTCATACCATAAATTGTTCTGAAGTATACAATGGACGTACATCGATGATAAAATCACGATGTCAGGAACATAATGACAACAATTTTATATTATGAATTTGTGAAGTTAAATTATTTCACTGACTATTTTTATTTTCATTTATTTCATGGTTTTGAGTGATACCTTAATAATAATTTTAGTGGGGAGTTTTTGTTTTGAAAAAAAAAACAGTTCTGAGTAGAATTCCTTAAGACGGGAACACCAAAGACCAAAGTATTATTCGAAAACAACCTAACCTGCTTTAACATAACCTAACTATTCATCTTTCAAATATGATCGGTCATGCAACATGAAAACATCGTCTATCTTTGTCAGATACATTCAAATTAGCAATACAGTTTGTTTAGACAATAAAATTCTGTTTGTGTCTATCTAACATATCTGAAACTTCATTAAAAATATTCACAAATCGCTGTTGTCTTTACTATACTACAACTATTTAAAACTGTAATGACTCATACGCGTGATCAACACGTGATCAGAGCTCGATCCCGGCTTCCTTCCAGTACAGCCGTATAGCGTACGACATATGTCGTTTCTGTGGCTTTGCGGTGGTCAACAGCACAGACAGAGATGGAAATAATGGCTGATTGTTCTCCGCCGGTAGAACCAATGAAATCAAAGACGCGCCTCGACCGGCAGACTCATAGGCGTCGGCTATACAGACTAAAATGATGACGTAATCGTCATCTTTCGTGATTTCGACTAATGTGGATACCAAATAAAATCCGATGCACGTCATCGATCTGGAGCTGTGCGCTGTTGCCAGAATTTGCACATTTTCTTTTAAGCAAATAAATTTAATAAAATAAATTGTTTATATATACCTACCATTTACTATAATACCATTATATTAAAAATAAGTAAACTTGTTGTAAAATTAAATTCCTTTCTGAATAAAAACACCTGATTTGGTAGATATTCAAAAACACAAAATATTTAAAGAAGATAAATTGTTTTCTCGTATTTTAATTAATTTGATTATTTATTTATGATATGGGAACTACAGCACTTTTTCAATTCACATCAAAGAGAAGAAAGAACTCGGGCGATGTTACACAATACCGGCAACTAGCGGCAAGGAGTACTCTTTATCGAGCCTGATATTAACCGCTTGGTATGGTTCAGTTGTATATCAATTCCGGAGTTTTATTACATTATACAGAATATATTTTGATGTTTTAACTATTCTGAATCACTGGAATCAGTAGAGTCATCGTTAACATGGATAATAAGGGGAAGAATTTCCTGTCTATCCATTACTTGTTCCCTTCTATACCAATTCATAACTATCTCCTCTGTCTAATGGAGTTCTTCCACATATCAGGGGTAATAGTTTGGAGTGCCTCTTGCCACATTTATAGGCAGTCATTTTCAGTGTGGCCATCTCTTCCAATATGCCGATTATAGTAATTTTTTGCAATACCCCAAATTAGCTCAATTGGGTTAAAAATACAGTGGTATGGAGGTAACCGTAAAACTTTATGTCCATATTGTTCTGCCAAGTTATCGACCACATACATTTTGGTTGGTTTATTCCTAAAAAAAATAAATAGGAACAAAATGCATAAAGATTGGGTATTCTGCTCACTGTGCAACAATCGTTAGAAGTTCAGATTTGAATGCTTCATGTGGATACTGTATTTTTTGTTCAGTTAACCAATTCTGAATTTCAGCCTTTCTCCATGAGCTATTGGGAATTTTTACTAATAACATGCTATGGTATGATGCATTATCCATAACAATCACAGAGGGTTGGGTCAAGCTTATTAGTAATTGATTTTCAAACCAATATAAAAAGTTTTGCTGGTTCATTTCACCATGGTAATCATTAAGCTGGGTTTTCGATGAAAATATGAGCGACGCACCTTCAACAAATCCATTTTCATTGCCAGCGTGAACTATGATATACCTACAAATGCATTTCATTTTTATATAGAGCTTATTTTTCTATACATTTGAAAGCCCACCTTTTCCCATCAACTTTGGTACTTCTAACACTTCGCTTGTCATTATCTTGCCATGAACGGTGAACGGTGCCATTTTGGAAAATCCAAGTCTCATCTAAGAAGACAAACTGATAAATAGCCTCTTGTTTATTTTGTACGAATGATCTCAAAAAACTAACACGTTTAGATGCAATATTGGGAAGTTCCATGAGCCCTCGTTTGGGGTTATCTTTCTCCCATTTAAAGCCTATTTCTTCTAATAGTCTGCTTAACGACATACGACTGCCCTCAAATAATTGCTTAGCTTTTAATTGCTCCCACAAGCCAGACAGTGTTACATGTTGTTCTACAAAAAATCAATTATACATTCTCTAATTCAAAATATGTTTGTTGGGCAACTTACTGTTTTCATACATGTTGTAAATAGTATTACGAATACCACTTGTATTGAGCCTTGAAATATTAGTGACTCTCTTTGGAGTACATCGTTTTTTACGAGGAGATTGTAAAACTTCTTTATCTTTGACTGCCTGTGAAATACCACTTATAGTAGACACGTTTAATTTCAATGCTGCTGCTACACGCTAAAAATACGAAAAAGAAGATTAACCTTAATGTTCCTATTACTTATGCTATCAACAACCGTAAACTCACCTCCCTTACAGCAGTTAAAGGCAAAAGTGGGCCATTATTATCCCTTTCCCGTTCGAAGTATTCTAACAAGCATGATATGAGCTCTTTACACCGACTGTTAAGTTGTTTTGGCATTTTGGATACTTTACACCACTTCACAGTAACTGTTGTTCTGAAAAGAACAATTTTTAATTGGCAAGGCAACGATTCAAAGCTCAAATAGCGCAAAACTCACAAACTAAACAATAAAGAACTAATAGTACGACAAAAGGACAATGGCAACTGATGTCAACAAATGAGAAGTGGCAACCTCACATTTCTCTGCACGGCACTACCAACCGAATCGAGACGGGGAAATTTAAACTTCAAGTAGAAATGTCACATTTAATGTAGTCAACTGTTGGTAACCATGGTTTTTATGAATGACATCACCTATGACGTGCATCGGATTTTATTTGGTATCCACTATATAACTGTGTAAATAAACTAGTTACCTTATACCAACTTTGGAGAGATTTGCCAAAAAAAATATGGAATCAAAAACAAAAAGTGTTTGAGCAACGTCGACAAGAGTTTGTTACGAACTTGGGGATCTGTAAATAAATGAAGATAGAATCTTCTTGCAGCTGGGGTGGACAAAAAATTAGCCATAAAAGAAAAGGAGCGTCTTAGGAACACCGCAGAACAAAAGCAGCAAACATGTTGCTTCCTTAACTCCTTCGACATCATGTTACGAACCAGTGTAAGAAAATTCATCCTCAGATTCCGAGATGGATTTACAAGAAACTTTGCCCAGCCCAACTAAGAGCACACAGCCTAATACTAATCAAACTCAAATGAGGAAAGGTTTCATAACTCCAAAATTAGTGGCAACATTGGACAGGTGTCAGCATGAGAAATGCTGTTTTTATTATTGAAGCAACCACTGAGACATAGCACTGATGAGCAAGTCCTCCATTCAAAGAATTTGTACCGAAAAGCGAAACGAGCGCACAGAAGTTATAAAGCTTGGTTTCCAAAGCAATGTACTGAATACTGTGACTGTCCACTTGGATGGCAAATGGTTGACACCTTAAAATTCACGCAAATCTAAAGAAAAAAGTCTAGCGATTGTTATAACGTATGAAGCAACTTATCGCTGTGCCCAAACAGGATAGCTCTTCATGTAGCGAGAAGGCTAAGGCAGTTTGGGATGCTATTTCGACTGAAATATTGAAGATAAAGTCCAGATTCCCTGTTGTGATACTACTGCGTCAAATACGGATAACATTTACGGTGCCTGCGTGCTCCTTGAACAGAAACTTAATAAAGAAATAATCATTTTTACTCACCACCATCGCGTCTACGAATTGGTGTTAAAAGATGATCAAAGATCGACCAAGTGACTACAAGCCCTGACATTCCAATATTTAAAAAGTTTCGCGAGAGGTGGAAAAGTATGGATCTCGAGAAAATACAGATTTATATTGAAAAGCTATCATGCCTGAATATTTCAGAGACTGGCAAGTTGCTAGAATTTTATCGACATGAATTGACCAAAGAAGTTGCTAGAGACGACTATCAAGAATTCATAGAACTTTCAATAATATTCCTTGGCGGAAATACACAGAAAAAAATTAAGTTTCAACCACCAGACGCCATGCATCAAGCTCGATAGATGACCAGAGCAATCTATTCGCTAAAAATAGCGTTACTAAGTTCCCAACTCAAACTTTAGAATAAAGATAAGGCAGCTCTGTTAGATATCTGCCTGTTCATCGTGACAACATACGTAAAACCGTGGTTGAACTGCACTCTATCAGTAAAAGCATCTAACCAGGATTTATGCTTTTTAAATGCAATGAAGACTTACGAAAAAATTGACAAAACCGTTTCAAAACCAGCTTTACAAAATTATTGTATTTGACAGATGTCTTATCTCTGACGACCATGTAGATGAGGAAACTAAAGCAAAAATTAAACGCTACATCCAATCGAAAGAAGAACTTTCTGACCCACTTTATAAGTCTAGCGAATAAGTTTTCCTTTGTCTTTTTGTCAGCATAAACTGCGTTTCTGGCAATAGATGACACCTTATTTATGTCTTGTTTCGATAGATCTGATACCTCTGCTGGAGTTTAGTTGCTATACTTTCGTTCGTTTTCCTGACCTGAGGCCAAGCCTAGATGATGCTGACGAGTTGCCAAAAAGCACAAAACATCTGTCTACGGTTTACCGTCTGTGCTCGAACGGACAAAACCAGTATGTTTAGATGGTAGCTATTCTTCGTTTTTTCATTTCAGAGAAAAATATCGATGACTTTGTTTCAATCAAAAGCAAGTCCTTGTTCATTCGACTCAAAATTGATGACAGTTTTCTCGACGAGTATCCAACTCATGGCCACATAACGATTATATTCAACCTGCTGAGAATAAGGTACAAACACTAACAGCAGTTAACGATACGGCCGAAAGAGTAGTCAAGTTAATGCAAGACTTCCATGGCTTAATCGCTGCTGATGAGGAACAAAAACAATTTTTATTTCGTGACGTACAAGAACACAGGCAGGTATATCCTGACTGTAACAAGAAAATTTAGTAATGCCATCTTCATAAATATCTAAGAAATATAAGATACAAATAAAGCAGTGTTTTATGTGTCGAATAAGAATTCGGTTTTGAAATCCATACATGGTTTTGAGTGACGTTAATATCTCTAAGGGGCGTACCCCACAGGTTGTAAATCACTGTGACAATTCGATGATTATGAACACCTAACATAAACAAAATTCTATTGCATTCGAATTAAAATAATGTAAAGAAAAGTCGAATAGTTCCGTTTTAGTTAACACATACGAGTAAGTATATCAAAAAGCGTTAGAATTCATAGTATTTCCAGAAATAAACCGCTAATTAGATTCTAACGTTAAAATGCTTGATGATGCAGATTTAAACTCCATGTACCTAATACATAAGTCTTCGACTGGATCAAAGAATGAATGAAAAGTGAAGAGCTAATTTTCTTAACTACCGCTATTTTTCTTTGGCAGGTGATGAATATTTGTGTAAGTTACACACAGATGACATATATTTATCGAGATATTTAGAATGTGTGAATTATGATTCAAATAAAGCATTTGAAAAGGTAAGATCCCACGCTGATTAATTTCTTATTCACAATAAAATCAGATGTCTGTATCAAAACCAGTAGGCTTGCCACCGACTCTGATTTGATCGAGACAGCCCAGTGTTGATCGTCAAAACTAGAAGCCTTATTATGTACCGACACTAGATAATTATAAAAGTAATATAAATTTGAACTTTATATTTTGTACCATATCCACAACCTTTGAAACGTTAACTTTTCGGGGTCGTTCATTCTGATAAATGAACATTGCAAACTATTTCGTTTCTTATATTTTACAAATTTAAATCAAACCATTGTTAGAATCAACCGGAAATAGAACTTTTTGAAAATGGTATATTAAAAATATATCATTCTCATTCTAGATTTTGTCTGCGTACATGGTGTTCATTTGAAAACTTCCCATCACAGATTTATTGAAAACCACTGATTAAAAGGAAAAACGCCGAGACACGTCAAAAGATTTGTCAAGGGGGACAACTTTTTAACCAGAAACTAATTCACCCCCTGCCCACAAAAGCATGAGGATTATCATTGCTCCAATACCTGCAGTTATGCTTATAAACAAATTCATTTAGATAAAGTGTGCACTCATCACTGAAGCAGATATTCTTCACATGAATGGCATTATCATTAATCGCTGCAGTCATTTGTTCACAAAACTGAACTCTCCTATCGATATCATCTTCGGTTAGCTCTTGCAATATTTTCATTTTCAATGGATGAAATTTATGGAGTTTAGTAACCGTGTGCACAGAGCCTAATGAAATACCAGTGTCAGCCACAATTTTGCGCATAACGAACTATTAGGATTTATTCCAAAATGACCCAAAACTTCAACTTGAGCGGCTTTATCCAAAACTCTCCGATGATAACAAGGTCCAAAACATACATATGCAAAGTTATCTTCCCCAGATGTCTGGCGTTAAACGTGACGGCAGTTTGCCCAGCACATTGATTTTGGGCACCATAAATCATAATCATTTCCACTCTTTCGGCTAGTGTGTAAACCACTCGGAAGCAAAATCTGAATCAATAAATTAATTTTCACTATCCCAAGATTGCCGCAAAGCAAATTAAATTATTCCTTTCCCTTAGCTACAAATAACTAAACAGTTATAACAATAAATACAGTTCGCCCAGACGTCTGAGTTGATGAAAAGGATGCGGAGAAAATTCGGGTTGTTATTTGGTTGTTGCCACGTCTAGTCTTCCAAATTGCTGTATATGTTAGTAGATTCCGTTTTGCACCTTGATGCTTTTGAATCTTTTGTTGATGACATTTTGGCGATTGATTTTTTTGGTCCAAATGATTTTATTTTTCTTGGAGATTTCAACATTCGCAGTTACGTGAATAAAATGTTGGATGATTCTTTCAATAATAGCTACTTATAAGCTATCTCTAATAGGAGCAGTTTCTTTAATTTAGTCCAATACAGTCGTATTCGTAACGAATATGATCGTATACTGGACTTAGTCTTCTGTAATAATTCTGTTAATGTGAGAAATGCATCTGATATTCTTTTACCAGTAGATAGACACCATCCTCCGATAGAAGTGCTCTTTTCACTTCCGCGTTCTCTGAATAACTTACGCCCAAATAATCATAATCCGCAATATAACTTTAGGAGAGCAGATCTTCTTGCGCTCTACACCAGTATTATGGATTGAGATTTTTCTTTTCCATCTGACATCCTCGACATTAATAGTGCTTGTGACCTGTTTTATAATCAATTGTATAACGCTTTCGATAGGCACGTTCCATGCACATTACCAAAGGATAACAGGTACCCTCCCTCGTTTTCTCGTGCAATAATCTATCAATCAAAGAAACATCGCCTCTCGGAGCGATATAAGAGAACTTTGGTTAGATCTGACTATGAAGCTTTCAGTAACTTGCGAAGAGCCATCAAAGTCGATATAGACTTGGCGTTTTCTAATTTTGTTGCGGGAACTGAGCGTGCCCTTGCGCAAAACCCCGATCAATTTTGGTAATTTGTTAACTTGCGCTGCAACAGTTCAGGCATACCCAACAGTCTTTGGGAAATGAGGAGTTCAGGAATCCAAAGGAAATTGTTGATACTTTTGCCAAGTATTTCCAGTCCACCTACATCACGTCCTCTCAACCATCCGCCGATTGTTCCGTTGCAGAACATATATCGTATCTCCCTATAGTGACTATTAGTGTGGAGCATGTACGGAATGCAATAAAACGGTTAGCCTAAATGTTCCACTGGCTTGGATTCCATACCTTCATTTTTTCTAAAAGACTGCGCATATGTTCTTGCTGAGCCTTTGACATATCTTTTCAATTTGTCCTTGAAATCTGCAAGTCCTAGAAAATGGAAATTGTCTAAAATAACACCTGTTTTTAAAAAAGGCGATCGATCGCAGGTAGAGAATTACAGGGCTATTGTTATTTTAAGAATATTGCCAGCATTTTTGAGTTTGTTCTTTTTGATATTCTCTTCTCTCATGTAAGTCCCTCAATATCGACGAGTCAACATGGTTTCTATAAGGGTAGATCTACGTGTAGTAATCTGACATGTTTTAAGCAGTACTCCGCGTCAGTTCTGGATAATGGCGGGCAAGTTGATGTAGTCTATACTGACTTTTCGAAAGCTTTCGACCGTTTGGATCACGGTGTTCTACTGCAGAAGTTGTCCAAGTACGGTTCAACATCTAGATTCTTAGCTTTCTTTCATTCATACATCAGTGATAGTCAATTATGTGTGGACTTCAGTGGATATAAGTCTGGTGCAGTTTTAGCTACATCAGGGGTGCCCCAAGGTTCTGTTCTGGGTCCTCTATTATTTTTAATTTTTATCAATGATGTTACAACAGACTTGCGTTGTGAGTACCTGCTATATGCCGATGACCTCAAAATCTTTAATAGCGTGTGCTGCTTAGAAGGGTGGAACCGATATGTTTTAATTTTGAAATCGGTAGCAATGTTCTTTGTCGTGTTAATATCGTCAAGGATTTGGGTGTATTATTCGATCTGAAGCTTTCTTTTATTGATCACATTAATGCAATAATAGCAAAAGCCTTTAAAAATCTTCGTTTTGTTATAAGAAACAGTAGACATTTCAATAATACTAATACATTAATTTAACTTTTTCATGCTTTTGTCAGATCTATTTTAGAATACTGTTCGATTATCTGGGACCCGGCCTATGATATACAGTGTAAAAACATCGAGAGAATCCAACGTCGTTTTGTGAAATACTTATGGTTTAAAGATGATAGAGCGTACCCTGAAAGGGGTATACGCAATGACATTCTCTTAAGTAGATATAATTTACATAATTTAGTCAAACGTATGAATCTGTTAGCTGCTAATTTTTTATGTAATTTGTTGAATGGAACAATTGATTGCCCTTTTCTTCTAGACAGAATCTCTCTACGCGTTCCCGATTTGCGTACTCGTCATGATGGTAACAACTTATTTTATTTACCTGTTCCGCGGACAAATATATTGTTATTTTCGCCTCTTTATGTTATGTGTAAAGTCTGTGACAGTGTAAGTGAACTTGATATCTTTAGTTCCACCAAAATCGATCTCAAGAGGTGTTTTTTAACAATTGGATAATTTTCATTTATGTCTTTTTTATCATGTACTGTTTAGAGTTTTGTTTTTGTATCTTTTTTTGTTTTTTCCCTGCCTGTTAATTGGATCACTCTGTTCAGGCAGTGTATGGATTATTATAAATAAAAAGATATTATAAATAAATAAAATAAATTAGAATTGTCGATTCGGCAAACCCTAACGGGCAACATTTTGAACACTTATTAAAATACAAATTGCTATTTTAGTGTGTTTTTGTTTTCTGTCTGAACCAATTAAATAAAGATTTTTCTAATTTTCTCGAACACGAATCGACTGATTGTAAAAATCAAACGTCAAAATAAACGAGTTCGAACGCCCTTTTAAACAAGTTATTACTCGTTACGCCTTGTCGTTTAAAAATTTTAAGGGAATGACACTGGGGGGCCGAGGGTGAGAGGGGTGAAGTAGTTTTTGGTTAAAAAGTTGTCCCCCTTGACAAATCTTTGACGTGTCTCGTGTTTCGATAAATCCGTGGTGGGAAGTTTTCAAGTGATATAATGTATTAATGAATATTTTATAATTATTAGATGAAATCATTTTATACATTTCTGCAAGACTCACCAGAGTGGTTTACAACAGGATGTCCCATTGACAAAAAGGAGTTAGTAGATAAGGACATGAGGATAGTTCCAAAAGAGTATGATAAAGCAGGAAGGCCCATCTACATATTTAAGCTTGGTAAGTTGATTGTGAGAAGAATATCCTTTCAGGGAAATAACAGTTGCACCATATTTGTTTTTAGCGACGTACGACAAAATAATATACCGGGTGTGTCAAATTTAACCCTCACCATTGAGATCTCGAAAACTCCAAGAGATATTAAGTCGGTTAATTATTGGGGGAAATATTTTATTTAGTAACTAAGAAAAATGGCACTCAGAAAATCTCAAAATTCAGAGTATTTTCGAAGATGAACGCAAGAAAAAACGAACTAGATTATTTCTAGACATTCGAATGTTCACGATATCAATCCATGTCTATATGTACCAAATCACACTATTAAAATCGAAAATAGGGACTTTTTACTAACATATGCCCAGTTCATAAAATAAGAAGGAATGCTTGGAAATAATATTATGAAACAAATAACTTATAGCCCTCATAGGAAATACTGTATTTTTCGCCATTATAGTTTCAAAATATGAATACATAGATTTGTGAAATCAGAATTGAGAACTATATACACCTGTGTAAAAATACAATAATCCGAATTAAATCTTGTTGAATGCATCCAAGAACTAAGAATACGTTTGATGAAGCTGCACATACGATCTAGCTCATTGGCAGAAGACTTTCAAATGATGTGTTACTAGCCTGTTCTTCCTGTTTAAAAATGCAGCACCCCCGACTCTGGGGTATTGAATTTTGGCATGCATTTTTACACAAGATTTAGTTCTTGAACCTAAAATTGAATGTTGAATGTTTCATAAATATGCATCATCATCGAGATAACGAATTTATTCAAGTACCTATACTTATAGGTTATTACTAAATGGTGTGTATGCGGTGTGCATAATAAAAACACTATTTCGATTGAAAAAACCCACTCAGATATCCGCATTTATGACTCTTTTCGGTAAACTTATCGCCCTGTATTCCCGGGGCACCGTCGTATTATAAGGCAAAATTTCCATTCACGCCTCGCCTTTTTGCAAGCGAATGAAACTTTATATACTTGGGGCGCTGAGTTCAAAAATGTTAGTAAGAAATGATCAGGTGTCATAAGACTGAATTTAAGGTCGAAATTGGGATATTTAGGACATCCTATGAGTCCTAGGGTTAAGCTGACGTCGGATTTGGAACCCACACATCCAATATACGAGAGAAACTTGTTAACCTCCTAATCACAAATGCACAGAGGTAAACTAAAATTTCCGAATAGAAAACCTCGGATAATGAGAGGACTTTCCGAGGTTAAATTTCCATTTTCCTATCTCCCCTATCCCACTCTGTGTGAAGCAAATGAAACTTGGTATTCTTTTAAATGCTAAATATAAATATAAACATCACAAAATCGTAGAGTGTTATGTTGCGAAATTTAACAAAGGTTCTGAGTCGCTTTGGACTACTCATAATTCCTACCATCCAACTGACGTCGGATTTCAAATTTACGCACCCGATTCACCTACAATACAGGAACTAAAATACTTTATTACTAGTTTACAACAAGATGACTCGGAAGTTCGCTTCAACTGCTCTTCGCTGCCTCACTCCCAACTGCACTACGTGTGGCCTCCTCTAGAAAATTTGGACTTCGTCATTCTTAGTTCCAGAAGTTCTAGATTCGGATCTAGCAGTCGGCGATCAGATTAATAGCTGTTGGTTGTTCTCGCTTAGCAGATATCGACTCTCGACGTCTTCTAGGCGATTCTCATTGTCGCCTACAGATGACGTCACAAAACTACTCCTGATCCATATAACACATATGTAGTCATTTTTGAAAATTTTCTCCTAGAAAATCTCGGTAAATCGTAGAAATTCGTAGGGTAAAATAAATGTAAATTGGATCGCTTATGACATCGAGATTTTAGCCCATTTAATTAATCCTTTTTATAGGAAAAATCGATCCTAGAATAATGGACCTGGCAGAAGACGTTGTACCGGTGGATGATTTCTACCTAGAAGCTCTGATGTTAGATGACTGCGTGGCCAAGAAAGGGCTATGTGTGATTGTAGATATAGCCAATTTTCCTTGGAGAGTCATGAAATGGCTGACACCGCACAATATAGCAATGTGTATTAAAAGAATACTTACGATGCCGATCAAAGAATATCGGTTTCATGTTGTCAATGATTCGTTCCTTATTCATGCTGCCATCAAGATTATTTGGCCGTTCCTGCCGCAATATCTCAAGAATTCGGTACGTATCAAAGCACACGATAACGAAGACTATCTACCTACTATGGATAAGTAGAAATTGTTCCTATATAACTTATGTATGTGGCACACACTGTGTCGGATATGGAGAGAATATCATATCTTCATCAATTGTATTCAAAATTTATCCTGGAAAAAGTAGGTACAGAGATACTCTTGGATACAACAATATATGCTGATGACTGTTAAATCAAATCTGGAATATAGTCAATTTTTGATTTCAAAAATCAATTGTTTAGCGTAGAATGAAGTTTTACTTCGAGTATTAATCCTTAATTATTATAATTCATATAGCTTCTTGATTAAAAATATTAATACCTTCATCGTTGTATAAATCCGTTAATGTAATTATTAATTCTGTTGTTCATTCTTTAGTTTGGCATTTTCAAGTTCCGCATGCTTCATCAAAGTTTATTTTATTAGCACTATTGCCAAGAATTTTTTATTGTCTGTATGATGGTTCCTTTTTGTTCAATAAAATGTCCCAAAACCTCCTACAAGCTGTACAATACTTGTGTACTATTTTTATATATCCAAAATTATAATAGTTGAAGAGATATTACATATTTACAAATTATAATAAAACGCCTTTCAAACGGGTGAAGTTAGCAAGATAAATTCATTGTGACGAATAAATACTATATTTTAGCCTAAAAGTGGCAGTTGAAAACGGAATGTGGAATTATGAGGTACTCGATTTTGAGGCGTCGTATGTCTATTTCACGAGTATCCATCCCGCTTTGATGTCTACTGAGGTGAACAGCTGGTCAACAAGTGACGCCTTTGTGTTAGTCTATAACATTGGCAATAATAAGTCTAGTGTAAATCTAGTAAAACTTGAAGCATTTTTTTGTACGCAAATGAACTTTTCTAAATAAAGGTAAAATAAGGTTTCGGCTGACCCCTTATTGAGTTTTAAAACAATTTCCAAGATGACGCTCAACCGCCATCAAGAGAAATTTTCAACTGCCACGTTTACGTTAAAATATAGTATTTATGCATCACCGTGAAATTCATCTTGCTAACTTGGAGCTGATAGGTAACGACCGTGATACCGCCTCAGATATAATACTGGATTGAACCAGCCCATGGCTAGAACTGTACTAATACGTGAAGATGTAGATCCGCACATAGTATAAGCTATGAAAAATTAATAAAAAGTGCTACGACAGTGGGTTAATGGCAGCTGACACTGAACATCGATAATTTTCACTACATCAAAATGACATAAGCTTTCCTTGGAACGCGCTTACATATTTTTATTTATAATTTGTTTTCATGGTTTGTCATTGAATTGTGTATCATATAAGATACATAGCTTAACAGCAAAAATATTTTGTTTCTATTATAGAACCAATATGTTGGACTAGTTTCCATAATTGAACAGCATTCCTTGTAGGTTTTATTCCATTTCGGGAATCTAGATGGTCTGCAGGAACATATAAGTAAAGAGGTTCTTCCTCATGAGTATGCAGGGAACAAAGAAATGGATTTTGACTATCAACAATTCATCTACGAGAAGAATTCATTGATAGCAAAAAGTTTTAAAATCAATAGGAAAATGTATTTAGAAAATGTAAAAGATGTAAAATGTAACAAGATGAATAAAAAATAAGTTGTACGTTTTTATTTTAATCCCTTTCTAATTCTAAAATTCCTGCCAAAAATTAACAGGGTAATTCAACACTTAGTCAGTTTCAAAGTAAGTTTTAAGTTTTTGCATGGCCTTTACACTACTTGGTTAAGGTTCAAAGCAAATTATTTCATTGTATCAATGGCAGTTTTATTGTTCATAATTTTTTACAAAAGTAATTGTATACAAAATCAGTGAAAAAGTATATATAAACGTCAATCTGTAACCCCAAATGAATATTCACCAACAAATAAGACTACATTAAAAGTAGTAACAGGCACATTGAAATCCTCAGAGTATATAAAGTGAGGCAAGTAGGGCATGTCATCTGTTATAAGAAAAAATGTTTTGGAAAATTTTATTGCTGCATTATCTGTTTGTCTTTAACGATTCTTCTATAAACTGAAGTAAACAAAGTACCACACAGTACCAAATTGTGATAATTTTTGTGAATACTATATTGCTTAGTGAAACTGTCCTACTATTTCATTTGATTCGTGTTAATTTTACTAAATTTCCCATAGTGTGTATATATATATGTTTCTCTTATCACTTTTTTTATTTTATCGCCGCATCCTGCTTGGGAATCTGTATAAAACTAATACAACCTAATCAAAATATTTGTATCTGTATAACATACGCCTATCATAGGAACCTAATGTTATTTTGCTTTTTAGATTAATGACAGTACAAGACTATTTTCACCTACTTCATATGGAGGTATTTTTGAGGAGAGTCATAAAAAGTATTAAATACCTTTTACAAGTACCTGATGTCTATAAGCTTAGATAATTATTAAAAAATATTCTACTTAAATGCGATATGTACACGAAAAATACTGAAACAACTTTTGCAACAATCTAGCAACACGTATAGCCTAAAAGAACAACAGATATAGTGTACCAAAGAGAAATAACGTAAAAACGTATAATACTCTTATATCAAACTGAGTTTCCCACAAACACTGTTATATACATAAAACCAAAATAAATTCTTAATTATTTTAAAAATACCCTAATTTCGAACAGCTGGGTCCTTTTGTCTAGCTAAGTGATCTTCATAACCCTCTGCATCATCTGAAAAAAACTTAGAATAACATAAGACACTCATAACAGAATATTTACATACCATCCTCTTCATTTTCAAGCTCTTTATAGTCTTGTTGATCATTATCTTGATTCTTTTTCTCCTTATTTTGTTCTTTTTCCAATCCCACTTGTAATTTCTTTACATTTTCACCATTAGACATCTGGTTTTCTCCTGCTTCCCCAAACCCAATACCTTCTAGATGATTTTGGGGAGGGTCAAATACTTCATGAGCACCATGGTCCGCATCATCTTTTGCTATTGAAAAATTAAATGATAAGTACAAAAAAAAGTTATTCATGGTAGCGTAAAGTGGACGTTTATGGCCCGAGGCACGAAATTTTAGCCAAAGGTGCGAAGCGACGGGGACTCTCAACACGCCACTAGACATAAAAGCTCATTATGCCTCAGATACATACTGAATTTTATCTACATTCGATTACAGGTTAAGTCAAAACTGTAGATTAGCCTTTAAGTGGACATGAAGATAGATAACTTGACAATACTCTATATCATCAGGTAACAGTTGTAGTCTAGCAACAAATCAACAGGGACATGGTTGTAGTCACCGTTCTTGGCGGTTACGTCATCAACGCCATATGAAATAACTAAACAGATCGAGTCTCCGTACCATGGGCGGAACACTGCGCAGACTATTCCTGAGCACATCTGCTACTCTCTCCAGTACGCATGAGGTGGGTTACAGGGAACCGCTGTTTGTATTCTCTCCCTAAAATTCTCGAATAAATTTAGCACGAGCTCTCGGCCTTCTCCATTGACCGTATTTCCAGGAATTGTACAGTTTTATATGGAAAAATATAACAGGACAACTCAAATTGCACGCAGGTGTCAAGTTAAATGTCACTCTGACAAATATGATTGAAGGGCACTCATATGTAACGACAAAGTTTTCGAGATGGAGACTCACAGCTAAAAAACGTATGTCTTTGAGCTTACTGATCAAACGTTCACACACAGGGGTAGATTGCATGTGTATGTATGAGGGTGATGGAAATATGAAAAGGGATATTGTTAGTCTTACTTTGACCCGCCAAGAACGGTGACTACAACTATAGTAATCATTGTGAATGAGCTGATTCCAAGATAGTAGATGCTCAAGTTCCAATGCCCAAAAAAACAATTCACAAGCATAAAGTATGCTTTACCACCCAGTTATAGCTAGATTAAATAACAACCAACCTGGTTCTTTGTGTTCAACTGCTGCCTGATTAACATTTTGATATCTATTATTGTTAATCTCTACCTGAGGTTCCTCACTTTTCTTTTCTGGAAAAGCTACCACACCTTCAGGTAACTTTTTTGTGTCTGGTGCTGGTAGTACCTTAGGTTTCAAACTATCTGGTGTGACAGTTGGTACCAATAAAGGTTTTGCATTATCTAAGGCACCAGGAGAATTTTGAAAACCTTGAAAGTAAACAGCATAATAAACATAGCACCATTGAATACTTATAAAAAATAACAATATTAACAACTTAACCAGCTAAATTGAAATTTTCAAACTTCCTTAATTTTAAAGTGGTACTCACCAGATTTTGTAGATGATTTAGAAGATGCAATGTTAGCTTGGCTACTGCTAGGCTGTTTCAGAACATTGTTTTTATTAAAAAAGTTGTTGTTGCTATCAGCTGCTGAACTCAGTTTAGGCTTTGTAGATGATGTGTCATCCATTGCCCTAGGTTCTTGTATTGTATCTTGGAATGAACATTTTTCCTGATAAGAAAATTTTTCATTGATCGTATAAGAGATAAAACTGATTACAAGTATCTCATATAATACCTACTTTCAACTGTTGCAATTCTTGCTTTAGGTCCTCATTCTCCTTTGTCAGATGTAGGATTTGGCTCTCATTTTCATTTTTGTTACTATTGCTTTGTTTAAGTTGTTTATCAATGTTTTCTTTTTGCACTTGAAGTTCTATGTATTCAGTCTACAAGCCACAATGTTTGTATTATATGGTCAATAAAAGATCCAGATTATTTCTTTTAAATGTAGTCTTACAGAATACCAGAAAACATGAACAATAAAAAATTATACCTTAAGGCTTTCTTTTGAGGCTTTAATTTTCTTTATTTCTTCCTTCAGTTCTTCTATTTTAGACTGAAGATCATTGATTTCTTCTTGTTGTTTTTGTTGAGTTTTACTACACTCTTCTTTATAGTCCTCATGTTCAGTCTAAATGCAAGGACAAATTTTAGGGAGATATACCTAACTATTACGAAAAACTTGTCACTAACTTTAATATAAAGACTCTGTACTTTATAAACTACAGCTACAATGCTAATTATTTTTCCAAAAAAGTAATTAGTTATAATAAGAACAAAAACATGGTAAGTTTGGACCCTGTATTTTAGTAGTTTGATTTTAACTAACCTGTAATATATTATAATGCTGCTGAAGGGAAGAGAATTTTATCTTCACATCTCCAAAACTTTTCTCATTTTTTGTCCTTTCTTCATTCAGCTGAGCTTCTAATGTAAGTTTTGTTTGCTGATGATCAGTTTTCTCAGCCTTCAGGCTTTTCTCAATTCTTACTTTGTAGTCTGATATAACTAAAATTATATGTTTCAATAGTTTTTCCTGCTACAGCATAGTAACAATAAACAATATAGATCTGAATTATTTATAAAATAGTGAACTTAAAACAAATCAACTTACAGCAAAGTGCATTGTTTTACTGCTGGGTACAAAATCAATAATATAACATTATAGATTTTGTAATGGCTATTAAGATACATAAAATAGTTGCTAAACGAAAATGTAAGTCAAAACTCATGAAGAAATAAGCAGAAATAGAAATAATATATGTTTAAAAATGGAATGCAGATGCTCATCAAATGCTGTTTTTCAACTCACAAAACCACATACCATAGTCTTGGTAGTTTGTAAATAGGTTTCAAATATTATTCTAGCTTTTGATTTTATTTGCTTTATCTTATTACAATAGATATTCTGCCATGATAAGAAAGAGTGTACATTTGACTAGCAACTATTCAATCTGGAACAATATATGTTTCTAGTATCTTGCATCTGCCACTTGGGACCAATATGTTGACAAATGGGAATCTACAATAAATTCACTGGCTGTCCTCAAAACTGGTGTCAGACACTCCTTGTTAAGATACCAATAAAGTCATATAGTATTAATGCTACATTGCTCTACAATATGGAAAGGAAGATGTTACCTTGAAGTTGTGTGCCGAGATTCTCCTCTTGTTGGTGACATATTTCATTGGACCTTCGAACATCGTCTAATTGGGATAGTGTATTATTATAGCAAGCTATAATAGCCGTTACAATAAATATACCGCAAACGTACAGGACTATTTTGGCTCTGGTGCCGCGTATGATTCTTGAAGCAGTCATTACATTTAAAATGGTTCTAATACCTTTGCTCAAATGTCCAGCTTTCCACTGTGAATGCACGGTTATTCCACTCGATGAATGTGAAACGATGAAAGGGTACACTTATGTTATTAATATTTTATTTGATTCAATCATTATTTTCACATCCTTCACAAATCAAACATGATAAAAGACAAAACAATTCAATCAACCATCACCCATCAGCGTTGCCAGATTCGTCGCGGGGAATTATCGTACAAACACGTCAAAATTGTCGTACATTATCTTACACCGGGCCTTAGATTCTCTCAGGATTCATGATGAAGGAAAATTTGTCTCGGGGGGGGGGGGGGGGGGGGGGGCTCTTTTGTTTCCTACTCTTTCCTATAAGCAAAGATTCCGCTCCTTTTTTTGTTTTGTTTTCTGTATTCGAGAGTATCGCATCTTTTGTTGTGCTTCTCTCTTCCAGAGCAACTTGATTTGGAATCCGACATATTATCGTTATTGAATTGAAACCGGTTAAATATCGAAAATAACTGAAAACGATCTTTTGATTTTTAAGTTTGAAAAGTCATAAAAACGGCATTCATTTCATCTAATGCACATGGGTAAATAAAAATATGTGCGTCATGTCAATACATAGAACGTGAAAACTGTATGACGGCAATTTTTCCCGTTGATGTTTGCCGAGATAGTCCGCGTAATGATAGGCAACCCATTATACAGAGTGGGGTACGCGCGCTTGTCTACCAAGCGGCAACACTGACAGTGGGACCAGCATGTGCTGATGTGCTGTACTTGAGAAAAAAAATAGATTTTGATGATTTACAAAACATTTGTGGTGCCCCTTTTGGTATATGGCATATTTGTGTGGGGTGGGATGTACTGTTCAAATCTTGGGCAGAATTATTCTAAAAAACCTAGATTATATCCCACTATGCAAGAAATTAAGAATATTAAAATCTTATAAATATATCCTTGCAGTATATGTAGTTTTTTTTTGTACATGCAAATAAGAAATTAAATACCAATTTTGTGTCCCATAATTATATCTTGCACCTAAATTTTACAATTTTATTCCTTCTAATATCAGGAATATTGAAAATAATAAAAAGTTTAATGTTTCATTTAAAATGATCTGTTGGGAAAATCGTGGACAATTTATGCGTTTATTTTAAGTTGCTTTCAGGTAGGATGATCTGTCTATTTGTTTCTTTTCTTTTTTTGTGATAAACTTGTGATACGTTTTTTCTGATATTCTAATGTTTACGTAAATGTCCAAAAGAGATTGGGTGGTGGAAAACCGCCTGACTAAATCCAACCAATGACGACGCAGAAGGAATAGCGGTACCGGCGCACGTACCGGCGTACTACACGCTGCGGGCTAACGCGCGTCTCTTCAGTTATCGGTTGGCGTTCAGGGAGCGTGGTGCGCAGAGACCTCCATGCAACGCTCTGCTTCTGTTCCACTCGTTGTGTGCCGGGAAGTCTTTGTCCGCGATTTTTCGCAGTGTCGTCGTGTCGCGATGGTGGTGTGAGTGATTTTGTGGTAATTGTGTATGAAGATTTGTTGTGGTTGTTCATAAAATGCGAGTGGAGTATTTTCACGTTTGATATTGAGCATTTTTATGGCCTTCCTGAGCTGAATGTTTTTAGAGCAGACAAGGTGAGTTAAGCATAGTCATCTACTTCTGTGGTAGCTTGGACCTCGTAATGTCAAGGTTGACTTATTTTGTTGTGGTCAAAAGTCATTAGCAATTTTTCTCTTAAGTTAAACGTTTTCATGTTTGAAACGATTAAAGTTCTGAGAAACCTTAATAATAACGATCTTCAATACTTTAAAACGCGGGTTAAAATCATCGTCGAGCTGCCGTGCGTCTAAGTTAAATTTCGCATATTTTCGTTCAAAACTCCGAGGAGTATTTTAAGATTAGTATATCTTGAAGTATTATTACTTAATTGTTATCAACGCGAGGTGCGTATTCCAATGCGCGTTATTATTATTAACAATGAAATAGCAGCATTTCAAAAATACGCCAAGTAGGAGAAGGTTTGAAGTTTACATGAGAAGTAACATGAGAGAACATTTTTAGGGTCTTTCAAATATTCAATCGCTTATAACTCGAAAACGACCCTTTTAGAGTGAAACTATTTTTATTCACAATGATCCAAAGAATCTAAAAACACTTTGTACGGGCCAAAAAGATGTTTTTTGTAGTTTGTAATTGTTTACACTTTGCAGCGAGTTACCTCCAGGCAACCTAATGATTCATTCAAACATCGAGATGGAAAATTTATCCCACGAATTTTTTCGCCTCGTCTATGTAAATACATAATAAGTAGCACACTATGATGTACAAATACTTACAAAAAAGTGAGGTATAATGCACGTAAATACCGATTATATTACGTGTTCATATACATATCATTCGTATATAAAGTTGTTTACAATTTTTTGTAGTAAATAAATACCTCCATACCATTTTTCAGAGGATGAATTTTTAATATTTGCCATCCATTGCACTAACGTATATTCATGTTGTATCTGGGCTTGCATCTACTACTTAGTAGCAAAAGTGCGAACTAAAGAAATTGAGTTCTTTGCCAAAGTCCTATAGGACTTTGTTTATTATTGGCAGCAAGCCCAAAATCCCAGATCTTTATTTTCAAATATTCTGGCAATATTATACATCACTCTTTAATTCTGAGTGGAACTTTTCTTTTTGAAGTATGTTCATTAAAAAATCAAGAACTAATTCTTTGCCCTTAAATCGTTTCGAAAGTGCAGGGTGAATAAGAATTTTGAAAACGTAACGTGTCGCAAGTGTATTATACAGGGTGTCCCAGAAATAACACGTCAGAGTGACATGGGACCTAGATTGGCTTCAGATCAATTAGATAAAATCAACATGATGTAAACGTTCTCTATTTTTGGAGATATTGCCACTTTCAAGTCTTTCTAATAATAATAACACGTGTGTAGCACTTAACACAAGGAGCAGTACTAAATTAATCATGCGCATGTGGTGACATAATGCTACCACCGAACAATGAATTTGAGAGCGATATAGCCAATGACATGTTTAGGTCGTTTCATTCCCTAGTGATTTGGTTACAAAAACGGCTGCACTGATCTTTCATTTGCAGTATTTCGCAAGTATTACGACTTCAGTGATAAAACTTGGGATTATTCAATTGTTAATAGAAATAACCTACAAATGTTATACTATTTTTAAAAGAGCATCACACATTGAAACAAAATGTAACAATTTTTTTTTTAGCATACCGTGCTAGTTTTCAATGAAATGAATACTCAACCTACTATTAATGGTAGCTCAGGAATGAATTATATGTTAGAAGTTCTTTATAGCCATAACAAGCAAAAAGGGGGCAAAAGATAGTGATGAAAAAACAAAGTCAATATTTCGAACACTAGAAAACTTTCACCAAGGTCATGTTGATTTTACCTGATTGAACTGAAGAAAATCTACCTTCCATGTAATTCTGGTGTGCTATTTCTGGGATATCCTATATTTGTGTTGTCACACGGAAGATCTGCTTTAGTAGACCTTATGCAATATTAGGATAATTAATAAACAGTAGTAAAAAAGAGTATGTAATAAAAACTAAGCTACAAAAACCCAAAAGGTTTTTCTTCTTATGGAACTAACTGTCTTTATAATTTATACTGTTGAACAATAAAAATATAGCTTTCTGTAAGATTGTCGCTAAATAGTGGTTTCTGAAATATTCTGAACTGTTCGTTTTTCTTTTGCCAAAATGCTCCATAAGAACAAGGATACAAATACAGGAAAATAAAGTGATTATTCATTGTCTGACGACAATTTTTCATTTTCATATTTTGATAATTTATTGGCAGTGGCTCATCGTTGGTAACTACGACCTCCACGGACATGCAAGGGGTATGTTCCATGTGCGTGCGAACCAGTTTTAATAAAATGTGCTAATATATTATACCGATTTTATTTATACAGGGTGTCCCAGAAATAACACGCCAGAGTGACACGAGGGGTAGATGAATCAGGTAAAATCAACATGACCTTAGTGAAAGCTTTCTAGTTTTCCAGATATTTCCACTTTTAAGTTTTTTCAAAAAAAATCCTACGTTTGGTTCTTTTTCATCCGCTTTGGCTATGCTCTTTTATAGCATGCGAAAACGCTCGATAGATTAATTTTACCACTCGAATTTCCTGCCCAAAGTGTCGGAGTGATTGACTTAATAACGTAGTACTTGTATACTCATTTTGTTTCTACTTGTTCCAGCGACTAGAGCAGTTTGCTGAAATGTAAGTGCATTTATAGTTTTCTTATTGGTGTCGGGCTTACAGGCGACTACGAAAGAGAGCTGGTAGGTTGTAAAACCTACTGATTGTCGACTCTTCATGTTGCCCTCGACCAGGCAGGGTGCTCCATTTAGATAGTTAGGAATCACTAAGAAACGCCGTCAGTTCAGTAGAAAGGTCAGGAAAAATAATAACAAAATGCTATCACACGGTTGGAAACTTTGAAAGTAGAGAGAATCGGAAGAATCATATTAAGCGTACGCTTCAGAAACTCCAAATAAGTGGTCGGTAGTAGCGAGTAGATACGGATATGTTAAGGAGTTTTGTTTGGGCACTGTGCGATGTGGGGGCACAGCGAGGGATACAGACAACATGCCCTTGCTCATTTATGCAGGGGTACATTCGAGGTAAATGTGTTTTCATCAATAGGACTTCTGTGTAATATATTTTCACAATTTATCAAAAAATTTATTTCGTACTGCGAGACGTGCAAGCGATATTTTCCACGCGCGTGCGAACCAGGTTTTATAACAGGAGTCAATATATTAAAGCGAACTATTTTATGTATATTCATTTGTTTAACCAGATTATTCGAAAACATGAGTACAATACAATGGAAGCAATTAAACTACGAAAATAATACCAGCGTAACTTTTATTTAGATAGAACAAAGCTTTATAGCCGTTCGCATGCAGAAACGCTTTTTCTGCCCAAACTGTGATAGTGGGAGTTGTAATAACCTAGTATTGCTGTTTCTACTTTTTATAGAGACTATAGCAGTTTGCATGAATAAGTATTTAGGATTTTCTTCGCCCAGACATGGTGCCCCTTTTTGGTTGGGCATTCTGCGATGTGGTGCCACGACGAGGGACACAGTCAACTCTCCATCATGCCCTTGCTAATCATCAGCGGTAAATATGTTTATATATTTTATACAGGACTTCTATGTTTTAGGTTTTCTCGTACATTTTTCTTAAGTACGGTTGGACTTGGTTATTGCCTTCAACTAGCAAAGCTGTGATAAACTTCAACGATTGCACAGTGCAAAAGTCCATCAAGAAGAGAAAAAAGTGAAGGAAGGAATTCCTCTGGGTCCATGGCCGAGCTGTTAAACAGATATCCAGGATTTAAAAGATCATCGCTAGGTATTAATATGGTGTTAATGTAAGTACACGCAAGTATGGCCACAAGATCACGATACACTCCAGCTACTGTATTAAAAACAATTATTTTTATTATTATTACATTTTCGGAGAGACTTGGAAAACACATGCCTGACGTACAATCGTCCAGTGTTTCTGAGGGATGAGATATGTGAAAAGTCAGGTTTCATAAGTGTGTCCGTAGATGATAAGTAACTAGATAAGAAGGTAGTAGTAGCAGTAGTAGTAGTAGCGGTAGTATTAGTTCTGGTAATACTTACGAATAATTGGTATTCACTATTTCTATTTTACTATCAACAGCTGGATAAAACACCTTTATTTATAGAAAAAACATATTTACAAATAAAATGGTTCTTATTCTTAGGTATTTCATAGGTATGTTGTCTATGATTATTTATGCTTTAAAATCGTAGCGCAAGTGTTATTCTTAGTTTGTTTCAGCTTTTAGGAGAGAGAGTGAGAATATTCCGTATTTCAGGAAGTGTGATGAACTATGATAAATATTGATGATAATGATGTAGTCATTACAATTTCAATTTTAACTCACATTCGGTATTTACTTTTTTTTTTGGTGCATATTTTACGAGCATATCTATTTTAAGCTAAGATGTGATTGCACATTTCTTATTTTTAAGTATTTTACAGAATTGGTGTCCTAAAACTTTCAGGTTCTCTTTCAAAATAATAGCCCAAATATTTTTATAGAGCTTTGGAGGGGGACACTCCAAATTTCAGGAATGGTACAAGTTATAGACACTCCCGAGCGTAACAAACTTGATATAATGAATATTGATGATAATGGCAGCTGTCCCAAAAAATGTTCTGCCTGGATAGCTGGATGGATGTGAAGAGTGAAGAGAAACAATAAAAGCATGTTAAGAATGATGAAAGTCCCCGATTTATACATCAATATATGAAGACAGCAATCAAACGGACATCAAAATTTTTACAGGGTAAGCGTTGGAGAGTACGGCATCAAGAAGGTTGGTTTTGAACTTCGCGAACCCCTGAAACATATATAAAACTGTTGAGGATCTTGGAAGCATTTCCAAGATATATATTTTTGAAACTTACTCTAAGAAGGCCAAACGCTTTCCACTCAAAACTGTACTTAAATTTATGCAATTTTCCATGAAATACAGATTCAACCTTCTTGATGTTTCAAAATAAGCAGAGGTGCTATTTAAATGTACTTATGTGGACTCTCTTTGTAGATAAATGTATGGATAATAGTAGTATGGTCTACTGTCAATATATTGATGAAGTTTCACGAAATATTTGCAGCCTGATTCCAAGCAAAAGCTTCTAAAAACGTTCACGATTTCCATACGTTTGAAGAAATTCAGGGACATATTAATTTGGGAAACTAACATAATGACGCCAAAAGTTATATTTCTTCACGCCCTTGAAGATGATTGCAGGCTGATACATGCAGAACGAACATTAATTGAAATGATGAAGAGGAATTTTTTACATAATCTTGAACTTAATTATTCTTCATGTTTTACTGACGTCTTACCCGCTTATCCGGAAATACAGGGTATTTTAAAAATAGAGAGAGACATTACAGAGGGTCTTGTTAAAAATATGAAAAAAATTAATTATTGTTTTATTAATACCTCAAAAAGCATTTACTCGATTCTATTGAAATTTGAGTGTTTTTTTTTGTATTAAGAGGCTCATTTAGCCCTAAATAGACGAAAATTATTAGGTCCAGTGGCATTCCGGGGGCACCTTAGCGAATATTATTGGCAAACAAATGTACGCCACTGCCTTTTTTGTAACTGTAATATTTGTTGCTTGATGAAGCATCTAAAAATACAACTTCCTTGCCTCTTGTATTTTTTTCGTATCACTTCGGTTTCGATAAAAAAAATATAAACCGTTTCATTGGATGTCACTAGACAGAATTGGTTTATTAATTTTTATAAATAATTTTAACACCCCGTATAACTTTTGAAACCTATTGCAAAAAGCAGTGGCGCCACAGAAGAAAGCTTTCACCAAATTTTATTTTTCTAACACCTTTATTAGAAAGAAGTCATTGAATTACGAGGGGCGTTTTTAAAGTAAGAACCAATTGCGCACCGTGAATATCAAAGGTATTGTAATTTTTGGTGACAACAGGTGTCATGTTTTGCTGCGGGCAAGCTCGAAAAAACTGCTGACAGGTGCTGTGTTACTAATTTTTCCATCTATAAACCATTTGTAATCCAAAATTGCACGTTTGTAACTGGTAGAAATGAAGATGAGGGAAGTAGTCGATATGAAAACCACAAGATGTATATTGCTCTATAAACTAGTAATGATGACCGGAAGACAGGTGTTTTGGGATAAACAACAATAAATTCCCAAAAAACTACCAGACCCATATAATCTAATTTTGTTGTTGTTATTTAGAAGTATGAATCCTACGGATTTGAAGAATTTCAATTAGTTGCGTGAAATTATCGTAGCATTACCAACAGGTGCCAAAACCTGCATTTTGCCTCGTTTTTCGGCCATAACATTTTTCCTATTAGCCGGATCTTTTTACGTGTGGTTTCATTTTGTAGATCTCATAAATACGTAAGGATCTTATATAAAAAGTTTTTTTCTTTCCTGACAACACTTTCGATTGAATCCCAAAAAACACGTTTTCTCATTCTTTGTTGTCAAATAAAAAGTTTTCCGACAAAAATTGGTGTACCCATTTTATGCGTCCATGTTTTAGATACCCCCTTGAACAACTTGCACCAATAAAACCAGACCTTACAATTATTTCGGACTAGACTAAATGAAGATTTTTTTCAACACACATGTGGTTTAGATTGGCCAGAGAACTATGGGGGATTATCATGAGTGCATCTAGTTATTCTGAAACAAATCGAAAAAACACGTTGCTAAGTAATATTCTTCAAGAAGCACGAGTGCTAGTGGCAACAGAAATCCGAGTTGAACACGAGGATTTTTGCAACTGCACACATTTTTTTTGTTAAAATAATATTACTTAGCATTGTCTTTTTTCGATTTTTTTCGTAGGAAAAAATTAGATGCCCGAATGGTATTTGACAAGACTAGTTCGTGAGTAACAGATTATTCTGCATACACATAATTTACAAAACATACTACCATTGTTTAGCGTCATTTTCTGGTGTCCTAGGGAAAAAAATAAAAATGCTCATATTTCAGTTTGTGATACAATTTGCATTCATAAAGAAAATTTCTCTGATTACAAAACGGTTCTTATTTTAAAAATAGCCTTCGTTTAAACCGTTACTTCAATGCTAATTTTTTTTTAGGTTAATAACTGTCGCATGCTGGCAATTTTCGATTGCGCAAATGAACCCAAAATTATGGAGCGACTTGATATTCCTTCACCTGATGCAGTTGATCTTAGCAGTGACGGTTGAGGTTTTCTAGGGGTTTTCCTCGCCGAGTGCGAATGCAGTCACTGAAAAACCACTTTCCCCTAATGAATAGTTGATAAAATGAAAATTGTACTTATCCTATTAATGATCATGTAATTTTAGATCAAATAGACATTAAATATATGTATATAATTCAATTGGTTTTTTTTTTCTCTTGATGAGATAGGCAAAAAAGTATTTTATCCTATACAAAACCATATGTGAAACTGGGAATTTATAAAAGTGTTTAGAGTCATACCGTTCTATCGCATAGAAGCCGGGTCTGCTCGGTATGGGAATTCATAGCACAGGTTCTCAAAAAATTTATTCAGCGATAGAATTGAACTTGCAGAAGATTGCGATACTTGTTTTTACTTAATGAATAAAAACATTTTGAACTTGTGAAACTGTCTGGCATTTGCAAATAATTTGGTCACAACGCTGTGGCAACACTGTTGACCAACTAGGGCTATGTCACTATGTGGATGTGGGGCTATGTATGTGATTCAGTATCCATCGTATCCATATCAGGCGTCGCGTGGCGTCTAGGTTAACCTAGTTTATAAACAAACCGCATTTGAAAAACTGAAACTTGCATATTCTTAGAGCATTAACGTAATTATTATCGATTTGATATGAGCATCATCCTCCGCGAGCGTACTCAGCACGTCGGCGTCGTCATCGATATTTCTTTCCGTGACAGCTGCATATACAGGGTGTTCATTTAAAAGCTTCCCACCACGGATTTATTGAAAAAGATTTGTCAAGGGTTTCAACTGTTTAAGCAAACACTACTTCACCTTCATAATTTAAAACGGTAACTACCAACAACCTGATTTTTTCCGGATTCTTTTCATTAACACAGATATCCGGGGCGAACTGTTTTTATTGTCGTGAAAATTAATTTATTGATTCATATTTTACTTCCAAAATGTGTTATATAACTTAAACATAAATAATACATAAACGATCGTATATTAAGTCTTCTAAAATGGCCTTTACTGTCCGTTCATGGTTGTAGCACTCCTAGTTCACAAAAAACTGGAAACACTAAGAACGTACACTACTCAAAAAAATGAAGGAAGCAAGGGAAACATTTTTCAGTAACTTTTGACTAGTTGTTTTTCGATGAGAAATGGTCGTAATTAGACTTCAAAAAAGCATTCAGATTCTAGTTTTCAGGTGTTTTAACCGAAAAATTTTAGGAGCAAAGTAACAGCGCAAGGAAAAATTTTCGGGCCAAAAAAAACAGTTTCTCCGGACCTATTGGTCGAAGTTTGAAAGAAATCAAAAGAGCAAAACTTTTGTATCAAAACATCCTGTAATCTGGTTGAACATGGAAAAATCATTTTTCATCTTCTGTTGTCATTATTGGATATCTGTAATACCTTCAATTTTGAAAATAGCAATTAGAAAAATATTGTGTATCCATGGAATATTCTAAAAAAACAAAAATATTAACCAGCGGCGTGTCTAGAAAATATTCAGCCGAAGTCAATTGGATCCGGCAATGAATTTGCATCATTTTCAAACTGTAATCAATCAATCCGGAGAAACCGTACAATGGATCGATCTGCCGTCGTTATTAGTTGTACATTGAGGTACAAAAAAACAGTAACATAATTCTCTAGAGCATCTTATTGCTCAATAATTCTACTTACAGCGGAAATCAGTGACAGCCAACTGGTCTGTGATGAATGCAATAATTTGTGGCGTTTGATGTTAAAAAATGTTTGAGATTCCAAAAATCTTTTAAAACTGCGATGCATATAATTGTATACGCTTCTTACCAACTTTTGGTTGAATTTCTATATTTTTTCATTGTATTTTTAAATTTTTTTTGCCACAAACCTTTCAAAAAATCACTAGAAATATGACTAACTAAAGTTTTCACTAAATCACAAAACTTGTTCGAAAATCACTAGATCTAGTGAAATTTCACTACACTTGGCAACATTGACCCGCAGCACTACTGCAGCGTGCTGCAGGCTAACTGACGTTGTAGGTTGCAGCGCCACTGTCAACCCAGTGTCTTGTACTTGAATGAATGGTTGTCGTCCTCGATCATAATTATGTTCTCTCTGAGATTCTTTATGTTCTATAATTATGTTATTTAGGTATAGGCTTGAGACAGACGACTTTTTTGTCTGAGCTCTCTCATTTCGTTCATCTCTCTTCACTGAGTCGTTCATTTGAACGATAGGATTACCGACCGGCCTCGAAGCTGACGAGAGTATTGTGTTGTCTATAGTAACGACTCACTGAGTCAAAGAATATACATCATCAGCGTTGCTAGATTCGTCGCAGGGAATTATCGTACAAATACGTCAAAATTATCGTACATTATTCTACACCGTGCCTTAGGTTCTCTTATAATGAAGGAAAATTTCTGTCTCGGGGAATCTTTTGTTCCGCACTCTTTCATATAAGGTGTGCTTTCTTCAAAGTTTCCGCTCCTTTTTTTTGTTTTCTGTATTCGAGAGTATCGCATTTTTTGTTGTGCTTCTCTCTTCCAGAGCAACTTGATTCGGAATCCGACATATTATCGTTATTGAATTGAAACCGGTTAAATATCGAAAATAACTGAAAACGATCTTTTGATTTTTAAGTATGAAAAGTCATAAAAACGGCATTCATTTCATCTAATGCACATGGGTAAATAAAAATATGTGCGTCATGTCAATACATAGAACGTGAGAACTGTATGACGGCAATTTTATCCCGTCGATGTTTGCCGAGATAGTTCGCGTAACGCTAGGCAACCCATTATACAGAGTGGGGTACGCGCGCTTGTCTACCAAGCGACAACACTGAGAGCTGCTTGCTGGTGTTAATTGAACGTAGTTGTTAGATTGATTCAACATCTGTGAGTAAAAAAAGCTCATTCGCAAAATTATCGTACATTCAGCTATTATCCTACACATCGTACAGTACTTGAAATTATCGTACAGAAACGATAATTATCGTACATCTGGCAACGCTGTCACCCATCCACAGATCAGCTTCAACGTCAACATATTTGATCCTTTCTAGAACCAAAGTCGAATCCAGGATTTCTAAGGAGAACGATGGCAACTGGGCAAAATTAACTTTAGCCAACTCCGAAAGGGGATGCCATCACTAATATCAAACAGTCAGAGCATCACGAAAAATGAAAAAAATGGAACTGGCGCCATTATTTGATGTTCCAACTATCTATAGTGTCTTGGTAATACTATGCTGCTGCAGGTGGTAACTTAAATAATTATCTATTATAATATAAGACTGCCTCTCCAGTAACATTTACGCCACCGCAAAACAGACACGGGCTCTCATATTGCCAAAAGAATGTGCTCCTATTGACCAGAAGGCTCTCAGTTCGCAAGAATAAGCAGTAAAGGTTATCTATATGGGCAGCTGTATTGAGCCAAAGCAAGGGTCTTTGAAACGATTTCTGTGGAAAAGGTGGGAGGTCCTATATTCTTCTAGACTGGAAACTACTGCTCGGCTTTTGTTGGAATTTTGACACAAAGCTAGTACTATCAATGATAAAATAGCTTTTCATATGCCTCCACCAGCTATAGCGGCGAAATAAGTGAAAAACGAAAAATTAGAAGAAATCAGCATGACTTTATACCTGGTATCTAGCCAGGACGTCATCATTTATTATTGTCAGCACAGATTATTGACCCATAAGGTTACGTAGAAGTAGAAACAACTGACATTGACGGAATGATCAGTAAATACTGGATGGTACAAGCCACAGTAAATGCTGTTCGTGTGACATTCGCCAAAGAGTTAATACCTAAAAAAACCTTATCTAGCTGTTGTAAACTAATAATTTCTAATAGCACGATATTGACTATATACATGTAAACAGTACACCATACTGTAACAAGAATGAATCGTTCTGTTGACGTCATCTGTTGAGGGCCGCGCCAGACTCTCCTTCACTGCTGGCGACATCTGTTGGGGACCGTGCCAGAGGCTGTCCTTCGGTGCTGGCATCATCTGTTGAGGACCGTGTCAGGGACTTTCCTTCTAGATCGAAGACTGACCTCGAAGATTCTGGGCAGGCTATGTGGCGTGCCGGAACCTTCTCGATCTCGAATCAAAGAGTACCTGCGATGCGGACGGGAGAAGAAAGCAGAGTAGAGTTGATGGCGCGACATAATAATTCGTAAATAAGTAGTCAGACATAAACAGTTGTGTACATAAATGTTCTATCTAGTTAAGTTAAGGTTAGTTGTGTTTTAAATAAACTAGTGCATTTTATTGTGGAATCCAGTGTTTTAATCCACATCCATAATAACCCAAAAAAACGCTACAATACTGTTCAGAGGCGGGTCTAATGTGAAACGAAATACTGTCTGCCGGGCCTTGGAACGCTTTATATGGAGGCCCCAGAGTAGCCAAAATGTATGTTCTCAAAACGCGCGTGATGCTCCAGTATGCAATTCCACCCTCGCACTTTTTAACTACCAACCAGTGGGGACCTGCAAGTAACCACTCTGACAGAATTATTATTAATTATAAGCACAAGTATATCGAATATAGTCGCGAGTCACGTTTTTGGTGTTACCTAAGTAAATTATCAAACTACTAAAGTGTACCATGTGTGATACTCAATCATTTTGGTGAAAATTGTTATACTCAACTTTGACACTGTCCAAATGGTCAGATAATTACATACATAGTAATCATATTTACTCAGATACTTCCTAAATCCAAAACTGTTGTCTACTTCGCGCAGCCTGGTGAGGGATTATCTGGCGTTGCCCGTGATAGGCGAAATTTGATCTTTCTATCTAAATTGGCTGAAAAATGTTTGAAAATTTTGGCGGAGTGAAACTTCTTGTCCAGCTATTCTGTCGTAACACTAAGGATTTTTTCACGAGTCCACGGTGTAGCACAGTGCACTACCGGGAACCGATCCTCAAATTTTCGCGAAGAACGTGAATAGGGAAGACGAATGTGACGTCGTCCGAATGTCAAAAAATCACGTAGTACGGTACCCGCCTAACGTCTGTGAGGTAGTAGCGGGTGACAGGTCTTATGTCAATGTTATTTAAAAAAATAGCCATCTCAATTGAAAATTTGTCTTCACAGTGCCGAAAATTGAGTTAAATTATTAAATCATAAATGGAGGAACACGTCCACCTGATTTTAAATGAAGGTCATCGAAGATATATGATCCGCACTTGTCATATCAAATGATTGATTTTATTGATATATATGTACATTGCACAAAAAACGGTCGGCCTCTTTATTTCAGATTCAAACAAGGCAGCTAAGTTTATCAAGGAGCTCAAAGCAAACATTTTGGGCAACATGCGACATCTAACCACTCCCGGTGTAACTTGAAACTGTCAAAACTTCGAGGTGAAGGGGAAATTCCATCTGTTCCCACTCCGGTTCACTACGGGATCTCGCGAAAAAACTGTACTTATGCAGACGACAGACGACAGTGACGACACTATTCTGATAGTTCGTCACTTCGTGACAGCTGATTTAGACAATGACAAGAATACAGGGTTGCCAACTTAGTAGATTTTCTACTAGATCTGGTAGATTGCAGTCTTCATTTAGTGGGCAAATTTACGTTTTAGTGGCTAGTAGAAAATCCAGTAGAATGAAAGAATCAGAATAATTAGTAAGCCACTTTCGATTTATATCATTATGAACCTCAGTTACTCATGTCAATTTGTCAATTGAAGTAATAATTCAAGAAAGTAGCAAACTGTCATTGGGAAATATCCTATTTTGATTTAGTTGAACATCGAATCGATAGATGGCAGAACCAATGAATTAATTTGCGTATGCGTACTTCTTCTCTTAGTTCTCCTTTGTCGGAAATCAGGGGTATGAAAGTCAGATGAATGATTTTGCGCCTCGTTTTGGGACATCTATTGGGGTTGCACATCACTAACTGCATGATGTTTGCCAATTCCTTCGGTAGATGGCGCGAGAAATTCAGCCGCCATCTTTTTGTCACGTGATTTGATCACGTCACGTTCTGAGCATCATCCACGGGAATAGTTATGCAAAGTTTCGTTACTTTTTAGGACTTGTAAGGACTCGTTACTTTCGAACTTTGGACTCGTTAGTTTAGTTACTATTTGGACATTTCGTTTAGAACCTACATTCTATATATTATATCAAATTATTACTTTGGGATTGATCCAATTATTATTTTTTGTCTAATGCCTTGCCTATTAATTTTTTTGATATTTGATACGTAGAAGGTACTTATATTTTAAACTCGTCGTTGTGTGACGTCTGGTTCGTCGGCTGTACGCTGTAAATAGTATTTAACAAGTGGCATAACCAGATGGGGACCGTGGAGGAACCACTCTCCTCACTCTTTACTTTAGTTGAGTAGCGTCTCCTGCCCTAACAGTCTGGTTACTCCCCTGCCCTACTTAACAGTCTGGTAACTCCACTGTAAATGGTGTTCAACAAAATACTTATAATAATAAAACATACCTGAAACTAAGTTCTTTTTGCACCTAGGCATATTTTCGTCTTCCACCCGCCGTTTTGCCCTTTCTCCTTCCAATGAAAGAGTCGGATGTTTAGTTTTCAAATGCTTCCTCAAATTGCTAATGTTTCCATTTTTATGCGAATAAATATTTTTACAAAGATTAGACTTCGCATTAGCTTCCGATATATTGGGGAAATGCATCCAAATAACACTTCTTTTTTGAGTTTGCGATTCTCCTGAACCGGACGCGGATGATTCCATATTTTTGTACAAATAATAATTATATTATTGCTCGAGCTTGTACGGCAACGTCCAAACCAGTAACAACCCGCCAACCGGTAGCTCTCAAAGTCAAATGAAAAGTGTACAGGTGTACACAAACATTCCCAACCTAAAGCTCCGCAGTCCGCAACTCGTTTGATAGAAGAGTATCTAAAGTTGCCTAAGCCTAACGATATTCACATCATTTCATTTCCACCCAGTTTACATCCAAGAACCAAGTCACTTGCTGCTGGCGCTGGCAGTACTGTCTACATTAGATCCCAGTAACGTTTGTATCTAAAGTAATGTATTGTGTAGTAACTAACAGTAATTAAAAAGTATACATAGAAAAATACCGTATCGCATTCAAAGTAACGAATTCAAATAAAAAGTAACGAGTCTTTTCAAAAAGTAGGACTCGTTACATTTAGTTACTCATTTGTAACGATTATTTTGTAAGCGTTACTTAATTATTTTACATCACTACACGGGAATCACAGACATTGTTTTTTTCTTGCACAGACAATTGAAGTTTATCTCGTATACGATGATTTAGGTGATTTTTGAACATTATTTACAGTATAATTTGTGTGCTTTCTAGTAGCTATAGCATACTATTCTGCTATTTTAAGACTGCCTGCCTAATTATTTGATTTTGGTAAGTGAGCATGATACTGATACATATATGATGTAGATTACTTTGAATTATTATGTATTACAGATTACAGAACCATGCCTAAACCGCAATATACTCAAAAGTTTCGAGACGCATGGTTAAAGGACCCTAGTTTAAAAGAATGCATAAGGAAAACGCAAGATTTGACTGTATTAATAGTGAATTATTTTTATTTTTAGAAAGTGTATTTTTTATTATTCGTGCAAGGACTAAAATTAATGCGTCTATTTTTGTTTCGTTTCTAGATAAAATATATTTTTGCAATATTACTAAATGTTCTGCTTTTATTTATAGATTTACCTTTATCTTTAATATTTACAAAATATATTTTCACAATATAGTATTACTAATTTGAAATAATAAAAATGTCCAAAAATCTAAATTAGAGTAAAAACTAAAAATACATAATATGCGCACACGCCTTTAAAACCTAAAACGTAATTAACTGCAAAATGAGGGTTAGCTATAACTAGTAGATTTTCTGGTAGATTTATGAAATTCATGATTTTCATCTAGTAGATTTCTGGTAGATCTGGCAGTGTGATTTAGTAGATTTGATTACCGAAGTGTTGGCAACCCTGCAAGAATAAAAAGGTGATGAGAAGAAAAAAAATGTATTAAAAGAGGGGTTATCTTTCGTATAATTTCTAATTTTCAAATTTAAACTTATCGATGGTTTAAAATTAAGTACATTATTTTTCAATGGAATAACTCGGAAAGCAATAATTCGATAATAGCAAGAGAACCGACTTCAGCACTTTTTCTCCACAAAACTATTATTACAAGGATGGCTACAGTTATAAAAGACATAGAAATACAACCGAACATTCCAATCAGTGTGCTCTTCGAAAAACATGCTAATTTCATAAAAGAATATGGCCAAAAGGAAAATAGCTATGAATATGGAATGACCGACTATTTGAGAGTATCTGGTATGTTTTGGGGCCTCACTGCTTTGGAACTGATGAATACATTACCCAAACAAAGTAAAGGAGAAGTAAGTAGCTAACATATTAAATGTATATCTGAACAAAATTTGTAATGCAATTTCTTAATTTTGTCCTCTGTTTTATGTTGACTCCTCATTCTCTAGTGGATGTTAAAATTACCAGAGATCACCATCGCATAGATAGGTCTGGTCACACAAAACATGTAGTGAAATATATAAAGCTATATAAAACTATAGCAAAATTTTTGTCAAAATGTTTGCACATCACTTAAAGAAATGCAAACAAAAGTAGCAAGAATGATGCCATAACATATGACATCCCAAATAGCTGAATAATTTATAGTCCTCAGACTCAGATATATTAATATCATTTTTACACTATCAATTCACATTTAACTCTATTAATTCCAAGAATTATTCATTGCAGATTGCTGAGTATATAAAAAACTGTCAGGACCCAGAAAGTGGAGGTATAAGTGCTTGCCTTCAACATGATCCTCACATACTCCACACACTAAGTGCTGTACAAATTTTATGTATTTATGACAACCTAAACGCAATTGATCTTGATGGAGTTGTAAGATACATAGCAAGTTTACAGCTATCAGATGGCAGTTTTATGGGGGATAAATGGGGTGAAGTAGACACTAGATTTTCATTTTGTGCAGTTGCTACCTTAGCGCTATTGAATAAATTGAATGCTATCGATGTGAACCAAGCTGTTGAATTTGTTGCGTCTTGTAAAAACTTTGATGGAGGTTTTGGATCTAGGCCACTTTCAGAAAGCCACGCTGGACTTATTTATTGCTGTGTTGGTTTCCTGTCAATCACCAACAGGTAGGTGTACCTTTGTTCATGAACCACTAGTGAGTTTTATAATTTTTACTCTGTTTGATATTAACTGACAGTATAAAAATATAATCATAAAATGTTCTATAGGTCTTATATCACAAAACTCATTTCTGGGTATGGGCTGTATGTCAGAGTGTTTCAGTAATCTCTGAATTTTAAAAAAATCAATTTTTATTCCCCATAGCCATCCGCTGTTTTTCTACCAAACCGAACTTGGTACATTTAAATGATTTAGGCAATGAGTTCAAGCATGTCCTAAAATTCCAAAGTGTCATAAGTTTGAGGCATAAAATGGTCCATCCAGGACCATGCCAAATTGATGGGTTTGGAATCTATGCATTTTATTGTAGAAACAAAATTTCAACAAGACACAGATATATAAAATTCGTAATACTTGGTCATAGGAAGTATTGCAGGACTTTTTATCACAAAATTTTTGTTTGCCAGCCATTGCAATGAAACTTGGTAGAATTACACGTTTATTTGGGGTATTGAATTCGAATAAGACAGTTAGAATATCCCTGAAAGGTAATAGGTTGTTTGAGACCACCCATGAGTTGCAGCGTTAAATTAACGTCAGATTTGAAATACAAGGTACAAGGGTGCATTCCTGAACCAAGTTCAAGTTAAAAACTTCATATAGTAGTAGTATTTTATTCAGTCAAAATACAAACACATGGTTCAAATGGCACGTCACAAACAAGAATGAAGATGACAAAAAAAACAAAAATGTCTCATCTGAAGTTACATTTATAAAATATGCAATAATGAATTTAAATTTGAAACTGTATGTTATAACACATTAAAATAATTGGCAAAATTGAAAATCATGTAAAAAACAGATCCATTTTAACGGTATTAACATCCACAATTTGAAAATTCGTCAATAGAATAAAAACATTTATCAATTAGACAATTGAAAACCATTCTTTTAAAATTACAGTAGATCAAATCTCTATTTAGAGCATTATACATTGCTACAAAATTATACTGCAGTGACCTAGTGTAAGTTGAAGTCCTAAAACAGAGACGCCAAGAGACAAAAAAAGTGTATCATTAGCTGCTTAATCCATAGCCTCATAACTGTCGGTGTTATGTATCGATCCTTAGACGCTTCAAAGTCGTTGAAAATTTGGCAATGATCAATGATTCGGTTACAGGGCATTGCATTTAATGATTTTTCATAATCGCTGTTGAGGCCCACTGAGAATTGTATCTCTTTCACAATCGCGTAATTTTCTACATCTTTGCGTCTATTAAGAAATTACATAACACGAGAAATCATCAGGTTACAAGATATTCGATATACTGGACCACCTTCTTTAGGTCAGTGTATATATGGCAAAATAACAGAATCACTTTTACTTCAAAGACGACAAAAGTCGGAGCTAGAAAACTTGATGCAGGCCTCATTTCTAACTAAGAGGATCGGACTGAGCAATATTTGTGTGAAATTAGTACATCCACTTGGAGTAGTTATTAAAATTGTCATTTAATTAATTCTTATTTGCTCTGCTTTTTGAAAGCTGGCAATACAGGCAAGTTTTTCTAGTATTTGTACTCGCAATATACTGACAACCTTTAGACTATACTCAACTGTTTCCTAAGGACAAATGAAAACACTGTTTAGCTTTTTAGATTAGCTGCTGTTGTGTATAAAATTTTTGCATTTTTTATTATTGTATCCATTTCACAAAAATTGAAAAATCTCGAAAATTATTAATTTTCATCTATACAGATATAGGGTGGATTTTGTTGCATTTTAGACATTCTAACACGGTCTGAAAGGGATACGGTGAATTACCAGTTACCCTGAATGTATAAGATTTAGCCGAAAACATCTTGTAAGAAAAGAATTCATTTTCGCCAACCCTTGCAACAAATGAGTGTAACTTGGCAAATGGAAGCTTCGCGAGTCCGCATTTCAGTTAGGAAAAGGGTCGTTTGGGACCTCCGTGCGTCCTAGTGTGAAATTAATGTCGGATCTGGAATCTACACTCCTGAACTACCTATAGAGCCATTAAGATTTAAGACTGTCGAATCTCTTTGATAAATTTAATGAAATACAGTCTTTTTGCAAATATGTAATGGATATAACCAACCTTTCTGGAGTCGAGGAAGGACTATGAAAATCAAGGAGTCCATGAAGGCGTCCTACAATTGTAGGAACGACTGACGATACGGCCCTAAGAGTCCCAACTCCTCACGTCATACCAATGATGAAATTTGCACTCAGTGTAGAATTCAAACCGAGAAATGAGTTCTCTGTTTCAAGTTTCTTTGTTCTTTGAATAGTCAAATATTTTTAGTAACCCAATAAAACTCATTTTATTTCTCCAGTTTTGTCTTCCTCAGGATGTTCATAATATGCAGTTCACCATCAACTAGACTCCATATTTAATTTGTCTAATAAACTATTTTGTTTTAGGTTGGATGTAGTTGATAGAGATACCTTAGCCTGGTGGCTATGTGAACGTCAGTTACCATCAGGAGGTCTGAACGGTCGACCAGAAAAACTTCCAGATGTTTGCTACTCATGGTGGGTGCTATCATCTCTTAGCATCCTTGGAAGGCTACATTGGATAGATGCAGAAGCTCTGAAAAAATTCATTCTGGCCTGTCAAGACACTGAGACTGGGGGATTTGCAGATAGACCAGGGGACGTTGCAGATCCTTTCCATACCTTGTTTGGAATTGCGGCTATGTCACTTCTAGGTCACGAGTCTGTGCAAAAAGTGAATCCGACATTCTGCATGCCTCAACATGTCATAGATCGCCTACAGCTCAAACCGCAAATGATGATAGACTAAAGTATCACTTCTCAAGTTTTTTATTGCACAGTATTTTTGTATGGTCCATTAAAATGTTTACCAAATATCCATAATTTTACCATATTAGTACAAGAAGTTGATAATACTACATTCGTAATTTTAACGCATCAGAATGTATGATCTGCTACAGTATAAAGTCTAGTAAAAAAGGAAAATTGGATGCCGAGGTATTTTCCAAAAATATTTCGTTGAAAAATCATGTTATGATTCCTCCAAAGAATATATTGTATTTTCTACGTATTCTATGAATGAAAACTGGCACTTCGAAGTTCAGACGTACTATTTTGCGCCAAATGCGACGTAATAAGATCTGAGATAAGAATAAACCCTGCTTCTACCATGAAGGTAAAAATACGTTTTCTTAACACGAGAGGATAAACTACATCATCGAAAGCGTCACCCTTGAAAAACGATTGTGAACATTCCAAATGTTGAAAACGCAGATTTTTCTAGGTAGGAAATATGCAATTTTCTCCAGTGAATCTAAAATGCTGTGTCCAGTGATTTTTGTCAAAATACATTTAGCATTGCCAATAACGCAAAAATACTCTTCAGATTTTCTGGACTATAAGGGCAAAACGTGAGGTTATTTCAAAAAGTTTCGATTGCAAGTGTAAATGACAGCACCCACACAATGTACTGTAATTATTAAAAAATAAACAAACTTTGTACAAATTTTATCGTTTTTATTTTCAGTATGCACTACGAACTATACAATCGAATCACATCTCAACAGTTAATAATAGAGTACACTTAAATCATTATTAGGTACTAAATTACTAAATAAATCTTTCATTAAACAAAAATATCACTGATTATCGTACATATAAATATCTGTTTGTAGGTCATACCCATCAATCCCGTAATTCACATATATATTTACACCAATAATGCAGACCAGCAAAATGAAAACAAAGTTGGTGCCAGAAAGGCACCAACTGATTTTAAATATTTCTGTTGTGCTGATTTCAAGAATGTGTTTTACACAATATTAAAAAAACAAAATTTTAAATGTTGAAAATTCCTAAATCCTTCAAATATCCATTAACAAAATCCCAAACCATAATAGGGGTGTTGTTATTGTAAACCTTTGTTTTTTAATTATAAATGGCATAATGTCAATTATATGGTGCAACATCATTGACATACGTCAATTACAAATAAAAAAACAAAGGTTTACATAAGAATACCCCCTAAAATGCTTTGAGATTTTGTTAATGGACGTTTGAAGGACATTTAGGACCTTTGGCAAGATTAAAATGTTCCTTTTTTCATGTTGTTTTTTGGGTGGAAAATGGTATATTTTGTACTTTTTCAAATATTAAAACGTTTATATCTCGAAAACTAGAGCTGCTAAAAAAAGAAAGGCATTTTTAAATTAGTGCCCCAAAAATATTTAAATTCAGTTTATCCTTCTACAGCACCAAAGTGACTGTTTGGGTATGTAATCAATGGGTCTTTGGTTAACATATGTAAAAGATCCTAAATAAGAAAAAGTTAGTCTTAAATTAACATCTATTACTTCTAGCACCACACGTCAAATGTCAACTGTACGTCCTAAACCCGTGATGGTAAACAGATCTCAGCAATCATATAGTTGCATATTCTAAATCGGGCAACTATAAAGTAATTAGAAAATCAAAAGTTTTGCCTACAGTGGAATTCATTGCAAAATATTTTTGTAGAGCAATAGGACGATTTCAGTTGAATTCAATTGCTCAACAGCTTAGCATTCCACTTCCTACAGAGGAGAAAAAACGACGCAGTAGCTTGTTTTCATCGCATTAAGGAGATGTTGAATTTAATTGTTACATTTTACCGAGAGTCACCAAAGATTATTTGAACAAAAGTGCCTTCAGAGCTCATAAAAAATCGCAGAAAAACTTTTTGTATGTTAAACACTGATGATAAATGGTTTGTTTTGGATAAGAAAACAATGCATACGTATATTTCAGAGAAAGCGTCGAAATAATCAGTTAATTTGAACATCAGCTTGAGTATAAAAACGTCGTATCCTTTTCACATGAAACACGACGTAAATAGAAAATATTTATCTGTACCGACTTACAACTTTTAAGTAAACGAAACAATATTCTTTTGTGGAAAGCAACGTTGAGATTACAAAAAAATCATTTCGTTGCCATTTTAATATCCAGTTTGATTGGAAAAAATGCTAAGCTGATGATGGCAAAGTTACGAGTTTGACGTGGCTGTAATTTTTGCAATAAGTCAATAACATATTGGAAGAAATACGTACAAAATCATAGATTCCTCCAATTGTCAAAAGTCTTATTAATATCTAGGTTTTGGAATCGTTCTCATGAATACGATGTTCTGTTCATTACTTCTTAAAAAACATTTGAAAGGGTCTAGCAAGAATAATGAAGGCTCAGTGGCCCCAGAGAAATATTTTCAATTTAGCCTGTGTAATGACAGTGTGCAATAAAGACACAGATACAGAGATACAGAGTTTGCTAGGTAGTTCACTGCTCTGTATTATATTATTATTTTTTTAATAATCATTCCTTCTATTTCTGCAAAAAGTGCATTCAAATCAGGTTGGTGCAACATTATGAACATAGTGAAAACTTGTTATGGTCGCTCTCGAATACTTATTACTTCACATCAACTTCACATAAACTAGCTCAACATAGCATAGAAATTGGTTTGTGTCTGAATACAATTATTTCATATGTGACATAGTATAATACACAGTACATAAAGTGTTAATATATGTATGCGGTATTAAATTTAATGTACAGGTAATATGAAAGCTCATATGTTGAACCAGTAATGCAAGCAAAAAGTTATGTCAAGTTGGGTGCTACTCACATATACCTGCAATCGTATATTATTTGCCTCATTCCCCGTAGGTCTCCCACATAGTACTTCCAACACAAATCTTACCTTCCGATATATTTTAATCAGACAATATTAACGTAGTTATTAATGAAGAAGTGATAAAATTTAATTGGAACCAAATATTTATTAGAATGTGATTAAATCAATCTTTAACTATTCCGGAATTTCCTTATCTTTAATATTCCATAACATTTATTGTATTAGTCTAGACGACGAAATATTTTTTATTTTTGAGCTAGTTTATGTAATAGCAGGTGGAATACGTTAATCTATGGTAGACGTCAGTCTTCTCAATCTTGTCTTCGGGTGAAATACATTAATCACTGATAATAGTGAGATGCGGAGTAGTCACAATAAGTTTTCATTATGTTCATAATGTTGTACCAACTTTATTTGAATGCACTTTTTTGCAGTAACAAAACATTTGGAATTTTAGTTTTGTTTTAATAGTAAATATAATTTAAAAAATCTAACAAAATATATATAATGCAAACCAATAATTTCACTAAGTTAGCTACTATAGTTTTTGAGTAAAATGATTTTGATTAATATCAGATATGATCTATTATATCAAGAATGCCGGAAGATTAGAGATTTAATACAAACATGTCAATGGTAACTTTGTTGCTCACCAATGTCATTACACATGCCATTTTGGAAATCTCTCTGACGCCGCTGACCCTACCTTATCTCCTGCTTTCTCCACCCTGATGACAAAAGTCTGTTATATTTAGTTTATAGACCATTCTGACAATTTATTAAAATTTATAATAACTTTAGAGAATCGTCGATTCCATGTGGATCTGGCACATGCATGTGTTTGAAACAGCAGTCTTATTAACTGGTAGTCTTTATTTGTTTCCATATTTCAGGCAAGTAATAATTGGTAAATTGGTATTGATGCAAGAGTTCTATGTGATTTCTATTTTCTTTAATATACCCTGGTGACTCTCAGTCCTTGACATACATTACAGACACGCGATTCGACTAGAACTGATGAACCTAAGGAATGGGTAATGGGCCAAATCTAAGTGTGTACTGTGTGGCCTGTTTCAGCGCTATTGGCATCTGTGCTTGCTGCCGCTTCGCTTGTCTCACTCTGTGTGTCAGGGTTGTGGACATGCACCTAAAAAGCAACAGCATTTCAAAAAAATGTTGTACATCACATATGAGTACGTGAAGATTCATACAGCATATCGTTACTATACTGCAAAACCGCTTAACGAACAGCGGCTCAAACTGTGAAATTATAGTAAAATCAAAATTGTAATGTCGCACGAATAGATTCTTGACAGAGATTGGCCGCTTCAAACGACAAAACAATTCGGTCGGCCAAAGATGCAATAAAGGAAATATTAAAAATAAATGGCGTCAAGTCAGTTGACTGAGTTAGCTACGAACAACGAACATCAATAACAAAAAATTAAATGGCTCTCCCCCTCCTGAGAGAAATCCTTGCGGGCGGACATGATCGTTGCTATGACTAATCCGGCGTGGATGATGATATTGACTTTTACAGCATACATCCCAGAAAGCACGGAAGCGACTACCGCCTGCGACGTATAACACACGACCATCAGCCGGACACGGCGCACGTTCTGTTGGGGTTATTTCTAAGTTTTAAAGGTATATATACGGGGATTTCTATGATGCGTGTGTCTAATAGGTGCGTAGAATTACTGTGGTTGGAGGCGTATGAATATACCAGCGTCAAACAATTGAGATATACCCTTTTCCCAATGTTTAACACTACTAACTACAAAAAAAATTCCGAAATTTATAAGCCGCATCTGAAACGTCAAAAACAGAAGTTTGAGCGGTTTTTTTGTTTGTTTCAGACCTTTCTCTCTGCCGCCACTGGATCGATTTTCAAAAGCAGCACAGCTTTTTCGTCCTTGGCATAGTAGTAACCTTGTGTGAAAATTTCATCCAAATTTGAGTGATACTTTCCAAGTTATAGATGGGCCAAGGATTAACGGATAAATGGTTCGACAAACAAACAGACCGACGGAAAGGTGACATGATTTTTCGTGATGTACATGTCATATAACATCAAAAAAATATCTTATTTTCGAAAATTTTCGCGATCACAATACTTTCTCTCCAATAGATGTGGGAACTAAAAGTAAAAACTCCCGGTTTTAAAATCGTTTTAAATAAGAGAAAAACTAATATTTTCAATGGACAATCAAACAATATATTCTGTCTTGACATTCTCTATGATCAGAAGCGGCAAATATTTCCCTCCATTCAAATGACAGAACATCAAAGTGGGAGATGCAAAGATTTTACCAATATATTAAAAAGTTTCTTGCTTTTTTAAAAAAACTCAAATACACTCCTCAAATTGAAATACTTACCTCAAGACTGTCGTAGGCAGTTCCCTCATCCGTTTCTGAACTTTCAGTACTATTAGTGTTGCTGGATATACTGTGATAATCACCATTGATACTGTGTCGATCAGATGTAGTCACTATGGTCACTATAGTGCCAGCACCACTTTGCTGGGAAATAGACCTATAGTACAGTAAATGTCATTGAGATTGTGATGTATAGAATTTGGACGATACAAAGATGGCAAAGCAAGTAAATAGCAATCTAAAGCAAAACTCGACCATCAGAAACCTGGCAACGGACGGTGAGCTATATAATATATATTATAGTCGTACAATGCGCTATAATATTATATTATGACTGCAACAGACTACAGAATATATATTTTCATATCTTTCTAGCAGTGTTGAACAACCTACCGATTTTTTTGCATTTCTGTGAGTAGGCTGATCTGCTGATCTGTGCTGTACACAAAGTATTTAAATAACAAGGTATCTCCCATATGTTAATCTGGCGCGCTTGAGTAAATCCCAAAATCCCCTCTTGGGCCCCTTACTATTAGCTTTCAAGCTACCTATGTATATAAAAATAAATATGTACAAGTTGAATACATACCGACGGATATATCGCAATCAGCGATGATACGTCTCCAAGCTTTTTTAATCTTGATTTTTATACTCGTTCGAGTATATCCATAAACATGGATGTTTTCTTACACTTTCAATAAAATACTCTATTTTGTCTATTGCGAATCCCGAAGTGTAAGAACAAATAGTAAAATAGCTACATCACGCCAAGCCGGCCGCCAGTAAGAGCGGTTCGTGGGCATTTACAAGTGACGCGACGCAAGAGGGTAATAGATACAGCGCAGAATATCGCTCGGTAAGCATATCCCGAAAGATAAGTAATATATCGCTGGGATGTAAATATATCCTAAAGCGTCCGTGCGTGGCGTCTCAATACGTTTACACATGGAGCGATATTTCTGTAATATGGAGGATATAATATATATTATATTATATTATCGCACACCGTCCGTTGCCAGCTTAATCGATCTATCTGGATCCGCGATATCTAAAAGCAAAAATATCGTAGTTTAAAATATTCAAAATTAACGAAAACTAACCTATGAGCCCTCACAAGGGAGGAAAGAATGCTCTGCGTTGCTTCCTCGAAGGTTCCGCCCTGGGTACCGCGATTGTTAGAGTTAATAAGAGGGGTAGTGTCATTGTCAGAGTCAGAATCGCTGTCAGAGTCATGATGAGCCTCGCCTTGCGCAAACACCTTCCGTTTGCAAATTGGACACACTCTTCGGTTTTTCGTCAACCAAGGGTCAATGCATTTTGTGTGATATGCTGAAATATTGCATACTATATTAAGCGATGTTTTCAAGAGCTACAGGACTTTTAAACGAAAAAAAAAGAAATCATAATTAAAGTTATAATAAGGTATTATCCAAAATTTTACACATAGACTGTTTGGTATACTATTGGCAGTGATACATAGACCTTAAAATCACAGAAATTCGGAAATACCTAAATGTGGCACTTAGACGCTTTTGAATTACGACTCTTCAATTAGAAACTGCGGTTTCTTCGAAGTTTTAAAAACCACGTGTGATAATATTTTGTAGCCACTCATCAGAAATAACCAAGCTTCAGTGTTTTTAAACTGATAAATACAATCCAAAAGAAGTACCAAATGATAGATTTTGTGTTTACAGCAGCAAATATAATAATGATATAGGCAAGATATTATTTACAATCAAATCACCAGAAATACAGTAATGGACAAAAGTATATAGACAAATATGAATATTTACCTAAATACCTTTAGAAAACGAATTCATACTTCATTGCTCTATAAACAAATGCGTTATTAGTAGAAAAACTAAATTCCTTGTATTATATAATCTGCAATGAACACAATACAAGTCTGAATATAAGCACTTTTTTATGAGGGACAAAAATATGTAGGCAAATTCTTTTCAACATTAGTTTAGTACAGTTTCGTGTCAGAAGAGGATTGTTTGTGTTCATCAAGTATTGTGGAATAAGTTGAGTGATTTTAGGACCATGCCGCGTAGTCCAGAAATTTCTTTCGATGTGAAAACTAAGATCATTGAGTTATACAAAGGTGGTCAACGTCAAGTCGACATTGGCAAAAATTTGAAGCTAAAGCGTAAAGCAGTTTGGGCAATATTGAACAAATATAAACAAAAAGGTATCTTGGAAGCCTCTAAGAGAAGTGGTCGGCCTAGAAAACTAAATGCTAGATCAGTTAGATTAATAAAAGTAATTTCGTCCAAAGATCCGTTTAAAACCTCAAGACAAATAAAAGCCCAAATCGAGACAAAAGGAATTGTCAGTGTTTCTAAGAAAACTATAAGTAGAAGATTAAATGATTTGAAGTTATTTACACGCCGCCCGAGTAAGAAGCCCCTAATCTCGAGGAAAAACCGTAAGGACCGATTACAACTTGCACGGTTGCATCTTGAATGGAGCATCTGTGACTGGAAGAGGGTATGTTTCAGTACCGAATCCAAGTTCAATATGTTTGGATCAGATGGTGTGCATTACGTTAGACGTCCTAGTGGACAAAGATTGAACCCCAAGTACACTTTGCCCACTGTCAAACATGGAGGCGGTTATGGTTTGGGGGTGCTTTTCGGGGTTTGGGATGAGACCTTTACGTAGAATAGATGGCATTATGGATAAGTTTGTATACACAGACATACTAAAGCATGTCATGTTACCCTATATGAAAGACAATATGCCCTTAAGATCAATCTTCCAACAAGATAATGACCCGAAGCGCACTTCAAATCTCGCAAAGAATTACTTTCTGGATGAAAAAATACCAGTTCTTAAATGGCCTTCACAGTCTCCCGATAAAAAACCCTTTGAAAATCTTTGGAAATACGTAAGCAAATACGAGATAAAAATTATTTAAACAAGGATGAACTTTTCGCCGCTTTAGAGCAAAAGTGGAGACAGATTGATGAATCTTATATCAAGAAACTTCTACAATCTATGCCGAGACGATGCCAGGCGGTGATTGATAATAATGGTTATGCTACAAAATATTAACACAAACATGGTTGGTTTTCTATAATTCAATAAACTTTTTTCTATAATTCTTTTGCTTTGTCTATATATTTTTGTCCTTTATAGTTCCAGTTTTTTCAATTAATTTTTTATTGAAAGGAGTCTAATGAATTCATTTATCTATAAGTGAGTATTATGTTATAACGAATTATGTATACAGGTTGGTGTATTAATAAAACAAGTTAACACGTTCGCTGCCGCTGGCTCTTATAAGAGTCAACGCGAGATGTTCGCCGGTGCCGCTGACTCTTATCAGAGCCAAGGTACAATACTGCAGGCATTCAAGGGCACAAATTAGTAAAACGTGATTTAGATGGTAAAAACCAAGTATCCAGAAAAAGATGCCAGTCTTGTAGCAAGAAGGGAATCCGTACCCAAACGATGTACGAATGTAGAACATGCCCTGATGTTCCAGGATTCTGCTTGGAGTACAGTGACATTATTCACAAATAATTTTTTGCACTAAAAATAGTCTGCATTCACCACAAATTCATGTTTGTATTCTAAAAAAAAATTGTTTAATTTTTTATTTTTTATTAGATTTTATCACATTAGGTGTATTATTTACCGGAAAAGTTTTTGTTATACTTTTATATGTTCTCTACTGTTTTGAGTTACAAAAATTATTTTTAACATTTTATTTTTGTTAAAGGTTGTTGTAAATGTTTTATTTTGCTTTTAGTTTATTTCTATTATAAAAAACAAATAATCATCTTCCGATTCTTATAAGCGCCAGCTGGCACACAGGAAACCGATTTGTAAGTCAGTGCCGTCGGCGCTTAGAAGAGCCACACAAAATCTTCTAATTAAAAAAACATTTTACGAAAATACCTCAATAACTGATTTTAGGAAGTTAAACTACCAAAATAACAAATTAACCATTATACAACTAATTGGCTTCTGGGTAAAACCAACCGAAAAAAGGTGGCAGTCAACGTGTTAAAAAAGAAATATAGCACAATATTAATTTGTCTATATACTTTTGTCCATTACTGTAAATGTGATTATATTAATGGATGTTCCTTTTTATTGGTATAAATTTGATGTGACAGAAAACAGACAACCAATTTGTAGTTACAGACGTAAATTCCCTAAAATTTACTACAGATGCACTGTTGTCAGATATAACTTCTTTGTAGATAAGTTTTAACCAAATCAGAGTGATGGTGCAACAGAAATTCCGTTTGAGGATCACCTTTGGTACATTTAAGAAAGGCTGTGCAACCGGACATACATTTTCCACAATCTGTCAGATATGAGGAAAATAACCGTTGTTTCCTGACATCAACAGTTTGACATGAAATAGGATATTACAATGTACGAATTTCTTATATGTTTTTTCCCACCGGAAAACGAAAAATAAAGAGAATCTCCGAAAAATGGATGTAAACAGCCTATTTCAACTATTAAAAGTGTCATTTTATTTACGTAGAGAATACCTCATTATAGTTAGTGGTGGCAGTTGTTTCACCAACTATGATTCAGTAACTGATATTTCGGAATCACGGCTGTTACCAAATATTCTCATAAATATTTTTCTTTTTAAAAAGTACATCTAAATGAACCACCCGTTAGAACTGTATTATGCCTTTAGAGTCACATTTATAGACCTTGCGTGAGGCTTCCTTGGAAACAATGGTTATCAGAAGGATATCTCTCTGGAAACAGAGAAACAACGACGCTTCCTTGATGCATGTTCAACGGAAGATTTAAATTTTCATTTGACAATAGGCTGTAGCAGTTGTCACCACAAGCTGTCAGAAGTAAAAAACTGATACTTCTAGTGATTGTGCTGTAATTCGAGAAGGCAAATATTTTGCATTTTTTATTGATGTTTAGCACAAATAAACCAAATCGTACCAATTTTATCATCAAAATGCTAAATAGATACGGCCAGCAAAGAAAAATCTTTCTGACATTCGATGACAGCTTATGATGACAACTGTGGAATGAAAATGTAAATCCTTCCTTAGCGTTCCTCAAGCAAGCGTCATTGTTTCACTGTTTCTATGGAGATATCCGACATCCATTGTTCCAAGGGAGTGTCACGCCTCAAGGAAGGTCTATAAATATGACTCGTTTCAGGCCATACGGGTGGATCGGATGACTTGAAGAAAGCACAATCTAGACGAGTTTCATCTCACTTCAAAATTTGACGTTTCTAAAAAATAACTGAACACATATATTTGTTATAATATGTCAACCTACCATGGTTACAAGGTAACACTCTTATCTTTTCTCCTTCAATATAGTCATCTAAGCAAATTGCACATGTTTCATATGGGTCACCTTTTTGATATTTTCGTGTAGGTATTTTGTTCAGGGCAGAAGTAGGTAATCTGTAACGCCTCTGCCGTCTTCTGTCTTTTATGAATTTTACAATCTAGAAGATATAGAAATACAGATATGGAACCAAGTGAATTTTTGTGCTCTATTTATTTAAGACAATTAGTATGCTGACAACATCCCTCTGATGACCTACTTTAAAGTTTATGAGACTCCCAAAGAAGTATAACAACTACTGTTCAAATTATGAGCTCTAATGGAGCTGTTTAAAACTAAAACAACAAAGGTGTCCATAATGCGCTTACCATTTCAATGTTAGACATTATATAACTTACCATGAAAGCTATCATCACTATAAAACAAATACCAACTACAATAGCAAATGGAATCAGCAGCTGTGTTTGGATATTAAAAGGGGAATCTCCTGTGATGACGACGAAGTACTCAGGATTGGTACATCTTTTCAGTGCTATACCTGAAGTTGCACCTACAAACACTGATGGTATCCTGATTCCACTTTTGTTACTAGCTGCCATAGGAATCAACTCATCAGATCTACAAAATTAGTATTTGTGTATCAACAGCAGAACGACAAATACTGAACAAAGTGGGGCGATTTAGAACGCGGCAATCTTTCAAGAGCGCCACTGTGATCTAAGCTTGAATTGCGCATAATATAACTTTTCCTTAAACTTGTGAAATTTATAAGGGCTCAGGTATAAACATCATTATGTCATGTTATGATGGCATTTGACAAAAAGCGTTTCATCTTCTATTTGAAGCTCTAGAGATGCAAGCGTCATTTGCAGAACGAAAACTTTGCGTGCCAGGCAGCCAGCAATAACCTACTTTTTTGGTTGGTAGAAGACAAATATATTTTTTGTTTATTTCTTATTTTAATTGTACATAAATACCGTATCTAACAAAACTATCGGAACGGGTCTGTATTTTCCAGGTAAGATATTTTTGAAAAAGGTTAAGGTCGGTTCCTTACTCACTTCAAACAAGCACCTCAATGGTGATCTTGGATTTGACCTTAGAGCTCACCATCAATATTATTTCAAAGTCAACTTTTGTTTTAAAAGGAAACCCTCTTTTGACACCGGCAGTCGAAAGAACGTAAATTTCTACATCCTAAAAAGTATTAAAATATAAGTTTCCAGAGAAAATCCCTAGAAGCTTAGCAGGATTATTGATGACAACGATATTAAGGACAGGTCTTTAGTAACTTTTAACAAGGTTTTAACTATGAACCTTACCTTCGAAGTGATTTCAAGGTTTTTTTTAGATAGAAAGGTTCCTTTTTGACACCAGTTAATGGAGAATAACATGTTATTCCACATTTCAATTACACTTCTGTGTTTCCGCGCAACGCTGAACAGAATACAGTATCTAGCGCATTAAGCTTCAGTACTATCAGTCTATTAATTCGCGCTTGGTCCATTCTGCGCGGATAATCGTGCGATCTGGGTTTGAGGAAAGTTTTAAGACACACAAGTTATCTGTGTACTGTGAAAAAATAGTTCCCAGATTGTAGTTTTTTGGAAGATCCGACACATATGAGTTCCATAAAGCTGGACCCAAAATTGGCCCTTGTGGCACAGCATTCACTAACTCCCGTGAACTGGATAAAACATTCAAAAGTTCTGTTCGACCACTTGGGTAGTTCTCTACAAGATGTATGACAGAAGCTGGAATAATGTGTTGTTGCATTTTGTACAGTAGTCCTCTATGATATGTGCTGTTGAAGGCTTTAGTGACGTCAGTTGGCAGCAACACAATGTCTTTATTGGCCAAAGCCTCGTACGCACGCCGTGTTGGCAGTGTGAAATTGCGTGTTATAGCCAGGGGTTTGAACGACTGAGGATAAACCACTCAATCACTTATGGCATTATACTTAAAAGAGTTATTGGTCAGAATGATTTAGATCTGGTGCCCATGTCAGATTTATGCATAAAAACGCAATATCCTTGTTTCCATCGTATTGGAAAATATCCAGTTGTGGGGATAAAACTGATCACATGCAGAAGATGCGTTTTCAGCATTAGACCCATATATTTAATACAAAGGGCTTGAATTCCATCAGGTCCATGCGCTTTCTTGTTTTTGAAAAAGCGAATTGCTTTATGCAGTTTCGTGTGGTTACAAAGCTCTAGTAGTTGAAATGGTGAATTTAAATAACTTGAAGGCATCTATTCTTAAATTGAGGTCTCAGTTACTACGACGCCATCCATCAGATTTGCTAAGGTTTCTTCAGTTTAGCTGATGCTAGGAAAGTGAGGCAGCCAAGAAAAATCTTGCCTAAGTGCGCGCTGGATTCACTGCAATGCGTGTTGACTCAAGGGCTTTGATCCACTGTTTGTGTATCTATGTTAGTTTCGTGACATGCGCTAATCCTTGGATATTGTATTTTTGGTATGTCTGTGTCGGAGACGCTTCCTCTGCTCCGTCTTAGCGTGAACCCTTGGCGGCAAGTGTTCACCATATGATGTATTTCTAAAAGGTGGATGAGAGTAGCATCAACTTTTGTAATTGCTCCTCCACATTCTATGGGACTATATACACTTGACGCGGATCTATGCAACTGATGTATGAGTGTAGTGAATTCTGATGGCTTAAACACACATGGTGTGTGGTAAAGACCAGAATTTGGATTTCAAGCAGCCACAGTGAATCATTTGATCAAATGTTTGAACTGATTGACAGACCATGAAGGTGAGGCTCAATGTCAAACCCAAGATCAATATTGAAATCCCTGTTAGGGGTTACTAAAGGCCTGACGCTATTTTTTTCAACAATATTTCTGGTAAACTTCCATAATTTTTTTTCTCTAGCCTCGCATCTCTAGAGGTAACATTGATTTTAGATCTTAATATATATTCAGATGTAGAATTATCTGTTCTTCTAATTGCCTTCTATTGAAAAACAAAAGTATATCTTTCGAGTATGTTACTGTATAAAACGTCGTTTCACGGTTTTTGGCGGGTTACAGCAAAAATTACAGAAATACTTCCATACATTCATCTCTCTTACACATACATATATGGATTTGTCCTCTGTGGGAGGATGTTTTTTAGTTTTGCCTCACCATCTTGAAAATGTATGGTCTTCCACATTTATGTTGACAGTATTAAATATATAGATGTATTTTCCGAAAGTGGATGATAAATAATGGCGCTCTATCACCCAATTTATGTGTGTCTGCAAGAGCGCTGCCTTAAGGAGGAGCTTGCACAGTGTGCAATCTCCCCTAGAGAAGTTAAGCTACACACATAAAACAGTTATTCATTCTGTTTACTTTGTATGACATTGTGATGTGTCCATCAAAAATAGTGACAAGAGCTTTATGTATTGTATATCTATGGTACAGTCCAAGACAAAAAATGTGCAAGTTCTGCCATGGTAGAGGAAATTAAAACAACTAGATTGGAAATCATACAATGCAAGCTGACCAAGAAGAAGAGATGCAGTGAGAACCATAACAACATGCGATTTGTATGGATCAAACATGACACATTGCTTCACTTTGCTCATTTGAAAATGTGCTTTTACTTTAAAGGGGCCAAAAATTAGTGGAAGGTCAAGGTCATTTCAGTTTTCGCTAACATGGCTCAAATGTGATAATGACTTTAGATTACAATTGTACATAACTATCATTATTATTAAGCACAGACCCAAAGGTTAAAAATATCTGATTTTCCCATTGTAAAAACATGTTCATTGCTTTTAAAATGCATCTCATTTCTAATTGACCAAATTTAAATTTGGATTTTAATGTGGTCTTATCACACAAAAAACTATTAATCACACAATGGTAATTCTTTTATCACACTAAAATACTTGACAGTGTCTAAATACAGCAATTAACATTTATTTCATAGTGAAATTAAAGATAAACAATCTAAGAGGAAATAGGTGAATCATGCCACATAAACCTAAGCTTACCTGATATTATAGACTATCACAGCAGAATAATTTGCAGCTTGTGCATTTCTGATCTTTTGCTCGAAGGAGCAATTCTCTTTTTCTGTGTGACGAGGTACAAGCAATATCCATTTTCCAATGTCATTATAGACTGTTGGAGGAGGCCTCAAGGAAGCATTGCAGCCACTGGGAGGATCTGCGTCAATTAGTAGACCTCGAATTGCTAAAAAAAAGTGGCTGACGTTGTATTTACAAATGGTGGTCAAAAGTTGCTTACCACCATCAGCTAGGCTGGGTCCAAATAAAGCTGGGGCATCATCGAATTTCTCGAAATAGAACTGAGATTCCTGTGGAAGGATTGATGTTGTTTAACAACTTCAACATTGTGATAAGATACTTACTGCTGGAATTGCGTAAACTTCTGCTTGGCACTTATTTATTATGGTAATGACTATAAAAATCAGGGATATAAAGATCATAATGGAATGAGTGGGAAATCACATCACATGCTAATTCTTTACAATCCTACAAGTGTAGAAAACAGCAGTGCATCTTTTTTTATCGCCTAATTTTAATAACACAATCCACAATTAGTCATATTATTAATTAATAAACCAAAATAAATCACAAAATTATCAGATGATCTGATCTGTCAAATGTCAAAAAAATTACGACTGACGAAGAGGAAGAACAACAACTCAGTCGCCACGAAACATACACTTCCAAGGAAGTGTATAATGAACCGACGCAGACTTCTATAGCTCTGTAGCATTGATTGATCACCTAATACCTCCAACCGTTGTTATGAACATAGTAGTAGGAGTAGCTGCCGATAAAACATTTCAATTTAATAATTAAATGATCATTGAAACCACACAATCATGATACAGGAAAAAGTTTATGGTTTCTCCCAATATCAATAAATATTTTTATTTTGAAAACTTCAGTTTGTGATTTCCCTCTTACATTGCTATACTGGCCATCACAAAATATATGTGTGGCCATGTTTACACCACAAAACATATAAACTGTTTACACTGAAGGGGCACAGAACAGCATTTACGCTCAGAACCACCTCAGAACTATGATGCTCTGTGGTTATCTAAGCGCTTGGTTAACTTTTGTCAGTGTAGTGTAAACATGCACCCACAATGGCGGAAGATTTATGAATATGAGGAGGCTACATGGTTCTAGGCACGATACACATACACTGAACGTGTATCGTGGATAAACCAGATAGTGCGATTTGTTGGTAGTTTTGAGACTTGTATCAGTTATACATACTTTATATACCCTGTGATGTTGATCAATTGATAAAAATGCGGTGTGTTGTTGTAGGATGTAATTTCAACAACCAACCTAAAAGGAATCCTTTCAAAGACATGAAGTTCCACAGTTTTCTTGAAGACAAAAACCTTAGCAAAAAATGGCTACATCTTAAAAAAAGAAAAGACAAAGTCATTCTAAAAAGCTCTAGAGTTTGCTCGAAACACATTTGTGAAAGGGCCTATACGGTCAATTTGAAATACACCCTTTTGGGTCACACCCGTAAAAGGTAAAAGGTATCGTGCTCTAACAGATGATGCCATTTCTACGGAAAATTTACACAAGCCTCTATCATCACCTGGACCTTCTACATCTGTTGATGGGGAAAATCGGAAAAGTGCTCATGAAAAAGGCAAAAGGCTCAACTTATTCCCTAGGGTTTAAGTATAGAATAAGGTCTTATATTTTGGGGATCGAAACGAAGGCGCATACTCAGAGTATTGCAGCGTAGAGTCAGAGGGTACTCCAGACATTCCACTAACCGCATCATTAACGAATAAACTGAATGTACCTAAAGTATCAGCTCACTATAACAAAGAAGTTTTGTAGGAGAAATAGATGAGCTCGAGTATGACGGGCTGGAAGATTTGGCCGGCTTTGTTTGCCATAAATTGCAGGATGAGTTCCTCAAATGAAACTTACTCCTGGATATACCATCTTAGCGAGGGTGGATTATCAAAACCTTCCACAGCTTTCATTTCAATTGAGAAGCTGAACAAGGTGTTTACTATATTCAATGCAGGCAGAGCAGGTCCAGGATGTTCTTCCGGATCAAAGACCTGAATACAAGTTTGAAACACCAGAAACATCGTAAAAAATGGAAAAATGGAGAAAAATCGTTACTTAGACCAAGTCAATACCAGTTATTGTTATACCGCTAACTTACTGCAAAAATCAGATAACTCCATTTTTCTACTTTTGGCGTTTCGTACATTTTCACACTGCATACTAAAATATAGGTAATGTAGAAAAATGGAATTATCTTGTTTTCACAGTAAAGTCATGATACGCTCTATTGTGGATCTAGAAAGCCATTTAAGCTATAGCCTGTGAAATAGGAATTACAAGGTTGAAATCCTTCATTTAAATCCGCCATTTTGTTTTTTATAAGATTCTTATGTAGCTTGTGTTACTCGCACCGCTTAGACGAATCCAACGACACCTCATATGTGAAAGTCTATCAAGCCGTTTGAGCTGAAGCCTATGAAATAGGAATTACACGGTTGAAATATTTTATTAAAATCCACCATTTTGGTTTGTATAAAATTTTAATGTAGCCAGTGTCACTCGCACTGCTAAGACGAATGCAACGACACTTCATATGTGAAAATCCATCCAGCCTTTTAGCCTGTAGGTGAAAATATGCAGGTTATCCATATGAATCCAAATGAGAATCACTCTCAGCGTGATGTCATGTGCACCGGCGGACGAAAATCGAACAGCGGAGCATCCGGCACTGGTTCTAGGTCACATTTCTTACCAGATTTCTTACTATGTACCATCTTACTGTTCTAAGGGTAGAGGTACAATCGTATTATGTTCTGTCAGCTTCTTAGGTTATGTTTATCATCAAGAAAAAAGTTACAAGGGTGACTTTTTTGATTTCCTATATTATGATCATAAAAATAGTAGTTTGCATACTTATATAAAAGAAATCAGGTACCACAATGAGTAACAAAGGCAAGAAGAGGCACGAATCAAGCTCTTCCGAAAGTGTAGATAGTGAAGAGGAGGCACTACGGAAAGATATCAAAGAACGAGATGAATTTGCCAAAAGGCTGAAGAAACGAGATGAAGAGCATACCAGACATATTGTCCACAATGCCGACAAGAGATCATATGAAGAGGCAGCAAAAAGGCTGAAACTAGAAGGTACTGGGAGAGAAAAGGTCATTCCTGCTCTCAGAGTTCAGTCTAGAAGGAAATACTTGGAAAAACGTAAGGATGATAAGCTGCAGGAGCTTGAAGCTGATATTGCAGATGATGAATATCTATTTGAAGATGAGATGTAAGTAATATGAAATAATATAATTTATTAATTAGCTATAATTGCCAGCTACAATTTGCAATAAACCTAATTGTCTTTTACAACTTGCATTCGGCTACATTTATTAGTTACAGGTTGAAATTAGCTATATTTGTTGGTTAGAAGATGCAGTTGGCTATGATTGTCTTTAATAAGAACTAGCTAATTATAATTATCAGTAGAAAGTTTGCAATTTTCCAGTTATAATAACTAATTAATTAGAAATAACTGTCTGTTATAAGTTGCAGTACAATTATAGCTTATTAGTTCTTATAACTGTCAATTATAGTTAATTGCTAATAGTAATTGGTAACTACAGCTAACTGAGACTGTAATTAGTGATGCAGCTAGTACTTAGTTTGTACCCAGTACTCGGCATACTCAGCCAAATAAAGACCATGGAGCAGCTACCATATCAATTTAAACTGAAACTAGTTCCAACATCTTTTGAATGCCTTACAAATGTGCTTTTCTTGAAATAGAAAGAATTCAAATATAAATGTTGCAAAAATATCAAAGCTTAATATCAAAATGAAAACATTTGCCTTCATGCTTTTAAGCATTCACAAAATAAAAAATTTGAACATACCATAATTACACAATGTATGACTCTACGCCTATAGCCTAACAGAAAGAGAGAGGCAGGAAAGGCAACATAAGAAAGAACTTTTGAAATTAGCCCAAGAGCATGAAAAAGCGCGTGAATTGGAGCGCGTACAACGCTACCATATGCCCAGAGACATGGGTAAAGATGCAGATACAGACTATGTTGAAGTCGATGAGCTGGAGAAAGTGCCCCATTCAGAGCAGAAAAAATGGGAGAAGGACCAGATGGCATCGGCTGTTTTCAAGTTTGGTGCCAAAGATGCTGTCAAGAAGGATGAGTATGAGCTGGTGCTTGAAGATCAAATTGAGTTTATACAGGCTCTCCAGATGCCAGGTAAGAATGATTTCTATGATTATTTCTACAAACCTGCAAATACTTTTCAATTGATGGGCTGATTTCAAAAATTCCTATTCTGACGGAATATTCAATACTTTGCCTAAAAAAGTATATTCTGGTATTTTCATTTTCTGTTTGAACAAAAAGTGCCCAAACTTGCCCTCCAAAGTTCAAATGTAAAATTAAGCTCCAAATTTATGATGAAAAGAATTCTAGTGTAGCATAATAATGTTCTCCATGGCTTTCCTTGAAACCTAAATGATAAGTATCCATTTTTGGTGATATACAAGATAAAATGTATGCCAACTAATCCCCAAACAGGTGTGAGAGAGAAAAAAGAACCAGAGCTAAGTGAAGTCGAAAAGAAACGTCTAACAATAGAAGAAACAAAGAAAAGCCTGCCAATCTATCCTTTCAAGGAAGACCTGATCCAAGCAGTGAGAGAGCACCAAGTACTGATCATTGAAGGTGAAACAGGTTCTGGAAAAACGACGCAGATCCCGCAGTATCTTCATGAAGCGGGTTTCACTAAGGATGGGAAGAAAATTGGGTGCACGCAGCCGCGCAGGGTGGCGGCAATGTCAGTAGCGGCGAGAGTAGCACAGGAAATGGGGGTTAAACTAGGGAATGAAGTGGGGTAAGATAGTAGTCGTTTCCACATTCACTAAAAGGAAAACATCATACTACCATAAGAATATACTGACTAATCAATTTAGCACTGTACCGAGGCGGCTTATTTACTAATCGAAATTTGGTCCCAAGAAACTTCAGAGTGTCTGTGATCTGATTGGAAACATCTTTTCCAGAGCAAATCGGGTATTGATTTTAAGAATCCCTGAGTCCGATGTCAGATTGGCGCTGGGACTGATAAGGAGTCCCGGAAGGCTCATTTTCAGTGTCATATTCAAATTCAGCACCTCAAATTACCTGAATGCACCGAGCATGAGAAAGCTGTTAAAACATGTTATGGGATTATTCTCAAAAATGTTGAGCATCTCTAAAACCAGTGCCTGTATTTTTGAGATCGAATATAAGTGGATAAAGGTGTTATGTTACAAAATGCAAGTTCAGAGTTATTTAGGAAAACATGATTTGATTTAGAACTTTTTCCATTATTTTACGATTCTGACCAAAAACACTTGTTCGATATGTTGAAGTACGGTATTTTTGTGTAAGATTAGGGACACTGAAAAATTATTATTTTATTAGAAAAACTGCAAAAAATGTACATAACTCCTTTATCTATTGAAAATTAAACTGTGGTAGAATAACAAGATATGTGGAAAGAAGTGTCAAGTAACAGATAATAATAATAAAGTGTTCAATATCAGAAGATACATGTTTAAACTGTCATTCTTTTCTTATTTGGATGTGGTAAGTTCTCCTGTATTATACTTTCGTAATGGAATTCGTACTATGTACAAGCTTTATTTCAACTTTGAGGTTTTGTAGAGATTGGCTTGTCACTCTGGATCCCTGCATGTCATTAGCAAAGCTGTGAACTGGATTGATTGTACAGGAAAGGAGGTCGTTATGTGAGAGGAACAATTTTGGAGCAAAGATCGATCCTTGGGAAACACTTGAGTTGAGATTGTAGGATGTAGAGGTGAAACCGTCTATTACGATGGATATCTTGCGGCCAGTACAACTTGACGCGTGCTTAACAACGAATAGACTCGCAAAACATAGTCTAACTTATTTGTCGATACTTATTTAGTTGATAGTGGTTTTATGTCACATAGGATATAGCATTTATCAACTGAAATAATCGCAATTCACTTGACATGTGACCTTTATCAAGTGAAATTATCTTTTTACAAAGGATTACCAATATATGGTATATCTCTTATAACAGGTTACATAGGTATGTGAGGGGGCCAAAAATCGAAAAAGATGGCTTTGGTAAGAAATGTGACATGACACCTTTATCCACCTATGTCTTCAATTATCACATGCTACAAGAGTTGGTATTTAAAAATGTTTTACGCGATAATTATCTCCTCGCAGTATACAGAATTTTGGACGAAATTTCTGTTTTCATTGTTTGTTCCTTCACATATAATCTTTAGGAATGTTTCCGAAATGTCGAAGAGACATCTTCTGTATATATGAATATAAATGTCTGTCCAGCCTGTCAGCATCACGTCTGAACCACAATACGGAGAGACGTAAATGTTTGTACACATACTAATTGATATCTAACTTATCGTCTTTGCAATCAACTACCGCGGCAAATACCAAAACCTCCGCCATCATCCTCATGCCGGCAACAGCGCGTCGCAGCAACTTGCATTACTAACATTGTATTACATTAGGTAGGATTCTGATAAAAATTTAGTACAAGTGTAGCAATACAGCTGGACCATACTAAAAATATGACGGTTTATTGCTGGCTACTTTGTTGCTCTAGATAATGCAGTGAAAGTATGGCCCATTTGGAAGCACCATAATGAATCACACTAGCTATACATGTTTGTTCCAGGTATGCAATTCGTTTTGAAGACTGCACATCTGAGAGAACTGTGATAAAATACATGACTGATGGTACATTACATAGGGAATTTTTATCAGAACCAGATCTAGCTTCTTATAGTGTGATGATAATTGATGAGGCACATGAACGTACTCTACATACTGACATTCTATTTGGGCTTGTCAAAGATATTGCCAGGTAAGTTGAGCAGTCTGACCTCAAAATGCTGTATTTTAAAGGAATTGTTAGATTTGAAAAAATAAAACCTCTACCAACCCCGGCCAGTTCTCACTCTCCATATTGTCTGGTATTTGAAACAAATATGCTTCGTATTTCCTTAGACTTCTTGTTTATTTTTCAATATAAACATAATATAACACATAGTAAAACAATATCAAGAAGATTTACTCGTATTTGTTATATTGTTTTAAATCAAACTATGTAGATAATAATCAGCGCTTTTAGCACTTTAGTCAGCAAGTTACCAGTGCATATAAACGTAGTTTGAAAAAACGATACCCTTACTAAATACTCGATCAAGTTATCTTTCTTCAAAGAAGACAGATTCCTCTAATTATCCAGATTTTTTTCTTATTTCACTAAGATCCAGAGAAATTATCAGATTATTCATAATGTACACCCATGTTATAACATCTCGCGGTTTTTAGGTTTCGTCCAGACTTGAAGCTGCTCATATCAAGCGCCACACTAGACGTGACAAAGTTTTCAGAATTTTTCGACGATGCGCCGATGTTCCAAATACCCGGCAGAAGATTTCCCGTCGATATCTACTATACCAAAGCTCCAGAAGCTGATTATGTAGACGCATGTGTTGTATCTGTATTGCAAATACATGTTACACAGCCTTTGGGCGATATTTTGGTTTTTCTCACCGGACAGGAAGAAATCGAAACGTGTCAAGAACTGTTACAGGTAAATCATATTTGTCCTATTCTTATTAGAACCATTGTACAATCTGTAAGACTGTTGCATGTAATCACTAGCAATTACAAGACGGGATTGCTTTGTCTGCAAGGCAATTGCTTCCAATCATTTGCCATTGCAATACAAAACTGTTTCCTAGATTCAAACGAGCAAGGTTTTGGTTTTTTTCCTCAATAACACATGGTTTTAATACCCAAAAACCTAGTTTCAATTGCCGAAAATCCAACATCATAATACAATCAAACGTATATCAGTAGATTAAATATAATCACACAAACCACCTTACTAGCTATTCCACCAGAATTATGGGCATGCTTGAATTAAAAATTCAGCTGAATGATTTTAAATTTAATGCAAGACCCTTGCAGTTGCAGGAAGAATCAGCCGTTTTGTTAGAGTGTATGCATCTGATGAGCATGTTTCTTGCTCTTGCTGACTGTAAAACGAGTATCTTTTTTGACGTATCCGAAAGTGCAGTCCTGTTTATTTGGGCTACATCCGCACCAATAGTGATGCAAAGGGTCCGGATTTATCTATCCACTGTTGACGATTAAAATGAAAAATAGAAGGCTGCATTTAGCTAAACAATATTTATGAAACCCTTTTGGGTATTCGAAAACAACACCTCTTGAAAAGAATCTTGCATAATTTGCAATTAGGATAGAACTTGGGTTTGATAACAATTTATAGTAATGACTGAATGTTCCAGGCATTATATTAACACATGTTTTCGCCAAGATTACGTCAAATCGACCGTTTATTCGCGTTACTTCAGTTTTCAATACCGAAATATGAAGAAAACCAACTTTCCTGTTTTTGAAATACTCCACCCCAAACTTTGATAAACACGTGGTGTTTTCATGCTTGAGTCACCACGCAAGCCTGCGGCCCAAGTATCTGTGGATACCGTTGGGCTATGAGGGATACAGGAGAAAGCAAGAAACGTCACAACATGGGCGGCCGCATGGGGCCCTTAGGACAGGTACACCTTTAAGAAAAGTTACTTCTTGCCGATGATCGGGGTTGGACGTCTTTTGCAATTGTAATCATCAGTTCGCGTGATCCCGATGATACAGGACAGCCCAGGCAGTTGCCGCAAGACACTACTCTCTAGCGGAGAAAAGAAACAACAAATAACCTGTCATCTGGAGACCAATTCTTGGAATGACAGAATGAATGAGAGAAAGTGGGCGCGGTTCTCTTAATTTCGGGAAACTATATTCCTGAACGCTAATAGACTGTGAGCAGTATTAATACTATCACCTTTCTCTAAACATATGAATCCATTGCTTCTATCGTATTTGGGCGTTCAGTATCGAAACTGATCCACGTACAGTCCTATTCCCTTGCTGGTGTGCGTACTGTATGTCGTTGTGTGTGCCGGCACTTGATAGAGAAGTGTTATATGTGATTGTCGCGCTAGTCCCACATTAACCTCATTTCATTATAATTATTGATTTTCAGGATCGTCTGAGACGTCTAGGCTCCAAAGTCAAAGAACTACTAGTGTTACCAGTATATGCAAATCTCCCAAGTGACATGCAAGCGAAAATATTCGAACCAACCCCGCCTGGAGCTAGAAAAGTAATATTAGCCACGAATATTGCCGAAACATCGCTTACTATCGACAATATTATCTACGTCATCGATCCTGGGTTCGTCAAACAGAACCATTTCAATTCAAGGACGGGAATGGAAAGCTTGATTGTGGTGCCCATATCAAAGGTACATTAAATTTAGATTACAGGACAGATAATTACTTTCAGCAATCACTTTTTAGCAATGTGTGACATGCGCACAATCTCGCCCCACCTTCAGAACTATACACTGTATTCCATTTTAATCTCCCCAGCTAAATATTTCGAAAATTGCGCATTCTAGTACAAAGTTGTAGATTTTGAGGTGCAAAATGACGGTAACCTTGGCAATGACCTTGACTACGACTTTTCAAGATCAAGTGAATATTTTTAAATGGAACCTCTCTTTCCCACATTGGAATTGAAAAGAGTAACAAATTTTACGTCCGAACGCTACCTTGGCCATTGACTTCAAGGCCATTTTAAGGACAAATCAAGGCATCGAAAACAATTTCCTCTAGCTAAAATTTTAGCTCATTTGTGAGGCTTCTAGGGATCACAGGTGACATTGCGGCAGCGCAAAGAGAACCGCGACGACATTTCTCATTTGCACGCATCGTTTCAGTGTTCTGGCTATCATTAGATTATTTGTAACGGAACCCAGCAGAAGAGTTTTGCTATTAAGTCCAAGATTCTTGGAGTGGTACTGCCTTGAGCAACTGAGAACACCATGAGATAGCGCAAAGCCATCTATCGCACCAGAATCGACCATTGTGGATCGCGCATCGCTGCTATTAGTTGGAACTGTCATGGATCTCAGTTCGAGTTTAATAGCGATGCCGCTAGATGACCATATTTGATCATTTGTCTGCAGGCATCTGCCAATCAGCGCGCTGGTAGGGCAGGGAGAGTAGCTGCAGGAAAGTGTTTCCGACTGTATACAGCATGGTCATACAAACATGAATTGGAAGACAACACAGTGCCTGAAATTCAACGGATCAATCTCGGCAATGCGGTGCTTATGTTGAAGGCGCTAGGCATCAACGATTTGGTAAGTGAATTGCATATTTTTTAATGTCAACTGACATGACATGTAGATATATTTTTATTCGCTCAAGCAACCATGATGTCAATCTGCTACAACGAATTCGAATACATTGATAGGAGCCAAGCCTATATACAGACTGTAACAAAAGTTTGGAACGCATCTAATATCGAATGACTCATCTAATTTTTTTTAAATATTGGTAGGTTCAGGTTTCAAACCACCGCGGATCCGTTGAAGATATCCGCGATGTTTTTCAGAAACTGATAGCAACTTTTGTTTTTCTTATGGAATGGTATACACTTTATTCGATATGTGTATTCTGCGAGAAAGTCTGAATATTTTTTATTCAACATACTTTGACGTAGACCTCATAGTTTTCGAAATATTCGCGGTCAAGCATTAATATTCAAACAATGAAATATATTTTTTTCACCTAAGGTATCGAAAGTAATTTTCTGTCATTTCTGACAGAAAGTTGATCGAGTTTTGTTAGTAGAGTTTTTGAGAATGTTTCATTTAACTGAAACCGAGAGAATAGACATTCTAATGATTCCGAGTTATGGCGATCGTCGTCGCACACAGCAAAAAGTTTACGATATTTTTAATGTCCCAACCGGAATCCAATAACAAGGTCTACTATTGGAAAGGTGCTGAGGAAATTTGAAATAACAGGACATGTAAAAGATGGACGGCAATTTAACCATTTAATATGATTTGTTACAGTTTCTTTTTTAGGATAATAATTTTATAGCCGTTCTTAAAAATATCGAATTTCATTTTCATAACAAAACACTTCTCTCAGTCTAATAATTTTGTGGTAGAAAATCGTACTCTCCATCTCGTTGAAGGTAATTTTTTATAATTTCTGTCGACCGTAAATACGAGAGCTGAAGGTGACTTGGTGCTGTTTCCGGCGCTCTGGTGTAAGAATTTTTCTGCGGCTCACTGCCCGATTTTGTGAATAGTTCACACGCTCAGTTCCTGATTTTTTAGGGTACTGAGTGGTTTTTATTAGAAATCGCCCCCCTTTAGTAGTTTTTATTGTCGGGGCCTTTTCTCACCCTTTTAGAGATTTAACCCTCAACCATCGCTGGAAAGTGACCATTTTCTCCAAGCCGCACGTTCATTTCCTCAACATGATTTCTAATTCTATAGAGGGGAACCGCCTACAGGGTTAGTCCAAGGCGAGTTTGAGCGGGACTCACGCCTGGGAGGAGCAGTTCCCCCATTTTTTGAGAACCCTTATTGTTAGAGGTAACTATGATTTTTTATTTACTTTGCTAGGCCTGTCTTAATCTCGTACAAACTGAAAACACAACCACTTCGTTCAAAAATTAAGCATGTGGATGTGCCAATTAATTATCTATTGTTTAGGTCAATATGGAATTCGTCAAAAATTAATTCATCAACCTATTTAGTAGTAAAAAAGAGAGAAATGTTTTGAATTTCTCACTGGTAACATTTATATATTGTTTTGAATTCATGGTACATACATTGAGAATAATATAGTGTTATTTTTATATGGCGGTACCTTCTGATATTGGTTGTATATTTACTGAAACTTGAGTGAGCCATGCTCACGAGGTAAAATATTCATATGGGTCTCACAATTTTCCTTGTACACCGTGATTGAACGTCTTTGTTCTAATTTTAATTTCAGTTTTTTTTTGTAACCATTTAGCGAGGGGGTAATACACCAATTTATTCTCGTTAGCCTGTCCTCCAGGACTTATCAATTTTCTTTAATTAAAGACACCCACTGCACCCAAAAACCAAAGTACGAAGAACTTCACCAATTGAGCACAGTTTATTCGGGATAACAGATTTTTATCTTGTTTGGAAGTTTAAATTAACAAGTTTTATCGTTGTCTTTGTATTTAATTTTCGCTTATTACCTTGGAATATCAAATACACTATTTTAATCAATATTAGAATTTCTATCCCCTTGGTTTTAGTTAAATAAATCATATTTTTATTAACTCTACCAACAAAACTCAATGGACTTTTCAATGTCAGAAATGACAGGAAATTATGTTCAATACCAGTCATTGCTGAGCTGAAAAAAAATACCTTTTATTGTTATGACGAAAATTATGAGGTCTACGTTGTTCTATGTCTATGTTCAATAAAAAGTATTCAGAATTTCTCGCAGAATACAAATATCGAATAAAATGTGCATTCAATAAGAAAAACAAAAGTTGCTATCAGTTTCTGAAAAACTGTAGATTTGGCAACATCGCGGATATCATCAACGGATCCGCCGTGGTTTCGAAACGTAAACATACCAATTTTTTTAAAAATTAGATAAGTCATTCGTCAGATATTTGATGCGTTCCACACTTTTATTACAGTCTGTATGTTTACATAGCATTGTTTGACACCGAAATTGTGTAGGTGCAATCCATACTTTTGGCTAATTTGTAAAGAATATCTCTATATGTCAAAAAAAAACGACAATGTCATTCTTCATGATACATAATTTCCCTGCCGAATTCATTGATCTGCCTCCCTTGAACGCCTACATGCTGTGATGCCGTCATTGTGATCAAAAGGTCTTCTAGCCTTTGCTTAAGCATTTTTTATAAAAATGAATTCCATTTTAGGTGCATTTCGATTTCTTGGATCCACCACCTCACGAGACTTTAGTACTGGCACTGGAACAGTTATATGCACTTGGAGCTCTTAATCATCATGGCGAGCTTACTAAGCTGGGTAGAAGAATGGCTGAATTTCCCGTCGACCCTATGATGGCAAAGATGCTTCTTGCCGGTGAAAAGTACGTTTTCTTGAATTTATTATCAATGTTCCCATATGTCATACACGAAACTGTTATTAAAATATATGATTCATGTTTGATAACTCTATTGAATGGTTGATGATAGTTTAGAGCAAATGAAGCAAATATGATAAATGTTAAAACTTGTTTTGTTGGTAAGGTGTCAAGAATAAAAGTGTTATAAACCACGATATGGAAAGCGTCAGTGATTATTTGAAATTGAAAGATGGTTCAAAGCTTATAGAGAAATGAATACCATTTAATTATATTATTATTTAAGGTATAAATGTTCAGAAGAGCTAGTGACGATAGCAGCAATGTTATCAATAAATAGCGCCATATTCTATAGGCCGAAGGATAAAATAATACACGCAGACACAGCGAGGAAAAACTTCAATCACCTGGCTGGAGATCATCTTAGCTTACTCAACGTATATAATCAGTGGAAGGATACGGATTATTCTACACAATGGTGCTATGAAAACTTCATACAGTATAGGTAAATAACGATTTAGCTAATCATATTATTAATTAAATTGATTTCCAGCGATTTGACACCTTTTTTACATACATGAACTTTTTCAATTTCTCAAGTACACATGCGAGGGCGAATGATAAAACCTAGGGATTTCGTTACTCCATCTATCTACGAGTCAAAAATATTCGACTGTTTGTTGTCTATTCACTATGTAATAAAACGATCTTATGTAAAGGTACGCGTTACAAAACCAATCAGACTTTTACCATTAAGCTAATCAATCAATTTGTGGCAGTGCGTCACCTGTGTTCGCAGCGATCGAATTACCTGCTCGACGGCAATTTGCAATAGAATTTTCAATACAATGGGACTGGAATGGCAATGAACACACTTTCGGCACTGGCAATGGTGACCCATTCACTTCCCTGATCAATCCGTATGACGTCATCGGTATGAATCAAAATAGTTAACCCATCTGCTCGGAAAAATATTCTGTATTTTGCATAATTTTATTCAAAAATTACTATTTTCAACATATCTGCATGTTATCAGCCCAAAATTGCGTCGCAAATTGAATAAAATTACATTAATTGCAAAAATTGTTTTTTTTGCTCCGGACGAAAGATTTTTAGGTTTTTTGCAGGGTTCGGCTCATGAAAGTCGCCGTTGCATCGTATTGTCTCGTCCCGACCGACTGCGTCTATAAATATCTCTGTATAAGTTATAAGAGCAACTGTATGGCAACATTTTTAATGTGAACTGAGAGGTGCGTAAAATTACTGTATCCTACAGCCCCAAACCCCAAAATACAACCTATTAAAAAAAATTCTGCAGATTATCGTGATCCTCTGAAACGTAAAAAAACGAGGTTTGAGCGATTTTCTTTTTGTGTTTTTCCCCTAGCTCCGCCCGCACTGGTTTACAGTAAATTTATATCCTCTAAAATGTCTTGGTTTTGTTAACTGATATTTGTAGAATATTTAGGAACTTTGGCAACATTGAAATTTTCGTTTTTTCATATTGTTTTCAGGGTCAAAAATGGCAAATTTTGCACTTTTTCTAATATTGAATCGATTCATCTCAAAAACTATCAACTCCACAGAAGTTTGGATAAACTTTTTTGTCCAGAATGCCAGAAAAAAGAAACCGAAAAAAAATTAGAGGAGCGAAAAACTATTTCTAGAATTTGTTTAAAAAATAGTTCATCTATTTTGATTTTGGGACTATTAATGTAAGAATCATTAAATGTGGTCCTTTTTGGAAATATCATGCAAAAAACTAGATTGCCAATAGTCCAATGTGGATAAGTGCACTTTCATTACACTCTATGCAGATTTGCAAAATCTGTTTAGTGCCAATAGTCTGACGCGCTTGTGAACTCGTACCTAGGGTGTTCAAAACATCTCCATTAAATTATATACAAATGAACAGGTCAATGAGAAGAGCCAGAGACATAAGGGAACAACTCGTAGGATTGATGCAAAGGGTAGAAATTGAAATGGTTTCTAATGTCACTGAATGCGTGAACATTCGAAAATCTATCACTGCTGGGTACTTCTACCACATAGCCAGACTTTCTAAAGGTGGAAACTACAAGACAGTGAAACACAATCAGACAGTTACTATACATCCCAATAGTTCGCTTTTTGAAGATCTTCCCAGGTGGGTGGTCTACTTTTGTAATATGTCATAGACAATACTACAGTTAAGTGACTAAATATTTTGATAAAGCTCAAAAGATTCGAGAGATGGTGGAAATACTTCGGCAAATTTCAGTCCAAATAAACACTGGTAAGACTCTTTGACTAGGAGTCTTAGGTGGGATAAAAGTTTTGAATTTTAATGTTGTAGAATATAATAGGAGAAGAACCATAGGTTTTTTACTACTCTTATCGTTTAGTTTCACTTTAAGAAATGGAATGAATAAGCCGAAATATAAAATTCAAGAAAAAAAATTGATTCACGTTATTCTGCCATCTCTGAGACTTATAAAAAAGCTTTGTTTTTAGGTGGGTGTTGTATCATGAACTAGTATTCACAACAAAGGAATTTATGAGACAAGTAATTTCAATCGATAGTAGATGGTTACTAGAAGTAGCGCCTCACTATTACAAGCCTAAGGAACTTGAAGATTCAACCAACAAGAAGATGCCTAAGACTATGGGTAGGAGTACGAGGACTGAATAATATATGTTTTTGTCGATACAGTATGTGAATATAATAAAAAAATATAGTGTAAAGATGCCAAGTTAAAAGTACAAATAATGTAATCTTGTTTTAGTCCGGAATATCCGAATACTGCAATAGAGAGTATGCATGATTTTTTTGTATTTCCTGTCGATTATTCACGTTAATATCATTAACACATTCAGTAATGGAAATGTCTATATTTAAAACTGCAATGCCAGTGAAGTTGATTTAACCGCGGCCTTTTTGCGCGCTTCGCACTGACGTCACCGACATGTCATTTGATTATTTCTTTTCGATAGGTTACTATCGAGTTTTTGATATACCGTCTGTAAATATTTATACGTATGTTTTATTGCTACAAATTACAGTGAAAAGCTGACAGATCGACAGTCAATGGCAAATGGTGACGTCACGCCAATAGCGTTGCGTTTCAACATTTTCTATCCTCCGCGTGATGTTTCCAGTTTATTTCCTAGGCTACTGACGCGAAAGTTAATCGCGACAAAATTCGAAAATGAGATTTTTTTATGTTATATACATCACGAAAATCCATGCTCAATTCCGTCGGTATGTCCGCTAATCCTTGGTTTATTACTTGCAAAGCATTGCTGGGATGCCAAGGTCAAAAAAGCTTTTTAGGTTTTGACTATCGGTCCAGTGGAGGTGGAACTAAGGACAAAAAAATCTCAGTCACTTCCAATGAACGTATTAAGCCGCGTACCTACAGACCGAAAATCCATCGCCGAGCAAACGAATGCAAGCACATATGACGTTGGCGTTTGTTGTGGGAATGCGCTCGTCTACACCTAAACTTAGTTTCGAGATGTACCGCGTTGGGTCAAGTTCGGTCCTCTCATTGAATGCAGACAAACGACTAAATACTAGAAGCGCATCAAATCTTGTCCAGACCAAATACCTCGCTTTGATGTACCGATCAAGGAGCGAACGCCAACGCCGACCTTGGAAACCGTTAGCTTGTCGGCTCGCGCCGTACACACCGATTCGAACACCTCCAAAACTGTAACTACATGTGCCTTGGCTTGCGTTGGAATCTCTGTGTGTGCGGCTTTAGACGTATTTCACACATCATAACAGGTGGGCTGAAAAGTTCGTAGGCTCACACATAGATGGCACTAATAGTATCAAATCCATATAATTTTCAGTTAGCCCTAACCTGCAAAAGACGCGAGTATACATTTGACAGCTGTTGCACTATTAGTACCTGAGTTATAGCATTTTTAGTGAAACAACTTTTGTTACTTTGAAAAACCGGATAAAAAGGAATTTCGTGTGTTAATAAAGCATTGCTTTTTGGCGAAAAAAATACTGTTGAAACCAAGGCTCGGCTTGATTAAACATTATTCGGGCTTTGCACCAGGAAAATCTACCGTAGAGAAGTGGTTCGCTAAATTTAAATGAGGCGAAATGAGCACCGAAGACGATGCACGCAGTGAACGCCCCAAAGAGGCTGTTACAGACGAAAACATCAAAAAAAAAGTCCACAAAATAATTTTTGATAACCGTAAAGTAAAGTTGATTGCGATAGCTGATATCAAAGGAACGTGTTGGTCATATCGTGAATGAATATTTGGATATGCGAAAGCTCTGTTCAAAGTGGGTGCCGCGCGAGCTCACAATCGACCAAAAACAACAACGAATCGATGATTCTAAGCAGTGTTTGGAGCTGTTTAATCGTAATAAATCCGAATTTTTGCGTCGATATGTGTCGATGGTTGAAACATGGCTCCATCATTTCACACCGGAGTCCAGTCGAAAGTCAGCCGAGTGGACTGCACGTGATGAACCGACTCCAAAGCGTGGAAAGACGCAAAAGTCGGCTGGCAAGGTTATGGCATCAGTATTCTGGGATACTCATGGTATAATATTCATTGATTATCTCAAAAAGGGAAAAACCATAAACAGCGACTATTACGTAGCGCTATTGGAGCGTTTAAAAGACGCAATCGCGGAAAAGCGGCCTCATTTGAAAAGAAAGTGCTGTTTCATCAAGACAATGCACCGTGTCACAAATCAATGAAATCGATGGCAAAATTGCATGAATTGGGCTTCGAATTGCTTCCGCAGCCACCGTACTCTCCAGATCTGGCCCCAAGCGACTTTTTTCTGTTCTCAGACCTCAAAAGGATGCTCGCTGGACAGAAGTTTCGCGCCGATGAAGAGGTAATCGTCGAGACTGAAGCCTATTTTGAGGCTAAAGACAAATCGTATTATAAAAATGGTATCGAGAAATTGTATGGCCGCTATAATCGTTGTATTGCCCTCTAAGGGAACTATATCGAATAATAAAATCAAATTCTATATAAAAAAATTCTATGCCAGCCTACGAACTTTTCAGCCCACCTGTTAGATTCCGTCATTGCCACGCTGCTAAATGGATGGTACTATCTGTAGGGCAGGAAAAATATTTCTGGACTAAATGTATTGATCCGTTTATTTTTACATGTTCGTAGCTGACTTTTTTCTTAAAGGGACCAGCTTCCGACGAACATAATCCTTGACATTTTTTTTAAATTAATACTCGTAATAATATAGCACTCAACTACAAGATAGGTTGAAGGCGTCATTCTGTAGCAGTATAGACAGCAGTTAGTTAAGAGTTTAAAATTGGCCAAAATTAGATTAGGAAATAATTTATGTACCGACTGAAGCAAAAACATTTTCGCGACGTAATCCACATGTTAACAAAGATTTGTAACGCCCTGGTAATTGGGACCTTGAGTGGCGATAGGACGCAATGTCGAGGCTTAGGAAACCAGTTACGAGACCGGGCGTGAGCTCTGCGCCTACTTAGAAGTTTTGGCCGTGGTTCGAGATGCATCTAACATCTTGACTAGTTCCAAGGAAGTTCAGGACTCGTCGGAGAAATAAATACCCGACGAAATGTCGGGAGCAGTCAGACACAATCGAGTCAGTGGAAAGCGGGCACGGAATTGAGATGGAATAATAGTCCAGTCGATATAGTTATAAAATTGTTGCAAGTTTATAAATTAGTGTTCAGTATTGACATTGAACAATAAGGACGGCATTTTTGTTACAAACTAAAAAAAGCGGCAATCACTTAGACAATGTTTTTTCAATCCTCCCCAACATGGGAAACTCACTCAATAAGATTTTCCCCCAAATACACAAAAAAGATAAACAATTAATTGTGGGTATAGGTTTTATTTATAAATAAACAATGACATAGCCAAATAAATGCAACTTTTGTTTTGATAACCAAAAGAATTGTTGCTAATGGATCAAACTGTTGATCATTATTCACATAAATCTCCTATCAAAAAGAAAAGTACATATTTGACAAAGAAGTATTTCACTCAGTAATTCAACTTAACAGTTTGTTACTGGTCTATAATGGCATTCTCAAAATAGTTTCTTGATTTTTTTTTGTAGATTAACATGGTTTAAATTATCTGTAATCAGATGAATCACCCTATTTACAAAATCGCTATCAAACGCCTTACATACTAAGTTGCATACAGTCTAAGTATAATTGAAAGGGATTAAGAATTGCAAAAATCATGCTACTTATTCACAAAATGAGGGCCGAGAAAGAAAAATGAAATCTAATTATAATACAATTCTCATAGACTCACACAGAAAATACTGTTGCAGGAGAAATAAATGTACCATAAGACTATCTAGGTAGAAATAAAAAAGTTATTTTGTAGGAAATGGGTGAATAAGTCTGCTGGAATTTTTAATCCAACTTTCAACAAAATATCACACATACAAGGAATTTATAATTATAATTGTTGAGAATTATAATTACGCACATTGAAAAGGTTTCTCACTCTTAGTTACGATTATAAAACTAATGGAATTACTTTCTTTTTGGCATCATTAGAAACCCCTTCAAATCACAGATTCTTTTTTTATTAAGTATATACCTTACTCTCACTCTCTGAACTAGTACACATCATACACAGCCACATTTTGTTCACACAACTCACTTATGACCCTACAATACACAAAATGTATCTAGTGGTATTAAAAGAATACACATGACGTTTTCTGATGACCTCAATGGTAAAGAACGTTTTCTGTATCTAAAAGTGTAGTTGTGATTCCAATAATTTTAATAGTTTAAATTTCGCTGGAATGATTTCATTTTGTGTATTCTAACATCACCCTTCCCAATCACACAAGGCACATTCAGGCCTTAACTGTAAACTGTCAGAAAAATACCATACGTTTTCTTCATGTTACCTGAGAATGAAATATAGTAATGCAAAGCTTCCATAATTTTGCAATCAAGATACATTTCAGCACGTCTAATATTCAAAATTGGTAAGCCTTATCGGTCTACTGAAAATTACGATTAGCACTATCCAAAATATAACTTTCACCAAAGACAATCTAATGATGTGGACAATGATATGCAGTTAGAGAAAAAATGTGTTCAATATTGAACCCAAGAATCATATTTTCCTTATTTTCGGTGAAGATGAGGTATATCACTTACTAACCAACTAGCCACGCGCGTATACCATAAAATATTCATGAAAAAATCGCTACCTGAGTAGACTAAGGTATCGTAAAATCCTCAGATCCGAAATATCCATATAAAAAATCAATCATTTGAAAAATGGTTTTGCTATAGCCAATGCACTGATTTTTTCCATTTAATCTATCCAAATGGCGTTTAAAAGGAAGTTATCGCTTATTCTCAAGATACCACAGTAAGGCAAAAAATAAGTGAACTTGTTTTATAACAAAGCAGTTTTGGTCTAAATTTCCACTAAATGAAAATTAAAAATAGCTGATGAATTCGTTAGTCAGCTCATCAAGTTATATACCTTTGTTGTTGACAATTATGGTTAGTATTTCTCATAGGAACTTATCAGTCGCTATCATCGATACGATATATATAGTCACTGAGCAACATATTTAAATTTGTTAGATTAAACAAAAATAGCTATAAGAAGCAGAACTGTCGCAATATATAATAACATTGCAATACCACAAATCTTGTGCCTAACAAAAGTATTCAGATGATCATGCTGCAACTTACTGGTTTACAGTTCTAGTTGCGTACAATAGATGGGTTGACTAGGAGTCGATCTTTAACCCTTCCTACAAGTAATATTGCTCAAACTAAAAGTACCTAACTCAAACGGACTCTAGCGATTTCTCAATTTGTACCATTGACGCATAAGCTTCAGAGAAATACATTCCATAAACTTCGACTTTGGATCAAAACGATATGTATTTCATTAAATACAAAAAGTGCTGAACATGTATCTTGGTCTACTGTTTAGACCACCTGTGTGAGTAGAACTGAAACTTATTGACAGATTCCCAATAAACATACTCGTACATGGCACACAATATTCGATCTATACTGTTCGCGCCTAACTAAAAGATTCATTTATTTTGGCAGCTACTCTCAGATACGACACGATGAGACGAATAAAACCCAAAAATATAACAACTAAACAGCACTAACTAGAAAAACAATCCTGAAAATTAAACATTTCCTTTTTCTCAGGATGTAGATCAAAAACACTTCAAATTCTATAGACTGAAATGCCTGCTCTGAAAGTTGCTTGCTAAACAATACTTTTTTATATGTATGGCAGATAAGCTCAATATGATATCCAATACAACTGCCTAGTATGATCATGTCCAGCAGTCCGGCATAACGAAGTTTTGTAGATTTTGATAAATACCTAATCATTTTTTAAGCATTTCAATCTTTAGTACAGTTCAGTAATAAAAGTGGAATATATACTTCGAGCCGGATAATGGAACTGGAACTTTGTATATGACATACACCCTGAATGCTCTGTTATAAAACAAAAATTAAAATGTACAGATGGTCTATAATGCCCCACACCACCACTTTTTTATAAACATCATCACTTTCCATATCTCTCCTCTTCACTTAGTACCGTTGGATGGTTCAATTGTTGGTTATTATTTTACTAAAGGCCACATATTATACCCAAATGTTATTTTTTTTTGATTGCCATTATTCGACACTTTTTCTTATCTTGATTTATAAAATATTGAATGTCAATTTACTTTCTGTACATTTAACAGTATATTTCTGTAACTTTTATATCAAAGTGCTTCAAAAATCAGTAATATGATATGAAGAAAATTGATATGGATATTGTATGATAACACTTTGGAAGATCAATGTCTGAAGCAATACTCATATTAGTGTGTACCGACAAAGGACAACTTATTTTATTTAACAATCCAATCGTAAATTGACCTTCAACAGATTTTTTAATATGTGACCGTCAAATTTTGATAAACTCTCCATTATACAGTGAACTTTCACCTGCCTTAGCATCATTGAGCATTCATCATTTTGTAAAAAATACCTATCAATATCACACAGACAGCTAAAAAATCCACGTACTTTTCAAACATATTCTTTTGGATATTTTCTAGGAATACTAACAACAAATAATGCAGATTGTGATACACAGAATGGTATATACGATATAAAAACAAATGTTTCCAATATATCCATGTTTGTGTTACATAATAGATTCAGAACTATTATTGTCCGCTTGTGGACATGGAATTTATGCGATCATTATCACGATAAAAATTCTTGAAAATTCCTATATTTAGAGATTCACAAGTAAAATATATTCTAGTGACAAGTTTGATGCTATAATACAAGCAACCGAATATTCCAGGACCATTTAGCAAAGTTACTGAGGATTAAACATGGTTAACACTTCATGGGGATACTCGGATTTTAGTTGTAGCATAAAGCATTGCCACTAGAAATACTGGGCAAAAACATAATGCAATGGGAAAGTTTGGAAATCTTGAATGGATAAAATTATGGAATGGTATAAAGGGTTAACAATATAACCAACGAAAACATTTCAAATAGTGATAAGAAGTGAATTGCAACATGCTTTATTTCCTAGAAAACGTGCAAAAATCAACGATAACAAAAAAGATGCTCAGAGTAAAAATCATTTGATTTAAGGGAGAAATTCTAGACACCGGAATTGCGTGTATAACCTTAACTAGCTGAAATTACTATTATGCAAAAAATAAATAATAAATCAATGCACTATCGTCACGTGTTTCCAAAATGGCCCATGAGCAAGATCCAAAGATTCTGGAGAATTTGTGAAATTGCTATGTTAAGTAATCTCTCAATCAACTCAAAAGGCAAAACTTGTCTAGAATTTTTTCCTTGAAGCTTCTTATAAACTGCGCAACAAAAATGGGATCGACCAAATGTATACAAGATTCAACAATAAGATTTTCTCGCGCATAAGCACCAAAATTTAAACAATCTTTCAAGGATACGCAGTTCTTAAGCAGATAAAAGGATTGTTTGAAAATTTCAAATTAGATTCAAATTACCATTAGATCCCACAACGAATGTGCAATAATAATTAATACAACACTTTACTCGTCATAATCATAACCACAGAGATCAGAATAAGAGTTGACATGCATATTACTTACGAATGCGTGTATATAACTTGTCACATTCCTAGCATAAACACTTGTTATAAGCGTAACAACGTTGACCTTGAAGCTCGTAAGATTTAGCTCGTATGATTATCACTATGATTATGTTGTATAAACCAGCAAAAGTACGAGAGAAAGTTCAGACAATGTAAATAAAATGCTGCCTAAAAGGATTTAGTCAAGTTATTATAAAAGGTAGTATCATCCTTATATCCATAAGTACAGCCAGATTAATAATAAAAATATTTTGATATTGTTTTGAAGAATCAAGTATAACACCATGAGAGCATTAAGCATCAAATATCGAGAATTGAGAGTGGCCACGTGATTGAATTTCGCGCTTGAAGTGGACGAGCATGTAGTAGTCAAAGTGATTAGGTGAAATCAAAGGATTCTTAGGCACGAAAGCTCTTGTCGAGAAAAGTTGCAGCAACAAGCACTGTATAGGCGCAAGAAAATAAAGAGATATGCAAACGTTTAAATGCTGTGCTGACAATTATCAAATAACTCGAGCGTCAATAGTAGTGTGCAGTTTGTGTTTGACGCTCGAAAGTTAAACATGTATGTACCATGTGACCTCTCTTGACGCTCTCATCAAAATAACATTTAGGTACCGAGAATAAGAGCACAAATACCTTCTTAGCAGTAGTTATAGTCTTGTTGAGATATATTTCTATTCCTATTTTAGTTCGAACTTTTCCTCGTACTGTGTAAAAACCGCGCATACGTGTGAGTCGCTATTAAAAACAAAAATAAATGAATGAATGTGGACGCATCAAATGACAACGGAGGGACTGCACACCATCACTACTAACAACCATTCACTATTCAGTCTTATTGAAACGCGCTACTACCACAGCAAGCGTCCGTTCACATTTACGTAGAGAATCGCACCAATCAGAACTCTTCTTGATTTTTCTGTGGAGTTAATGCGTAGAGCACACACATTCACTCGTTGCAGGGTCAATCCAAATTAGAATGTAAAAATCAGGTTATGCCGCAAGGCATGACGTCACTCGGAACAGCAGGTAAGAACCTTGGCAACGTCGCATCAGATTGAATGACATATCTATACCTATATTCAACATTCAAGAGTCCGATACAGTTTTTGTAACATTTAGAAGAAAGTTCATCCGAGCCAATACCCCAACTACAACTAACTTGGAATTCTGATACCTGTCCACAGGTCAAGCTAATACGCTATTACTGAAGCTGCTCCAGTAACGTCACGCCACTAGGACCATCGCGGAGTTCTTAGTGACATAATCTGAATTATACATCCCTGGGTCAAAAAGACATTTTGATTGCTTAATCATGTTTCAAAAATTCACTAAAATGGGGGATAGTACTACCTCTAACGATCAGAATCGGTACCGAATTATTTCCGAAAACTAGCTTTTTGTATTGGATACTTTGGGAAACCATCCGGGCATTCAATAATGACATGTAAGCTATATTGCAAGTTGAAGGCCTAACTATACATATTTGTACGAAGAATGGTTTAGTAACAAAATTTGGATGAAAGTGAAGTTTCAAAGTTGCAGAAACAAACCGCCTAAAAACACTCAAAATTACGGTACCTGATAAATGGAGGCAGGCAAAAAAAAACGTAAAATACTAAAAGAAACATCAGAGGTAATGTCTATAATACAAGAATCTCGATTCACTATTACTTAACGTGATCAGTTTATTGTTGATAATGTCTGTAATACGAGAATCTCTATTCATTATTACTTAATGCCATCAGTGAATTGTTGAAAACGGTAAGCAACCAAAACTGGACCATTCAGAAAGAATTGACCCTTTCTGAGGCCCCATTATGGCCAGACCATGTCAACCGTACTAGACCAGTTTTAATAAGATCAGTGTTTTTTAATGTATTTTTGTTTGTGGTACAGTTCGGTAAAACTGGTTACTAAGAAAAGAAAATTCATTTTGTAATTTTGGTTAGATGCTAAAATATAGAGAACCAATATATTGATGGTGTCCGATTTTGCTGAAATTTCTTCTGATATACCCTAAGTTGCCAAACAGAATCTGAAAAGCAAAACATACCAATTTATAAACATTTTGATATGTTACAAATCCTCCGAAGCAAACATTTTGTTGAATCTATACTCTTAATGCTGCTTCAGAGAAATTGTATCAAAAGTTTTTCCAGGATTGATCCTCAAAAAACTATGATTTTGTTCTTTTAGGATAACATGGAGCTCTAAACGCTTATATGAACGCTGCCTTTGAACTCCAAAGACCTATTGCGTGTCAAAGATGCTTAGCAAGGTGTAACATAATTATCCATTTAAAAAATTTGGAAGACTCACCAGCTAGCCGCAGCTGCCGCTGGAGCAGCAGTCTGCTGTCCACCACCTGCAGCTACCGCTTGTGCACTGGCGGCGGCTTTCAACTTGCGCAGTTCCTTTGTTGCCCACGTTGCCAACGTTTTCGTCCTGTAGATCGAATAAATATTACTATTCTACTATACTTTATTATTATTCTTTTACAATCGCAACACCCGGTCAAGAGGTACTACTAACTAGCGAGCGTGTTTGCTACGGATTTTTTCGTACAGCAGTCGAAAACCTGTCGGAGACCGTGTCTAAGATCCGGCCAAACGAATTCATTCTGCTACGCTTTGGAATTCACACGGCCGGATGCCAGACACAATCAACGACAAGCCACAGACCACACACCGTATTTCGTCGACCTAGGCACTGTTCTTACCAATCATGCAGTTTATTTCATGTTCCAAAAATTATCTGAGATGAAATGAGATACTGTATTGTCAAACCTATGATTTTCTCTCCGAACTACTTTAAACATTTTAGTATCTCATAGCCAAGTATACTGTAATGGACAAAAGTATAAACACAAATATCAATATTTACCTAAATACCGTTAGAAAACGAATTCATACTTCATTGCTCCATAAACAAATGCTTTATTAGTAAAAAAACTAAATTCCTTGTTTATACATTATCTGCAATGAACACAATACAAGTCTTAAGCACTTTTTTATGAGGGTCCAAAATATGTAGACAAATTCTTTTCAACGTTAGTACAGTTTCGTGTCAGACGAGGATTAGTTTGTGTTCATCAAGTATTGTGGAATAAGTTGAGTGATTTTAAGACCATGCCACGTGGTCCAGAAATTACTTTTGATGTGAAAACTAAGATCATTGAGTTATACAAAGATGGTCAACGTCAAGCACTCAAAGATGGTCAACGTCAAGCCGACATTGCCAAAAATTTGAAGCTGAAGCGTAAAGCAGTTTGGGGAATACTGAACAAATATAAACAAAAAGGTATCTTGGAAGCCTCTAAGAGAAGTGGTCGGCCTAGAAAACTAAATGCTAGATCAGTTAGATCAATAAAAGTAATTTCGTCCAAAGATCCGTTTAAAACCCCAAGACAAATAAAAGCCGAAATCGAGACAAAAGGAATTGTCAGTGTTTCTACCAAAACTAGAAGATTAAATGATTTGAAGTTATTTGCATGTCACCAGAGTAAGAAACCGCTAATCTCGAGGAAAAACCGTAAGGACCGATTACAATTTGCACGGTTGCATCTTGATTGGAGCATCTGTGACTGGAAGAGGGTATGTTTCAGTAACGAATCCAAGTTCAATATGTTTGGATCAGATGGTGTTCATTACGTTAGACTTCCTAGTGGACAAAGATTGAACCCCAAGTACACTTTGCCCACTGTCAAACATGGAGGCGGGTCTGTTATGGTTTGGGGGTGCTTTTCGGGGTTTGGGATGGGACCTTTAGATATAATAGATGGCATTATGGATAAGTTTATATACACAGACATACTAAAGCATGTCATGTTACCCTATGTGGAAGATTATATGCCCTTGAGATCAATCTTCCAGCAAGATAATGACCCGAAGCGCACTTCAAGTCTCGCAAAGAAATTTTTTCTTGATGAAAAAATACCAGTTCTCAAATGGCCTTCGCAGTCTCCTGATATAAACCCCATTGAAAATCTATGGGAATACTTAGATAAGCAAATACGAGATAAAAATTATTCAAACAATGATGAACTTTTTGCCGCTTTAGAGCAAAAGTGGAGACAGATTGATGAATCTTATATCTTGATATAAGATTGTAGAAGTTTCTTGAAACTTCTACAATCTATGCCGAGACGATGCCAGGCGGTGATTGATAATAATGTTTATGCCAGAAAATATTCAACACAAACATGGTTGGTTTTCTATGATTCAATGAACTTTGCTTTTTTTCTATAATTGTTTTGCTTTGTCTATATATTTTTGTCCTTCATAGTTCCAGTTTTTTTTCAATTAATTTATTATTGAAGGGAGTCTAATGAATGTATTTATGTATAAGTGAGTATTATGCTATAATGAATTATGTATACAGGTTGGTGTATTATTAAACCAAGTTAAAACAGAAATACAGCACAATATTAATTTGTCTCTATACTTTTGTCCATTACTGTATACAAATAATACTAAGCAAATAAAACAGTCGATCCTGAAAGCTGGTTGACAGCTGATGCTGTAAACAAATTGATTACGTCTGTTCCACGGAGTAGAGGACATCCGGGTTTGAGTCCTGCCGGCGCCCATGTTTCCCATCAAGTTACTGTTCACTCATATTGCTTATTTGTCCAGTCGTCGGTATATTTGGCATAGATCTACCCAGTTTACTGTCTAGCATAAAAATACTTAAAATTTCACTAGATCCACGATGTGTTCTTTCTTGATCTACTATACCACAAATTAGCTTTAACGTCGGTGTTTCTGAAAAAGGTAGTCTCAACTTTCAGAACATGCTGTACTGTGCAGGCGTACAGCAGACTCACCTGTTGACGCGACTGCGTCTACCCTGTCCCAGCATATCGTTGATCGGTTCGAGATCGAGCAACGGCAACATCGGCTGGCCGAAGGCGGAGCAAAGATCGCCGACTATTCCGGCTGCCACGGCAACCGTACCGTCCGAATGTTCGACGTCCTGCGCCACCACTGTGATGAACTGCACGATGAACGGGACGTGCGGTTCCAACACCAACACGTCGGGCGACGGCTCAGGACCGTCTCCTGGAACATTCAGATCACACAAATATGTCTTATGTTACGTAAACGCTATATCACGATACTCCATTACACGACAGCAATCAACAACTGATTATCTCGTAACTGTAACATTTAAAATTGGCAAGTGACATACAATTCTGACGTATCTGTCAACGACAATAAAAGACGGATTTTCTTTATACGCTGCAGATTCATACTTTCTAACAACGCTTTTACTTAAAACAAAATTCATAGAATACAAAAAAAAATACTACAGGCAAAATGTCTGCTAATGATCATGGCTATATTTCAAGAAAGGTACGAATAAAACAAGCAGTTTCCGTCTATGTTAGCCGATTCTACTATCTGAATTCTGTCCTGAGTTTCACATGAGCTTCACCTAATTGACTGTTGCAAACATTACAGATTTTAACACAAAGATCCCACATCTTGATCAGCTGTTCACCTAAATAGACGTCAAACCGTAATTAAGTACCGTTATATAGAGTATACCTCAGATGTGCTGGTTAAACGTAACTTTATATTTCGCGCATATTTGAAGTTTTTTGATGTTACTGATTTCTTTTGTGCTTGTTTTCTACAAACTTACAGTAGAAGTGCCTCGAAATACTGTCACTTCGCAACACCACAACATAAGGTATTTTAATAGACCAAACTTAATTTTTTACAATACTAACAATATTCTAGTGTGTAAATAACTCATAACATGGCCATAAATAACAATGTCTTTCATAAAAAAAAATTATATTCGCGAACTCAAATTTATAGCTTATGTAGACCTCACACCTATCAAATCTGGTCATTCAAGCGAACAAAGTTGAGTTAAGACACAAAAAATGTTACTTAAACCAGTGGCTGACATCATATGCCAATCTGACATACCATTTACGAAAAGAACATTCTGATGATTCAAATATTTTCAGTAACGTTCTGTAACTTATAGTCAAGTTCCAACGACACTAGACCCTACGTCTTTGCGGATTTGGATAAAAATGGCATTTGAAATGAGGGGAATACAGAACACTAATGCCGGGCGGGCTGGTTTGTTATTAAAATCCTTAATTCATTATTTAAAAATCGTAAAATTGATGTAATTGTGAGTAGGTAGGGTTTGTCTGTTCTAGAACGCCCTTGAGAGTCGACCTTGGGAGCCAACCTTGAACGCATATTTAACCTCGAAATGTGACCTTGAAATGTAACCTTGAAACATGGCCTTGAAATGCAACCTTGAATCGAAATATGGCCTTGAAATATTACCTTGAAATATAGCCTTGAAATGTGACCTTGAATCGAAATATGGCCTTGAAATGTGACCTTGAAGTCGTGAGTGGTAGAAGGTATGACCTTGGAAATATGTCCCACAATACGAACAATGTAATAATTACACAATCCTCAAATTTGAATCAAATCTATTATGATCTAGGTAGTAAAATCGAACAAAAATCGAAAGACTTTGCAGAAAAAGACTCAGGGTGGGTGTTGGAAAACATTTTATATTTAGAAATTAATATTAATAAATATAATCCTTTGAGGGCAGCAGCATATTTGCCGCTTCCTAAGGAAATCACGAACAAAAAAGCTGTACTCAACATACGTAACACGGATGAGTACTGCTTTGCATGGTCGATTGTAGCTGGTATGATAAAACCAAAGGGTCGAGCGTCACTAACAACGTCATATCCACATTTTTCGAACATTCCTGGTTTAAACTTTGCAGGAATGGACTTTCCAGTTGCTCTCAAGTCAATATCAGAATTTGAAAGATTGAATAATATATCAATTAACGTTTATGGAATAGAAAAGGAATTCATTGATGGAAAGGCTAAATATCAGGTGGTAGGACCGTTACATTACACGGCGCAAAAACAACCCACTCATCTGAACGTATTACTTATTGATGATTCAGAAGGTAACCATCATTACTGCTTAATTACCAACTTTTCAAGACTCGTTTCAAGTCAGTTGTCACTTAATACGAGAGTAAAGCATTTTTGTGATGGCTGTTTACAATACTTTGCATCAAAAGACAAAATGGAAATTCACATCCAAAACTATTGCAAACACATTGCAGTTAAGCTGCCTCAACTGGAAACCAGAGTCGATCGCCTTGGAAACACGGTAATGGATAATGTGCTGAAATTTGAACAGCATCACAAACAATTAAGACTACCGTTTTGCGTTTATGCGGACTTTGAATGCATCCTAGCTCCGATAGACAATCACTCAAGTGCTTCAGAGGATGTATGTACCATCAAAAAGTATGAACATAGACCCTCCTCAGTTGCTTATTATATTAAATGTTCTTATAATGATTCACTATCCAAGCTCGAACTGTATAGGGGTGAGGATGCTGCACAAATTTTTGTTACGCGTTTAGAGGCTGATCTTAAATTAATATATGATCAATATTTAAAACAAAATGTAGCGATGAAAATGACGGCGCACGATAAAAATGTATTTGATAAAGCAGAGGTATGTTTCATTTGTGAACATCCATTTACCAATACAAATAGAAAAGTTAGGGATCACTGTCATTTCACCGTGCAATATCGTGGCGCAGCACATAGTAAATGCAATCTAAACTATAAGATCCCAAAATACATTCCAATATTTTTCCACAACCTCAAAAACTATGATGCACACCTATTCATAAAACACCTCGCTATGAAGCAAGAACAAATTAAAGTGATTCCACAATCTTTTGAAAAATATGTTTCATTTACGAAATTGATACCTGTAGACACGTACATTTCCCACGAGGGAAAATCACAAACTGTATTTTTGCAGATGCGATTTGTCGATTCATATCAGTTTCTATCGTCAAAATTAGAAACCTTGGCATCCTTTTTAAGCGCAGAACAATGTCGGACGGTACGAAAAGTCTTTCCTGAGGACGAAAAGTTCTCCTACATGAGATGCAAAGGTATATTTCCATATACATATCTGAATAGGTTTGATAAATACGATGAAACATGTTTACCATCCCAACAAGACTTTTATGATGAAATACGTGATGAACACATTTCTGACGAGGATTATGAGCGAGCACGTCATGTCTGGGAAGTAATGGGGTGTCAAAATTTGGGGGAATACTCTGATTTTTACTTGACTTCGGATGTTCTTCTTTTAACAGATACCTTTGAAAATTTCAGAGATTTGTGCTTAAAAACGTACGAGCTTGATCCAGCTCACTATTTTACAGCCCCCGGTTTGAGTTGGGATGCGATGCTACGATACAGCAAAGTAGAGTTACAGCTGCTTACAGATGTTGATATGATTCATTTTTTTTAAAAGGGAATTCGGGGGGGAGTCAGTACATGTAAATCACGTAAAGTTGAGGCGAACAATAAATTTCTACCACATTACGATCCGTCAAAGGCATCATCGTATTTAGTTTACCTTGATGCAACAAATTTGTACGGTTATACGATGCAACAGTACCTACCAACTGGTAATTTTGCATGGTTAACACGAGATGAGATGGATAGGATTCAAGAGACAATTACACAGATTTCGGATACATCGGATATTGGGTATGCATTAGAAGTCGATTTAACCATACCGACTGAGCTACATGATTATTTCAACGATTTACCATTTTGTCCAGAAAATTTTAAACCACCCGACAGTCAAAGCTCAAAATTAATTCCAAATTTGCACAACAAAGAACGCTACATTATCCATTATCGTAATCTAAAGCAATGTTTGAAACATGGTATTATTTTAACAAAAATTCATAGAGGCATTAAATTCACACAATCTGCCTGGTTGAAGTCCTACATACAGTTAAACACCACACTTAGAAATGCAGCACTGAATCCTTTTGAAAGAGATTTGTTCAAACTAATGAGCAATTGTATTTTTCCAAAAACCATTGAAAACATGGAGAACAGAGTCGACATCAAATTAGCTACTCAATTTGAAAAATCTAATCATAAAATAGGTGCTGCAAATTATATTAGTAAACCAACTTTTAAAGAGCACAGAATATTTTCTGAAAACTTAGTAGCCATTCAAATGGAAAAAACAATGATTTATTATTGTCGTCCCACATATGTTGGCTTTTGTATTTTAGATGTCTCAAAAACGCTAATATATGACTTTTTCTATGACTTTCTGAAGCGTCAATATGGTGATAAGGTGTCTGTAGCTTACACGGACACTGATTCGCTAATAGTACATGTTGAAACCGATAATTTCTATGAGGACATGAAATCACACATACATTACTTTGACACATCCAATTATGATGCTTAAAACCCACATAATATGCCTCAAACAGCGTCAGAGTTGGGTAAGATGAAAGACGAATATGCTGGTAAGATACTGTCTGCATTTTATGGTACAGGTCCCAAAGCATACTGTATAGATGCGGTAGACCAAGTAGCTAAACGAGCCAAAGGTATCTAAGGCGAGTGTAAAAAATCAGTTACATTTGCTACATTATAAGGATATTGTTTAGGAGAAACGGACATCTGTATACTGTACGATTTATGTATTTAAATCGGAGTCGCACAATATCTACACAAATTATATAAAAAAGTAGCATTGACCAGTACGGATGATAAACGTTTCTTGATACCAAACTCAACAAAGACATTAGCTTGGGGTCATCAAGATATATTATTTCATAACATGTCACATGAGGAGCGCTTGGATACATTACTGCACTTGATGCAAGAAGCCATTGTGTTGAATAATAAGCATCAGATAGCATGATCATAGAATAGGGGTTTGTGGTGGGGACAAGAATATAAATATATTCTTAACAAACGCACCTCATTCAGTTTCAAAGATGAGTACTACGACATACTATTCACTGTACATGCAATTGTGTCATGTAACTGAAGAGGTGTTGAAAAACCAGCTTCGACAATTTGTGACTCGAAATCCAGAAAAACGAGAATTTCCAGTGCTGGACTTTGTGCTAGAGGAAATTACAATAACTGACGAAGTATTCAATTGGATTACCAATGCCCACAGTTGCCATCCCCACGTGCTTTCCAGTGTAATAACAAAAAAGAAACATCTAGATTGGGTGGTACAGGAAACACTGCAAAGTTTAAAAGAGAGAGATTATGAGGTTTTAAGCATCAAAGAATTTGGAGACCTACTGGAAAATATGCCCTACACACCATCAGCATATGAACAATATTATTTATGTAAGTTGTTATCTGATAGTAACTATGAAGATGTAGATAAACCGCATCCTGTAGAAAATATTACGAAGAGGTATAAAGACATTGTATCACATATCGATGAAAGCATCTGTAAAATCGCATATCTAGCTGATTGTGTATCACTAGAACGTTTAATCGATATTATACAGCAGCATGATATTAAATTTGTATTTGATGTAGAAAATAAGATGAGACATTATACTGTATTGAAATGGATAAAGAAAAATATAGCCAAGGGTAACATTGGAGATGAAACCCTCGGATGGACCTCTGGACCCTGTAGTGTGAAATGGCCATCCACCAAATTCGAAGATTATGTAGCATGTTTAAAGATCTTGTGTGATTTATCCAAAACGTAAATACTCTGTGTGGGACAAAATTCATTAATATATATATATATATATATATATATATATATATATATATATATATATATATATATCTATGTCAGCATGAACGGTAGTATCATTTTCCCTTGCACTTGCGTCAACTTTTGGGAGGGGGAAGTTGGTGAATGGAGGGGTGATCAACACTGTATAAAGTTAGCCACGAAGCTTCATATAATATACCAGTCTTCTGAATTTCACATAACGTTACAACATGAGTGCCGGTGTGCAAAACGACAAGGGGGTACGATCTGTACAAAGTGGGGTAGATCAGACACCGTTAATTGTCATCCAGGAGCAACGATATCATCTAAATCCATCGAAATCAAAATGGATAAGCATTGGTTGAGCATATCAGTGGAGCTTCCACCCTGTAATCAATATCAGTGGTTTGAAAAACAATGGCGTTACGTTAAATGAAGAAGACTGGTATGAGATATTAAATCAAGAAGGCGTTATAACCAATTTTTTCTTCAGTGATGATATTTTCCATTCGGTCAGTGCCAACTCCGTCTGTATCACCTTTGAGAGATTTCCAGATTTTCAAACAATCAAAATTGAAGATCGATGGAGAAACGTCGTTTATTTGGGTAAGGAGACCGTATTGAAGCTATTTCAATTAGCCCCGCTGATTGCCTACACCATTAAGGCGGCTCCGACGCAGTGAGTTTCAGGCCATTTACAAGGGTTTAGCTGCTTCGGAATTGACGCTCCATTTTTCTATATATTTGAATAAAATTTATACAGTATGTTAAGAAGACAATTGTCCAGGGTGCTATAGAGCCACTTTTCTAAAAAAAACTTTTTTTCAGGAGTTATGGTGGGTGGAAGTGCAGATAATTGTTGTTCGACTTCTCGATTTTTTTAAAAATAACCCAGAGGAAAAAACGAAAAAGTGGCTCTATAGCACCCTGTGGAGTCTTGTTTTTAGTGCACTGTGAAAATTTCATTGAAAAATATTCAAAAATGAAGCGTCAATTTTGAAGCGCGAAAACCTTTGCAAATAGGCTTTTACACGAATTTTATCCACTATCTCGTGCTGCCAGTCGAAGCAACGCGGCGGTGTGTACGGACTAAGAAAGGACGTATTCAGATAATTTGTTGTCCCAAGTTCAACAGTAGCAGTTTTAACGTCGGTCGTTCGAGATAAACATCGGACCAGTAAGTGATATTTTTAATAGACTTCAATGAAAGAGGGGACATTTTTAATCGATTTTGATCATTTCTTTTTATACAATAGGCCATGCTTCAGAGGTGATACCACAAAAAATCATTTTTGTTCAATCATCCCAATATGGATATCAAATGGAAGCACTTGTACAAAACAGTAATACGAAAACAGTTTCAAATCAAGATGGCGGCCGTTACAAAATGGCGGATAACATACTTGCTAATATCTCAAATAAGAGTCGTCGCCAGTACTTCACTAAAAATTTGATTCCAAGATTGCCGCCGTTTCGAAATTGCGAGTTACATATTTTTGTACAAAACCCCCAATTTACATATCAAATGAAAAGACTTGACATGTGTGGTAAAATACAGAACTTTGTGACCAAAAGTTTCCAGGTGGTTCCAGGGTCATTGGAGGCGGTAATCTTTTTAGTTAAAAATAATAATTATAGTGAACGCATTTAACACAAATAAAATGTCACTTGCTGTTTAGCTTTAACCTTATGGAGTATCGTAAAATAAACTTAACACGATAAGCGTCATGAGATATAATTTGTGTGTCGCACCTCATTTGGCGCTTTGGGCCTCGTGACACACATGATATGTCTCACTGCTGGCAGTTATATTTGGCCGTGTAACGTAAGACGTGTGCCATGCTGATGTGATTTTCTTACGGGAACCAAGAGTCCGTGGCCTGAGGGACCAAATTATACTGAATTGGAAATGAAAACATTAAAAAACACGTTGTTTATAGAGTTTTACAAAAAGAGGATATTCTACAAATCTAAAACAAAAAGCAAATCTTATAAAATAATCAGACATTCTCATTCAAAAATGAACAAAGTAATTTCACAGCAAATCAGTAAGTTATGGTAAATGTCGATATTCTAACGAACACAAATATGGAGGAACTCTTATAAACTAAACAGATTGACAAAGTCTTATGCAGGAATAAACAAAATACCGGTATAAATAAACAGTAATACAGATAAATATGGAATTACTACAACTACTATCTGATTCACTACCACTTGGAGAACACGCATCAGATAAGTATACATCCCCACATAACTCAGTACTGCCACTCTCTTCATCCGATAGTATTTCATTACACAATTGTTCAAGCCTTTTTTGCTCCGCTTCGTAATGCGACATCACAAATTTGGTATTCAATAATTTATAAACAGTAAAGCAATTTGGACAAGATGACGTTCAATAACAACAACGCTTCAATAATAAATGACACGAAACAGTGCTCAACGCGCGACATGATGCAAGTCTTGACTTGCAAAAAACGCGACGCGACTTATGTGCCACGCGACCCGACTGGTCTGTGAGCCACGCGACATACAACTAGTACCTCAGAAAAAAAAATCAAAAAAGGGGAAAAATCATAGGATTTGAGAAAAAGTCAAGTCAAAATATTAAACCGAAACTTAAAACAAGCTAATTTGACAATAATAACAGTTTGGCCCAGTGGACTGGATTTTCAGATTCTACTGTGGCGCTTTACGTGTCAATGTGACATTTCAATATTCGCCATCTAACAGACTAGATAAAGCTAGCCGATGCTACGTGCTATTGAGCCTGACGATTGACTTTTATTTAAATAAACAATATATACATAATATACAATAAATAGTGAACATCTGGTACTAGTACCAACATGGAAGAGATTAGCATAACATCTCGCACATCGCTGCTAAAGCGAGATCTGCACACCGCATTTGCCGACACGAAGGGGTTAGTAACGGCGTACAATGTAATATGCTAATCTCTTCCATTTTGGTACCCGAGTACAGCAAAAATAGCCAATTCTCAAGAACTCTTTTTCTTGTTCAAACGGTTCTCTTGTGCCTTCAAGATCACATCGGGATCGCGGATTGGCATATTTCTGCTTTTCCTGGGATCGACCAGTTCTGGGAGCAAGCAGTTCATGTAGAAGAATTTCAATTTCTCTTCCATTTCATTTTTCCAGAAAACTTCATCCTTTTGAATGACGTCTATTTTCAAACCATACGGGGTCCAAACACCAAGCACACAGTACTCTCTTTGTGCAACGTGTAGCTGCCCTTGAATTTGGTAATACCACTTATGTTTTTTATTTATTTCATCGTTTATCCAAAACGTAATTTTTTTGTTCAGAATGCCCTCTTCAGGGGTCATTTCTCTAGCCGACCATGGACATTTAATTTCTAGCAGACCTTTTTCGCCTATCAAACCATCTGGCGATGCTGCCAGAAATGGATGGGTCCTATCAATAGACAACCCGCAAGATTGTACTTCTGATCGCGAATATGATTTCTCTATTTCTGCTTTTGCCACGCCTTCATGCTTTTTTCCATAGTCACATGCATTGCTAAAGAATTCGGTTGGGTATATTATGGCGTTTACTAGAGCTCTGCAGCTTTTTGTATCTCTTCTTCTACAAACCTCACCAAACCGAGACGCAGTCAACCTCATTCTTCGATGAAGACGCCACAAATTGCAATCCTGAGATTTTGTGGCTTGCTCGATCTGGGAAGTTTTGGAGTCGTTTTTTACAAGTTTTTTCAAGAATTCTACCTTGGCAGCCTCTATCTATCTTCGTCAGGCTTCTCACAGAATTCCCCATAGGATGCGTTCTCTTTAGTATCACTATCTCTGATTTTAATTTTCCTTGGTTTCAGCTTCCTTTTCAGATTTTTGTGTGCTCTCCTTTCTTCAACATTAGCAATCAAAGAGGTTGGACTGAAACTAGGGAGTAGCCGCTTTTGGATCACACAAACAGGCCGCTGTGTATTGTGGCTCAATATGGCTGCAGCACATCTTCCTTGGTAGGATCTCTTCTTGCAATAATTAATCCGTTTACCCCCAATGAATTTAGCTATGATTGAGTTAAACTGCTCTACAATACTATTATCGACGTCATGAAGTAAACTTGCTGCATATTTAATAAGAATTGCCAGAAATGATATCAGCCTCTGGTGCAAATCTAAAAAAAAGGGTATACACACATGAATTTGAAGATCCATGCCATCTGTCTCTGTTAGAGAATGCATATGCGAAACCTTGCTGTCATTTTAAGCTAAAATAACATATAAAATATAGTTATAATAGTAACTAAGTATAGTCTAATTTATTGGCAAAATGAATGCTAAAATTCATAATTGTTTTGGTACCTACCTTTCTATCTGGAAAACGTTTTTTTTTCCTGTGCGTATTTAAATGCGGCTTCTTCGAGACGCCACGTTTATTTCTCTTATTGTTCATTTTTGATACCTTGATAAGAAAGACACTCAACAATAACAACACAACAATAACAACACAACAATAACAACACGATAATACAACAATACAATAACGGTAATAAGAGTAATAAGGGCTGAGTATACTATGCGCCAAAATAGGGAAACAGTCGTACGCTAGATCGTATATCCAAATCAAATCCGACTCTGTGCAATATGCAAATTTAACCAGGCACGCGAACAGCACACCTCTGCGTATTACTATCCTTTTCTAACGTAGAGCGCTTGCCTTGTCACAACGCCGTCCTACTAGCGTTTCCCTATCACCCCCCCGATACCCCTCAGAAACTTTGCTTGACTGTGAGAGCGCCGTTAATATGCTGAAAACTCAGGAGTTTAATAAGTATTTCAACACACTTGTCCAAGATGTGCACCAACATCAATGTGCGAGACTTCGTCATCCAACACATCTCTGATTTGCCGCATTCGGAGAACATCAGGACTGCTATGGAACTGGCATACCAACATCCAAACTTGAAGGAATTCAACAAGGCTCCAACGCTGAAATTTTATTCAGACTATCCTAACTATTCTGTAAAGTCATTGTAATTAAAAAGAATTTTAAATTACTTATCGTGTTTTATTGAAAAAGCTGTGTTATAAAACTGATTGGTTTAAATAATATACATGTCATGCAAGTACATCACTTTTTCTAATCAACGAATTATGACTGTTATCCAGTCCTAAGTACTTGACTAACACTTTATTTTTTTTACGTCGCACCACTTTCTCTACAAGATAGATATTTGGATACTTGACTTTTTGAAGCTCCTCAGCGTAAAATCCACCTAGAATCTCGTCACCGCTCGAATCAGCCAGTAAGTATGATGTGGGATTGGTATACTGTACTTTACGGATTGTGAAAATTTCATTGGACCAGTTAGGAGTGTATCCTTTAGCAAATGCTGTCCTATGTTTGCTTATGCGGACATGATCTCCACGTTGATATTTTACACCCTTTGGATCTAACGTTTTCAAATGTGTGTATGCCGTTCTTAACAGTGTTTTTGCTGTACTTTTGTTCACGTCTTTGGGTTTCATCCCAATTGTGCTGTGTTTGGTGTTATTATATGCATCAACGATTGATGATAGGAGATCTAACCATTTATACGATCCCTGAAAGCTGAACTGCTTCCACATACGATTCTTCAAAGTGCGATTCACCCTTTCAACTACACTTGCTTTGGTCGCTGAGTAGGAGCTGTAATGATTAATTTTGTACGCTTCCATTAACTTCTTAAAGTCACTATTGTAGAATTCTTTACCCAGGTCTGTTTGTAAATTTTTCGGAATTGTCTGCATTTGCGATAAAATTGTACTCATTGCAGTTGTCACAACTTTTCCAGTTTTCCGTTTGACTGGTTCTGCCCACACAAATTTACTAAAAACGTTGATGACAATTAAAATGTAACGGAATCCTTTGTTAACTTTCTGATACGGAAGCATTTCCACCAAATCTGCCTGTAGGAGATCGTTGATACCCTTCACAATAACGCGTCGACGTCTATAATTTCTGCGAGCCGGTTTATGAAGTTCCTCAATGACCTGCTTTTTAAAGTCCATCATTCTTGTATGATTGGACAGCGCATCACGATATTACCTATAAGGTCAGGTTTTGGTTCATGAGATGAATAGAAGTTCAGAATATCCCCTTTCGACAGGTGTGTGTCGACTTTGACATCACTTTGACCACATTTCACTCTTATTTTGGGAGGTATATTTATACTACCAACTATCCCGGTCACAGGAACGATATAGTCCCTACTATTTTCACCAAATGTGTAAAATAATGCGCTGAATGTGTTGGAATAAATGGGTACCACACATACGCTGAATAGTTTAGATGCTAGAAAAGCACTGAAGATTGAAGATATGTCCCTCTTTTTTGAATGGAGCATATGTCTTCAAAATTTATCAATTGGCATCTTGATCGTACAACTGCAGCAACGAAAATAGAGTAATATTACGTTACAACTTCATTTTATAATTTTTAATTCGCGCAACTCCTCAATTATAGACATGATTTCATTATTATGCCCGTTATTACCAGCATACGCAGATGCGATGAGCAAGCGCAATCGATTGACCAACTCATTGGGATCATCAAAATACACATACTCAATTGGTTTCGGGGAATACTCTAATATACCACCCCTTACATGTTTGAATGATTGTGATCTGGGTCGAGCTTTAGGAGGTGCCGGTTTCTGAAAAGACCCCGTTTTGCTTGCACCCTCAGCGGATACTTTTATTAGATTGTGTTTTACTAAATATGGTCGAATTATTGTTTTATACTTGAAAGTGTTTACTGCTTGAATTTGTAAATTAGAATCAAAATTACGTCGATATGCATTGGTCCGTTTTAGCATATCCATGTAGTGCTCCAGATCGGTCTGTTTATATCCACGAGGGTCTTTCTTGAACAACAACTCGTACAGATCTGGCGTTCCTGGATATCTGATATTGTCTAAGATTAGATCCGACTCCTCGAGGGTTATTGGGGTATTCCCCAATTTTAATTTTTCGCCGATCCAATCGTGTGTTATACTCTGATATCGATCAAAATTCTCTTCATCCCCCCGTATAGACTCATCGAGGTAATGGATGGAACTGTTCTAAATAACTTTGATAACCAGGTGTTTTGCTTAGGCGCCGAAACTCTTCCCGTGTGTGAGCAATCATTTGCTCGTCAACATCACGTTCTCGTTCTAGTACTGTAGCATCGGGACGTGATTCTTCTATCCCGGAAACGTCTTGTAAAATAGAGTGCTCGGGAAGGTTAGAGAATGTGTCTTCAAGGAAACTTGTAGTAGTAGGGAGGTATCTATTGTATATATTTGTCGGTGTTAATTTCTGTAAAAGTGGTGATTTCTGAGGTGTTGATGTTTTAGATTCGAATTTCCAGTTCTCTGGTTTTACTTTGACTGGCTCTACTTTTTCAAGTAACTGCTGCAGCGGTTCCGATATAGGTTTCCACGGCTTTTGCAATTGGGTTTCCGATTGGGCAATATCCGACTTTAATGCTCGATACTTTTCTTTGACTGCTTGTCTGGCTTTCACCAATTCCTTTGCAATTTTTGGATCCATATCACGTATTATGGAGAGGCTGGCGTAACACTGGTACTGCTAATCTTACACGCTCTTTATATACCACACTATTGGTATATATACTTGTCGAAACCTTTCCGATACCTCCCATTATTTTTGGGTGAATCTTTATCAACCACAACAAAACCGTATGGTTCCTGCCAGCACAGTGAGCAAAGATCTTTAAACTGTTGAAACGACATATCCAAGCTAATGTGATCATCGTAAATATGCTTCAAATTTAATGCATCCTGTGCTAAAAGTATGAGAAGATTTGCATTATCTCTTAATAACTGCTTGGGAATTGCTGTGTATGTTTGACACAGGTAGAAGCAATCTGTATTTTTGTGTCGCCCAAAACTAAAGTACTGACGCATTATATCCTGATTACATGATGCAACATCATCAAAAATCATAATCGCATTTGATTCGATTTCCGCTGGAGGCTTAATATCATCACCGTTCGTGTACTCGTAATATCCTATCTCTTTTAGAGGTTCTAAAACTGAGCGAAGAAATTGATGCTTTGTTTGGTAGGGTGATTTACAAAACAAATAGACATTTTCATATCGTAATCCGTGAGGGTGTATTAATAGGGTGATCATGATATTAGTCTTTCCAGCACCACTATTACCAACAATTAGAGCCCGTTTAGAAGCACCATTGAACGCACTTCCATGTTTTCGGAACGTTTTTTCTTGCACTATTCCATCGTAATTATCTACCTGAAGCTTTGGTATCGTCTGCTCAATTCTCATGATGTTGTGTGATCACTAGTAGCTATCCAAATGGACTCCTATATATAGTACCTCCCGCTCTATTCGTAATAAGAGTATAATTATAATGATTGTGCACTCCACCATGACACGTACTTTCCAGCAGACACCGATCGTGCGAGGTCGCGGCCTCATTTCCAACGTAATAGAAAATCTCCCTTTCGAAGCCCACATCCCAGGTTACAATTTCTGTGGCCCGTCAACCAAACTGCAAAAGCGTCTTCAACGAGGAGATGTTGGTATAAATCCACTTGACGAATTTTGCAAACAACACGACATTTTCTATTCTCAGCAGAAAGATCTCACTGCGCGTCAACAACTTTTGGCTGATCAAGCTATACAGCGAACCTTCGCATCCGACAGCTCTTTTGGAGAACGAATGGCAGCTTTGCGAGTTGCTGGAGCAATGAAAGCTAAAAAAAAGATGGGTTTTGGTCTGCGAAAACATCGTACACAACAAAGAAAGAAACATTTGAACAAGGGAAAGGGTTTGCGAAAAAAATCAACAAAATCGCAACGTTCCAAGCGACGTTTGCGGATTCTGCCTCTACCGAAAACAGGTGGCTTTCTACCTTTACTTCTACCTATACTCGGGGCTCTTGGAGCTCTTGGAGGTGGTGCTGCCTCCATTGCAAAAGCTGTCAATGATGCTAAAGCCAATCAGTCACAACTTGCGGAACAGAAGCGTCATAACTTGGCTTTAGAAGCCTCTCGCAAGGTTTCTCCCACGGGAAAGGGGTTTTTTTTAGCACCGTACAAAAAAAACTGCTAAGGCACCTACCATCCCATGCGCTTTCCGATATTGAACTACTTTACTTTGCAAAACAACTTAACATTCCTTTTTTTCGAGGAGTATTCATGAAAGATCAATTACCAAAGGGTATACAGACTTGTGAAAGTGGAATTGTTAATTTGGATGACTCGTCTGGCGACGGGACTCATTGGGTTGCATACGTGAAAAATGGCAATCTTGTCTCATACTTTGATTCATATGGGAATCTGCGCCCTCCACTGCAGCTGATAAGATATGGTAGCAGTGATAAAAATGTTCGCATTGTATATAATTATACTCCAATACAAAAGTTTAATGCTCACAATTGTGGACAGCTATGCTTACAATTTCTATATATTTCTTACTGTTACTCCTAATACAGAAGTTGCAATTCAAACGTTCTACAGTAATGACGTCCCTCACATTTACGCTGTCGGGAACTTCTTCCACTCTCCAATCACATTTTAATCCCCCGCTATATCTTGATGATAATGTGGACTATGAAATCGGGTTGTGCAACTTTGAATCCTTCAATGTTATTCCCAATATAGACGAAACTAATAATAAGTTTCCATGTGACAATGAACTACTTACATTTCCTACAGGCGCATATGAAATTCGAGATATTATTGATTATTTAGATCAAAATCTCCCAGAAGGGAAAATTATTAGCATTACACCTCATATGAATTCTACAACAGTTTCTCTCGAAGCCAATTTTACGATTGATTTTTCACAGAATGGTACCATTGCATCCCTTCTCGGATTTCAACCTCGACGTCTTGACCCAATCATTAGACATACGTCTGATTTTCCTGTGCAAATTTTGAAAGTGAATTCAATATGTGTTGCTTGCAATGTAGCCACAGGCTCATATTCCAACGGTGTGCCAAGCCACATTATCCATCAATTTTTTCCCTCTGTTTCGCCCGGGTATAAAATCGTTGAATCACCTCAAAATATTTTATATTTCCCAGTGAGTGTTAAAGCAATCACAACCATTACCGTCAACATTGTTGATCAAGACGGTCACATAATTAATTTTCGTAACGAGACCATTACACTTCGACTTCATTTACGATCCGGTAACAATGGGCATTAGATATTACGCGCCTCCGATCTCTTTTCCCTATAAAAAGCGAGGTCAGTCGAAACCATCTATTAGTGGTAAGCATACGCAGAAGATCATTTCGACAACAATCAACATTGCAAGTTACTAACGATAATAGAAAATTTTTGGAAAATCTAGGTTTTCACGTGTTGTAGGATGAGTATTCTCAACGTTACACAAAAACCTCTTGTTGATAATACTATTACAGAACTAGAGTATCACACTTATCAACCTTTTATCAATTCCAACTTTGACTACAACGATGAAATTCGCATTGCTGTTCAAGAACTAGATGCCTATACCCTCCCGTCACAAAGTCTTTTGTATCTCGAAGGAGAATTAACCAAAGCCGATGGAACTGCTGTTACTACTAAAAACGCTGATGGAACTACTGTTACAACTCTGCAATTAATCAATAACGCTTTTGCTTTTCTGTTCCGTGAGCTCCGTTATGAACTGAACGGAGTTGTAGTCGATTCCGTTCGAAATGTTGGTCTTACCTCCACCCTTAAAGGGTATCTGTCTTTTAATGAAAATGAGAGTTCACGCTTGCAAAATGCTGACTGGTTCCCAAAAGACACTTTTATTTCTGAGTCTGGCAAGTTCAATGTTTGTATTCCTTTAAGCATGTGGATGGGATTCTTTGAAGACTATCGAAAAATTCTCCTCAATATGAAACAGGAGTTAGTATTAATCCGTAGTAGTCATGACCTTGATGCTGTTGTAGCAACTACTACATCCGAACAACCAAAAATTCGGATTGATAAGATTCAGTGGAGAGTACCCCACGTATCTGTTGACATTCCTCAGCAACTAGCTCTTACAAAAATTCTCAACAAAAACATGGAAATTCCACTATATTTTCGCAGTTGGGAACTAGTAGAGTATCCATCACTCCCTGAAACAACGCGTCACACCTGGCCAGTCAAAACTACAACGAAGCTCGAGACCCCTAGACATGTTATCCTAGCCTTTCAAACTAATAAAAAACAAGTATCTACCTCCAATATGTCACAATATGATCATTGCAAGTTGACCAATATTCGGGTTTTCCTCAACTCCGACCGCTTCCCATATAATGATCTCTTTTTGGATTTTCAAAACCAAAAATTTGCTCTCTTGTATGAAATGTACTCAAAACTCCGCTCCTCCTATTATGAGAGTGAAAATGAACCTCTGTTTTCCCCAAAAGATTTCCTTTCTATTGCCCCTATCACACATATTGATTGCTCTAAACAGAAGGAAAGTATCCAATCTGGATCGGTGGTTATGCGAATTGAATTTGAGACAAGTGAAAATGTTCCTCCGGAAACACCTGCTTACTGTCTCATCCTACACGATCGCGTTTTCACCTACAACCCTTTAACCAAAATTGTTAAACAGCGATAGAGCTTAATCAATCATGACCAATCACAATATAAATATCTTTGTTCAGACTAAATCTCCTTCATTCTCATTATGACATCATCCTACAGACAAGCTCTCAGAGAGTATTATCAGAAATTGCAAAGTTTGAAAGAAGCACTCAATTCCTATTGTCAAAGACGCATTCTATATACAAAATTCTCCAACTTACAAATATGAGTGTCGTTTTGGATGTTCAAGGATTTAAAATTGAAAATAATAAATTTCTCGCAAAAGAATTTTGCGCCTATGATGGTGTTAGGTTATGTCATTATATTTTCAAAGCTCCTTTTCCTTGGGATCTGCTGCCACCACCGTTGAAGATTCAGGCGAAGTGGTTGACTGATAATTACCATGGTATCTCCTGGAATTCAGGGTTTACACCCCTACATAAGTTTGGAAACATTATTAAACATATTGCGGATGGGGCAGACAGAATTTATGTGAAAGGACGTGAAAAAGCAGCCTACCTGAGAAACTTCACCAGCAAACCAATAATCGAGCTTGAAGAGCAGCCCCGCCTCACCCCTTCACCGGCGAAGTGTTTTTACCATACAACAGATATTTGCATGTGTGCGATGTCTAACGTTTTTTATTTGTTTCATCATGACATAATTTTTGTCAATAAACATATGTTTCATCATTTAATGTATTTTTTACCCCTTCCTGCCACATAACACTACACAATATTCCTATCTTACAATCTTTATTATTTTATAAATACATCAAAGCGTTGCTTCTTCCCTTCTATTTTTACATTACATTACATACTCGAAATTTTACTAAACCTACTTCTTACTACTTTTATACATATCACAGACATACCTCCACTTTAATAATTTACACTTTGAACCTTTCTGTAAACACTGTTTGCCTATAATCTACTGTCAAGTATTTTTTTAACACTTCTTCGACTAGTTGCACTCGCCTTTGAAACCTACATCTATCTGCCATCTCCCCGTTACTTCTTCGAGCTTCTCTATATGCATATTGCCATGCATACATGATATGTACTTTGTTTTTTGTTTCGTTGAAGGATACGGTCTTTGGAATAATAGTTATATGTTCACCTTCATTGCACATGTTACTTTTGCTGGTGCACTTTTTAGTCACCCCACTACTTTTTCCTTCTACCAACATTGTCTCCACTCTCTTAAACCTTGCTTCCGTTTGCCAACAATACCTCCACCCTCTGAAACCCTGCTTCCTTCACTGCTGCACCTGTCGCAACCTCCTCTCCTGTATAATCCTAATCCATCTTAGTCTCGCACCACGACCCATGCCTGGGGAGGTATACTTCTCTGCATGGGCACCTGAATCAACTGATCCGAATTAGAACCTGCTTCATCAACCCAATTCTCTTCCACTGCCACTTCCGGCGCCGGATTCCTGACTCCATATCGGCTAACCGGTGTGGTGTCCATGGGTGTTAGGGAACCAGATGGAGGATGCTGCGGTGTGGTGTTCATAGGTGTTCTGGACTCAGATGGTTGATGCGGCGGTGTGGTGCCCATATGCGTTCTGGGCCATGGGTCGTCCCAATTTTCTTCTTCAGGATGTATTCTGTTGAATGGGCGTATAACCGCCACCGGCTTCCCCTCCCACACCGTCGGCAACTTAAATGTTTGTCTTGCATTCATTGTTTGATTCGTGCTGTCTGCTAACGACTGCCTCCTCTCCGAGCGCTGCACTAATTTAAACACATATTTCCAAGGTCATACCGTCTACCACTCACGACTTCAAGGTCACATTTCAAGGTCATATTTCAAGGCCATGTGTCAAGGTCACATTTCGAGGTTAAATATGCGTTCAAGGTTGGCTCCCAAGGTCGACTCTCAAGGGCGTTCTAGATCAGACAAACCCTACCTACTATTGTGTTATAATATTGACCGACATTTCAACCAAAAAGCGTCTGGTAACAATGGTAATGTGCATTGTTACCACAGTTTCCAAAGACACGATTTATAGGTCAGTTGAGGAGGAAGCATTTGCAGGGTGTTATTAATTTATCTGAAAAGAATGCTGCATTCCTTATTACGAATATAGTCGATTTTTTTCTAAAATATCTCTCAAACTAGCGAAAATATATCTGGATCACGAATGACCAATTGCCAATTCTGGATCCAGTTTTACTAAGACGCTTATTAATTGGTCATTGTTGATCCATATCATAGGTTTTGATCAAGTGAAAAAATATGTTTCTGTATCTAAACCAGGTGATTTATAAAGAATTTCTTTATTTAATATGGCGATTATCTTCACAAATCGTATATTTTTTCGCTAATTTGACAGGTATTTTAGAAGAAATCAACCATATTCATTTGATCCATTACTACAAAGGCGTATTCTCATTGGTCCATTTTGACCCCGATCAAACATTTTGATCCCAAGAATCAATAGTAAAGTCGGGCCTAAAAGACAGATTGATGAATAGTTAAGTTATGAAGGATTCCGTGAAAATTTTAACATGAATGCGAATCGATGAAATTGTCTTCACCCGAAAAGTACCGACACGGAAATGTGAAAACTTTGTTACATGTACACTAATTGTATTTCCCTTTGCATCCTTGTTTTCCTTCAGTAAACTCGTATCCAAACGCGGTGGGCATATGTTTTCATTTTGGTGTTTTCAATGCACATCCACTTGAGCACGATGAAGCCAATAAGCAAAAACTAACGTCGCTCGGGTTATCAATCCTTCTGCTCCTGTTCCTTTTGCGGACATGCTCCTGAATGTATTTTGTTTTCCATAAAATATAAACTCACTATGTCTCTTCTCTTGGATAATGTAAGAAACATCAAAACACAAAAAGGTAATCACTATTTTACTTTCTTCGACACCAGAATTACATACCTTTCAATCCTTGTATGATGCTGGTGTAGGCGTCAAGTACTCCTTCTCTAAGCTCGTTCAGATAATCGACCATGTCAAAATCGTTACGATCAACTTGTGCTTGGGAAGCTTGAGCCAACGTTTGCAGTACCACGTCGAGGTATTTCTTGAATTCCGGACCGATGCTCAGTACCATATCTCCAAATACAGAGAGAATCTGAGGCTTCACACTGCGATGCACCTAATGACGAAAATAATATTTCAATGATTGAGGAAAAACAAATATGAAAAACAATTTATGTAGTTCAAATTGCATTGACTGCTTACTTTGATATAATGTTAAAAATAACACAATTTTGGGTTATTCTACAGCAGTTAAAATAAAAAATGCAAGTGCATAGGCAGAAATAAAATAGGGCTGTCAAATTGTTTTGGCGAATCTTTACTCATTAAAATTGTGTGCCCACTTAAACTGAATCCAAAATCAAGATGAGATGTAAATAATAACAGTTAGCGTGTGGTCTCTCGGTAACAGGTGGGGACAACGCCTCTTATTGGTCAATTCGCCATTAAATTTCAAGCGGTCGCCTGGCGGAATAATGCGCAGGGCAGGGGCAGGGCAGGCAGACTTGCATTCAGGCCACCGACCGTCGCGTGTATCACTGCGTGCTCGTGTTTTCGTATTCACCTTGCTTGATTGTTGGTGTTGTTGTTGTTAAGTGCATTTGAGTAATTTGTTAAGTTTCTGTTTGTTATTCCTCGTTATTATTTGTTTTGAACCAATCCTGAACATGTCCAGTACAGATACTGCTGACGAGGTTGTAGGCTACTCCCTTAGCCCTCCTAGAAAGCGATAAAAAAAGACATCTTAGCGTAGACATGAAAGACGTCATATTGAATACATTCAAGATAGAGCGGAAGGAAAACGAAACATCAACTAACCCGAAAATAGCTCTGAAAATGGCAGATAAAATTGGGGTATGCCAAGCGACAGTGTTTTGAACGAACATAAGAAAAAGCATGCCTTTTCCAAGCCAATGACGGGTAAAAATCGCAAAAGTATCATAAGATCGTTGGATGACGCTGACAAGCATGCGATTCGGAGGAAAGTGCACGAGTTCTTCTTCAGAAACGAAATACCGACAGTTGATAAAGTACTACGGGAGGCTAACGAGGATGCTATGTTACCAAATTTCAAACGTTCGACTATTCATAAACTTTTGAAGCATCTTAATTTCGAATGGATGAAACGAGGTCGTAACAGCTTACTTATGGATAGAGAAGAAATTGTTCTGTGGAGGAGAGAGTACCTGACCAAAATTAAATCATTCAGGGATCAGCACAGGAAGATCTATTACCTGGACGAAACCTGGATTAACGCTGGGCACACTACTCCGAAGGTATGGGTTGACAAAACTGTGACTTCATCCAGAAGGGCATTTCTAGATGGACTGTCGACCGGATTGAAAAATCCAGCAGGTAAATAGACTGAAATAGTTCACGGTATCAATTTTTGCGCACAATATCTCTCTATCTTCGTACCTACAAGACGTGCATATGTACTTAGGGGATTTTATCTTTCTAGGCAAAGGAAAAAGGCCCATTATTTGCCACACTGGGGGTGTAGCTGGCTTCGTGGATGACGGCTTATGGTCTTTTGAGTCAAAAAAAAAAAACCACTGACTACCATCAAGAGATGAATGGGGAAGCATTCGAGAGGTGGCTTTCAGGCATTTTACCACGTCTCGAAGACAATTCTGTGGTTGTTTTGGATAATGTTCCCTATCATTCTCGCAAAATAGAAAAAATCCCAACTTCAGCTTCTACGAAATCAGACATTCAGATCTGGCTCCGTTCCAAAAATATAACTTTCGACCCTTTCTTACTGAAATTACAACTATTAGATATTGTGAAACAACACAGACCAAAACATGATAAATATGTCATAGATGAAATGGCCAAAGCACACCACAACACAGTACTCCGTTTGCCGCCTTACCACTGTGAGCTCAACCCCATTGAGCTCATATGGGCAGATGTTAAGAATTTTGTTGCTGCACACAATACAACATTTAAATTTTCTGACATGCAAGAGCTGTTCAGAATTGCTATACAGAGAGTCACACCAGAAAGATGGCAAAAATGCGTGCAGCATGTTCAGGAGAAAGTGGAGGTAGCAATGTGGGAGCTGGACAACATAATTGAGAGAGATTTTGAATCCATCATCATAAACATTAATGACGATAGCTCTTCAAGTGAGTCTGAGTAAGTTCCGCGTTTTTGTTTTGTCACAGAATACATATTATGGGAATCCTAGTTATAGTGAAATATTAACTTACAGATAAACTACAGACAATGCAAGTCCGAAGTGCGCCTTCAAAATCTATTTTCAATTGATTGAACAGCCTTATATTTATTCCATGTACAAAAGTGTCATCTCTACCCCTCGTTGACTACGGATTCATTGTGCATAGTGACCAGCTGGTTACCTCTGGTATGTATTTCTCCATGTTGTCTAGTTTGAAAAATCTGTAGAAAAACTTAGCACCCCTTCAAGAATAAAATTTTGATTTTGCGACACCTTTAACTATTACTACTTCACTATATTAGATAATTTCGTTAAATACTGTCATCTTTGTTTTACAACACGTTGGTGGTAGCACTGAATGCGGCCCTGTACGCCGTCCTTGCTTTTGACAATCACGCATCCATTCTATCTTGGGTGTAAATACACTATAGAGCCTCAGTGATAATATTCTTCTAAAGAGGCGAACATAGGGAGTATCCAGTTCGCAAAACAGATTTGGATAGTGGTTGAATCTTACAGTATTTGAAGCACTGTATCTGGCTTTTTTTACTTACCGACTGATCTCCCAAATTTTCTAATAATAAAGTCATGATTTCGTCACAATACGGCAACACCTTCAGTTTCAGTGCACGGAATATATCACCAGTAAGACCGACTGCAGTTCCACACACCTGTACAAAATATGTTTATCTAGTAACATTGTAAAATACATACAAAAAACGACAGATAATATTTGGTATATTTTTAAACAGGCAAAAAGAATGCAGAATCGTTTCAAATACACCATAACCCTTTATTCGTCTTTGGAATTATACAGAAAGTGCAATAAATCATTAGACTTGCCCTGTGCCTATGCATACTACCCAAAAAAGGATAAACTTTAGTAATGATAATGAAATATGAAATAGAATTTTCGAATGTGAGTTGCAATTTCACAAAATTTTTTTGGAAAATCTACCTGATACTCCTGATGATTCTTGAGCCCCAGATACAAGAACGGCTTGAATGCGTCCATGTACTTGATGAAGCCTTCTCCGAGCACCTCCACCAAGGTGGAGACAGCCATCAGAGCATCTTCTTGAACTCCGCCGCTCTTGCACGAGTTCGAGTTGAACATGGTCAACATGGCGGTCATGATGGCGTCGGAAATCTGAGGAGCATCTTCGGGAGTTACTTTGCGTAAGACAGACTGCAGAGTGCCGCACAGCAGTGACTGCAAGTCGTTGAACTGGGACCTAAAAATAAAATGTAGGTGGTACGTGCAAAAGTCTCTCATAGTGGAAATACCCGCAGAATGCTGAATCTAGATCTCTTTCAGGTAACATATATGCTAAATCTGAAGTTTTTTTTTCAAAATTCTTTTAGCATTATCTGCATAACCTGCTGACTTCTGTCAATCAATCTGCTAGTTTTCAAAATTTTGATTGAGGTCCGTTCAGATGACATCTACCAAACTAAGCATACTTCACTTAGCTTGTAGGCGTAGTAATCGTTGATGTGTATAACTGAATTGGTCATTGCAAAAACCTCGAAGTCACAAAGTTTAATTTTTTCAGGAGACAATACAAACTGCGCTGCTGACAAACCAGTTTAAAAGTACTTTTTTGTGCTTAATATAGTAACTGAGTTCTGGATTAATGAAATTTCAAATAACCTTCACAGTTGATCAGTAATAATTATGGGAAAAGCCAGAAAACTGTGATGGTCTTACAATTTTGTAGCAGGAAATGGTATGCAACTTAAGCAAAAGGACCATATGAATATTTTTATTGCTATAATAAACCTAATGTTAATAATTTAACGTTAGATCTATTATTTTTAGTCATATTCAGTCGCGAGGATGGGTTCCTTGGATTACATAGTGCATGAGTGTGAATTTCTGCAGAGGTTTGATATTTGTTTAGATGTTTGTGCACCTAGGACTTCAAAAAATATAAATTGATGTAAGTGGTGATATTTGTAAATGTTGAAGTGTTCTTACATGTTGATCCATAACTGGAATTTGTAATTATTCACAAAGCCGTTTTTGTAAGATGAAAATTTTGTTAGATGTTATCATAACATATAAAAAAGTACCAGATATTTTCAAAAGTACAACCAAACGCAGTTACATCTTGCCGCTACTCTTTCGATGGACTAAGGATTGAGGCTCCGACAAAAAAGATATTTGGTTAATAGCAATGATTCTCTCACCTTTCATTATGATTAACGATATGCGATTCCATCTGCAGTACCTGCTGCAACCTCTCCAATATCACCATGGTAGTCTTCTGCACAGTGACGTAACAATCTTTCGGCGAGTTCTTTACCATCTCCATGAGCGCCTCGTATGCTGCGGGTCTCAGGTTCGCCTGTCCGCCATCCAAACGATCCGTCGTCTCTAATAGCCGTTGGACGATAAACTCGAAGTATTGGGAAAGGATGTATGTTTCTACTTGGCCGTCATCGTTCACGTCGGCTGCTTCGTACGCGGCTTCGGCGAGTCCGGAGAATGCCCAGCAGACGTTGGCGGCGACGCGAGGCTCTGCCTTTAGACCTGAATGTAGAAATACCATTGAGGTTCTGAACCATATCCAAATCCAAGATACAGTAAAACCATTGATTATCCCCAGAATATAACCAATTCAATTTATAGCAGGACCTGAGCTTATGCTAACAACCTACGTCTTGTAATCTAGTAGTATAATTTATTCGCACAATTCATTACTGAAATAAGCAAATAAATGAGAGTCCCACAGGAAGGAATACTCCTCCTTATACGTGAGTGAATAGCATTAAATATAAAAATAAGACTCAATAATGTAACATAGCATGTCCATAATATAAATTATCCACATCAGGTAAATAGCATTCCCAGTTCGTTGAAAAATCACCATTTAAGTATACAATCACAATTAAAACATCAAACCAGAAATTAAATAAGAGAGTATGTTTTAAATCAATTTCTTGATGTTATTAGAGTTATACATAGGACCCACCTCTTTTTTTAAATTAATTCAAATTTCTTATACATTCTATTTCAGAAGAAATGATGTTGAACGATCTAGGAGCTAAGAAAGTATATGGCCTCAAAAAAAAGTTTTTTTGTGGTGTTGCTACTCTAGCCAAGTCTTTTCTGTTTCTCGTTTGGTACGTATAAGTAACATAGCACAATTATTTTGTTTTTATATTGATCTATTATTGCAAGGCTGTAGAGACAGAGTTGTCTATGTCCAAAAACTCATACTTTCTAGATAGTTCATCTGTCGGATATGTTTTTAGTAGGTTATGTATTATTTTGGATATTTGTTTTTGCATTATTTCAAGTTGATTTAGATGGTTTTTGTTAGCCAAACCCCACACTGATATAAGGTATAAGATATTAAGGCATAGTATATTATCCTAAGCTGTGAAATAGATACTGCTTTAGATGTCTTATTTTATAATCCAAAAACCTCAGCTTCCCAACCAAATAATCTATATGCACATTCCACTTTATGTTTTAAGAGTCCAAATATATGCCTAAATATTTGAGCGTTCTTTCCTTTTTATTTTAAAGCATTCCCTTATAGTATATTCAGGAGATTATAGGGCAATGATATCTTTACATGCTGAGTATAGCATAAAATAAGTTTGTGGTGTAAATATTGCCACCTCTCGAATTAGATTTCAGTCCCTCTCCTTGAGAAATTCTGAAAATACGAAATCTTAGGAATAATTACGCGGCAGGTTTACAGGTGATACTTCTTTGGAAACTTGATGTCGTGATTGTTTTGTTTATAAGGAAAATAGAGTATGTTTTTATTACTTCTACTTAGGAACCTGTGACGATGCCAATAGTTTATAAACTTTCAATAACAGCATATGGTTGGGCATCTTCTTGAAACAAACATCAATCAATGGTACAACATTACAAAGACGTTCATGCAATCGCTCTGCAGCAAAAGAAACCCAATGGGAACTCTTGCCAATAATTTGAAATGTTCCCCGAAATTCTTTGCAACAAGATTTATTGATCGTTAATCAAATTAATTATGTATTTCGTCTCCAAAATGGAATCTGGACTTGAAAAAAAAAAACAGCACTGAGCATGACCCACCTATGCCCTGGTAGTATCTTGATCAACATCCGCCTACGAAAATGATTGGTTGTGAAACAAATCAAATATTCGAACGAAATTTTCATTTGCTCATTTTTTCCGAATTGTAGAAAACAGATCATTAAATGGAACGATACATCTCATGAATGTAATAATCTCACAAAGATTTGTTTGGACAAATAAAAAAATGCAAATCCTTGAGTATATAAAATAAGAATTACGTTACCTGTAATAAGACTCTCCAGCAATGGTTTCAAGTAAGTTTCGTTAATGGCGGCTTCAGGGATGATCTCGCTTATCCTTCCAAATGTCCAGGCTGCCGTATCCCTTACGATGACGCTACTGTCGTACATCAGCTCGATTAACGTAGGCATAGCTTGCTCGACCAATGGCTTCAGGGTATTGTTCTCAAGACCGCCAAGGATTGAACCAAATGCCATTAGAGATGCATCACGGAATCTAAATGTAGGAAAGAAAAAAATTGAAATTATACAGGGTGTTATTTGAGTACGTGGCCAAACTTCAGGAGGTGAATCTTTTGGTAATTTTAAGATAAAAAGTTTATAAGACGGCCACGCTATATATTTTGAGATACACGAAAGCTAAAAACTATTTTTGAAAATTAGTTCATTCTGTAACCTAACCTTCCACAAATGAAATGCGTCTAACCAGTCAGTTTTTGGAATGCCTTCAACAAACTGATTAATTGCTTGATCGATTTCCTCTTCGGACGAAAATTTTCGACCACGCAGATTTTTTTCAAATTGTTGAAGAGCCAGAAGTCACATATTGCCAAATCTGGCGAATAAGGCGGACGTTCTAGCATTTTGATGTGACACCCATCTTGCAATAACTTTTTTTAAATGAAGATGATCATGCTAAATGGTGTGCACTGTTGCGGATCCTACTCCAACAGTTGCCTCTATAGTCGCATATGTGCAACGAGAATCTTCTTCAATTAGCCGCTCAACTTTAGCAATGTTTTCTGGAGTCACACTAGAATATGGCCTACCACTATGTTCTTCATGAGCCACTAAAACACGTCCTCTATTAAATTCGGCATACCAGTGAAACACACTTGCCCGGGACGCAACATCATTACCAAATGCCTGTTGTAACCGTTCAATTCATTGATGTTCAGCAAAACCGGCTTTAAGCTCATGGTAAATCATAACGCGATAACTCTCTCGAAACAACTTTTTGCGATGTCGCCAAATAAGTTGGCCCTACGGCGGCTTTGATATTGGCCCCATGGTATCCACAACTAGCCAAATGACCTATTTCTGTTGCAGAAAAATTCTTCTAGAAGAAATTTATGTATATTCTTATACACCTATAATATTTTATAGAACAAGTGAGGAATACGCGAATTTTAATACAAATCCAGGTAGAATACAAACAATATTTTCTGCATATTTCTGATTAACGTTTATATACGGCAACGCTGCAATTGGTTGTAGTAGAGTGAGTCATCGCCTGTCACTTTTATTTTGTTTGAAATTCGCTTTTATTCGTGTGTTATACGTTTGATTTTCTTGTATTTTTAAGTGTTCTTTAGACTTTTATTAAATTATGGTGAAATAAAAGTGTTTTTTGTGTAAGGTTGAGGCTGGCAAAGCAGGAAGTGAAGGGATATCTTTTCACAGGTAAGGTTATGTTTACGATTCTACTCATTGGCGTGGTGTGCGTCATTTGTAAAGAAGGCAAAAAATACTTTAGATTATTTGACAAAACGACAGGCATACATAATAAAACAATAAGAAATCTAATAGCACTTTTAGTTAATGGAACATATAGAGTGATACTCTCCAAGGTATTTGATTATTTTGATCATCTTTGGTGAAAATAATACTAAAAAAATATTTTCGGGTTAGGCATCATTACGAATCATCCAAAAAAAGTTAAACCAAGGGGATAGAGTAAGGAGCATTTACACTAAAACTGTTTCATTCAAACACCAATACAGATTAATTTTAAAATTGACAAAGATATTTTTGCTATACACAGATAGATGACACACAGATAGATTATAGCCTGGAATAGCACATAGGCTATATTTTATCCTGTGAAAGAACTTATATATATATATATATTTCAAGAGTTACAGCCAAAACTGCTCAAATCTCAGTTGGCCATGACGCGGCGAAATGTCAACCTGACATCCTCAGCTATTCGTTCGTTTTCTGCCACGGCAACTGAGATTACTTTATGGTAAAATCCTTATATGGAGCAGACGGAATGTATCGTACTAATAATAATAGTGTAAATGCGACAAAACGGATGTGTCTTTGTTACTCAGTTACGCCAAAATGGCTGAACGGATATGGATGAAATTTGGTTCAGAGATAGATTATAGTCTGGAATAGCACATAAGTTACTTTTGACCTTGGGGAGCGGGGGTAGGGTAAGGGATTTTGCTTTATTTATATCATTGGTAATGTCAGGACAATTTCCGAGAACCACACTGAAGAGCGTGGAGAGGAGGCATTATTTTTATATTATATATATATATATATATATATATATAGGTGAAAAATTAAAGCTTCCGCTTTTTGTTGGGTACTTCGACAAGATTTAAGCAAAGAGGACTCTTTATACTTTTTTTAATTCTCTCTAGCTTTCAATGGACTTTGCCATCATCATCAGGAGCTGTAATTACAATGATAACAGTAGCAACAAAGGTGTAAAATGAATTTAAATTGACTCAACTTACAGTAGTATGTGAGAATGTTGCTAATTGTTGTTTTCGTATAGGATGAGGGAAACGTCCAGTAACAAGGTGAGAGCTGAATAGGTTGCACAATAGTCAAAATTTATACAAAACATGACAAGAACACGTTAAAAACAGATTAAAAATTATTTTAAAAAATTAGAACATTACATCGTGAAACCACCTGATGATTGCACAAATTAGTGGTCATGGAATGATGAATTGATGAGTGACATGAAACCCTTTGACAGAAGGCCGAAGGATGTCAATGTCAGTATTGAAAGATGGAACGAATTGTGGGCGTGTGCCAAAAACGTTGCCAAATCACTTCAGATGAAGAGATTTTCAGAATTTTATGATGGAATTTGTTAAACCGACCAGAGGCAGTTGAATAAACTATATTATTATTAATGGGAATTTAAATTAACAATTATTAATAAATCGTGAGGAGAGAATTATTATATTTTGAGTGGAATGAAATTTACTGGTGGAAACGGCCAAAACACAGATTCTAATTATGGTTGTGAAGAGTTGAAATTTGGGGAGATATGTAAGTTCTCCAATTTTTCGCAGTTTAGCAAATATGAGTAAATGACACTCAGTTGTTTAACATCTGTCTTTTTGTTGATACAGTTGTTATTCATGAAAATGTGGGACATTTCCAGGAATAAACGTTTGGAAAGGTGTTTTTCTTTATCAAGAACTTTGATACTTGTGTAATTCATAGAATGCCCTGTTGTGTTAACATGAGATGCTAGAGCGCATCTTTCAGGATGAAGCCTAGCATCACTTTTGTGTGATGTAATCCTTCCTTTAAGAGATCTGGAGGTCTGACCTATGTATATTTGGTTGCAGTTGTTGCAATTGATGGAGTAGACTGTGTTGGTTAAGCCAAGCAGCGGGACTTTGTCTTTCATTTTTGAAAAAATGCAGTTTATAGTGAGGACGGATTTGCAAGCAATTCGAAAGTTCAAAGGACTGCACAATCTGATCAGCTTAGGGGTCAGTTCCTTGATGTAGGGCAGGACAGCAAAACCAGGTCTGGAGTCCGGGTTGGTGCTAGTACTGTTAGGATTGATGTTATTATTGGGAATTACATCAGTTCCGTTATTAGGGGTTGTGCGACTATTACCTGCATCACCAGAGTTCGGCAAAATATTGGAAGGTGAACTAAAAATGATCTTGTTAATCAGACACTTCGGATAACCATTATTGATGAACAGTTTTGATAGTTTACGTAAATTTGAGGTGTGGAAGGTATTATCTGAGATGCTGATTACCCTTGTTTTCATCTGTTTTACCAAATTGATTTTAATCCCTAGCTTATGGTATGACCTAAAATTGAGAAACCGACCTGAGGCCATAGGTTTCTGGTACCAGTCTACCAATAAACTGTTGTTGTTGGTGCGAATGAGTCTTGTGTCTAGAAAGGGGACAGACAGGTTCTCATCTTCTTTTTCAATGGTAAATTGGATGTAGGGGTCATAGCTGTTGAATTCTCTGACAATACCATCCAGACCTATGGAAGGGAGGCATAAAATAATGTCATCTACGTATTTTTTTATGAAGAAGAGGTTATAGGGTAGTGTCGGAATAACTGTATCAAGCAGATCATCCATGACATATTCCGCCAAAATTGGTGACAGAACAGATCCCATAGGACAACCATGTGTTTGAGAATATATTTTGTTGTTGAAAGAGAAATAGTTGTTATGAAAAAGGAATGTTATAATGTTGGTGAAAGATTCTAGAGATATGTTGCAGTGTTGACTTATCTCATTCCAGTGTTTATTAATAGTTCTTGTACATGCATCCAGATAGATGTTGCTGAATAGCGACACCACATCAAGACTGGCGATAATATGATCGGCTGGTATTGTCAATCTATTGAACTGACGAGAGACCTCAAATGAGTCTTTGATGTAGTAATCATTGTCTGCATGTGCTGATTTTAGTGTTGTCGATATTAATGAAGACAAAGCCTGGGTGGCTGAACCTATTGATGCAACTATAGGTCTTACTGAGAGTACAGGTTTGTGAATTTTCGGAAGTGCATAAAATTTGGGAGGGACAGAGTTATAAGTAGTCAAAGTTCTTTTTTGTTCTTGGGTTATTTGTCCAGTGCTGAGGAGTTCCTTAACAATGTCATTACTTTTCTTTTCCACTTTAAGTGTGGGATCTTTATTAATTTCATGATATGATGGGTCATCATTGATGAGATTGTTGCAAAGATCTAAATAGTGTTGTTTAAGCATTATCACTGTAACATTGCCTTTGTCAGATCTTGTAACCATAAGTTCAGGATGTTGTTTTAGAAATGTTCTAGTTATGTTTAAAAGGTTGTGATAAAAGGAATGTTTTTTATTAAGATTGTTATTATGATAGTAGTTAGTGATGAGGTTAGTGGAACGAGTTGTGAAAATGTTTCTTTCAGTGTCATCACTTATGGAGGATGCTATTGTGTCTACATCCGCTAAGATTGATCTGATTGGAATGTCATTGTTAACAATCGGCTCTACACTGAACTTAGGCCCTAAGGAAAGAAATTTTAATATGTCATGAGGGATGTCAACGTTACTGAGATTTTTTATCCAATTTTGTTGAGTGTTGAGGAAGGTTTTTTTGGTGTCATTCAACAATCTGTCAAACTTACGAGTGTTGGAGTTTTTTATGTTATGAAAGATTTTATTGTAATGTCTGAGTTGTCTATATTTGAAATTATCAAAAATTAAGGGAGAAGTGGAAGAAATTATGTCACTTTGGAGTGAATTGAGTATGGAATGAAGTTTTTTCAACTGTCTGTGGCAGGAAGATATCTCAAGCGTGAGTATTTTGTCACCTAACCTGTGCAGACGATTTTTCATCCCATCTTCTATTGAATGGCTTTCTAGTAAGTGTGTGATTGATGTTAAACGGTGGGTGATGTGATGTGGTGTAATGCCATGTTTTCTACATTTTAATAAGAAAATAAATAACATGGCATTACACCACATCACATCACCCACCGTTTAACATCAATCACACACTTACTAGAAAGCCATTCAATAGAAGATGGGATGAAAAATCGTCTGCACAGGTTAGGTGACAAAATACTCACGCTTGAGATATCTTCCTGCCACAGACAGTTGAAAAAACTTCATTCCATACTCAATTCACTCCAAAGTGACATAATTTCTTCCACTTCTCCCTTAATTTTTGATAATTTCAAATATAGACAACTCAGACATTACAATAAAATCTTTCATAACATAAAAAACTCCAACACTCGTAAGTTTGACAGATTGTTGAATGACACCAAAAAAACCTTCCTCAACACTCAACAAAATTGGATAAAAAATCTCAGTAACGTTGACATCCCTCATGACATATTAAAATTTCTTTCCTTAGGGCCTAAGTTCAGTGTAGAGCCGATTGTTAACAATGACATTCCAATCAGATCAATCTTAGCGGATGTAGACACAATAGCATCCTCCATAAGTGATGACACTGAAAGAAACATTTTCACAACTCGTTCCACTAACCTCATCACTAACTACTATCATAATAACAATCTTAATAAAAAACATTCCTTTTATCACAACCTTTTAAACATAACTAGAACATTTCTAAAACAACATCCTGAACTTATGGTTACAAGATCTGACAAAGGCAATGTTACAGTGATAATGCTTAAACAACACTATTTAGATCTTTGCAACAATCTCATCAATGATGACCCATCATATCATGAAATTAATAAAGATCCCACACTTAAAGTGGAAAAGAAAAGTAATGACATTGTTAAGGAACTCCTCAGCACTGGACAAATAACCCAAGAACAAAAAAGAACTTTGACTACTTATAACTCTGTCCCTCCCAAATTTTATGCACTTCCGAAAATTCACAAACCTGTACTCTCAGTAAGACCTATAGTTGCATCAATAGGTTCAGCCACCCAGGCTTTGTCTTCATTAATATCGACAACACTAAAATCAGCACATGCAGACAATGATTACTACATCAAAGACTCATTTGAGGTCTCTCGTCAGTTCAATAGATTGACAATACCAGCCGATCATATTATCGCCAGTCTTGATGTGGTGTCGCTATTCAGCAACATCTATCTGGATGCATGTACAAGAACTATTAATAAACACTGGAATGAGATAAGTCAACACTGCAACATATCTCTAGAATCTTTCACCAACATTATAACATTCCTTTTTCATAACAACTATTTCTCTTTCAACAACAAAATATATTCTCAAACACATGGTTGTCCTATGGGATCTGTTCTGTCACCAATTTTGGCGGAATATGTCATGGATGATCTGCTTGATACAGTTATTCCGACACTACCCTATAACCTCTTCTTCATAAAAAAATACGTAGATGACATTATTTTATGCCTCCCTTCCATAGGTCTGGATGGTATTGTCAGAGAATTCAACAGCTATGACCCCTACATCCAATTTACCATTGAAAAAGAAGATGAGAACCTGTCTGTCCCCTTTCTAGACACAAGACTCATTCGCACCAACAACAACAGTTTATTGGTAGACTGGTACCAGAAACCTATGGCCTCAGGTCGGTTTCTCAATTTTAGGTCATACCATAAGCTAGGGATTAAAATCAATTTGGTAAAACAGATGAAAACAAGGGTAATCAGCATCTCAGATAATACCTTCCACACCTCAAATTTACGTAAACTATCAAAACTGTTCATCAATAATGGTTATCCGAAGTGTCTGATTAACAAGATCATTTTTAGTTCACCTTCCAATATTTTGCCGAACTCTGGTGATGCAGGTAATAGTCGCACAACCCCTAATAACGGAACTGATGTAATTCCCAATAATAACATCAATCCTAACAGTACTAGCACCAACCCGGACTCCAGACCTGGTTTTGCTGTCCTGCCCTACATCAAGGAACTGACCCCTAAGCTGATCAGATTGTGCAGTCCTTTGAACTTTCGAATTGCTTGCAAATCCGTCCTCACTATAAACTGCATTTTTTCAAAAATGAAAGACAAAGTCCCGCTGCTTGGCTTAACCAACACAGTCTACTCCATCAATTGCAACAACTGCAACCAAATATACATAGGTCAAACCTCCAGATCTCTTAAAGGAAGGATTACATCACACAAAAGTGATGCTAGGCTTCATCCTGAAAGATGCGCTCTAGCATCTCATGTTAACACAACAGGGCATTCTATGAATTACACAAGTATCAAAGTTCTTGATAAAGAAAAACACCTTTCCAAACGTTTATTCCTGGAAATGTCCCACATTTTCATGAATAACAACTGTATCAACAAAAAGACAGATGTTAAACAACTGAGTGTCATTTACTCATATTTGCTAAACTGCGAAAAATTGGAGAACTTACATATCTCCCCAAATTTCAACTCTTCACAACCATAATTAGAATCTGTGTTTTGGCCGTTTCCACCAGTAAATTTCATTCCACTCAAAATATAATAATTCTCTCCTCACGATTTATTAATAATTGTTAATTTAAATTCCCATTAATAATAATATAGTTTATTCAACTGCCTCTGGTCGGTTTAACAAATTCCATCATAAAATTCTGAAAATCTCTTCATCTGAAGTGATTTGGCAACGTTTTTGGCACACGCCCACAATTCGTTCCATCTTTCAATACTGACATTGACATCCTTCGGCCTTCTGTCAAAGGGTTTCATGTCACTCATCAATTCATCATTCCATGACCACTAATTTGTGCAATCATCAGGTGGTTTCACGATGTAATGTTCTAATTTTTTAAAATAATTTTTAATCTGTTTTTAACGTGTTCTTGTCATGTTTTGTATAAATTTTGACTATTGTGCAACCTATTCAGCTCTCACCTTGTTACTGGACGTTTCCCTCATCCTATACGAAAACAACAATTAGCAACATTCTCACATACTACTGTAAGTTGAGTCAATTTAAATTCATTTTACACCTTTGTTGCTACTGTTATCATTGTAATTACAGCTCCTGATGATGATGGCAAAGTCCATTGAAAGCTAGAGAGAATTAAAAAAAGTATAAAGAGTCCTCTTTGCTTAAATCTTGTCGAAGTACCCAACAAAAAGCGGAAGCTTTAATTTTTCACCTAACTGGTCTAGACGACAATGACCACGTCTCAAGTTATATATATATATATATATATATTATTACTCTAAATTGGGGTCTAGTACCTACCACAAAAGGCACACATTTTGCTATTTTTGTTTACAATCATAAAATGAAAGCACAATGTGTAAGCACACTTCATTTTTTACATTGATGGCCGATTATTAGAATTTTGAAGAGCGGGGGAGGGGAGAGTGGTGTCTAACAATGTCGTTCAAAAATTGTACGTATTCCGTATGATTTGGAAAAAGTAGGAAATTTTTCGTCCCCATGCTTTTGTCAGGAACAGTAGGGCAGCGTCCGAAAGTGAGACGTATGGTCACCTTCATAATACTATACCTACAAGAAAGACGTTTTTTGTACCTCCAATATACTGAGAACTTTATTGGCTTTTATAGCCCTTTATGGCCCACATTGTGTTACGAATATGGTGGGAATTGCGGAGTTGACCTTGAGCGTTGTGCTGTTCCAAGCCTGGGGCCAATTTCATAAAATTATGAAAGTTGGTATTTTCCGTCACTGAGGTTCGCGAATATAACAAACGGGGGACTTATGAATCACTTGCAGGGTCTATTTGGGTAAGACGTCATTGGCGGCGACTTACTAATAAACGACTGCTCTTTCTAATAGTGCACTGTTGCCGGTTTTAGCTAGTACAGTTAATGCGCATCTCAAAATATACTCGTATAAACATAGGTGCAGAAATGCTTCTTTTTCCAGATAGAGAGGTGTCATTTTTTTTTTTAAATCAGTTTTTCATAAATATCTTGATAAACTTTCGGTCGATTCTGTTTAAATTTAGCAGTGGTATTAAGGGCAGTAAGGGGCTAATTTAGCCCCAATTAGACTGAAATTATCAAGTCCAGTGGCGTCCCTAACCAATATCTGTGACAATTTTTGGAGAAATCTGAATCGGGCACCCAAGTCCACAGTCATGGCCACCCAGGTCACCGGATTTAGGTCCGTTAGATTTTTTCTTTGGGGACATTTAAAGTCCCCTGTTAACAAAACTCCAGTCAACGCTGAAGAAGAATTAATCCAACTATACGAGATGCATGGGATCAGAAAAGACGGTGGGAACATTTCAACGAGTTCGGCAATGAATGTTAAGGATAGCATTTTCAGAGACTATTATAAGTCTCGCGTTATTTACTGTTAAATGTTTTCATTGAAATAAATGTTTAACAGCCGTATTCACCAATTCGGAGTTTGCCAGTCTGTTACTTATCAGTTGTACAAAATATAACAGTCTGTTTAACAATAGTGGTACTCACCAAGACTTTTCGTGTTCTGATAACAAACTGTCATACAAAAATCTTAAATTTCTTTAAGTTGGAGCCTCTTGACAAAAAAACAAAAAGACTAACTTGGTATTTAACAGGCAGAAAAATCATTGTTGGGAGAAGCTTGCCTGGTATTCCATTCAAACAACTGCCAGAACTGGCCAACAGCTAAAAAGCAAAACAACCTAAATCTGAAGACAAGGTATCATTATTTTCACAGGATTTGGAGAAAGAAATTAACTTGTTCTCTTTTTTTCAGGTGAATTTGTTAAAAACGGATAGTGGGGTATCTATTCCTCGAACTTCTACATCTGATGAAAAAGTTCCCTTTAGTTATATTAAATAAGAGTATATGAAGTATTTATCACTAAATTGAATTACTATATCTGTTCCCATGAAGATACAAGTGCCGATGATAACTTATAGGCAAAGTTATCCATATTGAATGTAATATTCATAAAATAATTTACATAAGAATTTTATTTTGAACTGCTAAACACCTTGCAGACATAAATATTTACATGATAATTAATTTTTTCATGACAACATAAAAATTGATGAAATTATTGAGTCTCTTGTTGCAGTATTTTGAGATCCAATTCGTACCTGGATCTCTTCAATTTGTTCCATTTCAGGTCCATTCTCAAAAAAATCGATAGTGTCATTTTGTTCTAAGGACATGTTGTGCAGCACAGCAGTTGCCACAATAACCTCACACATAGTTTCAAGTTTTAGCCCCCATATCAAGATTTGGCTTTCTTTTGAGATTGGCTGGTTCCTTTCATTTATCAGTTCTGTAACATTTTGCAACAGTTTCCAGTCGCCTAAATGTACTTTTATTTATTCTAAATCTTCTTTTGAACTCCAAATCATCTATTTCAATCAAGGGAAACCTCCTAGTTCTTACAATTCTTTCTCTCGGGACATCTTCAATGTCACTCGTGTCTGTTTCCGAAGATTCTAATATGTCGATAATATCAATTCTACTGAGGCTATCCATTTTGATACTTATACAAACCAAGCCCTTACTCGCTGTTTGCTGACTGTATTTTGTAAATCACTTCTACGAAATCTCCAGGCAAAATAAAGTCGGGATGACACTTTTGACTTTTTAGTATTAATCAGTCAGTTAGTGGTTTACCAGTCCAACATCGCGCTGTTAACTTATCCATGACTTCAATGTGTTGATGGTGAATACTAAAAATGGATTTAACAATGTGTTAAATAATTTAACAGTCTGTTAGGAAATGGTGAATACGGCCATAAGTGTAGTTCTGAAAAGACGTTTTTCCGGCTCGATTTTTTGCATCAATAAATAACGTTATGAAAATATTTTATGATTATTTGTTTTATCGAAAGCAGGTATAATCTGAGGAAAAAAATCAAAAGACGACTTCCGTGTAACTTAAATTATCAAAAACATGCAAAAATTGAAAAAGTCAGTGGTCATACATTTTTTATCAGAGATTGGTTGGGGTGTTTCTTGAGACCCCACTAGACTCTACTAATTTCAATCTAATTAGGGCCAAATGAGCCCCTTACTGCCCTTAATACATACCATTTCTAAATTTGAACAAAATCGAATGAATTTGAAAAAAAATATTTCTTGTTATAATAATGAAAGGGTATGTAATTAATTTGTATAGTTTACTCCAATATAGGCCAACACGTCTATTTATTTTTCTTCACATTTTAACTTCTGGTTCATTGCACATTTTGTGTTTTGAAAGCAACACATTCAATTGTTTGTCACGGGTAACTAGAGTAATAGGACTTAGTGCATAGGTATACTGAATGCAGATACACATTATTTGTTGTTAGGTATCATCATTTCCTACAATTATTCAGAAAAATAGTGAAAATAAAATAAGAGTGTGTAGTGTTAAATAAGTAAACTGAAAAAATTAGTGTTTGTAACTTTGAGAAAATCTTTAAAACGACTGTAAGGTCGTTCGCCTCAAAATCGTATTTCCCCGTGTTACTAAAAAAATAAAAATTAAAATAAAAATGACTTTGCCAAATATTAACAAGTAAGTCGATGTTGAGTTCAGAATGTCATTCTTGATCGAAATCAGTAAAAATATATAGGGTGTCCCATTTAAAAATCGAAAGTTGGAGTCGTTTCCGGTCAAACCGGAAGTATGTCAAAGCAAGTGAATATGTCAAAAAAAGTAAATTTATCTATAATACACAACCCTCAAATTTTGCTTTTCTATCTTCAATAATAAAAAGGTTATAGAGAATCACCCGGTGTAAAATATTTCAAGTTAGTTTTGTAAAGTAAAATAAAATTTTTAAAAAACCGAACGGCCATTTCGGCAACATATCTGGCGCAGTCATCCAGTACGATTTAACGCAGTTTTCCGAAAATTCGCGGTATCGTGACCGGTTTCGTGAAAACGTGGGTATCGTCCCTTCGGCGTTCGACCTACAGCAACGAACAAAGAATCCACAGCCCAAGAGCGAGAAGTTGGCCACTTGCTTCTGCCTGCCGCCTTCCAAGAAGATAGGAGTAGAAGGTAAGAGCCAAAATTCCTTTTCGTCTCATCCAAATTGATTTCCCTGTATAGGAGATCTTAATTGAAAAGTTGTGATTTTATGTCATTACCAGACATTATCAGCGAACTAAATCACTTAAGAATTAATAATACTGATTCAGAATCAGAAGAAATGGCATCCCCAGAAAATAGCTTACAAATGTTACGCATGTTTGTAGATACAATACCAAATTTTTATGGTAATATCAATACACTACCAAGCTTCATTTCATCATGTGATTATGTATTCGACACATTCAACACTTCTGAAGAAACGATCAAGAGATACTTATTGAGAGTGGTACACACTAAATTAGTTGGTAGGGCTAACTTTTAGTTAGCTGTAGAACAGAATTAAATAGCTGGTCTTTAATAAAAGATGCTTTAGAGCAGTGTTTTGGTGATAATAGAAGTTTAGAATGCTTGGAACAAGATCTATTTCTATCCTCACCATATAGAAATGAGTCACCCTTAGATTTTGGAAAAAGACTCCAAATTTTGAGTAGTAACAGGTGGGCTGAAAAGTCCGTATCGTTTCTATGAGATGGCGCCACCAGAATAAAATCCATACGCTTCTTAGCTAGTACCAACCTTCAAAAGATGCCTGTCAAAATTTGACAGCTGTCGGATCATTAGTTTTTGAGTTATCGTATCGAGAGTGACGCTACTTTTGTTATTTTTGAAAACCATGGAAAGTCAAGAGTTTCGTGTGTTAATGAAACATTATTTTTTGATGAAAAAAAGTGCCGTCGAATGCAAGAAATGGCTTGATGAGTGTTATCCGGACTCTGCCCCGGGCGAAGCAACCATTCGCAAGTGGTTTGCTAAATTTCGTACCGGTCACATGTCAACTGAAGACGACGCACGCAGTGGACGCCCAAAAGAGGTCGTTACGGACGAAAACGTGAAAAAAATCCACAAAATAATTTTGGGAGACCGCAAAATACGGTTGATTGACATAGCTGAGGCCTTAAACATATCAAAAGAACGTGTCAGTCACATCATTCATGAATATTTGGATATGCGAAAGCTCTGTGCGAAATGGGTGCCGCGCAATCTCACATTTGACCAAAAGCAACAACGCATCGACGACTCTGAGGCCTGTTTGGAGGTGATTTTGCGCAATAAAACCGATTTTTTTCGCCGATACGTCACCATGGATGAAACATGGCTCCACCACTACACACCGGAGTCAAATCGCCAGTCGGCCGAGTGGACGGCTGCATCCGAACCACCTCCGAAACGTGGAAAGACGCAACAGTCAGCAGGCAAGGTTATGGCCTCTGTTTTCTGGGACGTGCAAGGAATTATTTTCATCGACTATCTTCAAAAGGGCCAAACTATCAACAGCGACTATTATATAGTGTTACTGGAGCGTTTGAAGGCCGAAATCGCCAAGAAACGGCCACAAATGAAGAAAAAAAAAATCTTGTTTCACCAGGACAATGCGCCGTGCCACAAGTCCATGAAAACGATGTCGAAATTGCATGAATTGGGCTTCGATTTGCTCCCCCATCCACCGTATTCTCCGGACCTTGCTCCAAGCGACTATTTCCTCTTCTCAGACCTTAAGAGAATGCTCACCGGAAAAAAATTTCACAGCAACGAAGAAATCATCGCCGAAACTGAAGCCTATTTTGAGGACAAGCCGAAGGATTACTACCGGAAGGGTATCGAAAAACTTGAAGAACGTTATAATCGCTGTATAGCCCTTGAAGGCAACTATGTTGAATAATAAAAGCGAATTTTGACGAAAAAAATATTTTTTCATTGAAACGATACGGAATTTTCAGCCCACCTGTTACTCTTGCCCAGAAATTGAGTATTTCAGACGCAACGCCCGAAGTAAAAGTCGCAATGATGAAGCAGTACGATGGTATCCGTTTGAGAGCTTTTGTGCGCGGATTATCAGGACCTTTACAAACAGTTATTCGTTTGAAAAATCCTTCGTCCTTAGAAGAAGCAATGGCATATATTATCGACGAAGAAAACTTCCAGTATACGCAAAACATTTTCAAATCCTCAAATCATTCAAAAACTCCATGTAGTAACACACAAAATTCATATTCCAAACCACAGGCAAAGTTTAGAAATTCAAATAATAACAATTGCCGACATCAGGCACCAAATCAGAATTTTCATTATCAAAAATATCAAGCACCTCATCAGTCGAATTTTCAACAAAGCTATCGACCTCCACAAACCTTTCCAGCTGACAGAAACCGGAATAATTTCCCAAGTCTAGTTTTCAAAAACGCTATCCAACAAATCGAGAAGTTTTTGGACCACCCAGAAACACGAACGTCTTCAAGCCCAGGGGAACAGTACCGAATAATTCCCCACAGCCTATGTCAGTTTCAACCAGAAATACTTACAAACCGAACTATCCCCAAAGACAAAATCATTTTCAGCCCTCGGGACCCAGAAATTTCATTGTGGAAGAACTATATCAAATAGATGACACTCATAACGACGAAAATTATAAAACCAGACAACCCGAAACAACCAGAAATCCAAAACCATTTTCAAAAACTCAAAACGTTGAAGATCAACACGCTTCTGCCTCTTCGTCCACAAATCATGAATCAAACCCAAATTTTTATTACAAGGGCCAAGGCACCCACAAAACATAATCGAAATCCATTCCGATCTTGACAACTCTTTACCCTACATCAAAATTCAAAATCCACCCTTAACACAGGATGTTCACATTCGATGATACGCCCTAGAATAGTAGAAAAATACTGTCCAGAACGTATTTACCATTCAGTTTCAAGATTAAAGACAGGCGTAGGAGAAAAAGAAGTTCAATTTAAAGCCGATCTGCCATCATTCCCAGAATTTCAATCAGATGATTTTATCACTTTCATTTTATTTGATTTCCATCCATTTTTTGACGGCATATTAAAACAACTATTACGTTTAAATCTCAACATAGACCTTACTAGTCAACTTTTAATTAGTGAGGTAGCTCTTATCAAAGTTCCTGTGAGCATTAATAATAGCCCCGTTATAATCCCTGAAGGTGAAACAAATGGCTTTATTAAAAGTTTGCCATGAGTTTAGGGATATATTTTACAATGAAAATGAAAAGTTAACGTTCACTAATATCATTAAACATGAAATAAAAACTACTGATGAAATTCCAGTACATACAAAAATTATCGTTATCCTTTTGTTCACAAAGAGGAAGTTCAAAGACAGATAAATAAAATGTTAGATGATGGAATTATATGTCCTAGTCAAAGTCCTTATAGCTCACCTATCTGGATCGTTAGTAAGAAGATGGATGCTAGTGGGAAACAAAAATGGAGAATAGTGTCAGATTTTCGAAAGCTTATCGAAAAAACAATAAGTGATCGATATCCATTACCTAATATTAACGATATATTGGACAAGTTAGGCAGATGTCAATACTTCAGTACTTTAGATTTAGCTTCCGGATTTCATCAAATAGAGATGCATCCAAATTCTATCGAAAAAACAGCTTTTAGTGTAGAACATGGATGTTACGAGTATACCCGCTTACCATACGGTTTGAAAAATGCCCCAAGTATATTTCAGAGAGTAGTTGACAATATTTTACACGGACTACAAGGCAAAATTTGTCTGGTGTATACGGACGATATTATAATTTTTCCACTAGTCTTGAAGAACATATTGCAAATTTGAAATTAGTATTTCGGAGATTAAGGGACACACAACTGAAAATTCAACCAGACAAATGTGAATGTTTATGCAAAGAAGTTGAATATTTAGGACACGTAGTTACTTGTGATGGTGTAAAACCGAATCCCAAAAAGATACAAGCAATAACACAATTCCTCATTCCAAAAACAGTTAAAGAAATCAAATCCTTCCTAGGTCTTTTAGGTTATTATAGACGTTTTATTGAAAATTTTGCCAAATTAACAAAACCACTTACGAAATGTCAAATTGAACATACTACAGAATTTATAAAAGCCTTTGAAACTCGCAAACATATTCTCACCAACGAACCTATTTTACAATACCCCGATTTTGAAAAGCCCTTTATTTTAACTACTGATGCCTCAAATTACGCAATAGGTTGTATTCTTAGCCAAGGAAAAGTAGGACAGAATCGACCGATTGCCTATGCATCACGAACTCTGAATCCAGCAGAATGTGATTATAGTACAATAGAGAAAGAATTATTAGCAGTAGTATATGGTGTGAAATACTTCAAACCATATCTATGGGGACGTGAGTTTACCATAGTTAGCGACCACAAACCCATCGAATATTTGTTTAACATGAAAGAACATAACCCCAGACTTTTACGTTGGATACTGTTTCTTGAACAGTTCAACTACAAAATTCAATATAAACAAAGCAAATAGCAATGTCGATGCTTTATCTCGCGTAGATCTTAACGCCATTCAAGATGAAACGGATCAATCAATAATTGCAAATCCTGGAGATTCTGATGAAGATATTCTTCAGTTTCTACAAGACGATGATAACCCCGAAATAAATATTGAAGCCTTACAAGAACTACAGGAATTTCTCATCCCTGAAGTTCCTGATAACTCTAACAAGATAAAAATAATTTCGGATATCCAAATTGTACCCCCTCAGCCAAGTGATGACAGTATTATAGTCCAAACAGCAGTAGAAAACCCCATATTAGAGATACCTTTCACTGAATATGTTACTAATAAATTTTCTAATCAGATAATTATTGAACAGAAATCATCTTATCGATATCACATTGTAAGGACTAAGCCCTTCAAAAATGTCAATAAAATACAGTTACAGCTTAGTGATAACATAGAGGAAGAAATCATAAAGTTTTTCAAGACTATGTTGATCCAAACAAAGTATATTGTATTTTTATCAAAGGTTCAGAAATCAAAGATTTAGATATCCAGATTATCAAAATACTACCTTTGTATTTCAAAAACCACGCATATAAATTTTTCCAATCAGCTTGTTAGAGATGTTTCAGACAAAGAGAGACAAAAAGAATTAATTTCTCATCATCATGAAACAAAGACTTGTCACAGAGGAATTAACGAAACGTTACTTTCCCTTAAAAAACTACTACTGGAAGAATATGCAAAAAATGGTAACAGAATACATAAATAATTGTGAGTTATGCCAAGTAGCAAAGTATAACAGACATCCACCAAAAATAAAATTTTCACTCACACCAACACCAAAGCAACCCCTAGAAGTCTTACATATGGACACTTTTCAATTTTCTAACACAAAATTTCTTACTGTTATTGGTTCACTTTCAAAATAAGCACAATCGTATCATTTAGATCCAGTTTGTATAGCCACAACAGTGTATGAAAATATTTTGATATTTGTGAACCATCACGGATACCTCAGTCAATTACTACTGATAATGGAAGAGAATTCAATAATTCCTTATTTACAGAATCTTGTAAATTACACAAAATCCACTTCACTTTACTACACCATGTAATTCGAACAGCAACAGTCCAATAGAACGATTACATTCAACTCTCCTGGAACTCCTAAGAATTCTAAAAATCAAATTTCCAAAATTATGCCCAAAAGAACTAATGCAAAATACAATTCTGGCATATAACACGTCAATTCACAGTGTTACAAAACAACGACCATTCAACCTTATAAATGGCCGCTTAGATGTCCTGGATCCATTTGACCTATCAGATGAGATCATTGTCAGCCAATTTATTGATGATAGACGTGAAAGACTAAAATTTATTTACAACAATATACACCAAGTAACAGACGCTCATGAAAAGAATATTATAGAAAAGCGTAATGAAACTAGAGAGGATCCTTCCAAATTTCCCCAAGGTTCAAAAGCATATGTCAAAGATAAAACCGCTTCTTGGAGTAAATTAAAACCACGACTCACAAAAACTGAAGTTAAGAAAGATTTAGGTACCAAAGTACGGACTACAAATAAACGCAAAGGTTTAGTACACAAATCTCAAATTCAAAAACCTAAAGCTTATTCTTCTTTTCCGCAGGAAATCAAGAAGATTCCGATAGTCATTCTATCCCTTCTACTAGTCACGACAATCAAAGCCAACAATGACGCAATTGTCACACCCGTAAAAGCCCCGCTTTTCCCTTATTCGCTAGGTAACGCTAGTATTATATATATATATATATATATATATATATATATATATATATATATATATATATATCGTATCATCTTTTATTCACTTTGTAGAAACTACTTCATTAACAAGACAGATTACGAATATCCAAAATTACTACGAAAGACTCCAAAATACGCTCAAGCCTTTAAATGCTGATCATTCAACTTGCACTTTGGATTTTCAAATCTCCTTAAGCATACAGAATTTCTAATACAAGAAGCTACGAAAAAATTAAATAACATTGTTCCACGTATTCGTCAGAAACGAGGATTGATTAATCTCGTAGGAAAAACTTCAAAGTTTCTTTTTGGACAATGGACTCAGATGACGAAATCAAAATTAATAATGCACTTAATGAATTACAAAAGAACGCAAATTCTGTGCATAGTCAACTGAAACTTCAGACAATTACAATTCTACAATTTCATTATTGAATTCTAATCAGGTACAGATCAAAGCGAAATTGTATCATATGCAAAATGCGATGAATGCAACTGTAGGAAGCTTGACAGCTTATCTTCACGCTGAAAATATTTTGCAGCAACTTAATCTAAATTGTCAAAATTTGATTACATTTTTAGATAATTTGGGAGACGCTATAATGTTTTCAAAATTGAACACCTTACATAGTTCATCATATCAGTTACAGACTTAGAGAAAAACATAAAGTATTTAGTAAAATTATATGATAAAAAGAAAGTACCAAATTTTCAAAATTTACAATCACATTATTTAGTAGCTAATCCACAAATTACATTTACTGATAATAAAATCTTCTTTTCTATAAGATTTCCTATATTATCTGATGAAAAATTCCAATTTTTCAGTCTATATCCAGTTCCTATTAGAAATTCAACCATTATTCCAACCCATTCCTTTTTGGCTCTTGGAACAAGTCATCAGCAATTTGAAGAAGAAGAATGTCCAGAAATTGAAAACGTCTAGTTCTGCAAGAATCGACAAGAACCCATCCAAGGTTGCCTAAACGAGTTACTGAAGAAAGCAGAATTTTCAAAACGCCAATTCACAAGGTTACAAGTATCCAGTCCTATTGTTGAAGCCACATCAGCAAAACACATTTTGGTCATTCCCCCTGAACAGCCAATCACAGCAGTCAAGTTGTGTGGTACTCAACAACCACTTATTTTAGAAACGCCAAATTTAGTCGAAATACCCGAAAATTGTGGAATACAAATCAACTCATCCAAGTTTTGGAACAAGGAAGATCGAGTCAAAGGAAACCCTTTGGTCCTTCCAGAAATAAAATTTTGGAATGCACGATCGAACTTTGTGTCCAAGAAAGCTTTGACCCTCAAGACTATTGACGTCGGCAAGATCAAAGAGATGCAAGAAAAAGCAAATTTTCTTCAAATGCAAGAAGAAGCCGGTATTGATCCCCTAATTTGGTTTTCTAGCAGCTAAGTTTTTACTATTTTTCTGCTTGTTACAGTAGCAGTAACCTTTTGGTATATTTAGAGAACACAAATCCAGAAGCAAAACGATCTATCCCAAAACACGAAAGATGAAGAAAATCCCGAATCCAGTGAAGAAAGGCCAATGAAAGATGCAAAAAGAAGAAAACACCCTGAAAACAGAAAGCGTTCCTATTCAGTTTTCAGACTAGGTGGGGAGGAGCTATGATGCAGACAAGGATGTATGTCGAAGAAGAAAATGCTGAGGAAAGCATCCGAGCCTGAGATGATAAATAGAGGTTCTTCATGCTTTCCCACAGATTCCTCGTTTGTTCGTCATATTGTACATTTTATGTATTGTAAAATATTTCAAGTTAGTTTTGTAAAGTAAAATAAAATTTTTAAAAACCCGAACGGCCATTTCGGCAACATATCTTATATATATATATATTATAAAAATGAACTAAAACCACTAACCTCCAATTATCAGACTTGATATTCTCCTTGATAAACGGCAGCACATGCGGCACGATCTCATCCTCGCAGCACGTCGCCAGCAACATTAAGCACACGCCAGCCGCCTTGCTAGGGTTCCAATCGTCCTCGTCGTCGAGCTCCTCTTGCTTGGTGAGCTTCTGGAGGAGGATGGGAACGATGTACTGCAGTGCTCCCTTGGCGTAATGGCGAGAAACGCGAGCGGGCGGTCGACCTGCTTCGGCAGCTTCCGTGTCTTCGATCGCCAGGTCAACTTCTTCGTCGGACACGTTCGACCAGAATTCGATACCCTGGTAAAAAAGACGTCAAGTAGATTAATTCAGTAGAGTAAGATTCCAGTGCTAACAGACATTACTTCTTTTCTAAAAGACAAAACGTGGGGCGTTGAATACACATCTGTTGATTCAGTTGTTCATTCGGATTGACAGTCTAAAGTGCGGACTATGGCATCGTGGTCACGTAGCGTAGTGATATAAGGGCAGTTTTATGGTATAACTTTATGCGTGATTTAAGCATAGACCAGTGCTCAAAAGATATGACGCTTGCCTTAAAGAATGATTGGCCTCATCGTACGACTATATTCAGGTGGTACAGAAAATTCCAGGGAAGGGAGGCCGCGAACGTCAGTAACACAGGAAAACATTACTGCTGTGAGGAAAATGCTTGATGAAGACTGAATAGTGACATACCAACAAGAGGAGACCTTCATGCAACAGCAATTCATTTAATTCTTCATAACCATTTACATGTAAGGAAACTTTGTTCTCTCTGGGTACCACATAGTCTGACGGAAGAGTTGGTGCCGAAAGATGCTGAAAATGTTTGATAAGGGGCAATCTCAGTATGTGAACAGCATCGTGACAGGTGGCTCTATTATAACGATGTGCCTACCAAGGCTCAAAACAAAGTTTGGGTCTTTGATGATGAGGACACACCCGTAGCTGTCAGAAAATCCCATCTGTTAAGAAACAAATGATAGCTTTATTTTTCAAATCGAGCGGAATTGTGGAGCGTGTCGTTTTGGAAGAGACAGTCACACCTAAGTGGTACATGGAACCATGCCTGCCTAAAGTCATAGAGTCTATGACAAACCTGCGGCCAAAGTCAAGAATGGACACTTGGTGTCTCCACCATAACAACTCTCCAGCTCACCGCGCCAAAGCCTGCACCGAGTATCTGACCAGTTCTGGACTGAAACTTATTGAGCACCCTCCTTACACTCCAGATGTTGTTCCCTGCGACTTTGCACTATTTCCGCATGTGATAATGAAACTAAAAGGAAAATGGTTTTCTAGCGATGATGACCTTCTGAGGGTTTGGGACATCGAGTGTGCCGCACTCCCAGGTGAAACTTGGCAGAGCTGGTTTAAGAACTAGTTTTGGCGGATGGAGAACTGTATTGAATGTGAAAATTACTTTGAATGAAGTCAATAAATAAAGCTGTATTGCAAACCTTTTATAGTACCCTTTGTACTTTGGACAAAGTGTAACAAAGTATTGCCCAGTACCGCCAGACGCTTCCCGCCAAACATATCTTCTGCCAGATGCTTTAAACTCGTTTGTATGTCAACTTAGGGAAAAAGTTTCATATAAAAATTATAGACTATTTTTAAAAGTAAAGCAAAATACAAATTACTTACCTGTAGTGCGACAGCATCGTTTTCCGATTTCATGGCTTCTAGAGTAATTGGGAATAAAGCTGGGGCCATGTAAGGCTCCATATATTGATAGTACAGTGACATTATTTTCACTAAACATTGCAGTGCTGCTACTTTGATTTGTGAATCAGGAGACTGAGTTGCTTCACAAACAACCTACAAAAAAATAATTGTTCATCAATTCAAAGTATCGAGAATATCTCGTAAAATATGTTATAATTTAAAACTAAACATACCATAACTGATTAAATGACCAGCTATGAACGTTTGCATTGAAAATGGGCATATCATCTTATCTATACCATGATTTTTTTTAGATATTAAATTATTTTTTATTTAGATTTTGTTTATTTCAAGTCATGTTATGACAATATGTACTGGTATCTATCACAACCAGTCATTTGACCTACTATGTTAGGAATAGATATGTATCAAGTGTTGATATAATTAGTGTTAACTATAATATTTAACAAATAAGGAAAAATGGGTTTACTTAGAGAAATTAAGTCAAGCAAGTTTTTTAATATGTGATGTTACCTCCATAATGTAATTTCGCTCTGTAGGTTGATCAAAATTCGCCTTTGTGAACTCCAATGAATTTAAGAGAGCTTGTGTTGCTGCCAACCTCACATGATTGCTTGGTTCTGAGTTTCTCATTCCATGTACTGCAATAAAACAAACATTATAGTATCCGTTTATCAATCTCAATCAGGAAGTCACAATATTTCTTTAAACTGTGGTCATCAACGAAAATATAAAAAATGGTTTTTAATCAAAGAGTAAATAAAATTCTGTGACAGAATCTTGGCCACATTCTCTGAATTACAATGAAATTTTCTAACTCTCAACTTTCAGAAACTATAACCACATGGTCTTGGTGGAAAAAAGACTTCCCATTTTCGTGACGCCACTGATTATGGGCATTTCACTTTGCTTGAGTGATGTGACAACATATTAAACCAGAGAAGGAAAATGGTACCATTGCAAGCATTGGTAAAGTTCGAATGGGTGGATAATCAACCACAACTAACCTATTGCCGTGAGTATATCGTTGGACTGCGCGACGAGCACATCAGAATCAATTTCCTGGCAAATGTACCCGATCGCCTCCAAGGTAGCCTCCTTCTGGATTTCAGTGGAGTTTGCTTGGCATACATTGCTGACCAAGGTGGATATCAAGTCTGGCCATTGATGCTGCGGCAATTCGGCAACGGCGATGTAAGCAACGCACTGAGCAGCAGATGACGGTCGGTTCGTTTCTGTGCCTAAAGCGCCCACAACCTGACGAAAAACAAAATTTAATGAGTTTTTAAAATGAAAGTGGGTTAGTATTATGTTTAATTTATAATTGTGAGTTACACAGAATCAGTTATAATTGTCAGATCAAGTTGCAATTAACTACAATTGTCAGTTACAAGTTGTATTTAGATGTAATTGTCAATTAAACTGACAAGTGTAAACAACACATTATAAGTGTTCCCTATAAGTTCTTGGTCTGCAAAAGAAAGAAGCTATGTAACTATGGTAATAGACATATTCTATTATCCAATGCTTGACTTTGATACACTTTTTGTAGTGATGGATATGCCTTTATAAGCTATAATGATAGTCACAAGTTTTAAAGTCAAAATGGCGAAATAAATAATAGTCTAATGGGGTCATGTCAGAGCTGTAAGGCAGGTGATCAAGTTATCCAAGATCTGTGATAGCAACTTGAACAACTCAGCAGTATGCATTATAATAAAATAAGTTTCCGCCTTTTTTACTCTTGATAATGCATGAAACGTGCTGCCATGTCTTCCAGTTCCTTATACAGCAACATTTGTTGCACTCACTGTTTCTTCACTAAGAGAGTTTCACGAATATACCACATAATTTGAAATGACATTTCTCCTTATCAACTTAGATGAGACAGGAAGATTTCTGTCTCATATTGAAGATTTGAAAGTTACATGAGTAGCAGCCACTGAATGTCTCAATGGTCCCCTTGTAATCTTTGATCAGCAGGTGTTGTCAAATTCATAGCTCTTAGACGTTGTTCATATGTCGAATCTCTGGTGGAATTCGCGTTATTTTACGGTGCAGTCTTTCCAGTATGTAACCAAAGAAATTAATTCAGCAGCTTTGTATGTTCTAAGTAACTTAAATGTATAATAAAAAGCATCTACGAGCCCCTTCCCACTTCAGTTGGCCCACTTCAAGATTTGTACCAAAGTATGCCTTTATAAACTAAACTATTTACTTCTAAAACAATTTATTTTCTCAAAAACATTTTAGATACACTCTAGTCGTAAAAAATACATATTTGAAATCATTTAGACCTATAACTAATAGAACATCTGAACAAACAAACAATGTGCGAATAAATGCGCGAAGTTAACAAAGCAACAATTGAAAGATTACCATTGGGTAACATCACCTTTATTTTTTATTACAGCTGAAATTCATTGGGGCATAGTGTTAACCAAGTTTTGGCAAAAATTTCTGTAAAACAATCAGATATTTCTTGAAGCTTTTGTCTCAGTTCGGTGATTGTACGAGCAGGATGTTGTCGTAGAACCTTTTTCATCTCATGCCACAAAGTTTCAATAGGTGACAGATCTGGACTGCTAGAAACCCATTTCAAAAGTGGTACATTATTTTCTTCCATCCATTTTATATCCTTTTTTGAGGTATGGCACGCTGCACCATCTTGCTGAAACATAAAATCTTGGCTGGATGTCAAACATTCTTCCATCACTGGTAAAAGCGATTCTTATAAAATCGCCAAATATTTGTTTGTATCCACATTTCCATCAATAAAATGAAGTGTTCCTACTCCTTTTGATGACATTCTGCCCCAGACCATAATGAATGCTGGAAATTTCACTTTTCTCTTCAGACAGTCAACATGGAATGCTTCATTTTTTTTGCGAATAACTCTACTGCGACTGTCACCAACACAAACTTCGAATCGGGCCTCATCACTCCATTGTATTGCACACCATTGTTGAGCTGTCCATTGTCTATGTTCTTTAGCCGATCTAAGCCGATTTTTCTTTTGCAGTGGAGTTAATAGTGCCTTTTCTTTGGTGTGCAACTTTAGGGTTTTTACTTCACTTTTTTTTATAAGAAAACTTACCTTGCAAGTGCTAAATCCCAGTTTGTTGGCCTCTCTACGAATTGTGGACCTCAAAATTCTCCTTCCAACAGCGTCACTCCACAGAGCACTTAATTGTAAATAATTGGCATGCCTGTTTTTCACGATTATTCTTCTTAATGCTCTTCGGTCGGCATTTGTGATATAACTTTTTTTCACATATCGTGGCTTAGTATTAACTGAGCCAGTTACGTTATATCTTCTAACAATATTTCTCACACTGTACCGTGATAAGTCTAACAAAGTTGCAATTTCTGAGTTTGACTTCCCAGAATTAAAAAATTTTATTATCACTAACCGAATTTTCTCACTAATGACCTTTCCTCTACCCATTTTGAAAACCTTAACTACCCAAAACTATTTTAAACGTATTCTGACAGCTGTGATTAATAAAAACAATTGTCATGGCTTTTATTTTTCACAGCCACCTATGCGTTATAGACTTATTTTGCATTGAAATGAAAATAGGTTGATATGCTGTAATTGCAACATGTGTTATTTTTATGCTGCAAATTTGATTAGGGAGTGATAAAGTTGGTGTTTTCTACTATATATTATCAAAATATTCATTGTTAATATCTTAAACCTATAACACCCTGCTATATTTTTATTATTTGTGTTTGATAAGAAAAAAACTAAGATTTCAATAGTTGGGCCAACTGAAGTGGGAAGGGGCTCGTATTACATGTCTATTGTGTATTCTGACCTCAAATATTTAGTGCTCTATTAGGAATCATCTTGTTGATGCTCAACGCATCTATATCATGCAAAAGAGAATGATGTTCTGATTGCACCATTTGGAGTCTTGAAGAAAAATATTTTGAGGATAAAAGTATTCTAATGTTGCCATCATTACCTTTTTAAAGGCGTGCTCTCAGGAATAATAACAACGTCCTATTCAACAAGTATACCCTCAGCACATTCTGTAGTAGCACTCTGACTACGTTTGTGGATCAGTTTTCAATAATTTGCCCTCCGAGTTGAAAACAATCAATTATTTGAAACTTACTTGAAATATTTATACCCTAAGCATTTTCATTATCTGCAAGAGTATTACATTTCTTAATAAATACATATTTATCTATTTTATTCGTTGTTTTATTCATTAAATATTGAAGCTGATTATTTTTTTCTATTTTACTATTTATATATTCCAAACCATGTTTTTTTGTTACTTATTTATATATAGTCGGAATCACGAAAGATGACGATTACGTAGTAAAGACAATCGACAGCGATTTGTGAATATTTTTAAAGAAGTTTCAGATATGTTAGACAGAGACAAACAGAATTTTATTGTCTAAACAAACTGTATTGCTAATTTGCATGTATCTGACAAAAATAGACAATGTTTTCATGTTGTATGATCGATCATATTTGAAAGATGAATAGTTAGGTTATGTTAAAGCAGGTTAGGTTGTTTTCGAATAATACTTTGATATTTGGTGTTCCTGCCTTAAGGAATTCTACTCATAACTGTATGTTTCAAAACAAAAACTCCCCACTAAAATTATTATTACGGTATCACCCAACCTAACATCACAATACAAATTTGTTGTCATTATCTTCCTGACATCGTGATTTTACGTACGTCCATTGATTACGTCAGTACAATTTGTGGTATGACGTAATAGTCATGTTTCGTGATTTTGACTATATACTTAATCATCTAATCTGGGCTTGGCTTGGTCCAGAGATTGTGCTTCATTTGTCAAAAATTTTATTACTGCACAGTATTCAGCTTTCAACAAAGTGAAAATCAAAACAACGCATACGAACGACCATACCACTGTGGTATGGTCGCCAAATTTTGTTGATGACACTAACTCCATTTAAGAAGTGCAACATAAAATTTTAAAACACGCAGCTAATAAAATGGGTCGAAGTCAGAATGCTTTAAAACTAAGGAGTACCTTGAAAATCAACTCCTTGAAATGCTGCATGGTATTTTTTGATTTTTGTTTTCTGGTTAAAATTGTTAATGGTTTCATAGATTGCCCAGAGGTGTTTGCACAAATAAATCTCAATGTCAATAAACGAAGAACTCTCAATACAGTTCTGTTATGTTTCCACATCATTCTATATTAATTTTTATTCTAATTATGGTTAAATAAACCAGTTACAAGAGTTCCTAGATCTGGCAATGTCACTGTAAGTTACAACATAGATGTTTTCAACAGCAATAATAGGCACATGGAAAATGTGTCTATTTAACTTTGGTTTGTTAGGTTTTATAATCATAAGTAGATATATTAATAAAATATGCATAATGAATTTAAATTTGAAACTGTATGCTATAGCACATTAAAATAATTGAAAAATTAAAAATGATGTAAACAACAATATTCAAAAAGATCCATTTTAACGGTATTAACATCCACAATTTAAAAATTCGTCAGTAGAATAAAGACATTTATCAGTTAGATAATTGAAAACCATTCATTTAAAACTATAGTAGATATCAATATCTCTCAAATCTCTAGTGTAACATAGAGTCATAAAATCACTTAATTTTAACTTGGTGATTCTTGTATTATAATCATGCTGTTGATTTTGCATTTCAAAGTTGTTAATCTTTCATTTAACATGATTTACACATTTATATATAAAAATACAAGATAAAGTGGGCAGCTTGTTGTCAATAAACTCATGCCTGCAAGTTTTCCTAAAAGTGAGATTGAATAATAGTCAAACGTTTTTGTGAAACAAAGACTCTGCCAGTTGCTCTACCTCAGCTCAGCAGATAGTAAAGATATAATAGAGATTTTTCATCTAAATATTTTTTCATGTGAAATAATGCAAAGAAGCTTTTGTTTAAATTGCAGCAGATTGGTGACTGAAGGAATCATTTTTTAATGTGAGAGTTGATTGCAGTAGTTTTATTTTTATTTAATATTATGGGAATGGGAAAAAGTAAATAAATAGATAAATAAATTCCATATGTGACTACTGAAATAATACACTATTTGTGAGTATAAATGAAGACTCCATTAATATTATGCAGAATTTTTACGATAAATTTCTATGACCGAATTCAGCAACTATAAGAAACTGCCATGCACAATTGTATCGCATGGCTGGTCCAGTGTGTTTGTCTGGATCCTCCTCAGCAGCCAAATGGTAGTTAGCTGCAAGGATGCCAGGATGTTCTGAGCTCGATGTCTGTTATGTGAGAGCAAACTCCTCATAACAAGTCACTTCACTGTGTATTTGCAAATTTCTTATTTAGTAATATAATTACACTGTACATATGATTAAAAATGATTTAAAGTTATGTATTGAAGGTTAAATATGGTATTACATCTATCATCCATCAACTGGAGACTCCAATGCAAGAACTAGTTACGTTCATTGAAGTAATTCTTTTAAGAACACAAAAACTAATGCCTGCTGTTGTTTCATATTGCACAACTGATAATTTCTGCTATTATATCAGAACTTTGAACTAAGCATAAACAAGTGGATAACTCAGTTTGATTAAAATTAGACTTGACCAGCTCTTGCATTGGAAATGGTATGGAAGAGTATGCATTATAGGAGTATGAGTATATAGATGAATGAAATTTAGACAGTACAAATCGCTATCTATTACCAGAACCAAGCATGGTTACATCTATATTACTATATATCAATGTATGATTCATAGGGTTGTTAAAAGAATATGCTAAAACCACATCAAATTACTTACATTTTTCTTTATGTAACTTCGTATGTCATCAGGAAAAGAGAGCCAACGATGTTGATAAGTCTGTTTGATGTTCGGATCCTTAGATGTTAACTGGTTCTTGAGCTGTAGACCTGCAGCCATTCTTGCAACAGGGCTGTTTCCCCCATGTCTCAGAATCTCTGATAGTGTTTTAATAAAACCTAGGACGTTTGTTGAAGCCGCTTGCTCGAGGAAGGAGGATGCCTGTTCCAACTCATTTTTATCTGATAAAAAAGAAAAGTTAACCAAACTTGCATGATGTGTATCGTCATCGATTTATTACAAAAAAATGTCACGGAAAAGTTGCTGATGTTGGAAATACAAGTATAAACAGTTGGGATAAGGTACTTACCAGGCGAAACGGTCTTTTCTAAGATTTGAATGAGTTGCGGAGTTTCTTGATGCATTGTGATAAGCCTGTTGTGATGAAGAGGGGTTACTTCTCCTTTCTTCGCAGTATCGGATCACGAAATGAATATTTGCAATACTTACAATAAATTAACAAACGTATAAACGCAATTATTGACTACTGAAGTAATCTTGAGTAATCTCAAATCCTCGTCCTTTTTTCTTTCAGCAAACACGGCACACGTAAATCGGAAGAAAGAAAGAACGGTCCAATCACAGAGCCATTGCCAATTGTCAATCAAATCAACTGTCAAAGCTATTTCCGAGTAGCAAATTTGAAATGATGAAATCTCATTGGCTACCATATCTGTCATTCGTTTGGAAGAAACTCGGCCACAAATAGCGTATCTCCATTTAAATAACATTTCCGGTTGCTCTTAACCATTTAACCATCTTTTTGAGAAGAGTGATCATTTTCTAGAATTTCTGAATTTCATAATATGCCGATCTAGACACAAAATTTCCATAGAAAATATAACATAATTCTAAAAATTACCAGCGACCCTCGAACGTTTAGAAACTAAGACAAAAGTGGCGAATATGGAGTGACAATGGAATACACCTGTGACGTAGTTTAAATTGTCTACTATATGTTGCTACCATCTTCCAGGTTGCGATTTATGTCTGTAATCTCAAATCATATACGCAGACGACAATTTACAAACCGACATATTTGCAAGAACCTCCCACTTGGCAACAATACGATGTTTTTTGTTTTATCACATTAGTGAGAGCAATTGCACCAATTGTTATTCGGCAGTCCAATTCTATGAAACGGTCACAGTTAAAATAGTGTCAATTCTACCATTTTCTTTTCTATGCATTCATCACAAATAAAATGTCACAAGTTTCACAACCTTTGGCGGTTTGATAATCGGTAGATTCACATAACAATCGACCAGTGGAACAATCCTTACGCCATTTTGGCCATTTATCTCTGTAATTTGCTTTGCCTATTTGTCCACTTTTGTTTACATTCTACTCACTTGAAAATCGTACAGAATGGAAATCAAGATTGAGAGCAATAATTTGTTTTTTGACGTAAACAAGATTTGCCGGGTGTGTTTATCCGAAAAGGAGCAAATGAGATCTGTATTTATGCAGGATGAATCCACAGGACAATCAGTGATTCTTGCTGAAATGCTGATGGGATTTTCTGCTGTTCAGGTAGGTTGTTGAAAACTACTAGATGTTCATATCTAGGAATATTTTGATCTGCATTCATGTGTTGTAAGGGAGGGCATAGTAGATCTGCTGAGGCCCATAGGCAAAATAGTCCTAAGCAATCTAGAGCCATTGTTTTAAAATATACCAGCACTGGTATATTACTATAGGTCTCATAAAAGAAATGATAAGCCATTGAAGAGCAAAAATGCCATACTTCATAATGGAGTATTTCATACTATGTAGTTGCATCAAGCCTCTTCAAAGCTTGGGGCCCTGGTGGACAATTTTATCAATCCTATTATGGCCATATCTCGACCAGGTACACTAGCTAAATCTATTTATTCATAAACAATATGGGCAGTTATTGTTTATTTCCAATCAAAATTATCTTTCCTACTGCTGAGCTAGCTTTTGTTATCACACAAGTAATGAATTTATATGTGATTGGTATGTAAAAACATTATTTTAGCCTATGGATATTGAAAGTAAACATTCATTGTTTGAAATCCATAGATTATATATACTTCATCATATGTTTATTTTCACTTACATATTTGGAAATATGAGAGAGGGTCAGTGGAGTATACCATTTTATGAATTTGCTAAAAAATATGGAAGTATTTTAGTCAAATAATTTCTAATTATCTCAAAAAAATAAGTAACTTTATATAAAACACGTTATGTTTTTACAAAAATGGAATGTATATGTTCAAATGCTTTGTTTATATCTCAGAAGATCAGCCAAAGGAACTGTAGATTTTTGTTTATATCTGAAGATAGAAAGGGTACCTTGGAGTGACAGCTTCATTACTGTTGAATTGATAATAACATAATCCTCATGTTATTGTAAGTAATTTTTAAGGACTGATTTTTTTATACCAAATCAATATATTTCAGATAGAAAATGGTGATGGACTTCCAACCCTTATATGTCTCCAATGTGTTCACCAAATAAGCAGATGCTATTCTTTTAAACAACTATGTGAGCAGTCAGATATAAATCTGAGGCATTACCTGGGTAAACCAGTGCCACCAAAACAAAATAAAGTAGAAGAAACTCAAAACAATGAATATCCTACTTCTCTCTTCTTAGACAACTTTGGCCTGGATTCATCATCTGATGATAGTGATGAAGATGACTATAGAGATGATTTCTTAACTTTGCCACCAATTTTATCAAACAATACAAATGATGAAAAGGTTATTGCACAGAAACAGCTTCTAAAGGCAGCTAAATTACAAAAAATGAAGATAAACAAAAGAAAGATTTTAAGCAAAGGGAGCAAAGTAGCCGGTAAGCATGCTCTCATAAAATAAATGAGCTTTGAGGGAACAATGGATGCTTGTTCACAGGAATAGATAGGAGTACCTTAAGGGTGGCTCTGCTCTTTGTACAATAGTTGTAAACTTGTTTTATAGGACTACATGATTGTCTGGCCAATATTATTATGTTTCTGGACCCTGTTTTCAAATTGATTGAGTTATCTGTATTGGTTAAAATACATAAATTAACCAGAAATGGCCATCCTCCAGAACATTTATCAATTCTACAATTTAATCTACAGTAATGGACAAAAGTATATAGACAAATTAATATTATGCTGTATTTCTTTTTTAACTTGTTTTATTAATACACTAACCTGTATACATAATTCGTTATAGCATAATACTCACTTATACATAAATAAATTCATTAGACTCCCTTCAATGATAAATTAATTGAAAAAAACTGGAACTATGAAGGACAACAATATATAGACAAGCAAAACAATTATAGAAAAAAGAAGCAAAGTTCATTGAATTATAGAAAACCAACCATGTTTGTGTTAATATTTTGTAGCATAACCATTATTATCAATCACTTCCTGGCATCATCTCGGCATAGATTGCAGAAGTTTCTTGATATAAGATTCATCAATCTGTCTCCACTTTGCTCTAAAGCGGCAAAAAGTTCATCCTTGTTTGAATAATTTTTATCTCGTATTTGCTTATCCAAGTGAAGGCCATTTGAGAACTGGTATTTTTTCATCCAGAAAGAATTTCTTTGCGAGATTTGAAGTGTGCTACGGGTCATGATCTTGCTGGAAGATTGATCTTAAGGGCATATTGGCTTCCATATAGGGTAACATGACATGCTTAAGTATGTCTGTGTATACAAACTTATCCATAATGCCATCTATTCTATGTAAAGCTCCCATCCCAAACCCCAAAAAGCATCCCCAAACCATAACAGACCCGCCTCCATGTTTGACAGAGGGCAAAGTGTACTTAGGGTTCAATCTTTGTCCACTAGGACGTCTAACATAATGAACATCATCTGATCCAAACATATTGAGCTTGGATTCGTCACTGAAACATACCCTCTTCCAGTCACAGATGCTCCAATCAAGATGTAACCGTGCAAATTGTAATCGGTCCTTACGGTTTTTCCTCGAGATTACAGGCTTCTTACTCGGGCGACGTGCAAATAACTTCAAATCATTTAATCTTCTACTTATAGTTTTCGTAGAAACACTGACAATTCCTTTTATCTCGATTTCAGCTTTTATTTGTCTTCGGGTTTTAAACGGATCTTTGGACGAAATTACTTTTATTAATCTAACTGATCTAGCATTTAGTTTTCTAGGCCGGCCACTTCTCTTAGAGGCTTCCAAGATACCTTTTTGCTTCAGCTTCAAATTTTTTGCAATGGCGACTTGATATTGACCATCTTCATATAACTCAATGATCTTTGTTTTCACATCGATAGAAATTTCTGGACCTCGCGGCATGGTCCTAAAATCACTCAACTTATTCCACAATACTTGATGAACACAAACTAATCCTCTTCTGACGCGAAACTGTACTAAACTAATGTTGAAAAGAATTTGCCTACATATTTTGGTCCCTCATTAAAAAGTGCTTATATTCAGACTTGTATTGTGTACATTGCAGATAATGTAAGAACAAGGAATTTAGTTTTTCTACTAATAACGCATTTGTTTATGGAGCAATGAAGTAAGAATTCGTTTTCTAAAGGTATTTAGGTAGATATTCATATTTGTCTATATACTTTTGTCCATTACTGTATATCTTCACAAATGGGATAAACAGAGAATTCCACAACTGCTTATAAAAAAAACAAATTCCACCAAATGACACTAACTTCAGCCCAGTTTTTAATGATTGTTAATAAAATTGGAATAGAACAACCTAATTTTGAATGAAGTTTGCAATGTTCATTAATATTTTTCCCAGGTGGTGATTCAGTAGGTGAATCATGTCTATTTTGAACAAACATCAAAATAAATATTAATTTGTTTCCTTTGAAGATTACTCCTAATTTTGAACTATTGGTTGTGTATCTGACAAAGTCTTTTCAATGTATCTTTCTAATCAGTGTTTTCTCGTTAGTTTAGCTCTTCTACATGAGTGTTCATAATTACAACATAAATTGTGATAGGTTCATGTATTCTAGTTTTCATCTTTCCCTCATTCTCGATTTGATGTCACAGTCTGTTTAGTGTTTTACTGGTAGATTAGGAATGTTCTTAACAGGTGTAGTAGATCTCTTACAGCATTGAAATGACTAGGCTTAGTGTTCTGCACTCACAGGTGCTGCATTTACTGGCTGTAGCAAGATGTCTTTCACACTTGTGTCATTTCATTGGAGTTGTATAATCTTCTGTTTTGTGGGTTTATAGCAGACATTTAGAGCAAGGAAATGGGTAGTGGTGGTGGAGGAGCACTCTGGCAAATAGCACAGTGACTGCTTTCATACGCGTATAAGCCGCACGCACATTGAGGAGAGAAGCAATTCATATTGTTCAAAGGTGAATTCTCCTCAATCGGTTTACACCTTAAGTAACTTTTTGTAGGATGAAGCATTTGCAGATATAATTCCTATGAAGTATTTATAAATGATTTTACTGTTAGTACAATACAGATATTTGTATTACAAAATGTCATAAAAGTCACTAAAGTTTCCCTTGTTGAACTTATTCCTTAAATAACAAATGGTTGTCCTACCTGGGCTAACTATCTAATTCAGGACCAAGAAATCGAGTATTATCAGACTTTGTAATTGTCATACCATTATGACAAACTGAATTTTGAAAATTTGCTCTACAGTGACTTGTTCCAAAAAGCACAACACATATTATTAGGTAGAATATGTTAATGAAGAAATTATTGTCCTGCTTGTCAGTTATTTCTTTCATAACAGTGGAAATATACTTAACTTGATTATTCTTACTTGTTGTGTGTCAATTTTGTGCAGTGTCTTTATCAGCATAATATTTTTGTGATTGACCCACAGTGTGAATGGGGTTGGTGGGTTATTCTGATAATTTATTGCTTAGCTCGGACTAATCTGAATTTTCCATCCTTGATGTAAATTGGTTTATTTTTACATATTTTTTTTATTTTCGCGGGTATTACACATTCTTAAAAGATCTCTTACTTATGTTTGTAGCTACTAAGAAACAGAAACGCAACCTCAATCAGTGCAACGTATGCAGGAAACAATTTGTGAATTTGAAAGCATTTAGAAAGCACCTGCGAACGCATATAGAGGACAGACCATACAAATGCAAACTTTGCCAACGTGGGTTCACAGAGGAAAACTACCTTAATAACCATATGCGGACACATTTGCCTGATGAACAGAAACCTCATGAGTGTAACGTGTGTAATAAAAGATTTATACATGCGACGCTTTTGAGCAAGCATCTTTTGAAACATAGTGGTGAAAAACCATATGTCTGCAAAATATGTAATAAGGGGTTAGTATATTTGTTCAATGAGAAAATTATGAACATTTTTGAACTAAAAATAACTCAAATGAATACTTGAGTTTTGGAAATCGGTCCCGTAGCAGCGGAGTATGAGCGGACAACGAAAAAATTAAGAATATCCCCAATAAAAAAAACCCTTCGTTTTTCGACTTTATCAACTTTTTGATTATTATAGGGTGTGGTTAAAGAAGTCTTTAGATTAACAAATTGACGCTTTGTAATTTTCGTGTACCTAAAATTTTGAAGAGATTTTTGTGGATGCATAGAAATACCGAGCCAACCTAACTTCATTTTTGTTTTTTGCAATTTTCAAACTTTCTCATTCAACCAATTCTTATGTATTAATTTGATAATTAATATATTCCTTTAGGTGTTATGCTGAAAATAGCCTTCTTAAGCATATGAAGATCCATGAGAAGAAAGAAGGTGATCCAGCATTACTGAAACATATCTGTGATTATTGTAAAACTGAGTTTCCTGATGCACAAGTTCTATCAGTACATATTAAGCAGCATACCGGCGCCAGGCCATTTGTATGCAATATTTGTGGAAAAAACTTTCCACAGAGGTTCAACCTCGAACTTCATCTTAGAACTCATACAGGTAATTTGAAAATCTGAACTATATATTTTATTCATAAAACCGTTAGGGGTTATGCATTTATATCCTTGAAAATTCAATGTTGTCTCTATTTTAATTTGGTATCTTTAGGTAGAATATGTTAATGAATGCAGAAACTAGTTACTTCATTCTTACACTTTGATTTTCAGGAGAAAGGCCATTCAAGTGCGAGGTGTGCAAAAATGGTTATGTATCAAAGGCGAGCCTTAAAATCCACATGAGAACACACACAAATGAGAGGCCGTTTGTCTGTGATTTTTGCGGTAAAGCGTTCAGACAGTCTGGAGATCTCACTAGTCACAAGCGACTTCATGGAACTGATAAGCCTATTGAGTGTACTGTGTGCCAAAAAAGGTAATGTGTAAACTCGGAATGCAATTCTCAAATTTCATGTCTATGTGTGATTTAAGGTGTTACTTGCGTTTGGTCACAGTTTACAGAAATGACATTATTTTTGGGGAGCTCTTATGAGAAACATGATATTTTCTTGAATCATTTCAATTTTTTCCAGAAACAAATTCATAGACATGCTTAAAGAACTGGTGATGATAAACTTGAGAGGCATTACAGCGTTACCTCGAAATTTGAAAAAGACATATCATATCATTTAAATATATAGTTCGGAATCGATGGCTTACGTCATATTAGTGTTTTCAATTATGGAAATATTTAAAGATACTTTCGCAGCATTGAAACGTCTGTGCTAATTTGAAAGTAATCCTCTGGGTTTCATTATTAATCAAGGAAGTTGATAAATCTACAGTTACTATCGTGTTCGGACGTTTGCTGTTGCGAATATCACATAATCTGTATATACTTTTTTTTTACACCGAAGCAACCGCGTAGACAGAAGCCTAAATACCGGGACACCGCGGCTGCTATGAGGGTTCCAAAGAAATTTTTTCAACCCGATTTTAGAACTGCCCAAGGTTAGTAGAACTGGGAAAAACCTCCTCTTGTAGATTGTTCCACAATCTCGACACCCTCAGGACAAGGGGGCGGTCGTATCGGCCAGTTCTGGATGTTCGACACGGTTAATATGGGAGGGCGAAGTCAGGCGGGTCTGTCTGACAGGCACATCGCGCGGCGGCATCATGAAGGAGAGCTCTGAGGAGCAAAGCCCGTTGGTGTAGCGGTAGAAGAGAGCTATATCGCCGAAATCCCGCCGGTGCGAAAGGGTCCCGAGGCTGTCTGTTAGAGAAGAGTCATCGATCAATCGGACAGCTCTCCTCTGGACAGCATCGAGCATAAATAATGAAGTCGGGGCGGCAGCACCCCAAACGTATGAGCAATACTCAAGGCTAGGTCTTATCTGGGCCTTCAAGTCTGGACCAGAAGCTATCTTGATGTCGAGCGACAAGAGCACCCTTCTTACTGTCTTATTCCTGAATGTTACTTCCAGCATAGTGTAGGGAACCCTTTGAATCAACGGCACTCAGGCGTTGGGGGAACATCCATGGTGGAGTTTTGGCAAGCCCTTCCACCTTAGCCTTTGTGTCGGTTAAAATCGTAAATACCGTGGTCCGTAACATCGGTATTTACTGATAATTCCGACAGTGTCAGTAGATATCTACGTAATCATAAGCATCAATAATAACTGACATCATGGCAACATGGATCTCAGTAAATACTGATCGTGCGACATTCGCATATGGAGGCTGAGTGCGGTCAAATTTCGTTGGTACTATACGTGTTAGGTGTGGCAGACAGGGACCATCCCACTGAAATGCAAAATGTGTTTAGATCTCACTCTGTACAAGGCCTAAAACCCAGCCTGTCTGACAGGGTTCAGAGGGGCTACACACTGAATCGGTGACGCTCTTTCAGATGGCCGAAAACCTCGCATTCGTGAGTCAAATCACCCAAGTCGTTTTTTGTCATAATGGCATATCTTGGGTGTTCCATAACATCAGTCAAGAGGTTGCCGCACTGTAACCAGTGTAAATTTTTGCCAAATTTCGAAAGTTTTTTAGACCAATGTTAACAAAAAGGGTTTTAAGAACTTATAAAGCACATAAAATATATTTAAGTTTGTGAAAGTAGGCTAAATAAGCTGTAAATGTGGTGTTGTATGGGTTAACTTCTAAGAAATGCTAAAGGTGCTTCCATTTGTGAGAGCAACGTCGTTATCATTGCGTATAGTTGGATTTAGCTTTTATTGAAAAAATAAACTTAATTGTCTCACCACTTACACATTGTAACCTTATGGATGGTCATTTGACTCACTAGCCTATTTTGGGTCAGATTCACAACCTTGATGAAGCTGAAATATCACATGCGCAACCACACCGGCGAGAGGCCGTACGTGTGCAATGTGTGCGGCCGGGGATTCACCGTGAACACAATCTTGCTGCGACACAAGTAGGCTAAATAAGCTGTAAATGTGGTGTTGTATGGGTTAACTTCTAAGAAATGTTAAAGGTGCTTCCATTTGTGCGAGCAACGTCGTTATCATTGCGTATAGTTGGATTTAGCTTTTATTGAAAAAATAAACTTAATTGTCTCACCACTTACACATTGTAACCTTATGGATGGTCATTTGACTCACTAGCCTATTTTGGGTCAGATTCACAACCTTGATGAAGCTGAAATATCACATGCGCAACCACACCGGCGAGAGGCCGTACGTGTGCAATGTGTGCGGCCGGGGATTCACCGTGAACACAATCTTGCTGCGACACATGCGCGTCCATTCGGGCGAACGGCCGTACGTTTGCGTCATATGCGGCAAGGCGTTCTCGCAAAGCAGTACGCTGAACACGCACATGAAAGTACATGCGTCACCGCCTAAGCAAGATCATGAAGAACAACCGCAACAGAAGGATATGATGAAGTTCCAGGTATGTTTACACAATACAATAGCATTAGAAATTATTAGAACACATATAGTTTATTCACTGAAACAAAGGAGTTACGTCTTATTTAGTAAACTTGAATGCCAACCCTAATGCAAAATAGATCCTAAATTAGTATGTATAGTTTGAATCTCCTAGGTACATTTATGTTGGTGACAGTTTTCTGTGTTGTGACATTGTCACAAAGCTTGTCAGGTAATTATGTCAACGGCTTTATTTGTGGTTTATTTTCGTTCTTTCTGCATCAAAATTTGCATTGTTATTTCATATAAACAGTTTTTTTTTCAAAACTGAGGTGCTCTTTTAAGCATTTTGCAAAAATGCCGAAAACTCTGGGTCAACAAGCGAAAGAATTCGTCAGTTCTTTGACGAAATATCTTGAGACCGAACGAGATAATGGAACTCCATTATTGCCCTTACAGTCCGTAAGAGAGGTATTAGGTAGTAAATAGAATTTATACTAGCTCTAGTGTTTACAAAACATACGCTTCGTAAGGTTGGTTGCGGTAAGGCATCGAGGACATAAAGTAGATTTTGAAAACGTCCTAGGATCTAGTAGTTTTAATTAATGTGGCAACCATGTGCGTCACTGCCATTATTTGACGTTGTGACGTAACTGCTTCGATTCAGTAAATAAACTATCTATATACATCATATTATTAACGTTCCATCGTCGGTCCGACAGCAACCAACCAGTAGAGAGTGTTTTTTTCTATTTTGCTTCTGAAAAATGGTACATTCCATATTTAGCTTGAAAAGCGAGCTATTCTTGGATGGCATATATCACAAAATATTTGAAGTTACATCACGATCATGACGTTTCTTAGTTTAAAAATATTTTAAATAGTCTAATTGCCTGTATTGTTATTGGCAAACTAAAATTAATGGAACACATATGTGATGTATTTTAAAGGGGAGTAGGGTGCAAATCTTGATTTGTGGTTTCTTTCTGCTTACATTGAAAGCAGCTTTCTAATAATATGCCGATTATTGTGGTATTCGAGAACAGCTATACTTAACATTACCTATATCTCTATATTTTCCAAATACATTCCGAAGTATTCAAACTGACATGACAAATTTCACAGTATACAAGTTTAAATGTCATTCATTATTTACCTAGACCTAGGTGCTTTTTTATTATTAATATTTTACCTAGGGAGAGAAATGAGACTTATTTTCGGAGGATTACAATTGATAGATGCTATTTGGCTGTGAAAAAATATATATTATGATTGGTCAACATTCTGTAACACTATGCCCATAAACGCCGTAGTAATTGTTCAAAGCACATACATACACACATACACGATCCCACAACGCGTCCGTATCGTTAAAACGTTTTACTTGAATAATGAGTCGATTGTAGAAACGATCCGGAAGCTACGACAATATTTCGGTCGAAATAATCTGCCCAGGGTCAACGCCATTCGTCAGTTGGTGCGGAAATTTGAACAAACAGGTGAAGTTAAAGACTTGCCAAGGTCGGGCCGTGGTCGAACTGTTGGTACGCCGGAAAATATCGAGAGAGTTCGTGAACGTGCAGTGGACTTGCATTTGCGGCCATACAAAATTCAGTCAACCCAAGGACTACAGCCTAGTGACCATGAAAGTCACCGACAATACAGTCATGCAATATTGCAGCTTAATACACAAAATAACGATTTTTATCGACAACTGATAATGAGCGATGAAGCTCACTTCGATATGAACGGATTTGTTAATAAGCAGAATTGTAGTATCTGGGCATTAGAGAACCCTCGTCTCATCCACCAACGACCACTACATCCAAGTCGAGCCATTGTTTTGTGCGGTGTTTGGTATGGAGGTGTCATTGGACCTTACTTCTTTGAAGTCACTGCAGGTAATTCTCTTACTGTCACTGGCGAACGCTAGCGTGATATGGTTCAAAACTTTCTGGGTCCTTAAATCCATCAATTTAACCTGCACAATATGTGGTTCCAGCAGGACGGAGCAAATTGTCACACAGCTAGGGAAACAATGAACCTTTGTTGAACAATATTTGCGGGACATTTAATTTCTCGGTTTGGTGATGTCAACTGGCCACCAAGGTCACCAGATTCAACGACTCCTGACTTTTTTATGAGGATTTTTGAAAAATAGGATTTATGTCAACATATCAAATACTGTAGAGCAGCTGAAGAACAATATTACGGAAGCGATTGAAAATATTCCTCTCGAAAACCTACCAAAAAGTGATGGAAAATGTAATCAAGAGGGCTCAGGTTCGAGCGGCTTCTAGAAGCGGACATTTTTTGTCTGATATTATTTTTCTTACATAATTTCTAAGTTTCAATAAAAGATTAAGATGAAAAAAATTGACGTATTTTATTTCATTCCACAAATATTCAAGATACAAACCACAGTCAGTTACATATCGGCCACCCTGTATGAATGATTTGGAAATGTCGTCGGGCTGTGATAGTAAATTCCGAATTATTCGTTTTTCAGCACACTGGTATAGTTCTATACATCATGAAATATGCATCATAAATTATTCATAAATCTAGGCATCTACATATGTTTTGACTTTAATTATGAAAATGTTTACATGTGCAGTACCGTTAACAACAAAGCACCGGTGGAGGAATTTTGGACCAATGTTTATACTGTAGCTTTATACCTATTTGTCACCCTATTTCAATGTTCGAAGTTATCAGTTTATGAACGCATGGTAAATTGAATCTCAAACAACTAGATACCCTTACAATTTTATCTACAGGCTTTACTTTTTATTATTTTGCACGATTTTTTTGTAGATTAATAATGAGAAGTATCAAGCTTCGACACCAGCCCAGCAACAGGTAGTAGTACAGTGTCAGTCCCAACCGCCAGCCTCCCAGGTATTTCTTTTTGTCATTATAGTCAGTTCTTTCAAACAGCGAATTTCTGGCAGTTCTAAACAGTCATTTCCAGATAATAGATCGATCCACCGCGTAGCCACGCAACAGCATATCATTAATTTGTATGGGCGACTGAACAGTTTCTGACAATCTGAAATTTTGTGTTGGAAATGTTCTACATCATTTTTGCATTTCCATTAGCTACAAAATACTTTAACATCAAACAAGAAACCTGTTCAGCTGCTTCGAAGACATTTTTATTTTATGCTTGGTAATAACACTGAATTTTCGCGTTAGGTACAGGAACATACGTCACGAATGCTCGAGGCCGACCAACGTATGCCAAGCAACGATATGAGGATGATGCCTGCTGATAATACCCGAATGATAGCGACCAGTGACAATTCTCACATTGGATTGATGGACAACACCCGGTTGGTCACAAACGATGGTACCACATTGTTGGTCAATATTGCCGACAGTCTCAGGGTGTTCGTCAACGACAATAATAATACCAGGTGAGTGAGTTCATAAATTAGTATTGTCCGGGTGGCCATCCTACCTGTAAGTCAGGAGGAAGCCAGGGAAAATCGTCAGGCTAATTGCGCCGAGGTTAAGAAAATCACTTTTGAAATTTTCCGTCGGTATCAGCAAAAACTGGCACCAGATTCGTGATATATGCAGCCGAAGAACGGGTTTTGGTTCAGATTGTAGTTATGGAGGAATTTTTTAAGTTTTAATCATATGCTTCCAATTTTTAGTAGTAGTAATGAACAACGTTTTTGGAGATGTTGCATTTTGCTTTCGCCATTTCTAATTACTTAAGGTTAGACCATAGCTAAAAATAATATTATGTAACTCAAGCACTTGTGAATGTAATAGATATACTACCGGTCCACTTACAATACTACTTTTTGAGATTATTTTTTTGAATCAGCCTTTGCTGAAGCCGATTTTGGTGTTTCAAGCTTATGTGCTTCAATACCAAGTCTTAATAGTCGGCAGTTGTCTCACAGATGTTTTAAGATAATTAGTCACTTTTAATTCCGTAAAGATTCTTGCAGCTTTTGCAATTTTAATCTGGGAGGACAAAAGGAGAAGCATGCTACTGACACTTAGCCAGATGCTTTGACAATTTAGCGCTTTAGAATTTAGTTTCGCGTATGACCTGGAAACTTGTGTGAAATTGTGACATTTTACGCATTTTTTTTCATTAAGGGTAATTTGAGATGCTTATTTCTCATAACCAAATGGTCCTGGTAAGGGTCAAAATTATTAATGTTCTTTGACAATTGAGCGACGTTTGAGGAATTATCTTTCATTGAGTTCCTCAAGGAACGCCATGGGAGGATTTAGCATTTGAATTTCACAATAGACTGTCAGCATAGGTTTCCAAAATAAGAGACTTTTTTGGAACTCCCACCTTTCAACATTTTCAAATATATCTAATTCGTCAGAATTTTCAGAGTCGACACAGATACTTCCACTGTTAACACTACTTAATTTTTAAAATTATCTAAATGTAAAAATTTTGGTAGCTTGAAAATTTTGATAATGAAAATGAAAATATGTGATGGCAACTGTTAAATCCTCACTTGAACATTCCAATTGGAAGGATTATTATTTGTCTAAAATCAGTGGAATCGTTTCTCAAGCAGCACTCAGTCCTCAATCAACGCCTATAAATGTGATCCTATGTCAATAAAATAAGGGAAAACAAAGTTTATTCGCGAGGTCACCCTAGTCATGCCCTTTCTTCTCTACATAGCCTATTTGAATAGGACGTTTGGTAGGTTTTGTTGTACACTTAAATAATTGCTTGTAGATTGATTACCAACGACAACAGGATAGTGATGACTCAAGATAACAGACTGGTGGCCAACATGAATGATAACAGCAGAATCACTACTGTTGTAGATAGCACTAGAATTTTGACTGATAAGTACCTTACTAGTTATGATCCTTATCATCGTGGACATTTATGAAAGGAGGATAATTTATAATAGACTTGTAATATACTCAAGTGCAAAAGTGGAATGGAATGTAGAATTGAAAAGTGTGTCTTTTGTTTAATTTTAATGTTGTTTTAATTATGGGGAGTCTAATATCTACATACATAGTCAAAATGATTATACTATTGAATTGCAGGTGCTTTGAAAGCATTTTTTCTCAAGTGAACATTTTTGAATCATAAGGTTGTCCTTTTCCTAGGAATCTGTTGGATTTAAATATATAGTGTTTTATCATTTAAACCCATGTATAAAGACTGATAATGCATATTAAAAAAAAATTTAAGTTTTCTAAACTTTTATGGTATTTTTCATACTGAAATTGTAATATTGTTTCACTGGATATAGTATCATCGAAACAGGATACATTCTTTTAATAGTGATTATACTTTTAGACATTTCACATTTTTTGTATGCTGTACTATTTTTCAAATAAAAATTGAAGTATCTATTGTTGTTTTGATTGTACTTTGAATACTAAATATTAAATCATGTGGAAAAAGAAATATTCAATAATAGTTCAATTTTTAATAACTGTCTATTTTCAGGAATACAGTGGACAACAATCAATATGTATATAGGTACATTAACAAATTTATGTCTCTCTCTTTTTACCAAATGGATTTATTTTTTGTAGCCAGGACCCAGATTCGCCAGAACTGTAAAAGGTATAGTTTGATCATTATTAATAATATTGTGATTAATTTCTTTTGAAAGCATGTCCATAAAACTCCTCGCTCACCTTATCTCCTCAGCTTTATTATCAACCATTTCACTCAAGCTAGCAGCCTTTAGTTTCTCTATTAACTGAGCACGATACATGTGTTTCAACGGTACTACCTTGCTACGCTCTTCCTCTTCAATCCTCTGCTTTAATATTCTCAATGCTTCATGAAGAGAATACCCATACCATTCAATCTCTTCAGCAGTATACTGCAAATAAAAAGATGTTTCACAAATGTTTTCATATAAAAAACTTTTTCAAAAATTAGGTTTACTCATACTTGTCTCGATAACTGTATTTGTTTTAGTATTATTGGGTGAACAATATAATGTACAAAAAAAACCTCAAGGCAGAGTAGACAAATTGGCAAAAAAATGGAAAAATCATTATCAGTTCTTGTAGGTTTTAAACAGTTTTAATAATTGAAGTATAATACAAGAAAAACTTACTGCTGACAAATAATTCTCAAAACGGTGCAGTACTTCACTTTGTTTTTCTGGTTTATCTGCATATGAAGGGCAACCTTTCTGCAATTCTTGTAAAATTTTCCTTTTTAATCTGAGAGGCAGCAGTCCTTTTAAATCACAAGCAGGAGTCTGCAATGTAAAAAACTTTCACACTCAAAGTGAACATAGTTATGAGCAGACCAAAAGTACTCTTTTTTTGAAAAACCAAGTACTGGGTACTCAGCCAGGTTCGAATTCAGAGTACTGGTTACTGTGGAGTGATTTACTCTCGGTTATTTCAGCTACTGTTAGTAATATGAACATTATACAGGGTTTGTCCGGAAAGTAATAGGACTGAGTCGATTTAAAAAAATTTATTGATCCAATCGTTACAATTCTTTAAAAACTTTCAAAATAGGCTCCTTCTGCGTCGATGCAGCGCTGCCAGCGCGATTTCCAAGCATTGAAGGCGTCACGGAAGGCATTCTACGGAATAGCCTTGAGAGCCGCGGTGCATGCTGCTTGGATCCCCTCTGTCGTCTCAAAATGCTTGCCTTTCATCGGCCTTTTCAGGCGAGGAAACAAAAAAAAAGTCCAGGGGGGGGGGGGCACATCTGGGCTGTAGGGCGGCTGCGGAAGCGTTGGGATGCCGGCCTTGGTCAGGTAGCTCACAAGAAAGGCGGTGTGAGCCGTGGCGTTGTCGTGGTGCAACTTCCAGTCGGCTGCGATGTCTTGTCGGACCCGACTGACCCTTGGTTTGAGTCTCCTGAGCACTTCCTTGTAAAACTTGGTGTTGACGGTTTGTCCAGGAGTAACAAATTCATGGTGGACGATGCCTTTGATGTTAAAAAAGACAATGAGCATCGTTTTCACTTTGAATTTGCTCATTCTTCCCTTTTTTGGGCGAGGAGACACCGTCGTGTGCCACTCGGAAGATTGCCTCTGTCTCGAGATCATACTCAAAGATCCACGACTCGTCACTCGTCAAAAATTGGGGGTCACTTTCACACATGTTCAAATTTTCTTGGCCGCGAGTGCGCGGCAATTTCTGGTTGTCAGTGAGCATTTTTGGGACCATCTTCGCGTACACCTTGCGCATGTTCAAATGCTGTGTCACAATGTCACGAACCACAGATTTTGGTAAATTTAACATCTGGAAAATTAAACGAATACTTAGTCGACGGTCTGAGTTCAAAACTTTGCGCACACGAGTCACATCGGTGTTTGTCGAAGTCGAAGGTCTTCCAGCACGGTCTTCATCAGCGACCTCTTCCCGGCCCTCCAAAAAGGCCTGGTGCCACCGAAACACACCACTTCTTGCTAAAGCAACACCTGGGTAAGCATGCTTGATCATATCAAACATCTCTGTCGCAGATTTACCGAGTTTCACACAATTTAATCGCCTACCTCTGCTCTAATGAACGCTGCATTTTCGGCTTGCACCACTCTCAGAAACAAGTCGCGCGAAAATGCCTGTCCTGACCCTGAAAGTGCTCGAAGACAACTGACCAGTCGCTCATTCGTTAGCTAGGAACGCCCTCTACCGAAGTACAGTCATGGCGGAAGAAAATGAGTCCTATTACTTTCCGGACAAACCCTGTATATGCATTTTTGAAAAGTCCTTCATTCGCAGAATTCACTCATCAAAGAAATTAAGGCAGCACAAAAACAAAAGTTGTCATATGATTTAAACTGTGAAATTCAGCAGCTAGTGAGATTAAATTGGAACCATATAACTTTTACTGGACCCTTTAAGTGCGCATGGCATATATGTGCGCCAGCAAAGTTCTACCTGTAATGCAGTTGGTACACATGTATGCCGTAGGTGTGCCAGTACCTCAACGATCATTACCTTCGAGCACTTAAAGCAGTGCGCGAAAGTAATGGTTAATTTACCATAAGTAGCATGTTGTATGGGTAAGAGACTACATAAAATTAGCGTCAGTTTTTAGTTTTGTTTTTCAAGTTCACGAACCATGGGTGATATAGTGGCGGGACCTTCACTGCTCACATTCAAAAATCCAAATAAACTCACAGATGAGGAATTATTAGCTATTCTAGAATGTTCGGACTCTGATAATATATTTTTTGTATTTTCAGAATTTACATTCACTTACTTTTTACTCTTTTTCATTAGTTTTAAATTTTAGTTTGAGTTTTGTTTTATGTTTTATTTAGAAATACAAGTGGTCATCTAATATTATGTTACTCTATATTCTGAAAATAAATAGGAATAAAGGCCATGGCACGCATGTGTACTAGTTGCAAACATATCAGTAACATTTTGAAGGTTTAATTATAGAAATACATTTTGAAATAAAAAGGTGCTGCTCCAGATAAAGTAGTCACTTGATGGGTCAAAGCGAAAGTGTCAATAAATAAGTAGTACAAAATAGCGTTTATGCCAAACATGTTTATCACTATATATAACATGATATAGTCAGAGTGTCAATAGAAGATAGTATAGCAACCACTATTAAATTTGATGTGTGGCTTCAAATACTTCTGGCTGCAGTAACACTTCCTTCAATTCATTTCTGATTTCATTTGGAATATTTATTTCTGGTATACTTTTCCATTAATGCACTAATTGGACTTTTCATGAAAAAATGTATCTTTATCATTTCTGGAGCTCTGGTGTACAACTTGTCAACAATGTTTGCTGATTATAATTATATTATAATATGCAACTATATATACTATATACCTCACAAAATGAAGTAACCTCATTAAATAGCACTCTTATATCCTACCACTAATAACAAGGATGGTAGTGGCCAAAATCTGCACATGTTCCAGGCAGATGACTTAGAACACTTATAAATCCACAATACAAGCATCAGTAGTAATGGAATATAAAAAATTAAGCTAATATTAGTGCTTACCTTCAACAAGTAGTGATCAAATCCATAATTTGAATTAATAAGGCTGATAGCTCTCTCAGTGACAATCACAGAGAGATATTTATCAAGTACCTCACTGTAAACAACAGTTCTCTTTAAGACAGGTACCCAGAAATGAGGTACTCTTCTTACATCACTAGCTCTAGATTGGAAGCCCTGAATAACACCATCACCACCCCATATGTGGTTATTTGCCTCAGGTGGATAAATAACTGGCAAAGGTACATTTTGAACAGGGAACCTGCAAAATATTATTTAATAAGGAAACTCTTAGTTTTGTGCAATTGCTCAATATTATACAACGTTGCTATGAACGACTTTAAAAATACTTACACTTCACCAGTGATGTCGTTTCGTTTCCATTTACCAGTCTCAGGTATATAATGGACAGCAGTAGGTTCAGTAAGCTTCCATTCCTTGTAAAATTTCTTATAAGCTTCTGGCAATCTGGTAGCCAACCCAGTTTCCAACGCAGTAAGCGATTTCCTGGCCAACCCTAGGGCTTTCACTGACTGCAAAACAGATAGATAGTGAAGTTGTATCCCTTAAATATCTAAATTTTTACCTTTGACGCCATAAAAATTGATTTTGTTGTAATTTTTAAATTTTGTCTGTATTTTATAACCTATGGAACGCGTTATACTGACAAGTGGTCATTTGACACAGTGATGCCACCGGCCAGTAAAGGAATTATGGTACGATGTTGCCAGAATTATCAATTTTTCTTCAAAATTATGTTACAAATAGTGTTCCTTTAAGACAAAAAATACACATAATTAATATAGGTTCTTTAATGTAAAAATCCCATAAAAAATGGAACATTTGGGAAAATCAAACAAACTCTCGAAAAATACTACAAGATATACCTAACTCGAAAACATAAAAAACATTATTCAGGTTCAAAATGAATATCAACAGTTTCATTTTCATCTTGAGCGACATGTTTATAGGACGTTATTCTATTAATCATATTTTGAGTAACATTAAACTTATAACATTCACGATTTACACTTTGAGATGCCAATAAAAGTGAATTTACTGTATCACTGTACAAGCGAGTTCGGACATCTGTTTTGATCAAATTTACTTTTGAAAACATTCTTTCGCATGCGGCATTTGAATGAGGAATTACTAATAAATCTAATACAAAATTTCCCAATTCTTTGAATACGTAAACATCAGACACGTCGTGAATTTGGGAGATTTTGTACCAGTATTTATCGATTGATGTTTCATCCTTTATTTCATCACTGAAATTTGGTTCTGACACGCCACTGATCATCAATTTTTTGTATTTGTTCAATATCTTGAGGATCTACAATTCTGGGTAGTAACTTAATTAATGGAAAAAGCGATGCTGGTTTTGGTTTAGAATACCCTTTTTCAAATACTGATATTTTTGACAAAATACTTTCATTAAAATCAAACCGTTTTTTCATTTCATTTGCAGAAGTTATTAAAAATTGACGGCACCGCATGTAGAAATCTTCTTTTTCCTTTTATCAATTTATCAATGTTCTGAAGTACGCGAACACCAAGGTATATCTGCATTGTTGGGATCGATTTTACCTATTTCGGTTTTATGAATATAATTTGGTTGTAAATAGCTTAAACAAATTTCTTTATAAGTTTCACAAACTACATCATAAACGTGTGCAATTATGACACGCTCACTTTGAAAGTATTCATTTAATTTTACAAATTTTTTACAAAATGTCTGAAATTCTGTAAATTGTGCTTGCCGTTTGGAGCTGTTTTTAAAGTAACCAAAAATATTCCTGGCTAAATCTTCACAATGACGGGGCAAAACTTTACAAGCCTCACTGACACAAAGATGTAAAGAGTGGCAGATGCATTTTTGAACTATAATGCCAGGAAGATTTAGTTTTAACCTACTTACTACTGAGTTATTGGCACCAAACATAGTGTTACAACCATCAGAACCAAATCCTATAATATTTTGGAAAGGTATATTGTTAGACTCAAATAAATCCATAATTTTTTTATAAAGAACTTCTGCAGTCGCCCCTGTATTTGCTTCATCTGGATTTTGATTTGAAAAACATTGTACCAAATTTAAAAATTCTGTAATTACCTCATTTGTTTTTTCACTAAAGTACCTAACACATACACATATATTTTTTACTACACCTATGTCTGTAGATTCATCTACTAAAATGCTAAACTTTTTTGCTTTTAGTTCATCGATTAGTTCTTCAAAATGAGATTTGGCTAAAACATGTTTTATAACATCTGTTGCTTTGGTTCTTCCCATCTGCATTCCTTGGGCAATTTTCGAGTCAGGAAATACGTCTTTTAATAAAGGAATCAGATGATCACACAGCTTGGTGGGTAGATTATGCTCTGATATTAATGCAGCAATTTTTATTTCTGCCCAACTCACTTGACCACTAGCTTCGTTTTTATTAGAAAACATAGTAGACATTTTTGGTTGATTTTTCACAATCACCTTTACATTTTTTAAATGTTTAGCTCCCTTACTGTGATTTTTCAATACAGTTAAATCTGCTTGAATTTCACTATCACAAGCAATACATTTTGCTCGAGTGGGTTTTTCTAAAAACAAAAATGCATATCATTAAAAGTATAAAATGGTTTTATGTAATTTTTTCTACCTTTAACAGCTTTCAACCATCCTTTGAAATGAGGATTGCTTTACCATTCACATCTATATTTTTGTGGTCTATTTTCTCGTCTGTTTACGTTTTTAAACTTTAATCTTTTTGCCTCCCTTTCTGAATCCGAAGAATCGGAGTAATCATGATGATCCCCTTTGCTGGTACTGGCCATTTTATTTCACTATTTGATCACATCAACATTAATAAGGACTCATTCGATCAACTACTCTTGCTCGTATTGAAAAAGAAACAATGAGGATTAGGGTATTCCCCTGCGTAGGCTCAAATTCACCGAGACTCGAGTTCCGTAATATTTACATAGATGGATTGATTTTTATTCTAACTCCATAATAACCATGCTATTAACTGAAAGAGGTCAGCACTAATAATTATTATCCTTTTTGTTACGTTGCTTTGGTTGCATACAATTAGAACCAATAATTTTGAAAACATAGTTATAGGCTGGGAGATGGAAAAATAATATGTTACAATTATCGATTATGTTACATCTTTTTATTTACTGTATATTTCAGTACAAAATATGGTACAATTTGATAATTATGTTACAAGCGGCAACACTGATTTGACATAATTCCTAGTTGGAATGTGAACCAAACGAGAGATCACTACGAAGAGCTCTGTTCTGTGGTTATACATCGGCCATCTTTGACCCTCCAGGCAGCTCAGTTCAAGACTTTTCACATGGTGTGTATAAAATGCAAATACTAGGACCATTTACTAGTATCACTGTAAGACATGTATACGACTACCTAAAAGTGCTCTCCTTCTTTAAAACCATATGGAGAGAACACAGCTGCAACCTGAGAATTCGCTTCCCTGAACCGCCTCCTTGCTTAACTAATAAAATCACTACCTGAAAAGCGTTCTACTAAAACAGATTTTTTCAATTAAGGAACATACTCAGGCCGCAACCTTCCTCTGAACCGCCCCTTTTTGATATGTTTTTCTGTCTTTACGCCTCCTGGTATTATGTGGATTCTTAGGGACGTAAGTGGCTGTTATGATTGTCGAAGACATACTGGTTCTGTAAGAATTGCGCATGACTCTCGATCACACAATCACCTATGCCTATGACATTTGACCACCGAACACAGATGGCCATGATTCTGATGTTCTGTGAGTGTGTGATTCGCTAACTTTTTTTTATTGTTTTTTTGAAAATTTTACGAAAATGTCTATTTATTTCAGTGGGACATTCAGACACTCTGTAGGAGGTGTTGTAAGTGCAATTACTAAACAATTAAAATTAGTAAATTTGAAGCCAATTAAAAAAATCCAGGTACAGTTCGATCCGTTTCACCCCAATGCTGTAACTGCAAGGTAAATATAAACATAACCTCACTTAATTATTGATCATCTAAATATAGATTTTTAAATGTAATATCTTTGAAGGGACTTCTTGTTTCACATATCGAACCCTAAAGTTATCCAAACAAACATCAACTGTGCTATCAGGACGAATGTTGTATGCGATAGAAGTGAACCACAGATAAAAATAGATCTAGCTGAATCTGGGTAAGTGGTCTTCTGTTGTCTCGTTTTTGTGTAAAGGTATTCTCAATATTCCAGTGTTGGAGTTGTGTCCAAGAGCATTACTCTATGAGTTGAATGCTACATACTCAGTATTTACTTTAAGCCATATCTTAATTCAATAGCCTTATTCAGGTTCTACAACAAATTATCTCTCAGAACTATTCTAACTCCACACAATTGGTTCTTATGATTTTAAACTGCATTGTGATTGGTTACTGGTAGTCCAGAATTGTTCTGGAATTATTTCTTCTAAAAACCCAAAATAAGCTGTTAGCCTTATTTAGGTTCTATAAGGAAGAATCTTAGATGTGGTCTGACTCCACACAACTTTTTCTCTTAAATAATTGTTGCTAGTTGTGAAAATGGCTCTGGGATTATTGCCTTTAAAAACTGGAGTGATACTAATGTCATTTAATATGCATTGAAGGGTCTGTCAATGTCAGAGGATAGTCCTTCATCCTTAGATTATTTTATTGTATAGTCAACGCCAAACAAAGTGGCGTGCACGTCATCACGATAAAAATTCTCCGACCTAATGCCTAGGTTTCTATCACAAACAATTGCTCTATTGCAGTTTCATATTAATGTGATATATAAATTGTAAAATGGTCATTACTCTCTTATTATGGTTAATAGTCATATAAACATTGTTATTAAAATATCACATAAGTTGCTTTCTGATAAATTTAGACGCATTATGTGGAATAAAATGTTTTGCAAACGCTCCAATCACTTATCGACATGTAAACGCACTAAACCGATTTCGCAGCGTTGACACATTGTCACCTTGAAACTTATTTAAACGGGGAACTGACATTTGTATTAATTTTGACACTGAATCAATTTGTGGCATTTCAAATCTTTATAAATCCTTTGGCCCCGCATACTGTAAATCAACAACTGTTTGTTTCAAAACAAAATTATTCATTTTACGAGTAGATAAAGGCGATTTTGGTATATAAAGATGCCCAAACAGTTAAATAGTCGGTGTAAGGAACTCGTGGCCTCGTTAATGCACTACTTTGAGCAAGAAAGGGACAACAACGAGCCTTTGTTGCCTTTAAATGCTGTTCAAGAGGTAGGTTACTAATAATTATATGTAATGTATATTAATAATAGTGAAATTTTATTTCATTTTTTGTAGCGTGTTGCTGCTGCTTTAAAAATTAGTTTAAGGACAGTTAGTCGTATTTCCGAGGGTGTGAAAAGTGATGCAAATTTAGAATCGCCCAAGAAAAAGCGGAGTTATATTAAACGTGTAACCAACACAGCGACATTGGATACAAGTGCCATTCGAGAAGTGATCTATAATATGTATCACAAAAGTAAGATCTTATTATAATAACTTATCAGAAATTTGCATTAATTTGTTAACTAAATTATAATGTCATATTACACATGGTTTCAGAAGAACAAGTTACGATACAAACTTTATGGTCTCGATTAAGAGATAGGGCATTATTTGATGGTAGTGCCACGTCTTTAAGGCGGTTGCTTAGAGATCTTGGATTTAAGTGGCTTAAGGACAATCCGCGACGAGGGCTCATGGAACTACCAAGTATAGCTTTGAAAAGGGTGGAATTTCTAAGGCAATACAATCAAGCCAAGGTTGAGGCCTTATACCAGTTTGTCTTCCTCGATGAAACTTGGATATTTCAAAATAGGACCATAGGTCGCTCTTGGCAAAATGGAAACCAAAAAAGCGTGAAAGCTATTAAAACAGATGGTAAAAGGTATGTACTTTTACACAATTTGCACTATAAAATTTAAAACTAATATATTTTAGATACATTATATTACATGCTGGAAATGAAAATGGGTTTATTGAGGGTAGTGAAGCGATATTTTCTTCGAAAACAAAATTGAGCGATTACCATGGAGAGATGAACCAGGACAATTTTTTGAAATGGTTTCAACATCAGTTATTAGAAAAATTGGAGAGTCCATCTATGATTATACTGGATAACGCCCCTTATCACAGCATGATATTGAACAAAGTGCCCAACAATGCATGGACAAAAAAAAATATCCAAGACTGGTTGACAAATCAAAACATACCATTTTTAAACACAATGTTTAAAACAGAGCTATTGAGTATTGTTGCTCGGTACATAATGCTTCTTAATTATATATATATTTTGGTCGACAGTTTATATTTCTTTTGTTTATTCCTATTCTTAAAATAACTGCTTTTTTAGAAACAAACCACCTAAAATATACGTGATTGATGAATTGGCGGAACAACATGGGCACAAAGTTCTTCGTCTGCCTCCTTACCATTGTATATTTAAACCCTATTGAGTTAATTTGGGGCATAGCAAAAGGTTACTATAACAGACATATTGGTAGAGATGGTAACAGTGAAAAAGACTGTTTGGATATGTGGAACGAGGCTCTACAAACGGTTACCCCAGACATGTGGAAAAATAGTGTTCGACATACTGAGCAAGAAATTTTTAAATGGTATGAAAGAGAACGAATTTTTGATCGACCAGACATCGAACCTTTAATAATCAACTTTGAGAGTGATGAAGATTCAGATTCAGACAGCGCTGAAGAAATAAACTCCGACTAACTTTATTGTACAGAAAAAGCTTACACCAGTAGCTTACCTAATTTTAGAATGCATTTTTCTGTATGAATTCTGTAATATAAATACCATGCATAAAATTTGGAGGACCCCATTTGGATTTTTATTCAGTACCTTTAAGCTATCGATTAAATATGGTAGTTTCATAGTGTCATCTGATCAATAATTGTCATACTTAATGATTATGCAAGTACAGATCTATAATTTTATTATACTATTATTTTTGTTCTCATTTGAGGTTAATATTGCTTATAAACCTAGATATGTAAATAATAAATTTTATTATTTTACAAAAAGTTTGGCAACAATGTAAATTTTTCAACACACCCACCTTGATGACGTGCACGCCACTTTGTTTGGCGTTGACTATATACATATTGTAGGGTTATTTATAAAATGGCACATCAGGAAAATAGCCTCATCCGTTTTGTAGGAACACACTTAATCAAAATGCTTCCTCACTATGTTGAAGGAATGTGACTGAACTTCTTTGAGGCATTGTTGAATATCCTCCTCCAATACACTAGTATCTTATAGATGAACAATTCCATAAAAGAAATCTCTTCGTGCTAATCACTAGATCTAGGGCGTCAATTCTAATCTGCAAACAAGAGAGAACACAACCAAGAAATGTCTCATGCAACAATTAATTTAGGCAGAAAGAGGCCCATCTCAGATGCTCTTGCATTGAAGGAGGAAACCCAATACTCTCAGACACATACAAAATGACAATGGAAAATTTCAACAGAGTGCAAATGTCTTGGTGAAGATGTGGCAACCATTAGCCTGATGTGCCATTACATATATAACAATGAAATGATAATTTAAAAAAGCATTCAAGTATTGTGTGATTTTTGGGACTCCCTTTGTTAGTTACTATGGAGAGAAGAGGCTACTGAAAAGTTTATTTTTTTCTAGGAGTGTAAAATTTCTGCTAAATAATCTGACAGTGTTAGAAATTTTGCAACAAATCAACAAACATATTAGTTCAAAAGTGAAGGAAGAGCCACCTAGCCCAACTACAGCAAAAATTACAACTAAACAGAAAGCCAAAGGAAGACGTTAACAATGCCTAAGAAGAAAGATAATTTTCATTTGAAGTTAATAGAACATGTTTATGATCAAATTCCAGCATTCACAGATATTTTCACAGAGGAATCGTTCTATATTTTTGCTGCTTCAGTTGTGATAAGTACTATTATTGTTGTTTTTATTATATCAAGATTTGTTACCATCAAACCTGTAGAACTTTAGGTAAATATATTACTATTTGAATTGTTTAACACAACATCCATGTAATTTTTGTTCTCATGTTATAAAAGCTTTTGAAAATGTATTGTATCATTTTTCCTGCTATCCATGCTTTTATTCTGCAGATTTTTGTATGCACCTACCCCAGGCGTAATTTGCGCTTATGCCCCATAGTGTGTTAGAAAACACGGCACTTGGCGCCTTCTAATTTAACGCTGCGGCCCAGAACCGCTCGATTAACGCCCTAGATAAATAAATAACTATATTGAGTTCACCTTGTTATAATTAGGATCAGATCAAAGCTACAGCGGAAAACTACGTGCAAGGCTCTGTGTTAAGGCTATGGAGTTTGATTAAAGGATCAAGGCTGGACACAGTGCTTTATAAATTATATCGGGGGGTCTTAATACACTTGGCTAGAATATCATAGCTCACTCTTGTCTGTTGAAACGGATTAGGTACTCTGAAATATCGTTGAGCTATCATTTAGTACCAATGTACTTAATTTTGTCAGATGTCCAATCCTGCAAGACAATCATTCAAACATTGAAAAGCTAGTCTGTTATGTGATAGTATGCCACCATTTTTTGTATTTGAACTTTTATGTGCATGTACATGTATTAGTTGATAATAATAGTTGAAATTAACTTTATCTAACTTATGTCAATTTATAACATGATTCAGTTGTTCACTTTATTTTAAAAATTGATGTTATTGCAAGGTATAGTTTTGAGATTGTTTCATATAATCGAGTGTATCATTAGTAGCTTTATGCATAGACAGCTATTTTTTGAATCCCTATTATGAAAGAAGTTGTTTTTCTGTTGTAAATATTTTCTTTAACAATGTCGATTTCGAAGTCATTTTAGTTTGATTCCTAAAATTTTCTAGGTACCTCTTTGTAAGGTACTCATATACATATGTTACTTGAAAGTGTTGCTTCTAATTATTGACTGACGTAGTTTCATGTAGTGCTGTAAGATTGCCAAATTATTGGAAGTCTACTTAATTAATTCTTGTCTGATTTTGTTTTCCTTCTAATAAGAAATTCTGACCAGGTATGCGTCTACGCATTGCAGACAATATTGAAAGATATAATCGAAACATAGCTGATGTATCCGAGATAAATAGCCGACGCGGGAGTTTCGTATCTTGAAAAGTGACATTTCGTCGTTTTTTTGACATTTCGTAGGGTTCTTTTGACATAACGTAGGTTTTTCTACAATATGTTAAATTAGCACAAGCTGTTGTACACTTGTTGTGAACTCGTTTTGTAGCTGTACGTGTTGCTTAAACGTCAGCGAACAGGAATCAAACGTGGAATGAACTATTTGCACAGTAAAAACTACATATTCTGCAAGATGACATTTCGTTTTACGTTTTTTACATAATACCCCTGCCAGCCACAAACACTGCCTGTTTAGATGCTGCACAAGTTTCGATGCAATATTGCATTGGAACGAAGCTCACAGCTTATAAGAAACAGCCAAGAGCACAAACGTTCGTTATTCTACCTGTACCCTTTTAACACATGCCACATTTTTTTGACCGAGCGTCAGCTTCAGCTTCCACCAAAAAATTGGCCCTAATTATAATTAAACGAAGTTCTAGTTCCTGATCAGGAATGATATATTGGACGGTTTCTCAATACCTGCAATATGTTTGATGTTAAACCCTACTCACTCATTATGTTACCAAAACCGCATTTATTTGTTCTATAGTAGAACGGAATTATCGATCTTGAATCACTATCGTTACTAAGATCGCCACCTGACTCAATTAAAAGCCGTGTTTCACAATCACCATCTATTCAACAAGTACGACAATGATATGATCTCGTAGCCATAGATGGATGGAGGCGTGGTGTGACAACTGAAGCGTGAAGCTATTTTTTGAGTTAAAAGATCGGGTCCTGTACTGTAATGGGAATACGACTTTACGACGTTGGCTTATTACAGAAATATTGTGTTGTTCAATACGGTAACACGTTTTTCAATCACCATTGTAAGACTGAGCCTCTATCGAAGCTCAAAATGTCCAGAAATTTTGTGAAAATAGTGAAAAACGGCCGTCAAGTAGCGTAAAGAAGTACCAGGACCCTAAAACAAACAAAAATAGTCCACAATCTTTACAACTTTTTGCGTTTTAAAATTGCGTGTGTTATAGAATATATCTACATGTAAAATAAGTGTAAAAAAGTACCAGGACCGTAAAACCAACAAAAATAGTCTGTTTTTACTATATTCTGCTTTTTTAAATCCGGTGTGTACACAAAATAAATGTCTACGGGTTCAAAGTTATTATAGTAGTCCAAAGTAGTTTTTGAATACAGTAGCGGATTTAGAGGGGGGCGCCCCCCCCCTAGACGTCTGATACTTGCTTTTGTACTAACACCATTGTGTTGCTTTCTGAGACATCATGACGCCAGAGGAATACTAACTATAAGTTATAGCTATAGGAACTGAGCATTGCGATTTTTGGTATCTTTTGGTATTCCAAACGGTGTCCCTCTTCGACATCACTTACGTTTACAGCACAATTTTTACGATTTATACGTATATACGAGTATTGTCACTTGTGACAAATCTAAGTCTAAGCAATGTATCAGCAATATAGATTGCACTTAACAAGTGATTTATGTTCTGTTTGTTGCTCAATAGTAATTTGAAAAGTGTGACAAGCTTAACTGATTTTGTTCGGGGTTGGTGTTGCAGCGAAGCACTATTAGTCTAATCATATTAGACGAAAATACCCCTGGTTTGCGAAATAATTCTAAAGTCTGCTTATTGCTGCAACTTGCTCAAGGGGGTATTCAAAACATGGACGCATAAAATGAGTACACTAATTTTTGTTAGAAAACTTTTTATACGACAACAAAGAATGAGAAAACGTGTTTTTTTGGATTCAATCTAAATAATTGGTAGGGACGAAAAAATTCTTATAAGATTTTTAAGTATTTATGAGACCACACGTAAAAAGATCCGACTAATAGCAAAACAGTTATCGCCGAAAACCGAGGCAAACTGCAGGTCTTGGCACGTGTTGGTAACGTGACGACGGTTTCTTGCAGATATTTGAAATTCTGCATACTCGTAGGATTGGACCTTCTAAATAACCACAACAAAATTGGAGTAGATTGGTCAAGTAGTTTGTGAGAATTTCTAATTTTTTATCCCAAGACATCTGTTTTCCGGCCATCACTACTAGTTTTTTTGAGCAATATACATGGGTTAGTTTCAAGGGCATTTTATAGCAAAATACATTAGTTTACCTTGTCGTTATGAATCGAAAACTATTCCGGAAGATAAATGTTATTTTTATGCAAAACAAAGGATGGGTTACGTTTTTTTTTTTCTAAACAAATTCAAACATTTCGTATTTGTGAGTAATTCGCAACAAAAGATGATACGACACATCCGCTTTATTTTAAAATGTGTATAGTAACGTATGTATTTCGAATATCGTAGCGCATTTGCTCAATTACTCACAAATACGAAATGTTTGACTTTGCTTTGCGCATAAAAATAACATTTATCTTTCGGAATGGTTTGTAATTCATATCGACAAGGTAAATTAGTGTATTTGCTGTAAAATGCTCTTTAAATTAATCCTGTAAGCTCAATAAACTAGTAGTGATTTCCGGAAAACAGGTGTTTTGGGATAAATAATTAGAAATTCTCAAAAAACTACTCGACCATTATACTCCAATTTTGATGTTGTTATTCAGAAGCATGAATCCTGCGGATTTGAAGAATATCAAGTAGTTGCGTAAAATTATCGTCGCATTACCAACAAGTGCCAAAACCTGCATTTTGCCTGGATTTTGGGCCATAACATTTTTGCTATTCGGATCTTTTCATTCTTAGGTCTCATAAATACTTGAAAATCTGACATAAAAAGTTTTTTCGTTCCTGTCAACACTTTCGATTGAATTCCAAAAAACAAGTTTTCTTATTCCTTGTTGTCAAGTTTTTCCACAAAAATTGGTGTAACCATTTTATGCGTCCATGTTTAAGATGCGCCCTTGAACAACTTGCACCAATAAAACCGGACTTTGCAATTATTTCAGGGAAATTTGCTAATATGTTTATACTGTATGTTAGATAAACGCCTACATTGGAAATATACATTTATCAGATTTGCTTAGCGGTGCGCCTGTAGCCTGTCCAGAAAATGCGTCGATCGATGCTCAAAACCACGCGTCCCGCATTTCTTCCCGCGTCTGTTTCCATTTATGTTGCTATATTGGAATTCGTCACAGAGGTTCTGTACTACACGTGAATATGTACAGCCCTGTATTCCTGCTCTTGTTTCGTACAAACATACATTATCAAAATAATTACGATCTAACATATATAGTTTTTTACAAAGATTTCCAACATTTTTACATGCGTTCAACACCGATTCGAAAACTGAGAAAACAACAACTATGCCGTAAATCTAAGTTCGACAACGAAAGTCTGAAGAATAACTAACATCTATATTGAATTGCTGCTGATAGAAGTGCTTGATTGTGTCAGTATTTACATCAATTACTTGATATGTTAAACGGGTAGATCAGAGTATTAATCTTTAAGCTTAGTACACACTAGTAGACCCCGTTGCGCAATTTGTCTATAGGCAGTCTGGAGACGGTCTCAAGACACGATCTTAGATGGTCTATAGACATCCTTCTTTGTCTCGTCTAGCATCCATACGATAATGTGTATTTTTCGGTCTCATGTTCGTTTTCGCTATCAAAGACGTTGTTTTGTGTGGAATGGCTGGGATATGTCACTGGGTCCCTCAAAATGTCTTTTTTGGTTAACAGAGCAATGAAGTTTTTTATGTTTTAATCTTTAATATTATTACACTAGTTAATTATGAATGCCACGTAATTTTGTTCTCATATAATAAAATATTGCCTTTCTGAGAATTTCTCAGCGCTTTCCATACTTTTTTTGTTCAAGTTGGCATTGAACAGATAGAACCCAATGGATTTAAGGAGCAATAATAGGATACATTCTAGAAGTGCCACTGAGGTAGAAAAATTACCAGCCCCAAATATCGTTTGCACCTCCCCTAGACGAAATCCTGAATCCGCCCTTGTACGAAATGAACTATATATCTATAATGCATATCAATGCAGATGCAAAAGGCAGTTATTAATAGTATTTTATTTCGCAAATTACATTAATAAATCTTTGAAAGTATAAAAAATACATGGACAAATATAAAATATCTATAACTAAACTTTATAGAGCAATATCACGTAGATAACATATAACTACTGATATGCGGAATGCTATATCTTTAGGATGAATAATACCTATTGAAACAATGTCTATGGACCAAACCATGCTTACCATAACTTTAGTATCACGAATATATGGTGTTTCACAACTTATTCGACAAATTTTAACCACATATGCACCGTTACGAAAGAAGTTGATATCTCAAAAAAAAAAATGTAATAAAAGTCCTAAAAAAATTAAGTTATAAGCCTGAGTTTCAATAATAAATAGAAAAATAAATATTGTATTTTGCGTTCATCGTCGTGATATTAGAACACGCGTTAATAATTTATTGTAGCAAATGTTGTACCAAACAATTGACGAAAACAAAATACCAGGAATTTTTTGTTTTTTCATACTGATAAGAACGTGTAAATAAGGTTTAATCTGTATCGTGGGTGATCTGAATGAAGAACAGTCGATGTTTGTGAAGTTAAATAAGACAGTATTTTGCGAGTTTATGTTTATGGTGATTTATTAATGAAAATGGCACATGGGTACACTAATGAGGAGTTAGTGGACATTGTTTTAGCGAACGGAGAAGCAGCACAATGCCAGATACGCTGGATCGGGAGAGGTGGACCAATTGCATGGCCTCCACGGTCTCCCGATCTAAATCCTCTGGACTTCTTTTTATGGGAATACTTGAAAAACGAGGTATACCGTACTCCAGTTCAGAATATTGAAGAATTGCGTGACCGAATCACAGTGGCTGCCGCTAAAATTTGAGCCTTCAGGCACAGCAGGAAGGAGGTGTATTTGAATTAGTGCGCCGAAATTGGATTAGACGCGCCCAAGATTGCATTGCAGTCAGAGGAAACAATTTTGGACAGCTTTTGTTAGTAAGTGAACTGTTAAGCTGTATTATTTTATTATCTCGATTTCTGTAGGACTTTTATTACATTTATTTGAGAAATCAACTTCTTTCGTAACGTGCATATATGGTTAAATTTTGTCGGATAAGTTGTGAGTATATTGCATTGTTTGTAAAAATTTTACAGCTAGCACTAACTAGCTTCCGTATTTAATTCGGAGAAAGTAGACAAAACAATTTTGTTCATGTCTCATTCGGTTATTATTCTTTGAATTCTGATTCGGAATAGCCAAGGAATATCAGACGGGCCAGGTGGTTACGTGATGTATATTATGAATAGATTTTCCGGAAGTCAAGTCCAACTTTCATCTAGGCTTCCTTACGCTCTGGGGCCAAAGGGGTAAAATAACTTTAGCGCCCGCTATCTTTAACTTGATCTATGTCCATTGATTACGAGAACAATCTATGCTTATTTGTCGTTATTGCTAGACGAACTAACATCATTTGGCGATGTGGGGCGGTGTATTCATGTCCATTGAAACACATCTCTAAATTTTCAACTCGGTCAGTAGCCGGTCGTATATAAAATTTTGTATGTTTCTGGAAAGTAACAAGTACTTATAAACTTGAGGGAAAACCTAAAATCTCGTTTCACACACATGACTTGATGTTACTAATGCGTGGCTCGAGTATAACATCCTGCATAATCAATAGAATAATACAAAGAATACTAATAATTAAATCACAAGGTTGTCATACATAAAAATTATTCAGGCAAACATTGCATGATGGTATCAATCTTACTTTCTAGTTCCGACATCTTCGTCAAAACCTGTTCGAGTTTCTGAAGACAAACGCTTTCCTGTCTGACATCCTCGCTTTCTTCACGTTTCATTCGCACAATACTGTTAATTTCCTTAACAGCTTCTTTGTCAAGTTTGATGTGATTGCAATACCCAAAGCAACAAGAGCTGGTAGAAACACTGATTTCTCCACCTTTATTTGGATATGCGGTCAATTTGAATTGCTTACATCGTGGAAATAAGCAAGCCTTTTCGGCTAGAGGTTTCAAAACTATCAGATTCCAATTACTGCCTGAGGTACAACAAAACAGGTCCTCGAATTTGGCCAGCATGTTTTTTGGCAATATGTTGCCAAGCAACATTGTTTCCACATAGTAGATATGCTGTGCTCTAGCAATATGTCCCACCAGTTCTGCACTGCTTTTTATCATTTGCGTGTCGCTAACAGCCAAGCCGTTCAGTAGGTTGACCAATATGATAGCGATCATGAAAATGAAGAGAGAAAATATAATGATACTTGTAAAAGGGAATGTGTGGAAATTCAAGTTACTAGCATCAAATTCACCAGTTAACATGACGATTGTTTTGAATATTGACTTTCCAGGGTCAGTGAAAAAGTCTTCACCATCTTCTTCTGGTGGATTTCCCACTGTGGTTTTTGAAAATATAATGTAGAAGCTCAACGCAAACGCTACGATTAGTAACGAGTACCAAATCAAAAATTTGAAAAAGTTGTATGACACTGTTCTAAGCATCACTACATTTGTTGAAAATCTCGGGTGTTGACCTAGCATAAGAACCAGCTCAAATGCTGCTAAAAGTATGGATATGGCTGCAAGAGGCTTTCTGGTATTTTCGTCAGGCGAATTTGTAAAAATTATGGCACCCGTGATGAAAATAAGCACAAGCTCTATGTAATTCTCGAAACTTTTAAAGTATTTTCCAGGAAAAACTGCCATCTGAAACAGTTCTCTAAAAATGAGTATAAAAAATGTAACGAAAAGCACAGGTATGGAGACGGTGACAAGAAATGATTCAAACGATGATTTTTCAGTATGAGTGAAATTGGCATAAGAACAGAATATGTAAATGACAAGTGAGAAGAAAAATGCAAAGTAAAAAGCTAGATTAACGGTGAAGATCCATCGTATCTTATGCCACTTCATGAAGAGGAAAGTGACAATGACAGGATGGGCAAGCAGGTGTTTGAATTCCGGTGCTTGGCTCATATATGCGATTACTTCAGTTTCAGCAACTAATTCCTGCATTACTGATTCGTTTAGGTTTTCTTCTACGTCTTTTCCAACATTTGATATCTGAAATTACAAAAACAATAATGTTTTCATTGGAACCAATCTTTAATCATTTCTATTCTTAAGACTAGTTAAGAACTTTCAAAATATTATGACATTAAGGCAGGTATTTTGAGGCGCAGAACTCGAACTTGGGCATCAAAAATACGTGAAGAGTCGTGAGTCAAAATCTGAAGTCGTTTTGGATTTTCTGTGGGTCCAGGCGTCAAATTTAAAATCTACACACCCAATTTGTGTAGGAAAATACTAGGTCAAAATTTCCGTTTTCGTGTTACATTGTTACAAGTGAATAGAATTTTGTATATTTGAGTAATTTGAGGCGCTGAAATGGAACATCATCACAAAAAAATTCTGGAAACATCGTGGGCCCAAGCTTGAGGTAGGAAATCGCTCACTTGAGCGCGCAATTGTCACAAAGGAAGCCTTAAAGTATTATATGGCAATTGTTTCCACTTTTGTATATTGTTATAATAGCTCTTAGAAGAAAACGTGATGTTCAAGCAAGAAAATAAAGATATAATTGTATGCTTACGAAAGAGAACATTTTCTTTCCAATAAACTTAAGGATAAGCTAATGAGCTACTGTGAACGTATTCAAACCTAGTAACACACCTTATTTGAGGTTGGTGGAATCAATGTCCGATAATTGAACGTCACACTGAAGTCTTCCTTGTACTTCTTTCCTGATTTGTCAAATTCTATGCACCTATTTAAATGCCTTTCAAGTATTTTCGGTTCGATATCGTGCACTGGCATCACACCAGACTTATTCTTCGAGCCCAAGGAAGCTCCCAAATCCAGTAATTCGTCGATCCTTTCTTGATCTGAGTATCTGATAGCATAATGCAGGGGAGAATTCTACAAATGAAAAAAATACAGGTTTAGTCTTTAGGGCGTGCAGATGCAACATTTGTGTGAGAGTATGGTCGAAGTATACTAAGTGACATATAAATCCGAACACCCAGTTTAAATGGTTTTATTTTAATAAAATTTTGTATAAGTACTTAATGAAGCATAATAAGTAAATGATAAAAATTTCAAAATGATTGCACTGCTTTAAAGCCCTTTTGGCCTTTAATAATGTGTGGATGCAACCTGATGTGCTACGCATTCTCTAACGCGCCTAGGCATGCTTCTGATCAGGTGGTCAATGTCCTCCTGTGGTATCTCATTCCAGGCAACCACCAACTCCTCTCGAAGTGCTTCTAGAGTCTGAGGAGGACGTAGTGTGGAAAATGTTTCGGGCCTTGGATGTCGCATATTAGGGTACCATTGCTTATAAATGCGAGATGCTAGGAAACTATTTATTTGGACTTCGCCCAAAACGAACACCATCTTCTTTAGAAAAATTCATTTTCAAACACGTTTTTATTATAATGCTCACAAAGCTAATTGTGACAGTTTGTAACTAATCAACAATTTATTTGTTTCCAAGGATGATGCGATATTTTAGGGAATTAAGTCGTTCCATAAAAGACGTACTAATAACCGCGCAGGTAACACCTTAGCTCTAACAGTCTGATGAGAAAAACAAAATTTGGTTTATAAATGTTTGTTGAAAGTTGAACCCCAAAAAATTATTCAATGACCAATGTACTTGAACGCATTCATTCACATTAGCAATATCAACATGATCTTTTGAAAATTTTAGGTACACGACAAATGTGCACCAAAAAAATGTTTAATCGAAATACGAGTATAGAGGCTACCGGACATACATTATCTATAATTAATGTATGACAGCGATACTTGATATCGTCCCATGAAAAATTGAGTAGATACAAAAATGACTATAACGGAAAATGTATGTAATACTGGAGTATGTTATACGTATTACCATGAATTAGAAAAACCTCCCATAATAGAAGGAATGTATACTAAGTGACATATAAATCCGAACACCCAGTTTAAATGGTTTTATTTTAATAAAATTTGTATAAGTACTTAATGAAGCATAATAACTAAATGATAAAAATTTCAAAATGATTGCACTGCTTTAAAGCCCTTTGACCTTTAATAATGTGTGGATGCACCCTGATGTGCTACGCATTCTCCAACGCGCCTAGGCATGCTTCTGATCAGGTGGTCAATGTTCTCCTGTGGTATCTCATTCCAGGCAACCACCAACTCCTCTCGGAGTGCTTCTAGAGTCTGAGGAGGACGTTGCAAATTGAGCAATCTCCTACCCATCATATCCCACACGTGCTCAATTGGGGATAAGTCGGGAGATCTTGGTGGCCATGGTAACAATGTGACATCACTATGTTGAAAGAAGTCTATTGTGACTCTTGCAACATGTGGTCGGGCATTATCTTGTTGGAAAGTTGGATCTGCCAGGGTGTCAAGATAGGGTAAAAGATGGGGTTCTAGAACTTCGTGGATATAACGCTGCGCGTTCAGGTTACCTCTGATGAAGATTAAAGGTGACCTGGAACCATAAGCTATAGCACCCCAAACCATAGCTCCAACAGTGTGATGAACATGTCTTTCAACAAAAAACTGTGGATTCCTCCTTTCACCACGTCGCCTTCTAACCCTGGCACGACCATCGTGCATGCCTAAACAAAATCGAGACTCGTCACTAAAGACAATACTGTTCCATTCCTGATCCCAGAGTGACCGTTGTCTGCACCACTCAAGGCGATTACGTCGGTCACCTCTAGTTAAAGGAAGGACCCAGTGTGGCCGGTATGAAAACAAGCCAAAACTTCTCATTCGTCGGTAAACACTTCGCACGCCAATAGGTCTTCCGTGTTCTGCAAACCATTCATTTGCAATGGACCTGGCAGTGGAGAAACGGTCCCTTAAGGCCAATAATCTTAGGCGGCGATCTTCACGGTCTGTTGTTCTACGCCGGCGTCCAGTGCCCCTTGCTCTTTGCGTACGGCCTTCTCGAAGCCATGCCTGACAACACCTAACCACAGTGTCTACACTTCTTTGCACTCTAACTGCAATTGCCCGAAAAGAAAGTCCAGCTTCCCGAAGTCCCACTATACGGCCCCTATCAAACTCACTAAGTTGACGAAATCTTACAGGTCTCCGTACTCTAGGCATCGTAACCGATCGTAAAGGATGTCAAGAACCAAAATTCGCCAACGTTGATTCTTTACTGCGGCTGAAATATTCATTTTTAGAGCGTTAGTGAATTAAAAAAAAGCAGTATAAAAACCGGAATGTCCAACTGATAAGGCTGAAAATTTTTTCACTTGTTATTTACAGTAAGATAAATACATTCACCAACGTTTATTAAAATAAAACCATTTAAACTGGGTGTTCGGATTTATATGTCACTTAGTATATTTATGGCCACATCAGCGTGATGTGTATAATGGAGATTATACACCGGATAAACATTTTCACAAATCATTTGGCTTGTAAACTGGAATCTACGGTGCATGAAATAAATCATATGAAATATTATTTGGTAGGTGTTTGGGTGGCTAGGCCGTCGCGTCGTAAAACACTTTTACTTGACGTTGAAAGCACTCGTGTTGGCGAAACGTTAAGTAAAATGTCTTATGATGGCCGCGAAAGCCTTTTCCGCATTTCAAATCATATGAAAGTTGTGTATGAAAAATAGTATCACGCAAATGTCCGCATTTGGAAGCTGCAGAAACATGAGCCCTCTTGCACCGTGTCATCAGACTTTATACTTTCTGAAGATGATAATTATTTTTATGGCACCCAACATCAATAAATTTCACAGCATCAGATGTCTTCTGGAGATGTCTAAACGCAGCGCCGTCATCAGTTGATTGAGGTCTAAGTTCAGCGCAATTTAAATCCTCTGAGAAAAAAAGTCAGTTACGAACATTTACAACAGACAAATTAAATGGATTAAGTCAGTCAAACAGACCTATACAATTAGTCCACAGTCTTTCTTTCCCGGCCCTACCGGTAGTTACTGTCCATCTGGCAACGTTGTCCCTTTCCACATCTACGCGGCAGCGCCTAGCGCCGCTTCGCAGCAGCGAGTTATCGTGCGTGGTCCGTGTATATGCTTTTCACGCTGCTGTTAGGATAGATTAGATTGTAAAAAAGAGCAAAGCTTTTTCTTCCTTGGCATAGTAGCAGCCTTGAAAATTTCGAGCGGTAAGTTATAGACGGGTCAAGGATTAGCGGACAGAACGACGGAAATGAGTGGTTATCTCATTTTCGAAATTTTGAGGTAGGAAGTAAAAGTGATGGAAACCGTAATCAAGAGGGCTTCGGTTTGTGCGAATCTCATAGGTAGGCATAACGCCCAACTTTCAATAAAAGATACCTCATTTCATTTTGAGGATATTTGTTGCTGATGAAAATTTAAATATACGTAAATGTTGGAAATTGTGAGAGCAACAATGCGGCCAATTTGATTCAAACAAAAGAATTTTGACCATATCTATAGACTGTCATCAAACGCAAATACTACCATAAAGCTTTGAGCACATGCTACTTCTTGTCTAATTGTTCTGAATGCGAGAAGTGTAGCCCAAAAGATTTAGGGAAGGCATTCTTCCTGCATTCAGTTCGACACATAGACGTTGCATTTTTCCCGAATTCTTTTGTATATTTCTGACATAGCAACTGAATTAAACAAGAACTAATGTGGAATTGACGTGTTTTTGGTTCAAGTCAAATCGTAATCATACAAACCATGCCACTCAACACTTACCTTTGAGTCATCCTGTTGATTGATAAGAAATGACATTTGGTCAGAATTGGATCTTAGCTGATCCATGAGGTAGCTGTAGCATTGCTGGTAGTCGATCAGACCAGGAAACTTATCATTTTCGAAATACTTCAAAAATGTGGTAAGAAGGTAGGCGAAAGGCTTCTCTGTTTTAGGGTGTTCACACAACAGCTTAAATATTTTGTAGTACCCCCTTTCTGCTACAATTTTGATCGGAGTTTCCGTATTTTTCGGAGTGATTCTGTTTGGATCTGCACCTTTGTCCAGGAGATGGTGTGCGGCTTTGGCCAGTCCTTTTTCGCAACTTAACTGAAATGGAATTTCACGTGAATGTTGAAATTAGACAAGGAATCCTGCGAAAAAAAGTATGGGGTCAAATAGACTAACATTGTATTTCACATGCAATTCCATCGATTAGATTAGGTTCCGTTTATTTCCAGACCTAACGCCATATGAACTATGATTCAAAAAATCGACCAAAGCAATTGACTGTGAGATATAGAGTCCGCCTACATGGAGCAGATTCCTAACCTACTGATTTTCCATGATTTTCTTTATTTTTGTGTATTTAATGGAAACTGTTAGAAGTAGCAGCTAAAACTAAAATGGGACGAACTCTTAAAAAAATGGCGTCAAGTAGATTGACTCTATACTTTCCTACGGCTTCGTTGGAGGTTTCAAAGAAAAGGTGCCTATGAGTCAAATCGCTCTAAAAGGCGAAACCCAATTGTGGTTCACTTAGGTACGATGAATCTTCGACCTCTGCCTATCAAACTATGTAGAACAAATCGATCAAATTTCCGTTTCCATAGCACATGTAGGGAAACTTTCTGTGACTCATGTCTATTTGGTGCTTAGTATCACTGAGATCAACAGCTTCTTAATGATAAAAAGTCTTTCACCCTACGTCCTACAACCGCCAAATTTCAACCCCTACAAAAAAATTTCCGAAAATGAAACGTCCAAAAACGAAGATTAACCGATTTTTATTTTTTCCGGGTTTTTTTTACCCTAGCTCAGCCACCGCTAGACCTATTTTCAAAAACTATAAAGCTTTTTCATCCTGGGCGTAGTAGTAGCCTTGTGTGAAAATTTCATCAAAATCCGAACGATATACCTGCACTTCTCAAGTTATGAGCGATTATAAAATTAGCGAATAGAGCGACAGACAGACCGACGGTAATGAGTGACATGGTTTTTCGTGATGTACATGTCATATAACAGCCAAATACTTCCTCGCCAGTTTTGAAATAGGAAGTAAAAGTCAACTACGCTCAAGCACTTATTATAACAAAAAAAGAATGGGTTAAGTATATAAATATCGAATAGGTATGTTCTCCTAAATGAAGAATTTTCATGAAAGAGTTTTTGCTTGCACCAACGCTGTCAGATCGAGAAAATGTGCAAAAAATGGTACAGTGGAATCCACTTATACTCGTAATGAACTTGCTTATAATGGAAACGCGAATATAATGAACACAATTTAAGGTCCTATAAATAATTGCATGTAAAATCCTCGGATATTATAGACTCGCTTAAAATAGACCCTCGCTTATAGCGGACTATTTTAATCCATTATATGCGAGCTGTTTTGGTAGTTCCCCGAAGAAAATTTAGCTAATGCAATCGTTTACGGCGGTTTGGCTTCGCAGTTTGCATTCGAACTTGACCACCAGTGTTATACTGTATTTATTAGAGTTATAAACATGTCGAAAAGTGCGAAACGTTCATTCACTTTGCACTACAAGTTCACAATAATTAGTGAGCTTGAGCAGGGTTCATCTCAAGCAAATAATGTGCTCGTATGGCTATAAAAAAATCCACTTTGTCAAATATTTGGAAAAACCGTAACAAAATTAAAAATGACTGGAAATCAAATAGTCAAAAGAAAAAATGCGGCTATCGCTGCATCCCCAAGTCGAATGGCTTCAACAAAAGCGTGCTAATAATTTTCCAATAAGTGGACCTATGCTACAAATAAAGGCTGAAGAATTTGGGAAATTGATTGGAGATTACTTCAATTGTAGTTCCGGTAGAGAGGTTTAAGAAAAGACATAACATTGTTTTTAGAAAAATGTGTGGTGAGTCAGCTTCAGTTGACAAGAACGTTAGCAATGACTGGATTTCTCAGGTTTGGCCCGTAATATCCAGTGATTATTCAGATGATAACATGTTCAATGCAGATGAAACCGGGATATTTTATAGAATGCTACCAGATGAAACTCATAAATTAAAAGGTGAAACTTGCAATGGAGGGAAACTATCAAAAGAGCGAAAAACTGTTATGATTTGTGCTAATGCTTCTGGTACTGAAAAACGGAAACTATTGATAATAGGTGAGTGAATGAATAGAAATTCATGTTCTAATTTTTTTGATATTCAATGGCAGTGCTGCAAAGAATTTATGACCTTTTTTTATTTCAGGGAAATTTAAGAATCCCAGGTGTTTCAAAAATGTTAAAACAATTCCCGTCAATTATGTTGGAAATAATAAAGTTTGGATGACTTCAATTTTCGAAGAATGTTTAAAAAAGTGGGACGCTGAACTTAAGAAAAATCGTAAAATTTTGCACTTGGTCGATAACCCGCTCATCCAAATATTTCACTTAATAACATCAACCTTTAATTTTTTCCAACCAATGTGAAATCAGTTCTGCAACCAATGGACCGGGGTGTCATTTGGAGTCTTAAACTAATGTATTGGAAACATATGTTGATGAAAATTATGGAGCTTTAAGAATATGTTAACATTACCAAAACTGTCACCGTTTTCGATGCTATAAATTTGCTTACTATTGTCTGGGAATTGGTTACTCCAGAAAAGATTCATAATTGTTTTCGTCATGCTGGTTTGGTGAAAAACAACTGAAATAGTCAACGATTTTAATCCAGAAGATGAAATTCCATTAAGTGATTTACTGAAAAATAATAGTTTACTGAATATAGAAAATTTTAATGAGTATCATTTAATAGCAACACAGGAATTGTCAGACTCCTATTTGATTAATGAAGGATCCGTTGATAACGAACAGGATGACGAACTAGAAAACAACAATGAAGAAGAGCTTCCAGTGACAACTAAGGAGGCATTAGACTACGTGAAAAAGTTGCAATGTTATTTTCAGCAAGAAGAAGACAGTACGGCCACACTTACAAATTAAATAAAATTCAACTTACTGTTCTAAATAATTATACAAAAAAACAATCTGTTCAATTGAAAATTACCAGCTTTTTTACCAAATAATTTACGGTTTTCACACATACCTACTCAGTACGTATGCCTGTAATACGTGTATCAGATTCTGAAAAAATGCAAATTTCATAATTACGTATAACTTTTTTGTATGTATCTTTATATAATACATGTTAAAGAAGCACATTTTAAGCTTTTAATATGTTATTTCTGCTGCTTTTTTCATAAAAAAAGTGTTCCTTTCAAGATGGTCATCCGCCTATAGTAGACTATTTGTCACAGTCCCGCCGAGTCCATTATAAGCGGGTTGCACTGTATTTTTAAAATCTTCAAATTTGATAAAATCAACACACCCGCTACAATGAATGCGTTTCAGTTTCAACTTCTATTATCCAGGTTTTGAGTTTCTTGAAGCGCTTGTAAGAATCACATTTTTGAAAGGAATAGGCGAAAGTATTAAACAGTTTGAGGAGGAACATTTATGTTTAATTTTCCATGGCTTGAAGTCTAACTTCAAAAATTAGTACCTGTAGCAGAGTATTGGCTCCATCGTCAGCGTCTACTCTTTCGATATCGCCATTTCTGTAGTTGAGGAACCCATTCTCGTTGCCTCGTTTTAGACATTCAAACAGTACTTGGATTTCATCAGTTTGGACATTGTTATTTGTTACCTCTCCAGGCAAGGGACCGTCATACAGCTTTTCGCTTAAGATCAGATCCCTTGCCGTCTTCTTGTTTCTTAATTGATGAGAATCTAGATCCACCTAGAATTACAAGTACAGGGGCTTGATTCTCAATGAATTTTCACTGTTGAAATCAATTTCGATTACGCGTTCCCGTCATACAGGGTCCGGCAGAGAGGATGGACGGTTTTAAAAAAATCATAAAATTGTTATTTTTTACTCGAAAACAAATTTATTGATGGAATCAGGTTCACAAGGAAATAGCATTTGAGACAGTCAAGTGTGGAAAATCACATCAGGCATGTGGTGGCCGAAATCGTTGATGCAGTGCTGGAGGCGTTCTTGGAAGTTCGCGTAGACTCTCTCCAACATCGCTCTCTCAACTTGGGCGACTTCCACGCGAATTTCGCGGAGATCCATATGCAAAATTCGCCTTACCGAACGATCACTAAGGCGAAGTGCAGCAGCATGTTTCCGGGCAGATCGAGTCGGACTGCGAAGAAAGATCTGTCGAACGCGTTCAACATTTTCAGGAGTTCGAACTGTTCGCGGCGCTCCTCTTGGTCTTCTGTTGATCAGTTCACCATGCCTGCGAAGTGATTCAACACAACGAAGGATGGTGTTTCGAGAGGGAACAGCTCTATTCCGATGAATGTTGAAGTGGCGACGAAACTCACGCTGTACGACGATGACTGACTCATTATTTCGGACGAAACAATCATAGGCGAAAACGCGGTGCTCCACCGTCCAAGGCTCCATAACGACAACTGGTAAAATAATGCTAGGCTCTCACGAGCCAAACCGCACCATGCCCACCTCTCTCGTAGACGGAGGCGGAGAGTTCTACCCATCCCAAAAACGTCCGTCCTCTCTGCCGCACCCTGTATATAAATGATGGTTTTTATACCTGAATCTAGCGATCTTTTATAGTCAAAGTATAGTGGCATTGTCAGCGCCATCATAGTGGATCAAATACAGGTACATGACGGCAAGGCGCAATCAAAATTAATTTCGACGGTCGAACTTCAATTAGAATCAGGCCTTAGGATTGTTAGGTATGAAGAGCGTCACAATAGGTAGATATTTCGGAATTTTGTTTTTAAATGAAACCAACTATTTTAATAAAATATGATTATACTATCAGAATGTAGAAGTATAAGAGCTACGTTTCATAAAAGATATTCTTCAGATGCTCTCTTCAGCTGTTTCTATAGATGATCATTGACCATTCTTCGATTGAACTTTTCAGTAACTTTTTGGCACAATAACCACCAATAACTTGATAAACGTGTTGTTTAAGGATCATTAATAAGGTACCTGTAGCAAATAAGGCCATGCACCTAATAAGGCCATGCGTCGATTTCTCAGAAACTATCAACATTTAAAATTGAAGATTTCTGCAGTTCTACAAATTTATTGAAAGCAGTTAGCAGCCATACATTCAGCAGCTGTGGAGCGACGCTAGATGGCGGAGTAGCACAGCGTCGGGTTTCAACATGTGCCTTATAAAATATCTGTTTTGAATTTGTCTCCGTTTTTGCATGTTAGTCGGCTACTTTTTGCGGAATCTAAGTCTATAAGGCATATATGCAGATAGTTATTTGCTGTTGCCAGGTTTTGAATGTTTTCAATTTTGTAAATTGTATATTTAAGATTATATGTGGGAGAATAAAGACGAAAACTGGGACTGTCTCATATGCGATAAGAATGAAATACGTGACATGCGTCTGTGTGTAATATGCTTGAGATATGTCCATGAGAAATGTGTAGGCTTGCTTAGAGGCGATAAGGTATTATTTGTTTGTCTTCAATGCGAAGGCAAAAACAAGTTGTTTTTTTACTTGAAATCTATCTGGATTTAAGAATTATTTATTGTTGTTAATTAGAAATATAACTTCGATTATTCAACAGTTTTGTTTTATATTTTGAGCGTGGCTTTATTAAAAACTAGATCATGGCCTTATTTGGATACCTGGGTTCCTAATAAAGCCAACGGTAGTGTTTCAAAAAATATATATTTTTTATATCAAAAGAAAAGTTCTCGGAGCCCTCCGATACAGCTTCTTCACTGAACATACCTATAATGATACCTTAAAAATTTCATGATCGCATCGCAAATATTTATGAAGTTACAGCTATACAAACGTTAACGTGGCCTTATTTCGTACATGTACATTATTCTGCGGATTGTTTGGATAGACTTTATCCGTGAGGAATTTCCACATAAAAAATATCTGGGTTAGATTGCTTGTACTCGCAGGCTGGCGGAAATCATCATTGCGAGAAATCACGGGAACATCAGAAAAACTTGTCCATGACTATTCCAAAATTTCCCTCTCCGTATGACACCAGACTCTATCATGTTGGAGGAACATAATCTCGTTGGGAGCGTTCAGCCTTCGTAAAACGGTTCAGCAGTGCACCGGTTTTATGCTGAACAGCCGTGGAATAGCTTCGATAGCACCATTGATCAACATACTATCAAATCTGACGCCAAGTGAAAACTGCTGTCAAACTGACAAGAAAAAAACAAAGGTCAATCGTGGACATGTCCGCAATACAGGAACGAAATCAGAAACAGATGGATTGGTAAACCGATTTCTGCTTAAATGGCTTCATCAGGCCCAAATGGATGTGCATCGAAAACTCCGAAGTGAAAATATATACTCATCACAGCTGTAACCTGAGGAAAAAAGCGGTCGCCGTGAACATTTACCGTTCCACAATGGTAATTTTTGTGGAAAGAATCAGATTTCCTTTCTAGTACGCTTATAGAATTTTTATGCATTTGTCCGTGGTAAAACGAGCCATAATTATTATAATCCTGAGTCTCTAGATGACCCATGTGCAATATACTTCAAATGCTTAGGTTATAAGTCGTCTAAAAGCGGCACAATCTAAATCTCCAATTCCCCACTGGGGCACCCTATAGTTAGGTTTAGTCATTGCATTTCGCTTTTTATATGATAAGACAAATACTCTTTTGCTTTTAAGACAGAAGATAGAAACATACTTTATACGTCACGGACTTTTTTAATATGCGCATATTTTTGTATAGTGGATACCAAATAAAATCCGATGCACGTCATAGGTGATGTCATTCATAAAAATCATGGTTACCAACAGTTGACTACATTCAATGTGACATTTCTACTTGAAGTTTAAATTTCCCCGTCTCGATTCGGTTGGTAGTGCCGTGCAGAGAAATGTGAGGTTGCCACTTCTCATTTGTTGACATCAGTTGCCATTGTCCTTTTGTCGTACTATTAGTTCTTTATTGTTTAGTTTGTGAGTTTTGCGCTATTTGAGCCTTGCCAATTAAAAGTTGTTCTTCTCAGAACAAAAGTTACTGTGAAGTGGTATAAAGTATCCAAAATGCCAAAACAACTTAACAGTCGGTGTAAAGAGCTCATATCAATTCTGGCAACAGCGCACAGCTCCAGATCGATGACGTGCATCGGGTTTTATTTGGTATCCACTATATCAGCTTTCGCACGACTCTGCAAATATCTTTAGTAAAAATGTGTTTTCCAGACTATATCTAAGCTCAGGTTAAATAGTTGAGGTAAAAAACTCAAATATATATACTTTAAAAACCCGCTGAAGCTAGTGAACTCGAACAAATACTATTTAACGCAATGAAACCACACGGAACGCTATTCTATAATAGTTACCCTCAATCCAGTGCCATAAGTGGCATGTAGATATATAGTGGATACCAAATAAAACCCGATGCACGTCATCGATCTGGAGCTGTGCGCTGTTGCCAGAATTGATATGAGCTCTTTACACCGACTGTTAAGTTGTTTTGGCATTTTGGATACTTTATACCACTTCACAGTAACTTTTGTTCTGAAAAGAACAACTTTTAATTGGCAAGGCAACGATTCAAAGCTCAAATAGCGCAAAACTCACAAACTAAACAATAAAGAACTAATAGTACGACAAAAGGACAATGGCAACTGATGTCAACAAATGAGAAGTGGCAACCTCACATTTCTCTGCACGGTACTACCAACCGAATCGAGACGGGGAAATTTAAACTTCAAGTAGAAATGTCACATTGAATGTAGTCAACTGTTGGTAACCATGATTTTTATGAATGACATCACCTATGACGTGCATCGGATTTTATTTGGTATCCACTATATATATAGTGTGTGCGCTGTTGCCAGAATTTGCACATTTTCTTTTAAGCAAATAAATTTAATAAAATAAATTGTTTATATATACCTACCATTTACTATAATACCATTATATTAAAAATAAATAAACTTGTTGTAAAATTAAATTCCTTTCTGAATAAAAACACCTGATTTTGGTAGATATTCAATGATATGAGCTCTTTACACCGACTGTTAAGTTGTTTTGGCATTTTGGATACTTTACACCACTACACAGTAACTGTTGTTCTGAAAAGAACAATTTTTAATTGGCAAGGCAACGATTCAAAGCTCAAATAGCGCAAAACTCACAAACTAAACAATAAAGAACTAATAGTACGACAAAAGCACAATGGCAACTGATGTCAACAAATGAGAAGTGGCAACCTCACATTTCTCTGCACGACACTACCAACCGAATCGAGACGGGGAAATTTAAACTTCAAGTAGAAATGTCACATTGAATGTAGTAAACTGTTGGTAACCATGATTTCTATGAATGACATCACCTATGACGTGCATCGGATTTTATTTGGTATTATATCTACTATAGTCGAAATCACGAAAGATGACGATTACGTCATCATTTTAGTCTGTAGTAAAGACAAACGACAGCGATTTGTGAATATTTTTAATGAAGTTTCAGATACGTTAGACAGAGACAAACATAATTTTATTGTCTAAACAAACTGTATTGCTAATTTGCATGTATACGACAAAGACAGACGATGTTTTCATGTTGCATGATCGATCATATTTGAAAGATGAATAGCTAGGTTATGTTAAAGCAGGTTAGGTTGTTTTCGAATAATACTTTGACATTTCGTGTTCCTGTCTTAAGGTATTCCACTCATAACTGTTTTTTTTTCAAAACAAAGACTCTCCACTAAAATTATTATTTCGTACGTCCATTGATTAGTACAATTTATGGTATGACGTAATAGTTATCTTTCGTGATTTTGACTATACCTACAACACTTACTTTTGATATAGGTACTTCCATTTCTAGAAATATTGTCATTGGTATAGCAAGAGAAGTAGAAGCTGCTCACCTGGAATGGACTTTTCTCCAATATAACCTCAACAACATCTCTGAACCCCTTCTTAGCTGCAAGCAGTATCGACGAAAACCCATTGTTATCTGTCTGATTAACATTGATCCCTTCCTCAACCAACAGCTGGACACATCTTTTGAATTCACCGCTCTTGGTGCTATCTCCATGCTTGATAAGCACATGCAAAGCATTGTTTCCTTTGGCGAGCACGTTGATGTCCCCTGGATGATTCAGGGCTTTTAGGATGACCTGCAGAGTGGTGCTATCCGTTTTGGCCGCGCCAAAGTGTAGTGCGGACCAACCTTGGTCCAATTCGCTAATGGTTGATATGTTAGCTCCTGCATCCACCTGTAGGGAAAAAATGAGTTTTATAACCACTAATAGTAAATATAAGCAGGGTGTCAACATTGTGTGATAATAGTTTGAAATTCCATGTATCACGATATATTCGTCGTATGTTAGACCGTAGATATTAACTGCCCATCAAGAAAATGCAAGACCAAAAAAATGCTGACAGGAAATAGAAATCTTGTCACGCATTCTACCAGAAACATATTTCTTGGGCTATAATTTGGAATTTATTCATTGAAAATATTAGAAGTCACACAGAAAGCATTCTTTACCCGACATAATTACTTTATGGTATACGTCCAAAACATAACATCTATTTTCAAAAATTTTCGCAAGTGGCGTGAGAAGTAAAAATATTTAAATAATCCGCGAACGATTTTATTTATCTGAACCAAAACATTTTTCAAGTTATAGCTGAAATCGCGCAGTAATGGTTACTGAAGATTTTTGTATTTTAGTCAACGAATGGTCATCTGAAATAACAGCTGATGAGGACTATTTCAAAATGTTATTTATGAAATAGAACCCCCATACTGACTAATATTTATGCATCCACATGAGGTGGCAAGAATTTGCACTCGTTAACATAAGGATTCGTGGTACATGAGATGTGGAGTATTGATTTTCTAAAGAATCCTTACCAATGCTTGGACAGTACCAGCAGTGACGTTTTCATCTGAACAAGCGATGAGTAGTATAGGCTTGTTATATTCTGGAGTGTAGACATAATTTAACAAATCCGGATTGTTCCTTAGCAGACGCTTGACGTGGACGATGTTGTTCTGCAGCACAGCTTCCAGCAATTGAGACTCTGGCGATGGACAGATGCTGTTCGTTCTTTGGAAAGGAGTTCTGTCATTTAACTCTGAAGACAATGGACGATATCCTCCTGATGTTGGTCTCTGCTAAAAAAAAAGAGTATACTCGTAAAATAACGTCAAGTAGGTTGAATCTGCGCGTTCCACACGGTACTGTCATCAGTCCCAAAAATGATTATGTTCGGCGTAAGTTAGTCGTAGAAAAATATTAACTACGAACATATATGACAAAAGAATAGAATGGATCAAGTCAGTTAAATAGGCCCGTACAATTAGTCCCCAGTCTTCACCTATTTGATAACGTTGCGATCTAGAAATTCATCCTTTGCCATAACAATGATCCAGCAACGATGCAATCACAGCTGTGCGCAGCGACCAGCTTCGCGACATATTTACCTTTCATTTTCGTTGCTCCCGACGCGGTCATTGAACATATTTCATTCTAAGCATTAAGGATAAATGTACCGGAAAATCTATATATGAAATATGTCAAATGGGTGCTTATAGAATTATCTGAATTATGCCATGCCTTTTTTTGGTTAATTAATAAAACACAATGATAAATACTATCTAACGGTTGGTCCAAGCAAAACAGTTGTCTAGTGGCGTGCAAATTTAGGCCCTAGCTCAATAAAGCGGATAGTAGGGGGGTTAAGAGCGCCAGTGACTTAGGACGGATTAAGCCATAATAAATGTACTAAACTAATATACCCTTGTTCTAAAAATGTATGGCAGCTCAAAAATAAAAATTATGATCAAAGTAATAGAATGTGCCATGTAGGCACTGCCCCCATATTTGAATACGTAGAATGTCCAATAAAATCAAGAAGTCTCTAAGAATTTCAATAAGCAATAATAAATGTATAAAGATCTATGAAATTGTTAATTAGAATGATATTTTACCTGTTCACATCAGGTTTTTTTTTTAATGGGATGGCTTCCACAAATTTGCAAAACTGCAAGAAGATGCAACCAACTGGAGGAGAAATGATGATGATTCTCTTCTGTTTCTATTGACTAATCGAAAGCAGATATTGAACGATCGTTATCAGTACACGCACGTGGTCCGAAGGTATATAAAAAAGAACTTACCGCTGAGGGTCAAAATCCCATAAAAAATGGAAGAGCACCCAAACCAAAATGACTAAACTTAAGTTACACAAAAAAAAGGGTGATAGTCCATGAATTGGCGCTTGGGGCCTAATATCCCAGAGTCCGGAAAATGACAAAACGGCCCCTGCACCACGACCTCAACGGAAACAGAAAAAAGAATCATGCAGAACACGTAACGTTATAGAAGAAGGTATCTAGTGGCCTTGAAGAAGATATGTTTTATAGGAAACCAACTAACGGAGAAAAACTGCAGAGTTTTTTGCTGATCGTCAACGCCATACTGAATCGCTGAGAAAGAAAGATATAATGCGAGTGAAATTATACAATCAATAAACTATTAAATTTGCCAAAAGAAAATCATTGAAAAGGGTTTGGCCTAGGAATGGGCACTCTATTATCGATGAAGAGAAATTCATATTATGGATAAGGGGCCGTTCAAGTATTACGTAAGCAGATTTATTACAATTATTTACAACCCCATCCCCCTTGTCAGCAAAAGTAAGCAAAGCTCTTACCCCCTCCCCTCATGCTTACGTAAACATTTGTCAATTAATGTATTGTTTTTTTTAACATTATAATTGTAACGTTATAATTATAATTTCAAAAATAAGAAAATAGATTTAGGATAGAGATTATATGTTACTGATACGGTATTCAACATAGAATAAAGGACAAAATATTATATCTTACTAACATAATAAACTTATTTTAAATTTTTGGTACATATATTAAATTCAAATTAACAATCTTCAGTCCATGAAACCCGAATCCATGATTCTAAGTTTTCGATGACATTGGATTGCTTCGATTGCTGATCAGTGTTGTGAGTTTGCTCGTTTTCATCGGATTTTGGAATGTCTACGTCCTTCTCATTGAGCCATTCAACATCATGGTCCTCTAAATTTTGAATAATGCACATCAGTTAATGAACTGCACGACGAGCAGCGACTCTTACAGGTCTAACTTTCCTATCAGTGTGCGTGTTTACTTTTTTATGGATATTTTCGATATGACGATTTAGTGACTTGACGGAAGCATGATAAAGTCCACACGTTTTGCATGTTCGACTTGATAGCCTCAATTTTACCATCGGACAAAAATAATCGTGGAGCATTTGCAGGAAATCTTTGAGTGAAGCACTTAAGCGTAGAGCTAAATTGACTGGAAGATTGAGACATTGCCCTCCTTCATCCAAAACCAAGTCATCAACGTTTGTTTTACTTTTACAGGTGGTGGAAGAAACCTATTGTCTAGTAATCTAAATAGGCCACTTCTTGGACGACAGCATTCTGTATTTCCACATTTTACATTTTGAAGCAAGTATTATCTCTCACGCACATGTTCTGAATACCATTTAATGTCTGGAAAATCAGGAAGATCTTGTTTACCTGCCCCAACATATTTTGCATTAACATTATAGCCATCAATTACCATTGATCTCCATACTTCAGCTAATATATTTCCTGCAAATTCGAAATTAGATCTTTCTAAATGTTAATCAATTGTAACGCCACGTTCATCCAAATGAGACCCAAAATGGTCATGAGGCAATGTTAAACCAACCAGTTCCCGACTAAGAGGAGCCATTCTGCGCTCTACTCTGTTATACGCACATCTTCCAGGAGCACTGGTAGCTAAAAACAATGCATCAAGATCATGTCGCTTAAAGTGTTGTATAGCAAACCCTATGACTTTTTGCTAACGTGGATTTTCATCTGGCCCTCCATCAACCGTCATGATTACCACTGGTTTTACTAGTCCATGGTCAGTTTTAGCTAATGGTCGAAACTCTTCAAGTTCGAGAAGCGTCTCGAAATCCTGGGCATGAGTATTAGCAGTAGATGAACTATGCTTTCCACTTAGAATAGCGATGTATGTTGGTCCAGAATATCCAACGGCTTGCGGTTGTCCTAGCATATTGGAAGTGATTTTGATACCAGCATAAACAGATGGTATTGATTTATGACGCTCAGCGATTACCCAATCGTGATCAGGCAATTTGATTCTATATTCCATGTGCATTAAAAGAGGTGCTTGCTTATTTGCCGCAGTTACGCCAATAGGGACTCGAGCTTTATCATCTTGAGATATGAAAAATACTTGATCTGGTCTAAGTATGGATGCTATGTTCTCTGAATAATGGATTGATGTTTCAGCGAACTTGCTATCTAAGTGGCTCTTGTGGTGATCAGTTTGAGCTCGAATGAGCTTAATAGGGACTGTCGATACATGTCTTCGTCCTTCTGCAGAATTAGATTTTCTGGGAATCAAACGAAGATATGTCCCACTGCGAGTAATGTCAAATCCTATTTTACGTAATTCTTGTGTGAGTTCAACAGTTTTTACGCTGCGAATTGATTCCGTTCGTCTTCTATCAAATAAAGCTATATCCGCGATTGTCTTCAATAGTAAATGTTGATTGCTTTCAAGATTAGGACAAATATCTTCTAACTTTCTTTTCATACCATCCCTGTGTTTCTTCTGGGCAACTGCGTTTTGAACCTTCCTGTTTAAAGACTGTTTTCCTGTTTTTATTTCCTCGCGCAACTTAATGATCTGTTTATCAACTTCAGCACGGCTTGGCATAGTATCTCTGGCAGAATAAAAAGCATTCAGATTTTTTTCGAGTAGAGCAATCTTATTTTTCATAGCTTCCTGAGAAGGTTTTGCTCTCTGTTTATCTGTATATTCATTAATTTCGCATTGCTGTTGTGGTTCATTACCGGGTTTTATTTTATCTTCTTCCTCTTTTTTAATATTTGAAGCTGACTGTATAAGTTGTGATTTTTCTGCAGGTTTACAGGTTGCCTAAAAATAAAAACTTTCTATGGCTTCTGCTAAAGATTCTCTTATTAAGCTACATAAATACAAAGTATGGCAATATATATGGTAAATACAAAACCCTATGGCTTTAAATATAATATGTTTAAACGAGCAATTCGTTTCGGTCATAAAATACAGGGTGTTAGATTTCTGTATATATGTATAAAACTAAAATCTTGTACTTTGTGACCAATTGACGGAATCAATCATAAGAAATAAATCTATAATATAATGAATATTACCTCTATACTTTGAGATAGGCCATAATATTTTCTAATCAGTAAAGAGAAACTTTTTGGCGATTTCTAATATTTCTAGTACTCATAGGTATACTTTATCTGAAGTCACTTGAAATAGCATAAAAACCTATGGTCGTCGCGTCCTTTGTAATTTCATGACGTATCATAGGCGTGCGGTCATTTATTTAGAACGATAATAATAATGTTTTTATATCACAATAAATGGATTTTACTATCTTCTTATTTTTTTGATTTGGGATAAAAAATACTTATATTGGGAGTTTAATTTATGTTGACTGAAAGTTACGAAATGGAAAAATTACAGAATTCCAACGTTTGACATAGGCAAATATTTACATAGCAGGCAGGTATATAAAAAGGTATATAAAGACTTACATTATAGGTATTTATATATCATCCTCGCCTTCGGAGCTGTCGCTAGTGTCATCTTGTAGAGGAATTACTACGGGATTTACAGGAGGCAAAACACAATATTCATTTTCTTTTTCAATAATATGCCTAGAACACTGCTTCCATAGGTCTGTGGCAGCAATATGAGATACTGCATCTCTTATTGTGGCCAATAGCGATTCACTTAATTGAGGGGTCTGATTATGTTTCCTTACTTTTTTTTTAAAGCAGCCCAGACCAACTCAATCGGGTTAAAAATGCAGTAATAGGGAGGTAGACGTAATACTTCATGGCCATTTTGCTGAAGCAGATTGTCACCAACATACTCTTTTTAAAATTTTTGTCTTTTAATAAGATCCAATAATATGGCTTTGGTTGATTTTTGTGGTATTTCCATTCCCTTATCCTTCATAAAATCAATAATGTCTTGTTTTTTTGTGCCTGTATTCGGAATTGTGTTTTTCTGTCGGGAATGGTATGGCGCATTGTCCATAATAATCACTGAATTTGGGGAAATGTTTGGTATTAACTGCTGCTCTATCCACTTTTCAAATAAGTCGGAGGTCATGTCCTCATGATAGTCGGCACATGATTCTTTGATGTTTTTGGCAGATAACAGCAAGGCATTAGGTATAAATCCATTTTCACTGCCAGCATGGAGAATAATGATTCGTTTTCCACGGTTGCATGGTGCATTTAAAATGCACTTGTTGCTGTCGTCAACCCAGCCGTACTGCACAACATCATGGGTATCATACCACGTTTTATCCAGGTAAATCAGATTTCTTTTCTGCTCTCTATAGATTTTAACTTTGTGCAAAAATTCTTGGCGCAATTCAACGATTCGAGACGACTCCATAATCACCCTTCTTTTCTAATTTTTTGTATTGAAAACCACACAGTTTTACAATACAGTGCAGTGAGTCTAAGCAAGCATTTGTAATTATAAAAATCTTCAGGATAATCTTTTAATTTATCCCGTATCATTTCCAACTGGGCACCAAATTTTCTTTATAAAATCCGTATATTATACGACGAATATCTTCCTGAAAACCCACGTCTATTCTTTTTAATTTTTGCCCTATGCGCTTTCTGTGGAAGGAATGGTTGACTACATCTCCCCTTTTTATAACCCGATAAATGGTAGACCGACTGATTTTTGTCAGGATACAAATTCTGTTTAAAATTTGATTTTGCGAGGAATCTGGATTTTCGTTTTTCAGACAATCATACATATTTAGGATTACTCTTTGGGTCTGTTCCTCTAAATCTTTATGAAAGAATTCTGCCTGCACAGATTTATCAACCATCTCCTCGTGGCTTGGAGCATTTTCCCAAGGTCTCCAAAGAGCCATATTTAGGACACACAAGAACAATCAACACAACAATTAAATCAACAAGTAAACTGAGTATTCAAAAGTCAAAAACACACAAACTAATAAAATCTATGAAAAAACACGGACAGACTAAAGAAAACACGTTTATTCACCGCTACACGGCACTGGCTAAACTGTTTCAATTTTCAGTAGCCACCTGCACTTGTTCGGAGCTCTGAAATACACGCTTTCTCATTGGCTATGTCCACGCATAGGCTTGCTTTACTCCACGTGGACCGGTGAAACTGCCTTTGATCTTATACGGGGGATATTTGCTGCGAAATTTGGCGATTTTTGCAGCAACAGAGCGTGTTAAATATAGATATATAAAACGCACCCGGTATTTCACAGTGTTTCAAGTGACTTCAGATAAAGTATACCTAAAATGATTTCGTCACTCACCTTAGAAAAAAAATTCAGTAGATTGGATTTATTCTTAGTCGCCGCTTGCAATGCTTCTTCGATTCTCTTAGATACAATAATATCTATAGTAGTTCCTTGTCGGATTTTGCTTGTAATTTGTAATTTCGCCACACTTCTTTAAGTAACTTTGGTACATTTTGTACTTTCGTACTTGTAAGAGATTTTTTAAAACTTTCAAACAATTTTTGGTATAACTTGGATTTGTCTATGTGAAACGACATCTTATTTAAACATTAAACTTTGGCTAATGGAATCAATGGTAACACAAATGTTAACTTGCTTTAATATGCTTACAATACGTCTACTCGCTATAGTATCCAAACGAAACAATACACTGATAGAGGAAATTCAGACAAGTGAACACCGCGCGGTAATTCCCCTACTCGGTTCTAATGCGAGTAGGGGAATTACCGCGCGCTGTTTCTTAAACGTATGCATTATTTGCGGGAATCCCCGAAAATGCGTTTCGTTTTCAAGCAAAGACAATGTGAGGGTTGCCATTCGTGTAAAAAAGTAAATAACTACCGATGACGTAATCATCATTTAGACTCCCCTACCCCCCATGTCATCCAAAATAAGCAAAGCAAAGACCCCCCCGCCCCGACATCCTGGAATCCCCCACCGCAATTGTTATCCGTCAATTTATTTTTTTCAAAAATGTCAGATTGACTTTTTATTTTTTGTTTTTTGCCCGCCATTAGATCGTTTTAATAATAACATTGTGTCAAAATTTCATCAAAATCCGAGCCGTGCTTTTCGAGTTATAGAATTAGTAAATAGACAGCCAGGCGGGCTGAAATGTGTGTGTTTCGTGATCAGAGAATCTTATGTAACATCCAAAAATGTATCGCGACTACAATACTTCTTCGCCATTTTTACTTTCCATTTTTTGATGTAGTACATTTATACGTCCCCTTCCTTGGTAATTCTACGCACCTGTTGTACATATTTCACCCAACATAGATGTCTCTGTACATTAGCCCTTAAAACTTGGAAAAATATTCTCGACAGACTGATCGCGTACCTATGTCTGTCTGTCTATCCGCTAATTTTATAACCGCGTATAACTTGAGAAGTACCACTCGGATATTAATGAAATTTTCACACAATATCAAGAATGAAAAAGCTTTGTAGTCTAGTTTTTGAAAATCAGATAGTTGTGGCGGAGCTAGGGACAAAAGCACGGAAAAAAGAGGCTCCTGATCATTTTAGGGAAATTTTTTTGGTTCTCTGTTATTTGGTCAAGTAGATTGACTCAATACTTACGACGCATTGATGCACAACAGACATGGACTGACAAACCAATATAAATTAGAAACCAGGGCTTGTCTGATGCAGATATCTTCAAGCAACAGAAAACACAAAATGTTACAATGTTTCAGAGATTCCTGCTCATTTTGAGACTTTGTTTGGAGGGTTTGAAAATTGTAGGTTGGAAGTATGCGGTAAGTGGTTGTAAGTTATTGTTTATTTGATGTCAGTGAAAAACATTACATTATTGAGAAGCTTCTGCTCTCAGTGATACTATGCACCTGTTAGACATAATAAGTCATACATATTTGTCCTATATCTACCACGGAAACAGACATTTAACACATTTGCTTTATATAGTTTGTTATGCACAGGTCGAAGATTCATCGTACCTAATCACGATGCGATTTCGCTTTTTAAAATGATCTGACTCATTCCTTTTCTTTAAAACCTCCAACGAAGGCGTATGAAGTATCGACTAGTTGACATCATTTTTTTATATCAAAGCAGTCGCGTAGGTAGAAGCCTAAATACCCGGACACCGCGACTGCTAAGGCGTAAAAAGTCAAATGAACTATCAACGGTACAGTCGTTCGAATTTACTGGGCGTTTCCTAAACATTCGGTCAAATAATGAAGAGGTTTCTTTTAACATACATAGTCTTCGAGAAAGATTTTTCATCAACAAAAATCCTTTAAACAACTTCCAGATAGTATGAGGTTTCAACCCCTTCCTTATAAACTGCTGATCTATTCCAAATACATTAGGATCAGTTCTTAGTGGATTTCAAATACATGCAGCAATTTTTTAGATCTCTCACATTTTCCATGAGATTCAAGATTATTTTCGGGTGGAATGTCCTAACATATAACAAAGACGAACGGCATGCAAATAACGACATACCGAATTTTGATGAGATGCGTAATAACGGGGGCCCTTATATTAAACTTCGTACACGCTCTATGAATTACGATAATAATGGGGTACTTTTGACCTAGCCAAAATTGTGAATATCAATTTTTCAGCTTATACTCACAGTGAAAACGTACATTGGAAGATAACATTTAGATCCGCCGTGTTTCGCATCGCAAGTATATTTCAGATCAAAATTTCAACAACAAAAAAAATTAGAGAATAGATATTATTTTCATTACATCTTATGGAAGCCTTAACTCCACGACAGAAGTACATGGTCACATTCCAAGGACTAATGATGGAAAAACTTACTATATTCATCACGCTAGAACTTATTACGTCACAGGTTTTGAACAAAATTTTACGTTTGACCTTAGGATGGTTCAAAGTAAAATGTGAAAACACTCGTAATAAACTTCTCAATCTCTTCAGATTCTATCAATAATGTTTCTTTTTTTTAAATATCTACCCGTTTTCTAACCCACAACCTACGAGTTCGACTGTTCATAATTAGGCAGCTGAATAATTATTCTTTTCCGACGAATTTTTCCTTTTTTTATAATAATAATAATAATAAATGGGCTTTATTTCGTACCTAAGTAAAAGTACAAAAAGGCGAAGTGTCGCTAAGATTAGCGTTTTTCAATTTAACCTTTGAAAGAACAAAATATATATATATATATATATATATGTGAGAAAATTATCATTTTCTTAGGGAAAATCAAACACTTCATAACTTGTATCACATGTATTCACTCCAGCATCTGTTACAAGACTCACTATGACTAACCACCTTGCCCACAAAAACACATCGCAGCACATCGGAATATTTACGGTCGCCAGAAGTAAACAAAACATATTCAATAGACAAAACATATTCAATAGACAAAACATATTCGATGGCGTAGCGTAGCGATTCAGCGAAAGGCTCACACGGCCAATCCTGACACTAAATTCGTTCTCGAATTTTACCTCCTGACCCATGTTACAAGAACACCATTTAGACTATATAATGTAGCAAAGAGCACGTCATTTCAACGTTTAGACCCTCACGATCTAAACGCAAAGAGCACGTCTTTCAGCTTTTAACGATACATCATTCACCATTGCAAAGAGCACGTCATTTCAACGATTAGACCCTCACGATCTAAACGCAAAGAGCACGTCTTTCAGCTTTTAACGATACATCACTCACTATTGCAAAGAGCACGTCATTTCAACGATCAAGTCCTAATGACCTTGTCGCAAAGAGCACGTCTTTCAACAAGTAGCAAGATTTTATGATCCAGCAAGGTGAAGGCACGTCATTTCAGCAGTCAAGGTCTCATTACCTTGATGCAAAGAGCACGTCTTTCAACCCAAAACTTTTTTTTTTTTATTAATTTATTTTGCCAGGTTTTTGTAATATCAAGGCTCACACGGTTATAGCCTAACAAATACTTTATAATAACAACAACGTAAATCATAATCATTATTCATGTCTCTAAATATAACATACAACATTCTCATAATACCAACAAAAGAATGTACAAAAAGGGATAAACAAATAACAATGGTTATTAAATGTTATCTTATTCAAATTCACCTGGCCATACCCGCATCATATCATTGGCAACAATTCTTTTGCGATTGGTCGCCAAATTTTTAATTTATACTCGGTCATTAGGCGACAACTGTAAGATTTCGAATGGACCTTCGTATCTAGGGTCTAGTTTAGCTAGGTGCGAATTTCCAGATGGATGGAAAACTATGTCTCCTACTTTAAAACTGTTAGTTGTTTTTCGGCTTTTATCAAATCTGTCTTTTGACTCTAAACCGCAACGCAGAGAGCGTTCGTAGGCAGTTTTACGATCATTAATTAAATTTTGATCAGTAGTCGTCACTGGTTTTATACTCTCTGTTAAATTCTGAATGTCCATGGTATCCATAAGTTGCCCTGTTAACAAATAGAGCGGGAAAAGTCCCGTGGTTTTTTGGATAGTAGTATTAAGGGTCAGTTGTAACTTGGGGAGAACGCTCGCCCATTCTGACTTATTATTATTGACATTTACTCCGAGCAGGTCTAGAACTGTTGAGACGTATCGCTCTACCTGCCCATTTCCGCGTGGGGCACTGTTGGCAATTAGATGTTGGGTAATGTTTAATTTTGAGAGTAACTCTTTTACTTGTTCGGTTCCCCACTCAAAATCGACTCCTTTTTTTGTTAGGTTTGTAACCCTCTGATGTTAGAGGAAATGGTCCTACACAGTCGCAATGCACTGTGTGAAATGGAATTGGGGTCTTTTCGATAGGGTGTAATAGTCCTTGTTTGCGCCTAGTGTGTTTTTTATTTACAATACATTTAAGGCAGTGGTCACAATACTTTTTGACGAAACGTGCCATTCGCGGGAACCAGAAATAATGGTTTAGCTTTGCGAAGGTCTTATCCGGTCCAACGTGCGACTGTTCGTCGTGAAAAATTTTTAACAAACCGAGTCTACTTCCCTTTGGAACGAAAGCCCTGTAAATTGGTGGGTTTTGGCCCGGGTTAATTTTTCGACCAAGATAAATAATTTTTTTCTGAAAAAATTTGCATTTGTTAATGTTTAAGCTGAAGCCCGCTGAGGTAAGGGACGCTAGGACCCGATCGAGTTTCCCCTGCAGGGGAATTCGATAGACCAAATGGTGAACGCAGGTATTCAAAATGCCCGTCAGGCGTGACAAAAGCTGTTTTGGAAATAGAGTTTTCAGCCATAGGAATTTGATGAAACCCCGCTGCCATATCGGGAGCCGTAAAATACTTGCTTCCCCCCAGCTGATCAATTTGGTCGTCTATACGTGGTAATGGAAACCGATCTTTAATGGTTATTCCATTAAGGGCGCGATAGTCTACGCATAAACGTCGGCTGCCATCTTTTTTGTACACCAGAATAACTGGACTAGCAAAAGGCGACGTGCTTTCACGTATGATATTGTTTTGCAAGAGGTCGTCAATAATATCTTTTACCTTTTCTCGTTCGGACAATGACATTCGGTAAGGGTTATAACAAATTATTTTATCGGTTTTTAATTTGATTTCCATTTCACCGGTTGTTACCGCCCTCACGGAATTACCAACAGTTATAGAATCGCTATATTTTGATAATAATTTCAACAAGGCGTCGAAATCATGTCCATTCAGTAGTGTTTGAATTTTCTCGGGAGAAATTGTTACGTTTTGAATCTTTTTAGATTCTATGTTATTTGTGTCATCGAGATAAATTCTAGACCCACATGAGTCAGTGCAAATTCTGATTCCTTTATGATTAAATAAATCTCTACCCAAAATTGCATCTAATTCCATAACAGAAGTTTCGACAACATAAAAACTAATTTCAAATGCCGTCCCCTCTATCTCAACTAGTAAATTAGCCCTTTGACAACTTGGTATTGAGTTGCCTCCTACACCCTTTAACATTATGAAAGTTGGTTCGAAATGACAGTGTAATTTATGGGCGACTTTTTCGGATAGCAAACTACATTCTGCACCCGTGTCGATCAAACAGTTTACGGTCAAATTTTGTATTTTGAATTTTATGCAAAAGTCATTATCTAGATCTACGCAGAAATAGTTTATTTTGGAGAATCTGGACGACTTCTCTGCTTTATTTTCACTTTTGAAGAAGCATTTTTCAGAATTATGCCCGAATTTCTTACAGATCTCACAGGGTTTCGCAATACCTGGCAGATTATTTGAGCTTCTCGCCTTATTAGTATTATCGTATTTAAATAATTTAAGCGATTTAAAACAATTCCGGCTGATATGACCAGGTTGTTTACAGGAATAACATATTTTTCCCTCATCATTATGTTTAAACGGATTCGGGCGTTTTGGCGCCCCTACTTGAAGCTGAGAGTCTTGTTTATTAATTTGATAGTTGCTAAGCAAGTTAAGTAAGGTCGAAATGGAATCAACTCTACTATTAAAAGCAGCTGTTTTGACATGTGTGTCCGTTATATCACCAATAACTATCTCAACTATTTGACTATCACTCAAATTAAAATCTAGAGAGTTTAACAAAGATATTTTTTTCCTTGCGTACTCACAATATCCCGTGGCTTGGTCACTTCTGTACATACTAGCTTTACGTAACCGCTCACTAAGATTCCTCTTCGCAGGATAAAGCTGACAAAGCTCGGCCCAGAAACTAGCCCAAACTTTATTTGACGGGTGCCAGTTGTCATACCAATCCTTTGCGTCACCTTCCAGGGCACCCGCGGCTCTGCAAAGCTGTTCAAAATCAGTCCACTTGAACGTGGTCGCCAAGGTCTCCATATCGTCGCACCAACCCATCGCTCCCGCATCGCTTTTTGAGGGATCGAAAGCTGGAATGTTAATTGGCGCAGAGGGTGCTGGCACCACCGGCGCCGCTGCGGCTTGTTGGGGTTGCTGCTGAATTCCTCGAAGAACTGCAGCTAAAACGCTGGTTAATTCCTCCATTTCGACAGACTTTTAGCACATAAGTATCACTGCCAAAAGTAACGCTCACTAGGTATATACGCTCAGGACAATGAATTGCTCACGCACGCACACTCGAAATAAGTCAGGTTGCACTATGTATTTCTTCTGTGGTCCTTTTAGCGAGTTGAATCCCACTTCTGATGTGAGAAAATTATCATTTTCTTAGGGAAAATCAAACACTTCATAACTTGTATCACATGTATTCACTCCAGCATCTGTTACAAGACTCACTATGACTAACCACCTTGCCCACAAAAACACATCGCAGCACATCGGAATATTTACGGTCGCCAGAAGTAAACAAAACATATTCAATAGACAAAACATATTCAATAGACAAAACATATTCGATGGCGTAGCGTAGCGATTCAGCGAAAAGCTCACATATATATATATATATATATATATATATATATATATATATATAATAAAACATTCCACCAATAAAAATGTATCCATAATTCTCAATAATTACTAAATAATTTACAACACAAAAAAAACAGAACAATTACAAGAATAGTCCATATTTCTAGCATTTTGTATTCATCATCAGACCTCGTTTGTAGTTTTAGTTTAAGCCTCTTTTTAAAATTAAATAATGTATAGTTTTGGAATGTAACAGGCAGATCATTATATAATTTAATAGCGTTGTAGCTGAATGATTTTTTGTAGACAGCCTTAGAATGTAAGGGTATCACTAACATATTTCTATTCCTTGTATTCAGTTGATTTATGTCACTGCATCGTGTTAACTTGTTATGCAAATATTATTGTGGTTGTTTGGTAGCTAAGACCTTATGTGTGAGTGTCAATAAGTGAAGTTTTTGCATGCCTTTAATCTGCAGAATACCAAGTTCTATAAATTCATAAGAAATATGATCAAACTTTCGTATTCCGCAAGAAAATCTGACGCACGAATTCTGAATACGCTGTAATTTGCTTTGTTCACTATATGATAGACCGGGGCCATATATACTGTCACAATAACTGATCTTTGATAAAATTATTGTTTCACACAGTTTCAGCTTTACGGAAGTAGATATTATTTGACTATGTGGATAAAACTGCTTCAAAATGCAGTATGATGCACTACTTAACGAATTTACGTGTTTTTTGTATTTTAGTTCTGTGTCAATCCAGAGTCCCAGGTTTTTACACTCATTCATTATAGGAAGCCGGCAATCATAGATTTTAAGGTTAATTTCCGTTTCGATCAATGTTCTTTTGTTTTTTGAGCCGAAAACCATAACTGAAGATTTAGATGGATTAATTTTTAGGTTATGCGACCACGAGAAGTCTACTAGCCTTGTTAAGTCTTCGTTGAGCAATGCTTCTGCTATTTTAAAATCTTTGTGTTGAAAAGTAAAATAAATTTGAGTATCATCGGCATAGTGATGGATTGTGCAATTATGGACATATTGATGAAAATCCGATATATATAGAGAGAAAAGTAAAGGTCCCAATATGGAACCTTGAGGAACACCAAACTTTATAGCGGTTGACTGTGACATTTTCGAAGCTGTTAGGACCTTTTGATTTCTATTTGACAAATAGCACCTTATCAAATTGACTGCAGCGTCAGTAAACCCACAGTAAGACAGTTTAAGTAGCAGAATTTCAGGGTTTATCATATCGAAAGCTTTTGTGTAATCCAGCAGAACTAAACAAGTGATATTTCCTTGATCAAGGCCTCTTATAACATCATGTGACATTTACTAGAGTAGTTGTTGTGCTACAGTTTTCCCTGAATCCAGACTGCATTGATGGAACTATTTCAAAAGCTTCGAAAATGCGGGAAGTAAGCTGACTGGTCTAAGTTGCGTTACGACGTAGGGTTTTATGAGTGCTTTAAATATAACTTGCAGCGAATAATAATGGCCGTTTCATTTTTAGCATTTTGTGCATAGTGGCTTCGGCCTATATGTCTTCTTCAATAGTTTATTTAGGTATTGCGTGTCTAGAAACTAGTAACTGCTAGATACAATCCAGTGTTTGTATTTATCGGTGTAAAGCGGATTGATTATATCATTTTGACTGTCTATCTTACATAAAAATACACAAGCACCACGTAATCGAAACACGACGACTATACATTATTCTAAATTAAATATCGATCATGTTCTACTGTCGTTAGTGTCGATGGACATTGATGGCTCGAAACGAGTCTTCGCACCAATACTCTACGTAGCCAGGAAAATATTTGAAAAAAATGCAGTTAGGTAGATTGACTTTGATGAGATGTCTCATTTCACGATTTTTTCAACATACTAACAATGTTTTTGTCTACGCCTACGGTCTAAAGTGACCAGCACCCGTATTACGTAACTGTGACTGTAGATGTTTATATGGAATGTTACCTTTGAACTAGTTGACATTCACGTTTATGCTTACTTGCGGAAAAACAATGCTTCAAATTATTGAAGAAATTTAGTCGCTTTCAAATTTGGCGTGGGAAGTAAAAAGGCTGGCGAGGTTGATGTTTGATGCTCGATTATACAAAATAATGGAAATCAACAAACATTCATTTATGCTTAAAAAAATGCGGTTCCATGGGAGCATTACCCTATTTGTCCCCATATCTACGTCTATGACCATGAACAATAAAATTATGCATTAAGCTAACACGACCATCCACAGCTGAAGCGTATTTTATGGAAATTGAAAATCATTGTTACAATAGATTGATGGACACTATCACATACATCACTTGGTAATTGTTAAAATACGAGATGAATGAAACAATTTTTGATATCTGACTACGAAATCCTTTCTACACTTAGTAATACATTAGGAACTTCAGTACCATTAAGATGTTTGAATGACTTGTTATCTTGAAAGCATCTTATCTTTAAAAGGTTATAAATGCTTCTCGACTTTGATCCAAAGTTCTTCTGTGGTACAGACGAAAGCAGCATGTTTAAGTTAGATCCCCTAAAAAAGTTAGTTACCAACATGTAAAATAGAGAAATTAAACGCATCAAGTCCGTCAAACATGTCCGGACAATTAGTCTATATATAAATAACATTATTTACCCTACCCTACCCGTGGTACCGTTCATTCGGCAACATCGCGTGGATTCACTACAATATCTGAAAGCATGATGGGTCACAGGCGGCATATACGAACACCGGCACGCTGGCCGCGGCCGTTTGGCTACTTGCACACAAACCGATCTGGACGGCCGGTAAAATATCGGCCGACCACATTTTAATAGTAAACCATTGGAGGGCATTGAAGCTTGCACACTGGCCGACCACCGACCGGCACCGGAAAAAAAGCCGGTTAGAGCCGGACATTGTCACTGTGACGCGCCGGAACCGGGAATATAGAGGCATACGTGTTTGAATAGGAGCTTGCGCACTCACCTATTATTTAGTGGCCGTGATTACGACTGCATATACGTTTACAATGGATAAAGAGATGAACATCGATAATGACATATTTATTGCGCTAGTGGAAGCAAGACCAGTTTTATGGGATAACACTTTGGACATATTTAAAGGCATAAACGCTACTAGAGAAGCATGGAGCCAAGTTTGCTACGAACTGAATGAGGATTTTAAAGAAATGGAGTCCAAAGAGAAAAATGAATCCGGAACTTTCGCTTAATTCTCCGACGCTGTATACGCTGGTACAGTAACCATATTGCAACAACTCGTTGGGGATTCATTAAAAATAATATTGGAAATCAGCACTACACCGGTAAAAAACCGGCGCGTGTGTAAGCAGAGCCTACCGATAAAAAAACGGTCGATATTTTACCTTCCGTCCAAAATCGGTGTGTGTGCAAGTAGGCTTCGTCAGCAGACGCAGGGACGCTTGTCGAAAACATATTTCTGTCGTTTAAAGGGACAATCTATAATCTGTGAAATATGTGCGTAGAATTATTGGGGTTGGCATTGTATTAATATATACTAAGTGACATATAAATCCGAACACCCAGTTTAAATGGTTTTATTTTAATAAAATTTTGTATAAGTACTTAATGAAGTATAATAAGTAAATGATAAAAATTTCAAAATGATTGCACTGCTTTAAAGCCCTTTTGGCCTTAAATAATGTGTGGATGCAACCTGATGTGCTACGCATTCTCTAACGCGCCTAGGCATGCTTCTGATCAGGTGGTCAATGTCCTCCTGTGGTATCTCATTCCAGGCAACCACCAACTCCTCTCGAAGTGCTTCTAGAGTCTGAGGAGGACGTTGCAAATTGAGCAATCTCCTACCCATCATATCCCACACGTGCTCAATTGGGGTTAAGTCGGGAGATCTTGGTGGCCATGGTAACAAAGTGACATCATTATGTTGAAAGAAGTCCATTTTGGCTCTTGCAACATGTGGTCGGGCATTATCTTGTTGGAAAGTTGGATCTGCCAGGGTGTCAAGATAGGGTAAAAGATGGGGTTCTAGAACTTCGTGGATATAACGCTGCGCGTTCATGTTACCTCTGATGAAGATTAAAGGTGACCTGGAACCATAAGCTATAGCACCCCAAACCATAACTCCAACAGTGTGATGAACATGTCTTTCAACAAAAAACTGTGGATTCCTCCTTTCACCACGCCGCCTTCTAACCCTGGCACGACCATCGTGCATCCCTAAACAAAATCGAGACTCGTCACTAAAGACAATACTGTTCCATTCCTGATCCCAGAGTGACCGTTGTCTGCACCACTCAAGGCGATTACGTCGGTGTTCTCGAGTTAAACAGAGGACCCAGTGTGGCCGGTATGAAAACAAGCCAAATCTTCTCATTCGTCGGTAAACACCTAGCATGCCAATAGGTCTTCCGTGTTCTGCAAACCATTCATTTGCAAAGGACGTGGTAGTGGAGAAACGGTCCCTTAAGGCCAATAATTTTAGGCGGCGATCTTCACGGTCTGTTGTTCTACGGCGACGTCCAGTGCCCCTTGCTCTTTGCGTACGGCCTTCCCGAAGCCATGCCTGACAACACCTAACCACAGTGTCTACACTTCTTTGCACTCTAACTGCAATTGCCTGAAAAGAAAGTCTAGCTTCCCGAAGTCCCACTATACGGCCCCTATCAAAATCACTAAGTTGACGAAATCGTACAGGTCTCCGTACTCTAGGCATCGTAACCGATCGTAAAGGATGTCAAGATCCAAAATCCGCCAACGTTGATTCTTTACTGCGGCTGAAATATTCATTTTTAGAGCGTTAGTGAATTAAAAAAAAGCAGTATAAAAACAGGAATGTCCAACTGATAAGGCTGAAATTTTTTTCACTTGTTATTTACAGTAAGATAAATACATTTACCAACTTTTATTAAAATAAAACCATTTAAACTGGGTGTTCGGATTTATGTGTCACTTAGTATACTAACATAACATAACTAACATAACAAAAATTGCGATACATCCTCCCCCATACTCCAACGTACCTCATTTTTTTCGCTTTTCACCTTTTCTCCGCTGCCACTGGACTGATTGTTAAAAACTACCAAAAATTTTCGTCCTTGGCATAGTAGTAATCTTCTGTGAAAATTTTACCAATATCCGACCGATACTTGCCAAATAGACAGGCCAAGGATTAGTGGACAGACAAACCGACAGACAGACCGACGGAAATGTATGACATGGCTTTTCGTGATGTACAATGCCATGCCATATAATATCCACATAATATATTATTTTCAAAATTTTGGGAAGTTAAAGGGCCTGTTCTTCAGCGAGCCCTTGCTTTCGTGAATACGCGTGGAATTTACCAGAGTCGTAAGTGGTTGTTGAAATGTGTGTGCCAGCAGTACTTTCATAGCTTCCACCTAGCCTTTTACAGAATGTCTCGCATGCAGAAAAGTGATCAAAATATTGTGTATGCTTACACAATTTATTCTGATGGCGGCCTTTAGAAATCATGAAACCCTATAATTACTATCAGATTTAATTTCATATCTAGTCAGTTCCATAAATCCTACGACGTTACAACATGGAATGAAACTTGAGATGAAGGTATAATGGTTTGTATTTTCGTTTTTCAAAGATGAGATGAGACCATATGTGTGCAGCTTACATGATCGTCCAACGTTGCAAATGATACACATATGTTATTTTTAGAGAATTTATAGGGATATGCGAAATCAGCAACTTTTGTTTATATAATTGTGATTACCAACGGTTGTAGTTTGCAGATGCGACAGAAAAAGTAAACGCAGTCAAATAATAGAAATGTTTGTATACATTATGCTTATCCACATAGAATCTTGTGTGTGAAACTCACGGCAAAATTCCTTACAGTGCATCATTTATCAAATAACGGTTGTCACAAATAAACAACCAACTGAAGATACCTAAGTTTTCATTACAGAGAGAATACCGCACAAACATACAAGAAGGGAATACGGCGGAATCGGCTACTTTTACAATGAATTGCACATAACAGTATTCAGATTTAAAGCCTCCGCGGAGCACATAGTTCGACAATAAATACTTTTCGAGATATAGAGGATCCAATACTTTAGAGTTGAGGAATCAAAACAGTTTTAATTTCAAGTATTTACAATTTGAAATAGATCTTTACGTCATATAATCCATGTTACGATGTTACAGTAACGGAAACTCCATTTTCTTCAGAAAAATATGGTCCAATGACGCCAAATGTTGTCACAGTTAACCAAACTGTTACCTTAATGCTGTGGAGTGGCTTTCCATGCAATTCTCGCGGATTTTCGCCAGCCCAGTAACGACAATTTTTTCTGTCACTCATAACTAAAGAAAGCTTTTCCATTTTGCTCATAAAGTTCAAGCTCTTGTTGAGCAAAATCCAAGCGTTGGGGATAATATCTTACATTTAATTCCTACACAACCGCTATTTTGTAGGGATGAAAATGTAATTCGTCATGTAAAATCTGTCTTACAGTCCGATTGCTGATTTGAACTGCTATCGAATGACGACGAGCAGAGCTGCGTGGGCTCTGAAGTTCCGCTTGTCTAGCCTTTTCAACGTTCTCTTCAATACGCTGGCGGCTAGGTGATTTTTTTCATTATCGATCCCCCTGTTCGATAATTATTAACCCAACGTAAGATCGTGTCGCGAGCGGGGACAGAGTCATTTCGATGGATATTGAATGTTCGCCACTCCTAACAAAACAAATTTAAGGGAATACGCGTTGTTCTAACATCCACGGCTCCATGGTTGCGACTGAAAGTGAAATGAAGGCTACGCTTTGAGTCAAGAAATGGATTTTAATATGGTGTACGCCCCTCTCTTTCGAATCTAAAAACACTTGGTTCCTATGCCCCACCCTGTATATTGACCCTTCCATTTTAGCTACTCTACAGTATATTCAGATAAGAGATAGACCGGATGTAAACAAAAGGTTCAGGTGATTTTCAAGCTAACGCCGCCGTCTCGACGTAAAACAGGAGCCCTCATTGGTCAATTCGCAATTAAATGCCTATGCCGAGCGGCAGAGCAGTCGTATCAAGGCAGAGTCACATTCAGGTTCAGACGTGTCACGTATGTCGTGTGCATCATTGCAATTTGATATTTCTTTGGACGTTTTCGTTTGTTATCTTATTAAGTTGTTGAGTTTGTCGTTGTTATTGTTATACCTTGTTATTGATTGTTATTGTTATCAACTGCTTGCGCAAAATACAGATACTGCCGATGAAGTTGTAAACTCCTGTAGTCCACCTAGGAAACGCTCTAAAAAAAGACACCTGAGTGCAGAAATGAAAGAGGTCATTTTGAATATATATAAGATCGAGCGCGAGGAGAACGAGGCATCAACCATCAAAGAAATTGTTGTGAAGGTTTCTCACAAAGTTGGGGTGTGTCGCGCATCAGTGTTTAATGTGTTAAGACAATACAAAAAAAATCACACCTTTTCTGAGCCAATGACCAGTAAACATCGCAAAAGTATTGTTAAATCATTGGATGAAGCTGATAAGCATGCGATTAGGAGGAAAGTGCATGAATTCTTCTTTAGGAATGAAATACCTACTATAGATAAAGTACTGCAGGAGGTAAATGGAGATACAACGTTGCCAAATTTCAAACGATCAACTTTCCATGCGTTACTGAAGCATTTAAATTTCAAATGGAAAAAACGGGGTCGTAATAGTTTACTACTGGATAGAGAAGAAATTGTGCTATGGAGGAGGGATTATTTAACAAAAATTGGGAAATATAGAAATCAAAACAGGAAGATTTATTACCTTGATGAAACGTGGGTAAACGCAGGACACACTACAAGTAAAGTATGGGTTGATGATTCTGTAACTTCATCCAGGAGGGCCTTTCTAGATGGACTGCCCACCGGATTAAAAAATCCAGCAGGTAAATACGAGTAATAGACAACAATCGGATGTTTTTCAAACCTTGGGAACAAGGTTCTAAACATTAATTCCAGGGGGCAGATAAAACATATTACAAGTAACAAAACTTTTATAACTTTCGATAAAATGCGTGGATGTTTTATTGTCATTTTCATTTGTTAGAACTTTTTTAAGCCATGTTCTTATGTGTTTTCGATATTTCAATAATTTTATAATATAATCTTAAAATATGTCGAATATTATAAACTTAAAAAAAGTTACTAAGTTTTATATTGTGTACCGTTCCTAATATTTCTAATCATTTTAATTCATACTTTAAGCTTTATAAAGTTATAATTTGTTAATATTAATATTTGCGCGTATTTCAGGTTCCTGATCATTCATTTTTTAAAGGTTTATAACTTTAAATTAAATTGTGAAGCGCTAAGTAATCATACGACGTTCAATATTCTTTCTTTCAATATTACTAAATAATCCCAATTATAGCAATCTGATACTCATGTCTCAATGTTTTTTCGCTGAATGTGATGAAAACATTTGAAAAAGGCTCGCTTATTGAAATAAATCTACACCAGTTAGTACTTCGATTTCCAGGTAAAGGGAAAAGGCTCATTATCTGCCATATTGGCAGTGAGGATGGATTTGTTGTTGACGGTCTCTGGTGCTTTGAGTCTAAGAAAACTGGAGACTACCACGAGGAAATGAATGGCGAATCGTTTGAACAGTGGTTTTCAAAAATTTTACCGAACTTAGAGGAAAACGCAGTAATTGTGTTGGATAATGCGCCTTATCATTCTCAAAGAATGGAGAAGGTCCCAACAACGGCTTCAAGGAAAGTTGATGTTCAAAATTGGCTCCGCTCGAAAAATACCAACTTTGAAGAAGCAATGATGAAAGTACAATTATTAAGAATTGTCAAGGATCACAAGGCGGAATATCAAAAATACGCCATTGACGAAATGGCAGCAAGTCAAAATAAAACTGTGCTCCATTTACCTCCATACCATTGCGAGCTCAATCCCATTGAGCTCATATGGGCAGAGGTTAAAAATTATATAGCTAAGCACAATACAACTTTTAAATTTTGTGACCTCAAAGGACTTTTCAAAGAAGCACTAGAATTAATAACAGCGCAAAAATGGGAAAACTGTATTAAGCACGTGAAAGACAAAGTTGAAAAGAGAATGTGGGAACTGGACAATATTTTAGAGGAACAAGTCGAGCCATTCATTATTGACGTTGGTGCTTCAGGCAGTAGCGATGATGAAAGCTCATCAAGCTCATCTTTCCAATAAAAGATGTCGTTCATCAAAGTCGGTAAGTTATAAGTAATTATAAAGCTACTGTATTTTTTAATTAATTATTGACATTTTTGAACCCATTTTGGCAAAACCTATTCAAGAATCTACTTTCTGACAATGTTCAACCATGCACATTTTTTTACGTTTTGAACGTTTTAATTTGGTTACATATTTACCTAGAAATCAAAAAATATACTAATCAATATTCTAAAAGCAATTTTAAGAGATATACGATTATTTTTAATTTAGGCTAATTTAAACGCCATTTTGAGATTATATTCGACTGTATTTCACCAAACATCAGGCGGCATCCGAAGCTGGAAATCGAAGCGAAAATTTTGAAACCCTTATGTATATTTACATCATTATATATTTCTTACCCCACCCCCACATGATCCTATATCCATCACCAATCGTATACACATCGAATTGTGCTAATTTACTATAAAGTTACGCAAAGCAGCATCTACTATCTAAAATATGTACTGTGTGACTCTTAATACGTCCCTGCCGCATGTTACAGCGTTCGATGGTCACGTGGTCTTGTTTATGTCCGGTCTATCTCTTATCTGAATATACTGTACATACTATGCTACTGCTAGTTGCTTTCCATAATCCCAAAACAGAAATGATATTTCGGTTTTCAGGTATCTGAACCGTGTTTTTCAGGTGAATGGCTGATTAAACTAAAAAAGTAAAAGAAATCATATAAGATAATCGATTGATCGGAGACAAGCACACCAGACCTGCTACACATTCGATGAACAAAGGTTTATGTCTTTCCTCGTCTAAGATGAGATTCTTTGAAATGAAACCATCCTTTGATTGGAAAATTACTATCGCAATTTTACTTAAGGTATGTTTCCAAAGTTGCAGATAGCTGCGCCAGGCCCAGGCGCATGTGGCGCATCATGCTGCAGACCAATGGCGTACCAAGCTTAAAACTAAAAATTTTTGGTGCAAGTTCCACTTAAGAATGTTTACGATTTTTCTTTCTATTTACATTTTATTAGATTATACACTTCTTCCACGATGATTTGATAATGTATATGGATATGGAAAGCTACTAGGATTACTTTTTTGAAACATTCAATCAAACATTACTGTACTGTACTGTAATCGCGAAAAGATGGAAGAGGTATTTTCTGATAATATTACATATTTGGTACATTTTTTGTGGCTTTCATCAGGTATTCCTTGGCCCTCTATTACAGAAAGAAAAATATCTGTAGCTTTTGTTAACCGGTCCTGTTGTGACAGAGTAATCGTCAAAAGAAAATAACTAATATAAGCATTGTTCCGTCTATAACTAGGAAAGTACGTATCACTAGACTTTGAAGAAATTTTGAAAGGTCTGTCTAATGGCACCAGTATTATGACCAAAAAATCTGTAGCTCCCCCAAACTTGACTTCATCCTTTTTTCGTTTCTGATGATTTTGAACGCAATCAAAAATTTCCTTTAGGATACAAAGTTCAGAGAGAAGTCAAACTTTGTTTGTTGATATATTTTAAGACGTAGTCAAGAGTTTAATTGATGGATCCAAAGATTGTGAGCTCCGGGAAAACACGTTTTTCAAATTCTAATCATCCATTCGCTTTTGTAAAACTTCAAACATCAAAAACGGTACCTATACTTTTAAAAACCTCGGAGCTGAAACGTCAGTTCGAAATTATAATTATGCCACCGTATAGGAGAGAAAAAAAAGTGGTAATGTTAATGTGTAATTTGTAGACAGTATGGATGTTTGAGAAGTTCTTTATCGGACTAATGCCAAGAAAAAGTAAAAATGACTTAGAATAAATTTGGAAACATACTCAGTGACATTAAAAGTGTTATACCCAGAAAAAATAAATTCTTCAACATTTTTTCTTGTCAACATAATGACTATATATAAAGCATGCTGTGGCAACAATGTCAACGTTTTATCTTTGTTTTTGTTTACCTTTGTTCAAATGTTCTCTTAGTTTTTGTAAAGATAGCAGTTTCTGAGAGCTGAATAGAACAGATATTTTAAATTTTAATTAAATCATCACCATGTTAGCGACTTTGACAGGGCTGGAATTATCTTATTGCCTACCGAGAAGTTGGTTTGTCTTATCACGAAATTGGCCACCGGGTTAGTTGTACTGCAATGACGGTAATGCGTGTGTGTCGTGTGGTGTGCATAAAAGAAGGTAGATGAACCCGAAGAAGGTCAACTGCTCCACCGAGGCGTACCACGGAGTCGTCAAGATAGGCGCTTCAGACAACTTGCCCTTCGAGACCGTTTTGCTACTCCGCGTCAGATCGTTGACCAGTGGTTTGGAGAAGGTAGACCTGTTACTATGCGTACATCATCGCCACATTCGAGTCTTTGGACTTTTTTCATACCGTGCACGGTTAGTGCAAAACTGGAGCAGAGAACAGCAGCATTGGGAGGCAGAATGGCATAATGCGACGAATCGCGATTCTGTCTAGGTACGCACGATGGTCATAGAAGGGTAAGACACCGCCGTGGACAATAGCGTGATATTGGATTTGCTGTTGAGAGGCATGTACGTTACACAGGACTGCTGGAGTACTGCCGTATCTAGAGGGCTGTCCACAGGTCCTTTTTCAAGACAACGCACGTCCCCATATTGTTCGTCGTACTACGGACTTAGAAGAAGAAGAAGAAGCAGGCGTTAATGTTTTGCCGTGGCCACCCCCTTCACCGGATTTAAATCCCATCGGGCATGTGTGGGATATGATGGAGAGGGGACTGTCCACTTTGCACCATCCGCCAAAAACTCTGCCGCAGCTAATCCAAGAAGTTCGAGTTGCTGGGAATGAGGTGCCACAACCAGACATCGATCATCTGATTTTGTCGATGCCTAGACGTATACAAGTATTCAGCAGCGGGGCCGGCCAACACATTATTGATTTATTTATCGATAAAATCTGAGGCTTCTCAAAAATATTACTTTCAGGTCATTATCATACAGGATGTGAAACAATTAGCAATGTTGCATCATCACTAGACCGTCCCTAATGAACTAAATGATAATTATTTTTCATGATTATCATGATGTGAGGTCCCAACTAGTTCCTACGCTGTCAATACGGAGCTGCTAAAAATATCCCTGCATATTCCAATAAAAAGAGGACGAGGGTGTTCCTACCTGAAAGCAAAAGTTGAGGCCAGAAAGAAAGCGTTCCCTATTCAGGTCGAGCTTTCGAAAATGACTATTTTTTTCTTCAGGGCACATCACAAAGAATATTGAATTTCAATTCAAATTGATTAACAATATCAATTAAAAAATAAGTACAACGTTGAAATGTTCTATCTGATATAAGCAATCCGAAAAATCCACAAATCAAAATACGATAGTATCACGAGTGGAGAACCTTAAAAGGTCATGTTTCATCCATGAATATTTGAAGGAACAATTTTGAAAACTACTCAATGATATAAACATCAACTCTTCGTACAAGGGCCCCCTGATAATTTTTTGAGAAAGATTAGATGGAAGGCAATAACTGTGGATGCGTGATTTGATGATGTTACCGAGAACCAAGTCTATCACAGCACCAGAAGTATCCACATATGTTTTTGTTTCGTAGATCACTTAAAATAAGTACATGATGCACCTACTTACCTAAGATTGACTTTTACAAACATTATGTTTTCTTCTTCTAATGTTAATAATGCATAACGTTATTAAGTAAACACACAAAAATCCCTTACTATGAAGATTTCTTCACAAACTTTTTCAAGCAGGCTAACTTCCAAGAAATCTACACCTCATTAAAACAAACAAAAAACGTTTTAACAAAAGATCCCAATGATTAACGAGGAGCTTAACATAATGAGTTATTATTACTCGTACCTTGTCATCATATTTGCAAAAGTTAATATTGGAATCACATTATCAAAAATGTTATCAATAGATCCAGCTTATAAGATGTGAATTCTACTGAAGTTACATAATATTACGTACCGCGTTAATTGGCGGAGATATACTATAAAATCGTATGCACATCACGAATAACCGTCATTTCCGTCGGCCATCTATCGGTTAATATTTGATCGGTCTGTAAAGTACTGCTCAGATTTAGATGAAATTACGAAGCAAGATTACTAATAGTGGGATTGTTCCAAAAACATGTAAAATCCGAAATATGATTTTCTAACGTTTTTGACGTTTTTTGATCATTTTTCAGAGTAGGCAATTTTTTTGGAAAGGCGCAATTTTCCAAAAATTATAGACATCTTTTTCTTGCAAGTCATTTTGGGGTATAGTCAGAAAATAATTATGCTCCTATTTGTAAAAAATGGGCTAAGCTGGTGATGTTGAACAATGAATGAAATTATTGAGAACTATTTTTGTATAAGTATATTCGTCTCCGTAGGTAGTAGGTATTTTTAATATTTCAAAAATTTTCTTCATATCCTACTGAGAAAGTTAGTAGTTTACTTTCCTAAGGCGTGGAAGGTCGCTGATGTCATCATGATCCCAAAGAAGGCAGGTTCAATATTCCCACAGGATTACCGTCCCATTAGTCTGGTGTCAGCTCCTTCTACGCTCGCTGAAAAGGTGATTTATCGTCACCTTGAGAATTTCTCGTCAGATCACCATGTGATTCCTGACGTGCAATTCGGCTTTTGGTCTGAGCATAGTACGGAGCTACTAGCCGTTAGACTGGTGGAGCATGTAACCAGGGGGTTCACCCTGAACAAAAGTACTGGTATCAAGGTGTGGCACATGGGGCTCTTGTATAAGGTCATCCAAAAGGGTTTTCCATTTTGGCTACTAAAACTGTTGAAATCTTATCTAGAAGGAAGGAAGTTTCGGATCAAAATTAACAATGTGTTGTCAACAACACGGCCCGTAAGAGCCGGTGTTACTCAAGGTTCGGTCTTAGGACCAATCCTTTCTTCACTTTATATACATGACGTCCCTTGACCCAGCAACTGTGAAGGCTATCTCTATGCTGACGACACTGCATTGCTAGCCCAGTCTTGTTCTGGTAACCTGGTTCACGACAGGGTGCAGAGTGCGGTGGAGAAAGTATTGAAGTGGGCGGATCGGTGGTTGATCAAAATTAATACTTCGAAAACGCAGGCAATCTATTGTACTAAAAAACGTCACGGTGTCCCATCAGAGATATCAGTGAATAGAACTCATATACCATGGGAGCAATCTGTCAGGTATCTTGGAGTCATCATTGACAAAGGGTTGACCTGGCAGAAACATACTGATATTTTGACTGTAAGTCCTGCAAAACAGAACCCTGCGCACAATTACTAACGCCCCTTAGTACGTGTCAAATGAGACCATTCACAGAGATCTTGATATCCTATATCTAAGAGATCATCTAAAACAACAGGCGCAGCGGCGTTATAATCAAGCGGAATCGCACAGCAACCCTCTGTTGCGTGATTCATTAGACTACACAGTCGAGCAAGTTCGTAAACATTCCAGGCCGCGCCTCGCACTGTGATCAAAATTAAATTGTAAATTCAGACCAGCCAAAATTATTTCAGTATACAAAACCGATCAAAATTATTTTTTGGAGTTACACAATAATTCGAGTAGACAAAGCAATAATTCTTAAGCTATTTTGAATGATTTACTTCTTTTCTTTACTCTATTTCTTCCATCCTTTCTTTCCTTCTTTCCCCTTTCCCCTTAAACATGTTTGGTATCTGGGTAGCCAGACCTGACAGACTAACAGACCGACGAGACTTTTAACTAAGAACAAAGCTCCACCGGACCGCCCTGACGAATAGTAGTTAGTAGTTGTACCAATTGACAGTGCAGAAAAAATACCGATAACCATTAGCTATTAACATTATTAACAACACTGTAGAGTATAAATTATATGGCCTCCAAAGACTAGTGCTAGTCATTCCATAATAGTGATAATTTTTGTACTCTGAAGAGGTTTGAGATTTTATAACTAAATCGATATGCGTAACTGATATGTGTTGATGTAACTGTATAACGTATAGATGTGTTAGATGCTTTGTTATTCTTTCAGTTTGGTTTGAACTCAAAAATAATATTTCAGTATATCATCTGCCAAAGACACTGACAGCGTCAGGCGTCGGCGATTGCCAACTGCCTCGCGTCTAAGAAGGCCTTGCAAGAAAGTTATAGAAATATCCTATTTTTTGGTTCAAACAACATGGGATCCAAACCCATCAACTTGGAAAAAAAACATCGTGGAGATAAACATCGACCTATCGATAAATCTGGTTTTTTTTTCAGTTTTGTAGAAGAAATGAGCTTAATGAATTAATAGATAAGTAGCTATTGGCCAGCGACTGTCAATTTCGTTACCCTTCTGTGGTTAAAAGGGCGTGGTTAAAAACTATACATTTTTTCAGAAGAGAAGAGTTTTGTGCATCAGCATTTAGTTTTCGATTTTTTGGACTCGTTTGATCCAACATTTAGTTCCTCCTCTTTTTAAACCACAAATCCAAACCATCACCATCCAAGGTAACAAAATCAAACATAAGCAGAAACCACAAAACAGCAAAGAAAGTTTAATGTGATATGAAAATGTCAAAGCAAAAACGGCCATAAGAATATAGCATAGAAGCGCTCTTAGATCAAACTACCTATATTGAATTGAGAGCCGTGACTATGATACGCATTGTTTATAAACCTCTACAATATATTCCTTTGAACTGAGATCAATTCCTTAGTTGTAAGTACTCTATTTGAAACATTGGTATCTGTGTCAATGTCATAATTTCAAGAAAATATGAATTTTTGAAATCTATATCATGCATTGTAATAACTTAGGCACAAAATACTTCGGAAAAGTGAAAACAGCGGCACACAGCCTTTCGAACTATATGAAGAGCTCCAGCTTTCAAAATCCTGTTCACCAGACTCTGTTAGCGACAAAAACAACTTATCCAGTACATTTTGGAAGAAGTATGTCCAACAATCAAAATTATGATCACAGTGCCCAGTCTAAAAGAGGCTTCTCAAAGCTAAAGTTGATGAAGACCTACTTGAAAAGCATTATCAGCCCAGAGAGACTATCCGCTGTATCAATTCTTGAAACGATTCATTGAGGCTAAAAGCTCGTCTACTTTAATTTTTGTGTATTTATAAACGTATACTAATATATTAGTGCATAACTCGGCTTATTCAATTTATCGTTTTTTTTTTATTAGGAAATGGAAGGGACCTCACAAAGGTGATGTCGCCGACGTCCAAGGTATATGGTCTAGCGCCGCCATTGGCCACAGCTGTTGATATTTTAGAATAAAACGTCTGAACAGTTAATAAATAAAAAACATGATGAATTTCTTTTCTCGTAAATGTTGTAAGGAGCATTAAAGTGTAGCTCGATGGTAAAAATAAAAAACTAAGCTTTAGCCAAAACATGGCGTCGGCTAATATTAAATCCTCTCACGGACTACCAGTTTCTCAATCCTCTTTTGCCCTTTTGTAACGTAGCGACTAAGTAAAGGGCGAATTGTACCGCAAATACTTTTTTACACTCATAACACTACACTTGCATTCACAAACTCTGTTACTTTTAGCTGTCGAGCTTCTAGGAAAAGTAGGTATATCAAAGTTCCAGTATGGAACCTCTAAAGGTTTGTCAAAGGAACTCATTAGGTACCTACTTATTTAATAGATTTATTGAATATTGACATACCATAATAATATAGAAAATTTTCCAATTATAAATACTTTAGGAGTACTAGATGGTGTTTTGCTTTGACTTTGACTACATCGAAGACGATAAAGAGTTAAAAAGCTATGTCATTACCAAGACTATTGTTAAATCTTTCTCAACGAGGATGACCAGTTTCTGGTTAATTGAACCAAATAACAAACTGTTTTAGTCAAAATTCTCTTGATTATGTCACTTGTTTTCCACTTCGACACAATATAGCAACTATTAACTCATATTTAGAAAGTGAATTATCTTCAGATCTTAAATAATCAATAAAAAATGTATTTTGAAGGCCACAAACCTAAAATACTACATTACATTCTAGTGAAACATTTCGTATCTGAAGGATGTTTTTATAAGTATTTTAATCTATGCTAGAAGGTAACTCGCTCATAAAGGTGTTAAAAAGATAAACCATGTCATTATCAATGCTATTACTAAAAACCTCTTTAAACATGGAGGAGCACTATGACCAGTTTCTTGTTAATTGAACGAAATACCAACCTGTTTTTGTAAAATTCCTACTGTTAATTTTTGATTTTCCATTCCAACATAAAAAAGTAAATTAAAATAAAAACGCCCAGCCTGGAGAAAACTTTTCATAGAATTTGAGAATTTTTTATAAACAGTGTCTGAAGGCCACAAAATTCGCGCACTGCGTCATGAGCTTTGGCCAAAGAATATAGTGCAAATTTTGTCTTCTATACTCACTTTTTCCATACTGATTTCACTATTCACTATAATTTTCAACACAAAATCTCTACGATGGTCACTAATCACCAAAATCCGTGGCACATTTCGCTAGAGAGCAACTTGCACAACAAGTGTCCGCTTATGGGACAAGCAGTCGCGTCAATCTGAGTGGGAAGCACATTGCCGGATGACTGTACAATGCCAGGCCCGCGACGCCGTGCTTCGTTCTGTTGCTGGCTTTATTGTTAATTATCAACATGATATTGTTAAGTGTGATGCATGTGCTGTTTTTGGAGTTAGGGATCTCTTATGGGAATAAGCTGTCTACGAGGCTTGAATCCTAATTCAAAAACAAGGCAAGAGGCACTAACACAATAGAAAGGTGGCAAAAATTTATTGCAATTTTAGTTTCCCCGGAAATTCGACAAGTCATAAGTGTTGAGTGAAATCGTTATATTTAATTTAATAAACAAATTACCTAAATTGAGTACACTAACATATTTAAAATTAATAAACTATTAAAATAAGTTTACCTGAACCAAGTAAACCAATTTGATTATATTTATTAAATTTGTTTAATTAGTTCAGGTAAAAGTATTTGTCTAGTTTTTTAATATTGGGGATTTAAAAGAACATATTGCATTTGCACAGGGTGTTTTCAAAAGTGAGTCATTTATTTTAGCTGCTTGTAGGGTCGTCAAAAGGAGTTGATATTCCAAAAATCATTTACAGGGCGTTCCGTAATGATATACGAATATTTAAGGGTGTGAATCTACATGAAAAATTAATGTTAGTTTGCTTTATAAACTATGGTCCAAAAATTTTTCTTTACAATAACTCGGGGTGCTGAAGTTTTAGGAAAAAAATGGAAATTAATCAATATTTTCAGAATTATTTTGAGCGAAAAATGGCCCATGTTTACGAAAACAATGAACTAGTGAACATAATATCTAACATACGGAGGATGCCATCAAAATGCAGCAACAGCGCCATGGAGGTTTGTAAATTTAGTTATTAGACTTCGTGACACGGGATATTTAAAACAACAACGAGGAGGTCACGCTGGAAGACCTGCTCAACCTGAAATGTTACAAATTGAGGAAGAGATTTCAGAAATGGTCGAAGACGACCCAACAATGAGTACTGAGTACTAGAGCTATAGCAGCTCAAGTTGAAGTTTGTCATAGTAAAGTCTGGAAGACAATACGACAAGAACAGTATTATCATTATCAATGGATACAAGCATTACAACCTGAAGATCATCCTAAAAGAGTGGCTTTTAGAACAGTTCGGCAGAAAAAAAGATTTTACGAAATCAATTCTGTGTATAGATGAGGCCATGTTTCATAACAGTCATGTTTGGGCAGTAGAAAATCCACATGCTGAAAAAAGAATTTATTTTCAACATAGATTTTCTTTGAATGGTTGGGCTGGCGTGGTAAATGGCATGCTATTGGACCCTACTTTTTTCCACCTCGACTGACCGGTGAAATTTATTTAGATTTTCTTCGACACAATCTGCCACAATTATAAGAAGATGTTCATCTAAATGTGAGACAGAATATGTGGTTCTTACATGATGAGGCTCCACATTTTGGACGAGAAGTTCATGAACATCTAAATAATGAGTTTCCGAACAGCTGGATAGGGCGCAATGGACCCATTTCTTGGCCTGCTCACTCCCCGTACTTAACGCCTAGCGATTTTTTTCTGTAGGGCTATTTGAAAGAGTTTTTTGTATCATGATGAAGGAGTAAGTACTCTGGAAGAACTTCAACAGCGCACTGAAAATGCTTGTGATTTAATTCATTCGTGGAGACCACGATTTTATTTTCGAAGATTTTGCGTTAATCGAACAAATTAGAACAATTTTGAACAGTTTTAATCCTTGATAATGTAAACTAACTTTCTTATTATGCAACTTTTATATAGGTGAGTTTTGGTATATGAACCTCTTTTGACGAGTTCTACAAGCTTTAAATATAAATGACTCAACTTTGAAAATACCCAGTATCAAAAAAATTCGACAACTTGATACTGATAATTGATTTTTTCGAACCAAAGTAAAATCTTCCGAACCCTAACAAAATTCAATATTATTTATTTAATTACCAATTGAATTTGTCTGATTGTCCAGAAGTAGGTCATAATATATCACCGTCCACTAAGAAGCAATTCTTTGTTTTGATTTCAGAAAGTAAAGCGAAGGAATAACTGAAACTGAATAAGGCCACCTGATCATATCTGCAAAAAATGTACTTTTATTGCTATTAATAAAATAATATTGCACTCACACGCATTCAATGCATATACTGATATAAAGAAATTCGACATAACTCTAAACAAACATATTTTCAAATACTACAAAGTGTCCACAACAGGATGCTCTGCTTCTTATATATACATACTAAATCCATCAGAACATTAATTTAATCAAAGTAATGAATTAACGATGATACACCACTGACGCAACAGTCTTTTATCGTTGAACTAAAAGAACATCAAGAAAATGTCTATGTATAGATCCAGAATTGCTCGAGTATTTCGCTTGATCACCATAATTGGCCCACTTCACAGCTACTACACCAAAAACGGCAACATTCGAATATGAAGCTCGTAACGAAAATCACGAATGAAACTGAGGAGCTCGAAGCGCGTCACCAGCACTGCCTCTGCCGCATACTCCCGATCATTCACGAATGAAGTGCCGACTACTGCCGACTCCGCGATTCAAATAAACAGTTGTGTGTTTATTAAAATGTTTAATTGTTTTAAATGTATCTTATCTAAATAAACTCAATTATGTAAGCTTATTAAGCAGTTTAATAAAACAGATACCCGGTTCGATATTTACAATTAAAATGGTTTCATAAAAATTAGTTATTTAGAATAATTATTAAAGAATATATTACGGGTAATGAAAATTTTCTACAAATACTGTTAAATTGGCCGCGTTTTCTGAGTATACATCTAAAGCCCCGATAGTTCAATATTAGTATATATTAGTATATGAATCATCGTCGTTGATTTCCTCTTACATTTGCCCTTAAAACTTGAAAAAATATCAAACGGACGTGTCGCGTCTAAGTCGCAGTTGCCGTACGCTGCGAACTTACATCGGTGTGCACAAAATACTGTCTGCGGCTGCCTAATCTAGATGGTCGATAGTTTCAGTAAGGGCGAGGAAGAAATTTCTAGATCGCAGCGTTATCAAATGGGCGGGGACTATGGACCTCCTTTTTAGCTCACTTGATCCACTTAATTCCTTTTTTTGTCTTATGCATGTTCGTAGTTATTTTTTTCTCAAAATAATAGTCCCTTATAAACTGAAAACAGCGTTGTGTCGGAAGTGCAAGGCCAACCTACTTGATGCCATTTTTTTACTGTGTCCTAAATTGAACGTTCTGACGCAAAACGTCTGAAAATGTTTTTACAAAATGTTTACTCCCCCAGAAAAATATAGTCCATATTACCTATGTCCAAAGATCCAAACTTATACATATAATATAATTATGGAAAAACGGAATTTGAAATTTCTCGTTTATCGCTTATATATTCGACGACACTGTGCCGATTTTGAAAAACCTACAAAGCTTGTTACAGTAATAGCATCATGATACAGAGTGGGGGGAGAGGATTATTAGTTTTATGATCATTTGTATCGATTCTTAAAACCTGTAAAATGTTTTGTCCTTAATACGGTATTAATCTTTATGTCATTTTTTTCGCAATCCAAATTGCACTTTCCAAGGTATATTTGGAGACAATAAAGGATTACATGACAAACAGACAGGCCGACGGAAATAAATGACATAGTTTTTCACGATATGCATGTCATCTAACATCCAAGAACAATGTCTCGATTTCGAAAAAGCGACTGCAATTTTTATTATGTTTTTTATGTTGAGTTATCAATGTTCGCAAAAGTTGACGTTGGATTTACATTTCGCTTTGAGCTATTGGGCATAGTGCTATTGTAATTTGAGTAGCATATTTTACAGCTCATTTAATCCTATAGAAAAAATTCTGTTTAAGCTATCCACTAGCACATGCTTCTGTGAAGTTTGAGCGAAATACATCGTTCTCTTATAAGATGATATTTTCTCGTGTTATTTCAACTGCCATTGCTTCTAGATCGACAAGTATAATTTTGTTGACATAGAGAAGGTTCGATCTGATGCCACATCACTAGATGGTATAGTGTGGATAGAATGCATAAATATTTTTTGATGTTGGGATAAATTAAATTATCGCAATTTTCTAGAAGAATAAAATCCGCCCTTACTGGAAGTTGATCAATCAGCGGTTTCTGTCATATAGATGTTTTTTTGGTGCATGTCATAGTTTTACCTAGAAAGTTTTTCAGGAGTTTCGATAAGTTGGTATTCTTATTAATTTCAACATGTTCTTTAAACATTTCCGCTTTGCTACCTCGAATTTTTTCCGCGTGTGCCGACATATTGGAAAAATAACGTAAAGAAACTTTTTCCCTCACATATTCCGTATATTCATATTTTAAAGAAAAACTTTGACGCTCCCCTATCCCGAAACTGTTAATGCAAAAATGCTGAATAGGTTGTAAGACATTATCTGGAGTTTATTATACAGCTATTTTTATCGTAGTACAGGAACAACAGTTAAAAAACTGTGTTTGGGTGACGTCTTTCCAATATGGTAGTGCGAATGGAAAATATACGAGGGAGCAAAGTGAAAAATCAGAAAGAACAAATCGAAATATTTGTATCAAAATATTAAGTTTTTAGAACTTCCCTAGAGCTTTCCAGGCAAGTCTCTTTTAAAACAACAAATGTGTGCCATTGTATAAATGTTCAGAAAACGTATGAAGATATTCCCTAATCAATTTTTGAGATATCAAGTCGGAAACCTGATCCATTCACGCTGTCTGGTATATTTGGGGACTTGCTCTTGCTTAACGTAACCCCTTAGAAAGAACTCCATCGGTGTTACATCTGGTGATCTAGGAGACCAAGAAATAGGCCCATCACGACCGATCCAACGATTGTTACTACAGGTGTCTAGATAGTTACGCACACGATTATGATAATGCGCAAGTGCGCCGTCATGTTGGAAGTACATATGCATCCGAGTTTGCTGATTGACGTCCTCCAAAAGCAAAGGCAAATACTCGATCAAAAAATTCAAGCATTCTGTACCTGTTAATCTGTTGTCGAAAAAGAAAGGCCCGATAACTTGTCTGGCAATAACTCCACAAACATTCAAGCTCCATTTATTTTGAAAATCTATTTGACTAACCCAGTAAGGGTTTTCCGTCGCATAATAGTGCATCATGCCTGTTGACAACACCTATGTTGTTAAAAGTTGCCCCATCGGTAAAAATAACCTTATCCAGGAAAGGAGTGTCTTCACTCACTTTATTTAGCATTATTCTACTAAACTCCGTTCGAGCTGCGAAATCCTGTGGACGAAGGCCTTGATGCACGCAAAGGTGATATGGATGGTACCTATGTTTGTGAATAATCCTTTGGACAGAAGTTCTGCATATATCAGTTTCTGCTCCAATTTGCCGTGCATTTAAATGGGGATTTTCCTTCCACTTTAATAGAACCTCCAACTGATTCGCCTCATTGGTGACACTTGGATTATTTATACATTTTTTACTATATTCCACTGCTCCACTTGATTCAAAACGTTCTCGTAGTGTGGAAAATGTTTCGGGCCTTGGATGTCGCATATTAGGGTACCATTGCTTATAAATGCGAGATGCTAGGAAACTATTTATTTGGACTTCGCCCAAAACGAACACCATCTTCTTTAGAAAAATTCATTTTCAAACACGTTTTTATTATAATGCTCACAAAGCTAATTGTGACAGTTTGTAACTAATCAACAATTTATTTGTTTCCAAGGATGATGCGATATTTTAGGGAATTAAGTCGTTCCATAAAAGACGTACTAATAACCGCGCAGGTAACACCTTAGCTCTAACAGTCTGATGAGAAAAACAAAATTTGGTTTATAAATGTTTGTTGAAAGTTGAACCCCAAAAAATTATTCAATGACCAATGTACTTGAACGCATTCATTCACATTAGCAATATCAACATGATCTTTTGAAAATTTTAGGTACACGACAAATGTGCACCAAAAAAATGTTTAATCGAAATACGAGTATAGAGGCTACCGGACATACATTATCTATAATTAATGTATGACAGCGATACTTGATATCGTCCCATGAAAAATTGAGTAGATACAAAAATGACTATAACGGAAAATGTATGTAATACTGGAGTATGTTATACGTATTACCATGAATTAGAAAAACCTCCCATAATAGAAGGAATGTATACTAAGTGACATATAAATCCGAACACCCAGTTTAAATGGTTTTATTTTAATAAAATTTGTATAAGTACTTAATGAAGCATAATAAGTAAATGATAAAAATTTCAAAATGATTGCACTGCTTTAAAGCCCTTTGACCTTTAATAATGTGTGGATGCACCCTGATGTGCTACGCATTCTCCAACGCGCCTAGGCATGCTTCTGATCAGGTGGTCAATGTTCTCCTGTGGTATCTCATTCCAGGCAACCACCAACTCCTCTCGGAGTGCTTCTAGAGTCTGAGGAGGACGTTGCAAATTGAGCAGTCTCCTACCCATCATATCCCACACGTGCTCAATTGGGGATAAGTCGGGAGATCTTGGTGGCCATGGTAACAATGTGACATCATTATGTTGAAAGAAGTCTATTGTGACTCTTGCAACATGTGGTCGGGCATTATCTTGTTGGAAAGTTGGATCTGCCAGGGTGTCAAGATAGGGTAAAAGATGGGGTTCTAGAACTTCGTGGATATAACGCTGCGCGTTCATGTTACCTCTGATGAAGATTAAAGGTGACCTGGAACCATAAGCTATAGCACCCCAAACCATAACTCCAACAGTGTGATGAACATGTCTTTCAACAAAAAACTGTGGATTCCTCGTTTCACCACATCGCCTTCTAACCCTGGCACGACCATCGTGCATGCCTAAACAAAATCGAGACTCGTCACTAAAGACACTACTGTTCCATTCCTGATCCCAGAGTGACCGTTGTCTGCACCACTCAAGGCGATTACGTCGGTGTTCTCGAGTTAAAGGGAGGACCCAGTGTGGCCGGTATGAAAACAAGCCAAAACTTCTCATTCGTTGGTAAACACTTCACATGCCAATAGGTCTTCCGTGTTCTGCAAACCATTCATTTGCAATGGACCTGGTAGTGGAGAAACGGTCCCTTAAGGCCAATAATCTTAGGCGGAGATCTTCACGGTCTGTTGTTCTACGGCGGCGTCCAGTGCCCCTTGCTCTTTGCGTACGGCCTTCCCGAAGCCATGCCTGACAACACCTAACCACAGTGTCTACACTTCTTTGCACTCTAACTGCAATTGCCCGAAAAGAAAGTCCAGCTTCCCGAAGTCCCACTATACGGCCCCTATCAAACTCACTAAGTTGACGAAATCGTACAGGTCTCCGTACTCTAGGCATCGTAACCGATCGTAAAGGATGTCAAGAACCAAAATCCGCCAACGTTGATTCTTTACTGCGGCTGAAATATTCATTTTTAGAGCGTTAGTGAATTAAAAAAAAGCAGTATAAAAACCGGAATGTCCAACTCATAAGGCTGAAAATTTTTTCACTTGTTATTTACAGTAAGATAAATACATTCATCAACTTTTATTAAAATAAAACCATTTAAGCTGGGTGTTCGGATTTATATGTCACTTAGTATATATTCCATACGCAAGGTAAATATTATGCAAATTCATAAATCATGCTATATACATGAGGCAAGTTAATGTAAATTATGCATTTTAGCATTTTTATGTTTTCTGCATTTCACTTTTATTTATATATTCATTTAAAGGTACGTGTATAGTTTCTGAAGATACATACATCATTTTTGATATATGTATAGTTTTGTATAATGATGACCCCGTTCTACGTCCCATAACTTACCAGACACGCGAGATCATGGTATTCTCAGTACACTCAGTATCTTTTCGATTTTTTCTGGATACTTCTGCTGCAAAATTTTGATATATAAGGTGTCCAAGATACGGATCCTGTGCAAAGGAATCTTAATACCCGTGGGATATAAAGCTTAGGTTAAATAAGGAAAAAGCTGCGTTCTTCGAGGTGTATTTAGATACCATTGAGAAACGTGAAAAATTTCATGGCTTACCGAGATATTTGGGAAAAACTGAAATTTGGCCAAATCGTTTGATGAAGCATCATCAACTTTTTTCTATATGGTACAACCGGTATCTGATAACATATTTTTCCAAGAATCCAATGATGTATCACATGTTACATTTGTTTTCTTAGTTATAAAGAAAAATGTGTTTTTTTTATTGTATTTGTGCAAACAAATGCTTGATGTACGATTATATGATTACTGATAGTTGCATATTGCATATGACATAATAATATGATGGGGTAAGTTTTATAATATGATGCTTAATCCAGATCTAGAATAACGAACACATTTTTAACATTATTTTTATTTTATTCACAATAGGTGTTATTTTCTAAACATAAATATGATCTTCTAACAGTAGAATTCAAAACATCACGTAACATTTCTGGTGTGATTATACTAAATGTTTCCATTACACATTCTCGTAACTGCTGCTTAGCTTCAAAAGTATGCTGACAAACTTGATTTTTAATACAGCCTCAAACACAAAGTCCAGAGGAGTTAAATCCGGGGAACGCGCCGGCTAGGACGCTTCACTGGAGGTTTCAATCCACTTTCCGGGAAATCGCTGAGAAAGATACTCTCGAACTTGCCTAAAGTTATGTGCAGGAGCACTGGCTTCGTGAAACCAACAACTATTAACCTGTGCCAAAGGTAAATTATTCAGGCAGTCTTCTATATTATGTTGCAACAATTGATGGTAGTGTTCTGCTGTTCTGCAGTTAATGAGTTGTGGTAAATAAATAGACCTAATATTTTGTTCCCTAGAATTCCACACCACATATTAAACCCAAAACGTTTTTGATGTCTGGATACTTTTTTATCCCGCAGATTTTCTTGAGTCCAGTAATGAGTTGAAGAAACCATTATTAGTGACCATACCCTCGTCAGACTATATTATTTTTTACGAGAAATAAAAACCTTCTTCGCCGTTCGCTATCCCCTGGTCTGAACACTTGGAAAATCCTGAATTTATAGGAGTGATATCTACGAGTATTTGTATTTTCACGCAAAATTGGGCAGTGGATTTGACTACTCCTACATTTTTCTCAATTTGCCTAGTTGATATCTTAGAGTTCTCAGCAACTGCTTGTAAAACTCTATTCTGAGTTTGGCTTTGTATAAAGCCTTGCTCCTTGCTAGTTCGTTCAGAAGAGTTTGATAAAACCATTGATTAACTTATTCCAGGTTTAATATGTTAAGCAATGATAAAACTTGAACTAAATAAATAATGATTAACTCTGCGTCTAATAATAAAGGGTTGGCCATATTCGACGAAAATATGTTTTTTTTAATCATAGGAAAAAACACATTTTGTACCGTTAATTTCAAAAATCGTTTATTTGGGTTCAAGGAGATTTGTGAACATCATTTTTTGAAAACGATATCTCTTAAATGACCGCCATGAGCCTGTACAGCGAAAAGTGCCCGTGATGCAGCATTTTCCATCGTTTTGGCCAATGTTTCGGTTTATATGGCGGCTATTTCCTGTCGGATGTTGGCCTTAAGTGCGTCTAGGGTCCTTGGCTTGTTGACATAAACCTTCGATTTCAAGTAGCCCCACAAAAAGAAGTCTGGAGCCGTAAAATCTGGTGAACGCGGTGGCCAGTCAAAATCACCATTTTTCGACATCTGCCGTCCAGAGAACAATCGTTTCAAAAAATCGATAGTAGTTCGAGCTGTGTGTGATGGAGCGCCATCTTGTTAAAACCAAAAATGCTCCATACTATCATCACGAACAATTGGCATCAAACAATCGGTTACCATATCGCGATAATGCTCCTGATTGACGGTAACCGCTTTGCCAGCTTCATCTTCGAAAAAGAACGGCCCAATGACCATACCAGCACAAATACCGCACCAAACAGTCACTTTTTGGTCACAAAGAGGTACCTCGTGAATAATTTGAGGATTTTCAGTACCATAGAACCGACAATTTTGTTTGTTTACGGCTCCGGTTAACATGAAATGAGATTCGTCGCTTATGATGATTTTTTGCCAAAAATGATCGTGACTTTAAGCCAATTCGATGACTTTTTGCGTCAGTTAAATGTTTTATGGGAACGAATGCAAATCATGACGCAATAGGCGACGTAAAGTGGTTCGTTTTATGCCCAACTGCTCAGATCGACGTATTTGAGATATTGTTGGAGACCTCTGAATACTGGTCCGTACGAGTGCGATATTTTCATCGTATCGCCTTGGTCGCTTTTTATTTTTACGCTTGGGATCAGTAAGTGCCTAACCTGATGAAAATCTTTCATACAAACGATACAATGTAGTCGCGGAAGGCGCAGTTTTCACTTTATTTATTTTTCTCCATGCACGTTGAGATTTCACAATTGACTTGTTTTGTTGAATGTACATTTCAACAATCTGAGAGCGTTCGCAAAAATCTCCTTAGACTGATGCACTGATGCTTTAAACAAACGCGCTACGTCATTACTCGATCTGTCATCTCTGTCAAAAGTTACAGTGTTGCCACATCTTTTCGTCGAATATGGCCAACCCTAATATTTGTTTCATTTATCCAGCAAATAAATGAATGATGACTGTTAATTAATTAGTGTCGCCTTACCCAAACCCACTTTAAGCACCCAATTTGGGAAATATTCCTCAAACTTTAAAATTATCTTGATGCAAAGTTTCCAATTCTGCCTTCCGTGGTTACAAACGGACAACGCTCGGCACACCGCGGTAATAGGGGATTCTGATTTAGTTGCTATGCCTTATTTGAAGTTGAATATGGGACGTTTGGGTCCTCGCATCGATGTTAGCGAAAACTTGTCAGCAAATTCGTAATCTACGCATCCGATTTGCTGATGAGACCGTTTGGCCGAGTCGCTTCAAATTTCCCTTCTTTGTAGATCCAGGAAGATTTATTGTTAAATAGTCCACTGTCCAGATATCAGACTACGGACATCCATACATAAACTTGCGAGACATCGGGGGCCGCAGATCACAGATAACCAGACTTTTTTTCCTATGGTGAAACCGCGTTTACTGACATACTATGACGTTTGTTTACGTTCAACAGAACCCTACGCGGTATAATTTTATTCGCCGATACTTAACTCTCTGTTGATTCATTCAGTATAATTGTATATGTACGGTGTACAAATATGGATTTAATATACCGTTTTAGAATTCAGCATATTCATTATTCAAGCGTAGAATGACCGGTTATACTTGAAAACGGCACGAATTGAGCGCTGACCGGAAGGAGCCCATTATACTTTCACCGCTTCGGTCAATTCACAGGAAAAGCATGTTTCGAAATAAATTACGATCTCGTTTAGTTGGTCAGATCAGTGTTAGGTAGCGGGATTTGTAGGTTTTCATTCTGGTTTCGAAAGCCGTAACATGATTGATGAGTCATTGTAGGGTTTCTATAGATTGATATCGTTTGATTGAAATACCCGATTTGAACTCCTAGAGGCTGGTTACTTTCTATATTGTAACATAGTAATACAGCATACATTGCTTTTCAAAAATATTCCCTCCTAATTGTGATTCAAACGGATCATATTAGCAGTTAAAAAGTTCAAAACACCGGCAGCTGTTGCAATATCATTGGCGTATCCAGGAAAAAGTTCTGAACGGGGAGGAGGGGTTGAGGAACGGTTGAGGGCGTATCCAGCTTTTGAGTGACTCCCGTCCAAGGGCGCATCTAGAGTGGGCGAGGCCCCTCCCTAGCAAAGGCGGATCCAGGATTTCGTCTAGGGGAGGGGGGCGCAAACGATTGGGGGCTAGTAATTTTTCTACCTCAGTGGAACTTCTAGAATTTATCCTATTATTGCTCCCTAAATCCATTGTGTTCTATCTGTTCAATGCCAACTTGAAAAAAATATGTAAAGTGCTCAGAAATCCTCAGAAAGGCAATATTTTATTATATGAGAACAAAAGAATTACGTGGCATTTATAATTGACTAGTGTAATAATATTAAAGATTAAACATAAAAAACTTAATTGCTCTGTTAACCAAAAAATACATTTTGATGGACCCCACGACATATCCCAGCCATTCCACACAAAAAAATGTCTTTAATGGCGAAAACGAACGTGAGACCGAAAAATTCACATTATCGTATGGACAAAGAAGGATGTCTATAGACTATCTATAGATCGTGTCTTGAGACCATCTCCAGATTGCCTATAGACAAATTGCGCAACGGGGTCTACTAGTATGTACTAAGCTTAAGGATAAATAAATAAAAATCTTCGAGAACTACATTTTGACTTAGATGATGGCCTAAAAGCAGCCGTCGACGACTTTTTTTATAAGTAAGAGGAAACATTTATCGCTCAAGTGAATTAATGTAGAGGGGTTACATTGAAAAATAAAATAATAAAAAAAATCTTGCTTTTGTTTCATGGCTATATGGTCTATTTTGGATTTTGAAACGCCAAAATTGGATGTAAACAAGATTATGAATGAGTACAGAAGAATTAAATGTACCACACTGAGTCCGATGACCATATCTCACTACCGGAAACCGGAAGTCAATAATTTCCGGTGTTAATGCCTCGGGTTGGATGTACTGTGTACGAATAAAAATCGGCATTCGCACAATTTACTCATTAACCTGGGTACAACCTTACTGGTCATCTTTGTATTTATAACGATCGGTTGATATTTTGTAATGTATACATAAGATTCTAGGCGGTAAACATTTTAGGAAGAGTGGAGCTTTATTCGTGTTCCGTTATGTTGCTTGCATTTTCAGTTTTTCAATTGTGCTTATCTGCATTAATATGAATGGACCACTAGTATTAATCCGAGTGAACCTTTTTAGGTTACTTAGTTCAACCATCAAAGCTCACCACAAGTATGAGGAATTCGAATCAAATTTGTACGGGCGTATGAATACGTATCTATTCTAGAACGAAGTGCTTCGTCAAAATCTGTCTATTTCTCGCCGGTTATAAAGATGTAACTTTACCGCAAAACTTTAAGTCCAATAATACAAAAGGTCAGATCGTTTTCTCAACGAACAATGCAGTGTTTTATCACTCACAAATACCGCATATGTAAACATTAACATTTTAGCATTTAACTCTTTCAAGGGCGATGGTATATAAAATAAACCACCTTAAAGCATGCTTAAATTAGGCGGTGGTACATATTTAGCACCACTGATATAAATTTCATTTACAGATCGAGCAGCGGCTTAGATCATGAACCACCGCTCGAAGTAAGTTCTTCACAAACGTATGTCACAAACATCTATTTGCATCAAATTGTGCTTGCTTTTGAGTTATATCATGTTTTATCAGCCTGAAATTTCCTACAATTTGAAAAGAAAACATATCTTCACAATAGGAGAGCCCTGACGCTGACACGGTACAAGTGTAATCTAGAAATTTTTGAAGGAGAGAAATGGAGTATGACAATCAAGGAAGCCCGTATCGTCAGTCGTCCCTACAATTGTACGGCGCGTTTATGGCCTCCTTGATTGTCATACTCCTTTCTCTCCTTCAAAAATTTCTAGATAAACATTTGTCCCGTGTCAGCGTCAGCGCTCTCCTATTTGGAAGATATGTTTTCTTTTTAAATTGTAGGAAATTTCAGGCTGATAAAACATGATATAACTCAAAAGCAAGCACAATTTGATTCAAATAGATGTTTGTGACATAACCTCAAAATAGAACGCCGAGACGGAGAAGTAGAAAACTATGACAATCAAGGAGGCCATAAAGGTGCCCTACAATTGTAGGGACGACTGACGATACGGGCCTAAGAGCGCATGTACCAGCAATAGTGCGGGTGACTGAAATACCGCCTGTAAAAGCAAAATTATGATTCATTTGTCCAGAATATATACGAGCTGTGAGTATGGAAACACTAAAAAAGTAAGTAAAATTGTCTGATTTCGATGTACTTATGTTATTAAAGTTGTTTTGTTAAGATTGTATCCTTTATTTATTTGAAAAAAAAAACTCTTAAATGCTTTATAGTTAGTGGTACTCAATGCGTACCACCCCACATATTACTTTTTTATTTTTCACCCTAGTTTTTTTTTATTTTCAGACTTACAACATGTTTGACTTGCCATTTAAGTTAGTCAATATGACGCAAGGTGAATTATACGCCTAAATCGAAGACATTTATTAAGAAATGGAACAAAGTCGTAAAGACGCTCAAGAAATTCCATCTGACTGTGAATAGTTAGCGAGTAACAGATACAATCAAGAAAGTGATACAGAATCTACTATTTATGCGCCTACCACACGCGCAAGCTTCACCACAGTTTTACCTGCGCAGGGCGGTTTGTACATGGAACATTGTGCATGTGGTTGGCGTTTTGTTGGCTTGCGCAAACCTCGCAGCGTGGCTTGTGCAATTTTTGATTTGTTCGAAATTTTGCTTAGGCAGGCCTGGCCTGCGCGTACCTGTCTGTGCGTGTGGTTGGGTGTTCAGTGTTCAAGCCACACTCTCCATACTCGCAATCAGAGAACTATTTTAAAACTCAACATTCACAATAAGAAATAAGCCAATCACGACCTCATTCCTCTGTATCACTGTACCTTTCCCAAATTTTGGTATGATATTCCAGTAGCTAGGAATCTTAAAGTAGCTATCAGCCTTTCGTGAGGTGATATACTCTCACGCATAGCCGTATTTTGACGCTGAATAAGAGGCGTAACCTAGCGTAATAATTCAGTAGTGGCATTTTGATAGATCCATAAATAATTTCGCCAGTCGTTCGAATCATTTTTTAAATCCTCCAGTAGATTTATATGTAAATGAATTTTTCTATTGAACAGCCATTTCTCCATCCACTGCGGTCGTTTACGTTTAGACTTTAGCGGTGTCTTTTTCTTCATTAACAAAACCTTAAGATACAGAACAGAACACAAGAAATAGTTCTTCATTGGAAAACATTGTTTCCACGACCACGATTTTGACAAGAATGTGGCTTTTGCGCGTACTTAACTGTGCCGTATGGGAGTCACGTCCGTGTTCAAGCTTCACCGCAGTCTTACCTACGCAGGTAAAACTGTGGTGAAGCTTGGGCGTGTGGTAGGCCCAATAGAAGCAACGTGTTGAAATATTCAAGTAGTGACTCTGAAGATGATCTACCTTTGTCAACTATCGCTAAAAAACTGCAACTAGCTACATCTGCTTCATTAGTTGGAAGAAAATGTCCAGTTACGTCTAATGTTGAAACTCTTACACCATCTTCAGATTTTACTGCACATTCTGGTTTAGCAGATTGTGTAACGAATATGACAGATCCAACACCGTATAAATTGTTTCAATTATTTTTTTCTGACTGTTTCATAGAAAGTATTGTTTTTGAAACAAACCTGTATCCTCAACCAAAGGGTGGTGGTACATATGTATATAGCACCACTTATTATTTGGCAATTATATAAAAAATTACATGTAAAAATAAAAGATATACAAAGTTTTGAGTATTATTAATATCCCCAAATAGCATTTTATATGTGAAACAAATAATTTAAAAAAATATTTTTTGTGCCCAAATACATAATAAATTTTATAAAATCATTGAACTTGAAAGAGTTAAGCTAATGATTTATCGAAGGCAAATATCAAATCAGATTGATATTAATATTTAGGTGTGCGGTATTTGAAATAGCCAAAAGTCTAATATTACAGAAAATTCCTCGACAGTTAGTCTGGTCGTAGCGGTTTTACCAATGACAAAAGTACTGGCATCGTGCTTCTGGATGTCGCGAAAGCTTTTGACAAGGCGTGGCATGATGACCTCCTCTATAAATTAATCCAAAAGGGTTTTCATTTCTGGCTTCTGAAAGTTCTTAAGTCCCTTCTCGGTGGAAGGAAATTCCGAATCAAAATTAACAACGTACTGTCAACAACACGGCCTATAAGAGCCGGTGTTCCTCAGGGTTCGCTCCTTGGAGTAATCCTTCATTCGTTGTTCATTCATGGCGTCCCTAACGCCAGCAACTGTGAAGTCTATCTCTACGCAGATGACACTGAATTAGTGGCCCAGTCCTGTTTTGGTAACCTGGTCCATGACTGGCTACAATGTGCGGTGGAGGAAGTGTTAGGGTGGGCAGATCGGTGGCTGATCAAACTTAACCATTTAAAAAGACCATCTATTGTACCAAAAAGCGTCACGGCGCCCCGTCAGCGAACTCTGTGGATGGGACTCTGATACCGTGGAAAAATTCCTTGAGATTCCTCGGACTTACACTTGACAAGGGTATGATCTGGCGAAAAAATTCAGAAACGCTTAAAACTAAATTTCAAATTACTTTCCGGCAGCTTTATCCCTTATTAAGTAGATCTTCAAAATTGAGCTTGATTAACAACACTCGACTTTACAAAATGATCATCAGACCCACCATTACTTACGCATGTGCAGCTTGGTGCGTTCTAGCGAAGACGCACATCCGAGCTCTGCAGGTCCTGCAAAGCAGGACCCTACGAACCATCACCAATGCCCCATAGTATGTCTCAAACGCTACTCAGAGATCTTCCTTATTCAGAGGATTACATCAAGCATCAGGTGTTATAAACAATCAGAATCGCATTGCAACATTTTGTTGATCGAGTCAGTAGACTATACAGTTTAGCAGCTTCGCAAACATTCCAGGTCGCGGCGCGCACTGTGAACAAAATTGAATCGCGCAATTTCGTATAATATAAAATAATATTTTAACAAAAATCCAACCAAAATTATTACAGTAATTTTCAACAATGCTCCTCGGTCTTTCTAACAGTTGTATTCTTCTTTCTTACTCTTTGCTCTCCCTATTTTTTCATCCTTTTTTCTTTCTGCTTTCTATTAATCATGTCTGGTTTCTGGGTGACCAGGCCGACAGAGTAACAAACTGACCGACGTACTTTGACAAGGTCTCCAGGGCGTGAACATAACGTGATGATAATGTTTTCCGTCTCTAGTGCAAATTATAACTCTTGCTTGGTACTTCTGGTGTCATCCCCCCTGAACCCCCCAGTTATTTTGTCATAATGGTATATTTAAGAAACATTAAGTTTAGCCTAAAAATAGGACTTTATTTTTGTCATTATTTATACATAATATATACATACATGTTTTCCTAAATAATCACAATAACTGAAGTAAACAGGAAGCTGTAATAAGAAGGAAGCAGGCAAATAAATAATATTTTATAATATACCTACTTATAATATTGGCAAGAGAGCAACAACATGACAGTCAAATATGAGCTCTTATTATTCAGACTATCTTAAAACTATAGTACACTAGCCTTATACGAGTACAATCTCCAGATCAACAGATAAGATGGCAAATAACAAAGTGCGTGATATTTCTAAAAATATGCATATCATTCTTGAATATTTTCCCTCTCATAGCATTATTCTTAAACTATGATAAATGTTCACTAAATATGAGTAGAGGAGAAGGTCCGAATATGGGCTCTGCATTTAATATGGGCCCCTCGATATCTCAACCGCCCAAGTAGCGAAATCTATCAATTTTGCCTTAAAATACTCGGTTTTGGTGAAAAACGTTTTATATAATCCCGCTCAGTGGCGCACTGCTTTGCAACCGAGGATAGTGTTGATATTTTGTTTGTAAAAATTACATCGTTTTTCAAGATAATCTTCAAATTTTAGTTTTAATAGGAAATAGCATAAATATAACTGCTTATATTATTAAGGTAGGTTCTTTATATCTTAAAATTTGATGTTTTTGAACTGATATTAAATTAACCAACCATGATTTTTTTCCGATTTTTTGTTTTGAAGTGTGCAATGTTGCTAACATGGGCCCTTTTGATGTCGGTAATATAGGCCCAAGTCCATATTTAGAGCAACGTCTAATATTTTTTTTATTTTAGACTGAAAATGCCACGTTCAAAACCAAAGTTTTTACCAAAAAATATAAGAAAGAAATGGAAAAATGAAGACATGGTGGGGGCCATGGAATGTGTGAATAAACAAATCATGGGTACCAAGCGTGTATGTAAAAGATTTAAAGTTCCTAGATCAACTCTACAAAGACTGCGTAAACGCCAAAAAGAAAAAGATCTGACTCCACAAGTTGCTGTACATAGTTGGGAAGAAAAACTGTATTAGGATCAGAGCTTGAACAATGGTTAGATATATTTTAGAAATGGAAGCCTTATATTATCGACTTTCAAGAAATGATATTAGAAGGTTGGCTTATACTTTGTCTATTAAGAATGGTATTGAGAATCCATTTAAAAATGGTAGCTGGTTGGACGGCTTTTTAACTCGGCATAAGAAGATGCTATCTCTTAGAACACCAACTGGAACCTCTTTTGCCAGGGCATTAGGTTTTAACAAAGCGAACGTAGAAGAGTTTTTCAATAATTTGGAAACCCAGTACAAAGCGAAAAATTTTATACAGCACCAAATCTATAACGTAGATGAGACAGGTTTAACTGTTGTTCAAAGTAAAGTAATGCAGGTTGTAGGAAGGAAAGGTAAAAGACAGATTGCATCAGCAGAACGAGGATCCCTGGTCACTTTAATTGCAGCTATGGGAGTCGGTGGTCATTTTGTTCCACCGATGTTAATTTTTCCACGGAAAAATCGTAATGATCAACTCATGCGTGGTGCACCTCCTGGTTCAATGTATGCTGTACACCCCAGTGGCTGGGTGCAACATAATCTCTTTGTTGACTGGATTAAGCATTTTATAGAATTCGTTAAGCCATCGGATGATTCTCCTGTTATGTTACTGCTAGATGGTCACTATAGCCACACCAGGAATCTGGAAGTAGTTCTGCTGGCTAGAGAAAATCATTAACTATAATTTCTCTACCACCTCATTCAATACACAAACTCCAGCCGGTGGACAAAACCTTCATGGGGGCCTTTAAGATGTACTATAGTGAGGAAATTAGAAATTGGCTACATCATCGTACCTTTAGTCAATTTGATCTTGCAGAGCTTTTGGGTAAAGCTTTTAAAATCACAGTCTGCTGAGATTGCAGTAAACGGGTTTAAAGCAACCGGCATATATCATTTTGATCGCCACATATTCTCCGATGCATATTTCATAGCAGAAGAAGTAGAAGCTGAAAAAAATTGCAGCATCGCTTCACTGAAAATGAAAGACAAATCAACGGGCAATAATAAGCAAAACAATACTCAAAATTTTTGGATGTTGCGAACATGCCGATAGTGAAAAGATCTTTTACGGGTATTCAATCTACTTCAGCTTCGAAGAAACTGACAAAAGAGAATCAACCTGAACCCTCACGTAGTAGATCATGCAGGCTAAAGCACTGGTAAAGAGAAAAGTTTTTCCAGAAATTACTGAAAAAGAAAAATCTGATGATGAATCTGACAAGCAAGCCTTTGTACCGGATGATGAAGACATGGATGTTGATGAAATAGGACAGTCTGTATGTGATGATAAAGACGCCGTTTGCCTATTTTGTGATGAACGTTTTTCTGAAAACCAGATAGGAGAGCTTTGGGTTCGTTGCATTATGTGCAACCTGTGGGCACATGAACAATGTTCAGGGGCTGAAAAAGACGATTACGTATGTGACTTTTGTCGTTAAATTTACTTAGATTTAAGTTTGAGTTCTTGTTTGTTTTTGATAAGAACGAAAAGTTAGTTTTTGTTAACACGCTGAAAAAAACAGTTTCTTAGTTTTTATTTGTTCGACTTTGATCGTTAAATAATATGTATCTTATGTAGACGATATATGTATTCTTCAACCTATGTTTTTGCCAAAAAAATGTTTATTAGTTATTAGTTTTTGAATAAGAATATTTTTTACTGGTTTTTTAATAAAAATAGCGTTCTCTATTACACTTTTTAAAGCGGCCCATATTTAGAGCACTCTGCCTCTGTTTTCAAAATTTACACTCTTTGCTATTTTGTTAGTTTTTTAAAAGTTTTTTTTTAATAAAAAATAAATACAACGTGAAAATACTGTAACAAACACATTAAGGGTTATGTGTCCCAAACTTATGATAAAATTCCAAAATCTCTGGAAACTATTTAAGCAAAACAAATGGGGAGCTCAAATTCGGACCTTCTGCTCTATTTATTGTTTGATTAAAAATGAAAAAAGAAGAATTTGTTCACAGTTGATCATTTTCTGTTGAAAAATTTGCTTAATAAACTGTTCTGCATAAACCATATGAAAGCTCACCAATTATATTATCTATAAGCTCGTATAATGTGCTACAGCGTCATCTATGGGCTACTAACTAGCTAAATTCTCGAAGATGACGCCATAGTATCTCATTTTATCTATAGCTACAATACGTTAATCAATGCCCAAACTAAAAAAAATAATCGTATTTGTTCGAATCTATAAAAATTCAGTTTCAGGATCCCCAGACGTATTTTCCAGGGAACAGCAAACGACAGGAAACTTGTAGATTGTATCCTTACAAAAGATTGACTTCAAACACGTAAAATTTGTGGAATTGAAAGAATTTCTGACCTACAGACAACTTACGCAGAAAACTCCATCAAATTATATATTTATCATTATGACTTTTCTACACATATGCATTGACTAATATCCAAAAAATCTTCCTAAGCTTTCCTCAACGTCAACCATAACTAGACCAATGCTTCCTCTGAATATTTTGCACGGCAGCCATCCTTACAACATCTATAATATAGGACAAAGTACTTTTATCGTGCAAGATTTTCAAATGGTCCACCGTAGGCAGTTCCCTTTGGAAGACCTTCTGCTTCTGTAAACTTCTCCAATGGAGGCATCCCTCCAAGGAGCGTCTGTTGACGGTACCATCACCGTCTCCGTTCAGAAGTGTCGGGTAGCCATCTAACCATGTGCCTTTTGTGTAAAACAATCTGTAAAAAACGCAATTTAAAGGCTACTTCACCTAGATGCAAATAATGAGGACTTGCGGCGCAATTTTTACGTATACCCCGAAACCGATACTAAGAATGGGAAAATAAATCTCATAGCCTTGACTGTCATAATTATTAATGTAACACCCTCGTAACTGGGAGCTTGAGTCGCGATGGGACGCCTTTGCAGTGCGAACGCTTAGACAACGAGAATTACGCGACCATGTATGGAGCGTGGTCGCAGTCTGAAGCGTTCGCGACGCCAACGTTAACACCCGACACGTCTAGAGATGAATCTACCGCTATCTAAACGGCTTCCACGAAAGTCGATTTCGATCGAGAAGCTCTGGAAATTATCGATTGAAAATAGATACCGAACAGATGGCGGAAGCAGTCAGTCACCGGATGCTATGGACACGATGTTTTGAACATGATATACTACGACGCTGATCATGCCAAAGACGCAACCATAATAAAAAAGGGTTTTCTTTTTTATCAACATAGATACATAGAAGCAATTCCTGAGAAACACCATACGAGGGAGGTTCAATAAGTACCCGTGTTAGAAATGTAGACATCATTTTTTCCAAAAAAAAATCTTTTTATTTTCAACATAATCCCCTTTTAGAAAGATACACTTTTCCCACCGTCCCTGTCATTTTTTAAACCCCCTCAAAAAATAGGATTTGTCGATCTCTCCAGAATCCGCCTGTCCCGGCGATGGCTGCCTCGTTTGAACTAAATGCTTTCCCCGCGAGCCGTTTCTTCATGTCAGGGAACAAGAAAAGGTCGCAGGGGGCCAGATCGGGTGAATACCTCCCAGCACTTCATAACGCAATTCATGCAGTTTGGCGGCGACAACTCCGGATGAATGTGCTGGTGCGTTATCGTGGTGAAACAGCATCTTCTTTATCGTCAAATGTGGCCGTGTCTCCTTCTTTTTTTTGTCAAAGCGGTCCAATAACTCACTATAGTATCTATATCACTATCGTTCTTCCTTTTTGTAAAAAATACATGCGGTTCGCATCCCAAAAAATCATCGCCATGACATTTCCAGCCGATGGGACCGTCTTCGCCTTCTTTGGAGCAGATTCACTCGACGCAAAAACTCCTTCGGATTTCGCTTAAATTGCTCCAAACAGTGCTTCGAAGTTAACAGCCGCATCCGTTTGTTGTCCACCGTGAGCAATCACGGCACCCATCGGGCCGACAATTTTTTCATAGCCAACTTATCATGTCAAAAATTGATTGCCGTTCCGGTCGGCACACCTACGGCCTCTGCTACTTCGCGCACTTTCGTTTGTCGATCAGCGAGAATCATGTCGTGGACTTTTTGAATGATTTCCTCGGTAACCACGTCTGCCGGGCGTCCTGGTCGATCCTCATCAAAAACGGATGTTCGCCCACGTTTAAACTCATTTGACCAATACCTAACTGTGGTGATAGATGCCGAAGTGTCCCCATAAATAGCATCTAACTTTGCTTTTGTCTCCTCGCATATTTTCCCATCCAGAAACAAAAAGGGAATTACCGAACGATACTGCTCTTTTTCCATCTTAGCGAAAATCACGAAACACGTGTTACTAGAATGGCTGCCAAATCCAATATAACCTATCAATCAGTCTGAAATTTGTTGTGCCGTCTTTTGATAGATGACAGCACACGATGATAATACCTATTAACTTCCGTCAGGAACGCCCTCTGTCGTCAAACACGGGTATTTATTGAACCGTCCTCGTACATCAGTAAACGTAACGCCTAGAAAAATGGAGTACCTGAAAAAAAAGAGCGCCCAACGTTAGGCTTATTATATCTTGTCATTAATTCTACAGGAATGCAATTTACCTAATAGGCCGACGCTGAAACTGCCACGTTTTCAACAGCCATATAAAATTTGCCTTACTACAATTAACTACCGAAAACAGTAACACTTAATTTATTGTCTGTTAATACTTACTTTTCCACTGTTGGTACATTAACACCATACAAGCAGTGGACTTCAACTCCTGGTGGTTGAAAATGGAGTTGGTAGGGTTCAGTATCTTTTCTCATCTCCCAGCCTTCTGGATATGATAAACCCCTGAAAACGAGTCATAAACTACCTAATAAATCAGCACCTAACGTTTATCTTGTTTCTTTAAAACCATTTATCATACCAAAATAAGAGCATGTATAAATAGTGATGATAACTGTTAATAAGAACATACGAATATACACTGATAAAACTTGAATTCAACATTGAATTGATAAATGCCAGCTTTTCTGTCTAAAACTAAACACATAATGTGCAATATTAAATAAATTATATCTGCTTAATCAATATGACAGTTGTATTGTTCAAAGTGTCCTGCTTACCTAAAATATTCTTCCAGATTGTTAAGTGAAAAATTTTTCTTATCTGTTTGCACAAGAACTTCATCTGGCTTCCAGAACAATCTAGATGGCAGAAGCCATGCTAGACTAGGAAAAGTGATTTGCATTTGTTTCATGATGCTTTCTCTCAGTGCCATTGATCCCAAGTCATCTCCTGTTTATAATTAAATTAATTAAATCCAATATGGTCTATTGTAGAGAAAATCAGTGGCATATCCAGAAAAAAGTTGGGTTTTGCTCAGGACTCATTCGGGAAGATACAAGGCCAAGGATGGGAGGGGCTTGAATACTCCCCCCCTGCCCAATACACCAGTGGAAAAAGAAAAATCTGCTATAAGTAGCTGGTAGTAAGAAACAAGACACTGATGAGCTTTTTATAAAAAATATATGTATTCTATGGAATTTTCTAGTATCTTACAAGTTCTAAAAAAAATTACCAATAGCATAGACTTTCACAGCTTTCATTGATCCACCCCAAACTCCACTGAGTGTAACAATACTTCTTATATACTTGTCTTTCCAAGACTGAGTTTGTAAGTTCAGAAAATAGAGAGCCATGGGACCACCCATTGAGTGAGCTATGATTATCACAGGGGTCTTGTCATTTTCATCATATGTATCTTCTATTAGCTTTTTCAGATACACAAAGTATTCAACATTTTCATCTGAAAATATAATCATATATGTACAATAAAGCAAATCCTAATTCTGTACCTCACAGCCAGACTAGGGTAAGTCAAAATACATAGTTTTGAGATAACTTCATTTGAAATATTTTTCTGGCATTGTATTATATGCGACTTGACATGAGTTAAAAAGTTGTAACTTCCTTATTATTGCAGATAGATGTTTGCAGCATGTAGCAAGTGAAAATTCACAATATTGTCATAAGCTTAACATATTAAACTTATTTTTGAGAAAAATGGACTTAACCTAGTCTGGCTCTGGGGTACAGAATTTTGAAATATTTTTTTTATATTATACATACTTGGTGCTTTCCTGAAGTCATATGGTGCTCCTTTAATAGTCTTGTTCCTTACATGTCCTAAGCTCACTAATGTAGCTACCACATCATTAAAGTAAGACCCTGAGGAAGCATGACTTGGATCTAACCATTCGACTGTCTCAGTAATACCAAATCCTGGTACTTGTGTTTGGACTCCTGGCGGATTATGGGTTGTTCTCGTATTGTTATCATAATAAAGCTTAATATTATCTATCCAACAATCTATTACTAAAGGTACCAACAGTTCCAGATTAAGCCATATTGTAAAGTAATCTTTGGTAATTTTCTCACAGATATAATGAACTACAGACGATTTGTTCAATTTAGCTTCTACCTGACATCCTCCATCTCCAGGAATAAGTATAACAGGATTGAGATAAGCCCAAGAAAGGGTTTCTAACGTGAAAAAGATACACGCCACAGAGATATATTGCACTTTCAGAAACATTTTTCACAGGTTTTCATACAGCCAAAATGGAAACTCAACTGATTCGTGTCACAACAAAGAACATATATATTTGGACAACATTTCATATTGCACCACTATCATTGCGAAACGTTTGTTTCCAAATATTTGCTTTTTATTTTGGATAAATCGGCAATAATCAGATGATCTTGACATCAAAACAAAAACAATGTCATAATTAGGCGTCACAGTGCCTAAACTTGGTTGGATAATTTTTATTCTAATTGCCCTTTACCCTATCGTATGATTGGCGGAGTCAGGCTGACGGATACTTTTGATTGGTGAAACCGAAATTTCATAGAGCAACAAAATAGAAATGTAATATGTTATGTTTCTGCCCTGCTTGAAATGTAAACGACAAGGTGCCATTTTTAGTCTATATTTTGAATTGAACAATCAAAACGGTTGTTTAGTGTCACGTGACTGTTGAGTCTCCTTATTTTGAAGCTTCGAACACAGCTCCAATTTTGTTATGCTCTCGATCCTCTCCATGTTTTGTTGTGATGTTCAATGTCAATGTCACAAGCGATTGGTGATAGTTTTTAAAAATCAAAACATTCTGAAAATGCTTAAATAAAATTCTGGATTTCTTACAATGGAAAATATTACTGCTGCTATATCTTATGAAAACGCAACGGAAAATCTCTCGCCAGAAGAGTTTCAAAAGTTGCTGAAAACATGGTTTCAAGAAAAAGGGGTAATTTCAGAAATGAAAGTCCAGTTACGCTACAAAATGATAAATATACTGAAAAACACAGTTGCTGGTAGATGTATCGTTGAAAAAAGTGCCCAACGAACTAGTCTAGCAATGCAGGCAATAAATTTGATAATAGCAGAATTTTTATTGCAAAATCAGTTCCACTACTCACTATCACTTTTCAACACTGAGGCTGCAGTTGCAAACATTTTCCCTGAACATGTATATAAAAGTGGAATAGCCGATAAAAAGGATCAGTTCAGACTAGATTATGAAAACTTTTTGAATGTTATGGAATTAATAGGTGTTTCAAAAACATCAGATGAATGTAAAGAATTGGTGAACTTATACTATGCAGATTCAGGGTATAATTCAGTATTAGAATCTCTTGTTCACTTATTATGTAAAATTATTAACAAACAGATTAAAGAAGATAATACTACATCATATGTAGGTAAGTAAGATGTTATTTATTTTTCCAACATTATGAAGTTCTAACAATTTTCAGTTCATGGGGCAAGCTAATCATGTTTATATTGTGAACATCTATAAAAAAATCATTCAATTTTATCAACATTATGTACTTAATTCCATGTGTAACAGTTTCAATTTTATTTGTAAACTATGTGAAACATATTTTTGTAGATCTGACAAACGAAACTAATTTTATCAAGGGCGTTGGAAGAGTTTTGATACAAGAAGGAATGTCTCCTTCTAGATTCAATTGTGCCATTGAAAATATAAAATTACTACATAGTTGTGAGTTGAAAGACATACAAAAAAAGTATATGAATACAATACATACTCTTAGAACTGAAGCAAATAATTATCAAAACCAACTTGAGCAAATACAGAAGGCTAAATATTTGGCTGAAGTTCAACTTAAACAAATACATAAAGAACATAAAGTCCTTAAACAGCATGTGAAAAGATATGCAAAGCAAACTATGAATGACCAACTACCAGCAAAAAAGGATCAGACTGTTTACAATGAAGTGGTCTGCAATTTGAAACATTGTGATGACAGTTGTAGACACATGGCATACACAGTGGAGAATTTAAAGAAAGAGAATGAAAAATTACTACGAAGGAATAGAGAACAATTAGAAGAAATTAATAAGCTGTCTACAAATTATAAGGATTTAGTAAAGGATTTTCTAACTTGCCAGAAAAAAATTGAACTTCTAAATACCAAACTGAAAGATACTGATGTAAGAATACTGGATGACACATCTGTAGACAACAAAGGTATACATCGCAATATCATGAATTTTTCTTGACTCCAATAAATATCTTGTTTGGAAGTAAATAATTTTTTTTCAGATTTAGATAGTTGTAGCAGTCAAGGTTCAGAAAGTATCACTGAAAGGGTCTTGCAAGAAGCAAGGACAAAGCTCAAGCAGTTGGAAGAGGAAAGCAAACATATTGAAGATGATTATCAGCTTTTGAGGAAAGGCTTACACAAGTTTAAATTATGACAGACCTAATAAAGTCTTAAAATATATGCAAAAAATTATTCAATGATTATGTGATAAATGTAATATACAGTGCATCCCAAAAGTTATGCCTAAATTCATTTAAAATTCAGGGGTGTGTTCGAAAAAAAACGCTCGTACCCGTCGATTATTATTTCAAGTTGCGCATTTTTGTACGTGAAGTTTGTATATACAGGGTTGCTCAAAAATAAATTACGACCATCAACTTCAGTTTTTCGAATGAAAGCACGTTTTTTTATTTCATTTTTGAATTTCGCGTGGAATTCTACGTATGTTTCATGCATCATGTCCTATACCTAAAGTTAACAGTTATCGAAAAATACGGCCGAACATTATTATTGAGGGTCACCTTACGAGTCACTGTATCTCTTAGAATTTTTATAAACAGACCAAAATTCCATTCAGTCGTGTTTGTTTAATGATGGCTGGTGACCGTGTATTTTCATAGAAACTGTATGGCAATTGTACGCCAAACAGATATTGTCAAGTGTACGAGCAAAGTTGCGGTTTTCACAATGGTGAAGTTAACGGAACGAGACAAAATAGAAATTCTGTGCATGGTTGGGTTTGGTGATAGAACACGTACTCAAAGAGAAGCTGCTCAATTATTCAATGAAATCCATCCTGATTGTCCTCCGATATGTCAAAAGCTGGTGAGTAGAATAGAGGCTAAATTTAGAGAATTCGGTCATTTTAAAGATCTGCCGAAATCTGGTCGTCCTGCTCGAGATGAAAATGAACAACTTGACGTTTTACTTTCTTTGGAAGAAAATCCATGCACTCCTCTGTCGCAGATTGGGGCCAATTTACACATGGCGAAATCGGTAGTTCACCGAATAGTTAAAAAGCACAAATATCACCCCTACAAAGTTATTCCTGTGCAAGAGTTATTTGAAGACGATTTCGATAGGCGAAATGAGTTTTGTAAATGCTTGCAAAACATGTGCGAAATAATAATTTAGTAACAAATATTAGTTTTTCCGATGAAGCCACGTTCTGTTTGAATGGTTGTGTGAACAGACAAAATTGTCGATATTGGGCAACAGAAAATCCGCATTGGATGATGGAGGTGAACACCCAGTACCCTCAAAAACTAAATGTGTGGTGTGAATAGTGCGCGGAAGCGTAATAGGTCCACTTTTCTCTTAAAACAGACTTTAAAGGGACAAATGTATCTCGATTTTCTCCAATTTGAATTAGTTCCAGCATTACGAGCTTTATTTGCAAATCCATTGGACTCAGACGATCCTGACGAAGAACTAATTTTCCAGCAAGATGGTGCTCCTCCGCACTATGCTGCCACTGTGCGTACATTTTGGGATGAAACCTTTCCCAATCGGTGGATAGGAAGGAGAGGACCCATCGAATGGCCTGCTAGGTCGCCTGACCTAACACCAATGGACTTTTTTGTGGGGATACCTCAAGTCGAAGGTATTTGTTAATAGGCCAAATAATCTAGACGACTTGAAAGAGAGGATTAGGAGCGAAGTGCGCGCCATTACCCCGGAAATGATTGAAAATGTGCAACGAGGCTTTATTGATCGCCTTGGATATTGTCAAGCCGTGAATGGTAACCATTTTGAACATTTAATTTAATTTTTGTTCTTTTTTCATTTGTTACATGAATGGTCTTTTTTTCGATAACTGTTGACTTTAGGTATAGGACATGATACGTAGAATTCCACGCGAAATTCAAAAATGAAAAAAAAAATGTGCATTCATTTGAAAAAATGAAGTTGTTGGTCGTAATTTATTTTTGAGCAACCCTGTATATACAAACTATACGTACAAAAATGCGCAACTTGAAATAAAAATCGACGGGAACGAGCGTTTTTTTTTCGAACACACACCTGAATTTTAAGTGAATTTAACTTTTGGAATGCACTGTATGTAAATAAAAAATGAAGAAAAAATATAAAAAAATATACAGGGTGACTTCGAAGTTGAGTCATTTATTTTAACAGTGAGTAAATCTGATCAAAAGAAATGTTTTTTCCTTTAACATTTTTGTGGTAAAATTAAAGTAACAAAGTTATAGCCCTTTAGAAGTTTGAGTACCGCTCTTTCTCAATTATAATATTATGTACTCGTGTTTGGCAACAACGGATATAATCCGCCTTATCGGTTCATCGCAACGGAAACAAAAAAGCGAAAGAATTTGAAACGCTTATCACGATGTTTTTTACTACAATTTTATTCAGTTGTATTCAGTCAATGTGTCAGTCGGTAACGCGTGAGTGAATAGTGGTGTTTGTTGCGTGGCTCAAATCAAATAAAAAATAAAAATGGCACATGTTTACGAAAATGCTGAACAACTTGTGGACATGATTCGTATTTACGGGGGGGGTCTACAAAATGCTGCCGCGGCATCACGGATTTATGCGGATCGGTTCCCCAATCGAGTGCAACCAACCCCTCGTACCTTTGTTAATGTAGTACAAAGGGCTCGTGAATCAGGTAACTTAAGACCTCACAGGGGAGGGCATGTCGGTGCTCCAAGACCGCACGATCAAATACAGGTCCGCACTGAAATACTTGTCAAGGTAAATTTTTTTTTTATTTTTACACATCTACAATCATTATCTGAAAATTGACTCAACTTCAAAGGAACATAAGGAAAATAATGTCATATCTCTGTTTCCAATAAAGCAGTCCCTGAATCAGGATATTTCGGCTGTGCTTTGGTGGTTTAGTATAGAAAAAACTGTGCCCTCGGGCGGATTTAGAGGGGGCGCGCCCCCCTAGACTTCTGACATTTGCTTTTGCAATCTAACACCATTGTGTTACTTTCTGTCACATCATGGTGACAGAGGCATACTAACTATAAGTTATAGCTATAGGAACTGAGCATTATGATTTTTTGGTATCCTTTGGTATTCCAAATGCTGTCGCTCTTTGACATCAATTGTTTACAGCACAACACGATTTATACGTATATACGAGTATTGTGACTTGTGACAAATCTATGTCTGGGTAATATATCAGCTATACAGATTGCATTTAAAAAGTGATTTAGGTTCTGTTTGTTCCTCAATAGTAATTTGAAGTGTGTAAAGCTTGACTGATTTTGTTCGAGGTTGGTGTTGCAGCGAAGCACTATGTTAGATGAATGCCTAAATTGGAAATAAACATTTATGAGATTTGTTTAGCGGTGCGCCTGTGGCCTGTCTAGAAACTGCGTCGAACGATGCTAAAAATCAATACCACACGTCCCGCATCTCTTCTCGCGTATGTGTCTATTTATGTTGCTATATTGAATTCGTTTAAATCACAGAGCTGGTGCACTATACGTGAATATGTACAGCCCTGTACTCCTGTACTTGTTTAGTACAAACATATATTATCAAAATAATTGCGATCTAACAGATATAGTTTTTTCCAAGGATTTCCAACATTTCTACATGCGATCAACACCGGTTCGAAAACTGAGAAAACAACTTTGCCGTAAATCTAAGTTCGACAACGAAAGTCTGAAAAATAACTGTAACATCTATATTGAATTTCAAAAACCCCAACCCCTACTGAGCGGGCCGTGGCAAATGCTTGTTCCGGAAGTTGTTGTATCCAACACACAACTTCTTCCCGTACAAGTGATTGTACACGCGCTAAGGAATACCTCAGTACCGATTGCCGGGTGGCGGTACAAGCCCGCCAACGGGCCACTTTAGGTCTATTTAATATCATTAATACGCAAAAAGAAGGTGGTAGACAAAGACCAGTCGACCGAGGCGGTAAAACCCTATAGCTTTTCTTAGGGTGTCTTATAATAGTCCGCATATTTCCACACCTAAGCTATGCAGTCGGTTATCTTCCAAAACAAAGAAGTTAATGATGATGGATCCCTCGAGTACTAAGAATTCCGGATGTAAGCTCACTCCACTCTCAGAATGCCCGGGTGGAGGGTGGACTCGAGGGAACAACATCCAAGATAGAATTTGTTTCACGAACATCTGCGGGATTAACAGCAACATTAATGCTATTCATCACTACTTGCAATCCAATCATCCCGCCATGCTTTTCTTGGTGGAGACAAAAATCAACCAGCTTACAAAATTACGAGGTGCACTCCAATCTGAGAAAGAACGGGGGAGTCGTGGCCTTTGTCCGCAGCAGTCTTTCCTGCTGCAGAGATGTTTCTCTGTAATCAGACTGGAAGGACATTCTGTGGCTTCGCCTCAACTCCAAAACATTCCCCAAATTTATTTGCTGCCTTTATCGCTCCCCTCGGACCATAACTGGGATGACCTTCTTGATTACCTCGCCGTCAAGATCGCCGGTAGTTCTCCTCGGTGATTTCAATGACCATAATTTGCTTTGGTTGGGCTCAAACAAGACCGATGCAGCAGATCGTGAGGTTAAAGCGTTCGCTCTTACTCATCGGCTGCCCCTGGTGACGGGCCCTACTTTTTTGCCCCGCGTCTCGTCACATGCCAGTATCCTGCTGGATCTCTTTCTGACCACGCATCCTGTCTCTTACAGCTCTGCTGTCCTGCCCCCCTGGGTAACTCGGACCACTGTGTTGTGGAGGTTAGGTTTCGGTCAGAACCCGCTGTTTCAGCAGAAACGCGCACCGGCCGCAAAATTTGGCATTACGGACATGCCGACTGGGAGGGGCTCAGAGACTTCTTCTCTACCTTTCCTTGGAGAAGTGTCTGTTTCACTAACGCGGATGCGTCGGCTGTCTGATCTTCGATAACCGAAATTATCCACGTCGGAATGGATTAATACATGCCTCATACTGCTGATATAATAGAAGTGCTTGATTGTGTCAGTATTTGCACGACTTACTTGATTTGTTTAATGGGCAGTTCAAAGTCTTAATCCTTAAGCTTATTACATACTAGTAGACTCCGTTGCGCAATTTTTCTATAGGCAGTCTGGAGACGGTCTCAAGACACGATCTACGTAGTCATGCCATAAGTTCTGTCCCTCGTTTTCAAACAAGAGTAGACCTGTTAATACTTGTCCGATTGTTTACATTGTGGTGTCAGTTGATTAAGCGCTTCTCGGGTAATTACATATACCTCAGTTTGTATTGATCTCTCGAAGCATAACGATGGAGTGGGGCAAGGCAGAGAACCGTATTGCAGTGATAGCTTTACATAAGTGTAATCACAGTGCTAGTCAGATTTTTGAACTCTTACGCGGCCTTCAAATATCGCGTAATTTTGTGTCTAGGACCATTCAGCGGTACAATGAGACGTCCTCTGTTGATGACAGGCCAAGAAGCGGAAGACCTCGTCAAGTAAGGACTCCAGCAGCCATCAAAGCCGTAAAAGCCAGGATTCAAAGGAATCCACTCCGGAAGCAGAAGATCCTATCCAGGGAAATGAAGATTCCTGTCCGGACGATGTCGCGCATCATTAAACAAGACCTAGGGCTAGGGGCTTACCGGAGACGTACGGGCCAGCGACTTACGGCCACCTTGCGACACGTCAGGGCGACAAGATCCAAGAAGCTCTTGGAGAGGTACGCAGCTGGGGGATTCCGAAAGATTTTGTTCACGGATGAGAAAATCTTCACCATAGAAGAAAAATTCAACCGACAAAATGACAAAGTGTATGCAAGGAGTTCACAGGAAGCTTCGGAGATCATTCCGAGAGTTGAGAGAGGCCACCACCCTGCGTCAGTCATGGTTTGGTGGGGGGTGTCCTACGAAGGGGTCACTCAGCTCCATTTCTGTAAACAGGGCGTGAAAACAAAAGCGGCAAACTATCAGAGCGACATACTGGATCCTATCGTCAAGCCTTTAAGTGGTACATTGTTTGCCAACCAACACTGGGTCTACCAGCAGGATTCCGCCCCCGCTCACAAGGCTAAGAGTACGCAGCGCTGGCTGGAAAGCAATGTGCCAGAGTTCATTGCTGCGGAAGATTGGCCCTCAGGGAGTCCGGACCTCAATCCTTTAGACTACAAGTTGTGGGACCTGCTAGAGCAGTTGGCCTGCTCCAAAGCCCACCGTAATATCGAGTCCCTGAAAGCGGATTTGATCCGATCAGCGGCAGCTATTCCTTTGGAAGCTGTGCGTGCAGTGATAGATGAGTGGCCCGCGAGATTGAAGCAGTGTGTGAAGGCCAAGGGGGGACATTTTGAATAAAACTGTTTGATTATGAATTCTAAAAATGTTGTCGAATAAATAATATCTTTCATATAAATATATCTTATCTTGTTTCATTTTTATCATGAGATTATCATGGGACAGAACTTATGGCACGACTACGTATAGATGGTTTACAGACATCCTTCTTTATCTTATCTAGCGTCCATACGATAATGTGAGTTTTTTGGTCTCATGTTCGTTTTCGCAATCCAAGATATTGTTTTGTGTGGAATGAACTGGGATATGTCTCGGGGTCCCTCAGAATGTTTTATTCATTTTTTGTCTGTTAATAGAGCAATGAAGTTTTTTATGTTTGAATGTTTAATATTATTAGTTAATTATAAATGCCACGTACTTATTTTGTTCTCACATGATAAAATATTGGCTTTCTGGGGATTTCTGAGCAATTTCCATGTTTTTTTTTCAAACTGGCCTTGACCAGATAGAACACAATGGATTTAAGAAGCAATAACAGGATAAATTCTAGAAGTTCCACTGAGGTTAAAAAATGACCCGCCTTAAATATCGTTTGCACCCCTCTCCCCCCTAGACGAAATCCTGAATCCGCCCTTGACTGTGCCAATGGTAAGCCAACAGCAGTTTCTTACTAGTCATTTTTTTTTGAGCGGGGAATAAAATGTCATAAAACTACTAGACTAACTGGCAGAAATATAAAGACCTTTTTGGAATAATAGTGGGGAGTCAAATGAAATAATATTCTGGGAAATAATCAATCGTTTACTATGCAACAACGTGAATTACATCATTCAACTAGTATTTTTGTACATAATAAATAGAGGTACTCCAACGTAAATTATTGCAATAAATTAAAGATACAAAACCATATAAAAAATTGAATGAAAATTGTAAAAAGAATACTTTCACCTTTGTTTAAAGCGCTTATTTTGGTATTGCACATACAAGAATAACACCTATCCATTAAAGTAAAATTTTTAACCCAACAAAACAGTTTTACAGTCTATATTCAGTTTTTTTATTATTAACACCATAAGAACAAGCATTGGCATCAAATTAAACTGAAAAAGTAGCAAACAACGTAGTATAATAATAATGGATTGTGATCCCAATCCTTTGGTTATGTTTCTAATCCTCCCAGACCTTCTTGACCACTCCTGTATTTTGAGAAAATTAATTTTACTGATAGTTTAGCATCCCTGCAGATCTAACAAGTTACAAAGTATAGAAATAACTTAAGATTACACAAAACATGCAGAGATAAGTTTCCTATGGGTTAAAAAGTTCACCATATATAAATATATTACAATTTTATAATACAAAAATAAATATTTAGAATATCGTATAAAATTTTTTATGGGTCATGTATTTCATTGGTCCTGACAGCAGCAAATGTCAAGTATTAAACATGCTGAAAAGAATGCAGGTTATATTTGAAAAAATCATTTCTGGAAAAAATGTAGAAAAGCAGCGCGTTCAAAAAATATGTTCAATATGAATTTTTGTTGCATGTTATGAAGTTCGCAATTTTTTCTTTATACCCATTTTACATTGACAACAAATTCGTGAAGAAATTGTTGATGTAAAACGGGTATTAGTGAAACTCGCTGCCATCCTTCTGAGAGAGGGGGAGCGATTAGAAATCAGAAAGAAAAGTTTATGTATATTGTAAAAGTGTATGAATCCTCAAAATTGTTTGAAGAACGTATTGCAGCAAATTTTCCTAGGAGGGATGATATTTAAAAAAATCACAAAACCATGATAAATATGCATATTTTATATTTCAACTATATTCTCAGAAAGAGAGTTAATAGAACGACCAACATTCTTCAGTCCACAAATCATCTTTAATTTTTTATTTGGAAAATGATCTCTAGTAAAATAATTGTCGATGCGATAGATTGTTCTCATCACTCAGTTGGCACTTACAAGATGTTGATAATAAGTTAACTAGAAAAGTTATATCAAGTTCCTACCTCATGAATGAGAATTTTTCTTCCGATATTTTGACGAAATAAAAATACCCAAAGAGAACGGTTGCTGTAGCAAACAATAAGCCATATCTTCCTCGGCAGTTAAACAACAACCATTTTGGTACATTCCGATTTATCCTGACCCACAAACTCTTGCTTCTGTTCAATCGGTTCTTCATTATCTGCTCATCACGCTGTCGTTGTTCAAGTCTAAAATAAGGTTGAGTCAAATTTGTTTTTAGATGTGGTTTCTATGTGTATTTACCTAAATAGTATGTGCCATTGTGCAGGATAGGTTGACTACATTTTCAAGTATCAAGTGTCAAAAAAGGGTTATTAAAGAAAATAATTTCATTGAATGCAATACATATAGCAGTATTTAGGACAAAAGAAAAAAAGACAAGGAACTTTACTGGCATTTTCATTGTTTTTTTCTAGTTAGTTAAAAATTATCTCATCAGTACCTTCATGCTTTGCGGTTAAATTTCTTTAGAAAATAGTTAATGTCAAAACCTAAATGGTATACACCATTCTAATACCTATACTGTCGTTAAAATCATTACACCAACAATCCAAGACGGTTAAGTAAGTATAGATAATTTTTTAGATAAATCGCCGGTACATAAATGCTAGCTGAAACTATTTTCGTTTTACTAATGTTTTTACAAACGTTTTGATCAATTCTCTTAAGCTTAAATCGTCTCAAAATGCGTTTTTCCATATTGCATATTGAATACTTGCATGGCGTAAATAATAATAACAACAACAATGTTTCAAGTCTCTGACACCTGATACTTGAAAAACCTGCAGCATACTGCAAACAAAATAAGCAAAGAACTAGGAGGCGTAGGTGTAAGAAAAAAGTATACATCTAGAAACAAAATGCAATCTAATTTATTAAAATCAAATACCAGAAATAGAAGGAAATGGTGTTATCTAGTCGTGCTTGTGTTTGTATCCACGGTACATTACAGAGGAAAGCAATACAAAATAAAATCGCAAACTAAACAGCTGTTTGATAAAGCCGACAATGTTGTGCAGGAAATAAAACAAACTAAACGTTACATACTCTTTACGGACGCGTTTCTTCGCAAGATGCTCCAGCTTTTCAGGTGGGTATCGTTTGTAATATGCTGCTGCTCGTTCTAAAAATGAAAAAACATCTTTACGATTGTCTAAATTATACAGGGTGTTCATTTGAAAACTTCCCACCACGGATTTATCGAAAACCACCGATTAAAAAAAACGCCGAGATACGTCAAAAGATTTGTCACGGGGGGCAACTTTTCAACCAAAAAATACTTCATCCCCTTTCACCCTCTGCGCCCCCCGGGTCATCCCCTTAAACATTTTAGATGACAAGGGGTATCCAGTAATAGCTTGTTTGAAAGGTCTTCCGAAGACCTTTATTTTAACGTTTGATTTTTTAAAATCGGTCGGTTCGTTTTCAAGAAAATTAAAAAATATTTATCTTAATTTGTTAAGATAGGAAACAAAAACACGAAAATAACACTTTTTACTCCAATAAGTGTTTAAAATGTTGCCGGTTATTGAGCAAGCAATTATATAGGCAATGTTGAAATTCCTGACGGACATTTTCAAAAACATGTGGGATATCATGGCTTCATAACAAGCTTTCGATGAGGCGTTGACGAAGTTCATCCAAACTTTCGGGTTGGGGAGTAAACAAAATGGATTTCAAATGGCCCCATAGAAAAAAGTCTAATGGCGTCAATCTAGTAGGCCATTCTATAGACCGTCTTCGCCCTATCCATTTATCTGGAAACTCGTCGTCTAGCCATTGCTGAATCGGAAGAACATAGTGAGGAGGAGCGCCGTCTTGCTGGAAATATATTTCAGACTCATCAAGTATAGGGTTTCCATCCTCTTCAATTTGGTTTTCAATGGTTTCAGTGATAAGCGGATTGATGGTATTTTCCAACATATCCAAATAAATGTCTCCATTCCAATTTGCATTAACAAACAATGTCCCAATCACTTTGTTTCCTAAAATACCTGCACATACATTAATTTTTTGGGGGTACTGGGTATGCCCTTCTACAAAAGCATGAGTATTTTCATTGCTCCAATACCTGCAGTTATGCTTATTAACAAATCCATTTAGATAAAATGTGCATTCATCACTGAAGCAGATATTCTTTACATGAATGGTATTATCATTAATCGCTGCAGTCATAATTCAATGAAATTTATGGAGCTTAGTAACTGTGTGTACAGAGCTTTATTAAATACCTTTCGCAGCAACACTTTTGCATAATGAAGTATTAGGATTTATTCCAAAATGACCCAAAATTTCAACTTGAGCGGCTTCATCCAGAACTCTCCGATGATCACGTTTTTTATTTGCAGCAGAGCCAGTTTGAGTAAATTTAGTAAAAATGTCCAAAACATGCAAAGTTATCTTCCCCGGATGTCTGGCGTTAAATGTGACAGCAGTTTGTCGAGCACATTGATTCGTGGCACCATAAATTAGAATCATTTCCACTCTTTCAGCTAGTGTGTAAACCATTTTGGAAGTAAAATCTGAATCAATACATTAATTTTCACTATCCCAAGATTGTCACAAAGGTAACTAACAGCACATTAGATAATAGATTCATTTTGAACTTTAAAACACGTAAGAGGCTAAGAAAGTTTGATAATGTCCAGCCTCAACTATGCTTTAACCTTATACTACCATTGCCCTGACTGAATGAATCGGTGTAGGATCCAAAGAATGCAAAACAACTGCTGTAGGTTTGTGTATGGTCTTCGAAAATATAGTCATGTTTCCTCTAAGATCAATGAGATGAAATGGCTGAAAATGGATAAACAATTTGAAAATAGTCTTAAGGTATTTGTGCATAAGATATTGTGTACTAAAAAGCCCATCTACCTCCATAGTAAATTGGTAACTAGAGGAATCATTAATCTTAGAGATCTGAGGCATAATAATAATCTGACAATGCCCTTGCACTACACAGCATTGTTTCAAAAATGTTTCACTTTCAATGCTGTGAGGTTATACAACTTAACCGACCCTGCATGGAGAAGCAAAAGTGTAGTATCATTCAGGAAGCTGGTTAAAAATCAGCTGTTAGATGTATCATAATTAGTTATTATCTTTATGTTTTTTTTTTGTGTTGTCATCCGTTCAGTATTGGTCCTTGACTGTTTCCTTTTTGGCAAACCAATATAGCGCGGATTTATCAATTGACTGTATTTTTTCCCTTTATTGTTAGCTCACTTAGTTGAAAGCCAGATCGATGTATTTACTTTTAGGTTGCATGTATGTGACTTTGAATTGTATATACATATTTCCTCACACAATAGGGTTGGGTGTAAGAGTAGCCAACTGGCTAAACTTCGCCCTATTGTTGTGTTGCTAATAAAGACATTTATTATTATATTAAATTCTTTCTTTCAGTTAGCAACAAATAACTTAGTAAGAATAACTAACTGACAATAAATACAGTTCTCCCAGGATATCTGGCAACATTTGGAACACTTATTGAAATGAAAAGTGATATTTTCGTGTGTTTTTCTTTCGTATCTGAAATACCTTTCAAATAAGCTATTACTCGAATAAAGTTGTCCCCCTTGACTAATCTTTTGACGTGTCTCGGCGTTTTTTCTTTTAATCAACAGTTTCCGATAAATCCGTGATGGGAAGTTTTCAAATGAACACCCCGGAAAAGGCTATTCGAAAGGATAGCTTGAAACGAAAACAAACAAAAAACACGATTTTTGGACAGGTAATTTTTAAAAATTCTCGAGTATCTGCCTAGGTTTCAAATTCACTAAAACCGAAAAGGAATCCCAGGTGGCACATTTAGTATCCCAAATTCAATTCCAGGATGCTAGTCCGGAAGTTTTGAAGGTAATATTTGAATTCCATGTCTCAAATCATCTATGTGTACCGTCCTACGTTTACTTGTAACTAGAAACAACGAAAATGTCAAATTTGTCATCAAAAATTCATTTTTACGGATGTCTGATATACGTGGTAACCTTTCTTGGAATCCTTGTTGAAGATCATATTTGAATTCTGCGCCACAAGTTACGTATAGGTTTTTTCACGGTTTTTGGTAGGTCACAGTAAAACTACAGGAATTACTTTCATCCATTCATCTCCCTTACACATACCTATGCATGTGTTAAATTTTTTGGATTATTTTCACAAAGTAAGTGAAAATAATGATCTTATGTTACTCAATCCATGTGTATGTGCAATATAACTACAATGTCGACAGTATGTGTTATAGTTATTTTAGTATTTAGGAAAGTTAATGAAAACAACAGTCTTCTATCACCCAATTCATGAGTGGCGAAGGCGAGTAGCAGCTGCGTAAATGATCGGCTTGTGTAGTGTGTAATTTCACTTAGGGACAAGGGCATACCCAGGAGAAGGCAAGGGCTTTTCCCTCGGCAAAAATTAAATGGTGATAACATTTTTTTAATATAATAATATATAATTCTCCACAAGTTGAATCAATATCTATTAGATGGAAAGTACTAGGACTAGTCGAAATATATGTTAGATATAAACTTAATTTTGCTAAGAGCACTATACAATGTGTTTGGTCACGACATATCGATATTTAAGGGGGGTATTTTTCAGCTATTTTTATCGACTAATCCACCACCCCTGCAATGTCCTACCTCACCCCTCTTGAAATGGCATCCATTTTTATTTTTACGTTAGGATTACGCTAGTGCATGTATGAAAATTGTAATAACTGAGTACATAAGTGTCACAGAACGATAAATTTAGTGTCAATTGAACAATAGCATGTTATTCTAGCGATTGTTGAAAAACTTGTATTGATACTAACCGTCAAACATACTTCAAAACAGACAAAACCTGAAAAAAATATGCAAAAACTAGTTTGTGAAGTTGTACTTTTTTGTGCTAATTCTACAGCTATGTTATCTACAAAATGACATCAAATTTGTTATCCTAAGTCTTCTACGTTAAGTAATAAATGCTATCTAACATGGGTCAAAGTATACATAAAAATGACAAATCAAAGTTTCTTATAAATAGTTCAATGTCACAAAAAATTCTATGGACGGACGAATTAAAATTTACGAGGCAGGGGATCATAAACCATAGAAACGACCACTCGTGGTCTTCGGAAACCGCTCACGCAGTTCGACTGAGCACTTTCCAACGGGAATTTGATGTAAACATGTGGGCCCGAATGATCGAAGGAGTTTTAGTCGGCGCAGTTGAGCTACCTCCAAGGTTAGGTGGCCAGTGATTTTTATACTTATGGAGTACCGAGTTTTCAGATCTACGCCAATCAACCGCCGCAACATGTGGTTGGAGCTCCCACACGCTTTTGCGCTGGAACATTTGAATAGGCAACATTCTCCATGGATAGGACGTGGAGGCACTGTCGCTTGGCCTCCCCGATCACCCGATTTAACGCCACTAGATTTTTCTGGGACACAATGTAGCAAAAAGTCAAAGATATGACTCGTTGTTCAACACGATACATTGTTTTAAGAACTACAATGCAATGTGCATAACCAATAATGGAGGGCATTTTGAACAGCTTCTGTAACATTAAACATGTCCAAACTATTTATAAGAAACTTTGATTTGTCATTTTTATGTATACTTTGACCCATGTTAGATAGCATTTATTACTTAACGTAGACGAAATTTGGTGTCATTTTGTAGATAACATAGTTAGCTGTAGAATTAGCACAAAAAAAGTACAACTTCACAAACTAGTTTTTGAATGGTGTGCGGAAATGCACAAAATAATCAATTTTCTTTCATATTTTTTCTGTTTTTAAGTATGTTTGATGGTTAGTATCAATACAAGATTTTCAATAATCGCTAGAACATGTTACCGTTTAAATGACACCAAATTTATCATGCTGTGACTCTTATGTTCTCAGTTATTACAATTTTCATACTCGCACTAGCGCAATCGTAACGTAAAAATACAAATGGCTGCTATTTCAAGCGGGGTGAGATAGGACATTGTAGGGGGTGGATTTGTCGATAAGAATAGCTGAAAAATACCCCCCTCAAATATCGGTATGTCGTGACCAAACACATTGTATATGATCAGTATTTACTGTGGTCCATACCATCAGTGGATTTCTGTATAACGTTATGCATCAATAATTACTGACGTCTAGGCTACACGGCCAATAAATATCACATTCGATAATAAATATATTGACAGATTACAGTAAATCCTGATTTGTTACATTCGCCTAAATGGCACGGAAGACTTTGTGGGCGCAAGTCGCGTAGGTAAATAAAAAAATGGAACTTGGACAGTTTGGAAATTCAAAGTATTTCCGAATTTATTCGCTTTTATTTTTCCTGACTTTAGTCCGAAAGAAAACTTTTCAAACATCCACATTGTCTACAAATTTAAAACAAATTACACAATAACCTTACCACTGTTTGTCTTCTACACGATGACGTAATAAGAATTTCGATCTGTCGTTTCAGCTCTGTTTTTTAAAATTATACCGTTTTCGATTTCTTCAATATTACCTTTACCTAACCTTAACACTACATTATGTAGTTCTTCATTCGATGAGTTTAAACCAACTATATGAAGTTAGGCAGGGGTATTAGGTAAAAAACCTAAAAAAATGTAAAAAACGACTAAATGTCATCTGTCAGACTAGTTAGTTTTTAGTGTGCAAATAATTCATTCCACGTGTGCAACAGCTTGTGCTAAGTTAACTCTTGTAGAAAAACCGACGTTATGTCACAAAAAACCTACGAAATGTCAAGAAAAACTTACGAAATGTCGCTTTTCAAGATACGTAATACCCGTGCCGGATAAAAGACGAAAAATCACATTAATGTTCTATCTACGCCACCTTGCAGAGATCAAAAAGTAGCTGTCATAGTGCAGTTTATTTTTAAATAATATCTTAAATAAATTCAGAAAATTAGAAACGATTTCGGGAAAGTTCGTTCCCTTTTCCGAGTATCTGTGGAGATACTGGCAGCATCAAAACTTTTCGAATGCATTTTCTAAAATATATAAATACGTAACTTTGCCACCGTTCAACCGCTTCGGAGATCACAATGGAGAAAATATGACAAATTTGTTTTTCAAATCATTCCAGAACAAATTAGGTACAAATCATTCTAGGTATTCTATAACACTATTTTTGGCTATATCATCTCAAGTGTTGCTTTCAACTATTGCAAACGACTAAATTTTTACTTAAAAAAGCATATCGCGCAATTTTTGCTTGAATGTGTCAAAAAAGTAATCTTAGTAGTTTTCATATCCATATGATTTCGTCGTGGAAGACTCTTTATAAATGAAATGGATGAAAAATATTAAGCATAGTTATGTAGATATGCTTTGTGGAAAATCAACCAAAAATTTTTGTGGAGATTCCCCCTTCCGTTTCGAGCTGTGTATGCCCTTGCTTAGGGAAACTAACTGACTTGGTACAGTTAGTCAGTCTGTTTACTTGTTTCATATGACGTTGTGACGTAAAGGCCAAAAACCGTGACAAAACTGCGGCTGTACTATATTCCATTTCGTTGCAATAACCATGGAGAACAAAACTAGAAATTTTGCACGTCAACGTTCTCAAAGTTTTATGGTGAGGTTTACGTGCAATGAGAAAAGACAGGTATATCAGGTGTATAAATTTCGAATCCGACGTCAATTTAACGCTAGGAACAACTAGATGTCCCGAGCAGCTGCTCTAAAGTCGACCGACTACACTTCAGAATTTTTTGACAACCATATTCGAAATCAATGCCCCAAAACAGCCGTTTCGCCTATTTACGCTAGATTCTGCGCTTACAAAGCCAATCCGAAGGAAACGTCAGATTTCATTTATCACAAAACAAAATAAGGTTTTAAATTCTTACCCAAAATATCTTCAAAATCAAGATCGTCCGGAATTTGGGAAAGTAGACAGTGTATGCTGGCCATATCACATCCTTCAGCAAATACTTCGTTCCGTCGCTGTACTACCAGTGATGCAGCCACGTAAAGGGGCATCAATGGTGGGGATGCCAGAAAGTAGTCATACAATCTCACTACATCTCTATATTGATTCAATGAATGGCCAAACCATGTCAAGTACCAGGGTAGAGCGAACATTGTTCCTACTGAGGCACTGAACAAAATTAATAGTAAATCAGTAGGACAATAAAATATATACTGAGTGACAAAAAAACACCTAAGTATGTTTATTAGAATTCAATAATTTTTTACATATCGATTTATCTTGCCCTGAACAACAAGTGATAAAATGGTTAGGTTTTCCTGTTAAGTTTTTGTAGTGGCTGCGTGTATTGTTTGGTGATAAAGAAGCATTCAGTTTTCGTACATTTACGGTGTCACTTAAAGATTAAATTTTGTGTAGCTTATTGAAAAGGCTTTTTGTGATTGCTCAAAATGCCTAGAGTGCATAGAATTCGCCGGGTGTCCAAGCTAAATGAGAGAAGTTTCTAGGAGGGCCAACAGATCCTTACGCAGAATACTGCAGTGTGAACGAGCAAGGCCGAGGACAGCGAGCGAGGGGTTCTGGACGTCCCAGAGGGACCACAGAGCGACAAGACCGCCGATTAAGACTTCTGTCTCTGAGAGACAGATTCAGAAGTACTCGAGCCATCGCTAATCAGTGGTTTGAAGAGCATGGAAGGATGGTTGGTATGCGTACGGTATATCGCCGAATAAGACAGTTTGGCGTAACCGTTTGCTATGGTATAGAAAAAGAATTCTATGGGACTGGGAATGGAATCAGGTGGTCTGAGAATGCACGATGGTCGGGCAAGTGTGAGAAGGCGACGAGGTGAAAGACGTGACCCACAATTTGACAGAGGTCGTCACGTTCACGACACCGTGGGAGTTATGGTATGGGGTGCTATTGCTTATGGTAGCAGATCACTAATTTTCATCAGAGGCAATATGACAGCCCGACGCTATATTCAGGAAGTAGTGGAGACTCATCTTATTCCATACCTAAACACCATCCAAAACCCGATTCTTCAGCAAGACAATGCCAGACCGCATGTTGCCAGAGCATCATTAGCCTTCATGGATCAACATCGCATCAACCGTTTGCCTTGGCCACAACGATCGCCTGACTTATCTCCAACTGAACATGTCTGGGACATGATAGGTCCCAGGCTCTTGAATTTGCAACACCCTCCACAGATCTTAGCAGCTCTTACTCACGATGTTGCAGTAGCCTGGAATCAGATACTCCAACAGGATATCGACCACCTTATCAGCATGATGTCCAGACGTGTCAATGAGTGTATAAGAAATCGTGGGCCCTCAACACATTATTGAACTAGCTTCTGCAGTCAGTTGAATCAAGCTGAAAATTTAATCATTTTACTCTTAAGGGACACTGAACATATATGTCTAAAATCAGATAAACCTACATAGGTGTTTACCTTTTTTTGTCACTCAGTGTAACTCACTTGTGAATAAAGGATTTAAATATGCAAAAATTGGTGATTGTATTCGTTTTTAGCAAAAATGTTAGGAAGATTGAGATTGGGATGAGATCTTATTTTTGGGTAAGACAGGTGCCAAGATTCAGATAGCACTGGGACACACCCGACTTTTTTGATTCTCATATTTGGATTCAGTGACTCAGGATTCCAGATCCAAAATTTTGTTTATCAATTTCACACCCATTATTACCTGTCCATAAAGTTATGAAGATCAGGATCAACCTTAGAAAGCAAAGCATAGATGTAGTTTAACCTGTATGAAGTTTTTTCCATTGTGGGCTCCATGCATTCTTTCAAATACTCTGTACTTAATTTTTCCATAATTCTAAACGACACCGCCTCACCTACCACTAAGAGAAATGTTATTGCTACATCATGATACCCCTGGAATAAAAAAAAAATGCTTATTCTCATACTAAATATCCATCCATCTTATCTGTGCTAGGCCACAAAACCAAGTGTGACCAAAAGTGTTATAATAATAATAAGCCTTTATTTTCACCTGGTGGACAATCATCAAATGCTGTTCTTACATGCCAACCAGGGCTCCATGTATACAATATTCAAAAAAGTACATATTTATTTTTAACTATCCGCTTCAACCTTATGGTCATTAGCGGTGGAATTGATTATATTTTATAAATAAAGTTAGTGGCTTTCAGAAAATTTACAAGATTTGCTATGCTACATTTTGGACCTAGAATTCCTATCAGAGTGTTTTCTAAGTTGAACGTTATCCTATACACTTCAAGCATTGGGCACTCCACTAGAATGTGCTTCACTGTTAACTGCACGTCACAAATTTCACAAATAGGCACAGGTTCTTGGGCTAGAAGATATCCGTGGATGGCTCGTGTGTGTCCTAGTCGGAGTCGTGTGATGGTGGTTTGCATGCGTCGGTTGCTGGTGATGGTTTGCCATGTTCCAAAGCTCGGTTTTACATCCCGTAGTTTAGATGGCTTGTTTCTCCAGTTATCATTCCAGTTCTCCATTATTTTCTGCTTTAGATGCACCGTGGCGTCACAAGCTGGTACCTCTTCGATGGACAGGATTGAGTTGTTGATAGCTGTCTTTGCTTTCCGATCTGCTAACTCATTACCAGGGATCCCTATATGTGACGGCACCCAAAGGATGGTGATATTTTTGTGTGGGGTGTCGCTTATTTCGGTCTTGATTATATTGACCAATGGGTTTTTACAGTATATTGTATCCAGTAGTTTGACAGAATTTAGTGAGTCCGTTATGATAATCCAATCGTTGGTTGAGCATTGTTTAACATACCGAACAGCTTCAAGTATGGCGTATATTTCACCAGTGAGCACTGTAGCTGACTGCGGCAACTTGCTTTCCACAATTGTTGTTGGAGTTACTATAGCTGCTCCTACATATGTGTCTGATTTGGAGGCATCTGTGTATATTTCGCTGTAACTGCTGTATTGGTGTCGAATGGATGAAAAGTGTTGGATGATTACCTCGCTCGGAGTGTCTTGCTTGATAAATTTGGTCAGTTTAATGTTGATGTTAGGAGGCTGAATGGTCCAAGGAGAAATAGATGAACTGGTAGTGGCCAGGACCGGAGGCAGTCTGTGTATATGTATTCGCTGTAAATACAGTTGTACCCTATGGTGAAAGGATATACCATATGGCACGTTTCTAGGGTTCGTTTGATTTCTTAATAAAATGTGTCTGTATCCTGGTAATGATGGGTTAGAGGCAATTTTGGTGGCATACTGTAAACTTAAAATTTCTCTTCGAACCTGCAGAGGAGCTTCTCCAGATTCGCAGCATAGGCTGTCTATGGGTGTAGTTCTGTAGGCTCCTAATATCAAGAGAAGTGCAGTGTTATGTAGTGTATCCAGTGGTTTCAGTATAGATGGCTTTGCGGAATTGTATGCTACACAACCATAATCTAATTTTGATCTAACTAGAGTTCGGTAGATACTGAGAAGAGTTTTCCCGTCTGCACCCCAATGTCTATTAGATAAGTATCGGAGGATATTTATTCCTTTCTGGCAAGATTGTGTCAGATAGGAGATGTGGCTTCTCCATGAAAGGCACTGATCAAAAATTACCCCAAGAAATTTGATTTCTTTAAAATATTCAAGAGCAATGTTAGCTAAGTGAAGTGGTGGTTTTGTGTGGTTAGGCTTTTTTGAGAATATAATGCACTCCGTTTTATGTGGTGAGAATGTAAATCCACTTCTATTAGACCAGTGTTCCAGCTGGTTCAATGTCGATTGAAGTAAATAGGTACTGGTTGTAATCTTCTTGCCTTTAATGTATATAATCATGTCATCAGCATACAGGCGTGCTTGTACAGGCTTTTGTATGCTTTCTATAATATCATTAATGGCTATAAGAAAGAGCGTTGGGCTAATGACAGATCCTTGAGGTAGGCCATTTATCTGTTCTCGCTTTTCAGATAGTGTGCCATTGGTTCGAACTTGAAAGTTTCTGGTTCTCAGGAAGTTTTGGATAAATGCGAGGATATTTCCGTCATATCCCCAGTTTTGCAATTTACGGATTATGTTAAATTCCCATGCGGTGTCAAATGCTTTGTTAATGTCAAAGTATATTGCGGCACAATGTTGTTGGTCGGCGAATGCTTCGTGTATACATGATTCTAGGTCTATTATATTATCCAATGTTGATCTATTTGATCTGAATCCTGCCTGTTCGCATGCTAGCTGATTATTGTATTCCAAGTTCCACAATAGCCTACGATTAATAATTTTTTCCAATAGCTTACACATTGAGCATGTTAAGGAAATTGGTCGGTAAGATTCAGGTGCCTGTGGCGATTTGTTTGGCTTTTGGATGGGTATGATTATGGCTTGTCTCCATATATCTGGGAATACTTGTTCATTCCATATAATATTGTATATGTCCAAAACGATATTTTTAGCTGAAGGTGTAAGATTTTTGAGGAAAATTGTTGGTATGTCATCTGGTCCTGGTGATGTATCTTTTAAATCAAGAAGGGCTTCTTCCATTTCTTGTTTAGTGATTGGAGTATTTATTGGACTAGAGGTCTCTTTATTTGTAGCAATTTCCGTTTCAGAGTGTCTTTTCTGGTTAAGGAATTGCGTGTTGAGATTCTCATCACTGGAGTTTCTAAAATAGGTCCTCGATAGAACGTTCGCAATATCATTGCTTTGAGTGTAAATTTGAGACCCTTCTTTCAGTAACTCAATATTTGTGTGTGATTTGGCTCCAGACATGCTTTTTATCTTTTTCCAGACTGTTGATACGTTAGTAGAAGTATTTATACTGGTCACGAATTTTCTCCATGATAACTTTTGTTCCGTTTTTATTATTAACCGTGCTTTAGCTCGCTTATGTTTGAATTCAGACAAGTTTTCAGTTGTTTTATGTCTTCGCATCTTGTTTAGTGCTTGTTTGCTTTCACGTATAGCCTTTTCACAATTTTCGTTCCACCAGGGAACTGGATTCTTATTATGTAAAATTTTTGTTTTACCCATGCATTGATTTGCAGCTTCCTTAATAACTTCCATGAATGATTCAAGAGTTGAGTTGATGTTGCTGGAAACTTTGACTTTCTCTATATTAGTATCAATGTGGTGAGAGAAAGAGTTCCAGTCAGCCTTTTTTAGATTCCATTTTTCAATTGGTGGAGTACTGGTGACTTCCTTATTTGTATTTCTTATTATTATGGGAAAGTGGTCGCTTCCATATAAGTCATCAGCAACATTCCACTGTAATTGTGTTACTAAAATTGGTGAGCATATGCTAAGGTCGATTGCAGAAAAACGCCCTGATGCAGAATCTAATCTAGTGCTGCTGCCATCGTTTAAAACTATCATATTCGCATAATCCATTGCATTTTTTATCATATTACCTCGAGTGTCATTTTTATATGAATTCCATGTGTGGCTATGTGCATTGAAGTCGCCAACTACTATTTTAGGTGATGGTATTTGTTGAAGTAATGATTCAACTTCATTACTTTCGAGGTGATAATTTGGGGGTATGTATATGGAACATATGTTGATTGGTTCCGTTGATTCAACGGTAATGGCTATAGCTTCTAAGTTTGTAGTTAAAACTATTGGTTTGGTAGGTATTTCAGACCGTATGTATATTGCAACTCCTCCACTGGCTGTAGGTGTATCACGGTTCTTAAAAAATCCTTTGTAGCCTTTTGATGTGTGTGTTTTTGTTTGATGGAAGTGTGTCTCTTGTAGGCAGATGATGTCTGGTGTGTGATCGGCAATTATTTTGCGCAGCATATTTAAATGGATATAATATCCATTTAAATTCCATTGTATTATAGATTTGAATTTTTATATTAAAAGGTAGAGTCTACGGACGAGGTGTCGCTGAGAAGATCACTAGAATTATTTTCGAGGTGTTTCTCCATCTTCTTTCTTAATCTTGTGCAACGATTTTTTAGTGCTTTGTCTGTGATATGTGGATAAATCAGCAGAAGCATTTCTATTATTCCTTTGAAGTCGGATGAGTGATCATTGACAATATTAAATATTTCTTTTGCACCATGCGAATTTTCCAGTAGACTTTTCAATTGGGCGGAGTTCAATACAAGTGGTGGCGTTTGGTTGTCAATGAATAATTTAACTGATTCGAAAGCACTGTCTGCTATGTGCTGTGGTTGGTTGTCTGTTTTAGGTTTCTTTGTACTCATGTTTTTTGGTGTAGCGAAAGTAGGATATCCAGTATTTGGAGGTGTAGGTTCAAGTTCAGTTGTCGGCGATAATATTTCAGAAAGGCTACGTTTGTTACTTGTTTGTGTGTTTGAGATTGTGTTGATTTTATTAGATTCTGTCTCGATCTGGTTTGGGCTGTCTTCGGAGGTCGAGGCTCTTGGCTGTGGTTAAAGTTTGTCTGCTGGGATACAGGTGTGTCTGATTGTGTGAATGGACACTGAGATTCGATATGTCCTGTGAGTTTACATTTAAAGCATTTTTGACTATCTAGTGATAGAAATATGCGATAAGTCAAGTCTTCGTGGGTGACTTCTAAGGACTCTGGGATGAGGTTGTGCTCATCAGGTGTTATATACGCCTGACGTCTAAAACTCAAGATATGGCTGTATTCCGGTAATGCTGCCCCGATCTTGAGAAAGGTGATGGGTGAGATGAGTTTAACTCCTATTTGCTCAAGTCGATCCTTTAGAACTTTATGTGGGATCGTAGGACATACGTTAGACATCACTAATCTGTCAGAGGGAGTAATAAGTCTGCGAGCTTTTATTGGTTCTCCATTAATGATGATCTCACCAGGATTCCCTAGGAAATGGTCTACAATTTGTTTACTTGATAGGTGTAAATACATATTCTGTTATTTGATATTCTAGAGCAGAATAAGATGTTTTTTGGGTTCACTATTGGGCCCAGTTTCAATAAGTAGTCTTGGATCTTTAATCCATCAATAGCATTGAAAATGATAGCTTGCTCTTTATTTGGATATTTTACTGAGTTTTTATTCAAAATTTGAGAGTATGATTGAACTGAAGTATTGTTTTCTGGTGTAGTTGGGTGGTCCATATCGGATCTATCAGTTGAACTCATCTGGTGGAATGAGTTGCTGTAACATATCTCGATACGGTCCTGTCCGCAGAAATGTGTTTATTTTGGAACGCTGTTTGCTCGCGGAAAAAGGAATTTCTGTTTGCTGAGATTTGTAGATTGCTGGATACAATTACAAAATATTACTCACAGCGTATGTTGATACTGGTATCTATAGGTGTATCGATGATGCACTTGTGTTAAAACAATTTGAATTTCACTACTTATGAATGATTTAAGTCAGAGCTCGGTTCACTGGCTGCTAACAGTAAAACGATCAGAAACGGACTCAAGTACATATTTAGTTACAGCATTACCAATAAAAAACAGAAATAGTACTTAGCAAGAGGTAAAACCAGATGGAGTGAAATTGATTTAAGCATTGCGAAAAAATGGTTAATACAGACATAGACAAAACATAAAAGTAACAAACAAAACACTTACATCATTTAAAATCAAACAAAATCAGTGGCAAGTATCAGAATATTGATTCCAGATTTGAATGCTCTGAGAAAGTTAATTTTATGGGTGGGAGGAACCCTGTTGTATAAATTAGATGCTAGATATGAAAAAGCGTTTTTAAAAGCTGTTGTTTTGTGTTTGGGAAGATCTGAAGTGTGACCTACAAATCTCAAAATATTTACTAGTTGAGTAAGTAGTCTACATTAGTAAAATCTAATTTATGATCAATGACCAGTAATTAAAAACTGATCGTGTCTGTTTTGTGTATCAATTCATTATTTAAATTTATAAAATCACGGGAGCATTTAAATATCATAATTTTTGTCTCATTAATATTGAAAGTCAAGTAATTGTTGTCACACCATTTTTTGATTGATTGTATATCACTACCAATTTTTGTCTTAATTTTATCTTTTTTTTTATATACTCCAACTACCAGGAAGGCCTAAACACCCATTGGGTACCGTGGGGCTATAGGGGGATACAGGGGCAAGGGGGAACGCCACACGGACTCTGGTGAGGGAACACGTGTGCATGCAACATGCACACATTCTGGCTCCGCCTACGAGATCCGCCGGGTGGTACCTCCGCGTTCAGGAGACCGAAGAGTCTACTACTGCGGCCACTGCTGCTGCCTATCCTTGTCTTGCCAAAGCATTATGGTACCGTCAGCAAAAACTGTGAATTTACCATTTATGTTTAACTTCTCATTACTATACTCAGCACAAATTTTCAGTATGTAATTTGATAGGTGACACTATCATGGCACACCCAGCAAATAGCTTTAACAACAAAACTAAAGTTTGCAAAAACCTTGCAGGCATTCTAACTTTAAACAAATGAGAAAATTAAAACATTTTTAGGCCATAAGGATGTATAAAGCTAAGTGAGGGCCCTGACTACAAACAAGATCAGTGCTTGCAGCTGAAGGGGCCCCAGAGCGGGTGATTCATATTGTTTGATATTTGAGCATTTGTGGGTCATTATCAATGACCCATGAAGTAAACACAGAATAGTTGAGCTCCATCAATAATTATGTGAATGTCTATTAGACTGTTGGAAATTACATAAAATGTTTCTTGTTTTATTTTTACAACCTTGTTCATAATTATAGTACATCTCTTGTATTCAGAAAACAGCATAGCTCATTTTTATAAGAGGGGTGATAACTAATAAAGGATGGGTTTCCTCTAGAATGTAGAATCAATGAAGACAGTCTTGCTACCAAATAAGTTTGGCATCTAACAGATAGTATCTTAGTAGATATTGATTTTGGAAATCATGGAAAGGATATAAAAATATTTCTGAACAACGTAACATGTTATATGTTGATCACGAACTAAACTTATAAGAAAGTTTCAAAGTACAGTACTAACCTTGACAACTACTTTATACTACTACTAACAGCAGTAATAATGTTTATATATATATACAGGGTGACTTCGAAGTTGAGTCATTTATTTTAACAGTGAGTAGATCTGATCAAAAGAAATGTTTTTTTCCTTTACCATTTTTCTGGTAAAATTAAAGTAACAAAGTTATAGCCCTTTGGAAGTTTGAGTACCGCCCTGTCTCAATGTGCTCGTGTTTGGCGACAACGGATATAATCCGCCGTATCAGTTCATCGCATCGGAAACAAAAAAGCGAAAGAATTTGGAACGCTGTTTTTACATTGTTTCATTCATTTGTATACAGTCAGTATCAGTGAATAGTGATATCTGTTGCGTGGCTCAAACGAAATAAAAAATGGCACATGTTTATGCGGATCGGTTTCCCAATCGAGTGCAACCAACCCCTCATGCCTTTGTTAATGTAGTACAACGGGCTCGTGAATCAGGTGACTTAAGACCTCACAGGGGACCTCACGATCAAATACAGGTCCGCACTGAAATACTTGTCGGGAGGACACTTTATAAAACAAGGTAAAACTTTTTTTTTATTTTTTTTTTATTTTTACACACACATTTTGGTTTATCTTCCTTCTACAATCATTAGCTGAAAATTAATGACTCAACTTCAAAGTCACCCTGTATATGTTCAATGTCAATGACGTTTATTATTCAAGATATCACTTCATAAGTGTAACATACCTGGTAATATCGTAAATCTGGATACTTGATAATAACTCTTAAAATTAATACAGTCAGCTGATCTTGCAAAGCAAGACGCTGCTTATATGGAATGCCTGAAACAAGTTAGACTCAATCTAATGTTGATTATTCAAATACTGTATAACTCACCTGGCGGGAACCTTTTTAAGGACCTATTGACATCTAACACTACTTGCTGATATTCAGAATGACTAGAGAGTTCTTCTAAAGATGGAATTATTTCATCTTTGCTAGGATCTACACCCAGAAGCAAGGGCCAAACTTGACAACGCAAATCATCTATGGTTAATTAGAACAAACATGTGTACAGTAAATATACAAGTATTAAAGTAACTGTCTGTCATACTACTAAGCTTGTGATTACAATAACAAATGAAAATATATCTGACCTAGATATATTTTGCAATATTTTTTTATTAAAATAATTAAATAGAATTAACAATGATGTTATGATTTCTCACCAAATCTTTCAATTATGAAAAGGAAATTTGAGTTTCAAGTACTTGACTATTTTATGGCTATTTAAGTAATGAAAAAAAATACCTGCAACTAACCCATACCGACTAATAGCTAGATTTTGCCATGTTTGGAGTGTAATATTCTTATCACCTAACTTTTCTTCGATTAATGCTCTTTTCTCTGATTCTTCTTCGGTTTCACATGCTGTAAAGGAGCCACTTTACAGGTCTACTGTATGTTGAGTCAACATTGAATGGGTCAAATAAACAATGTTACCTTTATCAAATTTTAATTCTGATCGAGTATCTTCATTATCTTCATCATACTCAATGTTTAATTCATCTGACCTTCTTTCAGAGGAACAGTCATTATTCAAAACCAATGAATCTTCATCTAAACTACCAATGTCATCATCTTTATGCTCCATGATATATATTACTATAATAATTAATTAATTTATTATCATATCTTTTTTTTTATCTCCTAGTAGATTTTACTAAACAAGGAAAACAAAATGAGATAACCTCAAAATCCTCAAATCAAAAATGTCAAATTGGGGGGGGTAAATTTGACCCGCGTCAAAGGACGTTACAACGTTGGAAGCATGGTTCGTTACGCTCCCAGACGAGATGTCATATTTATGTTTGATGGCGAAAAACATTATTTCGTCGTTGCCGTGGAAAAAGCTCCTATGTGATAAATAGTAAAGTTTTCAGGAGATACGAAAAACATGTTCATGCTGAAAAGGTGTAGTAAAACAAGATGCATAGGACATAAGAATACTCTGTATTGAACATTTCATGCTTGTATTAATTGGGCAAGGAATATTAACAAAATTATAAAATAAAATTTTATTCTTAAATAAAACGTGTCCACATAGGAGCATTTACTATATTTAATAACGTCACATAGGAGATATTGCTTAATTATTAGACGTTACAATATAAATTAGCGATAAGGCACTACGAGTTGGAATTGCACTTTTTTACAGTGTTTTTGTCTTTTTTGAAGGTCAACTTGTCATAAAAATGATGATGCTCTTCTTCTATCACACCTTTTAGTTCTTGAAGGCATTTCCATTTCGTTTCAGCTATGGGAATTTCACAGGAATACAATGGAGGTGGTTTTTGAACATATCGTGTGAAAACTCGTTGGGGTAACTCTTCAAATTCCTCACTGTGCCGTATTTTGTAAAATATATCGCCAGTCGGGCGATATTCCAGTGCTCGGATGTCCACAACGTGTGGATCGCCCACTTTCTTCCCAGGTCGCAAAGATCGGAGATTTGTTGGCAATTTTTCGAAATTGAGAAAAAATTTGTAATCCAGTACGTTGATTTTATATGGTTGTTTGGGTCTAGCGCTTCTCATTTGAGCAATATAATCGCTAGGTGAATTTATTGGTGGGACGAAGTACTTCTCAAGCGAAGCGTGTACGCTGTCACACTCCATCATGGTGTGGCCCTTCTCTAAAAAGAGTTGTCTGATAAGAATTCCTGACTGCACTGCATAATCACGCAGAGCACTACCTAGAACCTTATTTCGATTTTGGTATGTGCAGCCATCAGATATTAACGTAACTGTTTGGTACTTGTGTTCACAAGATGACAGAAAATCTATCACACATGTGGCAAACTCGTTCGAGGATACTCCGCCATTTGACTCATGCCAGACATAAAGAGATACTTCTTTGTTATTTAGCACAAAAATGGTAAAATTGTGTAGTTGTAGCTTCTGTTTGTAATACATCCTAGAGGCATCAGTTTTAGGGCATAATAAAACACTTTGTAGATCCATAGTCAGGACGAGATGTGTGTCATTAGCCTCAGCCTTTGCTTTATTCTTTGCATCTCGAGCTTCGTTTTTCATAATGATATGCTTTTGATATTCATCGTAGGAAACCGATTTTACCTTGTACCCACAACATATGTCGCATTGGTCCTTACGAGGTGAATGTATCTTAATTTTTTCCTGCTTAAGGACATCTAAAAAGAATGTTCTTGAGGCTGCCTTTGTATCATTACTTTTGCACCAGTCTTCATATACACTATACATGTGTGACAGAGATCTAAATGTCGATTCTACGTAAGTACAACTGCTTGTACTTCGGCAATAATGGCTAGGAACCTTAGGGGCAGCGCTAACCATTTTAAAATATTGTTTTTCATTTCATTGTGAATTTTCTTCTTAACTCCTTCTGCTATTGTTCTCTTCTTCCGTTTCGGTATGTCGTCCCGTTCGGTTTCATTTTCTGCAAAAGTGTCGCTTCGTCTAACCCATCTCCTAAATGTATCTTCCCCTAGATCAAGTGTATTAATAAAGAAACGTCTGCAAACCCTTACTCTTTCTCCATTACATTTCGGCAAGAATATATCGTGTCCTTCTTTCTTTTTTGAGTTATTGTTTGCGTCTTTTCTCCTTCTTCTAACATCTCTGGTGCTAGTCAATCCTTTAACGAATGCTTTCTTTTCAGGCCAGCTACTAAAATTCCAAAATTTCTTGAAAATTCGTTGCCTATCGTTTTCAGATACCATGTTACAAAGAAAACTTCTTTCACTTTTCTTACCGCATAAAGTGTGACTACAACGCTCCTTTACTGATCTCGATGTCTTCATACAATTTTGTTTTATTTTACCATCATCGGATTTTTTGTAGCCAACATAAGATAACCCGGCAACTCTGCTTTTTTTGGCTTTAAGACGTTTCTTACTTATACGTGAAACTGAACTATCTGACCACGAACTTGAGCATGAACTATTACCTCCCTCTCCAAGGGTTCCCCCATTTTGTTCGATTGATGTGCGCACTTCATCCAAATCTCTTCCATCGTTTTGTGTTTTTACATCCGTAGTTTGATTTTGCACAGTATTCACCTCCATCACTGGATTCGCTGAAGTATGCTCTACGTTAGAATCTTCCACTTCCTCTTCTATTATAAATGCTTCATCAGTAGTCGAAATTGGTATAACAGTGCCATCAATATGACTGACAATGCACTCCTCCCATTCACTATCCATGCCTAAATCCTTTTGATCTGCTTCTCCGTAAACACAATGTGAGCTTTCGTTGCATACATTTTTATCATTTTCGATATTTTCCAGTGCCGCTTGAAGAATTCGCCTACTTCGACTCGACATTATGATTATCTACAAAAAAAAGCTCGGGATAGAATATGTTTACAGCAATGAACGCCTGAAAGTAAAAAACAGCTAATCAGATGTTGAACGTTAGGGTACGAACACAAAGAAAGCAGGTTTATCAGCGCCGACTCTCGACGTCGAAAACCGGCGCCTGTACGAGCACAAAGAAAACAACTAGCCGGGTGCGGACACAAAGAAAGCATGTTACCTGCTTACTTGTAGTCGACGCTTACAAACGCCAAGAATTAAGTACGCTTTTGAAATGTCCCGCACACAGATAAAACTTGTTGTAACACCCTGTTTATAGACCTTGATCCTTTTATGTTGTATAAAATACTACCAAATCTGCTAGTATGTCAATCATGGTTCATCAGTATAATAGATAAAATAGAACTTACCTCAGTTGAACGGTTTCGTTGTAACTAATAGCAGCAATAAGCTCAAAAAAGTAATTCCGTTTAAATGCTGAAGCACAGTACCTTTCGGATTCTAACCTCTAATGTGCACAAACTAGACACGTGGTGAATGGTCAAAATCACTTATGTGTTAGAGAGTCTAACACATAAGAGGTTTTACAACAACAGCTATAATAATAGAGGTGGAGAAGTCTTCTATGTGTCAGCACTGGATGCTTCTGTGTACATAAGAGATTTTGCACAAATGATTTTTTGTGATGTGTACATAGGAGATTTTATTTTTTCAGAATAACACAGGTTAAGCTAAAACAGCACATATAGGGTTTTGCCACATTACAGAGACATTCATTACTTTTACGTTGGTATCAAAATACCAATTTCGTAAAAATTACACATGAGAGGTTTTTCCACGGCAACGACGATTTACTTGTTTGCTGTGGTTGTGGTGAAGTAGTGGTATGTGGGAAGTATTTTGATTTGAATTTCTACCTATTCATAGTAATGTATGTTGCGTAACTAACTTTTAAGGATAATGAATCAAATTAGTATACATACAAAGCAAAAGCTGCCATAAAACTTTTTTCACATTGCTAATTTTTGTACGTTTCGCAGGTCAGTTATGGTTGGCCTAAGGATATGTATTTTAGTAAATTATAAATTATCAAGTGCTTACAGTTGTTTCATTATAATGTCCTGTTGCAATGCAAGACTATTTGAGAAATATATTGACTTCCATATCATAACTAACGAAAAAGATTAAATAAATGATAACTCTGAAAGTACTGTCACGATTTTTATGAAGTTTTGACCCTAGGTTACTATTATAAAAATGATGAAAAAGCTCTAGAAGTTTTTGAACATCGGTACCGTGGCGGTGGAACTATCGTCGAAAAACGAAAGCTTTTATTGCAGAGCATAATATCGCAATAAATGTGTCGGATCATCTTAGCGAACTCATAAAATCTATTTGCTTGTCTGGAATGGAGACTAGCCAGTAGGCTGAACTAATGTACGGCAATCATAAACAATGTATTAGGGAAAATAAATTTTGAAAATCTTATTACTAACTTAAATTTTCATGATTAGTTGACGAATCGACGGATTTGTCATCCGAAAAACATTTAGCACTTGTTTTCCGGTACATTAAAAATTTTAATAGATAGGATCATTTTCTCGGCCTTATTTTGGTTGAAAACGCTTTAGCCCAAAATTTATACAATGTCATTATAAGTTCTTTTTTTCGAAAATAAAATACCATACAAATAGGCGGATTTGCAGCAGATGGGGCAAATGCTATGAGGGAGCACATTATTCGCTTAAAACTGTTTTAATTAACGATATACTGGATTTATATGTCATGAAGTGTACATGCCAATCTTTAGCTCTTTGTGCCTCTCCTGCTTGCGAACAATTACCGGACGATGCAGAAAAGTTGGTAAGAAGCGAATAAAATTATAAGCATCGCAGTTTTAAAAGATTTTCGGAATTTCAAACATTTTTTAACATCAAACCCCACAAACTATTGCATTCATCACAGACGAGGTGGCTGTCACTGATTTCCGCTGTAAGTAGAATTATTGAGCAATATGATGCTCTAGAAGAGTTTAGAATTGAAGCATTCGATGAAGCTTCAGGAGCAGCGGAAATCCATGACATGCTGAATAATACATTAAATAAACTATATCTTCTTTTTTGCAATTTATATTACCGACTTTTACGGATATGAATTTGGAATTCCAGTCTGAAACCCCGATCAAGGTACATAACCTTTACCCCCGGATTAATGACGCCTGTAAAATTTTATTAAGCTGTTTCATAAAATCAGAATATTTAAGAAATACTCGTACAGATCTGTTAATGTTCATTATCGAAATCCAGAACATTTTCTTCCAATGGAAAAAATTTACTTGGGTCCAAAAGTATTGGAAGAAATGAATAATCCGTTTTTTTACCGAAAATATCAAACATAATTTCGAATTGAAATGTCTGGATTTTTATATTGAAGCAGTAAGTCAAATATGGAAGCGATTCCCCTTTAATTCCCGAGAAGTACAGATTCTCAAACTAATAACTTTTCTGCACCCATCAAATGTATCATCAACTGAAAGCATATAGGTCCTAGTTGGTTTCCAAATATAGTTAAAGACATTAACAATTTAGATAAAGAATCTAGGCAGTATCTGAATGTGATTTTTCGCTTGGTGAAATTCAATTCTGGAAAAGCATAGCAACATCAAAAAAGGGGATGATAGTCTCGCAGACCCAGAGCTTGCCAATTTTGTTCAAATTTTATTTATATTGCCACACAGTAGCGCAAGTGTGGAAAGATTATTTTTTTACATTAAGTTAAACAAAATCAAATTGCGTAATCGACTGGGTGCTACAAGAATAACAGCATTAATTAGTATTAATGCCGAAGATATAAGCTGCCTTAATTTTAATAGCATTCTTTTTAAATTTGTTTATTTTAATGTAGTTTTAAATAAGTTATATTTAATTTCGTTTTTATTGTTACGTTTTTAAGCTTTGAAATATAATTGGTGTTTTGTTACTTTTGTCTGATGGTTTTGTATTTGTGGCTTCTTTTAAGAGTCTGTTCAAATTTACTTTTTTGTTGTTTGTTTTAAGAGTGATCTAAGAGTCTTTTTACATAATAATATGTAGTCGAAAGAAATTCATTCTTTTTTAAATTCGTTTAGGTTAATGTAGTTTTAAGTAACTTATATTTAATTTCATGTTTATTGTTACGTTTTTAAGCTTTCAAATATATTTGGTGTTTTATTACTTTTGTCTTTTTATATTTATGATTTCTTTTAAGTGTCTGTTCCAATGTACGTATTTGTTGTTTGTTTTTAAAAGTAAAACCTTAAAAATTGAAAAACATTTTATTATTCACCTCTATACATAAAAAAATATATAAATAAGAAATCTAATGATTTTTGATTCAATCTAGTGATTTTTTAGCAAAATTTCTAGTGATTTTTATTTTTTGAACCTGGCAACATTGTCTGTGACCTTCAAACGTCAGTGGATATGTTTCGTTTTGTGCTTCTAGGAACAAACAACAAACCGAACAAATCAGTGTAAACGTTTTGTGGGAACAAGAGCATGTTAAAAAGTGGTTAAAATTGTGGCTTAAAAACTCAAGCTTCCAGTGAAATGAACCCTTCAAAAATACTATCTATTAGAGATTTTATAATATAGGATCATCAATAATGCTCCGAATCTGATTCTTTGAAGGCATTAGATAAAAACAATGCAGTGTTCATCTGGGAAGATTATTCCAATCTATTCCAATGGTTTCCAATTCGAACTTGAGTGGTTTGTCAACAGAATTGCTGATAAAAATTTTCAGCTATGCGGATATTCCTGATTTATGTCGCTTAAAGCAAACATGCAGAAGATTCAATTCAATCATCAGTTCTTGGGACCACATTATCTTGAAAGATATACCATTGCCTTTGGCAACAAATCAGATGAGCAATATATTCCTTTCAAAGTAATGGATTATCAAATTAGATTATTTAGGATTGTTTAAACTGGTTTATCATCATTTGTAGATGCTCTCATAAATTGACAACTCTGGAGAAACTGAGAATATCAAAAAATTGGACTATAGGTAAATACTATGAAAAGTCATTACTGTGTGTTAAGAAGAAATTCATGCCATGGTTACAGCTGGAAGAAAAATGTATTTGGCTAAGCAGAGGCCGCTTTGTATTCTGTTACCACAGAAAAGGATCCTATGTAAAACTGAAACCAATTTATTATTACCATCGAGAAACAAATTCAGATGTTGCACATTTCCAAAAGAAAGGAAACACTTTAGTTTGTGGTTTGAGGTAATTGAAAGTAATGTAGTCTCATGAATGTATTGACTTTTGAGAGTTTTAAGGGATGGCAGTTTATGTATAAACAATACTGTACAAAGATCATCAAGGTTCTTAAGATCATGCCATGAATCAGATGTAAACTCTGTAGATATCAATACAAATGAAAATATAGTAGTATCAGGAGGTAGAGACAACTGGTTCAAAGTATGGAAACGAAATATAGAAACCAATGAGGTGGCCTTAACATATGAAAATAATCTACAAGATAGAATATGGAAAGTGGCTATATTAGATGAAGGACCATTATTGGCTATTGGAACTTCAGCTAACAATAATATAAACTCAATTTTCATAAATGATATACAAAGGTAATTATAATTATGTATGTTGAGCTATTTTTGAGTATATTCCACGTTGGGTGTATTTATACAGGGTGATTCACAGCTCGTGGCCAAAAATGAAACATCATACACAGGACCCCATTTAAGGGGGGGTCTATGAGGGATGTCTTTTAAGTTTTGCATATGGAAATAAAACAACACAGTAGGTAGTTTTAAATGACTTTATTGCTTTTCGAAGTATTCTCCATGAAAATTAATACACATCTGCATGTGCTCGAACCAATTTTCGAAGCACTTATTTCACTTGTTTGCTGGCAGATCCAAACAGCATTCTTGAATGCGTCAACTGCTTCTTCTGGTGACTGGAACCTTTGACCAAGCAGTCTGTTTTTAATTTTCAGGAAAGTAAAGTAATTCTTAGGACTTAGATGGGGACTATATGGAGGATGGTCCAATAATTACACTTTTCTTCCGTTAAATACTGCCTTGTTTTTTCTGCTGTGTGCGAGCTTGCATTGTCTTGGTAGAGGATGATTCTTCTTTCAGGGTTGATTTTTCAAAGCTCGGTGATGACTTTTGGCAAACATATGGTGGTATACCAATCCGCAGTAACAGTTCTTTGCTTATTAAGAGGAATTGTTGCAATATGACCCGCTTTTGACACAAATGTCGCGACCATCTTTTTCGAGAACGGATGACTTGTTGGCTTTTCTTCACCTTGGAACACCCAAACAGCTGACTGTCGTTTATTTTCTGGTTCATAACAGTAAATCCACGATTCATCACCACTAACAATGCTGTACACATTTTTTGTTTTTCCGGAATTGAAACGGTCAAGCGTTTTTAGACGCCAATTAACCCTGGCTGCTTTCTGCTCTTCAGTCAACAGGTGGGGTATCCAACGAGAAACTAATTTTCTTACTTCTAATTCTTCATGTAAAATTTTTTGAATTGAGGTCATGAGATCTTCAAGGACGCCTCAATCTCGCGATATGTCACATGTCTATCTTCAATGATGAGTTTGCGCACAGCATCGACGTTTTCCTGGGTGACTGCCGTTTTTGGTGCACCCACCCTGGAATCGTCGCTAAGGCTCACCCGTCCACGTTTGAATTCTCCATACCAACGGGAAATTGTCGACTGATGTGGAACTTTGTTGCCGAAAACAGTCAGTAACTCAGCAAGGCATTCTTGTTGCGACAATAGCCTCTGAAAGTTGTAATAAATTATGGTGCGAAAATGTTCTCGGTTGAGTTCCATTTTTCTAATGACTTGGTGACACTTAAAAATTCACTGTAGTGAGAACACTGCACATATTGTTGTGAAACTTTGAAGTTAAGTTTACTAAAGAGTGAGGTTAAGATTCAGTACCGACGTTCGATCCGCGCGGCATGTAAAACTTATAAGACATCCCTCGTACTATGTAACATTTTCCCTCAAGTGATTAATTAAAAAGATACATAACATTGTTGTTTAAAAATAAAAAAACAATTTTTTTAAATATCTTCAAAACTCAACTGGAATGAACTAAAATTTGATATGTGGATTTACCTAAGTATTGTCCAAATTCAAAAGTCTTTACTTGAAATTGTTGTGCAACAGTGGAAGAGATATAAGGGATTAGTGGCATTATTTTTCCAAATAAAAATAGTGCGCCACTGTTTTTTTTCGAAACGCGCAATTTTTTTGAATGTTACCTTGAATTTGCTACAAATAATTACTCTTGTGTTTTTTTCCTAGAAGGCATTGTTTTCTTGAGAAGAAAAACTAATAAGGTAATCAAAGCTTTATTTCAATCAATATTTAAAAGACCACCATTGACGGATACAAGTGCGGCATCTTTTTAATAAAGAAAAACGTATTTCCACAAAACTTATTGTGGCTTAAATTTGATGAAACGCATTATCTATTCTTTCTTGTAACTGATCAACAGTATTCATATGTCCAGCATACACTAGTTGTTTAAAAGCGGCCACAAAAAGAAATCCAGGGTGTTCAAATCAGGAGAGCTTGCAGGCCAATGTACGGATTCGTTTCTGATAATCCATCGTTGTCTAGAGCATTTCCATTACAGAACCTGTACACAAAAATAATATCGACGTAATCATCATAGCTAAATTCCATTTCACAACGCTCAAAAATGGGAAAAAGAAAACTTTTGACTTGACTTTTACAAAAAAAATAGTAGTAACAGTAATAACCGTATAACGCAGGCCTCTCCAACTCGAGCACTTGGTGCCGGTGCGCTCCGGTGCTGAACCCAGCGGCATCGGTGCTGTTCCCCCTCCACCTCGACCGCACAGCCGTCGTGACAGAAAAACATAGCAGACCTCTCGGGCGCGGGCCATTTTTTAATAGGACAAGACAAAGTGGACAGGTTTTTTAGCGTCTTAACGTGCATCTTTTTTTAAATGATGTCATTCAATCCTGCATCGAAGAAGCCTATTTTTTGTAAACACTGATGGAAAAGCAAAATGTTTAATTTGTCACACGGTATTGAGGCCAGCCCTTCTAAGTTCTGAAGAGGTAATTATTAATTTGGTCATAGTTGATTATTATTAATGGTGTCGTAATAAGTTATTTTGTTGCTTTGAAAATCGCAAAAAGTGGGAGACCGTTTACTGACGTTGCACTTGTCAAAGAATGCTTAGTGGAGTGTGCAGAAATATTGTGCCCATCTCCTGTAAGCAACTTTGAGACAATTAGTATGTCCGAGCAAACAATTTCTCGTCGGATACTTGAACTTGGTGCAGATTTAAAAGAACAACTGCGGGAAAATGTGCCCATTTTGTGCAGTATTCTATAGCTCTCGATGAAAGTAAAGACATTTCTGACACAGCATAATTAGCTGTTTTCGTTAGAGGTGTCGTAATAGGTTTTACTATCACCGACGAACTACTAGACGTTACCCCCGCTCAAAGGTACAATGGCCAGAGAAGATATTTTTGATGCTGTAGAATACACTTATGCATGACATGGGTATACTACTCAAAAGTTTGCGTAGTGTTGTTACTGATGAAGCGCCAGCAATGTTATCGGAAGCACAAGGTTTTACTGGGCGAATGAAAATAAAAGTACGCGACGCTGGGCTACCTCCTATATCATCGGTACACTGCATATTACATCAGGAACAACTATGTACACCTTCCGTAATTTCAAATCTATTATGGATGTAGTAATAACATGTGTCAATTTTTGCAGAAAGCAAGGACTCAACCGCGGCAGTTTAAAGTATTTTTGAAAGACTTGGAAGCAACTTACGGTGACATACCCTTTTATTGTGTTACGCGCTAGTTAAGCTGCGCAAAAGTGCTTAAGATTATTTTTTTTTGTAATCATTGACAACGTTGAGATGTTTATGCAAATGAGATTTTTACGACGCCATCTTCAGTGCTTTTCGAAACAGAACCGACGCAGTACCAAATCTTAGAAAACTTGTTGAATCGAAACGCTGTCAAAGATCATCTTAAGAATAAATGTGTTTACGTCGAAATTATAAACATTATTTTATCACCCGCCCGTTGACTCGATCAGACCAATTCAAATGTCACTCCACTCATTTTCCGTTGTGGCTGGGAGCCGGCGAAATTAAACCTTATCGCAGATTTTACTAAACTTAGTAATAATATGTAGTTTCAAACTAAATGAACAAAAAGGGCTTGGTATGCCGATGAAAGTACTTGTCATATCGACTTGAAGATACAACGTGACGGTAGGATTTTACCATAACCTATACGTATATCAACGGTCATGACGTTTCATATTCATTTTACATATACTTTCAAACATCTAGAAGCCTGGTGTCAAACTGACAGACTCAAATGAGCTTTTAAATGCAAGCATGAAGCATACAAACAGGATGTATTATTTTGATCTATTTGCATTGCCTGCTATAGCTTTCAGTCGGTACGACAGAAACTTCAGGCGGAAATCAGTTTGTCATACCATGTTTTTCCGAATGAGCCTAAAACTTCCATCAAACCTTGTAGGCTTCATTGGATTCGGTGAGGACGGTGAAATTCTCTTGTCACGCTGTATCTTTAAGTCGGCATGACAGGTACTTCTTGCAGGTTGCGCCCCGTCTTACTGAGCTCTACTTGTTCATTTACTTAAAAACTACATATTATTAGTAAATTTAGTCGAATCCGCGATGAAGGTACACTCAATGCCACCAGCACCCGGGTCATTTCTATTCGCAGGGTGCTGCGGTTAGCACAACACCTTCCTCGCGATGCGTATGCCGCTGCCTAATCCCTCCCCCACGGAGTCACCCCGCAGCACTGTGCTGCGAGCGGTGCTCGGCGCTGCACTGGTCTCACCCGAGTTGGAGAGGCCTGGTATAACACAAAAAATTTGACAAACTATCTCTCCAGAAACGTCAAGTTGGTATCAAGGCCTCCTATTTTATTTTGAAACTATTTGTATCTCAGCTCTTCATGAATGAACTAATTTGTTTTATTTTTATGAAAACACTCTAGGATAAAACACAAGAGTAATTATTTGTAGCAAATTGAAGTTTAAATTCGAAAAATTGCGCGTTTCGAAAAAAACAGTGGCGTACTATTTTTATTTTGAAAAACAATGCCACTAATCTGTTTCTCCGCCATTGGTGCACGTTAATTTCAAGTAAAGACTTTTGGATGCGGACATTACTTACCAAATTTTAGTTCATTTCAGTTGACGATTTTGGAAAAATTGAATTTTTTTTTATTTTTAAACTTCAACACCCCGTATCTTTTTAATGAAGCCCTCGATGAAAAAATGTTACATAGGAGACCCCCCCCCCCTTGAAATGCGTTCCTGTGAATGATATTTCACGACTTGTGAATCACCCTATGTGTAACATATAACACTGAAATAGGACATAATAAAATTAAATACATATGTACAATTACACATAGTCAACGCCAAACAAAGTGGCGTGCACGTCATCAAGGTGGGTGTGTTGAAAAATTTACATTGTTGCCAAACTTTTTGTAAAATAATAAAATTTATTATTTACATATCTAGGTTTATAAGCAATATTTACCTCAAATGAGAACAAAAATAATAGTATAATAAAATTATAGATCTGTACTTGCATAATCATTAAGTATGACAATTATTGATCAGATGACACTATGAAACTACCATATTTAATCGATAGCTTAAAGATACTGAATAAAAATCCAAATGGGGTCCTCCAAATTTTATGCATGGTATTTATTTTACAGAATTCATACAGAAAAATGCATTCTAAAATTAGGTAAGCTACTGGTGTAAGCTTTTTCTGTACAATAAAGTTAGTCGGAGTTTCTTTCTTCAGCGCTGTCTGAATCTGAATCTTCATCACTCTCAAAGTTGATTATTAAAGGTTCGATGTCTGGTCGATCAAAAATTCGTTCTCTTTCATACCATTTAAAAATTTCTTGCTCAGTATGTCGAACACTATTTTTCCACATGTCTGGGGTAACCGTTTGTAGAGCCTCGTTCCACATATCCAAACAGTCTTTTTCACTGTTACCATCTCTACCAATATGTCTGTTATAGTAACCTTTTGCTATGCCCCAAATTAACTCAATAGGGTTAAATATACAATGGTAAGGAGGCAGACGAAGAACTTTGTGCCCATGTTGTTCCGCCAATTCATCAATCACGTATATTTTAGGTGGTTTGTTTCTAAAAAAGCAGTTATTTTAAGAATAGGAATAAACAAAAGAAATATAAACTGTCGACCAAAATATATATAATTAAGAAGCATTATGTACCGAGCAACAATACTCAATAGCTCTGTTTTAAACATTGTGTTTAAAAATGGTATGTTTTGATTTGTCAACCAGTCTTGGATATTTTTTTTTGTCCATGCATTGTTGGGCACTTTGTTCAATATCATGCTGTGATAAGGGGCGTTATCCAGTATAATCATAGATGGACTCTCCAATTTTTCTAATAACTGATGTTGAAACCATTTCAAAAAATTGTCCTGGTTCATCTCTCCATGGTAATTGCTCAATTTTGTTTTCGAAGAAAATATCGCTTCACTACCCTCAATAAACCCATTTTCATTTCCAGCATGTAATATAATGTATCTAAAATATATTAGTTTTAAATTTTATAGTGCAAATTGTGTAAAAGTACATACCTTTTACCATCTGTTTTAATAGCTTTCACGCTTTTTTGGTTTCCATTTTGCCAAGAGCGACCTATGGTGCCATTTTGAAATATCCAAGTTTCATCGAGGAAGACAAACTGGTATAAGGCCTCAACCTTGGCTTGATTGTATTGCCTTAGAAATTCCACCCTTTTCAAAGCTATACTTGGTAGTTCCATGAGCCCTCGTCGCGGATTGTCCTTAAGCCACTTAAATCCAAGATCTCTAAGCAACCGCCTTAAAGACGTGGCACTACCATCAAATAATGCCCTATCTCTTAATCGAGACCATAAAGTTTGTATCGTAACTTGTTCTTCTGAAACCATGTGTAATATGACATTATAATTTAGTTAACAAATTAATGCAAATTTCTGATAAGTTATTATAATAAGATCTTACTTTTGTGATACATATTATAGATCACTTCTCGAATGGCACTTGTATCCAATGTCGCTGTGTTGGTTACACGTTTAATATAACTCCGCTTTTTCTTGGGCGATTCTAAATTTGCATCACTTTTCACACCCTCGCAAATACGACTAACTGTCCTTAAACTAATTTTTAAAGCAGCAGCAACACGCTACAAAAAATGAAATAAAATTTCACTATTATTAATATACATTACATATAATTATTAGTAACCTACCTCTTGAACAGCATTTAAAGGCAACAAAGGCTCGTTGTTGTCCCTTTCTTGCTCAAAGTAGTGCATTAACGAGGCCACGAGTTCCTTACACCGACTATTTAACTGTTTGGGCATCTTTATATACCAAAATTGCCTTTATCTACTCGTAAAATGAATAATTTTGTTTTGAAACAAACAGTTGTTGATTTACAGTATGCGGGGCCAAAGGATTTATAAAGATTTGAAATGCCACAAATTGATTCAGTGTCAAAATTAATACAAATGTCAGTTCCCAGTTTAAATAAGTTTCAAGGTGACAATGTGTCAACGCTGCGAAATCGGTTTAGTGCGTTTACATGTCGATAAGTGATTGGAGCGTTTGCAAAACATTTTATTTCGCATAATGCGTCTAAATTTATCAGAAAGCAACTTATGTGATATTTTAATAACAATGTTTATATGACTATTAACCATAATAAGAGAGTAATGACCATTTTACAATTTATATATCACATTAATATGAAACTGCAATAGAGCAATTGTTTGTGATAGAAACCTAGGCATTAGGTCGGGGAATTTTTATCGTGATGACGTGCACGCCACTTTGTTTGGCGTTGACTTATATGTAATTACGCATACAGTTATGATTTTTCGAAAAAATAACTTATTTTTGTTTGTTGATTTTTTTACACACATATACTAAGTGACATATAAATCCGAACACCCAGTTTAAATGGTTTTATTTTAATAAAAGTTGGTGAATGTATTTATCTTACTGTAAATAACAAGTGAAAAAATTTTCAGCCTTATCAGTTGGACATTCCGGTTTTTATACTGCTTTTTTTTAATTCACTAACGCTCTAAAAATGAATATTTCAGCCGCAGTAAAGAATCAACGTTGGCGGATTTTGGTTCTTGACATCCTTTACGATCGGTTACGATGCCTAGAGTACGGAGACCTGTACGATTTCGTCAACTTAGTGAGTTTGATAGGGGCCGTATAGTGGGACTTCGGGAAGCTGGACTTTCTTTTCGGGCAATTGCAGTTAGAGTGCAAAGAAGTGTAGACACTGTGGTTAGGTGTTGTCAGGCATGGCTTCGAGAAGGCCGTACGCAAAGAGCAAGGGGCACTGGACGCCGCCGTAGAACAACAGACCGTGAAGATCGCCGCCTAAGATTATTGGCCTTAAGGGACCGATTCTCCACTACCAGGTCCATTGCAAATGAATGGTTTGCAGAACACGGAAGACCTATTGGCATGCGAAGTGTTTACCGACGAATGAGAAGTTTTGGCTTGTTTTCATACCGGCCACACTGGGTCCTCCCTTTAACTCGAGAACACCGACGTAATCGCCTTGAGTGGTGCAGACAACGGTCACTCTGGGATCAGGAATGGAACAGTAGTGTCTTTAGTGACGAGTCTCGATTTTGTTTAGGCATGCACGATGGTCGTGCCAGGGTTAGAAGGCGACGTGGTGAAAGGAGGAATCCACAGTTTTTTGTTGAAAGACATGTTCATCACACTGCTGGAGTTATGGTTTGGGGTGCTATAGCTTATAGTTCCAGGTCACCTTTAATCTTCATCAGAGGTAACATGAACGCGCAGCGTTATATCCACGAAGTTCTAGAACCCCATCTTTTACCCTATCTTGACACCCTGGCAGATCCAACTTTCCAACAAGATAATGCCCGACCAGATGTTGCAAGTCACAATAGATTTCTTTCAACATAATGATGTCACATTGTTACCATGGCCACCAAGATCTCAGGACTTATCCCCAATTGAGCACGTGTGGGATATGATGGGTAGGAGATTGCTCAATTTGCAACGTCCTCCTCAGACTCTAGAAGCACTTCGAGAGGAGTTGGTGGTTGCCTGGAATGAGATACCACAGGAGGACATTGACCACCTGATCAGAAGCATACCTAGGCGCGTTGGAGAATGCGTAGCACATCAGGGTGCATCCACACATTATTAAAGGTCAAAGGGCTTTAAAGCAGTGCAATCATTTTGAAATTTGTATCATTTACTTATTATGCTTCATTAAGTACTTACACAAAATTTTATTAAAATAAAACCATTTAAACTGGGTGTTCGGATTTATATGTCACTTAGTATATATTTTCGATGTGCTTTTCAACTTTTAACGAGGCTTGTAAAATTGTATCATCAGATCCGTAATCAGTAAATTGTAAGAAATTTGTAACAGTTTCAATTGCACAAAGTGCAGAATAACTTGGAATTGGTTAGTTCACTTGTCCATCATCATCGCCGCTTTCGTTATGGGAACTTAGATCATTCGTTGAATAGTTTCTTCTATGCTTGTACGTTATAACCAGAATATCACTACTAAGTTGGTAAAAATACATCCAGTAAAATTACAAGATTTATAGACGGAGTACACTGTATTACAAGACATATCTCAATAAAGCAGATATCCAAAAAGGGTCGCATCAAAGTTCAGCGGCATATCTAAAACCTAGTAGGACATACAAGCAAAATGATCTGATATCCTTGAGATAACCATTGAAAAGTATACACAAATGGTCATATATCTATATATAGCTTATTGTAGTCCCTCTCAAGGCTAAAGAATCAAAGATAACAATAAAAGGTGAGGATAATTTCGGCTGTTATGTCACAAGACTTTGTTTGGCGTGATTAAGAAATTCTAGACATGTGGTTTTTAATTTTATCATCATTTTTAGAGCCACAAACATTTTGCAGTTATCATGCTGTGAATACAACCATGGGGTTCTAGACATGAAGTGGGATGGTCCACATTGTGTGTGGTCATGTGGCTATGACACATATCTAAGAAAATGGGATCTCAGGACAGGAAATTGTGTTCAAATTTATAAGGACCCCCATGCCTCAGCCTTATATTGTCTGGATTATGATTATTGCAATACTGTCATGACTGGTACACAGTTGCATGGAAGGGTCATCTTATGGGATGTAAGACAAAAAAATAGCGTTCAGGTAAAAAATATGACAATGTGTTGAATTGTTTTCTTAAATTTGCGATGACTAAATTATAATTTAACAGTATGTAACATGTTCTATGACCAAAAACGTGGCGCTTTAACGCTTTTGTTTCGCGTCATATCGGTGCTAAATGAGAGGCGTTAACAATGCACTGTTAATGTAGTTATTGTGAACACGCTATTTGGATAACTAATACGACGGAGCTACAGCTCAACATCAAGGCTGCCGCGTTAAGCTCCCCATTCACGATCGCTCCTTCATTTCAAATTCGGCTATGTTACTCAATTTGGAGTCAGTGTGAATGGTTCTATAGAAATAGAACACCTGAAAAAAATGGCGTCAAGATTTACTCTATACTACCCCCGCCTTCAAAACGGCTTCAGTGCAGTTTTTCATGTAATGTAATTTCACCTATACACAGTAGCACCAAACAGTCGTAGTTCAGAACAATTAATGCATTAATTAGGATTTTCATGGAAAAAATGTCCTCAGATTACAGCAGTCTTATCTCTTCGAGCCTTTGGAGTAATCATTTTTGATAACTTATTATAATAGCTTTTGATGAATAGGCACTTCATGATTTTTATTGTTTGGCAGTTCTTGACAAATGATCGTGAATATCACCTCTTAAAATCAAGTAATTTCAATAAACTACAGTCCAAAGATAGTGCTTTTATAATATATACACTGAAAACCAAATACGTCATGTGTACGAGACAGAAGCGTAGTATACGTCTGTTAGAAAGAGATAGAAGAATCACGTTGCCTAGTGACCCCAGTACGAGGTCGAGGAAGCCACCGTCGCACTGTTTCTTTCATATCGCACGCTTATCGCGTCGACAGAGAAATTGATACTTAAACTTGGCGCATTATAGCGCGAAATCATAGCTGCTGTTCGTTCGCGCCTGACATCACACTTCTCTAGTGCCCAGCGTCCCGTCGCGTAGGTGTTCGACAGCGTCTGTGCGTTTAGTCATTAGTCTATGGACAATTCATAAAGCACACCTGTGCGCTCGGACACGTGGTTTCCAGCTAATAACTATTGAGTACTGCGTAAGTTCATACCATTATGGAATGTACGTAGAAAAAATGTTTATTAGGGGTTGTAATTTTGTGCTCGTACGTTTTGGAACGGTACAGTATTTATAATATAACAACCTTTTTTTCCTATTTCGCTCATAACCGATCGTATAGGCAGTCAACTAATTAAACAAATTGGGGCGGAAGACGTCTCCCTGTATTCGGGCCCAGGAATCGGCCGCGGGCGTTGGAACTGGATACTGAAGTCTGAAGTGTGACGTCACACGTAACGTACAGAAGGAATAAAAGTATTTTCGCGGGGCTGTAACTTTTTTGTTTTTAGAGATAAATTAATAATGTTTTCACCGTCTTGTTTCATTTTTCCTAAACTTTCATTTGAGCTAATAACAAAAAAAAATGGTAGACTTGTCCATTCGAACCTCACCGTCGATAATATCGCGTCCACCTCGTTTCTATCTCCTCGTATGTTCCGCTGTATTCTGGCTTGGTACAGGATTGTGAAGCCAGATTTTGGAGCCAAGATCTACATGTACTTGTATCAGAAGCTTCTTAATAATACAACGTCTCAGAAATGTCGAAAATCGAAGTTTGGGTGTTTTTTTGTTTTTAGCTGAACCGCCACTGCATCTATTTCAAAACCTACAAAGCTTTTCGTGTAACTTCCAAAATTTCATCAAAATCGCGTGGTACTTTTCAAGTTATAGAGAAGCCAATGATTGGCGGATAGACAGACATATCAATGCAAATGAGTGACATCGTTTTTCGTAACCGCATTATCAAAATCTTTCGCGATTACAATGCTCGCTCACCAATTGGTATATGAAATAAAATGCAAATAACGTTAAAGCATTTGGATCGACCGCGAATGTTGCGTTCAACTCAGACTCGATTGTCTTCCGTATTTTTGCACTGTAGGAATACCATTTACCGATAGACCCATACTAATCCGACGCCAAAGGCGTCAGTATATCTCTGTTTAGTATTTCAAATGCTTCCAAATTTGAGGTATTTCTTTGTTATAGTTATTCTTCATGGAATCCTGTAAAAGCAGGGGACTTGGACGAAATTCCCCCGTTTACAGCTTAGCATTTGAGGCAGAATACCTCTTTACAGCAACGGACCAAAACCTCAATGTTCTGAACTTCTCTGGATATAATGGAGCAATTCATGATTACTCTGACTGTTGTAAATAATTTGTGATTTTATTTTGTGTAAAAATATTTTTGTATTGCTTTCATATTGAATTTTTGTTCGTTTTTAAGTTTTTTTTTTTGAACTGGTTGCTTATCATAGCAGCATGTCCAAACCTAAATGATTTTAGGTTTTTGGATACAAAAAAAAATCCAATTCGTGGTTTTAAGACCAGAATAAACTTTTATCTTCGCTCCTGATTTTTGTTTTGTTAAATTGGATAGTACTATATAAGAACCGAAAGTTGTTGAAATAAGGACAGATAAGGTAAACACTATGTTTACAAGAAGGCCGAGTTGAACATCCTTCTTTAATAATCATTATAAATCCTAGCACATCCCCCTTTTGTGGTTGTTCCTGGTGGACGACCCGATTGCCATTATTCGCCTGTGGGAGGCCAAAGTTCAGGCATATGCGGATGAATCTAGTCGTTTTGGTCAAGGGGACATCTGAGAAAAATATCTCGGAAACGCTCCAGGAAGTGTTAACCGCATTAGCGGATTGGTGCGTGCGGCAGGGGTATTACGTAACTTGAAAAGTGACATTGTCGGTTTTTTTACATTAATATGTACTTCCCTACAAGATGTCAACTAGGAACTAGCTGTCGTTCACTTCATGCTCACTTGTAGCAGGCGTGGTATGAACTATTTGCTCACTACCAGCTATCTAGTCAACAAGTTTGGGCTTTTACGTAATAACCCTGCAGAAAGGAATGTCAGCTACAGAAAATGGTCATAGTATCTTTCACTAGCGCACTACAGAGAGAAGCTTGCATGTTGGTTATCGAAGCTTTTTGCACAATAACATGTGGTTATGGAGGTTCTTTTCAACTTACCACTCTTGCACATATACCTGGAAGGTAAGGCAAGGATAACCTGTAGGCTACATCCATCGACTTTAAAACTTTAAAACTTGTTTCAAAGTCGATGGCTACATCATGTGGCAAATGGTATAATGGACAATGTCACTATAGAGCAGGAAACTGAAATGTTACTGGACGTACAAAACCTCCAGTCTGGGAATGCCAAAAATAAGATATGCTAAATTCTACTTGGTGATAATTGTTCAAAGGAATGAGTGGGAGCAATAAATAGGTCTACTAAGGAAAGATATCAGTTATACACAGATGGCTCCAAGACCTAAGTATAGGCGTATTCTTTAATTCACCGGTTCTAACCAGTTAGCCAATTTTGCTTCCTTTAATTTCCGTATGAACGACCGGGTATATATATATAGACAAGTTTGGCTCAACCGGTGAATTAAAGAATACGCCTTATGTTAGGGCTAGTATCTTGGTGCCAAAGCTAAAGATTGAGTCAGCCTTGGAAACGGAGCATCAATTTTCCAGGCAGAGCTGTACGCTACAGAACTGTGTGCCAGAACGATTGCAGAAAGACAATTGAAACACAGGACTATAGATATTTTTCGAATAGTCAAGTCGCGCTTCAAGCACTTGGCTCCACCTTCTGAACATCAAAATAAGTGTGGAATTGTAAAGCTCTTGGTAGCATACGAGATTAAAATACGGTTCTCATACGGATACCAGGACATACAGGTCTGAAGGGTAACGAGACTGCAGAAACTGTGGTAAAGGGTGGGGCTAGCAGAAACTATGGCACAGGGTGTGGTTAGCACAATACCCCTCATAGGGCCTGAACCAGCGATCAGGATCGCGTACAATATGGCTAAGCAGTCTCTGTAGAGTTGGAAAGATCTACCAACGATTGGAGCGATTAACAGGGCTAGCCTATGCTAAACTTTAAAAAATGGCGTTAAGTAGGTTGACTCTGCAGTTCCGTTGTCATCAGTTTAAAAACGATTATGTTCGGCCACAGCCGACGTCAACTACGAGCCGTGATGAAAGAAACGCAACACCGCGCTCGGACGGCATGGTAGTGCTACCTGTGAACGTCGGCCGCCAGCGGCTGTGGCTGGGTGCTCCGTCTCCGTGTAACGTTCAAGAACTAAATTTAATTTTGGAAAAGAGGACAGTTCGATTCGATACAAATCGTCTGAATATGAAATAGCTCTAAAAACTTTAAAAATATGAAATAATCGTGATATATATGAGTCGCTAATGTAGTTAACCTAATTAAAAGTATTTTGTTTACGTTTTTTGGTGTCAGCACACTGTGTTCCAACAGGCCCAGCTGTTTGTTTTTAATACATTTACTTTCAGTTTTACTGTTATTTTTCAATTTTACATACTCATTCAAAATTATGTTTGAAAAAATAGACAAAAGCTTAGATAAAATATCTGCATAATTGCGGCCACAGATACAAGTTAAAGAAAATTCACTGTATATAAAGTCAGACTGAATGCTGGGCAAGGTTAACTGACACAAAATAAATTTTTGATTATTGCTTTTCAAGAAGAAAATTTCCAATCTATCTACATTAATAATAGATTCAAAAATGGCATACATATGGTAGAATATGATTGGTACATAACTGGTTGGAATTCACAGTCCTCCTCTTTGCAAATGATCAAAATAAACATTTGTTGTTAATGAACCTTTTTCTTTAACTATTAGCGATTTGCATATCTCGCAGTTTAGGTTTTTAGAGATAGTGTGTGAAGCATATCCAGATATATAAGTCTTAGTACTATCCTCTATGTCACAATTGGCTAAGTAATTTGTCTCAAATACTTGAATATATCCAAAACTTCAGGATTTTGTTTGGTATCCAAGAAATCAAAATTTTCTTGAGTTTCTAAGCAGTATTGGAACCTTGTTTTAATTTCTGCTAAAGAAAATGACAATTTCTTTTCATTGAAAATATGCTTCAGCCGTATTTTCTTTTCAGCATTTAAAATTTCATCATATGACAAATTGTAATTGCAGCCACATAAAAGTCTATAATTGCCAAATCGTTTTTCTAAATTATCAGTGGTGAATTTTCCAGGCAATATATACTCAATGTCAAATTGATTAAATGAATATTCAATTATATTAAGTAGAGTCAGCGTGCTTTGATATTTTCTAACCATATCAGGATTTTTTTTAAAAATTGTACTCTATAATCATATTTATTGGTAATAGGCTTACAAAATTCGTTTCGCTTCAATTCTCCTTTTATTACACTTGTATTACTGACAATATCCCACCAATTCCTGATTATTTCATAGCAGCTATTGTTGAGTGATGGAATAAATTAACTACAAAATTTACATTTTGCCTTTCAAATGAATTTGGATGCAATGTTTTATAATTTAATTTATATGCTTTCTTAACTACAGCTTCTTTTTCCAATTGATATACAGCACGAATGTTTTCAAATTTAGCATATTGAATAATATCATTATTGTCAAAATTAGGATATACAAAAGTTTTGTCTAGGTTTTTTAAATTAATCCAAGTATTTCTGATACTCTTGAAAATATACACATCATAAGTTAAATATATGTTCTTATCAGGATTATGTGGATTTGGAATAGAATAATTTTCTGATGAATCCTTTGCTAATTTCCTGAACATTGCTCTATTAATTCGGTGATTATCAGTAATAACACAAATAACTTCAAATCCACATTTTTTAACTAAATTTATCACATGTTCAACCAAAGGTGTCATTTCATCACCTGTTAGATTTGAAACTGGTAGTAATTTGATTATTTCTGTTATGTTTCCAAATGCTGAAGATAGCCTGAAGGCTAAAACAGATTTAGCCATGTCATTTTTATTTGAGAGGCATACCCAACAATGTTTTGTGAGTGATAGTCCAGCCTAGATGTTATATAAATTTCATCGATCATCAAAATTACAATTTTTTCTCTTGGAGCTAATTTAATTGCTATATTCGAAAGGTAGTGTTCATTATTCCTATCATTTTTTGGAGATATATCCATACTTGAGGAGATATGTTGTAAGTATCGCTTACTTGGCAAAATAAAAAATCTTTTAATTAAATTATATGTTGATGATGAGTGGTTATAAAACGAAAAAGCCATTTTTATTGAAAGTGATGCATATCTGTTTTTCCTGTTTTGAATTTGTCTCAGCTGATCAGCAATAATCTCTAGATTTTTTGTATATGGAAACATAACTGAGTCATTATTAATTATGGAAATTGCTGTGTCAAGTTGTTCCAATGCATTCATGATGCAAACTTCAACAGAGTTTTTGTGTTGGTTCACAGAAAAATAGAAAAAATACCTATTTAGCAGGTTTTCTAATTGGGACCATCTGGTAATTTTGAGATCATATGGCAAAACCCACTTCAAGTCACTAAAAGAAAGCTTACATCCTTTATGAACAACCTGAACTTCCATCTGACCATCAACTATAATCTGTGTATTCAAAGTTAAGATATCATTTTCAAAATCCAATTTATAAAAATGTAGCTTTCCATCAGATAATTTATATATATTCTGTGAGGCTTTAATTTTTGAAAATAAAGAATGTAATTCTTGAAAGTCTTTGATTTTATCCATATCATCGAAATTCTGGATAGCTTTTTCATAAATTTGCACGTTTTCAATAGTTGAAATCCTTAGCGTCCTGAGGCGCGAACAGCCACAGTCACACTTCTTAGTTTATTTTTAAAGCACAGAAGCACTACAACTGGAGTCTATTTCTCATATATTATAGTCACCGATCACTTTGAACACATACACACACTTTGAAGCTTAGAAAACAAGCTTATCTCTTAATTACAGCCTCTGCGATTCCCAAATCACAAATTGAAAAGGTTATGTTTTCTCAGCGTTTTGAGCGGCGGGAGTAACACTACAACCTACGTTGCCAGATTTCTTTGTTCACGGCTCGTAGTTGACGTCGGCTGTGGTTCGGCACAAGTTAGTTTCTGTGAACTAACTACAAATATGCATAACAAAAATATTAAATGGATCAAGTCAGAAAAACACGCCCATACAATTAGTCCATGCTCTATAGTACCCAGCCATTTGATAATGCAAGTTCCTTTCCTGCTCTAAGTATCGATCATCTGGCAACGGTGTCGAACCATACTAGTTAACCATGCCCAGTCGTGATACTGTAACTTGAGAGAACCGGCTATGCAGTCAGACGTAGACAGTATTCAGCGTATGAAGGTTGCGTCCCAACCGACCGCGTGTCGCGTCTATAAATATTTAGGGACAAACGTACGGGAAGATCTAAGATATGTGAAATATATTTTGATAGGGACGTAAAATGATTGGGGTTGGAAGCGTATAAATATACTGTCATTAAAAAAATTACATATAACCTCCCCCACACCCTACAACCATCGACTTTCAAACTAAACAAACATTATTCAGAAAATGATCTGGAGCCTCTGAAAAATCCAAAAAAAAAAAAAACGTGTGCGATTTTTGTTTTTTTTTCCGTATTTATGTGGCCCTAGCTCCGCCGCTACTGGCCTGAATTTCAAAAACTGCAAAGTTTTTTCGTACCTTGGAATAGTGGTGACCTTGTGTGAAAATTTCATCCAAATCCGAGCAGGACTTCCCAAGTTATAGGCGGTCCAAAGATAAGCGGACAGACAGACCGACGGAACTGAGTGACATGGTTTTTCGTACATGATTATCTAATTTTCGATTTTTTTTTTTGAGATTACAATACGTCCTTGTCAGTAGGAGTGGGAAGGAAAAGGTAACAGGGTCACTGCTGAGGCTAAACAGGGATTCCTTAAAGCTTTAGTGTGGTTGTACACTCGACATTGCATCACCACAAAAGCAGGCTCTTTTCAACTTTATCCATCTTTCGCTGAAAAATGAAATAGTGCAACTTGATGATATTTACTAATACCTCATTGAAAAATGGGGAAGACTTCTTCGGTAGTTTCCTGATTTTTCAAAACAACTATTAAATGTAAAATGTTTTATTGTTATAAAAACAATCTGCATATATCAATATGACATATATGTGCATATTTTCAGCTGCGTCATATATAACATCCAAAAATGTGCGTTCAACAAAAATAACCAGCACCTCTGATTACCATAGTATATAAAAGCAGAATATAAATATATCTACTGATTCCGAAGTATACCCAACTTTAATCCTATCAATAAATATATAAAAACAATTATAAATACATTCACTATTAATACATAAAAAAATCTTCTATTAAAAACTTAGATATTTTTCTACTTATAAAATGCCTAGAATACAACTCTTTTGATGAGCTTAAAATGAACTAGAGACAATCAAATTTGATATCGGACATTTGTCTGTGCGTTGAAAGCAGCTAATCTTCCTTAGCGCTTACAATTTTTTATCCAAATCATATTCAGATACGGTAGACAACATAAGCCATTTATCTACAATAGTACAGAGTTTATCGTGAACTGGGTATACCTGTATAGTATTTTTTAAAAACACTGCTCAATCTTTAAAATTCCAGGCACAAAACATGGAATTTGACAACCGGTCAATTTTAAAAAAAAATCGGAAAGTTCATGACGTGCTGATCAAATGTTCTAGCTTAGATGCTGAGGGTACGCCTGTCTGAACCATTTTTAGGAAATCTTACTTGTCTTTAATATCCTCAGGGAACTTAACAATATGATAAAAATTATTGAACACTAACTTACAATATATACCAGCGAAAATGGAAAGTTGTTTAATAGAAAAACTATATAAGATATTCGAAAATGGTTTGCACAACAAGATGAACATCTTATAGGTGTGTATCTCTAAAGTATATTGGTGTTGCACAATTCCGTGGCACCACAAACTTGTTTTTTTTCATTGAACACCCTTATCAGATAGGTATTTGGAAAAACAGAAGAAGGTTGATGTAAGACTTTGAATGTCATTTTATCATTTGTCTGAAGAAATAAATACCTATCCTCGAATGCATTGACTTCTGCCATTTTAGGTAGTTTTTTACCGGATTTTGCAAAGAGGACGAAAAAGAACGCCAACTTTATCAGGGTGCTGCAAAACAAAAAACGTTTTTCTTAAAAAATTCAAATAGAACTATATATTTTTTCACCATCAGGTTTGCTTTTTTATAAGTTTCTTCTGATATCAAGTTTATTAAAATGGTTAAAAATCTTTGTTGTGCCATGGAATAGTGCATACCTCAAAGTAATTTAAAACAAACGTTTTTGAGTATCTTTTGTGGTTTTTCTATTAAACTTCCCATTTAGTTGGGACAGCCTGTATATGTTGTGTGTTCATGTCATTTTTATTATATTGTCAAGTCTACAAGGGGTAAGGCACCAAACTTTAACATCCTGTATCTCCGACGGAAAGCATTTCTGGGCTTTGATCCCATTGAAACATATGATCTATAATATGAGCTATTACTTTACGAATTACCATTAAAATTGACCGACGGTCAAATCCCATGTTTTGTTCCTGGTGCTTTGCTCTTCACATTTCGAATAAGCCAGCCGAGGGAAAACCCTGGGCCAGTGTGATCCAATACATAAAAGGTACAGATACACATGCTCAAATCTAGCACAAAAGATTAATGAGCAACTGCTACTTATTAGCATTTGTGTACACACGTTACTAGAATTAAGCATCCTATTTCTGAGCATGCTTAAAAATCGACTGTCGTGCGATTTTTGATCATGCTACCTGCAGCGCGGGTGGAAGGGGGTGTGCTTTTAGCGCGTGTGAACAGGTCTGCTTATTAAGCATGCTATCATTGAGCAGCAGTTGTTCGCAGCAGGTGCGCGTGTGTTAAAGTTTGTCATTCTATATCGAAATCATGAATGTATGTGGAACCCAAAGTCTCCGCAGTATAAAAACAATATTTTGAGAAACAGTGCGTATGAAGATAAGTTAATGAATATGAATGACCCTACCTTAGGAATCTTAAAAACAAAAATCAAGGAACTGAGTTCTGTTTACCACAATCAACTAAAAAAAAAAATGAAATTTTCAAATCGTCCTTTTCCTTCTCTTCTTTTTCCTTGATACCAAAAGTTTTTGGACACATTATATTGCAAACAAAATGATGACTTTATTCACTTCTGTGGAGAAAGTCACTTGGTTTTACATTTTTGTGGAACATTGACAGAGAGCTTGCTATTAAATAGCATATATGTTCGGTGTCTATGCTTTGAGCAAGATCGAGAAGAACATGCTCTAAACAAGCATGCTAAACACAAGCAAATGTGTCAGTTTGAAGAGTATGCTATTTTCAAGCATGCTATTTTATGAGCATGTGTATCTGTACCTCAAAGTGTGGACAGTAATTTACGCCATCTTATTCTGGGTGCCCTAGAATCAGTGTCAGTATCATATAACGGCGCCGACGTATGTTTTGAGATTTTTAACAATTGGAGTTATAAAAACCTTCAACATCCCCATATTATAAACACAGAAACCGCATACTGGGACTCAATGATATCGATATTTTATGGACATATCTCGTATTTTTTGAAATTAAAATGACTTAGTTTTGTGTCATTTTCTTCAACATTTGGAATGTTAATAAATGTGGAGTTTTGCATCCTCAAATGACCAGCAAATTCCAAGAAATAATTATTATTCATTAAAATATGCCACATTATGTTCACTGGAAAGACATAAGAAAAACCAAAGGCTTAGCAAAAATCTATGCCTGTGAGTCGTGTCTTTGCTGATATTAGTGCACAATTGAATATTGGTCCGATTTCATAACAACCCGAATCAGCAATAATAACATCTAATGTTTCTAATCAGATATTTTTTAAAAGACTTCTTTTATTTTTTAGAAACTATGAACCTTCTTTTTACGTTGGAATTATTAAAACAGGTAATTAGAACATAACAAAAGAGCATGTGGCATAAGATGCTCCTCGAATAGATCTCCCCTGCAATGGCAAAACGCAGTAACTCAAGTTACTAGGTTTTGGCTTTGTAGCGCCAGATGGATTGGTCACCTTCCGAGCTATTTGCTACTACAAATAACTTTATTATAGGCCAATTAGAATCATAGATACAGGCATAGGAGGAATCGTATCTCCCACAGTTTTGCTGGAATTACTAAATCAAAAAACTGTATTTGAAGTTGCTGGTAGCTGTTCGGTTATTTTACACAGTCATGCGCTGAATGCTAAAAGAAAGCAACGTATCTGCAGTTGCTGTGTTTTGGAATAGCAAAATGTTCTGTTATTTGTCATATACTGCTACGTATCTCTAGTTGCCCTATTTCAATATGGTAAATGCAGCACAAATTTGGCAACATTAGTAGGAGTTAGTTTTGCTAACCAACAGATATATCATTTGTGAGTGAATCAGTTAAAAACGCATTGTATAAGTTCCAAAATAATGAACACACGAGGAAAACGTTTGGTACAGATGGCCCTGAAAAGGTAAGTTTAAAACTTGACTGTAACTAAGCTCTGTTTTTCAAATCCGTGAATATGCTAAAAATATAGCATAACCTAACTCCCATTTCATAATTCCCAACGGCTGCTTTGCCGATCCCATAGCTATTGCAACGTTGTCAGACTTGTAATATCAGAATAGAAAAAGTAATAACTGATCAATCGTATTTCGAGTTGAGAAGAAACCTGCTGTAATTCATTGCATACCCAAAGATTAAAAAAAACTATTGGAAGCTTAAGTATAAACCAACTAGGTATTTGTTATTTCATTCTGTTTCATCCTAGTTTCACTAACATTTAGAGAGGTAAACATGAAAGTGCACGAGTTGTAATGGTTTGATTGGAGCGTAGTTTAACTATGACCAAGAAATTTTTGCGAATAGCCTAAAATGGACAAAAGTATATTTTTCAGGTCGCTACCTGAAGAAGTCGATTCCGACTCAGAAGTAGATGATTCTGATCTTGATCCAGACTTCGACCCAGCTCTGGAACACCCTAAGAAAATTAAATCTTATTTTGGTCCAGAGGACTTGCTCCTTGATATTTCGAAAGTCCATAACGAGACAACACCAACTAATCCATCTACGAGTAGCTTGAACGATAAACCTGTTGTTAGTCATTTGGGTGACCTTCCAGAAGTCTCCTCTCTGGTCGCAAATAACAATGAAGATGCTACTGAGTTGTATTTACGTGATATGCTTGAGGCAGCATTACAATCAGTTTTTGAAATTGTTGAAAATCCGAATAAGAAGATGAAAAGACTTCGCAAAGAGAAAGAGAAAGTGAGAAGGAACCTCGAATCACATAAGCTGCTTCCTCCTTGCTTGGAATCTTGTCGCAAGCATTGCAGTACAAAAATTGATGAATATTCAAGGCAAAAAATATTAGAGAGCTTCTGGAAACTGAATTTTTCTCAACGAAGGTTGTATTTGACAGCATATGTTAAAGAAGAAAACGTCAAAACTAGAACTACCCAGGGAAACTTTTCTAAAAGAACCTCCACGTAAAGTACTACCTACCTCAATATGGAGAAGATTCTCGATCAGAACTCGGAGTCTGCAAAACAATGTTTCTTCATACTTTAGGACAAAGAAATGATTCCATCATCACTCAACATCTGAAAGCTAGAAGGAGAATAGACAGCAATGTAGAAATCAAAGATAGAAGAGGAGAATCAGCTAGAAGATCTGCGCAAATTCAAAAGGCTATGATAGATACCGTAATCGAGAACCATGTAAACTCTTTCCATCCATATGTTTCTCATTATAAATTAGACCATGCTCCCTTACGACGATATCTTTCACCTGAGATAAATATTTCGCTTATGTGGAGAGATTTTTGCACGAGCAGACAAAAAATATCATACGAGAAATATAGACAAGTTGTTGATAAGCTCAATATTGGCTTCGATCATCCCTCTCAGGATGATTGTGGAGTTTGTAATAAGTACTCAATTCATAATGGAGAAACAGCTGTTGATCTTAGTCATAATCCTGCCGCATGTGAAACTTGTATCAAGCATAATGTGCATAAGACACACTACACTTCAACTAGGCGTGCTTACAAGGAAGATAAAGACCGTGACTGGCAAAGAGGAATTGAAATTTATACTGTAGATCTACAGAAAGTTCTGCTCCTTCCCAAGATGACTACTAAAGAGTCATTTTTCATACCAAGGCTAGTGACTTTCAACGAGACATTCGCTCCCTTGCACAAAGATGATAATAAGTGTTATGTCTGGCATGAAGCTACTAGAGGACGCAATGCTCCAGATATTGCCTCAACGTTCTATCATGTCATTAAAAATTCTAACCCAAACGTTATGTCTTTTATCTTTTGGATGGATAACTGCTCCGCCCAAAATAAGAACTGGACGTTGTATACAATGTTTGCCTGTTTGGTGAATGCAGATTGGGGACCGGAAAACATCATTGTGAAGTACTTTGAGCCAGGACATTCTTTTATGAATGCTGATTCAGTACATGGACAAATAGGACGCGAGTGGAGAAAGCGTAAACAAATATTGGACGTTAATGATTTTGTTGATGTGATAAATGCATCGTCTAAGAAAAATAAACCAATAGTTATGCGTCACAGTGATTTCTATCCTTTTATCGATGGCTCCAAACAACGCCGTAAAAATATAACTGGGGAAGTAAATATTCCGCTGTTAGATCAAATCAAGATTGCCGAGTTCAGAAAAGGTTCCAGGTCTCTATTCTACAAAACATCGTTTGATGAGACTGAATACGCTGAGGCGAACTTTTTAAAGAGTAAGTTTGATATAAATCAGCAGCCTGTAGCTTATAGTAATGATAGAGGGATCAACACAGCAAAAAAACAAAAAATAGTTGAAGAACTATGTCCTGCGATGGAATCCAGAAAACAACTATTTTGGAGACAATTAACAACAAATGATGATGTTCCTGATCTTTTATGTCGATCGGGAGAATCTGCATAAAAGCAACAGCATCCTGGATTTTCAAGAATACTAATTCGCAGCCCCTTAAAACTGTATAGAATCGACAAGGATCTTGAATTCCAATGTGAAAAACAAGTAACTTTATTTACTGTAGTATTTACTTGTTGTATTCTATGACAATAAAATTTCCAAACAAAGTATCTAATTTAACTTTATGAAGACAGTTTTTAAACAAGAATTGTTTCAATGGATGGAAAGGGCAAATTTTTGTCCTTTACAAAAGGCTTTTTCTACTATTAGTGACTTAAGTCTACTTATCGGCTTGAGTAGAAATGTTCTTCATTGATTTCTGTAAAAGTCACAAAAACAAGTTACTATCTTTTGCCATTGCACGGGAGAGATATTCTCCCCCACATTCTATCTATTCTTCGTGAAACTGTAGTAAACACCCGACAGCACCAAAGTATCCTTCATGCTCCAAAAATAATGCTTTCATTGTGCCTTTGGACCAGTAATCCATCGCATATGCCAGCAACTTCATTGCTATGGGATTTACCCTCAAGAAGTTGCCAATAAATACTACCTGGAAACAAAAGGTGGAATAAAAATTAGTACTTGAATTCTGTATTTAGGCTCGTAATACCGATTTAGGGTTCAAGAGGTATAACTAAAGGATTTTCCAAAAAGGTTGAACTGATGATGAGATCGAAAAGACAAGTTGCGTGAGAAGTATCAATGGAATTCATTTTATTTGAAATGATTATGTATAGCTATTTGTATTGAATATGTGGCATGGATTCAAAAGGTTCAACTTTTAATGATTCTGTTACATACAGTAATGGACAAAAGTATATAGACAAATATGAATATTTGCCTAAATACCTTTAGAAAACGAATTCATACTTCATTGCTCCGTAAACAAATGCGTTATTAGTAAAAAAACTAAATTCCTTGTTTTTACATTATCTGCAATGAACACAATACAAGTCTGAATATAAGCACTTTTTTATGAGGGACAAAAATATGTAAACAAATTCTTTTCGTGTCAGAAGAGGATTAGTTTGTGTTCATCAAGTATTGTGGAATAAGTTGAGTGATTTCAAGACCATGCCGCGTGGTCCAGAAATTTGTTTCGATGTGAAAACTAAGATCATTGAGTTATACAAAGATGGTCAACGTCAAGTCGACATAGCAAAAAATTTGAAGCTGAAGCGTAAAGCAGTTTGGGCAATATTGAACAAATATAAACAAAAAGGTATCTTGGAAGCCTCTAAGAGAAGTGGTCGGTCTAGAAAACTAAATGCTAGATCAGTTAGATTAATAAAAGTAATTTCGTCCAAAGATCCGTTTAAAACCCCAAGACAAATAAAAGCCGAAATCGAGACAAAAGGAATTGTCAGTGTTTCTACGAAAACTATAAGTAGAAGATTAAATGATTTGAAGTTATTTCCACGTCGCCCGAGTAAGAAGCCGCTGCTAATCTCGAGGAAACACAGTAAGGACCGATTACAATTTGCACGGTTGCATCTTGATTGGAGCATCTGTGACTGGAAGAGGCTATGTTTCAGTGACGAATCCAAGTTCAATATGTTTGGACCAGATATTGTTCATTACGTTAGACGTCCTAGTGGACAAAGATTGAACCCCAAGTACACTTTGCCCACTGTCAAACATGGAGGCGGGTCTATTATGGTTTGGGGGTGCTTTTCGGGGTTTGGGATGGGACCTTTACATAGAATAGATGGCATTATGGATAAGTTTGTATATACACAGACATACTAAAGCATGACATGTTACCCTATATGGAAGACAATATGCCCTTAAGATCAATCCGAAGCACACTTTAAATCCCGCAAAGAAATTCTTTCTGGATGAAAAAATACCAGTCCTCAAATGACCTTCACAGTCTCCCGATATAAACCCCATTGAAAATCTATGGGAATACTTAGATAAGCAAATACGAGATAAACATTATTCGAACAAGGATTAACTTTTTGCCGCTTTAGAGCAAAAGTTGAGGCAGATTCATGAATTTTATATCAAGAAACTCCTACAATCTATTCCGAGACGATGCCAGGCGGTGATTTATAATAGATAATGTTTATGCTACAAAATATTAACCCTTAAGTACCATGGCGGGGTCAAATTTGACCCTCCACGTTTTGTATGCCAAGTTTCGCTACCAAAATATTTATGGCGCGCTACGCGCGTTCTGCTAATCTTCGACCGGTAGGTGATTTATCGATCCACAAAAATTCCATTAATTTATCTATTACCACTGCAGAGTTAGGCACATGTAGGGTCAAATGTGACCCGGTTATCGTATAAGTGTTTCTAGTACGAGTAGCGAATAATAATTTGAAATTTGGGGATGTAGTGGCAATACACGCGCTCTGGCACAGAAAGGACTTGAAGCGGAGGCGCAAAAAATGATTTCTAACCACTTTAGGTCAAGAACTTATTAAGGACCATTTGACTCGTAGAGCTCGGCATGTTTACCGAGAGAACTTCGAAGTGCCATTTTTAAAGTTTCCGGACTTCAGGAACCAGTGGAGGGGGAGGAGTAAAATATGGACATATTCTAAAAATAAAAAGAAAGAAAGCTCATCGTGCGATAAATGTCGAGAATTTATTTGCAAAAATCAAGCCCGCACGAAAACGTTATGCATAAATTGAATTGAAAAGTAAGGTCCAAAAATGCTTGTCATTTTTTAGATACGAAATCCAAATATTTTTTTTTATTTTAGGTAGCATGATACCTAAAATTCACCACTGAATACAAGAAAACTGAAGATGTTTATAATTTTTCTTATAATTTTAGAAAGTGCACATCTTTGTTAATTTCACTGGATACCGAAGTTGTTTTTTTTTAATAAAGTTATAACTAAACATACTCGTTTTATTTTAAAAAATTGTAGAACTAGTTGAAAACAAAAATAACTTAACATAAAAACAAGGTACAAAAATTAGATTTAATATCTGAAAAAAAATAACGGGGTCAAATTTGACCCTGCCATAGTATAAATGTTACTGTTTTTGGCCATGCTAGTTAAGGGTTAACACAAACATGGTTGGTTTTCTATAATTCAATGATCTTTGCTTCTTTTTTCTATAATTGTTTTGCTGTGACTATATATTTTTGTCCTTCATAGTTCCTGTTTTTTCAATTAATTTTTCATTGAAGGGAGTCTAATGAATTTACTTTTGTTTACATTTTTGTGATAACTATTATGGCATGACCTATCTCCCGTTTCCGGCTTGACGTCGCCTTTTGGGACACCCTGTATACTATTCTTGACCTGTCGCGCTTGTCGTTGGTGGTGACTCCGTCACCAAAGAACAAATGACGCTATCAACAAAAAATCCACGCTAATAACAGTGCATATTACCACTTGGGGTCGCAGATCTTTTCTAATAAGCCGTAATCCACCGATGTTCGTTACCAAATCATCGCTAAAATTCAGCCCTATATACGAGGCACAGCAAATTAAAAAGGAACCTCTTGAATCTGTGCCACTGTGAGAGGTCAGGTTACCTATCTATAAATTGTCATACTGTGAGATTTAAAATAATTTTTTTTATTGAAGAACTGGTTTTATTGTAATTAACAACGACCTATGAATGAGAAACTTTTGCCGTACAATGTCTATAGCTATAGACGTATGTAGAATGCAGTCCGCGAAAATCACAAGTTCGCCTATTGTTAGCCCAAAGCAAGGTTAAAAATTGCTTTCAAACAACTCAAGCTTAAATTACTTATTGCATTCTTGAAGAAGAAGTATTGGTCTTCAATTTAGTTTCTTGAAAACCTCGAAAATGATTTTTAACTGGGTTTTACGGCATTGAAAATGTCCATTTTCAGGGTTGCTTTGACTTTAAATTGCTTATAACTCGAAAACGGACAATTTTAGAAAAATTACTAAATCTTTTCAGAATGATTTGAAGAGCCTAAGACGAAAAGTTGATGAATTGGAACAGCTGGTACTGGATAAGAACCCTCTTATATTATGTTAATGAAACCCATATTACGGAGGATTTTGAGGATAGCGAACTGAATATTAATGGCTATAGTCACTACATTGCCCATGCTGAAAGTTGTCATACAGGGGGAACGATAATTTATGTAAAAAACAATGTTACTTGTACAGTTGTAAAGAATGTCGTACGTCACGGTCATTTTTGGTAATTATGCTCAAATGTTCAGCTAGGATTGGAAAATATAATTGTTGGATCACTGTATAGATCTCCGAACGGTAGCATGGACTTCCAATTTTTGAGGAATTACTGGAAGATGATTTAATTACAACTCATCAAAGTATTTTTTGGGAGATGTTAATATTCGCTTAGAGACCGAGAACCCAAGCCAAAAAAAATTAATAAACATCGTATCAGATGCAGGATTTACACAAATAGTTCAAGAGTTCACTAGAGTGACAAATACGTCAGCCACCCTGATTGATTTAATTGTGACTATACTTGCTTGAAGAAATCACGGGTGATTTTCCACAAATTTCAGATCATCGAATTATAGGCTGCGTATTGGATGTGCAACATGAGGTTAAAACAGAGGAAATGAAATATAAACGAAAATTTAATAAGGAAAATATTAACACTATTATAGCTGAACTCTACGGAAAAGATTGGGACTATTCAACAACAGATGTGGACCTATTATATGAAAAGTTTATGAAAAATATTACAGAAACTGTAAATAAAGTGGTACCTCTTGAAAAAACTCAAACCCGCAAACAACCGTGGATTAATAGGTTCGTAATCCAAGCCTCAAGAGATAGGGACGAAGCTTATAAAAAGTTTAAAATAACCAAATTAAATTCAGACTGGAATCTGTATAAGAAAAAAAGGAACATTTACGCTCGTGTTATTCGAAACGAAAAGAAAAAATATTATTAAATTACTATTGACCAATGCAAGGGGGATAGCAAAAAATGTGGCAAACTTTAAAGCAAGTTGTAGGCAGCAAAAACAAGAATGTTCTGTTATTTGATAATATTGAATTTGAGGAAGATGCTGGATGTGTTCAAGAAAATTTTAACAATTTTTATGCAAAAAGCATAAATGAAATAGCCGAGAAAATACCAAAATTTGTACCGACATTTCAAGAATTGCCACAGTTAAGTGATGGTCTGTCAAGCTTCAACACTATAAGCATTGATCAACTTAGAAAAAGGGTAATGGAACTTAAAAACAAGTCAACAGCTGATGATATTTGTAATGTTAAGTTTTTGAAAACGGCTTTTTATGTACTCGGATACCCTTTGCTTCACTTGGTCAATGCATCCCTTACAACAGGAAAAGTTCCAAAAGCAATAAAAACTAGTGTTATAGTGCCTATTCCAAAAGTGTCCACACCAAATAAACCAGCACAATACCGACCCATTAACTTGTTATCAGTGATAGACAAAATCTTGGAAACCGTGGTTTGTGCGCAGTTACGGGAGTTTCTGGAGGCAAGAAAACTGTTGTTTAAGGGACAGTCGGGATTTCGGGAAAAACACTCGTGCGAGTCGGCGCTGCAGTATGTCTGTTCGAAATGGCGTTCATACATTCATGACGGGAATATTGTGTTAAGTGTATTCATCGACCTTCAACGTGCATTTGAGACTACTAATAGGAAAAGACTGATACAGAAATTGCAGACCTATGGAATTACAGACAGGTTTATGAACTACTTGAAAGACCGTTGTCATGTGACGAAGATTAATAACGTGGCGTCAAATTCAATTGATAGTGAAATTGGGGTACCTCAGGGTAGTGTGTTGGGCCCGCTGTTGTTCCTATTTTATATAAATGACTTGAACAGGGTTTTAGTAAATACATTTCTGAGCTTATTTGCAGACGATACATTGCTTTATGCGTACGGTAAGGATTTTAGACAAGTTGTAGGTACTATGAACTCAATACTGGAAATTCTGTATAACTGGTTATGTGTGAATAGGCTTAAGTTAAATGTAGAAAAAACAAAATACATGGTTTTTGGGACAAAGCAGAACTGTAATACATTTTTAGAAAATAAATTTTGTATTGAGATAGATAATATTCAAATTGAAAGTGCATCCAGTATGACGTATTTGGGCGTAGTTTTAGATCCTCAGCTAAATTTTTCATTGCATGTTGATTATGTTAGTAAAAAAATTGGGAAAAAAATAGGATTTTTTAGGCGAATATCTGAAAGTCTTAGTCACTGGAGTCGTCTTCTTGTATATAATACCATCATATATCCACATTTTAATTATTGTTTTTCATTGTTGATATCATGCAAAAAAACTGATATGCAAAGGCTCCAGTTACTACAAAATAAGGCTATGCGCACTATATTATTTTGTACACGTTATACGCCTATTAATTGGATGTTAAAAACCCTCGGATGGCTTTCAATACAGCAAAAGGTTGAAATGTCAAATGTCTTATTTATTTTTAAAACAAAAAATCATTTATTGCCTGAATACTTGCAGGAATATCTAATACCGAGGTCCGAGAGGCATGCATATAATATCAGGTCACGTAACACTTTTGATATAGAATTCGCTAGAACATCCCATATGCAAAAATGTCTTTTTAGTGATGGTTTGAGACTTTTTAATGCATTACCTACATAAATTAGAGAAGCGACGTCTGTAAATATATTTATTCGTAAGGTTAAGCAATCGTATCTAGATAAAATGGCATAATATATGTTCCTTCTGTGTTAAGATAACTGTATGTCATTATCTCGCATTTGCTATTGTTGCATTTACTGTGGTTGCAGTTACTATGATTTTAAGGGAATCTAGAATTACTGATTTTTTGTTTATTACTGGAGTAAGATACTATTATAAACTATAGGAAGTAGCTTTAGGGTTAAGAATAATAAACATTTCATTTCATTTCAATATTGCTCAAAACAGAAAAATCACCTAACCTGACTGCATACTAAAATTTGAGAAAATAGTTTGGCATTCAATAGTCCCTATAAATAGCCTGTTCCGCAAGTTTTTGAAAATTATTATTTTTGAGGTATCAACTTAAGAAAATTCAAACCTTACCCTACAAAACCCAGATTACTTAAGGCTTAGTTGTAAAAGTTATGTTTACCCCTGCTGGTAGGCTAACAAGAGGCGAATTTTTTATTTAAACTGTAAACATAATATGCATGTTCTAGCAACGAATTTCTGTCGGTTGGAAACCGTTTAAAACCCATTGCTAGAACATGGCTGATATTTTGTCAAATTCTAAAGCGCAATCAAACCTAGAAGTAACACGTCAAATTGCTGCGTGACACATATTTTCCATTTTTCTTTATCTCATCGAAATATCAATATTTCGAGTGTTTTTACTTCCTTTCTGTGAAAACGTGTCTTTCAAAGTTCACACGTACTTTCCGCCGAAGCTGTGATGTAAAAAAAATATTATTATAGTCCCAGAACTTAAAATGCAAATATCTTTCAATTTAACTTACCCTGTCAATTTTTTCTTGCGTTGCGCACATCCTCGCTATGGACCCGATGTTGTTGGTGATCGTGACCAAGGTGGCCCTGGCCAAATCTTGTCGGCTGACTTTGCTGCGTTTTTCTCTCGAATTCATTTGTCCAAAGCTAGCAAAGGCCGAGAAACTTCAGTAGACCAATAGCACAATACAGCAAGCAAGGAAGGGACAGTGCAAAAGAACAAATTATAAGCTACAGTGCTAAGCAGTGTTATTTCTGCAAACGAATGTCTGCTAGTTTGTTAGGTTCGGAAAGCATGCCTATATCTAAATAGCGTTTTCGACTCAGAAAACGTAATACCCATTCCCTTTAAAAAAATTAGCCTGGAAAAGGTTTAATATAAATGTAGTATAGGAATGAACTGGAACTACAAGTTATCATGTTGCATAAAGGTTGATTTAGTACTTGTGGTGTGTCATAATTTTGATATGTATTGTGTTGATATACGTGTTTTACAAAGTTTGAATAAAATTAATCGTATGTCTGTTGCCGAAATAATTCCTACATTTACCTGAATTTTCAACAAACATATGTAAAGAAATGCCTGGAAAACGACTATTTGGCATTTATATGAAAATTGGAGGGCACTTAAACGCTATTGGCTATGGTTTCAAATTATTTAATTTTATATCAGAAACTATAAAAATGTCTAACATACTGCCCGTATGAAACTTAAGAATCACTGAAATGTTACTGCGAAATTAGAAGGTAAACTTTGAACTATTCTTCTGGAAGGACAGCCGATTTCGTTGCTGCTCAGCTTGTTGCGTGTCAAACGAATTGCGAAAACTTTTATCTCCTGGTGTCGAGCAGAAAAATCGTCACCATAAAAGAATGCATTCTTGGGCACTAGGGTTAGACTCATATTTTAAATATCTATACAAATATTAAAAAGGGGCTGAAAAATAGAATTTCTAAGCAAAAATAAATCCTAAGGATGTATATCAAACCGAGACGAAAAAAAACATGATGCTTAGATGTTAAAAAGCAAAGTGCAACATTACTACGGAAAGAAATTAAAGCAAAATGCAGACAATCTAAACAAATCAAAAAATTACTAGGGTTAAAGGCTCAAAGAAATTTCTACGCTAAATTAAAACCTAAGGATGTATGTCGAACCGAGCCGAAAACGCTATAGCCAAATTAGTAAATTTATACTATAGAACAACTACAGGAAATTATAAGGTACTGCACCAAAACATGATGCTTAAATGTTAAAAAACAAGGTGCAAGATTACTACGGAAGGAAGTTATTGCAAAATGCAGACAATCTAAACCAAAAAATTACTAACTATTAGTATTCGTTGTTTCACCTACAAACTGCTGTTACATAAGTAGTTATAAAGAGATATATTAAGTAGTATTATATTGAAATCAACAGCTTACAAGTCGTAATAAAAAAATGATTTTAAGTAGGTTCACTCTGCACTTCCTAAGCAAAGCTGTCATCAGTTCATAAATGGTTATGTCTGGCTTGAACATCTCTAACACGAAAATTAAATCGATCAAGCCAATCAAACATGCATATACAATCAATCCATAGAACATTTCCCTGTTCTATCGACAGTGCGTTGATCTTGTGCTATGCCTCATCTTGCCGTACGCCGTAGTCAGCCAGTCGCGGCAGCCCGGCAGTTAGGCGACACTCATCCAAGGGTAGTCTAATCATATTCTCAGATTTCCCCGAAATAATTGTAAGTCTGATTTTATTCGTGCAAGTTGTTCAAGGGGGATTTAAGACATGGACGCATAAAATGGGAACACCATACTTCTAAATATGCACCAACAACAAAAATTGTATTATATTGGTCAAGTAGTTTTTTGAGAATTCCCAATAGTTTATCCCAAAACACCTGTTTTCCGGCCATCACTACTAGTTTATTGAGCAATATACAGGGTTTGTTCAAAGTGCAAAAATACACGTGTTTACCTTGTCGATATGAATCACAAAATATTTCTAAAGATAAATGTTATTTTTATGAAAAAAACAAAGGTTACGTTTTTTCCTTCCAAACAAATTCGTATATTTCGTATTTGTAAGTAATTGAACAAATGCGCTACGATATTCGAAAAACATAATTTACTATACACATTTTAAAACAAAAGGGATGTGTCTATCAGTTTTTGTTGCGACTTACTCACAAATACGAAATGTTTGAATTTGTTTAGAAGAAAAAGCGGAACCCATCCTTTTTTGCATAAAAATAACATTTATCTTCCGAAATGGTTTGCGATCCATATCAGCAAGGTAAACTAGGGTATTTTGAACTAACCCTGTATATTGCTCGATAAACTAGTATTGAAGGCCGGAAAACAGGTGTTTTGGGATAAACAATTTTGTTGAGGTTATTTAGAAGTACGAATCCTATGAATTTGAAGACTTTCAAATATCTGCGACCATCGACGCATAAATAACAAGTTGCCAAAATATGCAGTTTGCCTCGGTTTTCGGCCATAACTTTGCTATTGGTCGAATCTTTTTACGTGTGGTCTCATTTTATAAGATTTCATAAATACCTAAAAATCTTATATGAAGAGTTTTTTCGTTCCTGCCAACACTTTCGATTGAATCCCAAAAAACACGTTTTCTCATTCCTTGTTATCGAATAAAAAGTTTTTCCACAAAAATTGGTGTACCCATTTTATGCGTCCATGTTTTATATACCCCCCTTATCAGGAACCAAATAACTCTTCAAATAAGATTTTTAGGTATTTATGAGACCTACATAATGACACCACACGTAAAAAGATCCGACTAATAGTAAAAAAGTTATGGCCGAAAACCGAGGCAAAATGCAGATTATGGCAACTTGTTACTTATGCGTCGATGGTTTCTCGCAGATATTTGAAATTCTTCAAATTCATAGGATTTATACTTCTAAATAGCCTCTACAAAATTGGAGTAGATTTGTCAAGTAGCTTTTGAGAATTTCTAATTGTTTATCCCAAAACACCGGTCTTCCGGCCATCACTACTAGTTTACTGAGGAATATTCAGGGTTCGTTCAAAGGGCATTTTATAGCGAAATACACGAGTTTACCTTGCCGACATGAATATGAATACCCATTTTATGCGCCCGTGATCTAAATACCCCCTTGAACAACTTGCATCAATAAAACCAGACTTTACAACTATTTCGCAAACCAGGGGTATATTGAGGGCAAATGTACCGGAAAATCTATGATGTATGAAATATGTCTAATCAATGCGTAGAATTACCGGGGTTGGAGGCGTATAAATATACTAACGCCAGAAAATTTAGACATTCTCTTCCCCACCTCCGCCAACTCCCAAGCCGCAATTTTTTACTACTACAAAATATTTTCCGAAAATGATCACTGAAACGAAAAAAGAAAAACGACATTTGAGCATAATATATCATTTTCGAAATTCCAATACTTTCCTGCCAGTGGCGTAGAAAGAAAGATTATTATTATTATAATTCGTTAGATGACTATTATATATATTATAAATCACTATTTATATAATATGAAGCTGAATCTGTATTATTAACACGTGAAAAGTCTGTTTGTCTCTATATGTGTGTAACAAGCAATGAAAAGATGAAACAACGAACTGAACAAACTGCTGAAAAGTGATATGGAATTATTTCATCATAAGCAAAGTATTAAAATAACGACTACCTAAATATTTTCTGTCTGGTAGATAACTCCATACCTCTTTTCAGGAATCGCATATTGAAGGCTTGATAATCACCTGCTTGCGACAAGATCACCGGGAAGTCCAAACCTCTGATAATCCCCACCATAAATATCCTTGACCAATTTATCTACGTGTGTGTTGTCGCCTTCTGCTGCTAACTCTATAGCTTCCTCAAACGTGTTGCAACCCGTTAAAAGGCAGCATAGTCCTAAGAATGTGCCGCCCCCTATACTGTTAAGAAATTCTGTTACCATTGTTTTTTATGATCAAATTCTCCTATAATATCAAAACATTCATTAGATTGTCTCATATCAATTCTACGTTTTTAGCGAGCGTTTTTGCTTCTTTATCGACATGAATTAGGAAAAGCTGTCATTTTTTATATGCCATCGACAAACGTCTACTTAAGGTTCCCATCTGGAACAACGACCAAATAGTTTATTCCATTCTTACATCAGAGAAATAGGGGTATTATATACACTAGAAACCAAATACCACTGACGTCGTAATGTGTATGAGAGAGAAGCGTGCAAAATGTGTGTTAGAAAGAGACAGAAGCACCTCGTTGTCTAGCAGCCCGAGTACGAGGTTACGGATGCCATCGGTGCACTCTTTCTTACATATTACGATGTCAGCCAAATTTGATCACCGTATGATAGTGGTTACTTACCTTGTACCGGAAACTCTCCTATAGTTAGTAGCAGAATATACAGCTAAAACACTAACTCCAGAACCGATATTTACAATGAGGAAGGGATACGGGTGCGAAAAGTCATGGTTGACTTTGAAACATTTGCTTGGTTCAGTCGGATTCGCCCAATAGTAACATTCGGACGGATTGTTTTTATCGATGTATTGAAGACCTTTCAAAAGGGAATCAAATTCGTCGAATTTGGCAAGTTTCATATTCACTTCCTGTGAAAGAGTGAAAAGAAACACCTTAAAAGTGGTATCTAACACGACGATTTCCTACAGTAACATCAATTTTAAAATAAACATTTCATTGGATATCAAGCTATTAACGATATATAGTTATGGAAAAAAGTATATAGGCAAATTAATATCGTGATGTATTTCTTTTTCAACTTGTTTTATATAATACACCAACCTGTGTACATAATTCGTTATAGCATAATACTCACTTATACATAAATAAATTCATTTTACTCCCTTCAATAAAAAAATTAGTTGAAAAAACTGGAACTATGAAGCACAAAAATATATAGACAGAGCAAAACAATTATAGAAAAAAGAAGCAAAGTTCATTGAATTATAGAAAACCAACCACATTTGTGTTAATATTTTGTAGCATAACCATTATTATCAATCACCACCTGGCATCGTCTCGGCTTAGATTGTAGAAGTTTCTTGATATAAGATTCATCAATCTGTCTCCACTTTTTTCTCTAAGGCGGCAAAAAGTTCATCCTTGTTTGAATAATTTTTATCTCGTATTTGCTTATCTACGTATTCCCATAGATTTTCAATGGGGTTTATATCGGGAGACTGTGAAGGCCATTTGAGAACGGGTATGTTTTCATCCGGAAAGAATTTCTTTGCGAGATTTGAAGTGTGCTTCGGGTCATTATCTTTCTGGAAGATTGATCTTAAGGGCATATTGTCTTCCATATAGGGTAACGTGACATGCTTTAGTATGTCTGTATATACAAACTTATCCATAATGCCATCTATTATGTGTAAAGGTCCCATCCCAAACCCCGAAAAGCACTCCCAAACCATAATAGACCCGCCTCTATGTTTGACAGTGAGCAATGTGTACTTGGGGTTCAATCTTTGTCCACTAGGACGTCTAACGTGATGAACTCCATCTGATCCGAACATATTGGGCTTGGATTCGTCACTGAAACATACCCTCTTCCAGTCGCAGTTGCTCCAATCAACCATGCAAATTGTAATCGGTCCTTACGGTTTTTCCTCGAGACACTGACAATTCCTTTTGTCTCGATTTCGGCTTTTATTTGTCTTGAGGATCTTTGGACAAAATTACTTTTATTAATCTAACTGATTTAATTTTCTAGGCCGACCACTTCTCTGAGAGGCTTCCAAGATAATATTGCCCAAACTGCTTTATGCTTCAGCTTCAAATTTTTGGTAATATCGACTTGACGTTGACCATCTTTGTATAACTCAATGAACTTAGTTTTCACATCGAAAGAAACTTATTCCACAATACTTGATGAACACAAACTAATCCTCTTCTGACACGAAACTGCTACTAAACTAATGTTGAAAAGAATTTGTCTACATATTTTTGTCCCTCATAAAAAAGTGCTTATATTCAGACTTGTATTGTGATAATGTAAAAACAAGGAATTTCGTTTTTTTCCAAATAACGCTATTTATGGAGCGATGAAGTATGAATTCGTTTTCTAAAGGTATTTAGGTAAATATTCGTATTTGTCTATATGCTTTTGTCCATTACTGTAGATCTTGTCGATTCCAAAAATATCGAAACAAAAAATTATTTGTCAAACGTAGGTTCGGTTGATCTATACTATATATATATTACCCAAAAGCCGATATTTTGTATGATTCAAAACTGAGAAAAATACATCACGCATACAGAGCATGTTATGTAAGATTTTGTTGAAAATTTTTTTTGACTTTGCATGATTAACCGTTCTGTCAAAGGTTATTTGCATAAATCATTAGCAAACAATCGACTTGTATCAATCTTTATAGGTGTTTGTATATTTTCAATATGGAAAAATGTAACTTGATTTTATATTGCGTGTTGATGCCATTTATAACATAAACTAGTAAAATCGCATATGTAAAGTATAATTGATAAACTATAATTTCTACGAGTATATGGCTTGAAATTTTAATATAAAAGTGGAACAAATCATTACTGCTTATAGGTTGGGTATAATTTAGAGAAACTCAAACAGTCCAACCCCTAATAAATACATATTTGTAAAATTCAGATGTATCATTCAAAGCTTCACAAGGTTAAACCTGTCGAAAATCCGAATTAAAATTGCAGCGTGACACATTAAGAACTTTTAAACTTGTGATTTCGCTATTTAGTTCCTGAAATAAATAGAATTCAGAACAGACATTTATTATACGATTGATTAACATATTACACCTGCTCAAGACCAATCGTCGGTTAATACTTGAATTTTCACTTCAAATATAAATTGTAATGAGCTGTATGCCTGATAACAGTCTGATAACATTGTTAAATTCGATCTCCATTCACATAAAAATATAATTTAAAATTTAATGTGCTAAATTTACAATTCGTATTTGTAGAGGAACGTGGAACAAAATTAAGATTGTGTTATTTGGTAATGATACCTCGACGGTACCGTTTGACTAAATATTACACCAACATGTACACAGGGAATTAATGACCTTTTTTTTTTCATTCCAACTTGAACTCATTGATGTTCACCTCTCGACAATAGCAATGTTTTGTATAATGTTGAAACACTGCTTATTTGCAAAAAATAATCCTTGACTTGAAATAGCAAAACTTTCAGCGTCACACCAACAGGTGGATAATTCCATGAGAAAATCAATGCAGAATTAACACACTCAGAGCATTTTTCAATGTCAAGTTTGTTCTTCAACCAGAGAACCATATATTGGAAAACCCACAGATAACCATAGAGTTGTGGTCAAACGGCAACGTCTAATTTAATGTGCCTGACAGTTCCATTAGCATCGATGACACAAGTGTCAAATATGAACCATCACGAAACATATAAAACACTATAATTCAAGTAAAAAAAAGTTGCCGCATCAACGGTTTATGTAATTTTATAACCAGGTAGAACTGCGACTTATAGCCCACTTGTAGTCGCCTCGTCACGCGACAGCGGACTTTCAGTTATTTTTGCCGTTTTAGAATCACGGCTACAGTCTCTTTGAGGACTAGAAAGAGGGCTACAAGTATAGTCGTTTTTGAAGCCGGCGGACATAGGCGGTTAAAAGAGATTTAGATCCGGATATAATTCAAAATAAATTTGTCAGCTGTCCCGAAAGTATCAATCGGAAAGACTATGTTGCAAATTACTGATCAAAAAATAGTATATAGGGTGCAAACGTTATGATATAGTCATTATTTAAATGGGTGATAGATGGGGGTTAAAAGAAGCAAAAAGTTTCATATAACATGGGGGTCAAAATGGCATTTTTTTAGAGAAAAGCGACTTTAAAGTAAAATAAAATCTGACATCGCCACAATGCCAGACGCAAATTACGACGGAACGCAGTGTAAATAAAGATGGAGTTTGTTATTTTTGACTCTTAAGTATTATTTCATTATTTGATAATGTACTCGTAAAATGCAAACAATTAAAAAAACGGACTTACCTCTAACTGTCTCAGCGCTTCACCTGGTGTGTGAAAGTTTATTGAACGTATTAAAAAAATCCACTTATAAATAGGGAACACAATTTTGATACATACATTGTTTTTCTTTTTAAACGCCACACTGAACTTTTTTTGTATTCAAAGATGGTGTTCAAAATGTCGTTCTCCACTTTCCACACAAGCTTCATTACGACGAACCCAGTTTCTTCTTACTCTATTTCCTCGGAGTTGTCCATTTATTATTTCAGGCGCATTAAAATTTTTTTAGCGAAGTTGTGATTCAGTTGTTATTCGACCAGCCCCATAAACCATCCCTTTAAGTTCTCCCCAATACCAGAAATCCGTCGGATTGAGGTCAGGAGATCTTGCTGGCCATTTTCGAGGATCAGGAGCAAAATGTGTGGTGTCCCGTCATGAATAAACCACAAATTCTGTCTCCGTTGTAATGAGATGTTGTCTAAGGTCTGTTCCAAAAATTCTGGTAGGTTATTGGCTAGAAAGCTAAGGTATCCTTCTCCTGACAACTTTGGGGGTATTTCGAAAGGGTCAATCACCTGATCGTCAAGAATACCCGCCCAAATATTTATTTTAAAACGTTGTTGGAAATGACCTTCACGAATGTTATGAGGATTTTCTTGGGCCCACGTGTGAGCATTAGGGAAATGTAATGTCCCGTCTCGCGTAAACGTACATTTGTCCGTCGCTAGAATGTTTTTAAAAAAATCCGGATTTTTTATGTTTTTGTGCAAAAAGCACCGACAGAATGTTAGTCTGCGAGAATAGTTTTCTGATAACAAGGCCTGCACTCGTTGTACATGGTAGGGATAAAGCAAACTTTCCCGTAGGATTCTATGGACTATGGTATGCGATAGTCCTACGCGGCGGCCTAATTCCTGAGTGCTAATATCTGCATTGATTATCACAATATTTAAAATTTGGTCCTCCTGCTCTACAATAACCTGTCTTTCACGAGTGCGAATATTAGTGGGCTGAACTCTTCCTGCATCTCGAAGTCTTTGGTGCACTTGCACAAATGTCCTTCTGTCTGGGTGTACCCGTTGGCGAAATCTGTCGCTATAAACTTGAGCTGCAAGATTTGAATTCTGACGAGCTTCACCGTAAACTAAAAACATGTCGGTGAACTCTTAATTCGAGAATATTGTAAACAACATGCCCGATAACTAACCACTGTTACCGTTGGCGATCGATTGCCGGTTCGATAAGAGTGATGATGACCGACGCGCTGTTGTCATGTGTGTTTTAAATTTTTTATTTAATGAAATTTACTTACTGACTACAAATTTTGGCTTAACTTAGAAAAACTTAATGCCATTTATTTGTTAATTACCCAATTTAAAAACGTTTTAGATTAGGTTATAAAAATTAGTAAGATTGTGGTCGATATAAAACACTTAAAGTTGTAAACTATAAAGCCATTTGGACAAAAATCTATTGACTTTTGGACCATGGGTCATATGAACTTTTTGACTTGTTTTATAACCCCCCCCCCTATTACTCATTCCAATAATGACTACCATAACGTTTACACTCTGTATATTTAAACTCCTAGTAGATTATGTGGGCGGCTTTAAAGGGCCATTCGGCAATCAAAACCTCAAGAATGAGTGGATGGTACTTTTTAAGACTTTGAATGGAATGAGCCCTAATAAATGAGATTACTCATATTTGTTTAGTCGGTATATCATTCCAATATGTAGCAAAGTCTCTAAAATAAGAGCCCAAATGATTTTTGAGCACTTGTTCTGCTACTTGTTGTTGATAAACCTTCATTTTGAGAATTCTTACGTTAGAGCTAGAATTGCAATATATTCGAATTGTGAATGACAATAGTACATATAAAATATTTATTCGAAATGAATAAAGTGGAAAAATAAGTGCGCATTTTGCGAAGTTCTCTAGTTAGAACATAGAAAATAAAAATATCTACATAGAAGTCTACCAATTTATTTAAAATCACTCTTCTGTAGAGCATGCAAAAAGAACTACCACATTCAGTGTATAAAATACAATGCTAAAGGCACTGAAACGAGAGTAATAATCACGAAATTATGGAATACACTGTGCACAGGTGTGTCTTAGAGCAACCGCTTAGGGCCATGAAATAGCAGACAATTTAGAGGAATACGATCACTTTAGTGCGTTGCCAAATTGTGAGGAGTAGAACCTTTAAGACCCTGCCTAAAATTATAGTCAGACAAACATAGTTACATAATTCCATGATATAATTTTTGTTACTAAAGTCCACTGACTTAACTTCTAGCCCCAGTTCTCGTCTTTTTTTCCGTACTAACTTCAAAAACGAATTCACAGGTAATTAGTTATCTAACTTGCAAGCTATCCAGCGATTGAAAAACGAATTTTAAAAGTACGCAAAAATAAATAAAATAGTAGTAACTTACCTTTCCAAAATCTTCCTCAAACTTATAGGCGCCACCGCCAGTTGCACAAACTGTTGTTACTAATTTGGCCATACCTTTATATTTGGCTAAGGCTAGGAAATTTTTCATTTCGCTGGTAGGAAAACGAATGAAATGTAATGTTCCCGATATACCCTTGATTTTTACGTTGTCCATCTGTAAAGCATCAAGTAGTCATTACAAGAATTACCCTTATATATACAATTTAAATATTGTTATTTATATTGTACAACTCAAGCTTCACGGGGATTGTAAATTACAATAATGACTAGATATATCCCATCTAGAGGCAAGACTTTGTATACCTAAAATATGTAAATATAATGGCTAACGAAAATATACGCGTAGCGCTTACCTACGTAACATTAAGTAGGTTTCCTATCGTTTGGCAATTTAACAGCAATATACGAAAATATAGGTACTTCTATTGCCGTTTGCTGCTGGCTATTGTAACTGAATAATGCAGTAAGAGTACTGCCCGTTCGGAAGCGCCATCACACTGAGTTACTCTTGCAATGATGCTTGAGCTGTAGAGTATTAGTGGTATCGAATACGAAAGTTACTTTGGGAATATAGCAATAGCGAAACAATATAGCAAAAATCCATCTTGTTTATCCTGTCGAATAATTAGTACTGCTTTATGAAATACCTGATGGTAAAAAATAAATAATTTTATTTTAAAAAAAAACTTTTATTTTATTAAGTGAAATAAAAATTAAAAAATATTTTTTCCGACTGGAAATATTTAAACAACTTATGAAGATCATTCATCTCGAGTTTTCAAATAAAATCGTGTTACAGTAGTATGGAAAAAATGTTTTTTAAATTTTAGTTTGTTAACTGATAAATCGAAGCTTGTTTTTAATAATGTAATTTTTTATTTTATTTATTAGTTTTCAGTATTTAAGATGTCATATAGCTAATTTATATTACTCCATAAAACTACTAAATACCATAAATAATCAAGTATATGCATTTTAAGGCGACTGGTAAATTATGTATATTCAGAATTAAATCAGTCAATCCAGAAATAATTATAATTTAAGTAATTAACCTAAATTATTGGATATAAATTTTACGAGCCACGTGTAATCTGTAATTCTAAGATCTTCGCAATTGCTATAGGGCAGATATGCGTAGGAAGTAAAAAAATGGCGTCAAGTAGGTTGATTCACCAAGCAAAGATTAGATAGGTTCATAAAGGATTATGTTCGGCATAAGTTAGCCAGCCTGAGAAAAGAGTTTACTATGAAGATGTATAACACAGAATTTATGCGGATCAAGTTAGTGAAATAGGCCCATACAATCAGTCCATAGTGCTGAACATCTGGTAACATTGTTATGACTAACCTCGCCCATACCTTGCCGCTCGCCACAATCACTCGTCAGGCACGTAACTAGCGGCAGTCGCGGTATGACACTCATGGATGAGATCGCAACGCAGGAGTAGCCAGAGAGCAAAGACCCGTTTGGAAACATTCTTATCATTATATGTTTTGTGGGCAAATGTATGGACAAATTTATGATGTGCAATATTTGTAAGAGCATTGAATTACCAAGGTTGGCAGCATATAAACATACTAACGCTAAAAAAATTAGACATATCCTCTATCATCCCTACAACCTCAACCTCTTATTTTTAACCTCCACAAAAATATTTCTGAAAATGATAGAAACCTCTGAAACGCGAAAAAACGAAGTTTGAGCGATTTTAATTTCTATCATTTTTTACACGTAGCTTTACCGTCACTGGATCGATTTTCAAAAACTACAAAGATTTTTCGCCATTGGCACAGTAGTGTGTGAAAATTTGATCAAAATTCGTAAGGTACTTTCCAAGTTACAGTCGGGCCAAGGATTAGCGAACAGACTGAATGACCTATTGTACTCTTATTTTTAACCTCCACAAAAATATTTCTGAAAATGATAGAAACCTCTGAAACGCGAAAAAACGAAGTTTGAGCGATTTTAATTTCTATCATTTTTTACACGTAGCTTTACCGTCACTGGATCGATTTTCAAAAACTACAAAGATTTTTCGCCATTGGCACAGTAGTGTGTGAAAATTTGATCAAAATTCGTAAGGTACTTTCCAAGTTACAGTCGGGCCAAGGATTAGCGAACAGACTGAATGACCTATTGTACTCGATACCACAAGTAGTAAACAAAACAGATGGGTTGATACGATCATTAAACCACTTTCAGAAATTTTACGTTTATTCATTATCGGCAAAATGTAAACAGTCTGCCGGTTCAAGATCAATTCAATAACACTAAGAAATTTTAAACTTGAAGGTGGAATGATCAGCCATCTATATTTTTACAAAATTGAGCCATTCACAAACAAGGCTGAGGTTTTATCAAAAAAATGTTCGGGATGAATGCATAGGTCAAAGAACAAAATGTATGTTAGTTATAAACATTTAATCAACAAATGATCGAAATTATGCTTTTTATATCCATTACAACTTTTCTGAAATAAAAGATGCTAAATATTGTAATTGCTCTATTTTTCAACAAGAGATTACGCATTAATGATATTTCACTACTTTCCACAATTTTTTAAAATAAGGGTGTTTCAATGTTATAAATACTTTCAAGCACTTACTTGCAAATGTATATCTCGATGTCCTGTTTTGCCATAAGCAGAATTTTTTGTGAGGTATCTCCTGATATTTCGTAGTGTTTCCACTTCAGATGCTAATGATTCACATCCTGAGAGATCTTTTGGCTCAAAATACACCAGTTTGCACAAGGTGCCTCCAATATCCATACCAAACCATGGCATAGCTGCAAAATATTGAATAATATAACCAGAAACAGATAACATAATACACATACGATAATTGCATCTGATATTGCATACATGTGGTTTACAGTTTTTCTTAGAACTAGCTCGAAAATGCCGTAACAGTACTAAAGTCATCATTTCGATTTTAGAGTGTTTCGTTTTCGAATTTTGAAATACAATCAGATATTTACTTCAAACATCAGTATTCAGCATATTTTTCAGATAATGACATAGAACACAAAAATTAGCATTATCGGAAAAACGTTTTTCCTACTATCATGCAAAGATATACGGACGTCTGCATCAAGCCGGAAACAGGGGATAGGTTAAGTCATAATAGATATCAGAAGAATACAAACAAATCTATGTCGTGTACTTTTTAAATTATAAGCTTTTAAAAAAATCGGAATAATCGGAAACATCTACATCCAACAACACATTTTTCTTAGGCGGCGTGACGGACAGTGTCATTCTACGTAGTGACAGTAAGACAGATAGTAACGCCACTTTTATTAATTCATGATTGTGTAGTACCGCCATGTTTTTGTACACCGTACAGCAATACACCACCATGCACCTCATTTATGGGGAATGTAGATGCAATGCTAGTGCTGCAGCTAGGCTTTATCGTGAGAGGTGCCCAAATGCTGCTCGCCGTCTCGATTACCGAGTTGTTGTGAAAGTGCAACTTCGTGGCCAGGTTTACCTGCGTTAAGTCCACTTGATTTTTTTACTGGGGAACGGTGCAAGAAAAACTTTCAATCGAAAATTTGGCTGAGTTACGGTACAGAATAACGGAGGCAGCTGAATTTGTTGATAATGGAAGCTTCGCCGTCTGATAATCCGATCATTTTCAATATGTCAAGTTTGCATTACTGCTGAACGTTTATTGTGAATTTAATAAATACATTCACGAATGTAATGTAGTCTTAGTATATCGCATTCTGGTGAATCTCACCTTCAGCATGCCACAGTATTCTCTGCTATCAACCTACACATACAAAGGATACTATAAAAGTTTTGCAATACGCAAGAGGGTGCATGTTACTGCATGTCCATGAGTGCATACTAGACGCCAGCAGCACGTCTGTTGATTTAGTTGTTCATTCATATTGACAGTGTAAAGTGCGGACTATGGCATCATGGTCACGTAGTGAGATAAGGGCAGTTTTACGATATAACTTTACGCGTGGTTTAAGCATAGACCAGCGCTTAGAAGAAATGACGCTTGCATTAAAGAATGATTGTCCTTATCATACGACTATATTCAGGTGGTACAGAAAATTCCAAAGGGGCAATTTCATTCTGGAGGAAGCTGAGGGGGAAGGAAGGCCACGAACGTCAGCAACACAGGAAAACATTTCTGCTGTGATGAAAATGCTTGACGAAGACCGGAGAGTGACATACCAACAGATAGAGGAGACCTTACACCTTCATGCGCCAGCAATTTATTAAATTCTGTATGGCCATTTACACGTAAGGAAAGTTTATTCTCTCGGCGTACCGCATAGTCTGATGGAAGAGCAGAAGACTCGTCGTACGACCTGGTGCCGAAAGATGTTGACAGGTGTCGCGACTTGGCTCTATTATTACGATGTGCCGTCCAAGATTCAAAACAAAGTTTGGGTCTTTGATGATGAGGACACACCCGTAGATGTCAGAAAATCCCGATCTGTTAAGAAAAAAATTATAACTGTATTTTTCAAACCGAGAAGGATTGTGGAGCGTGCTGTTTTGGACACACAGAAGACAGTCACAGCTAAGTGGTACACGAAAGAGTGCCTGCCTTAAGTCATAGAGTCTATGAAAAACCTGCTGCCAAAGCCAAGAATGGATACTTGGAACATCCAACATGACAATGGGCCAGCTCACTGCGCCAAAGCCTGCACCGAGGATTTGACCCCTACTGGAACTTATTGAGCACCCTCCTTACAGTCCAGATCTTGCTCCCTGCGACTTTGCACTGTTTCAGCTTGTAACAATGAAGCTAAAAGGAAAATGTTTTTATAGCGATGAGGACCTTCTGAGAGCTTGGGACAACGAGTGTGCCGCACTCCCGGGTGAAACTTGGCAGAGCTCGTTTAAGGACTGGTTTTGGCGGATGGAAAAGTGTACTGAATGTGGTGGAAATTATTTGAACGAAGTCAATAAATAAAGCTGTATTACAAAACTTTTATAGTACCCTTTGTACTATCACACCCAGCAAGATGCCCGCGGGTGCTAGAGGCATCGCGAACAATTTTTTAGTGCGCACCGTCGCAAGCGAAATTCTTTTTGACAGTCTCCCCACGCATACCTTAATGGGCGATAGCCCTTAGGTGCCTCAATTCAGTCAGATGTCTTTTTAGGCGAAACTATCAAAGTACTGCTGATGTTGGTATATGCTTTTTTTGTTTAACTAGTACTGTATTATGCTAAAGTCCTTCTTGAGTCGTGAAGATCTTAAATGATGCAAGAAATACTCAGGTTGGCTTCCAGCTAATTTTTTAAAAAGCGGATGAATTGCAAGGCTTGTGGTTCAGATTCTTTGGTCACAGTTTTTCTAAATGTAGATAGCTCCACTAGGTCGTCTCCCTCTTACACAAAGTGATTGATTATTTAAATGTTCATTTTTACTATTCAAATTATGTACATTAAAATGCCATATGATTCCATGGAAGTAGCCCTAATTTATGAATGTGTTCATATACATGGTGGTTAATTTTTAACAATATTGAGAATGTTGGGTAACAGTGGTATATTTAACAAGCACTAAAAAATATAACAACTAAATCAGGGGAGGAATAATAAAAACACACAAAATTTATAAAAACACTGAGAACTTAAAAGATTAACAGACAATCAAAACTATATTTTTACATGAACTTACGTTCTGACATTTCCTCTTGTTTCTGTTCAAAAACACCTAAAAATATTATGAGACTTTACTTCCAGTTGATACAGGATGCAATGTCTAAGCATTACATAAATAAAGAATTAAGATATTTCAAATCATTGTACATATAGATGAATAAGCAATATTAGTTAGGTTATTTCTTAGAAGACTTTGATTACTTAATAATTATGACACATTAATATGTAGATATTAAGATTCCGCGAATATCAAAATTGGTTAACAATGTTATTTTATAAATGAATCACATAAGTTCTCTATGGCTCAAAATCTCATTTCTACATATATATACAGGGTGACCCATCCGTTTGTGGACGGAATATTACCCATAAACAAATACATTTTGGGAAAATCTATTTATGGGATGTTATACATGACATCTGAGGGCACATTTCTAAAATATTGGCCATTATACAGGGTGTCCCAATCTCGACCTAGATATCAAAGTTGTGATTTTTCAAATGGAATGCCTCAAATTTTATTGCATATTTGGATAAACCAATTCAAAAGAAGAAAATTGATATAACACACTATGAGGTTTTGGTAATTAGCTACTGAGATATAAGGTGTTTTGTCTAGAAAAAACCCCCACTTCAGCAACCCCTCAGTCCGCCATTCTGAAATTTGGAGTGCTGAATTTTGTATCAAAAAAACTTACACACCTCAGCTTTTATCTTATTCGTTACTTTCTCCAATTTTAATTCCCTAAAATATCGCATCATCCTTGGAAACAAATAAATTGTTGATTAGTTACAAACCGTCAAAATTAGCTTTGTGAGCATTATAATAAAAACTTCATATCACCTATGATTGCATCAAGGCCCTCGTCCTCAGGGTTTTTGCAGCTCGAATGGAGTGGAGAATAATGCTAAATAAAGTGAGTGAAGACACTACTTTCCTGGATAAGGTTCTTTTTAGCGATGAGCAAGTTTAGACAGCACTGGTGTTGTCAACAGGCATAACATGCACTATTATGCAACGGAAAACCCTTACTGGGTTAGGCAAATAGATTTCCAAAATAAATGGAGCTTGAGTGTTTGGGGAGCAGTTATTGGCAGACCAGTTATCGGGCATTTCTTTTACGACAAGAGATTAACAGGTAAAGAATAATTGAATTTGCCTTTGCTTTTGGAGGATGCCAACCTGCAAACTCGGATGCATATGTACTCCCAGATCACCTTCTCTATATGGGGCTATGTTAAGCAAGAGGTTTATAGATATCCACCAGCTATCCTGGAAAACATGAAAGAAAGGATTAAGGATTCTTTTCTGAACATAAGGGAACACATGCTGAGGGATGTGCAACGGCCATTTATCCAAAGACTACAGCTGTGTATTCAACATGGTGGAGATATTTTCGAGCAATTTTTGTAGATTACGTCTTGAGTAGTGATAGTTGTTTGTTTATGTTGTTGTTATAGTTGTTTTTCTCTATTACGCTTGAAGCTGATTTATACTGTTCTGTATTGTTTTTACATCAAATCTGTACTCTTAGTGGCAATATGGAACTAGCCCACTGTTTGTCTTTTGTTTCCATGGATGATGTGATTTTTTTCCTTAATTTTGGTGTGTTGCTCTATTAAAAACTTAATAACTCAAAATCTACTGATTTTATCTGAATTAAACCTTATACCAAAAAAAAAAGCTGATAAGAAATTTAATCCAAACTTGTACAAAGATACAAGGTGATGCACTTGAAATTTTTGAGAAAAAGTACAATTTGCGTTTTGACCACCCTGAATGAGCAAAAATGAAAATTCTAAAAAGTAACAAATAAGATGAAAGCTGAGGTATGTAAGTTTTTTTTTGAAAAAAATTCGGCACTCCGAATTTCGAAATGACGGATTGAGGGGTTGGCGAAGTGGACGGTTTTTCTGGACAAAACACCGTACATCTCAGTAGCTAATTATCAAAACCCCATAGTGTGTTATATCAATCTTCTTCTTGTGAATTGGTTTTATCCAAATATGCAATAAAATTTGAGCCATTCCATTTAAAAAATCACAACTTTGATATGTAGCTCAAAATTGGGACACCCTGTATAGTTGCCAATATTTTAGAAATGTGTCCTCAATTGTCCTGTATAACATGCCATAAATAGATTTTCCCAAAATGTATTTGTTTATGAGTAATATTCCGTCCACACATGGATGGGCTACCCTGTATATATTTTTTTCAAAGTGGCTTGGCAGAGACGTACGAGATCCTCGTTATTCATATTCAAAGTTCAATCTATGTTTTGTTACATTTTTAATGGTAATAGTACATAATTAAATTCACAAAATTTCAAGATACAACCATCAATTCGTTAATTGAAATAAATTTACTTGATAAGTTCTAAACTGAAATTGTAGTAGAACATACATCTGTGCAACACTGACTTATTGAGGTTACACTTATTTTCAGTTACATATGTATGTATACGCAAGTTATATGACATTATTCTGGAACTAAATAGATATTCTTTCCCTCCCATACTCATAGTGCAGCTGGAACATCGCCTATCCCCAGTGAGTCGTGGCAACGCGGTCCGAACATAGGAAACACTATGGCTGTGGCGCACCGGAAATACGTGTAATACGATACCAGAACAGAGCAACGCAATAGATCTGCTAAGAATATTCTTCTACAGGCTAATGTACAGAGAAGTCTATGTTGTGTGAAATATGTCTAAGAGGTGCGTAGAATTATCATGGTTGAGAGCGAATAAATGTACTAACGTCAAAAAATTGAGACAAACTCTCCCCACCCCCTTTCAATACCCACCACCAAGTTTTTTGCCTCTAAATTTTTTTTCATACATAATTAAGATTCTCTGAAATGTCAAAAAACGAATAACAAAGTTTGAACTTTTATTCTTTTCCATTTTTGGCCTTTTTCTCTGCCTCCACTATACCAATTTTCAAAAACTAGCATTTGCATCCTTGGCATAGTAGTAACAATGTGCAAAACTTTCAACGAAATGAGAGCGGTACTTCTCAGGTTATAGGCAGTTATGAGATTAACAGACAGACTGTCAGACAGACAGACAGATACATTAATGGAAATGAATGACATAGTTTTTTGTGATGTACATGTCATATAACATAAAAAAAAGTAAAACAATTAATTTAATCTATCAACTTGAATCTGTAGTCATGCAAAAAGACCTCTGGGTTGTTATGGATCATAATTTTTCTTTTAAAAATCACATTGAAGATTTAACTAATAAAGCAATGAAACTATTGGGGTTTGTTGTTTGAGCATTGAAGGATTTTTTTTTCTTGAAAAGGCACCTACTATGCAATAGTCAGATCCATTTTCGAGTATGCTCATTCTGTTTGGTCATATCACTATAAAAATCATATAAATCCAATAGAGCACCTACAAAAGAAGTCACACAGCCTATAAACTGAAAATACCATCAGAACAGATTTATTATGATGACAAATAATTTATAAAGTATGACTACTCCAGAAAATTGAAGGATCTATATTGATAATTGCACTTTGTATAAATTGTGTGATGGACTGATATGTTCCTCAGACCTTTTATCTAAAATTAACTTCCAAGTAAAAACCAGACAAACAAGACAAAATGAGTTGTTCTCTGTGAATCCAAAACTAACTATCTATTGTCATGCATGGGCCTATGTTGAGAATGTGTGACAGGCAAATGAATTTCCCATCCTGATTATATATTTTTAATTTAAATTTTAATGATTTTAAAACTGTATGCATGAAACATAGTTTTAAATATATTATTATTACAATAATTCATCCCACCTCAATAGACCTGGCAAATAAAAGGAAGAATGGATATAAAAAGAATTAAACACTACTTGTGTTAAGTTGTTCTTTAATATTATGTCATGTGTAGACAATATATTATGTTGAATATGATGGTTTTAAATGATACAAAGTAGAGACTTCTTAACTTCTTAGTGTTCTGAGAGCAATTATTGTTCTGAGCTCATTATTAATAAAAAAAATGGTGTAAGCATCCAGACCCTTCTTTAATAAATAACAAAAGGGCTGAAGCTCTACAAGTAACATGAATTTATAAAAACTTTTTTACAACTTGATTTTAACAATATGCTCTCCATCTTATCAGAATATGAAATTGGCTATATTAGTTTATCAAAAACTTAGAAAGTGCAATTATTGTAACCAAATTACATATTTTATCAGAATTCCTATGCAGATACATCCTTATATATAAACAGTTTATAGATAACAGCCCAGTTAACTATATCAAGAAATGTTTTTAGAGATAATAGTACTTACACAGATTGTCAATTAGGCCATTGCTGTCTATCCCATTCATATCAGCAGCTACCTCCTTAGGAAGATCAGGTTTATCTCCTTTTTTCTCGGACATGCTTGAATCTACCGGCTCACTACCCTTACAGCTGTGGGGAGCCATTTTTAGCAACTGTAACACAAAAACACTGAAATGAACTTTGAAGCACCAACACCACAAGCAATGTACAAGCCACTGTCCTGTATTCGAGTCACATTCTCAAAATCACTACTGAGTGTGATGTATAGAAAGCTTTGGTAATTTATTTTGTACAAATCCAGCTTAACCTTGACCCTGTGATAATGAGGGTAATATTTGAAAAATTAGATACAAAAGCTGACTTTCGTCGTCAAATTTTCGCATTTAGCACGTACATTTCATAATGATTGGGTCAGGAAAAGTAACTGCAAGTGTGCCAGTTCATGTACATACACAAACTTCGTTACCTGAACTCATTTTATTGGAGAGATTACACTTGGTCCGGAAATTCGTCAGCCTGCTCGCGGGGCTATCTCAATCTTAACGCGCACGAGTTATGAAATTGGCGTTTTATCCATAATATTAATGACTGGTATGATGAGAAACAGAACATTCAATAATTACACTAGCGAAAAAAAAATTACGTATTTCTGATAGCGAAATTATTATTGCACCTTATACATCACACGTTCTGCTCATGAATGCAACACATTTCTTATAATTGTATTATAATTTTATTAATTGGAATCAAATTTAAGAACCTAATATAAATGATCGTAAACGTCATATCTCATATCAAAAACTTAGACGAACGTCACACTTCAACGTCAAACGTCATGTTTTCGTTTTCTTTCGCAAAATGAGAAACAGAAAGGGACAAGCAACAGGATGATTGAAACGGCCAATCCCGCCTTTCGCATTGAACATCTGACTACGAGAAAATTCGAAAGTGGAATAGGTGGGGGAACGTTAACAGAGATTCAAGTTCACTCCTCTCCACTTTTTAACGTTATGGTTCTTTTTTATCATCAGATTAAGAATATATTTTCAGTGGGTTTTGTAGTTTAACCCTTATAATGTACTTCTATTGTTTCTTAAAACAAACTATTATCATTTAGACATGTGAGGCAAACTCTTCAATAAATTCTTCACTCCTTTACCTTGCGCACATCATCAGATCATCTTTTGTTTCGTCTCCTAATCCAATATCATAAATCAGATTCAAGCGGATAACCAAATGAAAATGGTATTTACCATTTTAAGTTGGTATTTACCGATCCGTTCAAGCGAGTGTGGTTGTCAGTTTGGTTATAAGATCCGTGACGTCTGAATCAGCTGTTATATGTCACAGCTATCACCGCAAAATTGTGGTAATAACAAGTTCGAATTTTGCCGGGTATTGGATATTGTTATTGTACTTCAGCTTCATTTTTGGGAAACCTGATAAAGGATAACTTCAGTCTTAGCATAAAGTGGAGCACCTTATTAGTTATGCTCATTACTGTTGTTGGGAACACTTTCAATCTAGTTCCTATGTTTAACAAAGTATCCTGTGTAACCATATACCACAAGAATATTAAAATATGGCCATTTAACTCACTGGATGATGTCCACCTGTATATGGTTTTGCTAATATCTGTTTTCATCGTTTTTTCATTTCTGCTAAATCAATAAATATTTATCATAGTTATCATAGCTACAAAACCATGGTTCCATCATTAAAAAATTTTTTCTGAAAAAAAAAAACATTTCTCCCTTGAATATAATGAAAGGTTTCTTATTTAAACTTTCCATACACCGTTGTAGACAAAAAGCACCGATTATTAAGTGATAATAAAAGTAATCAGAGATTATATACGCACTTTTCTAAAATAAACAACTCGCAACAAAACCGCGGATAAAACTAACGCGTTCAAGCGATTCGTATACTGACGTCAAACGTCATCAACCTGTGTGTCATCTTGAACCATATTATAACCGCGGCACATAACACATAAATCAAATCCAAGCGGATAGGGATAACCAAAATTTCCGTATTATGTACCGCGGTTATAATATGGTTCAAATTGACACACGGGATGGTGACGTCAGTTACTCGAATCGCTTGAACGCGTTGGTTTTAACCGCGGTTTGTTGCAAGTTGTTTATTTTAGAAAAGCGCGTATATAATTTCTGATTATTTTTATTATAACTTAATAATCGGTACTTTTTCGTCTACAACGGGGTATGGAGAGTTGAAAAAAAGAAAACTTTCATAATATTAATGAGAGGAATGTTTTTTTTCCAAAAAAAAATTTTACTGATAGAACCATGGCTTTGTAGCTATGATAACTTTCAATTCTCTAAACTTTTCCGCATGTCAAAGAAAATATTTATTGATTTAGCGATGAAAAAAGATATTAACAAAACCGTAAACAGGTGGACATCATCCAGTGAGTTTATACGGCCATATTTTAATATTCTTGTGGTATATGGCTATACAGGATACTTTTTTAAGTGTAGGAACTAGATTTAAAGTGTCCCCAACAACAGTGATGATTACAAATAATGCTAAAACTGAAGTCAGCCTGTATCAAGTTTCCCAAAAATGAAGCTGAAGTACAATAAAAATATCCAATACCCGGCAAAATTCTAACTTGTCACATGTCAAATAATAACCAGAAATATAAAACTACTCCGGAGTTGGGTAAATACCACAATTTTGCGGTGATAACTATGACATATAACAGCTGATTCATGACGTCACGGATCTTATAACCAAACTGATAACCACACTCGCTTGAACGGATCGGTAAATACCAATCCAAAATGGTAAATACCATTTCCATTTGGTTATCCGCTTGAATTTGATTATAAATTTTGGTTATTCGCTTGGATTTGAATATAGTGTGTTCAAATATGATTTAACAAAACAAAAACCAGCGCGCAACACTCAAATTCGCGTGATCCGATTGGCCAGCAGGCAGCGACAAGCGTATACAAGTGGCGATCAAGTGCTGTGTTTGTTTTGACGTGGAAAAATGAGGTTTGAAGAGACCATTTTTAGTAGTTTATTGATTAAAGACGAGCAAGTGAAGAACTGAGATCCAAGATGGCGACTGAACATGTCGTCGATTTTTGAACTAACATTTGTACTCGCATCTTCTGTTTGCCAGAGAGTTCACTGTCAGCTGTCATAGAATGAATTTGATTTGACAGTACAATGTGTCAGTGACAAGCTGAATCAATGTCGCCAATCACAGCAATCTTGCTGCAAACCGATGAACTGCAATATCCCTATATATGATATGAAAAAATGATAAATTTTGAGTGCAAAACCCATCCAAATCCATCAATAATTGAAATTTTTGTGAATGGCTTACCTTATCCAGTAAAAGCAAGCAACAATGCATCTACTGCACTTTGAATATTTTTTTTTTGCTTTTGATTGTATCCTAGTTCGTACTGTATGATTCTAGTTATATCCAGTTGAGATTGGTTACGTTACCATCCCCATTCTTTTTCTCTCTCTTTTAAATAGTTCATCGGCTTTGCCACCGCGCCATTTTGCTTTGCGTTCACGTTTCTTGGTTGTTTCACTAACAGATAACAGAAACTAACGAAAAATGTCAGGAGAAGAAACATCCGCAGATCGCAATGTAGAAATATGGAAAATCAAGAAACTAATAAAAAGTCTGGAGCTTGCAAGGGGGTACGTATATGGACGACGTATTCAAAAAAACATATTGATATTGTAATGCCCCTATTTTGTGAAACCCTCAAAATTTGACTATGATAGTTTGCTACATTGTCATATGAGTCTGTAGGACCATTTAATCTTTCACAAATAAAGGAAATTTATAAAGTACAATTCCAGGTCGCATTGTATCAGATTTGAAACTGATCTTTGCGCACAATAGACATATGATTCTAAAAAACATTTGGAACTTCATAATTAAAATTAGCTATTGTCATTTGAACCCATCATACTGTGCCTCAATAATGGCGAAATGTCCAATCTTTATTGTGTACAGAGGCAGAACAATTTATTGAACATTGAGAGTGGACAGAAAAAATGAAAGCAAGAGGAATTTCAGGTGGCAATAAACAATGTCCCCTATACTTTGTCTTACACTTTCAAACTTGTTATTCATTGCACACTCCTTCACAATGATTGTCTTGCATTGAAATTTTTTTCAGAAGCACACTTCTTATTTAGATTCTACTGCTATTACTGTGTGACTATGATTGTCTTTTTGACAGATGAGGTTAGATAAACTCCTTTTTGTGCAGTATCTATCAATGGGGAAAAATTGTTTAAAATTTCACCAGTATCATCATGGTAGAATAACAGCAGATTATCTAGTAATATCTCAAAATTCCCCACATAATTCTGATGGATCCGTCAATGCCAGGTAGTCTGAGCCAAATTTTGTTTTGGTTTTTGTATGCTACAGATTCATTTTGTAGTTGCTAACAGCTCTTTTATTTAGAAAAGTTCATTGGCATACAAAAAACAAAACACCACAAACAAGTTTTGCTAGATTTATACCCGATTCATTATTGCCAATGTTGCAGAGTAACACAAAAGTGTCACTTGCTGATCAGCTCTTCAAAGTAGACAGCAAAGCATGATGGGTACTTGTGTAATAGGGTATACCTATTGCTGAAACTATGTCAGCAACTCTCATCTGTGATATATATGTTATTCTGGCCAATAATTAAAAAAAGTAGTTACTGCATCATAGAAATTGAGTTTTACCACTTACCAAACAAGTGTATTAAGCACCTGATCTGTTAGGCTAGCAACTAAAGTTCTCTTGAAAATGCTAACATAGTGAAACACATGTTAGGAGTATACTAAAGGAGTTTGGCAAGTGTCGAGGTCATTTATAGTGATATTTGCTACACCAAAGGATCCTATATAACATACCTTAAAGATGGACCCCATAAAAAAAGTATTGTTCAAGCTTAAATACATATAGAAATGATTCTCATTAACAGTATTTAAATGGACTGTGCCTTCATGCATTATTGATTTTTACCGTTTTATTGAACACCCAATACTGGTTACAAAGAACAAACATATTTTTTTGTATGTGTTAGGAATGGAACAAGTATGATCTCCCTTATAATCCCACCTAAAGATCAAATCTCTAGAGTAAGCAAAATGTTAGCTGATGAATTTGGAACAGCTTCTAATATCAAGTCTCGAGTAAATAGACTATCAGTACTTGGTGCAATCACATCTGTCCAACATCGTTTGAAACTATATACAAAAGGTAAGTGTAGCTAAGAAAAGTAATTACTATTTTATTTGCTTTCTTCATTCAGAATATAATAACTTAGCTTTCTTCACTTGAAAACTGTAAATCTGTTAATATTACTTATACCCACAAAGCTTAAGTGTGTTTGTGTTGAGTTACAAATAAAGAAGTAATATTCACAGTATAGTATTTATATAAGCAACCCCCGTCTCAAGGACAAAAAAATAATAAACATCGCTATAAGGTGGTCATATGTTGTTAATTGATATAAACAAAACCTTGGGCATTGAAATTAATATAGATTTGTACATACGAAAATAAAAATTGTAGACTTTTGACAATGTTTAGTACAACATGTATATTATGTTTCCTCAGCAAGTCCATTGATTCTGATAAAACATGTTTCCTTTATAAAAAAATATAGTGAGTGCTGCTTGCTCTCTAGGTTTGTTTACTGTGTAACACTACAGAATAAATCTGTGATATTTTTTCAGTACCTCCCAATGGTTTGGTGATCTATTGTGGAACAATTGTAACAGATGAGGGTAAAGAAAAGAAAGTAAATATTGATTTTGAACCGTTCAAACCTATAAATACCTCATTGTACTTATGTGATAATAAATTTCACACAGAAGCACTCACAGCGCTACTGGCAGATGATAATAAGTTTGGATTTATTGTAATGGATGGTAATGGTGCCCTGTTTGGAACGCTACAAGGTGAATATATTTGTGTTCTAATAAATCTCGAGAGTCAAAATATATAAATTGTAGGTTGGTATTTGCATTTATGTATGGAATATAATATCGCACATATGTCCACCGCTGCTCCGTTGACATGCCATCATCCGAACATCAACATTTTCAATGAATTTTTGCAGTATTAGCGGGTCCACGGCCGCAATTTCGGTACGAATGTTCCGCGTAAGGTCTTGAATCGTGCGTGGGGCAGTCGCGTACACTTTCCTTTTCAAAAATCTTGTCTTGTCTGAAAAGATGATTTTAGCAGAAAATCCCTCTCCTATTTCAAGCATCCAATTAACAAAAATACGCCATTGCTGATGGTCCGCTGGCTTCAATTGTTGAGTTAGTTGGATCTTGCTTGGGTGTAGGTGGAGGTCAACATGCGAAATCCTCCATAATGTTGTTGGCCTGATGTCCAATTATTGCGAACAGTGTCTTATTGAAGACTTAAGACAGTTTTCTCAAAACGATTGATAATCCATCGGATTCTACGCTCTGTGGGACGATTATGTCGACCATCATGAAGTTTGCGATAAGTACTTTTTAAAGATCGTCCGTTTTCGTAATATTTTTGGACGACCAAAATGCGGTCTTGCGTTGTCAATAATCAATAATAACAAATGGCAGATCTTTGACAGTTCAGATGTGCTAAACACATGGCAATTGACACATTTAACTTGTAAAAAAATGATACAAAATTAACAATATTTTGTCAACAACATGGTCAGTACGGGCCGGTGTTCCTCAGGGTTCCGTCCTAGGACCAATTCTTTATTCGCTTTTCATCCATGATGACCCTTGCCCCAGCAACTGTGAAGTCTACCTCTATGCTGATGACACCGTGCTTGTCACCCAGTCGGGTCCTGGTGATCTGGTTCGCGATGGGTTGCAGAATGCGGTGGATGAAGTTCTAGAGTGGGTGGAATGGTGGCTGATATAAATTAATCATTCGAAAACGCAGGCTATTTATTGTACCAAAAAACGTCGCGGCCCCCCAACAGAGGTTTCTGTAGACGGAAATCGTCTACCATGGACAAATTCTGCCAAGTATCTCGGTGTCACCCTTGATAAAGGCATGACCTGGCAGAAACATACAGCTTCCATTAAAACAAAATTCCAAATTGTGTTTCAGCTGTATCCTTATGTAGATCCTCCAAATTGAGTTTGATAAACAAAGTCCGACTATATAAAATGATTATTAGACCAGCCATTACTTATGCATGTGGGGCTTGGTGTTTTCTTGCCAAGACACACATACAAAGTCTTCAAGTACTGCAAATCGGAACTTTGCGGACAATTTGCAATGCTCCATGGTATGTCTCAAATGAGACACTACACAGAGACCTTGACATTCCTTACTTGAGGGATTATGTCAAGCTTCAGGCGCAGCGACGTTATAGTCAAGCGGAATCGCAAAGCAACCCTCTGTTGCGTGACTCAGTGGACTACACTGTGGAGCAAGTTGTAAACATTTAAGGTCACGGCTCGCACTGTAATCAAACGTTAGCATGAATTTTTAGTAAAATCAAAATTGCACTCTAACAAAACCGAATCAAAAATTTGTTTAGTTCACCTCAAAATTAATATGTGTACCAACTTAAAAAGCCTAGGTATTTTCTCTTAAAGTAAGTACATCTGATTTATTTTTTTATTTTATTTTTTTTTATATCGAAGCAGCCGCGCAGGCAGAAGGCTAAATGCTGGAACACCGCGGCTGCTATGATGATCCCAAAGAGATTTTATTAATACGATTTTTGAACTGCCTAAGGTTAATAGAACTGGGAAAAGCTTTCTCTTGTAGATTGTTCCACAATCTCGACACCCTCGGGACAAAGGAGCTGTCGTATCGGCCGGTTCTGGATGTATCAAGTTCAACACGGTTAGGATGGTACGCCAAAGTCAGGCGGGTCTGTCTGGCAGGCACATCGCGCGACGGAATCATGGAAGAGAGCTCTGAGGAGCAAAGCCCATTGGTGTAACGGTAGAAAAGAGCCAGATCGCCGACAGCCCGCCGGTGCGAAAGAGTCCCGAGACTGTCTGTTAGAGAAGAGTCATTGATCAGTCGGACCGCCCTCCTCTGGACAGCATCGAGCATGGATAATGTAGTCGGGGCGGCAGCACCCCAAATGTGTGAGCAATACTCGAGGCTAGGCCTTATCTGGGCCTCGTATAGAGTGAGAAGGTCATGCGGAGAAAAGTACTTCTTAGCCCTAAACAAATAGCCTAGGTTTTTCCCAGCAGAAGTTTGCTTAAGAGGGCAGCGTGCCACAGCTGATCGAACGCTTTCGTGATGTCAAGAGCAACGACATGAGCCTCACCATAAGACTGGATGAGTTTACTCCACAATTGAGTGACGTAAACTAGGAGGTCCCCTTTGGATCGTTGGTGCCGGAAACCATACTGCCTGTCGCTAATCAAGCCGTGACGTTCGAGGTAGTCCAGAAGCTCGCGATTTATGCACCTCTCCATCACCTTACTTAAAACAGAAACCAGAGCTATAGGCCTGTAGTTGTAAGGGTCGGTCTTAGATCCCTTTTTTGGGATGGGTTGGACATGAGCAAATTTCCAGTTTTCTGGGAAGGTGCCAGATTCATAAGACATCTGGAAGAGACGCGAAAGAACTGGAGCAAGCTCCGGTGCACACCTCTTCAGTACAATGGCAGGAATCAAGTCCGGACCAGAAGCTTTGTTGATGTCGAGCGAGAAGAGCACTAGTCTTACGGTCTTATGCCTGAATGTTACCTCCCGCATAGTGTAGGGAACCCTTTGAATTGACGGCACTTGGGCGTTGGGGGGGACGTCCATGGTGGAGTTGGCAGCAAAGATCTTGGCTAGCACTTCCTCCTTGGCCTTTGAGTTGAATACAATAGTTCCATCCTGACACGTAAGTGGTGTAAGGCTACTGTGTGAGAAGTTCTTTTCAATCTGCTTGGCCAGCGGCCAGAAAGACCGACTGCCATTGCGCTGCGACATTACCCTGTGCCTAACTTTAATATAGTGCTGGTTTTTGGCATTGCGAACCGCTGCTTTATATTTGTTTCTGAACTCAACGTCGGCTTGTCTGTTCTCTACAGTGGGGTTTTGTAAGAAGGTTCTGTGTGCCTTAATGTTCTGCTGGCGAGCAGCGTCACACGATTTGTTAAGCCAGCCGTTGGACCCTGGTCTAGGCACTTTCACTGTGTGAGGGATGTATTCCTCCATTCCGACGTGGATAATTTCGGTTATCGAAGAACAGACAGCCTACGCATCCGCGTCAGTGAAACAGACATCTTTCCAAGGAAAGCTAGAGAAGAAATCTCTGAGCCCCTCCCAGTCGGCATGTCCGTAATGCCAAGTTTTGCGGCCTGTACGAGTTTGTGCTGCCACAGCGGGTTCTGACCGAAACCTAACCTCCATAACACCGTGGTCTGAGTTACCCAGGGGGGACAGGACAGCAGTGCTGTAAGGGACAGGATGCGTGGTCAGAAAAAGATCCAGCAGGCTACTGGCGTGTGACGAGACGCAGGGGAAAGAAGTAGGGCTCGTCACCAGCTGAGTCAGCCCTTGGGTAAGAGCGAACGCTTCGACTGCACGACTTGCTGGGTCGGTCTTGTTGGAGCCCAACCAAAGCTCATTATGGGCATTGAAATCACCGAGAAGAACTACATCTGAAGCGGGATGATTGATGTTCAGGAAGTCGATCTGGACGGCGAGGTATTTGAGTAGGTCATCCCAGTTATGGTCCGAGGGAGAGCAATAAAGGCAGCAAATTAATTTGGGTGATGTTTTGGAGTTGAGGCGAAGCCACAGAATGTCCTTCCGGTCTGATTCCAAAGAAACATCTCTGGAGCAGGAAAGACTGCTGCGGACAAAAGCCACAACTCCCCCGTTCTTTCTCAGATTGGAGTGCACCTCGTAGTTTGGGAAGTTGAGATGGTTAATCGGTGCAGACTCTGAGATTTTTGTCTCCGCCAAGGAAAGCACGGCGGGACGATTGGATAGCAGGTAGTGATGAACAGCATCAATGTTGCTGTTAATCCGGCAGATGTTCGAAAAACAAATTTTATCTTCGATGTTGTTCCCTCGAGCCCACCCTCCACCCGGACATTCCGAGAGTGGAGTGAGTTTACGTCCGGGGTTCTTAGTGCTCGAGGGATCCATCATCATTAATTTCTTTGTTTTGGAGGATAACCGACTGCATAGCTTAGGTGTGGAAACATGCGGACATTTATAAGACACCCTGGGAAAAGCTAGCGGGTGGTACTGCCTCGGTCGACTGGTCCTTGTCTACCACCTTCTTTTTACGTGTTATTGATGTTAAATAGACCTAAAGTGGCCCGTTGGCGGACTTGTACCGCCACCCGGCAATCGGTACTGAGGTATTCCTTAACGCGTGGACAATCACTTGAACGGGAAGAAGTTGTATACTGGATACAACAACTTTCGGAACAAGCATTTGCCACGGCCCCACTCAGTAAGGCCGTGCTCTTCTCCTTTCTTCTTCTATTTCCCTTTCTCTTTTTCCTTGACTTTGTCTGGTTTCTGGGCAACCAGGACTGACAGATTCGACTAATGTACATTAGACAGTGACTAATGGGCAAAGGTCCTACGGGCCGCCCAGACAAACAAATAACGAATAGTCATAATAACGGTGCTTCCACCATCCTTACTTTTTTTTTGAATGGGTCAAGCTAGCAAGCTGTAATTCAGAGTATTGAAATTGATGCACGAATACTATATTTTAGTGTAAAGATGACAGTGGAACATTTCAAGATACCAGCTAAACACCAGTTTCACATTAACATTAACATTCACCATTGTTAAGCTCCTTATGAGTACTTTATAACCCTAGAATATAAAACCAGTATCTTTCAAAATTGTGATTTGACAGGCAGTCAAAGTTTAATTCAACAAGCAATCATCGAAATGTTGTATATTATATCAATCTGCAAATGGGATTTGAACCATGTGGATTGATTCTTCCAAACAGTGGAGCGTTTTTTAAAATTTGCTCATAGATAAGCTCAAAATAATATAGAACTTTGTAGGACAAATTTCCATTTTCATATCTTGTTGTTAAAAGCAAACGAACCTTTGTACACCAATTTTTTTGAAGGCGTTAAATTTGAATATGAAAGCCATAAAATCTTAAAATCGTGGAGTACCGAGGGGTCGAATTTGAGATAGATATAGATATGTTGTTTGGAACCTCTCGAGGGTTCCAGCGTCGAATTGACGTCGGATTAGAAATTTACGCACCCGATTTAGAGTTTCCAGCAAAAAAAAACGACAGCTTTTTGAATTTGTATCATAGGAAACCTCAAAATATAGTGAATAATTAGAATGTTAAAAAACTATATTTCCAACCATGGCAAATTGAATGTTTTTATTATAGGCAATACACGTGAGGTGCTTCACAAATTCACTGTAGATCTGCCAAAGAAACATGGTAGAGGTGGTCAGTCTGCACTACGTTTCGCGCGTTTGAGAATGGAAAAAAGACATAATTATGTAAGAAAAGTTGCTGAGGTAGCAACACAACTGTTCATCACAAATGACAAGCCAAATATAGCTGGACTTATCTTGGCTGGTAGTGCAGATTTCAAGACTGAACTAAGCCAATCCGACATGTTTGACCCTGTAAGTGATTTTTTTTTAAATTCTATCTATTGGAAAATTTCTGGTACAGATGTTTCTATATGTTGATGTTTCCAGAGATTGCAAGCTAAAGTAATAAAGTTAGTTGATGTATCCTATGGAGGTGAAAATGGTTTCAATCAGGCAATAGAACTAGCAGCTGAATCATTGCAAAATGTCAAATTCATCCAAGAGAAAAAACTAATTGGTAGATACTTTGATGAAATTAGCCAAGACACTGGTAAATATTGTTTTGGTGTTGAAGACACACTCAGGGGATTGGAGCTAGGAGCAGTAGAAACATTGATTTGTTGGGAGAATTTGGACATTCAACGATATGTTCTTAAAAACCATACGACAGGCACTGAAACTGTATTACACTTGACCCCAGAACAGGAGAAGGACAAATCTCACTTCACTGACAAAGAGGTATGACTAAGACCGATTCTTTAAATGTTTATATCATTTTATAGGCTCATGAAACATATCAGCGACTTGGCATTTCAGATTACAGTACTTTCCTCCTATTTGAGATTTTCCACTCTTCATGTCAGCAGATGGTTAACTACTCAATATCTGCAATCTGAATAGTCATTTTTATCTTTGACCATGCATCAGACTTTGACTACAACACAAAACATTCACGTTTACATATAAAGAGTATAGATAGGATTTAGAAAAAAAAACATATTTGTGGTAATACTCGCCCTGGAAGAGAGAACTTTCCTAGAACGTTTGCATAATTCAAATTTGTTCCTCCATCGTAAAACGACCCATAATTTAATTTCCGTTTAGTCTCTAGATGATGCAGCGCAATATAAAACGTCTTAAGCCATTGCAAAGTGGCCCTTTTACTCATTTCAACAGGGCAATTTCTTTTGGTTATCACATTTTCCTTTTTGTAGACGGGAGTAGAGTTAGAATTAGTAGAATGCCAGCCGCTTCTAGAATGGCTAGCAAATAACTACAAAAACTTTGGTGCTACCTTAGAAATTATCACTGACAAATCACAAGAGGGTTCGCAGTTTGTACGAGGATTCGGTGGTATTGGAGGTGAGTCCTAGTTTCAGTCATTAGTGGTTGTCATTTACGTTTAATTGATACTTGATGAGTTTTGAATTTCTAAATAATCTCTTAATGTATACTGGTATAGAATTATTCCAAATTGTGGAAAAAATTGCTCCATTATGTCTGCAAAAGAAGTCTCTGCCAGTTGTTTTTTATTACAAGGTATATCCAATGTATGATCACCGCATCCTATACTAAACTAATGCTAATGGGAATCTCTTATTCAGAAGTGTGAATACATGATTTTCTGAGAACAAACTAGTGCTGAATAAATCCAAAACTGATGCAACATTATTTAGAATTAACCAGAGTAAAGTCGTTGAGCCACAATGTATCAATATAGATGATCATCAACTGCAGTTGAATGAAAGTGTGAATTTTTAGATTGGACAACACATGTATTTGAACTGCTGAGGAGGCTCAATTCCATAAAGTATGGTTTTAGAGTAACATCAAGATATCTAAATAATTCGAGTATGAAAATATAGTATTATGCTAATTTTGAAAGTGTTAGTACAGGATTATTTTTTTGGGGCGCAATAGGTTTATTCAAAAAAAATTTGTTGTTCAAAAAAGAGAAGTATGTCTGGATAAAGGGACTAAATTTCAATGAAACTTGAGTGTAAAAATGAAAAAATCTTGACTATGTATGCCATCTATGTGTATGAGTCTTATATTTTTTTCAGAAATAAAAATTTATTTGAGCTTGAGGTGCAAACTGTCTCGAACAGTATATGTTAATTATCAAATACATAGATTATCCTCCACAGAAAAAGCCCTATTTACATGTGACTAAAATTTTTCAATAATCTAAATGAAATTAAAAACATAAACAGTTTTCATAAATTTAAAAAGACGATTAAGCAATTTCTAGTACAGTCAGAGCCTTATACTATAGATGAGTTCTACGTGAGTTGTAATAATTCCAGATTGTAGCTGTTTTAAGATACATAACATGTAACAAGAAAAAAAGGTCTGAGGTAAACTACTGTAGTTACAGTGATAGTGACACGCAACATTTCATTTTGTAGTGGCTATACAATTTCTGTAATGTCATTGTACAATTTGAGATATAGATTATTATTATTATTAAACCTAATTCATTTTGAGGTGTAGTAGATGTAAATATCCGGTATGATGTGTTATGCCAGGCTGGTCAGTCTGTATTCAGTGCTCAAGTGCGCGATGTCAGTGTTTACAAAAACCTGTCATTGTAATGGTTCCTTGAAGGATAATGGATGTTTGCTCAAATTCTAGTAGTTAGTTTGTTTGCATTCAGCTCATTTACCTATGTAGCAATGAAACACTTGAGTAAATTATTGCGGCATATAGACGACACTTGCAATAAAGATACAGACAAGTTCTTTCTGTTATTGGGGTCCTACTATCATGGATGTCCGGTGATGTTTTGAATGAAGATCAGTAATGAACCTTTCCGAAAAAATTACATAACTTTATTATCCCAAAGAAACTTTGATGGGTTTATGGAGGAATAACATTGGATTTGCTTTATTCTAGATTTATAGTCACAAAACGACGAGACTAATTTTGTTTAACCTGTTTAACTTGTATGTTTTGTTTGATAAGCTAAGATTTGTTCTGGTGCCTTCCTTTTTTCCATTTTATGACTTTTGGAGCAATGTTTTCCATCAGCTAATTGAGGAATACGCGAGTATCACGATCCACAATTTTATTTACATTATTTAACAGATTATCTGTGATTAAGTACAAAATTTTTTGCTACATTTATTTGCTAAACCATGACTAATTTAGATTCATTTTGCTTTAATGCTGCTTGGATACAAATTAGGCATTCTTCGATACAAAGTGGATTTTCAGTCTCTACAAGCTGACGAGCCACTGGATGATGTAGACCTTGATGATTACTAAAAAGGTCTATCTTATCCTTATGGCTAACTATATAACCAAGGTACAAAATTATGCTCTATGGAAATAGTATCGAAATCGCAGTTGTATACATTATGTGAAAATAAATTCGTGGAGGTTATTATCTTGATTTTGTTTCAAAGAAATATTTTGTAGGTGCTTTTGATGGTCCCCATACTTTTCAAATATATCAAGAAAATGAGAATAGGCGTCATTCAAAATTTTTAAATTTGCAGAATAATATTGTATGTCTAACAGCTAAATGAAACCACATATGTTTGAATACTGTTCACACTTTGTAGAATCTTGCGTTTAGCCTGCATTACTGATTTGCGATAACAACGCAGCGATCTATGGCGGTTCGCTCATAAATGGCTTGGCATCTACTGAGGCAATGTTGCTAAACTGACAGAAATGTTCAGAAACAGTAGGTGGAAATGTCCGATGACACTGTTGTGTAAAGTCTTTTTTTATGCTGGATAATGCATGAAACATGTCTTCTAGTTCCTTATCCAGCTGTCAGCTTATTCATGAATAAATTGACAGTTGTTGCGCCCACTGTTTCTTCACTAAGAGAGTTCTAGGAGTATACCACAACATTTGAAATGAAATTTCTCCTTATCAGCTTAGATTGTCTCAATCAGGTGCCCTCGTAATCTTCGCTCAACGTTGTTCATATGACAAATGTCGAATCTGGTGGAATTCGCGTTAAGATGTAATCTTTCCAGTAGTTTGATGTCTTTGTGAGCGTCCCATTTTAATAACTCAATAATTATTTTCACGGTTTTTGGCGGTTACATTATAATAATGGTAATAATAATGATAATATTTATTCAAACTGATCATAATCTGCGAATAAATCGATATACCACAAACATAAGTAAACAGATTGTCTTAACTATACCACTCGCGGAGCTTAACTTATCTAGGGAAATTGCTCACTGTGCAAGCCGATTCCTAAAGCGGCTCCTGCTTGCTCTTGCACTCACATATTAATTGTGTAACGGAAGATTATTGAATGAGGTTCTTGAAAATAATGTAAAAATGTTAACACAAACTGTTGACATTATAGTTGTACCTTCAGGCATTGTTATGCTTGAAATTGGAGATCAACAAGAGGTTAAGGCGGCTCCGACGCAGTGAGTTTCAAGCCATTTAAATTTTGTTTGAGCACAAGTTTTATGATAGGTTGAAGTGCGCACTTTTTCTGTTCAACTTCGCGATTTTTTTAAAAAGAATCTAATGAAAAAAATGATAAAGTGGCTCTATAGCACCCTGTGTGGTTTGGTTTTGTTTTCAGCACACTATGAAAATTTCATTCAAAAATATCAAAAAATAAAGCGTCAATTTCGAAGCGCGCAAACCTCTACAAATCGTATTTTGGACGAATTTTGTCTAATGTTTCGTGCTGCCAACCCAAGCGATACGGCGCAATGTACGGACTAAGAAATAATTCAGATAGTTTGGTGGCCCTATTTCATATAATATTGCATAGATAAGTCGTTCTGCAAATAGATACTCACAATCACGATCTCTGATACGCCTCGATTTTAAAGCCGTTTTACTTCCCACGCCAGTGGCGAGGAAGTATCGTAATCGCGAAACATTTCTAAAACGAGATGTTATGTTTTTTAAGTCATATGACATCTACATCACGAAAAACGGCATCACTCATCATCAACTTGGAAATTACCGCTCGGATTTTATGAAATTTTCACACGGGGTTACTACTATGCCACTATTGTAGTTTTAGTCCAATGGTAAGGGTGCTATAGGCAAAAAAGAAAAAAAAAACAATTGCTTAAACTCCGTTTTTGACGTTACAGGGGTTTCTTATCATTGACATAGAAAAATTGTACTGCTTAAAAAGTGGGGGTTGGGGGAAGGTGATTTTAAATGTGGCATCTTTGATATTAGTGAAACACGTTCTATTATTAAGAAGCTTCTGGTCCCAGTGATTACAGGAAATTTAAGTAACGAAAATCCGGCGAATAATATGCTCACGATTTGAAAAAATCGATACCTGCTCTATAGGTTTAACACAAAGAGCCAACAGATCTATCTGCAACTGCCGACAGTAGGGAAGAATGAATTCGGATATCACTCCAGTCAAGTATAGGGGAATTTAGCGTGGAACTTTAAAATTATCGATATATCAAGGAAATATGTTTTTGAGAACGATAATTTGGTAGATTTTATACCTGCATTTTCATCTGAATTTTATGACCCGTGAAATGTACCCATTTCGCCGTTACCTTCAATTCGTGTTCTGTAGTTTGTGATGTTTTTTTGGATATAAGCACGACATAATTGCCTAAGCTGCTATCAGAGCTTTTTACAAAATTTTGTCTTTGTGCAAGAATTGTGGTGGGTTGAAATGCTTACTATTTTTGGTCAACTTCTTGATGTTTTAAAAAGATCCTAGTGGGTAAAATCGAAAAAGTGGATCGTTAGCACCCTGTGGACATTGTTGTTAGCACGCTGCAAGAGTTTCATCTGGAAATAATAAAAAATGAAACGTAAGCTGTGAAGTGCAATTTTATTTTTGGGCGAAATTCGTCTACTGTTTTGTCCAGTCAGTCCAAGCGATGCGACGGTGCGTTCCGCCTAAGAAAAAATGTATTCAAATAATTTGATATCTTTAGTCAATAAACACAATTATGTTTACAAGGGTCATGTGGTACATGGTAACAATTGAACGAGGCGCATAAAAATATCTTATGCCGTTAAAATAAGAGGAAACAGTTAGGTAGTTTTTGCAAAGCAATAAACAGGTAGGCTTATACCTGGATTAAGTACATTTCTTGTCTATTGTAATATGTAGATGGAGGCGATGCTGCCAGAAATGGATATATGCGATCAATAAACAAATCACAAGATTGAACTGCGGTGTCCAATGATTTTTGTATTGCCTTACTAGAAAACTCTGTTGGGTATATGATGGAGTTTACTAGAACTTTACAGCTTGTTGTCTGCCTTCTTCTACAAACTTCACCATATCGAGACGCTGTAAACCTTATCCTCCGATGAAGGCACCATAAAGTACAGTCCTGTGATTTGGTGGCTTGTTCGATCTGCAAAGTCTCGTCGTCACTTTTTTCAAGTTTCCCTAAAAATTTTTGCTTAGTAACCTCCAAATCAATGTCGTCCATGTTAGGTTTTTGACAGAATTCGCCATAAAACGAATTGTTAGTTATTTTTATATCAGCTTTTTTTGGCCTGAGTTTCTTTTCAAGATTCTTGCGTTTGAGTCTTTGTTCCATCTTAGCGATAAGCGAGGTTGGACTAATCTTAGAACGCAAATGTATTTAGACCACATAGACAGGCCGCTGGGTATTGTGGCTCACTACAGCTGCAGCACATCTTGGATGATATGACCTCTTCTCGCAATAATTTATTATAGAGTTGAACTGCTCCATACTACTGTTGACCGCATCATGAATTAAACTCACTGCATTCGTAATTAAAATGGTCGCATATGACCTTTTATTGTCCATTATCAACCTTGATAAAAAAGGCACTCAAGAACAATCACACCAACAAGAGTAGTACAGCACAACAATTCAACAACACAATATCGACGAACAGTAACAAGCGGAGAAAAATACTAAATGATCACTTGCTGAGTACCAAAATAGGAAAGGATTTACAGGCTAGATCGCTAATCGAAATCCGACTCTGTTATTATAAAAAATTACCTTGGTATGCACCCGCAGTCATCCTTTCCTCTTTTAGAGTAGCGCCGACGACCGTCTAGAGCCAACCCAACCTCGTTTCCTTTTCACCCCCTCGTTACCTCAGCAGATGGTTCTCGTGATTGTAGGTAACATACGTGTAACGCACATGATAAGCAACTTGTCATACCGATAAGAATAATACGTGTTCGGAGGCCATCGGCTGTTTTGTGGATGCCATGTTTTTTGTTACGTCCCTATCTCACTCTAATTTTATTCGCTTTGTATACACTGAAAACGAAATACCACTACCGTCGTAATGTGTAAGGGAGAGAAGCGTGCAATACGTGTGTTAAAAAGAGATATAAGCAGTAAGCACCTCCTTGCCTAGCAACCCGAGTGACGAGGCCGCGGACACCATCGGCGCACTCTTTCTGACATACATATTGGACGCTTCTCTCTCGTTCACATTACGTCAGCCAAATTTGAAACTCACCGTATGTTCTCTTGGTATAACTAACTACTCTTTGGTATTGTAGTGAAGAAAAGAAAAATGAAGACAGATAAACAAAAAATATATTGATTGTCATAAGAATCGTAATTTGTACGGCCACCGCGGTGGCCAAAACAACATCGTATTAGTAAACAATATTTCAAATTTATATGGTTTCATTTGGCGAATACACAAACATGGAGGATTATCTGCATGAAAACCACAGAATAAACTTCTTCAGATGTTACATTAACTAATATTTTACTATCAAAAGTATACATCACGAAAAGCCGTGCCACTCATTTCCGTTCGTATTTGTGTCTGTCCGAAAATTCTTGAACACTCTGTGACTTTGAAAGTACCGATCGGATTTTGATGAAATTTTTACGCAAGATTACTACTATCTCAAGGGTTAGAAGCTCCTGATCATTCTCGGATAATATGTAGGGGTTAACAATTGGGGGGTGGGGTTCTACTCACGTGTTAGACGTATTTCATACAACAGCTTTCCCCGTACATTTCCCTTGAAACTTTGAATGATAGAGAACATTTTTACCACGTGCGTCGCGGCAGTGCTACGAAATTAGATTACTAAGTCTAATCGATGGGTGGCTGGCGAGTGTCGAAGTTAGTCATAGCAAAGTTGCCAGATTGTTAGTACTGTCTAAAATTGTCTATGGACTAATGGTCCTGACGTACTTGCTCCATGTTTAGTTTTTGTTATACATGATACCTAATTCTTTCTCAGTGGATTTAACTTGTGCTTAACACATATTTATGAACTGATGAGACCATTGCGTGGAAATTGCAGAGTCAACCTACTTGACGCCATTTTTGTTTCCTGTGAATGAGAAGGGGCTTACTTGTCCTCTAAATTAAAAACGTAAAATTTTCCATTGCAACTGTCGTAGTAAGTTTTTAGCGTGACTTAATTTCTTCCACGATCTGCCCTTAGAATTTGGCCTTCTGCCGTAGAAGCTAGGCCGTGGTCAAATGCGAGGAAAATTACCTTTATTTTCTGACGTCAGCATGCTATGAATCTATAAGAATCTATAAGATCCGGAATAAAATTCATCCTATTGGCTGGTTTTGTCCGGCGGGAAATACAGTGGATTTAAATGAGTTTACCTACAATGTACGAATATCAAATACGTTTTTCCCAACACGCGAGCGAAAAAACGAGTATAAATTGAGTCATCCATAAAAAATTAATGGAAACAATGTTTCAGCTATTACAAAGATAGAAAATACCCATCAAGACGTGAATGCTGAAGTATTAACATATGTTCTGATATACAAAAAATTCTTTTGAATAATATACAATTACCTTAGTTCAGTTGAACCGAACTTTCCTCGGCGATTTCAGATTTTTAATTTTCATAGAGCATAGCAGATGTAGTTGATGTTTGATGTGTTTTAAATACTTTGTTTATATTTATTGTGTTTGGTTTATTTACTCGGTTATAATTTACGATCTTTAGTTTTGGTTTGCATTGTAAACATGCTTATAGTCGTTTTTGTTTGAGAATGTCTAGTAGATTTTTCAAAGATGAATTTAAATCGTATAGCGTTTATCCCTCGGTGTTTTGAGTTTTGGTGTTCAAATTATAATTCACGGAAAGCTCGGGAAAACGTCAACAACTATTAGCACCATCAGTGAAGTATGGAATCTTTTGATGTCCATCTAGTAAAATTTTGTTTAGGATTTGGTTGAATACAATCGAGTATTTTTGATTTGCAAAGCAGAATGTCATGGTTATTAAAAAATATATACATATTTTTGTATTTATCCTCGTGGTCAATACCATTCTTTTCGTGAACTACTATTTGAGAAATTGATCTTACTTTTGGGGTATAAATATATAGTAATGGACAAAAGTATATAGACAAATATGAATATTTACCTAAATATCTTTAGAATACGAATTCATACTTGATTTTTTGCCTCATAAACAAATGCGTGATTAGTAGAAAAACTGAATTCCTTGTTTTTACATTATCTGCAATGAACTCAATACAAATCTGAATATAAGCACTTTTTTATGAGAGACAAAAATATGTAGACAAATTCTTTTCAACATTAGTTTAGTACAGTTTTGTGTCAGAAGAGGATTAGTTTGTGTTCAAGTATTGTGGAATAAGTTGAGTGATTTTAAGACCATGCCGCGTTGTCCAGAAATTTCTTTCGATGTGAAAACTAAGATCATTGAATTATACAAAGATGGTCAACGTCAAGTCGAGATTGCCAAAAATTTGAGGCTGAAGCGTGAAGCAGTTTTCGCAATATTGAACAAATATAAACAAAAAGGTATCTTGGAAGCCGCTAAGAGAAGTGGTCGACCTAGAAAACTAAATGCTGGATCAGTTAGATTGATAAAAGTAATTTCGTCCAAAGATCCATTTAAAACCCCAAGGCAAGTAAAGCCGAAATCGAGACAAAAGGAATTGTCAGTGTTTCTATGAAAACTATAAGTAGAAGACTAAATGATATGAAGTTATTTGCACGTCGCCAGAGTAACAAGCCGCTAATTTCGAGGAAACACCGTATGGACCGATTACAATTTGCCGGTTTAGAGCAAAAGTAGAGACAGATTGATGAATCTTATATCAAGAAACTTCTACAATCTATGCCGAGACGATGCCAGTCGGTGATTGATAATAATGGTTAGGCTACAAAATATTAACACAACAATGGTTGGTTTTCTATAATTCAATGAACTTTGCTTCTTTTTTCTATAATTGTTTTGCTTTGTCTATATATTTTTGTCCTTCATAGTTCCAGTTTTTTTCAATTAATTTTTAATTGAAGGGAGTCTAATAAATTTATTCATGTATAAGTGAGTATTATTGCTATGACGAATTATGTATACAGGTTGGTGTATTAATAAAACAAGTTAAAGAAATACAGCACAATATTAATTTGTCTATATACTTTTGTCCATTACTGTATATAGATAACATTTGAATTATACAGCTTGAAAGTAGGATTTACTTCCCTAATATTCATACGAATTTGTATAAGAATGTTGCATTATATGTGTTGAATGAAAAGCCAGTACCATAGTGTGTAAACGATTCTAGACATTGTGATAGTATGTAAACGATTCTAGACATTGTGATATAATCAGGAAAGGATCTTTCCAGAACAATTATCTTATATTATTTTTGATGACCTGAGGCGTAGGAAGATGATTTAATCTTATTTTTTGTATAAAAAATATTCATCTAGACAGTCCACTTAGGATGTTTGCACTCTGTGGCTCTGACATGAAATTGCGGAATAACATTGCACTAATGTTTTATATCTTTTACAGGTTTGTTGAGATATAAAGTGGACTTTCAGAGTATGCAATTAGAAGAACTTGAGAATGGAGATGAGTTTGATTTAGACGAATATTGATTTCATATAACCGAAGTATTTTGAGACAGCATTTGTAAGGGTGGTGCCGTCAGTGGAAATGCGATCGGCGACTCTCTCACTAATATAATAACACAACAACCATACGTGACAATATTTTTGTTTATGTTAAATTGTACTGATGGTCGTGTGCTTTGCACAAATAAAGGGTTATAGGTTACATAGTGGATATAATGAATCCCTGTACCCGATTTTATTTCTTTTGATGGCTGTCATCGACTTTGAGCTCTGAATTAGTAATTTTTTATTTGAAACTATGAGTCAGTCATAGCATTAGCGTTATTATCAAACTATAGTTTCAAAATCGAACAGCTAATATACCTGTAGTTTCGGTACAGTAAAGGAAAAATTGGCATATTTGTTACAATGTTTGGATTCGACAAACGGGACGCCATGGAAATCAAAAAATAAAATACGGGAAATATATAGATGGTTAACCTGTTTGCAATTATAGATATGTCTAAATTTTTCACAAGTAGGATCAGAAATCAAATATGACCATGAAGTCCTACACAATGTTTCCAATGTGATGGTAAGTGCGAGTAAAATTACTGCTTTCGTTTGCATTTTCACGTCTTCTTTTATTTCAAGTTTTTCAAATTCATGTGGACTTGAAGTCGATGCAGACTAATAGTATCATGTTTAAATTAATTGTTCTATTCCATTGATATTTTGAAACTGTACTTTATTGCAGGATAATTCGCGGGTGCATGGGAAAAATGGCAGGAGATCTAAAAGATTGCTCTTCTTTTCAACGGATATAGGGATTGGGCCCCTATAACTTTGTTTTGTTGTTAATACTAATTTTTCTTTCCCCGATTTTCTTCTAAGGTCGATACTCTGAAATTCTTCATCTGTGCGATGTGATGTTTTATAGAATAGTATTCCCATCTGTGTATTCTCAAAGTGTAACCATCGAATATTACGCCAATTATGTCCTCCTGTAAGCTTTCTGTTTACAAGTTGGGCCTTTGAAAATAAGCGAAAAGGCAAAAAAATCATTCTGACGCATTTCCTTTACATGAAATTTGTGTTTCTTTCCACATTGTCTTACCAACTGAGACCAGTCGTGTGGGTGTTCTATCGGTAAACCATGCTTCTTTTTTTTCTTCTCTATTATACTATGGTCCGAGTCGCACTCCATGTGCGTATGCCCTGCAATAAGGAACTTGTGATCTATTGTTTGTAGATTTTCGGAATCTTGTAAAGCTTTCATACACATTGCTGCGACATAACTATTCTTGTTCTGACCGGCACAAGTATCCGAGTACATGGTCAAGTGCCTTACCGATCTAGGTAGTACAGGCAAGAACTAACATCATCACCGCCCCTTTTTGCTAGGGCCTCATGCCACATATAGCAGAATGCCTGGCTATCATCACAGTCATGGACCGTAAAGTTATATGTCCACAACTGTCGTTTATAGAATGCCAAGGAGCTCTGGACTGAAGGAGTTGGTAGACATTGTTGCATATCAAAAGTTATTGTTTTCATTGTGGGATCATTTTTTGAAAGTTGCTTATCGAGTGATTTGGCTTCATATGCCAAATCAGCTTGAGTGTGATGCTGGTTTAGTTTTTCCTTCAATTCAGTGTTATTTCCATCCAACTTAATCTGCATGTTTAGTTTATCGCAAGTTTGACATGTATCCTTCTTAGGCTGTTTAATTTTTATGTTCAAAGTGTTGAACTCGCGTTCATATAAATACCGTGACACAGGGTTTTCAGGATATTTCAATCTGTACTCGGCATATAGATCGCACAGAGTTATGTGAGGTGGAAGATATTTTTGTTTGGAGTCTCTTCTTGTATAGTGGCTTTCATAAGTTGGAATAGATAGAATATGAGCACGAACATTCCCGATATCTGCTTCGGTTCGTTTATTAGCCGGTGCACTTTCTCCTCGACGATCTAAAGGCATTATTCCTGACTTTGCCTCCAACTTTTTTTTAACCACAGTATCAATAAACCTAACTGTCTCACCAAAAGTAGCCATAAAACAAACTTTACATGTCGGTATATTTTTACCATTTAGCTGTAGATGATACAGGACTGTATTTTGTCTATTATGCCGTTTAGTTTTTATGGCTGCTCTCATCCTTGAGACTGCCTTATTTTTGATTTCCAGCAACCCAGCTATATATGATACTCTTCTGTTATAATCGCCGATGTTCCAATATTCTTCAAAGAGCTGTTTTCTGTCTTCCTCTGATGTGTTTTCTTGACAGTGACTTCTGCATTTTTTCAAAGCCCTCATAACACGCTTGGCTACGGTCTTACCTTTGGCAGTTGTATATTGATGTCCTATATTACGTTTAATTTGCCTTTCTTTTCGGACAGCTCTAGTTTCCCCTTTTAGTAATCGCTGCTTACGTCGTGTTGCTCTAGATCTACTAGATGCATTTTCTATATCTTTTATTTCAGTTTTTCTATCTTGTAAAGTATTTTTTGTTTTAATTTTCACCTTTTTTCCCTCAGGAAAGAATTCTGTTTCTGATGTTGAGGAATTACATTCAAAGTCTGGATCCTTCACAGAATCGTCTGAGTCTCCAAAATCATCAATGTCAATTAGATTTCGAATATCATCAGGTACGGATGGAGCCTCGCTTGAATCTGAAACAAATATGAAATAATGACAGACTCAATGAGGAAATCAATCCCTCCAAAGGGACGACAATGCTCAACATGATAGTTATAACAAAAACAACGTAAATACTCATCCTGAATCATATTCCATAGACAAACACTAAATTTGTAGTTCAAATTCTAAGCACATTCAAAATGTGTGACACATTCTTCTTAAGAATATTTGAAGGCATACAAAAAAAAATATTATAAAGGTGCTATAAAATCTTGTTGTTTTAATTACCAATCTATACCTACTAATGAAGTAGAAACTGAATGTAATGTCTCACCTGTCTGATCAATAACAGGATCTTTATTAGCAGTTTCACATTCCACATTTTCGAAAGAATCCCTGATTTCAAGATGTGTAACAGCTTCATTATGGCCTAAAAATAGCATTTATGAGGAAAGCAATTCATTTTCCTCCTACTTTATTAAGATACATTACTACAAGATGGACAAATGAAACTGAAATGAAAAATGCTTTTAAAAAAATTAGTAACATATCAACCCCAAGACCGCAAATTTGAATTGCCGCTACCATGTCAAGTACAGTAATACCCCGGACTTACGCGATAGGTGGGTCCGAACGGTTGCCGTGTAAGTCGAATTCGCGTAAGTCGGGGTTCAATGTTGCATATAAATACATATAAAGTTTGTTTAATCGGGACCAGAGTTTAAAGAAAACAATAATTTAGAAGAAAAATGTTTAATAAAGTGTAGGATAATAAAAAAAATTACATTGTTATGAATAAAGTAAGCTAAACCGAAGTTATTTTGATGTCGAAGGCTTTATATATTCTAACAATGTTGCCTGACGAGTTAAATTTTTCTTCTTTTCACGTAAAATTTCCTCGTAGCATACCAGTAATTTTTTTATCCCTCGTTTTGTAGTAGACACGCGTTCTTCATTAGAATCAATTTTTTCTAAAATTTGTAACCCCTTTTCAATTGAATTGAGTCCTTCTGTTAAGTTTGCAATTGTCATTTGATTTACCGATTCAACTGGGTCTAGCGAATCAGTTTGTTCAATGTCTTGCTCATACTTACGCATTTCTATAACCTCGTCAATTGTTAGCTCTTGATTGTGTGAATCTAGCAATTCTTGAACGTCATCATTATCGACCTCTAAATTTAATTGCTTGGCGATATCGACCACTTCTTCTATTATGCTATCGATTTGTTCAGGATCTGAAATGGTTTCTCCTTGAGTTTCAGAGGTGAAAAAAAATGGACACAGTTTTTTCCAGACACCATTGAGAGTTTTTTGTGAAACCTCATTCCAAGATTGTCCAATAATTCTTACAGCATCTAAAACATTGAATTGCTTCCAAAAGTCTTTAACAGAAAGCTCATTGTTTTGTCTCATAGCTTCATGTAGATGTGCAAATGACCGCCTTGTGTAGTAAGCTTTAAATGTTTTAATGACTCCCTGGTCCATTGGTTGAAGCAAGCTGGTAGTGTTTGGTGGCAAAAATACAACTTCCACACGTGGATCGAAATTAATTAGAGTTGCGGGAGGATGACCTGGTGCATTGTCAATTAGTAGCATCACTTTAAATGGGATTTCTTTTAATCGGCAGTAACGTTCGACTTCAGGAATAAAATGATGGCCAAACCAGTCTTCAAAAAGAGAAGCTGTCACCCAAGCTTTCGCATTAGACTTCCAAATGACAGGCAAACCAGCTTTGGATTTATTTTTTAAGGCCCTTGGATTTTCTGAGCGATAAACTAAGAGAGGTTTTAATTTACAATCTCCAGCTGCATTCGCACCAACCATCACTGTTAATCGATCCTTGGCGGCTTTAAAACCTGGAAAAGTTTTCTCTTCACGCGCAATAAAAGTTCTTTTAGGCATTTTCTTCCAAAAAAGACCTGTTTCATCTACGTTGAAAATAGTTTGGCTAGTGTAGCCACCTTCATCTATCATTGTTTTGAGTTTTTCTGGATAGAGAGATGCAGCTTCTTTATCAGCGCTTGCCGCTTCTCCACTCTCTGCGATGCTATGCCAATTACAACGACTCTTAAATCGGCTGAACCAGCCGTTACTAGCTTTAAACACTTCATTTTCAGCCGCCTCCCCAGCTTCTTCTTTTAGTTTTTCAAAAATCTGCTTTGCTTGAAAGCACACTGTATTTTGATCAACAGGACAATTTTTCACTCTTACTTGATTATCACACCATGACTGTAGCAATGTTTCCATCTGTGCGATAATACCGTGACGCTTACGGATGATACTTGAATTCAAAGATTGAGAGTCTTTCACAGCGTTCATAATTTTTTCTTTACCTTTTACAACCGTTCGGACTGTTGATTCCGGAAGGTCAAATTTCTTCGCCAATTCACAAATTTTCATTTTTGCTTCAAAGTCTTTAATTATATTCAGTTTACACTCCAAAGACAGTGTTTTTCTTTTCTTGTTAGGCTCAAATGACTCATTTTTTGTTCTTTTAGACGACATAATTAGAGATTATAAGTAAAACGCACTGCGCACGTAAAACAATTGCACGCGAAACACGTTTAAACCTGATGCAAATTGAACACTGAGTGGGCGGAGCGAGAGAGCCGATGCGCGCGCGGAGCGAGAGAGCCGATGCGCGCTGCGCGCGGCAATCAAAATGAAAAACCGCGTATCTCCGAATTCGCGTAAAACGGGGTAGCGTAAGTCGGGGTATTACTGTATTTACTTTTTGATTACGGACTCGCAATTTAATGTGTGTGTGATGTGGCACACATTCATTTTTCTATAAAATGAAAGATTATAATTATCTTTTTCCACTTCAGATTGTAAGCTAAAATTCCAATCAAGTACTTGTAGATTTCATAACCTCAAAAACTTAAATATGACAATATTACCTTGAGAAAGCCAACTTACCGTCATTTGTGGAGGTTGTACAGATTTTTTCTTCTATCATACGCATGATCCTGTCCGTTCTAGAATTTATTTTTTTCCATCTTGCACTAACTATGCTTATAGCCTTAGTTTAAAACACTGTTTTGCTTAGGTACGTTACAACATGCTAGGCATAAAACATAACCTTACTCTCCAGTAAAGATGCGATGAATGATTTATGTCACAAACGTTTTTTCGGTGTTTACGTGTAAAGAGATTTAAGTCTGACATACTACCTTCTCCCCATTGAAATGTACTGAGCATTTTACGTGTAAATAGGCATACGTCTGACATAATACAATTTCCACAATCAAATTTACAATTTTTTGGCGTAAATATGAGTATGTCTGACATAATACACTTTCCCCAACCCAGTGTGATACATTTTATTGTAAATTAAGTTATATGTTATACTTACATCTTTTTGCACTTGCATACATTTAAAAAGAAAGATATCCATTTGTAGTAAGTCTGACATAAAACAATTTACACAGTAAAATTTGACTTAAATCATTCGGCACATTTGAAATAGGTGATTTATGCATGGACAATGACTTATTTCGTTATTCCCATAGATGAAGAGTGATATCAAAATCCGATTTTTGACTTAACCCAATTTTGTCGAAAAAATGACTTACCACCTTTTTCCCATACACCCGCGAATTCTTATTGATGTTTTCAAACAGGATTTTTTTAACATATTCTATGTCAGTTATTTCATTTGTATACATTATTGAATAATCAAATCAAAGTGACAGCTTCTTGTGACTACAAAACTTCATTGATTATCACTTGGTTTTCTCATTACATAACAAAAAATAAATACTTTTTTTAAGATGTCCATGTAATGGACCTGATGTAAATAGTACCTTGATAAAGTATAACAAAAAATAGCTTGGAATATTTTACAAGAATCTTCTCTTGTGAACATCTTACGCCATCTTCTCTTTGTCAATCTCAATAGAACATTTTTATTTATCTATATTTATAAGCAAATAACTAACGAATGTAATTATTAAGTACGTATTTTATACATATTTGAAATGTATCTGGAATTGTGTACATATTTTCTACATAGGACTCAAGTTCCTTGATAGTTTATTCCATATAGTTAGCAAAACGGTGTCGTGAATGTGTAAAAAATAATTGAATTATTTATATCCTACGCCTCCAAACATCAACCCAGGTTTTCGCCCAATTTCCAGGTGTTCTCAATGTTTTACCTATATTTGACAACTAACAAAAACGTTTGTAATGCTCCTTAAAACTCTGGAATTGGTAGTATTCGTACATTTTTGCTTGTACCTCCATAAATTTAAAAAGAAATTACTAGTATTGAGTGGTACTATTCAACTACAATGTTCAAAAACTTAAAAAATGATGCTGCTAAAATCAACGTAATATTAATAATTGTATAAAAATTTAAATCTCTTGGATGATATTGAGTCAACCATTCATTATTATTAAAAAAAAAATCTCAATCCAGTTATCAATATTGAATTTAGAATATGTAAGAATGCAATCAGAATAAAACATTTTACATATATGAGGTGTATATGTGATTTCAAGAACCCAACTGTGTAACATCATCTAGTAGTCTAAACTCGCTTGAATCTGCAGGTATGTTTTTTTTTATAAAATTTGATTTTTCAGTGGGAAAGTTCACTTTATGATTTAAGAAAAAAACTACAAAATTAATGAAAAAAAAATATTCATTACTATCAAAATATTCGTAAATTCGGCGGGTTTCATTTGTTAAATTTATCATTCCGTCCAAATGTTTGTCATCCCTTCGGACATTCTTCTAATCGCGCGCGCAAATTCTGAAACGCACTTTTGCAGAGTTCCGGAGTGATGTTGTTTATTTCTCGTCGAATGCTGTCTTTAACAAGGTCATATTAAAGACCTTAAATTGCGTAATTCACCTGGGGAGGATCAAATCACTAATAAGGCGCTGAAGCTGCTTTCGCGGAAGTCCTTAACTTATCTCGTGGCAATAGTCAATGCCATGCTAAGGATCCAGTGCTTCCCATCCGCGTGGAAAACCGCTGAAGTTATAATGATTCCAAAGAAGGTGGGTTTGATATTTCCCCAGGATTATCGTCCCATTAGCCTGCTGTCAGCTCCGTCTAAGCTCGCTGCAAAGGTGATTCTACCTCACCTTGAGAATTTCTCGGCAGATCACCATGTGATTTGATTCCTGACGTGCAATTCGGTTTTCGGTCTGAACATAGTACGGAGCTACAGGCGGTTAGGCTGGTGGAACGTATAACAAGAGGATTCACCCTTAACGAAAGTACTGACATCTTGCTTTTGGATGTATCAAAAGCATTTGACAAGGTATGGCACGCGGGCCTCTTGTATAAACTAATCCAAAAGGGCTTCCCTTTTTGGCTTCTAAAACTACTGAAATCCTTCCTTGAAGGTAGAAAATTTCGGATCAAAATTGACAGTGTCCTGTCGACAACACGGCTGATTACAGCCGGCGCCCTCAGGGTTCGGTCCTTGGACCTATCCTTTACTCACTGTACATCCATGACGTCCCTACTCCCAGCAACTGTGAAGTCTATCTCTATGCTGACGATACTGCATTGGTGGCTCAGTCGTGGTCTGGTGACCTAGTCCATGACAGGCTGCAAAGTGCGGTGGAGCAAGTATTAGATTGGGCGGATCCATGGCCAATTAAAATAAACCATTCGAAAACGCAGGCAATCTACTGTACAAAAAGACGTCGTGGCGTTCCGTCTAAAGTTTCAATGAATGGACTTCGTATGCCATGGGAATCCTCCGCTAAGTATCTCCTCGGTGTCATTCTGGACAAAGGGATGACTTGGCGGAACCATATAGAAGCGCTAAAAGCTAAATTCCACATTACGTTTCGACAGCTTTACCCATTATTATGTAAACGTTCAAAATTAAGTTTGATTAACAAGATTAGACTCTATAAGGTGTTCATAAGACCAGCACTGACTTACGCATGTGCGGCTTGGTGTTTTATTGCTAAAACACACATGCGAAATCTGCAGGTTCTGCAAAGCAGGACGTTGCGCACTATTGCTGATGCCCAGTGGTATGTCTCTAACGAAACTCTACATAGAGACGAAAGGACTACATTAAGCAACAGGCGCAGCGGCGCTATAGCCTAGCGGAATCGCACAGCAACCCTCTGTTGCGTGAGTCAGTGGACTCTACACAGTCGAGCAAGTTCGCAAGCACAAAAGGTCGCGGCTCGCACTGTAATCAAAATTAACTCGTGAACTTAGAACAACCAAAATTGGAGCATTTTGACAAAATCTTTAGAAAAAATCGAATATTTTTAGACCATATCAAAATCTGTGAAGTGATTTTAACAATGCCTAAACGCTGCCTATCCTAAAAGATTCTCTTCTTCCCCTTTGCTCGCGTTGTTCATTCTCTCCTTTCCTTCCCTTTTTTTCTTAAAATTGTCTGGTTTCTGGGTTACCAGACCTGACAGACTTGCAAACTGACACTGTGACTCAAGCGCTAAGGTCCCACGGACCGCTCTGACAACCAACGATGACTTGTGTGCTGTCTTTAAGCTCCGCCAGTGGACTAGTGAAATATACTTTTGACTTTGGATAACCCCAAAAAAAAAAACGCATGGGGTGAGATCGGGTGACCTAGGAGGCCAGCGAATGTCTCCAAACTGCGATATAACTTTTTGAGGAAAAAGTGCTTTCACGGTGTCCATCGATTCTCTGGAAGTATGGGCAGTGGCCCCATCCTGTTGAAGCGACAATAGGAGCAAAATAGTGTCAATCATGTCGTTGTATCGCTCTGAATTAACTGTCAATGCATGACCGTTTTCATCAAAGAAATACGGCCCAATAATACCGCTAGAGGATATGGCGCACCAAACAGTCACCTTTGGACTATGTAGCTGTTGTTGATGTTTCTCTTTAAGGTTCGTTAGTGCCCAATATCGGCAATTTTGCTTGTTCACATAACCGTCTAAGTGAAAATGGGCCTCGTCACTGAAAACAATGTTCTCGAGTCTGCACTGCTTAGGAAAAACATCCGTTCAGCACAAGATGTCCGTTATACGTAGTCACTTTCGTTTAAAGCAGGGACTGATTGAATACCATGCAGTGTTGACCTAGGGATTTCCAAAGAAGCGGAATGCATCCGTACAGAATGCCGAGGATTTGCAATGACCGAATCACTTACTCGACGCACATTTTTTTCGGTTGATACAGTAGGTGTGGCCAGGAATGGGTTGACTAAGAGTAGAGCATGTTTCACGAAACCTCTTAATCCACTTTTCCAATAGGTTCTTACTTGGGGAATCTCTTGTTCGGCGAATGTTGTATTATTTAAAACATTTCCGAAGGGCAGCTGCGTATGAATCACCACTCTTAAAGTAAGCCTCGATAGCAAAAGCTCGTTGCGCTTCGGTCCAATGTTCCATTGTGACTATTTAACCGCTGAACGCGTCGATCAAGACCCTTTCCCCACTTCCTCGCGTATACGGTTTCCGATTAATTCAAATTTGAAATGTTTCCCACTGGGCACCCTGTAGAATAGATTACAGTAGGGTTGCCTGGCAAAATGTAGCCCCAATTGCAAGAACAAGGTGAGTTTTAGGCGTGGGCTGGGTCGATAAATCCATTATTACATATTGTATATAAAAAAATTATAGACAACAGTATCTTCTCGACTTGGAAAATACTTTGATTTCTACTTGGCAATTCCCACATTTTTTGAGCCCTGTTTCAGTGCAGATATGGATAGGCACTTTCAAGAGAAGCAATTTGATGTAACGTACCAAAGACTTTTACAAATTGTCAAGATATTGGACAATCTACCAAAAAAAAAAACTCAACTTTGACAACTTGCTCCTCCACAACTGTAGCTAGGGTACTAAATTTTATGATCCCATATTTTGTTCCTATCTACTTGTTTAGTTTTTTTTTTGAAGTTCCTATAGGGTAGTCAAAAAGCCAATATTAACTATTTCTCAAAATTTTCAAATGGAACACCCCGTATATTTTCACACTTTTTGATTTAACCAATTCATATATTGCAATGTAAGTTTATTCTTAATACTTTGGCTGTGTTAATTTTTTTTTTAGGTAGACATCAATTTTAAACATATCTTATTGTTTAGTAAATTTAGTTACCTTATTAACTTAAATTGAATAAAATGTAAAATTGGGCTTGTGAATGTATGATTAAATATAAATATGTTTTTTTTCTGTTATAAGTTTTATGGGGCTTCGACCAGTTTTTGAGTTGGAAAAACATAGGGACATCGTTTGACTTTATCGCATGGGGCTAGGTAGATTTAATGTATAATGAGAATATGCCAGTTCTATCTGATGCTATCAACAAATAACTATTTTTATGTTGAAAGGTATAATCAAAAAAAACTTTTGGAAAGGGGAATCAAGGAATGTAAAAATGCACAGGGTGTTTCATTTAAAAAAAAAATTGAAATCGCTCATTTTGGGTCCTTGACCACCCTACCCAGTATTAACTGTTCAAAAAACTAAAAAGGTAAACAAAATATGGTAATATGGCATCATAAAATTTGTTTAACGAAAAATTCACTACTCTGGGTATAACAGTTGCAGAAGTGCGAGTTCTCAAGTTCAGTGTTTTATTCAATAGACTGTCAAATATCTCAACAATCTGGAAATAGAACCCTATAGTATGCTTAGTTTGAAAGGATGTATCCAAATCTGCAATAAAATGTAATGTCTATTTAAAAAATGCATGTTTGGGTCGCTGCAAAGTTCTGAATCACCCTGTGGAGATAAAATATTTTCCAAGTAAAGAGCATAATGTTGGATACAATTTTTGTAATGAACTTTTTCAGTTACTATACCAGTGGCGAAGCGTCCATGTAACCATTGTTACCATTTATAACAGTTAAAAATCTTAAAAATAAATATTTTATGACTAAGTACTTTGAAATAATTTCATTTATTTGTATACCAACAGCGATATGTAATAGTAATTCAGTAAATAGCAAATTAGCCCCACGAAAATAATGCGCCCTATAGTGTCTAGGTTTTGCGAACACGATGAAGCTGACTCGCCTCGACTTGGTTGTCGGTTGTTACCATTTTCATTTATGGATACACTTGGTAGTCCGTCGGTACCGGCTCGTGTCTGATCGCGGTCGCCCGAGTGCGTGGGGCGCTGCGACTATTATGTGGGTTTGTTTACTGACTTCTCACTCGTTAGTAGCCGTTTTGGCTACCGGCTGTAGTGTGCGTGCAATTAAACATGGATGAGTGTCGCTGCGTAATCGATCAACTACTTGAAAAGTCATTCTCCTTGTATAATTTTTAAGAAAAAAAAGGATATCATTGTAAATGGAAGACCAACACCTACTTTAGAAAATTTTAAAAAGTAACAAAAAACGTACTTTGATATTTTAAATTAAGTTGGCATATGGGTTATGTGGTTGCAAAAAAAAGATTGTATTGTTGGCGATATCTTCCGTTTTATACAGAAAAAAATGGGTGGACCAGCAGCGGAGTCAACGATTTAACTAGTTTTAGGGCTGTAAAGAGGAGACTTGAAATTTCTACGTTACATGTGAGATGTGTTGCCAACTTAATTCAGTTTGGCAAAACAAGAATTGAAAGTTGTCTTAACCAAGCTTTTGGCAAAACAGGAATTACCGTTCATTTTGAAGGGGATGACTCTGACAATAGAGGAAATTACAGGGAATTGTTAACTTCATTGCCAAAAAGGATCAAAAATTTTATCATCTAGAAACGTCGATTGTTTTTTCGGAAAACTTGGATTAGTCATAGCATAAGACGATGAGCTATATCCAGTGCCCCAGACGCCCAATCCAGGAATGTTTACCTTAATTTGAAAATAGTTAAATAAAATACCTAAAATAAGCAAAAAATTATATTTGGCAGGTTCAAAATAAACTTTTTTTCAATAAGATTTTTCACATTGGTTTTGATAACAGTTTAGGAAAAGTCATTGCGGCTGAACTTCGCCAGGCAACCCTGCTATGATTTCTTATTTTATACTATTTTTTATCATTAATAAAAATGTTTTGCAAAAAAAACTGCAGTTTCAAGTGGCAGGCTCTCATAGTTGTGATCTTGGACCAGTGGCCGTATTGATCCGCCACTGGTACAAGATCACTGCTTTAAGCTCTCCAGTTGTCAGATTCGCTTTCAGAAGCCCAAAAAAACAGTCTCTCTGGAGGATCAGTCCAGATGAATATTGCAAAACTACCATGATTTGAGCTACCAACAGCACATTTGTTTAAAGGTACCCTTGTGTAGAATCATAAATAACAGCTAGTTGTATAAGATGGCCCTTGTCATGGATTGATTCTGGTCTCTGTTATCAGTGATTTACTATAGACAAGGGTAAATAATACCATCTCTATACTGGTAGTATACTCAAATTCACATAGCTTTTGAAAATATTGTTAGGATTAATGAGAATTTACACTTTTGTGTGCATTTTTACTACATAAATATTTCGAGAAAACTTTAACGATGTCATTTTATCGGGTGCCAAAAGAATCTGTTTTAAGTTGATAATACATTTATTAACTAAATAAAAAGCAATATATACAATTTTAGGCACCTTGGAACAATAAATAAAAATATAAGAAAATATATCACATAGCTTTTGAAAATATTGTTGGGATTAATGAGAATTTACACTTTTGTGAGCATTTTCAGTACATAAATATTTCGAGAAAACTTTCACGATGTCATTTTATCGGGTGCAAAAAGAATCTGTTTTAAGTTAATATGTAATGCATTTATTAACAAAATAAAAAGCAATATATACAATTTTAGACACCTTGGAACAATAAATAAAAATATAAGAAAATAAATAACATTCATGGGGAACCAAAAAGTTTGGTACCAAATCATTTAGAAGAGGTGTATCCTACATTATACAAACTCCTTACCGCAAAAATAACAGTGTTATTATGACATTAACTGTGGATCAAATGATTTTAAATTTAGAAAAAAATAAATTGATCATAAAATCATGTATCACGTGTTTTGCTTCTCAATTAGATTACTACATATGTCAGTGATACTGCAATACATCATAACAAACTGGTTAAAACCGCGGAATTTAGTATTAATCACTTTTTACAGGAGAGTGAACAAACTGCAGATTTTCTTTATCATCAGGTCCTCAACTAACTGAATTGCTGTTTGAAGCATCTGATTGATTGTCCTGTTCACCTCGCCACATGATACTCACTGTAATTATCTCCTACTGTATCCCCTGTTTTCTTCAAGCTTTTGATGATAGTTTAGTAACTTATACAAAAGCAAGAACATAGCACCATCAGACTAATTTAAAAATTCTTGTTTCTCAACACTAACAGAATCTTCCTGCTGCTTTACAGGGCTATCATTAGGAACTGATGGTAAATTTAGTGAGAGATCTTCCATTTGCTTACTGAGGTCTGTTATCTGCCCTCCATCATTAGGGAAATTATCATCATCTGGGACTACTAACAATTCTTCAAGTTCTTTTTCAAGATCTTCATCATTTGAATCATCAGCTACTGGCCTGCTGGCTAAGGCTGACTGAATGTTATTATGGATTTCCATGACCTGAAAAAACAATAGTAAAGCACTAATTAGGTATCATATTGAAATGGTAGCAATATACAAGGTGTAAACGTTATGATAGTCATTATTTAAATGGGTGATAGAGGGGGTTAAAAGAAGCAAAAAGTTTCATATAACATGGGGGTCAAAACCGCATTGCGCAAAGCGACTTAAAGTAAAATAAATCTGACAACGCCGCAAAACTATGCAAAGGGATAAATAACTAACGGCTGTTAGCCTTTGGGATCGATTGCGGGTCCAATAAGAGTGATGATGACTGACGCGCTGTTGTCAAGTGTGTTTTAAATATTCAATTTAATGAAACTTACTTCCTTACTGACAACAAATTTTGGCTTGACTTAGATAAACTTAATGCCATTTGTTTGTTAATTACCCAGTTTACAAACGTTTTGGATTAGATTATAAAAATTGTGGTGTTTGCGGTCGATATAAAAAACTTTAAGTTGTAATACTATAAAGCCATTTAGACAAAAATCTATTGACTTTTGAACCAAGGGTCATATGATGAACTTTTTGACTTGTTTTGACCCCCCCTATTACCCATTTCAATAATGACTACCATAACGTTTACACCCTGTATATAAGGTGGATAAAGTGATACTCATAGTGTCTGACAAAACTAATTTTTTAACTGAAAACTAAACCAAAATTTTGGTCTTAGCATTAGTTTTAGCTGAAACCAAAAGTTATGGAAGAATACAGGGGAATAACTATTTGATAAGTTAATGATTCAGATGTTCTAAAAACCATCTCCCATTTGATGTAGGTTTAGGCAGTAGTGTATCTCTAAGAAAAAAATAACTTCTTTTTTCAATATTTGATAATCTCTGATAAATATAATTAAGAACATGCTACAACAAATAATCTTTCAAGAAACAAAATAATGTATTTCATCCAAGTTCCTAATGTTTCATGATCATACAGTGCCTTCTAAATTAGGGCAATAGTTTCCTTTTTCATCCATTCCATATATAAAAAAAAGACAATGTGAAATAAAGTAACTACCAATGAAAGACAAAAAAAATCTAAACATTTTCGTAAAAAAATGTTTCAGTTCAGATAGATAATTTATAGATTTACCCTGCATAACAAACTAAAGACTAGCAGCAAGAAATTGAACATGCAGATTGAACTTCAAGATTCTATCACCTAATGAAGCAACCAAAAAAAGTTAAACATTCTGAATCTGATCAAAATTTTGTATGTTGCAATACAAAAAAACAATATTTGTACACAAAAAATATAAACAAAAACCAATGAATGCAACAATATGTGGATTTTATGATGAAACCCTGAGTTTTTTGGCCTAAATCTAAACAAAAAGATTGGTCGGACACTAGATATTGAATTCAAAATGCACAGTTCACTGGACGAAACTGGTTTACTTACATCTCCAAGTTCTATCATAGTATCTTCAACAGCATCCTCTGTCATTCCCTGGGTCTTTGTGGAATTGTTAAACGCTGTAACAGCATTTTTATATGCTTCAAGTACATCGGCATTTGTATTGGAATCTTTGACATTCTCTAGGATTGTCTGTACATTGAGCAAAGCATTTGATTTTTTCTCTATCCTCTTCTCTAGTTCATGCTTCTTCCTCAATAGATTTTTAGCCTATAAAAAATAAGGATCAAATAATTAGTGCACATGTAAGTCTTCAGACGAATCTAAAGCTTTATATCTGGGCAGCTAGGTAAAACGGAAGGCAGGGAAACTTACCATTTGCCTATGCTTTTTGGTTAGTTGTACTTTGGCCTCCTTGACTATATCTTCTATTTCATCTTCCAATGCTTCCAACTGTTTAGTCAATATTGTTTCATTCTTTTCCAATGTATGTATTCCCATATCAGCCTCAGATATCGGTGATACCTTATGGCCATCTCCAAATTTTATGAGCAAAGATTCTAACTGGTCCTTTCCATTATCGATGGCAACTGATATTTGTTGCGTATTTTCTAAATAATGTAATAGTAACTTGATGTTTTCAACTCTTTGATTTTCTAAAAGATTCACCAATTCTTTTAGAGTAACAACTCTATTCTTCATCTTCTCTGGTATCCTCTTTAGCAGTTCCTCTGACTGAGACTTGACTAGTTCTAAATGTACATACGTTTCTTCTGTCTTATTCAAGGTAATTGATCCTTTGAGCTTATTATATGACCACAGCAATGGTCTTTTTATCAGGACATCAGTGGCCCAGCCGCTCCAAGTACTTTTATTTCTCCTAAGGAAAATTTCTAACAACTGAATTTCACCATTATTTTTCATATCCTCTAGCACTTCCTTTAAACAGCTCGGAGGTCTACCATTTCTTACAAACACACTGGTGAAGGATGATAATGTGAAAGAGTAAACTTTGTTCGCTTCACAATAAGCTCTAATGCAAATTTTCCAATGTGATATTTTTGTTTCCCAATCTTTGGGATTTGCTTGGCGACTTCTTAAAGGAGCGAATAAAACGTTAACCCTTTGTTCATCTCTACAGAAGTCTGGCAGTTTTTCATCCGGTACTCCAAACATTTCGAAAAAATAAACATTTAACAGAGCAATGGAATATTACAATTTCTATTTTTGTCAAAACTGGGACAAAACAAAGTTAATTTGCAATCACAAAACAAGAAATGAAAGGAGGCATTAAGTACGGTTAGTACGGATGTATAAGATAAAACAACCTCGCATTACGTATGATTATCCGCCATTTTGAACGTAACCATAATCAAATTCAAGGAAATAAGCAAATGAAAATGGTATTTACCATTTTGGATTGATATTTACCGATCCGTTCAAGCGAGTTTGGTTATCAGAAAAAGCACCAATTATTAAGTGATAATAAAAATAAAAAATATACGCGCTTTTCTAAAATAAACAATTCGCAACAAAACCGCGGTTAAAACCAACGTGTTTAAGGGATTCGAGTAACTGGCGTTATTAGCCAGTGCGTCATCCTGAACCTGTGTCCTGAACCATATTATAACATTCGCTCGGATTTGATTTATGTTAGTCTTGAGACATACGACGAGTCGTTCGTTCATTTGAACGATACGATTACCGACCGACCTCGGAGCTGGCGAGAGTATTGTGTTGCCTGTAGCAACGACTGAGTCAGAGAATATACTCAATGTATATATTTTGTGAATATACATTACATATAAAAATGCAATGAAGTGTTAGGGTTGCCGATGTTATCGTTATTTATTAATATTTTTGGTTGAAATTGAATGTAACGAATGTATACTGTCTTCCGAAAAAAGAAGGCATATGTGGTCCGGTTTTGAGGAATTACCGAATTCCAAATCAAAATGCAATTTTTGCTCTCAAATCCCATCATTTCAACGTATAATTTAATAACCGGGTTCCCTAGATAGTGTCTGCATACTGCAGACACGCTTTGCTCAATTCAACGAGACATATGTAATAAAAGAGTCGTTCATTTTGAACCAGTGGGATGAAACGATGAAACTCATATGAGCGAATGGGAAACAGCAGTGTTGTGGATGCGCAATATGACAACCATGTCGCACCCCAAAAAATGGCGGCTTGTTCATAACTGACGTTGTCTGATTGGTCAGATTTAAATTTCCGGCGGGTTTCTGTCTGTGGCTTCGCAAGCCATCTTCGTTGTGCGTAACATAAACATTTCATTTTCAAGGTGATCCCAGTCATTAGCCAGGCTTCTGCAGATGCTGCTCATCAAAGAATTTTGGAGGTAGGTACAATTTCACAAAAAGTTGTCTTGATGATGATCAGCACCCCTGAGAAAAATTCCTGTCGGTATCCATGGACATTATTGTTCTAATAAAAAAAGAAATCTGAATTATGGGTAAGACGTCAATGTATATAACATATCAACACAGTTCAATTTTTTTCTAATTTTTGATGTATGCAGGTGCCAACAAAGGCTGGAGAATGAAAACATATGAACCATAATAATGTTAATACTGATTTGTTTGTAGAAAAATGTATGAGATTTATATAATGAATATATATTTAGGTATTTGCAGTATATGTTTTTCTTCTGAACCTTATTCGTCAAGATGGCGCAAAATGTTAATAACACATGCTGTTATAAGATCTCCCATATCCCAATCCCAATAAATTTCTATATATAAAAGTATAGCAATCTCAGATTTATTTGGCAACGTTCCGGGGTATTGATGCACAATCCACAATCTGGAAACCAAACTGCTGTCTTGATTCGGCGCTAATACCCTCTCCAGACTCCCGCGCGCGAACTACCTGCGACCCACGAGTGTGGAACCCATTCGCGTATTCTTCGCGGCTTCACGTCGCGTTCGCGCATCGTTCCCGTTTGCTGTCTGTTTTTCGTCCCGCGACAAAGGGTTCGCAAGGCGCGAATATATTGCGATCATGACTAGGCTCCTCATTCGCTGGTGGCTCAGTTGCCTCATAGCGAGTGACGGCAGTGGTTGTGTTTTTCTTTACGGATTCGAATTTTCGATTTGTCGTGAAAAATGAGTTTTAACTGGAGTAACCAATTGGAACTATCATTTTTGGAATATGTTCGTGCTGAGCCGGTACTGTGGGACACTAAGATAAAAGACTATAGGAATAAATTTAAAACTCATGATGCATGGATGCGGATAAGCTCAGTGATGGAAATCTCAGTGGATGAATTGAGAAAGAAAAAAGATTCTTTAATGTCAAGTTATAGGAGTTATAAGAACAAAGTCAAAAAGTCTATTCAATCGGGAGCTGGTGCCGATGATATACAGGGTTATCCAAATTAAGTGTCCACCATTAGTAACTTTGTTATTAGTGAAAATACAAAGTTGTCTGAATTAGCAAACTAGTAGCATTTTTAACGCTGGTAAAAATGAGAAATAAAAAAAACAATTGAGAGTCGTTATTTTGATTTTTTTCAGTAAAATAACATTTTTTTAAATGGAAACCCCTGTATATTATATTTTTTTCTGTTAAAGCATCAAATTTTAAACAAAAAAGTTCATAATGACTTTTCCGCTAAAGTCAAAAATAAAGTCAAAATAACGATTAATATTTTTAATTATTTGCAGTATTATAATATTAAGACGGCTATGAAAACAACATGGCGTTCGCGATTTGACAGCATTAAGATAAGCGACAAATTGTTAAACTGGACATACTCGCAACTAGAAGGCTTTGGAAAACAATGATAAAATCAAATAATGTCAAACATTAGTGTAAATACTTGTTTATAAGCTTTATTGTGTCATTAATTTAAAGAAAAATGTTCTCCCATGAAGAAAAGTGTGATATGTTAGAATGCTATTTAGTGTGCAGAAAATCCTCCTTGAGAGCAAGAGAATACTACAGTGAATTGTATCCCGCTCGCATTCAACCGTATGAAAGATATTTTCTGAGACTTTATCGAAAATTTAGGGGCAACGAAAAAGTTTTTGCTAAAACAAGGGCAAAAAAAGAATTCATAATAAGCGAGGCCACGGAAATTGCAGTTATTGGATATTTTGAAGCTTATCGTGAGAATTCAATAGTAGATATTCTCAAGGACTCTAATTTCAGTTATGGTACTGTTCAAAGGATTTTAAAAAAATACAAATTTATTCCGTATAGGTACCGACCAGTTCAAACGCTTTTGGCAGGGGATCCAGAGAGAAGACTTGTTTTTTGCCATTGGTATCTTAGCTTCTGTCGCCAAAATGTAAATAACTTTCGTTACCTTTTATGGACAGATGAATCAAATTTTTCAAATTCTGGAATGTTTAATAGAAAAAACCACCATTATTGGTCAGGAGAAAATCTTTTGTAGTACATCCAAGAGGCCCACAAGTCCGTTTCAGTTTCAACGTTTGGTGCGGTATAATTGGTTCAAAAATTGTTGGCCCGTTCTTTTATGAGGGAACCCTAACTGGTAAAAGATATGTGGAATTTATGTCAGAAATTCTGACTAATTTCTTAGACGAATTGGATCTTATAAGTAGACATCATCTGCATTTTCAGCAAGATGGCGCACCTGCCCACAACTCCAGAGGTACTTATCATTTTCTAAGTACTACTTTTAATGATCAGTGGATAGGAACAAATGGCCCAATACAGTGGCCTCCCAGATCACCAGATCTAAACCCACTTGATTACTTCTTGTGGGGTTACTTACAGAACCAAATTTACAAGCGAAGGTACGATAACCTTGACGCGTTAAAGACTGCAGTTAGGGAAAAGATAACCCAGATAGATGGTAGGACCATACTTAAGACAGTTCGAGCAGTTGAAAAACGTGCCCAAAAATGTATTGAAGAACGAGGTGGTGTTTTCGAGCATCTTCTTTAAAAAAAATTGTTATTGTATTTTGTAAGATTATAAGTTGATGTTGAAAATAAAGTTTGTCGATACAATTTAATTGTTTCAGATTGGAGGCCATAACTTCAACAATTTGTAACCTAGGAGAAAAGTTATTGTAAGCTTTTTTGTTTAAAATTTGATGCTTTAACAGAAAAAAATATAATATACAGGGGTTTCCATTTAAAAAAATGTTATTTTACTGAAAAAAATCAAAATAACGACTCTCAATTGTTTTTTTTTTATTTCTCATTTTTACCAGCGTTAAAAATGCTACTAGTTTGCTAATTCAAACAACTTTGTATTTTCACTAATAACAAAGTTACTAATGGTGGACACTTAATTTGGATAACCCTGTATATCAGCCTATTTGGTTCGCTTATGAAACTATGGATGAGTTTTTGGGAGGTACCCTCAAGTGTAAAAATAATGTTGACAAGTGAACTATATGTTTTATTAATAAAGTACTTAAACATTACTTAGATATTTGGTGAATTCGTTTCTTATTTCTGTGGCATCTTTTGGTGCCGAGCTACGTTCCTCAAGTTACGGATAGCACAAGTTTTTTCTTGTTCTTTCCTCCATGATCCAGGTTGTATAAGTACTGAATCATCATCATAAATGTCAATAAATCCGGGTGGTGTATAGATACACGAAGAAGTGGAGCTTCGTCTCAAGAAATTATGTAGTAATATACAAGTCATTGTTATAAGGGTAGCTTTTTCTGGTTGTAATGGAATCGGCTTTCTAAACACTCTAAATCGGGCAGTCATCATACCAAAAGTATTTTCCAGCACCACTCGAGCTGAAGATAATCTCTTGTTAAATTCACGTTTTTCTGATCCTATGTTGTGTTGAGACCAGGATAGGGCTTCATTAAGTGTTCTGAAAGTGCAAAGGCTCCATCTCCCAAAAAAATGTAGGGAACATCAATATTTGAACCGGGCAAAGGATGCGGCGGTGGTAAATTTAAGCTATTCGTGCATATCTTGTTCCATAACAAAGTATTGGTGAAAACTCCACCGTCACTTATTCTGCCTTGGCAGCCAATGTCAGCAAATATGAAGTTGTACTGACTATCAACTAATGCCAGTAATACTATACTGTAGGTTCTTTTATAATTATAGTATTCAGAGCCAGAATTGAACGCACAGTCGAGAACAATATGTTTGCCATCTATTGATCCTATTGCTCGAGGAAACTTCCTTGCAAATCCTTTCTCAATACAAAGCCATTCTTCCGGACAAGACGGTATCTGCAAAAAAGAAAACATAAAACCTTCGTCTGACACCACAAAGTGATAGAAACTCTTCAATATATATATATATATATATATATATATATATATATATATATATTTTATTCTTCAGAGGTCTACATCCAGCATCGAAGATGGAAGGACCTCTGAAGAAGCTTGCCACTCGTGTTAGCGAAACGTTAGGAAGAAATTCCAACCGACGACGGCCTTTAGACCCGAATTAAGACAGCAGTTTATCAACTGGCCGCGAAAGCCTTAACCAATTTGTCAATCTGGAAACCGTGTCGCACCCTCAAAAAATGGCCGCTGACAACCAAACAAGTCACCGTGTTGCCATTGAATAGCATGGAATTAAACGTTAACCTTCTTCAGAGTATAATCAAATTAAGCTGATACAAAATGAAAATGGTATTTACCATTTTGGATTGGTATTTACCGATCCGTTCAAGCGAGTGTGGTTATCAGTTTGGTTATAAGATCCGTGACGTCATGAATCAGCTGTTATATGTCACAGTTATCACCGCAAAATTGTGGTATTTACCCAACTCGGGGTAGTTTTATATTTCTGGCTATTATTTGAAATGTGACAAGAGTAGATGTCTTATGGGGATTCGGTCTCAAAACTTCCAAAATCCGCCACCAGAGGCGCTGGCGTCGCGCGCCATTGACAGGTTGTTGGACGGAAT